>OX243874.1:19107500-21507500 GCA_945859645.1 Amphipoea oculea | reverse complement strand
TATAGCCACAGATATAGATATACCTAGATAACGCATGTACCACGAACTGTATGAAAACTAAGAGTGCCACTTTTTGACTACCTACTATGACGTCACAAGCTCGCGCTCTCTCGCTCACGCTCACCCAGCCAGCAGTACGCAGGACTGAGTGCGAACGTGGCGGCTTATGATTTTCGATCGTAAACTGTTGCGATTTTTGGCACGCGAAGTAGGTGCTCTTGCATTATCTAGGTGTATCTATATCTGTGGTTATAGCGCACTGGTTAATTCAGTATTAAACTTTCGTTTGTCGAAAGAAATAGAATAAAACGATAATACACAATATTAGTATCTATTTTTTATTAATTCAGCTTCTTCTTTTTTTCCTTTATCAGTTGGATGGAGAACCTTATGCAGCACGTTTCTACCTTATTGTCTTCGTTCCAAACCTTCCACTTCAAATTGTATTTACCCTGAAAAGTTTATAAAAAATGTCAGTATAACCAATGGAGAGAAAATTAAGTTGGGTTAGCCAACCAGAGCCTAGAAGGGGCTACTATAATAATCCTCTTTTGCTTACAAATAGGTATGAGCTGTAAAATAGTAGGTCACGCCGCATAAAAATATAGTCAGTCGTGGTGCCAGCGCTGACTGTCCTGACTCTTAGGTGCGCCGAACGTATGTTTAAATGACTGTCTTCCAATCGTCACAGCCACGGGTAGTGCAGGAACCTATAGGTGGCATTTAACACTTTCCTGCAGGTGAACTGTCTCCCACAAAGTGGACGATGACCTTATGAAGGCCGCAGGAATCCGCTGAATGAGGGAAGTACATAACCGGTCGAAGTGGCGGTCTTTGGGAGAGGCCTATGTCCAACAGTGGACGTCTTCCGGCTGAAAATGATGAAGCGACTTCTGTTTTCCATGTGCGTCTCATCTATTTATGAACATCGTCATATGCCGATCCTTTTGCGGCGAAATTGCGGTCAGGCGTCGGCCTTCAGGCTAACCCGATGTAGGTAAATACCAGTATTTTACATGGAGCGACTGCCTGTCTGACCTCCACAACCTAGTTACTGGGTAACGCGAGACGAGACCCTTTGACAAGACTGGCTGTCAGAATTTTCGGGCTTCTGACTACAATCGAAGATATGGCCTATTCTAAAATAGTATAGAATAGAATACTCTTTATTATTGTTGCGCGCCACAATTGATGGCGACATTAGCTACCACTAGCGCCATCTAGTATCGAGTAGCAGAACTTATAATTATTCGGGTCCCTTCTAGAAACTTCGATGATAGAACTTTCCAGAACTATCGACGTCTGGTCCGTCGGGTTCGGTATGTACTCGAACATTCTAGATGTTTCTACGGTAGAAGGTTCTGGAACTATCCGAGGCCTATATAAGGCCGGTGTGCCTGCGAGCCGGCATTCAGTGTTGGATAAGCGATACAAGCGATAACATCGAAGCGATCTTCAAGTGCGACTCTCAAGTGATTAGTAGTGCGATTGTGTTTTATAATTAGTGTGTTTAAGTTGTAATTTGTGTTTTTAAATAAAGTGTCTATTTTTGGTTTTTTAAATCGGCAGTTTTTATTGTCACGAACCCCAAGCTCGTAACAATTGGTGTCAGAAGTGGGATTAAAATCATGCCGATTCTACCGAAGGACGACACGGAGGGTATCCGTACCCGGAGTCAACGCCAGCAAGAGACGGACCAGAGGCGATTCGGTGGAGCAACGCCACAGACGTCGGAGGGCCAACTACCGATCACGGAAGCCGGACCGTCCACAGCTGCTCCAGCATCATCAGCACCAGATTTTGCTGCTCTAATGATGATGCTGCAGGAACAGTCTCGCCGTCAGGAGGAACAGGCCCGCCGTCAGGAGGAACAGGCTCGTCGGTTGGAGGAACAGCTCCAGCGGGACAAGGAGGAACAGGCCCGCCGTCAGGAGGAACAGGCCCACCGTCAGGAGAAACAGGCTCGTCGGTTGGAAGAACAGCTCCAGCGGGATAAGGAGGAGCAGGCGCGCCGCCAGGAAGAGCAGATGCTCCTTATGAAGGAACTTCACGCTACCTTCGGGAAAGACATGAAGGAGGTGAAGGATAAGGTTGCTCAACACGACAACCGCCTGTTGGAAGCTGAAACCCGAATCGACCAAGTGAATAATCGGGTTGACACCGTGATGGCTGACGTGAAGAAAACCGTAATGGCTGACGTGAAGAAAACGCTGGATTACCTTAAACTTGAGGATGGAATCGCAGCCCCCGTAGCTACAACACCTTCGCTACGGGGATTCAAAGTGCCACCGTTCGACGGAACTTCTTCCTGGTCGGCCTACAAAATTCAGTTTGAGGCTGTCATGAAGGCGAACGGGTGGAGTAAGAGTCAGGCCATGACTGCCCTCACCCTAGGCCTGCGCGATCAGGCCTTAACTGTGCTGGAAGCTCTTGGAAAAGAAGTGACTTACGAGCAGCTCCTTGAGGCATTGGAGGCTCGGTATGGCGACGCTCACCTGGAACATGTGTTTCGTGCGCAGCTCAAGGATCGCGTGCAACGCAATAATGAAAACCTGCAGCAGTGGGCCCTTGAAGTTGAGAAGCTGGTTCGGAAAGCATACCAGTCTGTACCTGCGCTTATTGATGGGAACCTGGTGCAGGTATTTATCGACGGCATCCGTGACCTTGAAGTTAGAGCTGCTGTGAGGCTCGGTCACCACGGGACGCTTAAGGACGCCTTGGCCCATGCACTGGAGGTGGAAGCTGTGCGGCAGGATCATCGTTCCCATCGCGTCAGAGAGTTTGCAGTGGCTACAGTTCGCGACCGCAATAGAAGATACAGCCCTAGGTGCTACGGCTGTGGGGAAAGGGGCCACCTTCGATCCAGTTGCCCGAAGCGAACTGCAGAAAGGGAAGTTGGCTGGTCTCCAGAGGGTAGTGCGGCTAACAGCACCGCCCAGCAGCAGCAGGGAAAACGAGCAATAGCCAGGACTGCGGGGCGGGTGCTGTCTGATGTTCAAAGAGCCCCGAGGATTTCGATCACACAAAACTATGACGGGAAATCTCATGGCAACGCAGATGCATTGTCTAGAAGACCTTGTCCTGAAGACTGCAAGTATGGTACTAGGCAAGAGGGTAAGGAAGTGGTACCTGTGAGGATGCTCACGACAGACCTCAGCAACGAGTGGAAGGAAAGCCTACAGCGTGCACAGCAGGAGGATTCGGACATCAAGCCGATTCTGGAGTGGATGAAGGCCAGTGCACCTAAGCCCACGTGGAGCGACGTCTCAGCGATGAGTTCGACCACAAAAAGCTATTGGGCTCAATGGGACAGCTTGGTGATTCAGGATGGAGTCCTGTGCCGTAAATGGGAAAATGCTCGGGGGGACAGCTGTTATTTGCAAATGGTTGTCCCTAAAGCTCAAGTACCGGATGTTCTACAGCTGTACCATAATGGTTGTTCAGGAGGTCATCTGGGAGTAAAACGGACTCTACTGAAGATACGAGAACGGTTTTACTGGGTCCACTGTCGGGACGATGTCGAGGACTGGTGTCGGAAATGTACAAGTTGTGCAGCTGTAAAGGGACCTCAGACTCGTAGTAGAGGTGCATTGAAATTGTACAATGTTGGTGCACCATGGGAGAGGATAGCCCTAGATGTTGCGGGACCGTTTCCGGAAAGTGAGAGTGGTAACAAGTATTTCATGGTTGTAATGGATTACTTCACTAAGTGGCCGGAAGTCTTCGCCATTCCGAATCAAGAAGCTTCGACAGTTGCAGATAAATTAGTCCATGAAGTCTTTTGCCGTTTTGGAGTACCTTTAGAAATTCACAGTGATCAGGGAAGGAATTTTGAGTCCCAAATATTCCAGGAAACTTGCCGAGTAATGGGTACACATAAAACGAGAACAACTTCTTACCACCCACAATCGGATGGAATGGTAGAACGATTTAATCAGACATTGGAGAGATACCTGGCAAAAGTTGTGGAAAATCGGCAACGAGATTGGGACAAGCACATACAACCGTTTTTGTTGTCATATCGAAGTGCTGTTCATGAAAGTACATCGGTGACACCAGCTTTCGCAAACTTTGGAAGAGAATTACGGCTGCCTGCAGACCTGATCACCGGAATACCGCCTGATGCCCCACGCAGTATAACCGATTATGCGAATGACTTGCGGAACAAAATGAATGACATCAATGAGCACGTCAGACAATCGGGCCAGCAAATGTCTGAGAAGATGAAAACCCGTTATGACCGCAAAATGAACAATAAAGGGTTCGACGAAGGATCACTAGTGTGGTTGCACAATCCAGTCCGCAGCAAAGGGAAATCTCCTAAGCTTCAAGCTAAATGGGACGGACCGTACCGGATTGTGACAAAGATCAATGACGTAACCTACCGGATACAGAAAGGTGCAAGAGGTACTCCTAAGATCGTCCATGTGGATCGACTGGCGCGTTATTATGGGGCCAATAATGCTCGGGACGAGCATGTCTTAGGAGGGGGCAGTGTTGCGCGCCACAATTGATGGCGACATTAGCTACCACTAGCGCCATCTAGTATCGAGTAGCAGAACTTATAATTATTCGGGTCCCTTCTAGAAACTTCGATGATAGAACTTTCCAGAACTATCGACGTCTGGTCCGTCGGGTTCGGTATGTACTCGAACATTCTAGATGTTTCTACGGTAGAAGGTTCTGGAACTATCCGAGGCCTATATAAGGCCGGTGTGCCTGCGAGCCGGCATTCAGTGTTGGATAAGCGATACAAGCGATAACATCGAAGCGATCTTCAAGTGCGACTCTCAAGTGATTAGTAGTGCGATTGTGTTTTATAATTAGTGTGTTTAAGTTGTAATTTGTGTTTTTAAATAAAGTGTCTATTTTTGGTTTTTTAAATCGGCAGTTTTTATTGTCACGAACCCCAAGCTCGTAACATTATGAACAGCACCAGATTACAGATATGAATAAAAGCATAAAAACAAATTAGAATGAATGAACCATGAATTAATAAAGGTTTTTACCTTTGGTAGTTTCGTGCCCAAGTAGAGCTGATAGTTCAGGGTCTGTGTCTGGCCGGGCGTCGTAGGGCATGAGGTGTAAGTGCAGGCATCAGTAGAACCAAAACCGGTGAAAGGAACATCCATTCCACCTTGGGCCCAATACACTAAAGTCTGCAGGTTGCTTGTGGTGAATTCTGGGGAAGTTCATGAACGATTATCGTTACCGTAAGTAAGTGCTGAATCTTCTAAATCTATCTACGAGTATACTAATAATAAAGCTAAAGTTCGTTTGGTTTTTTGTTTGTTGAATCTCTGAAAATAGCAGACGGATAAAAAAAAATATGTTTGCATTTGATAGCCCAATTCTTGAGGAAGGCTATAGACTATCTAACATCACGCTAGGACCCTAAGGAGTTGAGGAAAAATACAAAAAGATACACTGAACTTAAATTCAGTTTAGTTTGTGAACAACAGAATCGGCACCATTGAATCTTTACTTAACTTTAAGCAACGTTTATAGATAAGGGGTTAAGAATCCAGGGTTTGACATGTGTATTTTGACTATAACATACAGAAGACCATTGTTATAATGTTTAACGTATATCTTACTTGGTGTAAAGTCAAAAGACAGGGACACGTTTGTTCCAGTTTTGAAGATGCACGTCGCGCCTCCTACGCAAGGGTCGATGCGCACCTCACCGAAGCTACAGATGTCTTCATTTGCTGAAAAAAAAACATACAGCATTGGAAAATCTACAAGATTTCACAAGGCACTTTTAATTTTGGATTTTAGCAGGTTGCGTTTTGTAATTTCTGCCTACCTATGGAAGAAGGTTTATGTGTGCATGTAGTAGTATATTACGATTACGATACGTGGGACTTAACTACAGGGTGAAATTAAATTCATGGGCATCCTTTTAAGGGGTCATTGTACTCAACTTTATGAACAACTTTTACTATGGGACTAAAACAAAAATCGCGAAAAAAAATCAGCTGTTCCTTGCATTTATGTTCACATAACTCGTCAAAATGTAGGGAAGAGCTGATTTTTATTCGCGATTTCAGGTTTGGTCCCATAGTAAAAGTTGTTCATAATGATGATTACAATGACCCCTTAAAAGGATGCCCATGAATTCAATTTCACCCTGTATATGTCTAGTCAGGGGGAGGCCTATGTCCAGCAGTGGACTGCGACAGACTGAGTTGGTAGCTCGTGTGATCTAAGCCCGCTTTTCTGTGACTTAGTAGCCCATTTTTACAAACACATTGCTATAAATTTATTTTTCAACCAGGTAAATTGAAAGAGCCCTCAAGCAAACAAAAATCTGTATTAATTGTACTCGTTGTTTGACAAACATTTTATTGGTTGCAATACGAATCTTGCGCAAGTATTCTCGTGACATCTAACCTTGCCTTCTACGAAAGAGATTAAAGTTCATCCCTTACCAGTAAGTGCGTTTAGTACAATATAGACATAATGTTCTAAGTACATCATTGATGGGTTTTTATATATCAATCATCATCATCTGCCTAGCCTTTTCCTAACTATGTTGGGGTCGGCTTCCAGTCTAACCGAATGCAGCTGAATACCAGTATTTTACATGGGTTTTTATATATCAATGAAGTACATTCAATAAAAGGTTTATATTTTATTTTTATTTTACAATACCTTATGGAGGCCCAGAGGAACTAACCGAAGCGTGGGCAGGCCAAGCATGAGGTGGACAAACGAGCGTAGTGAAGGTAGCCCGTAAGAAGTGAATCCAGGGAATTCCAGGGCCAGAAACAATGGCGTTGAATGGAGAAGACATTCACATTCATTCACTCACCATTGGGTGTATACGGGTTGTAGAAGAAGAGACAAAAGAATCTATACATATAAAATTCAAAGTCCTGACTGACTGACTGATATATCAACGCACAGCCTAAACCGCTGGTCCTAGAGACATGAAATTTGGAGAGTGTGTTCTTAGTGAAGAGTAGGTATCCACTAAGAAAGGGTTTTTCGAAATTCCACCCCTAAGAGGGTGAATAGGGGAGGGTGAAATTTAATGCGGACGAAGTCGCGGGCAGATGCTAGATACTTCATATTTGCAAAATGTTGAGAATTCTACAAATTACTAGGTGCAGCATTCTAGTGGTCGTTGTAAAAGCTACCGATGATGTTAAAAAATCAGAGGGGCAATTCTCGTAATTTTAAGAACGTTGACAGTCTGATATATCGGTATCAATCTGTCTCTCCTCTCTCTCTCTAATTTTATTTGAAAAAACCTCTAATATTATTTGATTGTCGCTGAGATAAGACTAGATTTTTAACATATTGGCCTTCATATCGTACTTTTCACATGTACTGACATACGTAGTGCAAATCCCTCACTTTACTGAGGGATTTGATTATATTGCTTACGAGTATTTACGTCATCCTCACGTCACACTCGATAACAAAACCAATCCGATCGAGAAAAATCTGCATGATTCTGGAATTTAATGTTTAATAAAACTTCGCTGATTGGATCGTCCGGTACCTAATGCTTCATGACTACACGGGGGTTCAACCCGGCTAAGGATTGTTTTTTTGCAACAGCTTCAAGAGTATTTTATACACCTTATAACAACTGAAGACGTCTCAGGAATGCACCCAAAGAAATATATAATTATATCTATGAATGCACCCGGAGAGATGGGCAAAGATCGTCAGTAACTAGACGCATCACGGCCGAGGACGTCGCCGTCGAGGTAGATCACGGCGAAGGTGGTGTGACGTTTTGATAAGGTTTACAGGGTCAACATGGCCAGAGGTCGCACAAGACGTGGAGGTTTGGATGGTAAAAGGGAAGGCCTTGGCCCAGCAGTGGGACAAAATAAAGACTAACAATTTTTTTTTTAATGTAAGTTATAAAAGTGACGTCAGAGAATAAGTTAGCAAGTTTCCTAACTTAAAGGAATTGTTTCCTTCATTCATTGGTTCATGCTCTCAACTGTAGCATATATAGTCAGGAAAATGGCGCGGCAGATGATGATGAAGGTCCCATGGTCATTAGAGACAATTTACAGCAACATATTTACGGTCATATGTGTGGAGAAGCTTCCAAATCTTTGCCGGCCTCCGTGGTCGTAATTTTAAAATTCTATAAGCTGAAGAAATAAGTACTGCCATGCTGTTCATAGGTATTGATTTTGTCTTAGCTGTCAGTCAGACGTGTGAAATAAATACAGACAAAAGACGAATTGACTTCCATTAAAATCAATTCGACTTGAATCGGAGCGCAAGGAGTGCTTGCCGACACTTGACAAAGCCATCGATTACCTAGTTGTATCTCTCCACCTCAAAGAAGAAATTAAACGAATAAAATCCAAATAAACAAAAGATTTCTTACTGTCCTCACACGTCGAAGTCCTCACAATTTCGGCGTACCCGCTTGCAAATAATGCAGCGAACAGCACAACATTTACCAGACCCATCTTGAAACCGACTAGTAGCGACTGTCACTGCGCATTATTCCCGAACATTTATATTATCACAGACATGGCGACCGGGCGAGCGACCCCGGACCATGTCACAGATAAACGATAAATAACGACATTGTTTATTGTGTCTGGTGTTGACATGTTTGTGATACGGTTCATGTGCGTAATGATGGGTATTTAAATGTAGTTAATTTGCTAATAGTTAATTAATATGCATTATGTTTGGGTAGACAGACTTATTTAATCAGGTCTAATTAATTGTAGATTAACCCAACCCACCCTGGGCCCGCGTGGTAGATTAAAGCCCACTTCCTCTGTCCCAGCAGTGGGAACAATATAGGCTGATAATGATGAATTGTGGATTCGTGTGGTTAAGTAATTATGATGTTGAGTTAATCATTTGTTTGTGATTTGCAAGTTTAACCGGTCAAGCACCAATTGGCGACGAAACAATAGCTCGACAGATTAAGCGGGGATATGGGTTATTAGGGGGAGGGAAGGGAACAACGGACCACTTAGATAAGCAAGAACGAATGAAGAAAAACAAAAACTATTCTAATCGCTATCGTCCACATAGTTCAATCATACCTAAGTGACTTTGCATACAGAGACACACCACTTCTTCTTAGCGTGTCGATAGAAATCTAAATGTACTCGGCCCAGAATTCGGCCACTTGTTTGGCGCCATCACTAGCGCAGCTAACAGGACACGCAGGGCACGATATTAAGTGTCTCATCGTTTGTGAAACAGCACCACATACACTCCAAGGCGGAGTCGTCTACAAATCTCCACCTGAACAGGTTTTCCTTGCTTCGGCCAACCTGGGTCCGGAGTCTGTTTAAAGACTTCCAGGTTACCCAAGGTAACTCATATCCAACTCACACCACTAAAAATATTAATAATAATGAAATTCCGGTTTCGACCGGCACCCTAATTGTGTAACTATCAATCGGAATCTGAATCATTTTGAAGCAAATTGTTAATCCATTGCTGCATAAGTTCGAAAAAAATACTGCTCAACACCGTAAATAAAGCAATGAATGTTGTTGAACTGTCAAAATTAAACCGATTCCGATTGATAATGTGTTACGCATTGCCCCGCGGATCGGACGAAACTCAGCGGCCGAAAAGAACATAGTAACTGTAGGTAACAATTGAAAATCGTAAAGGATGATGCCCATTTTGGTACTCCCCTCTACTAGCCATGTGTTATTCAACTTATACGAGTACATCGTTGGATAGCTCTTTTTTAGGGTTCCGTAGCCAAATGGCAAAAAACGGAACCCTTATGGATTCGTCATGTCTGTCTGTCTGTCTGTCCGTCCGTCCGTATGTCACAGAAACTTTTTTCCGAAACTATAAGAACTATACTGTTGAAACTTGGTAAGTAGATGTATTCTGTGAACCGCAGTAAGATTTTCACACTAAAATAAAAAAAAAAAACAAAAAATTTTGGGGTTCCCCATACTTACAACTGAAACTCCAAAAAATTTTTTTCATCAAACCTGTACGTGTGGGGTATCTATGGATAGGTCTTCAAAAATTATATTGAGGTTTCTAATATCATTTTTTTCTGAACTGAATAGTTTACGCGAGAGACACTTCCAAAGTGGTAAAATGTGTATCCCCCCCCCTCTAACTTCTAAAATAAGAGAATGATAAAATTAAAAAAATATATATAATGTACATTACCATGTAAACTTCCACCGAAAATTGGTTTGAACGAGATCTAGTAAGTAGTTTTTTTTAATACGTCATAAATCGAAAACCGCAATTTACCTTTCACAAAGTTACAACGAACAACAAGAACTTTTATATTATGTTACTTGCTGCTACGGAACCCTTCATGGGCGAGTCCGACTCGCACTTGGCCGGTTTTTAACTGAATAGAAAGCCTCGCTCAAAATCCTTGTCCGTTCAGAGTTATGCTGTACCAAGCATGTCAGTTTTAGCATTACACGCATTACTAGGTATGAGAAAAGTTTTTTGCGATTTATGACTTTTCAAGTACCTCAGTTTGCCCAAAAGAGCCTTTGAATCTTTATACAAAACTGCATCGACTGGAGTCATAAAAATAAAATGTAAAAATACCGTTTTTCTTGCCGACTGTACCATTTTTTCAAAATTTGGTAATGCGGTAAGCAATTAATCAAGAAGTTAAGGACAGTCTCCTTAGAACGTTTTTCTGTAGCTACAACGGTTAACTGATGAACGCCATCGCCAGGATGGCGCCAAACAAGTAGCCGAATTCTGGGCCGAGTCCATTTAGATTGCTATCGGCATGCTAAGAAGACTGTCACGGAAGCCACCTTAAACAACTTCTTCGCGTGCCGACGCTAAGAAGAAGGTTAAGGCTTCCCTTATTGCCTCGTATCAAGTTCCATCCTGTATTACCTACTCCGATCGGTCCAGGAATTCAAAGGCGAAGAAAAAGACAAAGGCCCTTGGAACCCCTGTCATCATCAGCCGAAAGACGTCCACTGCTGGACATAGGCCTCCCCCAAGCACTTCCAATTCGACCGGTTCTGTGCTTCTCGCATTCAACGGGTTCCTGCGGCCTTCACAAGGTCGTCGGTCCACCTTGTGGGAGGCATTCCAACGCTACGTCTTTCAGTACGAAGTCGCCACTCCAGAACCTTTCGGCCCCATCGGCCATGTTCTATGAGCAATGTGCCCTGCCCACTGCCACTTAAGTTTGGAAGTCCTGTACTAAATCTTAATACCTTTCTAATGATACATCATTTATTCCTATTGGAGGGGGTACCAGCTTCCATAAATTTCGTGGCATTATCCTTTTACACCAGAATATGGAAAAACAAACTGTCCTTGCTAAAACAGTGCCTGGAGAGCTTCCTCATGACACCACTCAGTCAGAGATGGCGTTATTCCTTGCAAAATTATTAAGGTGGACGTTCGGACCTGCAGGACCCGCCTTACCTTTCTTTCCCCTTCACTCTACTGTAGAGATTACAGTCCTATCTGGTGCTTACAAGCAACCTCCGCGACTCCCTTATAAATAGATGGCACAATTACGAGACAAACATTAATTTATATAGAAGCTAGCTTCTACCCGCGACTTCATCTGCGTAAAATTTCTTGTTTCCCCGACCAACCTCATCGCATCGCATCGCCTGCCCGCGGTATTACTTCGTTTTCACTTATCATTCTTTCTTACTTTTTTCCTTTTTGCTTGGCTCTTAAGAGTCCTAGCGTGATGTTAAATAACCTTCCTCGCGAATTGGGCTATCAAATGCAAAAATATTTTTTCGAATACAACAAGTAGTTTCAGAGATCAGCGCGTTTAAACAAACAAACTCTTCAGCTTTAGTATAGATCATATGGTTATACGAGTATGTATAATAGAAAAAAAAAACAGTAGGCGTCAGATTTGGCTTACAAGCCAAGAGACAAGAGAAAAATATATGAAATGAATTACAAGTAGAACGATTTCTAGGGATAGTTACTGAACTTATAGGACAACCAGTTGTTTAAGTGATACCGCCCGGTACTGTGTGCTTGTGAAGCTCTCGCACAACCACCAACATCGTACTTATTTTTATTACAGTCATTAATATTACCGTCTTCCTTTGGCTGCCAGTAAATTAGGCTAAAACAATCTGTATACAGCCCGATTCAAACTTTGTGGCGGCTCGGAACACGAGGCGAGTCGCTGCGCAGTAAAAAATTCACGTGTCAGCGCGAGTGGGGGGTGAGGTACTTCGCAGCGATTAGAGCACTTAAAGGAGCTGCCATAAACTTTGAATCGGGCTATACCTCGTACAGTCAGCATCAAAAGTCGATTAACACTATAATTTTTACATGTTATTAAATTGACAACAATTTTTTTCAGTAAACTGATTTTTAATTTTTTCACATAATAGACAAGAGTATATATTCTAAAAAAAATTCTTCTGCTGCAATTTTAAACAAATATTTTGCTCAATAACTAAGATTAAAAAAACTGAAGTGTTAATCAACTTTTGATGCTGACCGATAGATCGATTGACTTTGTTTCCATTACCTACTTTCTTCTTCTCGTGTTCTTTTCACAATGACGAAAACTATGTAGAAATTATGAAATAGTTGAAATATTATATTTTATAGTCTTTTTTTTCTTGAACACATGTATTTAATCAATTTAGGATAATTTACAGATATATTTATGGAAATTAAATAATAGGTAGGTACGTCTTGCAGGTATTATGATTATTTTTGAAAAAAATTTTGAAAAAAGAGAAAAAAATCTTAGGGCATTAATAAAATTCGTAGTAAAGTAAGAAATATTTATTCTACATTTATTTACATAAAACTCCTTCAAATACGCGAAGGGAATAAAAAATACAATAAACTGAGTACGTTGTTCAATTTCGTTGTCTTCGTGCATTATTCAAAACTTAAAAAAGTAATTATTTCTATTAACAAACTATTTAAGTATATACAATTTAATACATATTTTTTTTACATACGCCGAGTAAACTCTTTGGCATACCATGTCTGAGTGCATTGATTATTTAACTTAATTATAGGTACAATCTCATTTCTATAAAATAATTGTTAATCTAGGATTTCAGAAGTAATACAGAGATGTGTCATATTCATAGTCTTGGAGCATCTACCTTAACTACGCTGTCGGCATTCTGGGGCTAGCTGTGAATATGAGTAGAAAAAAAATAGATTGTGTTCCGGTCAACAAAAGGACAATGAGCAGACACTGGCAGTGTAATGTTATAGTTTTTAACCAACTTTAAAAAAGGAGGAGATAATGCATTCGGTGTTTGTATTGTGCACCTACACCGATTTCTCCGTGATTACTGGGCCGATTTATGGGATTATTTTTTCATTTGGTAAATGATAAACGATTTTATTTTTGTAAGTACACTTTTACAAATCAATCATATTTTTTAAAAACTAGATGAGGTCGGCAGAAAGAGATCGCGAAGTGGTCCCGTTTAAATTAACTTTGCTTCGGTAGTTTTTGAGTTAGCTTCACTTTCCACTGTCTATGTTTATGATATTATAATAACTTCCTATATTTGTTTTATTGAAGAGTGATGTACGGATATGTGATGTGTGAGGTAGGTACCACAGCTAAAAAGTGAAAAAGTGAAAGTGAGTGAAGTGAAATATGGATTTTTTTTCTAAAAAAAGTTTTTATGGACGCGTGTATTCGGTTCGCGAATATATTTTGACGAGCTATTGTTACGCCACGAACGTTCATTCGCGAATGATCCGAGCGGATGCCGGAAGTACCTAGCCTAGCCCAGTAATAGGATTGCAATGGGGAGTCACAATATATTCCTCTCAAGATAAAGAGCCTCTTATTTAAAAACTTTGTAAAATACACATTAACTATACTTTAACTACAACGTGTTTATAATTACATATTTTCGTGCATGAGTTTACATAACAACAAGAGATAATTCGGGGTATATATCATTTTGAGCAACTTGTACTTTTTGTAGATTTTTTTTTTTAATTTCATCTTTACTAACGTTATTTCTGATAACCTGTAAACATAGATTAGTAGGTATTTGGTATCTCACAAAACTGAGATGCCTGAAATTTTTTCTAGATAATTATAATAAAAATATGATACATTTTTTTTTTGAGGAAACTAACAACATAATGTATTGTGTGATTGAAGATATAATAATAAAAAAATGACCTTTTGTAATTAAATGGGTGTATTTTCCAAGAAAACTATGATTTATAATATAAACTATCAATAAAAGATAAAGTCTTCTTTCTTGGAATGTCATGTTTTGTTGTTTGAGGATTTAAGTCTTTTGCACAATATTTATAATGAATTACCCGTAAATAATAATATTAGTATCATACAACGTGTCCCAAAATTCAACAACAAGCGGAGGGTGAATCTGCTCATGATTACTCGAAAAAAAACTTTAATTTTTTTTGGTTATTACAAAGTGGACTGAAAGTAAAAAACTTTGAAATTTTTAAGGAAAAAAAATATTTTTGATTGCTTTTTGTGTAAAAACTACAAGAATTCTGGGATTTTTAAGGGTTGTGGTGGATCGCAGTGCTACTTAGGTTGCCTACTATACAAAAAAAAACATAAATATCTGAAAAATTGTGGTCATGGTAGTTAAAAATATCTTAAGGGGTGTCAATTTTCGAACGTATCAATGTATTTTTTTGGAATTTCTAAAAAAAATTAGTTTTTTTTTAATTATTTTTTCTCGAGTAGTCATGAGCAGGTCCACCCTTTGGTGTCCGCTTATCGTTGAATTTTGGGACACGTTGTATATAGAGCAGTGGTCGCCACACAGTCTCAGGTAGGCGGGTTACTTGTGTAATTTATTTCATCACCACTGCTCTCAAAGCGGTGAAGGAAAACATCGTGAGGAACCCGGCATGTCTTAGAACAACAAATTCAAAGACATCCCATTCCGCACCATCATCACCAACCCGCAATGGGCCCGCGTGGTGGACTATGGGCCACTCCCTCTCAAAAGAGAGGATGCCTGTGTCCCAGCAGTAGGAACATTATAGGCTGATTATGTAATAATATTAGAAGTTTGAAATGTTAACTAATAGTGATATTGATGAGACGCTAATGGAATATTAAGTTGGATCTTAATAGCTATCACTTAATCAGTTTCAAAATCATGCCATTGTCACCATGATGGGGGTGAAAGTTAAAAAGGCTTAAAACTTGTGAAAAAAGTGCTTTACTTTAAAAAAAAATGGTTCTTTTCCTTACGTTTTGACAGGAAAGTGATGTTTTTTTTTTAATTTTGATTTTGGTTCCATTTTTTTAAAGTTTATGTGTAGGTATCAAAAGAAGTACATGCTGTATTTTTTTTTGTTTTTTTTTACAAATCTATAGAATGAAACTGGCTTTGTTACAAACCTGAATCCTTACATTCGAAATAATACTTCAACTAAGTACATGCCTTATTGAGCTACTCCCATATAATTCAGTCTTCTCAACACGCAAAAATATTCCTTAACACAACTACATAAAGTTCAATTTCAAACGATAGCCAGGGTGGTGGTGGTGTTATGCTGGTCATCTCTGGACATGTGGTGCATGTCCTGGTGGATGCCGGCTTCCTTCAGTATCCTCATCCGGGGCCCGAGGGGCACGCCCAGGGCTCGCAGCTTGTCTTCTCCGACGTACGGCAGTTCGGCTGCACCAACTTTCTCTTTTTCTAGAAGGGCTGCGTATTTCTGTAAAGGAAATAGGTGTAGATTAGTATATAACATTAATCCTATATTCACTGAACGGATAGGCAGAGAGAGATGTATAGCTGTAGATCCATATTTCACCAAAGGTAAGCCTATACAGGATGTTACGGAAAGGGTATATCAATACAAACGGGTTGAAGAGTGTATCTGGTCTAGAATCTCTGTACAAAATTTCAGCTCAAAAGCAGTAACTTTGAAAATGCTTAATTCTTTTTTTATTTCGACATCACGGCTCTGCACTGGCGCGCGGCGGCGTGATGTGCGTGTACTAGGCGCACAGACACACTACACATAATGGATAATGACCCTCGTAGTGCGGTGACACGTTTGTTATGATTTCAATTTAATAAACTATGGAAATAAAAAAATATATATTAAGCATTTTCAAAGTTACTGCTTTTGAGCTGAAATTTTGTACAGAGATTCTAGACCAGATACAATTTTCAACCCGTTTGTATTGATATACCCTTTCCGATACACCCTGTATTGACACTAACCGCACATAAATCTACACTCCGGATTGCTACTACAAAATTCCTGATTCCTGAAAAAAACCAACAACACTATGCCCTGAGGATCGAACCCAGAACCCCACGGTTAGCAGTCGCTTGCGACCGTTAGACCAACAGGCAGTAATTATTTCAATTTAGGTATTGCAATGCATCTTGCCTTCTTCGAATGAAGCTGGTAAATGCATCATTCAAAATTGCATCAATCAACCCTAATTGCGTAACACACTATCAATCGGAATCAGAATCATTTCGAAGCCAATTGCTAATCCATTGCTTTATAAGTTCGAAAAATTTGTCTGCTCAACACGTAAATAACGCAATGAATGTTGTTGAACTGTCAAAATGAAACCGATTCCGATTGATAAAGTGTTACGCAATTGCCCCGCTGGCATCACTGCTACAGTAAACTTTTGGCGCTCGAGAGACGTTGGCAGGGGGCACTGTTGGTAATATAATCAGCCTATATTGTTCCCACTGCTGGGACACAGGCCTCCTCTCAGTGAGAGTGAGTGGGCCGTAATCCACCACGCGGGCACTGTGTAGGTTGGTAGATGTCAAATGTCTTCGAATTTTTGGTCATAGGTTTCCTCACGATGTTATTCTTCACCGTTTTGAGAGCAGTGGTGATGAAATAATTTACACAAAGTAAACCGCCTGTCTGTGTTCGAACCTAATCGTAAGTCGCGGCCGCCGCGTTACCACTGCTCTTGGTAAACGTTTGTGCATTTGTTTTGTGAAATATATTGAATAAAAAAAGCAAGATGGCGATTTTTGGCCACTCTCCAAATGATCGTAGAATCTTATCAACGATTAAGGTACCTTGTCTTACGGCTATATCTAAAAATCCTCCCTGTATATCAACGTACCTCATATCCAAGTTTCTTGAGGAACAGCCTCATGAGAGGCGGCTCGTCTCCGAAGAACTTGGTGAGCCTCTTCACGCGCTCAGGGTTGCTGAAGGAGTAGGGGTCCAGGTGGCGCCCGTGACTGCCTGAACGAATGTACTGCTGCGATCTGGAATTAAAGTAGTTGGCGTTAAAGAGGAAGGTTTTTTATAGTGAGTTTCCCTTGTCATCCAACCCAAAAAAACTTGCTACAGTTTATAATCACGGGCCCTAACAGACTACCTGAGAACTTTCTGGTTACGGAGATATTGGCGTGGCTAGCTAACCTATGGCAAATCATTTAATTTAATGTCCTGTGTCCTGTAATGTTAATTACTTTGCATATTTAGTATTGTATAAAACTAATTATTTTCTAACTGAACAGACAGCTGTGTTGCTGGGGAGTTTGTTCCGCCACTTCTTCTTCCCAGCGAAAGCACTAGGAAGTGGTGAAGGGTGAGCGTTTTGGGGGACTGTCTTTTGTAATTTTGACGTTCGAAAAGTGCTGATTTTCAGCCCAGTTTGAAGAAATGACTTTTGATTGATTTTGATTGAAAACCAAAGTTTCTACTTTTTTAAATTGTTATAAATAACTTAACTTTAAACACACCCACAACTCCAGTATCATTGCATGCACCCGAAAGCGTACGTACGAGTCAGTTGTACTGATGATTCTAACGATTATAATTCTGTAAATAAATATTAGCTACAGTCGCGAATCATGTTTTGATCAACATACAACCCGACACTTACCCGAAAATTGCAAAAAACTTAATAAAATGTGAATTTCGCGAGCTTCCTTATCGCATCCACCTTATCGCCTTTTCGTCTGTTACCAAAATCATGACACTCACTTGTACATATGCCTGAGTGCTGCTATCTCAGCCCTGATGTTGTCCATCTCCTGCATGACGAGATGCTGGGTCCTCATCTCACTGGACAGGTGCGCTACCGACCGCGCCAGCGTCACCACGTGCGACTCTAAGCGCTGGAATCGCTTGTTTATACCCTGGAAGAGAAGGTGGATTCATTTGATAAATTATGAGTGATTTATGTTTCAAGAATTCAAAATGGTTTATCGGTGTTTACAAGCGGTAAAGGATGGTTTTGACAAAAGGATGAAAGTATAATCAGCCTAAAATGTTCCCACTGCTGGGACGCTGGCCTCCTTTCAGTAAGAGGGAGTGGGCCGTAATCTACCACGCGGGCACAGTGCGGGATGGTAGATGTCACATGTCTTCGAATTTTTGGTTTTAGGACACGCCGGTTTTCTCATCATGATTTCCTTCACCGTTTTGAGAGCAGTGGTAATGAATTATTTATAAAAAGTAAAGCGCATGCTTTGCTTTTTATAAATAATTCATTACCTTTGCTTGGGTTCGAACCCACGACCTACAACAGCTCTTAAGTCGGGGTCGTTACCAATAGGCCACCACTGCTCTTGCTCTCAAGGACGAAGGTACAAAAAACATTCTAATGTTATAAGGTTAAGAATACTTCAGCAGGGTCATCCAATATCTTGTTAAGGGTAAGAATACTTCAAAAGGGTCATCAATCCAGAAGGTCATTGTTAGATTTTTTTTTTTTAATTTGAAATGGGCTTGCTCTTGACTCTAGTCTGGGTCAAAGGTGACGGAGACAAAGTCGACGATGGAGCGAGCTTACCCAGAGGAAACCTGTTCACTCTCACTGAAGAGATTCGGGTTGTATGCTGCTTTTGCTGTGCGCATTATAAAGGACAAAGGGCGAATTAGTTAAGGGATCGTGCTTAGCCCTCAACAAACAATCTTCTACTAGGAATAATTTCTGTTACCTTCAGGTCGTGTTTCTTTCTATGTTCGTTGGAACTTCGTCTCTTGTCTCTCACGGGCCGACTGCTCACGGAACTGGACGGAAGTGATGACATACTGCCATACCGACGTTTCGATGATAACCTGGAAAAATATTAACAAGCTTAGAAAAGGCAAGAAGAGCTGACAAATAGAACAAAGCTGGGAGACGAAAGTATAAGAATTGCATGTCATACACCGATTGTTTTTAACTATACCAACAAAGATTATGTAATAAAAACGTCTTAATACTATATTTACTATCCTTTTATTAACCGACTTCATAAAAGGAGGTTCTGTATTCGACCCGTATGTATGTTTGTATGTCCGCGATTTTCTCAAAAACTAATGAACCGATTTTGATAATTCTTTTACTAGTGATCTACTTTTACGAAGTGATCTACATACTTTCAGAAAGGTTTTAGTATATAGTTTTAGTTTTTTTTTTTGAAGTCGGTTGTTTTTTTTTTACTATACTAACATAAAGATTATGTAATAAAAACGTCTTAATACTATATTTACTATCCTTTTGTAATAGAAACAGAAGTTCTTAAATCTTAATAGACAAAGGCATGTCGCTGGGTAGTTTTTCACCACATCTTTTGTGAATTTTGATGTTCAAACAAAAAGTGCTGATTGAGCTGATTCTCAGACTAATTAAACAAATCACCTGGACTCCCAAGTGGGCTGTTTAGCCAGACTGGTGGGCTTCCTCACGCCCAGCAGCTGCAGCACCTCGGCGTACATGTTCTCGAGCCCGCGCAGCTGGCGCCGGATGGCGCGCGCGTCGCCCGACGCCGAGCTGTCCGAGCGCCCCTCCAGCAGCGACGACAGGTCGAGGCTGCGCGTCGTCGTCGACGTCATGTCGGTCGTGTCCAGCCCGAATACTGGAAGGATGGAATGTTAGGTTAGTTGTTGAATGTATACATGCGTCACGTTCGTGAACAGGCGCCGTCAGTAGGGACTGGTCATCTCTTTGCGGCCATGGCTTATTTTAATTTAATATTTGAATTGCTTTTTTTTCTCGTCTTTTCATTATGGACGCTTTTAACGTTCTGCATCGTTCTCACATGTATAATTTTTAACATGAATGAGGGAACCAAGACTTTGTAACCATATTATTTTGATTTAAAAGAGTGTCCATGGAGTTTCTTGCCCATTCTTCTACATATGTACCTACGCTTTGGAATGAGCAACAAGCTTCATCTTTCTGACTGACCGACCCCTTGACAATTCAAAAGTGCCTGTAATTAGTTTAATTGAAATAAATGGTTTGAGTTAGTTTTTGAGTTTTAGGTTAGATTTTTGTCTCTGTGATTGAAAAGTGAGATATGCTTTGCGATTGGCGTCACTTTTCACTCAATCGTCATTTCATACAGGATTCAATGAATGTTTGAGATATTTTCGTCGTGTTAAGCGGCTATGCATCGGACGTTAGAAAGCATCGCTCCTAACTTTTCTCGCCTAGAATGGCCACCTCGACATCACCTAAAATCTAGTTAATATAATATTAACACATCCGCAACGGACAGCAACAACAGCACTTTTTAAAGCTATCACTCTGAAAGTGCATTTTAAACACGAACTTATCAAGGTTAATATCTAGAAACTTACAGTGTTTTTTGTAATGATGGTCCCGCTTCGAAGAGTGTTTCTTATGGGAGTGCCACCGCGGGGACTCGCGACCTCGACGACGTTCCTCTGGGTACTCTGACGAGCGGCCTGGTAGACTGAAATCAGACAAGGATATGTAAGCTTTGAACAGCTGAGAATGATTACCGTCAGTTGGACAGACAGTTTTAACAGCCCTTATATGATGTACCATCGCGGACATTGGCGGTGGACCACTTTTCAACCTTATTACCAAGGGCATAAGGGTGAAAAGTGGTCCACCGCTATTGTTCGCGACTGTACCTACTGAATTAATGGTAAGTTTTACGCGTCAATGTCCCGTATACCCTATCTAATCTATACATATAAAATTCAAAGTCCTGACTGACTGATATATCAACGCACAACCTAGACCGCTGGTCCTAGAGACATGAAATTTGGAAGGTGTGTTTTATGTGAAAAGTAGGTATCCAATACGAAAGAGTTTTTCGAAATTCCACCTCTAAGAAAGTAAATGGGGGGAGGGTGAATAACGCGGACGAAGTCGCGGGCAGAAGCTAGTCCTAAGATGCTAGTGCACCACATACTTTGATTATGTATAGGTATACTAGCTGATCTGTTCTGTTCGAATCTCATCGTGAACACTTAGGTGAAGTGAGCTGTGATGCCACGTGATGCAAGGAATTGAAACTATTGACTTCAAGCTTCAAGCTCACTTCACCTAAGTTTTCACGATGAGATTTTTACAGAACGAACCGGCAGAACCACATGTTGTCATTGAAAATCGCAACCACTAACCCATTTCTTATTACCTTAGCTGTGTCCTCTGCCTGCAAAATAAAGAGCTTTTTGGGGAACTGATCAGCCGCTTAGGCGATAACATTTTTAGTAGCTATATGACCATCTGGTGCTGATGTAGCGGTATCTACAACGCCACATGCGAACAACGCGTCATATTGACGTCACGCATATCCTGCATCTCGCAATCAGAGTTTACCGCGCAACTAGCATAGATACAACAGCCCGACATGTATCGTCGGGCAGTTGCCCGCCGGACACAACACCCGTCTGGTCGGAGGAACCGCCATTTTCTGTAGAGTATGAGTGATTTTTACACCCTGTTCCTCATACTTCTGTACTATTATAAGAATAAGACACAGTATTTATTATTATTATTTACCTGTTTCTCTTGTGCATGTCTGAGGATGGCGACAGCGGCGGCAGCGGTGGTGTGACCGACGTATCTGATGTAGCTGACGAATCCAGACGCATGCTGGCTAGCTTTGGTTCTAAGATGTGTCGCAGCTCGCATTCCACCCAGTCGTTTTCCACACCTGGAAAGATGATGACGGAATTTGTTAAAGTCGAGCAAATATGGTATTCGGATATTCCTATAGAGTCATTATAATAATCATGAAATACACTGATAATGTTGTTGTTAAAGGTATAGCGTTCTATAAGACTAGGTTACTAGTGAAATAGAATACAATAGTATATACCTTTCATTCAATACTATAGCGAACCTATATAGTACACTAGCAGCGCCGCAGGGTTTCACCGGCATAAGTGTCGATCCCGTGGGAATATCGGACTAAAAACTATCCTATGTCCTTTCCCGGGGCTCGAACTATCTCTACACCAAATTTCATGTAAATCGGTTCAGCGCTTTAAGCGTGAAGAGGTAACACTGCACACAGAGGCAAAACTGAGTAGGAAATTACGGAGTGCTGACTTTCAACCTGTGCTGAATTTCAAACAGACATGAACGGGAATTTCTAAAAAAGATCCTACTTTGTCCCGCAGGCTGCTGGCTGGTCCCAGGTTGCGGCTGCCTCGTCCCCAGCGCGTCGGAATCAGCGGAGGTATCATGCAGAGGCTCCGGTCGCCGGCCACTCGAGTACGCTACGCTACCTCGACCCGAATCCACGTTAGAGGACTGACCGCCATTCTTGTCATAGTCTGAAATGTTTTTGAAAACATTGTTAATACAATAGACCGTTCCAATTTCTGCATTTGATCCGGCACTCGTTATCAAAGTGGGCCGACGACCCAAAGGTGGGGAACCAAGGATAGTGGCATAATGGGAGAACATAGCAACTGTCTGAGCTGATTGGTTTAAGTATTGAAATTGACGATATTGGAGATTGATTGAGCGACTTTCAAATAAATCCTAAATAGCAAACATTAGAAACAAACCTAATCCATAAAGATAAAACTTTATCAGAAGTCTGACACGGAATCTATAAAACCACTTAGCCATCTTAATCGTAGTAACCTCTTATGTAAATGCGGAAGCAAAAGCATAGTGCCACTTTTTCATCATTTTGATAAAAGTAACTTCTATCGATACTAAATCTTTGATGTCAATAGTTGCATAAAAGACGGGATTTATTGCGCCACCTTGTAGCCAATTGAAGAAACAAACGTGTTTTTAACGACTGTATAATTTGTTTCTCTCTATTTTTGTCAACTTAGTAATCGCTTTAAAAGATTTATGACGCATAAATCTTAACAAGGTATCAAAGATTTTGAGGCTAAGTATAATAGCGGAAAAAAATAGTTCGTAATATGATACAGCCATAAACAAAAGTTTTATTTATGTTCCATGTTGTTCAAATTCTATTATGTCTTTCAAATACATACAAAATTCGAGATCTACATTGAGCTCAACTGTATCAATCGAAGACTTGCCATATTTGAAACGGAATACGAAATTCGGCAGATTTAGTTAATGTATCTTATGACACCGGGAATTTTTGTAGTACAAAATAAACCACATACCTGAGCTAGCACCCGATCCCGCTCCCTTCTTCCCGTGTGCCTTGAGATCTTCTATTCTATTCGGAGTTTGTCTCGACGAAGACGGCTGCGGATTATAAGCCTCAGCCTTCCCACTCGAGTTATAAACACTATCAGCTGACTTCTGACTCGCACTCTCATCGTTCCTCTCCTGTGACGTCGTTGGCTCCTCTCTGTCTTTCTTATGTCCTATAGAATCAGGAGTTCTACGTTCTTTGTGGATGTCTGGGGTCCGTCGTTCTTTGTGGATGTCTGGAGTTCTGCGCTCTTTATGACTGTCTGGCGTTCTTCTCTCCTTATGGCTATCAGGTGTTCTGCGTTCTTTATGACTATCCGGGGTTCTTCTGTACGCGTTTTCTTGCATTCTCTCCTGTCTGTGAGATTCTACGGAGCGTCCACTTGTCCTAATTCGTTCTTCGTAACTGGACCTGCCTTGAGCTGCTAGTCTTGCACGAAATCCTCCGTCATCAGATTCCCGTTCCTCACCATTACGTGAATGCTCATTAGGTGTATGGTCCAAAAGGTTTCCATGTGAATTTCGTCTCCCAGGGTCATGTATCTGAGGAGTTGTGACCTCTGGTCGGTGCTGAGGTTCATCTAGGAGGTGAGGATGTGAGGTAGCTCGTCTCCCTTCAACAAAGCCTCTTTGTCGCACTATCTCTCTTTCCAATTGCTGTGGGCTTCTGAGATCTGGTCTTGAATGTGAGTTGTCGAACTGGAATTAAAATATTTTAAGAGTTAATAAAGGGCCTTTCAGTATCGATACATTTATTTTGTTGAACTAACAGTCATAAAACAAGTAAATTACATGAATAATACCAGTAGCAATAAAGTCGATGACCGTTATTACTAATAAAAGTATAATAATAAAGGTAAAAATATTATTTTCTTAAAAGGAAACGGGTATAAAAGCGGACTATATCCCTGATAGCTTATACGTTGTAAAACTGGTTATTTTATAATCGCTAAAGGAAGTGCGAAGCTGTTTGGTTTCCTCAACGTTGCAGATGTGAAGATGTCTATAAAATATTATGACTACATAATTAAAAGTAGCTTTGATTTTATAAAATACTAGTGCTGGAGATTGACTATATCGCTAGCTCGTGGGTTAATGAACTCATCCCTTGCATGATTGCGATGATAGCTTCCTGTTTTTGAAAATACTGTCAGTCAATATATTATTATTATATAGCAACGTTATACTCAAAAACGTCTATGTTCCCACTGGTAGGACACCGGCCTCCTTTCAATGTCCCACGCGGGCCCAGTGCGGGTTGGTAGATATCGCATGTCTTCGAATTTTTTGTCTAGGGTTTCCTCACGATATTTTCCTTTACCATTTCGAGAGCAGTGATGATGAAAAATAATTTACACCAAGTAAAGCGCCTGTCTGGGTTCGAAACTACGATCTACAACTCGAAAGCGGCGGCTGTTAAAATACTACTGGTTGCTCTGCACTGCTCATAAAAACAAGAGGCTTGCTTTTCAAACAAAGCGGATACCAACCCTTTCAATGTTGCAAAATTTACAACAAGTCCCATTACAATTAACAATGTAAATAAAGAAACACTGGACTAATACAAGTACTACGGCAAAGAGAACAATGCTCCAATAAAGCTAGTTTCTTGTAAAAATCTTTGCTGTGTCGTGTCGGCGCAAGCGCCTATACACAGGTTATAATTGCTGCGTACTCCGTGGGAACAAGCCGTTAATTGTTGAGAACCATTGTTTCAACTGAGAACCGAACATGGGACTAGGTGGAGCAAGACAAGTGTTACGACAGTTGGACTTACTGTTTGATGAATGTACTCAATTTGGAATTCTTTAGAACGATTTTTTTTTTTTGTTGTAATTGGTGGAAGGTTTTGGCATTGGTTTGAAAAGTGAATTGATTGGGTTAGTTAGTTGGTTTAAATTTAGAAATTGGTGGTTTGATTTCGAATTTAGGTTTTGAAATCGGTTTAAAATTATGACTATAAAAGAATTTCACACGTTAGTTAACTAATAGCCGATTTCAACACAGGCAAAGGTCAAAACTGAACCTTCCATTATTTCCAACTATATCTATAAGTAGTTCTTCTTCTTAATCTTTGCCAATTATTTACAGAATTTTGTAAGACCTTAAGAAATATCAATAATTCAACTCTTACATATCGGTTTCCTCTGCAACCTTTGTTAATGAATCATTCATATCAGCTTTCCAAACATTTATTATCAGAAAAACGTCGGCCGATGTTTTTATCGTTTCAAAGACCTATTGTTACAGCAAATGAGTTTATTGTACTCCTGTATACAAACACTTTCTTATCTACATGTTAATCTATTAGTAACATCTTCTTAATTGTAGGTTTCTGATTTATTATTGGATGATTGATGATGAGGGTCTATGATATCCAAATCTGGCTTTTATACTATTTAAAATATGGACATTAGATTGACAAGCTCTTTCATTACATTATAATTATGTCAGTCTGAAGTTACAACTTTAGAAATCTAGATTATGAAAAAACTTTTTATAACTACTTTAATTTGGTCCCTCCTTTTATATAGGATTACTGATTTTGGTATCATCTAAAGTGTAGCCCGCATAGTTTGGAAAAACTTTCTTACCGGAGACTGCGGCCCAGTCTTCAACGAAGTGAAATTCGCCATAGATCTGACGTCCACATCCCTCTGATATAGCGCACTCCTCCGTCCTGGAGGTCCATACTGCTGGTACAAGGCATCAGCTCCCAGGGCCTGAGGCTGTCGGTGGGGCGTACTGGCCAGCATCTCCTGGGACCTGGCCTGAGGACTCATCATCATGTGGGACTGGACCATTTGCTGCTGCATTAGTTGCCTGGTGAGAAAAGGAATATGGAGTTAATGATGGTCTTGTGTCATTAATCAAAGTAAGCTTGTCTTTTGTCGAAGGCGTAGCAACTGTGAGGCAAGAATGTATGCGAGATTCATTTACTGATTGAAATTGATAAATGGTTTTTCATTCAGTTTTAATTGATTCCATATCAGATTGAAAATGCTTTGCTAAATGTTGCGTTCCCACGTAATATATACCTAGCTACAGAATACCTTTGCAATCATGGCGTCTAACTAGTACGTTACCCATGTTATCGTGTTATTTGAAGCAGGTGAATATACTTTTACTTGAATCAGGCTACATTAGTTCTGAATTTACGATACCCGAAATAAGTTTTATGGTGGTCCTATTAATAGTCAACACGACGATGCATCACGATTATATGTGCATTTAAAATGCATTCAGCGGAAGTGTTAAAAATAAATTAAACATTATGTCATAAGGTAACGGGATTTCGTTACACATTAAAGGTATGATTAACATAGCCCTATTAAATCAAGGAGTTGGTGCTTACCTGTGCGGCGACGGACTAGGATACGCCATGTTATTCGCGATGCCGTGACTGTACTGCATTTCCGGCCTCGTCTGCGTCATTGGCCTCCCGTAGATTCCTTGCTCCACCTTCCTCGGTCCACTTTCTCTAGGAGTCACTTGTTCAGGTTCTGGCCTCTCTGGTCTCTTTCTCTCTTCACTGTTATTCAAACCAGGTTCTTGCTCGTTGTTTTTCTCACCATCATTGGCATCTTTACTCTTAAACCTGCTTGAGATCATATCTTTGAGTGTGTGGTAAGTTTTACTGACAGACTTCGCACTTTTCGGGGCGTCTCTTGTATTATCCTTCCCGGTTTCTACTGTCACTGTTATGAGTTGTGAGTTGTTCGGTGTGTCCACTTTGCCGTACGTTTTGGCTGGTATGGGAGGCTTTGGCGAGTCGTAGTTCTGCATGTTTCTGGCCACAGCTCCTTGGTTCTGGTTCATGTAGCCGTACTGTTCGTGGTACTGCCTGAAGCCGTCCCCAGACGTGCCAGCTTGCTGGTTCTGCGTGAGAAACAGTATGTATTAAGTACCTATCGTGTGTTATTGTTAGTCGTGCCATGGGAAGCGCACACAATGGGTTGTTAGGGGCTCGGATTGTTAGGAGCTGTGTTTGGCGTAGCTGTAAATGTGGTAACTTTGGTGAAAGGTGCATTATTAATGATGGAAATTAGGAAAATAAAGTGGTCTTAATGGTGCTATCGAAAGTTCTGTACTTAATTAATTATTGTTCTATGCTTTTTTACCGTCATTTTCGTGTAACTTTGAAATTAGATAAGTATAACCGACGATCAAATTATAAATAATTAAATAGCATCAGTTTTTTTTATAAATTACATTTGAAGTCAAATTATTATGAGAAATTATTATATCAATGCGTTCAAGCGTCAGTTGATAATGTTTCTATCGGAAAAAGCTTACTATAGTGTGTCTGAATTTCTAGTCGAAAAACTTGTCTGATACTAATCTTTCTAAAAATGTTTATTGATGTTGTATTGATTAAAAGTAGTAATGTGACTGAAATATTTGTACACCAATATATTATAAGGCTAAACATGATTGGACTTTAATATAATTTATGTCATCTTGCATGCTCTTGTATACATACCATGTTTATACAAATAAATGAATCTTATCTTATCTTATCTTAATCTGTACTTCCTCCGACAAACAAGACTTTTTTGTAGTTGTATCCTTAACGGCTGTAAGGAATACCTACTTAAGCCTAATCAATATCATAAAACCATAGACAACGTAGACATTACAGCCTACCCTCGTAGCCTACCGGATACAGCTGACACAACAAAGCATCTATTCAAACTCAAATTCACACCATTTATGCCACATTTCTCACAAATAAATTAAGAAAAACTTTCAATAGGTACTAACATTTTCCAGTGCGAATTCAACCATTTTTAATATACACACACACTTCACATGACAACACGACTTTGATTCTTAAAGCTCTAAATAATACTGATGTCGTGCGCCGGCGCAACACCGGATGCGCGTGCGATCGGATCCGTCCGTGCTGCCGACAAGACGTGCGGCCTACCTATGACGAATTGCTTGACGTGCTTCAGGGAGCTAATGCAATGGTAGCTATCGTGAGATTTTTTTTACATTGTCTTTGGGATAGGCTATAGTTTGTGTTAAGTATGTTACGTGTTCTTAAAGTGTAATGTGTTTGGTATGGTTTATCTTATTGATACCTAGCCGATGGTGATTAACTTTAGAAGTTATCAGACCATCGTTTTCAAATCTAGAGTCAACTTAAGCTGGAAAATATTGGCATCAAGGAGAAATGACGTAAACTCCGTTAGGTTACGACGCGACGCGCATAAGAATAAAAAAGACTGTAGATTATTACGATAATAATTATTTTCTTCTTCTTAGCGAGTCGATAGCAATTTAAATGTACTCGGCCCAGAATTCGGCTACTTGTTTGGCGCCATCACTAGCGTCCATCAGTTCCTGTAACGTGCAGCTGACAGGACACGCAGGGCACGATATTAAGTGTTCCATCGTTTGAGGAACAGCACATAATTATGTAAATTATCTTGTTTGAAAAGTAAATTGTATTTTCGATTATAATGATGAATCACCAAACAGCTAACAGGTGGCTTTCAAAAACCAAGCTACCGAGGTAAGTATCTAAAAGGATGTATGCATCTTCTAAGGAAGATAATCCAAGCTGCCATAAACGAATTCGTTTGAAGCATTTGGTATGTGCTAGCAACTCTTAAATAAACCTTGGCACGATGCATGAAGGACACAAAAAAAATCGACTCCAGTCATGTTTGGTGCCCTCCGAAGCAAAAAATCTCAGGACATATGCAGCTGTTAGATACTCGTGTTTGTTTATGTCCATGTATGAAATAGATATTTTTACGGAATTCAAGCGTGATTACTATCGGAAATATGGACACAGACGTGATGATATTGTTTTGGTTTCTTTAAAATTTAATTAATCTTGTAGTACTTTACGTATATTAGCTTGCTTGTTTTAAATTAGACTAGTCCTCAGAAGTGCAGATGTATGGCCTCTTTGACCATTCCAGCATATGGGACAAGCCACTTAATGGGCCCGACTCATTTCACATTATACATTTACCATCGTCTCCAAAAGAAGAAGCCTAAGACTAGCTTGCTTCATAATAAAAAATTGGTTTAGTAACTATTCATCATCTGCCTAGCAATTTCCCAACTATGTTGGGGTCGGCTTCCAGTCTAACCAGATGCAGCTAGAATACCAGTATTTTACATGGAGCAATTGCCTATATAAACTCCACGACCCAGTTACTGTGTAATACGATACCCCTTGGTAAGACTGGTTGTCAGACTTTCGGGCTTCTGACGACCCGTAACGACTGTCAAAGATCCAAGAATGACTGCCGGGACCAACAGCATTACGTGGTTTTCGAGGCACAGGGAGTCTCGGTATGTAAAGATGGTCACCCATCCACGGACCGATCGCGGCAAGCGTCGCTTAACCTGATCGATCGACCCATGTGGCTGTTATAACTTAGCCACGAGCCCATCTATACGGTCATGTATTAATTATGATTAAGTATATATTTACTATTCTCTCTGGTTTAGTAACTATTATGACCGTTAATTCACAAACGTTTCCTACCGCACACCATCTATTTGTTCAATAACACCACCTTACACTAATTTCTCGATCGATACCCATTACTAGTTCCTTACTTTCACAATTTCTAGCTCATAATAGTAGTGGCTCGTGGGCAATAACTCATGGCCGTGACGTGTACGCCGTCATTTATAGCCATCGATGTTATGGTCCAAGACACTTGAGGTACAGGAAGCATCACCAGTGTCTTGTACCGCCATTTATTTTCTTTTTGATGGCCGTTTAAAAGCTTTTGGAAATAAGGTTTCGATAACCACTCCTTTTGATACAGTCCGGCAGACGAAAGAATGCATTCTTAACACCTTTTTTTTTGGATGGGAAATCTTCAAATGACCCCTCCCCCTCTGGGTGGAGCGGAAGGGAGCGTCAGACTCTTACTGACTAAAACCTATCCGTGTTCCTTCCTTATCCCTTTGTGTTCCGGGGTAGCGGTAACCCTTTCGGACTATCCCGCTACCCCGGCAGGATTCTTGACACCTGTCAGTTTCATACAAACGAATACGTGTTTTGCGAATTTGATCTTTATTAGCTAATAAAGTTGGTGTACTGACAGGTGCCAGGAACGCATTCTCTCGACGGCCGGACTGTAGTAAAATTATTCAAGTTAGAATTAATATGTTAAAAGTTACGGTGTTTGTATTATTTCTACGCCCTATCTCCTATGAATAAAGGAGTAGTCCTTTATAGTCCAAAATATTAAAACTATCATAGAGGTATGAGGAACAGGGTGTAAAGTTCACTCAACCTCCATAGAAAAGGGAGGATCCTCCGACCAGACGGTGTAGTGTCTGGCGGGCAACTGCCCGATGATTCATGTCGGGTCGTGGTATCTATGCTAGTTGCGCGGTAAACTCTGCTTGCGAGATGCAGGATTTGCGTGACGTCAGTATGACGCATTGTTCCCATGTGGCGTTGTAGGTACAGTCAGCATCAAAAGTTGATTAACACTATCATTTTTACATGTTATTAAATTGACAACAACTTTTTTCAATAAACTGATTTTTAGCTTTTCACATAATAGACAAGAGTATATATTCTAAAAAAAATTCTTCTGCTGCAATTTTGAACAAATATTTAGCTCAATAACTAAGATTAAAAAAAAACTGAAGTGTTAATCAACTTTTGATGCTGACCGTACCGCTACACTATAATATGGTCATTATCTTTATCAGATGTTTAGGTTTGAAAATCTTGAGTCATGGGATTTGCGTCTAATTTTCAAGTATCTTTGAGATATTTTGGTTGCCAATTCTTGTAATCAGAGGACTGGTTCATTGTTTGCCAAAAAAATAGTATTGTCATTAAAAATGTAGTGTCACTAGTTTTCTGGGCACGTTAATGATGACAGCGATATGGAGGAGTATAGTCAATCGCACACCGAAAATCGTTGTTATTGCTACGACATAAAGGCGATGTCAATGTCAAATGGTTACCGCTGATGTGTCTACTGTCTTTTGGTATATTAGAATGGATTATACATCTAGTTTGAAATCGCCAACACGTTCTGAGCAATGCCTTTGAAGAAGAAGAGGCCTTTGCCCTGCAGTCAGCAGTAGGACAATGTTAGGCCGGGATTCGTCTAGATTCGTCTTATTAAGCCGGCACGCGTCGAGTACTGCTCGGCACACAACCGTTGTTTCTCCGTACGCACCTCACAGCGGCGCGCGCGCTCCATGAATTTTTATGGGTTATTTCATACCACCGCCTTCTATTGGGTTTCATAACATTTACTAACACTACTGGTGTGTTTGAACTGTTCTAATACAGGCCGCGGCAGTTGGAGACCACCCTAATACTTCCTGTTCGAAGATGACGGTTTTTATAATAATATATCCATGGCGTTCTTCTCCATAGGAACCTACAACGCTTTGAAATGGACAATTCGCTTCATCTTTCTGACTGACTCCTTAATAATTCAAAAGTGCCTAATTGCGCGTGTGTAATTGGTTTAATTGAAATAATATACTCATAATACATGATCACGCAGTCCGTTAACATATGCATTGTTTATGCAATCACATAACATAACATCACGACTGTACCTTCTAAAGGGGTACGCAGATGTGTTCACTATACCACGGTACAACCTCATTTCTGTCAAAGTTGTTATTGGGGTACCTCTAATCTAAAAATTCTCTCATTTTTGAAGTGTAAACTTCTTTAGCGGCGTTGCACACTTTTTTGTAGTGGGTAAAAAATGTTAAACTCGCGTCAGGACATCGCGTCAGGACACGTGACCGTCAGGAGAGACTACACAGGAGAGAACTACTACACCTAACTACTAAGTATCCCCGTCTCTTTCTACGGCGGCGCCAACGAAGTGAACCAAGTGACACACGACACGACAATGGATGGATGGATGGATGGATAGATGGATGGATGGATGGATGGATGGATGGATGGATGGATGGGTGTGGGTGTGGGTGTGGGTGTGGGTGTGTGTGTGGATGTATGGATGGACAGCTGATGGCTCAACCGTCTGTGTAGTACCTACACTGCTGTGTATTCGTAAAATTCGTGTATATAGTGTTTAAAATATGGAAATTGAACAAAGTGCATCTATTAATGAAAAAAGTGACGCAGAAATAGTGAAAAAAAAATTAGTTATATTAATTCAATTAATAATTGATTTTTTCAACGTTAATATTCAAGTTTTCACTTCTGCCGGCACTCCCGGAGTGCAACCCGTCTTTTTTTAATGGATAAGGTATACCTCAGGGGTGGTCCCATTATATATTTTATGAACTTGCTTGGGTAGTTTTTGAGTTAGCTTCAATAATACGCATTTTTTCCACTTTGTTTATATTGATGATGTTTTAATAACTTTCTGTCACTGATATTCACATAGCAAGTAGTGTTATATAGGTGGTAGGTACAACTAAAAAGTGAAAAATAAACACTCTTTTACAAAAAAAAAAAAACAACCAAAATGCGGAACCAACGACACCGACTTCCGAAATTAAAGTTATTTTTCACTTTGTAGCGTTTTTTTTTTTTGGAAGTCGTTTGTTTTTTAGTCAGCCAAGTTAGAGCCACACATATTTGTCTAATAACATGCAGGTAAGCACTTCAGTCTAGTCTAGTCAGACTAATTGGAATTCCAGGTTGGATTCTAGTCACGTTTGTGCCATTTCTGCTAACTTGCGGGGACCTGTTTGAAGGCTAGGCCGTCGTTTATTTACGCGGGCTCAGCTTGGAAAGTTGGAATTCTTTAACTGTTTAACTTTTTTATTCGTTGAAACATAGCATAACTCACATAAGTCCTTAAAAGCAGTGTACAACCTCAGCTCATGTGAATTGAAGCTTGAATTGCATTGTGTGTCGATATTAAAAAAAACATTAGCTATTGCACAATTTTGGTTCGATCAAAAAAAAAACATAAAACTTTGGCAGAACAATTTCCAAAAAAAAACGACTCGTGAAGGATTTGAACCTCCGCCCTCCGATGCCCAAGATTGAATTATATCGGTGCTCTAACCTACTGAGCTAACGAGTCTTGTTACTCATAGCTGAAAACTGCGAGCACAATCGTCAATATTGCGCCATCATTATTTTACTAAACACTTGACTCATTATTACAAGTTGCAGTATTTACCTATTTGTTCCAAGATAAGATTTGTATACACAAATTTACGCATTTCATTGAATGGGTATCGGAAACTCTAGTCCTTTCAGCAGATACATCAAAATGGTGAACATTATCTACCAGCTGATGTGTAAGTGAGAAGTGAGATGAGAAAAAATCAACCTTCTACTTTTTCTTTACTGTATTTAACCCTACGTTTGCTTAAACGTGGATCCACGCGAGACACAATGGCATTTTAATTGTGCCTGTAATTACGGGATTCAATCGGTTAAGGAAGCGAACCTGTTCATGATTATTTTCCAATAATTATAATTACATAAGCTGTAATCTCTGGCTATTTTTACTGCAAGAATTAACTGTTGATTCCTTGTGTTATTTCCCAGCATATCTTTACAATTGCAATTAACTCCAAAAGTTGTAATTTTTTTTATTGATGAATGGGCGCTCTTGACCTCGATCATGCCTGATGGAAAGCGATGGATGAGGTCTATAATGGAACGAGCGTGCCCAGAAGATGCCTAATATGCACTGGAACTCCCACGCAACGACGAAACACAGCAGGCTGATGCGAATCCCGCACCCCCAGCCATAGGTAGAGGTGGAACACCGCGGTGGTTTTAGCCGGTAAGAGTCCGGCATGCCCCTCTGTCACCCCCATGATAGAGGAAGTCCATGAGGATTTCCACCGCGAGAAAAAAAAATGGCTGCTTGACGCCGGACTACGGTGGGAGGGTGGTCGCGAACCAGGCGGGCGTTAGCCGTAGCACTGCAGGATTTTTTTTTTTTTGTATTTTTTTTCTGTCTCTTAATTCTACTACATCCTTCAAGAAACTTAGCGGCTGAAACAGTTATGGCGGCAAGTCAGAAGGACTTTTTAAAATAAGCTCTACGACTTACTTATTATAAAAAATACAAAGAAAAAAGTTAGATAAAAATCGCTAAAGACCGACTCGTGAAGGATTTGAACCTCCGCCCTCCGATGTTCAGGATTAGAATTATATCGGGTGCTCTAACCTACTGAGCTAACGAGTCTTGCCATACCTAACAGAAAACTGCAACCGCTATCGTCAATATGACGTCGTGATTACTCACCCTCTTCAAATACAAAGAGGTGTCTGAAGTACCACGCAACCAATAGATATAAAACTGGACTTACTGATAGTACGCTACGACGAATGCTACAATGTGGCAAGAGCTCATGTGTGTTCCTACGACCATAGAACGAACGCTCGTGAGTTTAAACCCGAAAAGGTCATTGCACCATTTATCATAAACCACCCTAACTAGCTGATGCGAGTGCAGAGGACAGGTAGATGCGGCGATGCTTGGGGCAATACTATGTCCAGCAGTGGACCTGTTTCAGCTGAAATGATGACCCTATTACCAGTTCTATGAAAAACTACATCAAGCAGCACTATAAGCTCATACCAAATGATTAGAAGAATCGAGGGGTCTATGTTGGATTTTCGCTGGGCCTACGCTTTTATGTCGGTAAACATGCAAGTCGATGAAATCGACCACGATTAAACAATATCATTTTAAGGAATTGGAGCTTTAGTGCTAGATAATTACTATAAAATGGCCTTGTAGATTTTTTTTATAAAGAAAATTAATTGCAAGAAAAAAGGAACTTGCCGACTCGTGAAGGATTTGAACCTCCGCCCTCCGATGCCCAAGATTGAATTATATCGGTGCTCTAACCTACTGAGCTAACGAGTCTTGTTACTCATAGCTGAAAACTGCGAACACAATCGTCAATATTGCGACATAATTATTTTATTACATACTTGCCTCAATATGACGTCTTTGAGTGTTTTCCAATTACTGTTTCAAGATAACACTTACACAAATCCATGCATTTGATTGAATAGCTATAAGACTATATCAGACGCATCAGTATCTCTAGATATTACGACTTCCTAAAAACAAGTCCTTTCAGTTGGTACATCAAAATTAATGTGAATGATGAACATTTTCGATTTGTTTCCGTTGGATCCCGTTTTTGAATCCCATTTTAATACATATTTTTGGCGTTGGATCCCGCAAAACATTATTATGTATTTCCGTTGGATCCCTAATTTAAAAAATGCAAGATAATTACGTTTTATTGTCGTTGAATCCCGAAAAGTATTTCCGTTGGATCTCGAATGCTTAAAAAAATCTGAATGCGGATACTTTCAACAACAAAATTGTTTATAATATAAAAACTTTTTAACAAAAAATTAAACCTCCGAAAAAACTGAAAAGCAAAAAATAATAAACTTTTTTTATTTAACCTTAATAAATAAGTTCTTAAACTAACGCAAGTATACCTAAGTAATTTAGAGTCGGCGCCAAACAAGCAAATTAATTCGTTGCGAGTGGTCGTGCGGAGAGCGCATTTTTTGTTTGAAATGTTAATGTTTATCGCTATAGATTTCACGTTGCTTATTTCTTTAAATTTAAGGTAATTTAGTAATCTTTGTTCATTGATTGTTTGGCGCCGACTCAAAATTACTTAGGTATACTTGCGTTAGTTTAAGAACTTATTTATTAAGGTTAAATAAAAAAAGTTTATTATTTTTTGCTTTTCAGTTTTTTCGGAGGTTTAATTTTTTGTTAAAAAGTTTTTATTTTATAATTTTTTGAGGCTATAATTTACTAATTACTACATGCTTAATGTTTGATTACTTTTAAAATACCTACCTTACTTTAGACATTAACTGTTATATAATCCTACTTTAACTCTTATTTTTTGTGTAATATAATACTAAATAATATAATGTAATACTTAAAAAAAACAGGCTTTATAGACCAACATAGATAGGCCTTTTATTTTAATTGTAATACACAGCTCAGCATTAAAATCTGTGAATGAACAATAAGTCACCCCTATTTTCCTACCCTTAGGGTAGGTTTTTTTTTTCCAAATTTACATGGGACCAACTTCGAAGTATGTCCTATCCAACAAAAGAAGAATTATCAAAATCGGACTACTCTGTAAAAAGTTAAGCGTGGTCATACATTACAATCAGTGAGTGAACAATCAATCATCCCCTGTTTTCTAACCCTTAGGGTTGGATTTTTTTTTCCAAATTTATATGGGACCAACTTCAGAGTATACCCTTTCTAATAAAAAAAGGATTATCAAAATCGGACTGCTCTGTAAAAAGTTATGCGTGATCATACATAAAAAAAAAAAAAAAAAAAAAAAAAAAAAAAAATATACGCGTCGAATTGAGAACCTCCTCCGTTTTTTTTCGTCGGTTAAAAATGAGGGGTTCACTAATATTTCACCAAAACTCCATTGACAAATTTTTAGTTTACAACCAACGTTTCGTATACTATTTACAATCAACTCATTTTCTATATAATCTAATCGTTTCTGGCGGGTCCATATTGGCTCAACTAAAGTTCTTTACCCGAAATTGTTCTTCCTAACGATTTGTAATCCGAATGATCACTCTTCCTAAAAATGTTCATCCTAAAGTTTTCATTCATACTATTTGTAGTGCTACCGGCGATGTTCATAACACTCATGTTTCCGAAAATTGTAATTAATAATATAATTAATGTAAATATTTTAAACTCCTACTGTTTTTTATCATAACGCTTTTATCCCTAAACATAACTACCATAATATTTTCATGGCCTGGGAGTTTATACGGGTAAGTAATATATGATATAATTACAAAACCTCTAATATTTACAAGATATACTCGTAACAACTGAACCTATAATTTTATTTGATATAATGATCAGTTAATATAATAAACGATTGATATAATTTTAATGTAACTAATTTCTATAAGAATATCAGACAATTAAAATAAAATCGTTTGATATACCACTCAATAGACATAAAACCTATTTAGTTTAATATGATAAACACTTTTTTTTTAATCCTATGTCATCCTATGTCGACGGCCCCTATTTCTGTGTAAAGGGTTTAAAGTAACCTAACCAAACCGAACCTCGGGGTGCCCTTCGCTCGTTTTTGCATCCTATGTCGACGATCTAAACAAAAAATATATGACTTTGAATAATAGTGTAAAAGATGGTTATGTTGAGAAAATATAGGAAAACAAATAAAAGTATAATAGATGTTTATTGCTACTGACATTATGAAGTTGAATAATTCGGAATTATGAACATTAGAGACAGAGTAGTTAGGAATTGTGATTGTTAGGATGAAAAATGTTAGGAAGAACATTTTCGGATTTCCAATTATCGGAGTTGAAAATTTAGGTGAACTTTGGCGCACCCGTTTCTGGCACTCGCCGGCCGCTGCCGCGGCACCGCTCGCTTCGCTCGCTCGGCTCGTGCGTAGGGGTCACAGTTTTAACCTAAAGTAACATTTTTTTTTTAATAATTAACCTAATCTAACTAGTTCGGTTCCGGATAGCCCACTAAAAATAATCTCTTTTTTTCTATTAGTGCAAGTCGATGAAAGAATGAGCTTACCATTTTTAGGGAATTGCGTAATGATAAGTCAATATGTAAAACGTTTTTATTCCAAACGTTGTTTTATGATAAAGGTAAATCACTTTTCTTCTGAAATGTACACATGTTGTTATAACATGGGATTCAACGGAAATAGCAAACGGGATCCATCGTTAATACCTAAAAAATGGGATTCAAAAGTGGGATTCAACGAAAATAAACGAAATTTTCTACCAGCAGATAAGAAAATACATAAACATTGACCTTTTTCTTTGTTGTAGGTAAGGGACGGAACTGGTAGACACATAATAATTTTCCAACGTGAAGATATTGAGTGTGCCTTTTATAACGGGGTATCAAAAGTCAAAGCATTTATTTCAAATAGGCACATACAAGGCACTTTTGAACGTCAAAAATTACATTTATAAGTCGGTGTCGTTGGTTGCGCATTTTCGTTTTTTGACACCGACTTCCGAAATTAAATTTATTTTTCACTTTGTAGTATTTTTTTGATGTTTTTAAGGTTGTTTTGTTTTGTAAAAAGTTTTTATTTTTCACTTTTTAGTTGTAACCGGCCCACACAAATTCAATGAACACTAGTGCATTGAAGAGTTGAAGACACTGACTACAAGAATCATCATAAAAATTCGCATAGTAATGCCGGAGATGCAGTACATTTATGCATATAACTTCGTACGTGAGAATCTTTACCTAATGTATTATATACTAAAACCTTCCTGGCAGTATGTAGATCACATTCGTGAAATAATCATCAAAATCGGTACATAAGTTTTTGAGAAAATCGTGGACATACAAACATACATACGGGTCGAATACAGAACCTCCTTTTTTGAAGTCGGTTAAAAATAGATGTGTGGGGAGCCTTAGTGCTTACATCTCTTTGAGGCGCACGAGGAACATAACGCGCCGTCGACCCGGGGTTGGTCCTTACCGGACGGCGAGCTGCCCACTGCTCGCCGTCCGCAAGCGCGCGCTTACGGTGGCCGGCAATCGGCTGTCGATTCCCGACGCCCAGGGCGTCTATCTTATTTCTGCCTCATCGTTCAAACTGATAAAACTTCAAACTTGGTTTATACCAAAAAAACAAAGAAAAGTTAAAAAAAAAATAGAAAGACTGACTCGTGAAGGATTTGAACCTCCGCCCTCCGATGGTCAAGTTTTGAATTATATCGGTGCTCTAACCTACTGAGCTAACGAGTCTTGTTGCTTCCAGCCGAAAAGTACGACCACTATCGTCAAAATGACGTCATTATTACTCAGCAGCTATTTCAGCAATGGAACATACAGGTAAGTATAAGAAGTTCCACACCCCCATTACATTGAAAACGCGCATGAGTTGAGTTCACTTAAAATAGTCCGCTACAATGAACGCATAAATGCATCAATAGACCATCTCCAAGACGTTACATGGTGACCGAGACTCTTGGTCCTGAAGCACAGCAGGGATGAGATATATTTGGAAAATTCAATACCAGCTTGCAAGTACAAGTATGTAAAATTACCAGGGTCGAAAACCAGGTATAAAAATATTTGGTCATCTAGTTCGTACCGAGTCACAATCTTGTACGGCTTTTTGTAGATAAAATTAAATCTTTCCTTCTCCTACTTCTCTAATTACACACAAACACAGTCCGAAGTTCCGAACTTGCTTCGCCTTCGGCGCCCCGAGCTAGTAATACTTGCATAGGAAATCGGTCCATGTCACTATTTAAATAAAACGCAGAATCGTATTTGCAAATAAAAAATACTTTGAATTTTCAAGTATTTTTTTTGCTGATACAATTATGCTTCTTATTTATAAGGAAAAACGAATCAATTTCTTATGGAAGTATTTTCAACTCGGACGCTAAAGGCGCGGCCGCGGGCAGCGCGGGGGCTCGCAGCGTTGGCGGCGCGGCGGCCGGTGGGCCGCCAAAATGATAAAATACTTGCATAGGAAAATGATAAAAAAAAACTGACCCTCAAAAGTTTTGACCCTGCACGTTTGAGTTTTGACTATTTTGGTCAAAATAGTCGACCGTCCGTACGCAATACGACAAACGCACCACTTCGGCACCGCAGCGGTCAGACACGAAACGTCTAAATTGAAAGCGCCCTAAGACTTTTCCAGATTCCAGCTTACCTATCTGGCGTGAGAAAGTAACAGACAGAGAGACGTACAGAGTTACTTTCGCATTTATAATATTAAAGTATGGATTTATTATTCATCAATTACCTATATCATAATCATAACTACGTTGTAGTTATGATAAAAAATAATACATTTGATAATTGCGATATCGAGTTGGTTTCAAGTGAGTTTTCTGAATGTTTTTTATCTCGTGACTGTTTTTGGGTGCGTGATTCACCCAACCTGTTTTCATCGTAAAGTCACCGTTGCGTCTATAAGTGATATTGATATTTCAGTATGTAAACATCATGCATGTTTGTATTTCCCGTAGGGGTAAGGCAGTGGCGTGTACACCCACATTTCACTAGATATATATATGAAGTCCCAGTTTGTTTTTAAATATTCAGAAGTAACCTAGAGTCTGGATTTTCGTCAGATGAATTTATTATTTTTATTTTCAGAAAAATGATCTTGTCCTGTTAGAACAAAGCTGCTCGGGAAATCCGCCAAGCCACTGTGGTTGTTACTTATTTGCCATTTTGTTTTTTTATTATTTCTGAGGTATTAAATGTGCAATGGTTGAATATTTTGTTAGCCAAATTATCCCTCAGTCATCCTTCTCTGGTTTTTGTTAAATGTTTTCTTATTATTGGATAAATAATGCTATCAATTTAGCTGTATCGTAGAAGCCAGTTGTCAGGGTGTAGGGAAAGTCGAAGAATGAATTAATAGCGCCATCTTCTGTGTCAACTTCGAACTATTCAAGAGCCGAGCTTACCCATTTCAGAAGTTATACATGCCTTATTATTAAAGGTAAGGTAAAAGACATTCCTGAGGATGTTTATGTTAGGAATACTCTATGATTGAACTAATAGCGACATCTACTGTTTCAATTTTGAACTATCCAAGAGCCGAGCTTATTGAAGGAGACAATCCTCATTATCATTTGATTCACCCTTTAGTCCAACTATGTACCTATGAGTATACAGGGTGAATCTTTCAAGTGGGCGTGGATGACCAATTCCGAAACTATGAGGAAAGTCATTACTTCCCAGAATTCGATCCTTATTAGCGACACTATCGAATGGTGTAATAATACAGTATGATTTTTTTTTTCAAAATCAACGTGTTCTAATCCTGGCTAGAAATGTTGATTTTTCAAAAATCCAATGATGCAGTTTTATTTTTCATCAAAATCGAGCCCGTGACTCCTTTGAGTACTTTTCGCTATTCCTCATAGTTTCGGATTTGGCCATCCACGCCCACTTGGAAAATTCACCCAGTATACCATTTATCAATCCTTATCATAACACTAATTTGGTGTAAAAATATAATTATATTGCAAAAGACCGACTCGTGAAGGATTTGAACCTCCGCCCTCCGATGCCCAAGTATTGAATTATATCGGTGCTCTAACCTACTGAGCTAACGAGTCTTGTTGCTTTAAGCTGAAAATTGCGACCAGTATCGTGTGGATGACGTCATGAATCCGTCGTCAACCTGTTTGAATGCTTGGTGAATATTGATTATAGGGGTGGGCAATCCGGAAAGAACCGGTGTTACCGACATAGCTTGCAGAGCAAGCTGAAGTGGTAGTTGGCTGGCCATGTTTGTCGAAGGACCGATGGCCGGTGGAGCGGACGAGTCCTGGAGTGGAGACCGCGTATCGTCAAGCGTAGCATGGGACGGACTAGATGGACTAACGACCATATGAAGGTGGCTGGGAGAGATTGGATACGGAAGACGGAGGACAGGGTATTGTGGCGCAGCCTAGGAGAGGCCTATGTCCAGCAGTGGACTGTGATAGGCTGAGTTGATTGATTGATTGGTTGGGCAATAACATTAAGGGTTGCTGTGACAGAATCTTTTAGGGTTTTTATTATATAGTTGTGGTGTATTACTCTAGATGTGGATCAATGACCAAAGAAGATAAGAAGAGAGCTTTGATCTGCAGATGCTGATAAATTATCGAAGATTATTAGCTGATCAAATCCTACAGAACAGCTTCATCGACAATGTCAAACGTACAGCATAATCAGCCTATAATGTTCTGTGAGAGGGAGTGAGCCATAATCCACCACGCGGGCCCAATATCACATGTCTTCGAATTTTTGGTTACTAGGACATGCCGGTTTCCTCACCATGTTTTCCTTCACTGTTTTGAGAGTAATGGTGATCAAATAATTTACATAAAGTTAAGTGCCTGCTCGAGTTCGAACACACGACCTACTCGTAAGTCGTGGCCGTTACCACTGGGCGACCACTGCTCAATGAGACATAATGCCCTTTTTTCAAGTTAGTTAAAAATTTACCCAATTTGAACTCGTAGGGAGCTCGAAGCTTGCCCCCTTGAATCCTCACCATCTAACCTACTTCGCTGACCATTTTAAAACCAGAACATTGACAATCTGATCGCGTTTTGTGACGTCATCACCTCACTCCCGACCTTGGCTGGTCAACTGCATGACGCACCCCCGATTATCTCATCACAACTCTGCTTAAATACAAATAAGGTTGATTGTCGATTGACAATGAGATATTATTGTTTTGCTCAGTGCGGTGGCAGTGACCGACGAGGCATTTTCGCATAGTGATGAGAAAAAAATATTTTGTGACAGCCTCGAATATAATGGTATCCATTATGGTATGGTTATAAATTTTTATCGTGTTTTCTTACAAGATCTTGACCATTTTTGTGGTGAAATTATGGTAAAAAAAGGCAAGTAATTCTTTGCGGTGGGCTTTATGGAGAATGGTGATTGATAGGAATTAATGGTGACTGGCAGTCAGCGATGGATGAAACCGTCTTGTCAGACATAAACGTTGTCTGTGGTCCTCTGGACTAAAATATGCGACTTTACTATGACATTATTTTAGTTCAGAGCTCGTTCAGAGTAGCTACTCGTATAATAAACAACTAAATAATAATATGGTAGGTAAGGACTTATAAAGCTACTGAAAACGCCCCGCGGTTTCACCCGCATAAGTGTCGATCCCGTGGGAATATCGGAATAAAAACTATCTTAAGACATTTCCCGGGACTCAAACTATCTCTATACCAAATTTCATCTAAATCCCGGTCCCGGGAGGAGTATATATAAATAAATAAATAATAAATAAAGGACATAGGATAGTTTTTATCCCGATATCGCCACGGTATCGAAACTTATACAGGTTAAACCGCGGGGCGCAGCTAGCTTTAATATAATCTTCCGTAACCAAAGCACACGTAAGCCTTGAACCTAGATCACAAATCTAAGTGCTAATTACGTCACAAGCACTTACGATTAGCTCTAGATACAAGATTACAACACACGGTTCTCAGGGAGCAAGGAACTTTATCTCTATGGTAACGCTTCACGCTTGATAGCATACAGGAAGAGGCAGAACCTCTTTGTTTTCGTGGGGTTAATGGGTTCTTTTGATGGTGTTAAGGTAATGGACAACGGTGCAGAAAGTTCACTATACCAAAGTCGAATCTTTAATTTTATAAAAAGGTAATTTGTATGTTTGTATATAGCGGGTAATCTCTGGAACTAATGGGTAGCTACAGTATTGCAGAGTGTCATAAGATATATATTATGTTAAAACAAGAAATTTCACGCGAACGAAGTCGCGGGCAGATGCTGTAGTTATTAATAGTGATAGGGAATCACATGACTTGTGTTGTATAATTTTCAGGTTAGGTAAGGTTGTTTACAGGCAGGGTAAGGTTATATTAGCCGTAGAACCAATCAGGGTTGTTGCTGATGCATATTTTTTTCCACATCAGCAGATGCTGATGCTGATGTTTTATCATTGACATCAGCGGATGCTGATGCTGATGTTTTATCATTGACATCAGCGGATGCTGATGCTGATGCTGCTGTTTTATCATTGACATCAGCGGATGCTGATGCTGATGCTGATGTTTTATCATTGACATCAGCGGATGCTGATGCTGATTTTAATTATTTTCTTAAAAAAGCAGTGACATTTATGAATTTATACCTAAAAGTTGCATAGTTTTCCTTGGTATTGAAATAAAAGTTTGGTTCAATAATTTTGTGACTTAATAAAAAATATAATCAAACTAAGTACCTAGTTTAGTAATAATTAGTAAGTATTTAAGTACCTAGTGGTAGTACAAAATATGTAGTATCACTACATAGTCTACGTCTAGGTATTTCTAATATTAATTATACGACACGTGCTATAAGCCACGCCCCCTCTGTTGTCATGTCACGACTCACGACCCGAACTTCAGCATTAATAATCAGCATCGATCAATGCGGATGCTGATGCTGATGTTGAAAATGATGCTGAAGTTCCGCGGATGCTGATGCTGATGTTCGCAACAACCCTGGAACCAATGGCCGTTGGGGTAGACGTGTTCTTGAGTGCCGCGTATCGGCAAAAAAAAGGTAGGACGCCCTCAGGCTAGGTGGAGCGAAGACCTTCGCAGGATGGCTGGTAGCAGGTAGATGAGAGTTGCCGAAAATCGAGTTGAATGGCGTGCAATAGGAGAGGCCTATGTCCAGCAGTGGACTGCAGTAGGCTGATGATAATGTAAGGTTAGAGACAGGGAAACATAATAAACCTTAATTATTACCTATATTACCAACTAGCTACTAGCAGACCCAGTACACTTCGTACCGCCTCAGAATCAATAAGAACAAATGTATGAGAAAATTAATTATATCATTATAAAATTCGTGGATTTTTCCATGTTTTAATAGTTATTCTGCTATTCGGGGCGGGGACAAATCCAACAAATCAAAGATCCTATAAATTGGTCCAGCTATTCTTTAGTTATAAATGGTGTAACTACCGCACACACATAAAAGATAGAGAGGAAGCTTTCACGATCACAATGAAAATATTTTGCAGGATAATAAGTTAGTTAAACGCTTAAAATTAACCGGTCAAGCGGCGCGCGTCGCCGATCGGCGACGAAACAATAGAAAATCAATTGTGTCTCATTAGCGGAGCTTGACAAAATTAAAGGCAGTTTCTGAAAATATAGCACAACAATTTATTCGATAATCGACTGTAGAATTGTTTAGGTACTGGCTAACTGAAATGGAAACCATCAATCAAAGCAATGGATATGTTTGATAGTTTGACAGTTTGTAAGCTAACCTTTGTGTTGCCTGCCAAAAACCGGGTGATAGTTTCCAACAAATCATAAGCAAGCATAGCATTAATAAAAACACTTTTTATTTGAATACTAGACCTGATCATCTGACCCAATTGGTTCCTTTTAACATTGAGGCCGAACAGCTAACAGTCTATGTCCACCTCCATTACATTGGTTAATAAAGAACAGTTCGATCCATTATTCGGCTCAATAGTGAGGGGCAATTTATCGATAGAATCCGTTAGACTATCGATGTTTATGGATATTGTTATGGGCGGTCATTATGTAAGTAGGTTTCTGTAGGGTTGTTAGGTTAAGATAGATAGCATTGAGTTATAGTTTGTTATAATGGTTTTTTCTTCGGAGAAATCCATACATTACAAATTCGAAAGTAACTCTGTCTGTTTGTATGTTACCTTTTCACGCCTAAACCACTGAACGGATTTAGATGAAATTTCGAAGAGAGATAGATTGCATCCCGGGGAAGGACATAGGATAGTTTTTATCCCAGAAATCATCCTTTAAGGGGGTGAAAAGGGGGGTAGAAGTTTGTATGGGGAATCAATAACCGCTGAACCGATTTAGATGAAATTTGGTATGGAAATATTTTGAGTTGTGGGGAAGGATATAGAATAATTTTTACCTCTAAAATTATGCCTTAAGGGTGTAAAAAGGGGGGTGGTGGTTTGTAAAGGGAATCAATAAAAAAGGACTATACTTAATACTTTTATACATGAAATACTTTTATCGCGGGTGAAACCGCGGGGCACAGCTAGTGTTACAATATAGAAGTCAAGTGAGAGCCTGTAAAGTACTTATTGAATTAAGTCTATAGACACAAGACACGGTACCACCCGAAAATTGTTGCACAAACAATTGATATGAGTTTTTTTTGTTGAAATTTTGAATCATGCCGAACCAAGTTATGACGATGTAAATATAATTAAGGATAATTTTTATTCCGGTATAGTTTCAGTACAGATCCAAAAGTTTTTCGGTTACAGTCGCAGGAAAGAGCTACTAGTATCAAAATATATTCTTAATTTCCATATTACAGTATTTTTATCTCACGAAGCGACGCGCGCTTTACTTGTGTATGACCGATTATTATAGACCTTGAACTTTTTTTTTTTTTTTTTCTTTAAAAATAAATTGAATTTTGAATATTATAAAGATTTCGACTAAAATGACTTTTTTATTGTATTTTGTTTGACATTTTAATTGTATTTTGACATTTTAATAGTATTTTGACATTTTAATAGTATTTTGACAATATTATAATAATAATAATTTATAGTATTTGAATAATATTTTAACATTGAATTGCATTTTGACATTTAAATTGTACATTGACATCTTAAGTGTATTTTGACTATTATGTATTATTAATTGTATTGAACTGTTATTTTTAATTTTTTTTATCTGATAATAATTGTGTTTAAAATGTTCTTATTTTTATTAGTTACCTATTCAATCATTTAATTTTTGCATGTCGTATCTTGGGCAGAACTCAACTTCAATTCTTCACGACCTTATTTGTATACTTACCTGCATTCTAGCAAATAAATAATGTGATTTGATTTGTGGTAATCAAGTGTACAAACACGCTGTGCATGTGTGCGTGAAGACGAGTATCGTCAGCACATAACACACACACACACACACTTCCGACTTAGCCATTGTCTCGGACGGTACCGACAGCTCCTGCGTTCACACACACACAGATTCACAGCGTGTATAACACTAGGTAACCACAAGTAAAGCGCGCGTCGCTTCGTGAGATAGAAATACTAAACCTAATATCGTCACATCTGCTTACCCCATTAGGCACGCATGCGTGACGAAGTGACGTAAAATTATATTATAAAAACAATTTCATCGTTGGCTACCCTGAATAATTTCACCCATAAGTAATCCTATTTAACATTATCATCGAACATTTTTGCAATTGGTTCCGCATCTTGCCGACCCTGGGGCGTCCATAGAGTACCACAGACAACACTATAATTTAGACAACTTAGATCAATGAGCTTTGAATCTAGGAATTCTAGACTCTGTAATCAGCTCGACATGGTAATCTCGACGGAATATGAATGTGGATTATGGTATCCCGGATTTTAAAGCGTTCTGTGTTACAAGGTTAATAATGTGTTTTTATGAAGTTGTCATTATTGACACGATAATGAACGATCTTAATGAATGTGTTAAGGATAAATTATTGTATTAATTTCGTATTGTAGTAAACCTTTCGGAACTGCGGGGCAATTTCGTAATAATCAATCGGAATCAGTTTCATTTTGACAGTTCAACAACATTCATTGCATCATTTACGTGTTGAGCAGACAAATTTTTCGAACTTATGAAGCAATGGATTAGCAATTGGCTTCAAAATGATTCAGATTCCGATTGATAGTGTGTTACGCAATTAGGGTGCTGACTAATAAACATTTCTCTGACCTCATACTTCTTACTCTATTTTAAAAGCGTACTATAATCCAAAGATACTTTTCGGCACAAAAACATTCGACAAGATTTTTCTCCACTTACCTCAGCATGTGTCCAAGCTGACAGCGCTTTGGGTGGAGTGTCAGGTGCAACAGCACCGAGCCTGCCCCTCTTCCTCGCCTCCTGAAGAATGGGCACCTTAGAATTCTTGTCTCCAGATGACAGGATCACTTCACGCTCTATCTGTAGGGAGAACATGGAATTAGAAGGATTCAGATGACAAGTTTTAAAGAAAGGATAACAGTCCAGGTAAGGAGGTTGCACAAAGTTCTATAAAGAAGCCATTTAGACTTTGAGAGACACAATATAGAGACAAGAATATCATTAGAGAAGTAGAAGACAATGAGTTTCTATTTAATTCAGAATATACGAAAACGAAGGAAGCCTATGACTACATTAAACTAACAAAAAAGTATTGTAAGGTTACAATGCCTATAGTCAGTTTGATATGATAAGAATCTAAACTAATCTAACTAAGAATCTAACTAATAAAACACTATAATAATACAGGGTGAAATTAAATTCATGGGCATCCTTTTAAGGGATCATTGTACTGATCATTATGAACAACTTTTACTATGGGACTAAACCTAAAATCGCGAAAATAAATCAGCTGTTCCTTGCGTTTATGTTCACATAACTCGTCAAAATGTAGGGAAGAGCTGATTTTTTTCGCGATTTCAGGTATGGTCCCATAGTAAAAGTTGTTCATAATGACCCCTTAAAAGGGCATCCCACTCATTTCATATCGCATTTATAATATTAGTAGTTATATTATAAATGCGAATGTGTGTGAGGATGGATGGATTGATGGATGTTTGTTACTATTTCACGCGAAAACTCCTGAACAGATTTGGCTGAAATTTGACACACAGATAGTTTATAACCAGGATTAACACATATGAATCCCGATATTTTTTTATTTATTAAAACTTTATGCACAAGTAAAAAAAATAATACTGTACAAAGGCGGACTTAATGCCTGCGATATTCCCACGGGATCAAAACTTATGCGGGTGAAACCGCGGAGCGCAACTAGAACCTCTACCTATATTATAATAAAGAGAAAATATATGATTTTTTGTATGTTTGTTTGTTACGCTTTCACGTTAAAACGGCTGAACGGATTTGGATGAAATTTGTCACATGCGTAGACAATGATCTAGGGAAGGACATAGGCTACTATTCATCCTGGATCGTAGACGAAGACGCGGGCAACAGTTTCTTAAAATGTTGATAATAAAAGCTATTTTTAGAAGTTACAACATAATATTAGCATAACAGTGAGCAAATATTTAGATGCAGCGGCACTTCGCTCAGAAGCTGTTTGATGATAAACACAAATATAATTAACAAGTTTGTGTGCTGATTTCATAATCATAAAGTTAGACAAATATTTGTATGAGACTTTCCTGCTTGGTTCTGGTAAGCAACGGTGGTGGGGTTTGTTGGTGGCAATAAAATGTTCTTTCTTTCTTGCTAAGATCACTTCTCACGGCGGCATTCTTAGGTCCTGATTCGAAACAACATACATAATCTGCATTCGTAATTTATTTGCCAAAAATGTAAACAAATTTGAGTTTATGGAAAAATAACTTTAAATCCTACACAATAAAGTTCAGTTTATGCTACAACTTTAAATATTTTTATAACTTTTTCTATAGTGCTAGTCACTCTGAAATCAACTTAATTGCTATTAAAATAAAGTTGATATTTGTTTAACTTGAAATTATATTAATTTTTAATTTAGTTTGACAAGAATAGACTTTACATAAACTCACGCCTTCTCCCCCTGGGGGTAGACAGTAACTACAGAACGCCACGATCCTTACATACTCCTCTTGCTTCGTTTACTTTCATACATCATCGCGGTTGGTCCGTGGATGGGTGACCATCTTTACATACCATGACCTCTCCGTGCCTCGGAATGCACGTTAAGCCGTTGGTCCCGGCTGTCATTCGTGGATCTTTGACAGTCGTTACGGGTCGTCAGAAGCCCGAAAGTCTGACAACCAGTCTTCCCAACGGGTATCGTATTATTCAATGACTGGGTTGTGGAGGTCAGATAGGCAGTCGCTCCATGTAAAATACTGGTATTCAGCTGCATCTGGTTAGACTGGAAGCCGACCCCAACATAGTTGGGAAAAAATCTAGGCAGGTGATGGTGCTGTAGTAAAGACCGGATGGGTAACAGTAACTTCATCTTTACGTGTCGATTCGTCTTTGTTTTATATTGTTTTAGCCCAGTAGGTGGCACCGTTGATAGCGGCATCAGTGGCATTCTTTAGGTCATCCAAGGTGCTGGTGAACGGGCACTTAGGACACTCCATCAAGGAGGACATGGTCTGATCAGAAGCTGCGCATGCGCACTGGGTGTTGGACAGGTCAGTAATCCCCCACTTCGAAAAATTACGTCTGTAGCGACCCGTACCTTGCCATAAGTGAATATACATAAGGATAATGTTCATGGACTTGCTAATAACCTCACGACTATTTCCTTTAAACAAGGTCTTGGCAATTTGCCAAGAATGCACATGGTACCTACTTAGTGTTAACAAATGTGGAACATTCATGTTTCTGTTAGCGATTAACGGCCATAGACTAGCTTGAAGCTGGTAGGAGACTGAAAACTTGAGGAGATATTTGACTTAAGTTGGTAATGTCAATGCCAGTATACTGTACTTACCTGTCAAAAAGAGTTACCTAGATAATGTGAAGACCCGGATAAGACAGAGTTTAAAACAGAAGACGAACTAGCAGGGGATCGAGGAGGGGTGGGGGGTGGGGGGTGGAGGGGGATTAGAGGGGTAATTCTCGTAATTTTAAGAACGCTCACAGTCTGATCTCAGTCTTAATCTGTCAAAAATACCTCTAATTTCCCTACATTTTGACAAGTTTTTGACATTTGTTTGTCGCTGAGATGAGACTGCGACTAGATTTTGAACGTTTTAAATTACGAGAATTGGGTAATCTTCAGATCATTTACAGAAAGCCTCCTACTATGATCCTTACACACTCCTTTTGTTCGTCTACGTTCATACATTTGAGGGATCTAACTAAGAATCTAACTAATAAAACACTATAATAATACAGGGTGAAATTGAATTCATGGGCATCCTTTTAAGGGGTCATTGTAATCATCATCATGAACAACTTTTACTATGGAACCAAACCTGAAATCGCAAAAAAAAAATCAGCTCTTCCCTACATTTTGACGAGTTATGTGACCACAAATGCAAGGAACAGCTGATTTTTTTCGCGATTTTAGATTTAGTCCCATAGTAAAAGTTGTTCATAATGATGAGTACAATGACCCCCCTAAAAAGGATACCCATGAATTTAATTTCACCCTGTATAAACTTCCGAAAATCAGCTGTAAGATCAATAAAATCTTACCAATCTCAAACAAGCAAGTCAGCCACAAACATCCAAAGCACCCAACACTGCACGTTTACTCAATTTAAAACAAACTCCAATCAACATTTAAAGAATCTCGATTAAATCACACACGTCTCGTCTGCGGATAAGCGATGTAACAATGAAGCACTTTCGCTCAGACTCCATGCGGCAAAAACTACGGATTCACATGTATCGGAGAAATCGCGGATATACTGGGATGTGGGATCCAATCACGATTTGTTTACTGCATGTAAACGGAGCGAGTGGTAAATTTTATACTCCGTGAAAAAGGAAGTGTTTCGTTGATGGTAAAACAGTTATTATGTAAAGTATTACAATGGAGGTGATCTTTGATAGTTATGATATGTTTTACGATCTACCTACACACATAGCATAATCATAATCAGCCTATAATATTCCCGATGCTGGGACCCAGGGCTCCTCTCTGACGGACGGAGAGTAATGGGTAGCTCAGCGTCCGATCAGAACCAGGCCCGTGCCGGACGGCGCGTACGTGTTCCACACGCGCCTCAAAGAGATGTCAGCATAAAGGAAGGCGCCTGTCAGGGCCGAAGCCTGCCGGGGGTTCGGGATTGTCCGAAAGGGTTACCGCTACCCCGGAACATAAAGGGCTAAGGAAGGAACACGGATGGGTTTTAGTCAGTAAGAGTCTGACACTCCCTTCCGCTCCACCCAGAGCGGGAGAGGTCATTTGATGATTTCCCATCCATAAAAAAAGGGTCTCCTCTCCTCACTGACTGACAAAATACTGTGTTATGTGTACCACAAAGAAACCGGGCTTGTCAATATTCGTCAAAGATATTATGATTGTGAAGTTGAGCTAACAGCTGGAGATGACAAATCCCTTTTCATTTTATTGAAAAAGACCACAATATCTCTTAAAATACAACTTGTTCATAAAAAAAACATTGTCGCCATTACGATAGACAATTTATCGTATACAGGAGCAATCTAAATATACGACACATAACTTGCATGTCAGTAACCCGACTCGACTCGACTCGACTCGGGCCAGTCCAGCCACTTAACTAGCGGACTCGCCTGTGACAGTCGTGAATGACGGAAGGACGGACGGGGATAAATTGTTTGCATGCACTGTAGACGTCGCTGTGAAAGCTGTTGTGGACGTTAACGTATGGGTTAACGTGGAGATCTCCTGATAGATGTTAAAAAAGAAAAGATAAGGCAAAGCAAGTGATAAAAGCTTTACAAATCGGTTTTGTCTGCTTCATCGTTGTATATTAATTAACCTGCGACTAACCACTCCTTATCATAGTAGCCGTTTAGGCCGTTTAGATCTTCTTCTGCCTAGCCTTTTCCCAACTATGTTGGGGTCGGTTGCCAGTCTAACCAGATGCAGCTGAATATATAGTATACTTAATGCATAGTAGCCGTTTAGGTACCACTGCTAATTATTAAGGTTTTGTTGTGTTGCCAACATAATCTTAATTAGTAAGTAAACGGATTGGTGAATAATAGTTTTTTTTTATTGGTGAAAAGCAAGACGGGGAATGCTGTCCTTTTTCAAGACGCAACATAAATATACATAATTCTACTGTCTATTATTCTAATATAATTTGTGAGGATGAATGGATGGATATTTGTTACTCTTTCACGCAAAAACTACTGAACGGATTTTGATGAAACTTTACAGTAATACAGTTTATACATTAGAATAATTAAGATACTTTTTATCCCGATATTGCTACGGGATCGACACTTATGCGGGTGAAACCGCGGGGCGCTGCTAGTACATTTTAAGTTGCTATAAATGAAGTTGGTGAAACTCTTGGAAACGTAGCAACAAAAGTAATTATTTAAGATAATATCATCCAATACTTACAGGAAACTTGTTGGAATGTGTATGTAGCGCGGCCGGCAGTGAGGGTGCGGGTGCGCCGGGCAGCGCCGCCTCGGGCGCCGGCGGCATCCTGTACGGAGGCCCACCTTCGACTGTACCTGGAAGTAAAACAACAAATATTATTAGAGAAGTAGAAGAATTAACGGATGTATGAACGTTAACGAAGCGAGTATGTAAGGATCGTACTTAGCAGGTCACTTTTTACAGTTTCTGCCTACCTCAGTGGAAAGAAACCGTGAGTTTATTTATTTACGATTTGATTGTATAATAATAATAATATTCCACAACTATCACACAACGCCATCTAGTCCCAAGCTAAGCAGAGCTTGTGTTATGGGTACTAGACAACTGATAAACATACTTATATATTTCTAAATACATACATATTATGGATAAATTACACCCAGACACACAGTATAATTGAAGTTGGAGGAAATTTACGAATAATTGTAATTGATTGTTTTCTAAAGGAATGTAGTTATCATCGTCTTGCCTTTAATTCAATTGTTTAGGTGTTGGCAATTTCTATCGTCGTCGTACGTCATCTCAGTTTTCACTTCTTACCACTTAATTTTTCACACTATCTATCTGCCTATTTCTAACAGTCATCCATGTTCTTATTACTGTTCTTATCACACTCATTTGCATGCTTGTACACTGTTATTCAATTCAATTAAAGTCTTAATTAAATTATCATAATAATAAAGAAAATCCACCAATCACCACGTCCTACTCTTGAAGCAGCCAGGAGGAAACTGGGTGCGGGATTGTCCGAAAGGGTTACCGCAACCCCGGAACACAAAGGGCTAAGGAAGGAACACGGATGGGTTTTAGTCAGTAAGAGTCTGTCCCTCCCTTCCGCTCCACCCAGAGGGGGAGGGGTCATTTGATGATTTCCCGTCCATAAAAAAAGGAGGAAACTGCCTCTGTCCACCAATAGTTCGAAATGGTTTGTATAACATAAAGCGTCCTTCGTGTGATAAAGAGTACAAAGACAATCACATACTTACATAATTTACAACATGAAGAAGCATGAGCACATAATAATGAGAAAATATACCTAGCCGTTGTCGACAGCTGAGTGCTTTTGCAAAGGAAACCATAAAAAATTGCGAAGATTGGACTCATTAAGTTAATGCATTATGTGATGACAATAATATCAGTGATATTAAGTGAGTCTTTCTCATGATTCGTTGCGGTCCAAGTCATAAGAAAATGAAGGGAATCACTTCGAATAAATCTGTTCAAAGATTTTGAGTAAGATATATCTAGGTGTTCCATAGAGAAGCAGCTAGAAGATTTCTAAGTAATAACTAGTTTAAAAATTGACGGTGCAATAATATAACAGTTTTAAACCTTTATCCCCTTACTAATAAACGTTGTATAGCGTCTGTATAATTACACAATGCTTTGTCTTCTTTTAGAAGTCAAATTACTGACGACTGAAAGAGAGAAATCGGTGTGTATTCATCTGATATAATACCTTTATTAGTAAGGGGGTTAAATATTAGAGAGATCAATTCGGTAGGAGAATGTACGGATCTACGGAAAACTTCGCAAAAGTTAATGAAAATAATGTAGGATAAACATGCTACAAGTTTCTACCTTGCCCCAAAGCCACGTCGGGGTGATAGCTAACTTCCTGCAAGACTCGATGGGAGGATGGCATCCGACTGACAATTGAATGGACCTGATTGGATCAAATTGTGTAGCCGTAACTCACTGTGATCATTAAGATCTTGTAATGATGGTTCAGGTGTCTCCAGGATTTACGTCACAGATTTTTTTATATTAAAACTGGTATATATTTTAGCCAAAGAATCAGCATTGCTATACAACGTGGCAATGTTGCCATCCTTTTGGGCACTTTTCCTATTGCACATATTATTATTCTTACTCATCATCTGCCTAGCCTTTTCCCAAGTATGTTGGGGTCGGCTTCCAGTGTAACCGGATGCAGCTGAATACTCACAACCCAGTTACTGGGTAATACGATACCCCTTGGTAAGACTTGTTCTCAGAATTTCGGGCTTCTGACTACCCGTAGACCCGGGACCAACGGCTTAACGTGCTTTCCGAGGCACGGAGGGGTCTCGTTATGTAAAGATGGTCACCCATCCACAGACCAACCGGGGCAAGCGTAGCTTAACCTGATCGATCAACCTGTGCGGTTGTAGTTATTTAGCCACGTACTCCTCTTTATTATTATTATACAGAGTAGCAGAAAAATCGACGCACTAGCTGTTACCATGGATTCAATTAATAATTCTAAACCGAATATAACCATAATTTTCAAAAAAAAATCACTGGTTTAAAAAAAAATAGAGGTCTAGAAACATGTGCTGAATTCGTCGTTACAGTTTACAATCATGTCAATGTCGCTGCCAACCTGTATATTATGGAAATATCTTGTTTTAAAATAAATAAATAAATCTATACTAATATACGTAATTAAGCAAAAGAGTTTGTTTTTTGGTCTGAACGCGCTAATCTTTGGAACTACCAGTCTGATTTGAAACCCTAGTCTTTTTGGATTAGATAGCAAATTCTTGAGGAAGGAACCTCACGCTATGAACTTAAGGCGCCGAACCAAAACTAAAAAACTCAGAAACAACGCTGCGGGCGATGCGATGTGATGCGGTGGGTTGGGGGAAAAAGAAATTGTACGCGGACGAAATCGCGGGCAAAAGCTAGTACTAAAAAATAAGTCTTTTGATTGTAGTTAAATTTAAAAGTGCATCTAACTATAGATACCGTTACGGTACTGAAAATATTCCCGTTGAGTTAAATATTGTAAATAATTTTGCTTTAAGTGTCTTAACTATTAAAACTGTACCTAATATAAGAGATACACATCGACAGGATGTCAATGATGACTTTTAAGTACTCCCAGCCAACTTAATGGTAAAGTGGTTTGTGGTGAGCAGCATCGTAGGTAAACCGCAGTGATCTATCGATCGATGCGTGCGTGTGAGTGCAGAACGGAGGAAGCCACGAAGCATTAGATCTTGTTAAGCGTAAGAGTAGCTCATGAAATTCAAATTTTCTCAAGTTTTTTGCGAGCCTAACGCATATGACTATTCAGAAATATAATCATTAATGAATGAATGAATGAATTGCACCGATCCCAGCGTGGTTAAACCAGACTCGATTAATCGAATGAACCCCAAGATTCGCACTAGCTCCTGTAGCCTCATTTTCATGGTGCTACAGCGACCATTGCATATCAAGGAATAGACCTGGGGGCGCGGTAATGGTAGGGAAGACGTGCCCGAAGGATAGGTAAGGATTTAAGAGCCTACCGGATATGCATCCTAGAGTAAGCATTGGACTAGTGGAGAGATGGGTAATTATATCTACGGATGGGCATCTTTTAACGACCTTGCCGTCAGGCTGGTTCAAGTCGAGCTTCATCGTTGAGTCTTTTGGGATCATTAATACAGCCCTCTAGCTTCATATAATCCTATTGAATGACTATTTCATGAAATATCAATCACTGGGATTATATGTATGAACTTAGAGGTTTGTATTGATGATTTTAATGATTATAATCCTGTAAATTCATACTTGTTGCGCTCACGAATCATATTTTGTTCAAAATACACTACACACACATGCAAAATTGAAAAAAAAGTAAAAAAAAAATGAGTTTCGCGGGCTACCTAGCGCATGCCCTTTAAATTGCTTTCACATACCTACTACTGCCTACTGGATTAAAGATTAACTGGAAATTCCGAAGGAAATAATTTTCAACCTAGATACATTGTTATTAGGTATAATATACTACGAAATGTTTGACGTTAAAAACCAACTTATTTACATTTCCCAGTTCTGTTGGTAATATTTCTTGTAATTTATTATAAGAATTACATAAGTAACATACATTAAATGCGGCGAGAAAGTGACAAATACAAATTAAGGAATCACATTTGTTCAGTTTTACCTCAATAAATGTTATTACATCATACAACGCTGACGGATAAAGTTGTTAATTTTTGAATTAGTATCAAGGTGTCAAGCATTACATCATAATAAACCTGTTGGAGCGCAATAGAGAATTAAGAGATTATTAGAGATATTAGTTTTTTTTTAGTTTTGCTTGGCTCCCAAGGGTTACAGCGTGATGTTAAATAGCCTATAGAAATCCTCAAGACATAGGCAATCAAGACATAGGCTATAGGGTCCAGAAATTGGCGCGTAAAAACAACAAACAAACTTCTCAGCTTTATTATTAGTATAGATACGAAAACAAAAAGTATGAATCAAGAGTGCTACAGGTTAAAGTAACTGTAAAAGAGCTTTATAACCTTTTACATTAGCTATCACTCTTATAGCCATTAAGGCGTAGAAGTTAAAAAGCAGAAAACTACTTACTACCCGTTAGAACTTGATCATGGTTATCACCAGATCGTAGCGACCAAAATGAACGATGCTCCAGTATTTTTTGCGAGAGACATTAAATTAAGATGAGCCGTACAAAAACACGTTGGAAGTGCCAACGACCGGCGGCGTTTCGGAGTCAGCTGTGAACCGGTCCGCAGCCGGAACGGTACCGTTTGTATTGACTTACATTGACGACATTGTGTTTTGTGCTCTCGATTGGAAAATCCATGTGTACTGGTGGAAGCACCTACAGTTAGGAAATGTTTATGTGTATCCACTAGGCAACATTTGGCTCGCGACATATTGCACAACATGTTGAAAGTTAGCGCGGAACTTTTGTTTAGCAACGTTGTCTGTCTACGCATGATCAGTTGTCCAAGCCGCGCGTCATATTGCGCGCCAGCTGGCAACGTCGTGCGCTGTTGTGCAACGCTGCCGAACATGTAGTGCGTCACGTGTTGCGCGCCAATTGTTGCCTAGTGAATACGAGGCTTTAGGAATTTGTTTGAGGTAAAGGGGAATGCCCACTCTCCATAGTGACCTAGGCCCAAGATGAACATCAAATATTACTCTAAAAATTGAGTGTTTTAAAATCTTTGTAGTATTGGATATCTAAAAAATATATTCAAATGGACGCCATTATTTTATAAATATTAAAAAAAAAATGTTTTGAGGTTAATTTTCTATATGAAAAAGTGTGGGACTGTGAAATAATTCAAGAACTTTTCTTTTTTCAATGCTTAATTACAATTCACATAATGTTCTTCAGTCATTGTATAAAACGTAAATTGATCGGTATCCAAAATCGAATGCAGCTGTGATCCTTGATTCCAGAGCCAAAGTTGTCGTTGAAGGTGAGAACAAAATCCATAAAACAAAGCCTAAGTCGTTGGTAAAAATCGGAATCAAGTCCATATAACAAAGCCAGGTCGCAGTAAAACAAATCGAAGAAAAATCAAAACAAATCCACATTGAGCGTAAGCAACAAGTGTCAGATTTTTTTTTTTTAATAATTTTTATTCATGACCATAGATACAAGCAGATTCAATCCAGTGTTGTCACTATCACCAAAAAATTAACATTAAATCGATATATCGATTACTTTTTTAAATAACCGATTATTGATTTATTTTTCTTATTCTGTTTTTTTACGAGTACACGTTAGTTTTTATTTTCATATATGTTTTCTTGTAGCTGGTTTTTGATTACAATACCAGTTATATCCCGTGGATAATGTGGGTATGTCGTTGAGGTTATTGTATTTGTTTATAAATCGATTCGAATCGATTGATTATTGATAATATTTAAAATATATTTTGATGCTGGCAATTGCCAGCGTCAAGAAATGACGTAATGATGGGTTGTATTGTAGAAGTTGGTAGGTTTTTGCATAAGTATAAAGTTTCTTGGTATAATTTATTATTAGATGTCAATAAACTGGATTCTAAATGTAATACTTTATTTTAGTAGGCATTAATTCTTACCACTTAAAATCCTTTTTGTATTTAAAAAAGATAAGCGCTAGATAATTAATGGCCTGATTTTTGTATAAATTCTGAGAAAAAGTCGTTAAGCATCTCAAAGAAGTAACAGTTAGGTACCTACTTCAGTTTACTTTAAAAATCCATCTCACGATCGTAGATTTAACGGATCGGACAAAAGTTGCTAGCTACTTTCCTAATTTGGACATTAAAACGATCAGTATACAGTATAATATTGATGAGCTTAGGTACGAGAGGTCGTTTTCAATGAGCAGATGCTTTTAGTTGATTTTTAGGTACACATTTTTGTTTCACCGTCAAGTTATTGCTAAGTATGCTTGGAAATTTTTAACTCCAACGGTTTTCTAAAAGGTCATGCTTTCGTTAGCGTTATACATATCGTCGACCGTAGGTTCTATTGAGGTAAGGGACAAAATACGATTTTTCAGGAGAGGCCGACAAAGTTTTTTTTCGGACGTTATTATGGGGCTGATTCGAAATTTGGATCCAAAAATCATTAGGGTAAGGGACATTTTCTTAAGCTAGAATTTTTTCATATTCACCATTCGATAGAGCGAAAAATTCTGAACAAAACTGTATAGGTACTCAACTCATTTTGGGTATTTTGTCCCTTACCTTACCTCAATTGAACCTACGGTCGACGATATACATTTAAAATAAATGGCTCCGGGATGTAAACGAAAAATTAGAACTAGTGAACATAGGGAAGAAACGAGGTCGTATATCTAAATAAAAAATATTAAATGCTGTTCGTTGGTAAGCGCATCACTTGAGAACGGCTGGTCCGATTTGGGTATTTTTTGTTTTGAAATGTTTGTCATACTCCAAAATCCGAATCAGGTTTTTATGAAAAGAAAAATTGGAAAGTTTCCAGTAAAATCTTAAAATTTGGTAAAAACTGAACGTCCTATTGTGTATGAATTATTGAGGACAGAACGATGTCTGTCGGGTCGCTTGTCAAATCATATTTAGAAACCATAACTTTCATTTTACTTGTGCATTTAGTATTTTATCTATGATCTTTACGATATGAAAGATGGCATGAGATATCTCAATTTGGATGCTTATTGTATTTCAGATTTTAAAGTGTGTTGTTCAAGACACTATTGATAGCTTTAGATTAATCAAATCTTAGTGAACCATTAAGAAATAAATTCATAATGGTTTACCGCCCAGTCTTTATAACTTTAATCCTACTAATACTTATATGTGAAAGGTTGTTTGTTTGGATGTTTGTTACTCAATCACGCAAAAACGGCTGAACGGATTTGGATGGCATTTGGCACACAGATAATGTATTACTTGCGGAGTAATTGCATAACACATTAACAGTTGCAATGGCTTTCATTTTGACAGTTCAACAAAACTCATTGCGATATTTACGTTGTTGAGCAGACAAAATTTTCGAATTTATGAAGCAATGGATTACCAATATGTTTCAAAATGATACAAATTGTGTTTGATAGTGTAGTGTGCTGGACATAGGATATTGTTTATCCCGGAAAAGACATGGCTTTACAACTGTTATTAATTTAATGTTCAAACTCTCTTTTGCTCCCGCTTTTTTTATTACTCACATATTTTTCATTTCTCTCTGGACCCAATTCTGAAGTTAGTGCTACATAAAAGCGATAAATAATAAGACTAAAAAGAGATATAGAAATAGTAACGAACAATGTTTTATATCCAAATGTATACAATTTCGCAACATAATGCCATTTTGGACACTTGAATGGCACAGTGGGTGTATCAGGCGAATGCATGCGAGCCACGAATTAATTACATAGTCAGATTTAGTTACAACCTCGTTACAGCCAGCCATGTTTGGTATTAAATGGCTGTTAACTCATGTAAATGTTTGAAATATATCACTATCTGCTTTATATGTTACGTTCGAAGTTAATTGGGTGAATACACACTATGTATTTCTTAAAGAAACTGGATAAGTTAATAAATCAGTAATGCATTCTTGTAGAAAAACTAGAGTTAAGTATATTTAAAAAACTAAAATAGACTAAAAATCAACTATCAGATGGAGGAGGGGCGACGGAGGGGCTGGTGGCTAAGAGATAACAGCCGCACAAGTCGATCGATCAGGTTAAGCTACGCTTGCCGCGGTTGGTCCGTGGATGGGTGACTATCTTTACATACTCGGAAAGCACGTTAAGCTGTTGGTCCCGGCTGTCATTCTTGGATCTTTGACAGTCGTTACGGGTCGTCAGAAGCTCGAAAGGCTGACAACCAGTCTTAACAAGGGGTATTGTACGTATTACCCAGTAACTGCATTGTGCTAGTCAGATAGGCAGTCGCTCCATGTAAAATACTGGTATTCAGCTGCATCCGGTTGGACTGGAAGCCGACCCCAATATTGTTGGGAAAAGGCTAGGCAGATGAGACTCATAATCAACTTTACCCAACAGTAGTTGATGACATAATAATATAAAAAGAAAACTAATTAATATAGGATTGAAAATGAAACGACCAAGTGCTAACAAAACAAGTAGTAATAAAAAAATGTGTGTATATGTCTGAATATAAGTATTTTCTTTATTTCTTTCTTTAGAGGATCCCTAGCCTAGATGATTAAAGCCTGAAGATGTAATAGAAATCATAAGTAGAGCAATTGACTATGAATAATAGTGTACAGTGCAAGACATAAAATGAGACTGAGAATGAAGACACTAAAATCATGTTGGTAAGACTTTATTACAGTGTGGTCAAAACGAAAATTTTGTGTAAGCGAAGCGCCAACAACGTATTCGTACATAACGTCCTTAGAGTTCATACATAATCAGCCTATAATGTTTCCACTGCTGGGACACAGGCCTCCTCTCAGTGAGAGGGAGTGGGCCGTAATTCACCACGCGGGCCCAGTGTAGGTTGGTAGATGTCACATGTCTTCGAATTTTTGGTTATAGGATATGTGCCGGTTTCCTCACGATGTTTTCTTTCACCGTTTTGAGAGCAGTGGTGATGAAATAATTTACGCAAAGTAAATCGCCTGTCTGGGTTCGAACCTACGACCTACACCTCCTCTTTTATATCCTCCATCTTTCTCAGTACAAAAGCATAAAGAACAAGTTTGCCAACAATTTCTGTAGGAACTACTTCCATTGTCAGGTGTCCTGTCAACCGTCAAATATAGGCGCCATTGTTCCAACCACCTTGAGTGGAAAGACTTGACAGGCTGACAGGTGACCTTGGTGCAGCAGGTCGGGTTATATCGATTGTTATTAATAATTTTCTATTGTTTTGTATTATCTACCTCTGTGATATTAAGGCTGGCTATGGTGATTTCATTGAAATGTGGTAGGATTATTTTGTTGATAGTAATGTTTGTCGTGGTGACAGTGTTTTGTTTTTGCTACTACTGGTATTAGTTACGTTTAGTTCTAACCGGGCGCGTCTCATGAATGCACCCGGAGTGATGGGCAAAGATCGTCACTCACTGGACGCCTAAGGGAGGATATCGCCGTCGAGGTAGGCCACGGCGAAGGTGTTGTGACGATCTGATAATGTTTTCAGGGTCAACATGGCCAGACATCGCACAAGATAGGGAGGTTTTAGAAGGAAAAAAGGGAAGCCTTTGCCCAGCAGTGGGACACAACAAAAGCGAACAAAAAAAACCCTAACCTAATGTCTGAAGCGATTACTTAATTTTCTTAAAGATAAAATAGTATTATTAGATTCAGAGTCCAATTTGACAAATTGCTTCCTCGTCTTTTGATTTGGTATCTATGTCTAACATAACTATTGCATTCAGACATAGCTTAGTTGTATAGATATATGCATTAACAAAAATTAGTCTCACCAAAATTGAATAGTCGGTATTACTTGGATACTATAAATTCAAAAGTCTAGACCATAGGTTCTCAACCTTATTTTGCCCACCCAACTCCCACTTTGAGAATATTTTTTTTCTTGAGCACCCCGATGTATTTTCCTTACCATCTGTAGTGAATCTGAATCAGCTATTGCCACGATAATATTTAAACGTGTAATATTATAAAGTCGTAAGATAGGATATATAATTTTCTCTGGGTCTTCTACTGTTCGCCTGAAAGTCTCAAACGCCCACGAGGCGCGAGGGGGCGTTATCGCCCACGTTGAGAACCTATGGTCTAGACTGTTAAGTTTGCTAACGCAATAACTTCATATTTCATTCCAATTAGTTTCATACATAAAACTGTTAAAGGAGACATTAATTTCGCTGTCAAACCACTGCATGACTACTTATTTTGTACAAATTTATTCTAACACGATATTTATTAGGTTCTAACAAGCATTAAGTTTTAGAGTTAGCTAAAAACAGCTTTATGAATAAGTCACTTTGAAGAAACTAACATTAAAAGGCTGAATGTCACCCAAAGGGCAGTGGAGAGGGTTATGCATGGAGTTTCCCTACATGATTGAATCAGAAATGAAGAGATTCGTAGGATAACCAAGGTAACCGATATAGCCCGAAGAATTGCCAAACTTAAGTGGCAGTGAGCAGAGCACATTGCTCGCAGAACGGGTCGCCGATGGGACCGAATGGTTCTGGAGTGGCGACCGCGTAACAGATAACGTAGCGTTGGAAGGCCTCCCACAAGAAGGACCGATGACCTAGTAAAGACCGCAGGAATCCGCTGGATGCGAAAAGCACAAAACTCCAGTCCAGCAGTAGACGTCATTTTGCTGAAATGATGAAGAAACTATATAGCTAACAGACTATGATAAAATAACTAAATAGCTATAGTTGGAATACAAGTTAATATACATTGGTATAAATAACATACATAATCAGCCTATAATGTTATCACTGCTGGGACACAGGCCTCCTCTCTGTGAGAGGGAGTGGGCCGTAATCCACCACGCGGGCCCAGTGCGGGTTGGTAGATGTCACATGTCTTCGAATTTTAGGTTATAGGACATGCCGGTTTCCTCACGATGTTTTCCTTCACCATTTTGAGAACTGTTGAACTGATATTCAAGCATATACAAGTTATATAAAATCTAGAAGCTATAAAGACCTAGTTTTGGTGAATTAATCGTCTTTATGATTTTAAGAGTTCCGGTCAATAGATATTACATCATGATTGTATCTTTACACCAACATACTAATATAGCAACAGGAATAAAACGGATTTAGCCATGTAGACTAAGACTGGATTATAACATCGCTCCCCGTGGGTATATGTGAATGCCCACAACATTTCAACGCTTTTCGAGTTGACGGGAAAAGTTTTACTTGCCCGCTCTTTACTGGAATCTACGCTTTGGAATTGAATAACTTTCTTACCAAGAGACTTTTCTTGTTTAGTATATTATGATCTTTAACTTTGACAATATCTGTTGCTTTAAATGTGACTGCGACAGTCACATTTAGACCTCTAAGCCCAGCAATAGGAATTATGATAGGCGTAGCTGATGAATCAGCAGCAGTATATACTCAATTACTGATAACACAACCATATTATTTACAATTTGATGGAAAATTGAGAATCTACCTACATCGTTTTTAGTTCAACTGCGAGGCGTAATGACTTTTCTTATTGACGTCTTCACGTTTACACTGTAGCGGTTTAGTATAAAACCTATACGTGTTGCAGTTATGCGTATGGAAATAGCCACGGGTTATCAACCTACAGGCAACACTGCAATGATCATTGACACTTACAACTTGAGCGGAAAGATTGACTGTCGATAAAATCCTGTTCTTCATTTCTAGATGGTTATTCCAGATAGTTTTTATTATATCTGTCTGGTGTCTGCACGTAAGTATTTAAAGATTGCTTGGGTATTTAGCAATATTATAAGATGTAGTTACTTTAAAACCGCATTTTTATTACGAAATAAGCTCCTAGCATGTGCATGTAATGGTCATTTCCCGTGACTGCTTGCGTGCCGTTTCGCTTGGTGATCTTTGGATGGCTTTAACGATATAATCATCTTCACGGCTTTAATTCCTTCTTGGATTATTTAGAGGTTCTTAATTGACTGCTGATTGGGGCTAAAAAGCTTTATTAGGTTCTCTTTCCTAAGCTTGAAATGTCAGTTATTTATCATTCTTTGTTTGTTTCTGAGACAGTTGCAATATCAGCTTTGTGAAGTACAATTGAGTTAACGAGTAAAGTTACTCTGTATTCATCAAGACATAGTATATTGTACTTTACGACTAATGACATACATAGTGTTGCCTCTACACAAGCTTCTTCTACGAAGTCATTATCTCCAAACAAGTCTGTAACCGTATTAATAAAAGATAATGTTGTAATAGGATGCTCATCCAGGAGCTGACATAGATTCGTTCGCATACCGACCGTGACGTGAATTTTAATTATAAAATGGACAGTTTATGCCAAATTACTTAACAGACTCTATTTTGTACTGTAGCTTATTGTTGTTACTTGCAATTAAATTATGTAATTGATATGGTAAGCTTATTTTTTCTTAGGTCTGAGTGTCTTTATAAGTAAAAGTACCTTGATGCAAGGAATGTCTGGTGTTGATTTTACCAGTGTCAAGTGTGGAACTAATTTCCCTAAGGTAAGAGGAAACCAGCATATCCTAGAACCAAACATTCGAAGACATGTGACATCCAGCAACCCGCACTGGGCCTGCGTGGTAGATAATGGTCCACTTCCTCTCATAGAGAGAAGGCTTGTGTCTCAGCAGTAGGAACAGTATTGCTTGATTATACGAGTACCAAAGAGGAAATTATACAGTGACTAAAAGTCCCAGAATTTTCAAATTCTAGAGCAGCTAACTTAAACAAAGATAACCTTGAAAAAAGACCAGGGAACTAACTAAGGCACAGAGAAAACAAGGAAAGTACTTAATATTTTGTTTGATTTACTTACTTTATTACAATACTAGCTTCTGCCCGCGACTTCGTCCGCATGAAGTTTCACCCTTCCCCCTATTCACCCTCTTAGGGGTGAAAAAAAAACACGAAAAACCCTTTCTTAGTGGATACCTACTCTTCACTAAGAACACACCCTCAAAATTTCATGTCTTTAGGACCAGCGGTTTAGGCTGTGCGTTGATATATCAGTCAATCAGTCAGGACTTTGAATTTTATATGTATAGATTAAGGAATGTCAAACTCATGGGATCTAGAATCTTGGGGTTATGAAGGTAATTTGTAATGAGTTTGACAGCCATGCAGAAGATGAATACAAAGTAAGTGAATACTCATTATTTTTCCGTTAACTCCCTATAGAAAAGATGATCAAAATTAATGATGTTTCTAAATGAAAGTTCTTATAAGAATCTCTCTGCATATCGCTATAAAGTTGTTTTCGCATGAAAGTTGTTGCGGAAATAAATGAATGCTAATATATTATAATATGTTGAAAAATAATTCTAACGTTCAAAATTGAAAGTACCTAATGACGTTTTGTTTGGTTCATTTGATAATGCTTTCTTAGTTGAATTGTAACAGAAAATTCCATTATGTAGGTTAATTAATACCTTAATTACATGTCGTATGTTATTAAGGTATCGAAAACATTAAGAATTATGTTAGGTACTTCTCCTGTCGAATATAATCTTATACTTATAACCTGTTTCCCAGCTCTAGCATGCGAAGCTTTTTTACCTCATACCTTTTCAGGTAGAGCTTTGCTCTATGAGAGACAAAGCACCACAGTTATGTGAACCTCATGAACGCTTACGATGTCTGTGAACCTCATTTCTCAGCGAATTACTTTGTGCTACTCATCCAAACAACATTCAGGTCCTAAAACAAAGCCACTCATAATTTCGTCCAGAAAACATGTGCACCAATCCCACCATTAAGCTCCCCACATACGTTTATAACTACTGAATAAAGCAAGGACACATACCGGACCGTCCGAAGTGCACAATGAACCACTTGATGAAATATAACGGTTACACACAATAATTCAAGTCAACGGCATCGATTCAACCGCGAACCATTCACACGACAACACAATAACAGATCTTATGAGATACAAAACAAAAGATTCACTTGGAATTTAAACTATGGAGTATAAATAAGAAGGTTTTTGCTTAAAATTGAATACAGAATGTAGTAACAAGACATTCACCTGTCAGAGGCGCGCGCGCACTGGCGGCCAAGCGCGGCAGGCGGCCGGCTACAGAACCCGTTTCGTAGAAAAAAGCGCTCCTTCCCGCCTCCGCCGCCATCATTGCGACCCTTTGCATATTCCCCTGTTCACTATTCATCACTGCACCGCCACTATCCCCTGGTATTTCTCGCAACCTCTCCGGCACAAGCTGCGCGTCTTGCTCCATTCTACGCTCATTGTCAGCCGCCACGCTCGTGGTCACCCGCGATTCCTTCAGATCCACTTGATTAGCAACGCCGTTTACTACTGCGTTAGGATTTCTCGGTATCGCGATCGGTATTCTGCCATAAACAGGTTTGTTTGTGTACGTTTGCGAGTTATCTATGCTGGGTGGATTAGCAAAAGCGTTTACTTTCAATATTTCGTTCGCCTGTTGCAGTAGTCGCCTCTGTATCGTTTCTATCTCAGTTCTCGACGCTTTCGAGTTCTCCGACAGCTCAGCTATCAGTTGATTGACGTTGAATTCAGCCATTTTGTTGGTCATTACTTGCGAGGTCGAGGCTTCAACAATTTCTCGAACATTATCTTTAGCGTTATCTGATCTCTTGGCTTTGACTTTCATGTCTCGATTATCTGGTGGAGTGACCACTATCGTTGGTATATGTTCTTTTGAGTTGGATTCCTTTTTGCCGCGTTTCACTTTCTTTACAATTCTGCTTGCCATTACATTGTTAGACACTTAGTTGTGATTGTTTGACCTTTTGCAGGTTTTTCATACATTTTGTTTTGAGAGATAATTTAAGCTGATTTAAGTAGACCTTAAAAGAAATTAACGTCAATATTGTTGTCGACAACTTACTGTGAGGCTTCCAATTTGACTATTTAGTTGTTAATTTGTAACGTATCAGTATTTTGTCTCATATACTTAAATTAACATTATAAATACATCAATGTTGCATTGATTAAGTTAAGAATTAACACGAGATTGCGATGCACTTACTTGCTTATAATTTTATTAATTGAATTAACATATCGAATAGTGAACATTCTAAGTATTTATTTAAGAATGTTCATAATTAAGAGACTTTATAGTGTTAATAGATGCTTTAGAACATTCCGAGGTGTATACTTATTACTCCGCCTCCGTTGAATCATTTAAGGGTTTCTCTATTAATAAATTAGAATTCAATACCGTTTTTGAACGTTGTTGATAATTTTGAAAACTTAACATGAATAATGCGTATTTTTTCTTAAAAATATTTGTAATTACGTGTATTTAATCTAAAGTGAAAGGTTTCAGAATTCATAAAAACGTATTATAGAAAAAGCAATTATCATGTTAATGTTAAAAAAAAGCTTACTGAAGATGATAGGGGTAGTTCTTCGAAATTTGATTCTTCGACTGATCCATATGGCCAAAATTTAATTTCACTTTCAGCTCTGTAACACATGCTCATATGAAAATAGACATACCAAAGAACATATGTTTGTATGAGGGGCTCGTTTTTATATAGTAGTTTTCAAGATATCGACGTTCGAATATTTTGTGCCCAGATGAATCAGAAACAGAAATAAAAAGTAATAAATACACCGTTAGTTTTGATTGATAATTCTAAACAATAATTATTTATTCTTAACTAAGACTAAGACATATCAAAAGTGTCATATTTAGAACAGTTTTTGTGCACGACAAACTGAGGTATGAGGTCACCTCGCTCCAGGGCGGAAGTAGTGCCGGCACCTTTGTGCATTTTTTGTTAACTTTGTGCAATAATTTAGATTCATGTTATGTAAAATTGTGTTTTGTGATAATCCTATGTGTGTTAACGTAACGAAGTAATGTAATATATAAGCCATAGCGTTAGCCGACCCTCTTGTATTGTTAAAACGGTAAGAAAACTAGTCTCTGTATTAAAATTAAGCCTAAATGTTAAAATTGTAGTTTTACGTAATATCAAACTGAAATTGTCGTCTTTAAATATATAAGTTAGATACTTACTGTCATATACCATGTTTACCTATGTACAAATAAACAAGTTTACCGTTTTGCGTTTCATTCCCTTGCCTCTACGACGGTCACAATTCAAATGAGAAGCGCGCCGGGGGGCCCGCCGTTTTAATACGGGGTAGCGGGGGGTAAACAATATTTATACCTCGGCGCGCGAAGAATCACATTCCTGTGACATGGGCCGTCGTAGAGGTAAAACAATTAGTAAATTAAGTAGCCAGTAGGCACTTATGTAAATAAATAGTAATAAGAATGAAAATTGTAACATAGAAATAAGGAAAAACAATAAAAGTTTGAGTGCGGGGGAGGGGAAGGGGAGCGACGGGGGCGGTAACGCGTTCTGTATAAAAGAAGGCGCGTTTTGCCGCCCCACACACTCCGTTCCAGACCTCTACAAGCAAAAGGCGAGGCGAAGAGTCGTCCATCAAGAGCTCCCCGTGCCGCCGAACGACACTTTTTACGCGCTGGGTATCCAGCTGCATATCGCCGGCGAGGACGTAAACATCTACGCAGCCTACAAGCCGCCCAACGCCCGCATAGACCTTAGGGAGATGCGGGCCCTACTGGAGCCATCAAGTGGCAATGCGACCATCCTCGCCGGTGATTTTAATAGCAAACACCCAGCGTGGAATTCGAATAAAATGAACACCGAGGGAAGGCGGCTCTTCGCGGACGCGGAAGCCTTCGGGTACACGGTGTCCGGCCCAGAAACGCCGACCCACTATCCAGATGCTGCACGGTACATGCCGGACGTGCTGGACATCGTAGTCCACCGAGGGCTACACTGCCAGATCACGCAACAAGTGATTGACGACGAGCTACAGTCGGACCATCATCCTGTGCTCGTCGTCCTATCGGGTATGCCGACCCGACTGAAGCCCCTAGCGCCACGTCGATCCACGGATTGGACCATTTTCGCGGACAGAGTGGAGACCACCACGCCGACTCGGCCTATTACTTGTTCCGCGGACGTAGACCAGACGGCGGAGGACATCACTGCTTGCATCAAAAGCGCCTTGGAAACGGCGACGAGCACGCAGCCGCAGGGGAGAGTGCTATTGCCGCCCCTGCCGGCGCGTATCTACTCGATGATCGCCGAGAAGAGGCGCCTACGCAAGCAGTGGCAACAGCTGAGATGTCCCACACTCAAGACGCAGCTTAACCGTCTCGCGGAGAAGGTGAAGGCCGAGTTACAGGCGCTCACCAACGCGGGCTGGGAGGATCGAATAGATGCAGCCGCAGACAGCTGGCCATCTTTGCACAAGTTGTGCCGCCAGCTGACGAATACCCCAGCCCCGGTACGACCGCTGCTAAATAGCGACGGGGCGCTGAGATATGTAGCGGAGGACCGGGCGGAGGTCTTCGCCGAGCACCTGGAGCGTCAGTTCCGCCCCAACCCGACCGGCGACACCGACCATGTCGCAGCAGTCGAGAAACACCTGGGAGACTACTTCGCAACGCCGATAGCTCCCGATGAGGACCCCGTCTTCTTCTCGCCTGGCGCAGTTAGACGCGCCATCCTTAAGACGAAGCCCAGGAAGGCCCCCGGTGCCGACGGTATCACAAACGCAGTGCTGCGCCGCCTGCCCTACCGTATGGTAGCAGCGCTGGCGCGCCTGTTTACAGCGATACTGCGCACGGGGGCCTTTCCCGCCTCGTGGAAGGAAGGGCGCGTCATAATGCTGCCCAAGGCGGGGAAGGACATACTGAAGCCGGAGAGCTATCGGCCAATCACGCTGCTGCCCTCAGTCTCCAAGGTGTTCGAAGCACTCCTGCTGCGACACCTCCAGCCGCACATCACGCCGCGTCCGGAACAATTTGGTTTTCGGGCGGAACACAGCACGACGCTCCAGCTGTCGAGGGTACTGCACCACCTCACAGCTGCTCACAACAGGAAGGAGTACGCAGTAGCAGTATTCCTCGACATGGAGAAGGCCTTCGACCGTGTATGGCACGAGGGCCTGATACACAAACTGGCCACGTCAGGCGCGCCCCGTCGCGTCGTACAGGTGGTCTCCTCTTTTCTGTCCCACAGGTCCTTCAGGGTGGTGGTCGACGGAGCGCTGTCAAGCGCACATCCCGTCTTGGCGGGTGTGCCGCAGGGCAGCTGCGTGTCGCCGGCGTGTTACTCACGATACACGGACGACATCCCCACTACACAGGAAGCGATGCTCGCGCTGTATGCTGACGACGCCGCGTACATCACTACTTCGCTTAATGCGAAGTACGCGGCGGTCAAAATGCAGCGCGCCCTGGAGCTCCTTCCCGACTGGTTGTCCAAGTGGCGGCTGTCGGTGAACGTGGGTAAGACGCAGGCGATGATCACCGGATCAGCGCCCCTCCCGCCACCCTTGAAACTACAAGGAGCCGACGTCGCGTGGTCGCCCCAGGTCAAGTACCTAGGGGTCACCATAGATCGTCGGCTCACGATGGGGCCACACGTCCGCTCGGTCGCCGCACGGGGTAGGGTAGCCCGCCACCTGCTCAAGCCAGTGCTCTCGTCCCGAATCCCGGCGCGCGTCAAGTTGGGCGTGTACAAGTTGTACGTGCGCCCAATCTTGACGTACGCCGCTCCTGCATGGTTCGCCCTCACAAGCGAGACGAACCGCAAGCTGCTCCGCACGCAACAGAATCTTGCGCTGCGGACGATAGTCGACGCCCCTCGCTTTGTGAGGAACGACGTCATCCAGAGAGACCTCGGGATTGAGAGCCTGGATGAGTTTGTGCGGCAACTCGCGAAAGGAATGTTCGCGCGTGCCGACGCATGTACTTGGCCCCAGGTCAAGGATATTGCGCCCTGGCACGCGCGCCCCCCTGACGCGAGACCCCTGCCCCGCGACCTGGTAGCGGACGACGACCCCATCGCACCGGATTGACGCCTCGAGTGAGCCGCACCCAGGTTACACGCGGCTCACTCGAAACAACTGAACTCCACACTGTACACACATTCGTTACGTAGCGTGTGCTAAGTTAATATAGGCACGTTACGCAGCGAGCGCAGCCACTCATTACTCCACAGACACCCAAACTCACACGTGACCGCGCAGTGCGGGCTGCGGGCACGTAGACACTGAGCGGTGTTACACAACACAATACCGCTCACACACACATGACTGCTCCTTAGCCCGGACCGTGACCGGCTAGCTCTGGAAGCGGGGCGGGCGGGAGCAACACACCTATATTCTGTAGGAGCGTCGAGTCGGCACCTTAGTCGCTGGTCGTCTCTCGCCGGGCCTCCCCCAGGCAACTGGGGGTCTCACCTGGCGGGGACAGACCGCCTAGGTGTCGTGAAGAAAGCGGCGCTGTATAACAGCGTCGCGGCGCGCCTACAGAAAAACTCACTGCAATCACTCACATGGGCACGCGTAACTTACGCATGCCCAAAATTACCACAGGCCAATGTAGCCTACATATTGAGAGGCCCGTATTGGCGGGCCGCCGTATGGATTTCTGCGGCCGGGGGGCGAAGCCCTGGAGTCGCTCGCCACGCCCCCTAACGGGGGCGTCGCGAATTCCACAAGAAGCCCCACACACTCCGTTCCAGACCTCTACAAGCAAAAGGCGAAGCTCTGTCACTCTGCTTCCCCACCGCCGCCTCACCTCCCATAAAGAAAACCTCCGTGTATTTTAATCATCACCCCATCACCAACATTAATGGTCCTTCGGAGTCGGATAATCATCGTAAATCAGCAAGAAAATGGTTTTAACGCGGAGCAAGGACGGGGAGAGAACAAGGCGCCGGCAGGAAGAAACGAAGACGCTTACGGCCACAGAAGAGGCCACGCCAGAAGATTCTTCGGCCAGTGGCGAGACGAATACCGCTACCGACGCGTCGGGCAATAGCAGCGGGAATAGTAACTCGACCGCCACGGAAGAAACACCCACCGGATCGGATGTCACCAGCGCCGCGTCCAATAAGGATCAAGAAGAAACGTCGCAGCGTACTGTAAAACCCGCTGACGTTCGGTCACGCCGCTCAGTAACCTCCCATAAGAAGAAAACGGCTACACTAGAAGCGAGAGAAAAATTGGCCGAACTAAAGCTGAAACAAGCAGAAGCTCAACTGGAACTGCAGAAGATAAGGGTCCAGCGCCTCCGAGCAGAAACAGACACATCAGAAGATGAAGAAGAAGAGATGGAAGACGACCTAGCTTCAGTCCGCATCAGCACGTGGTTAAAACAACCTGAAGCAAGTCAACCACAGCCAACCCAGTGCAACACGCGACAAGAAGAGGCCAAGAAGAAGCAAGAAGACCCCGTAGAAACGACACCAGCGCAAGAAGACACACGTCAACCGTTAATAGACGTGAAAACCCTCGCCGCCGCTCTCTCTCAAGCGGTAAGAAGCACAAGGGAACCCCCGAAGTACATTCAAGAACTACCGCTATTTAGTGGAAACTGTGCAGACTGGCTCGGTTTCAAGGCGACGTACGAAGAAACATTGAAGTACTTCACAAGAACAGAAAACTTAGCGCGAATACGTCGAAGCCTACGTGGGACTGCAAAAGAAGCTGTCGGCTGCCTAATAGTGAGCCAACCAGACCCAGAAGACGTCATGGACGCCCTGCAAAGAAGGTTCGGAAGACCAGAAGCACTCATTCACGTCGAAATGGAGAAGCTCAAGTCACTGAACCGGGTCACAGACAGCCCCAGAGATCTGTGTATCTTCGCCGGTCGAGTGACGAACATAGTGTGCACCATTGAAGCATTAAGAAAAACGCAATACCTACACAGCCCTGAAATGGCGCGAATAATAACAGAGAAGCTCACACCTATATTAAAAAGTAAGTGGTATGATTACGCCGCGATGAAAAGAGAAGATACGCCTGAACTAAAGAAGATCTCTGTGTTTTTAAATGAAGAAGCGGACAAGTGTGGTGCCTACGCCCTACCAGAAGTGATCAGCGACGACGCCGCGGGAAAAGATAGAAAAAACAGAAGAGCAGAACGTACCTTCGCTGCGGAAAAAAGAACATCGTCAGACGAACGCTGCCCGCAGTGCAAACAAAACCACAAGTTGCCTGACTGCCAGCAGTTCGTCGCCCTCGATACAAACTCAAGGTGGGAAGTAGCAAAGAGAAACAATATGTGCTACCGCTGCCTTCGAAGCAAACATCGCCGACTGCAATGCAAAGCGTCGCCGTGTGGAAAACATGGATGCACCATGAGGCATCACAAGTTACGGCATCATGAGAAGAGTCAAGGTACAGCAAGCGACACGACCCAGGGGGAGTCAGCAGCACCCGCAGTAGAGGTCACATCGACAGCCAAACCGTGTGACCGTCGACGTGCATACTTGAAGATCGCTCCCGTCATATTAAAGGGGCCGCACACCAGCATTGAAACATATGCACTATTGGACGAAGGAAGCACCGTCACATTAGTCGACGCATCAATAGCTGACGTCATCGGAGCCGACGGTCCAACAAACACTATGTGGATTCAAGGGATCGGCAACGAAATAAAGCACGACAGCAGCAAGGTCATTAACCTCAGTATCAGGGGAAAATACGCGCAAGAAGAATATAAAATAGAAGCAGCGCGCACCGTGGAGAGATTGAACTTCACACCAGAAACAATATACGATCGTCATCTAGAAGACTGCGAACACCTGATCGACATCAAAGATCAGATCGCATACGAACGCGCCTCGCCCAAGTTGTTGATTGGTCAAGATAATTGGCACCTCATAGTGTCAAGAAAACTACGCACCGGGCGCCGTAACCAACCAGTTGCATCCCTCACGCAACTCGGCTGGGTTCTTCATGGCTGTCACAACTCACACGCAGCCACCGTAGCATTCTGTGGAAAAATCAGAGAAAAAGAAGATGAGTCATCAATGGAAGAAACAATCAAGAACTACTTCAAACTCGAATCCTTATGCATCGAACCAAAGAAACCAAAAGAAGACCCAGAAGAGAAAGCTATACAAATATTAGAAGAAACCAGCAAAAGGTTACCCGACGGCAGATTCGAAACCGGCCTGCTATGGAAGGAAAAAGACTTCCAGATACCAAACAACTACAACGAAGCCGAGCGACGCCTGCGTTCACTAGAAAAGAAACTAGATAGAGACGAAGATTTGAAGCTAAAATACGAAGAAAGAATAGAAAACTTATTTAAATCCGGTTATGCAGAACAAGCACCCGTCCCAGCTCCAGAAGGGAAGACATGGTACCTGCCCCATTTTCCGGTCATTAACCCAGCGAAGCCACACAAACCGCCTCGACTGGTACATGACGCAGCAGCAAAAGCCACCGGCATCTGTCTCAACGACATGCTGCACTCAGGACCAGACCTGCTGCAGTCACTCCCTGGAGTAATAATGCGATTCAGACAACACGCATATGCTGTCAGCGGAGACATAAAAGAAATGTTCATGCAGGTGAAAGTCAGACAAGAAGACAGAGACGCCCTAAGATTCCTGTGGAGAGGCAAACGGCGGGAGGGCAAACCGGAAGAGTACCGTATGACGTCAGTCATATTTGGGTCTACGTCATCACCGTGCACCGCTCTGTACATTAAGAATAAAAACGCGAGCGAGTACGCGTCCACTTACCCAGCAGCAGCAGCAGCAATACAAAAGAACCACTACATGGATGACTACCTGCAGAGTTTCCCCACAATTACGGAAGCACAAGAGACAACAAAGGCGGTCGACTTCATCCACAAGAAAGCAGGGTTCGTGTTGGATGGGTGGACATCAAACGACGTAAGAACAATAGAAGAGTTCGGCCCACCAAAGCAAAACGAAGCAGCCACAGTAAGTCTAGGTGGCGCGGAAACAGAAAAGACACTCGGACTACTATGGTACGTGAAAGAAGATCACATCGGGTTCAACACAAACAACATGAAGATGCCAGCAGAAGTAAAAGAAAACAGACGCTCTCCTACTAAACGAGAAGCGTTGAGCATCATAATGGCACTCTTCGACCCGCTGGGGTTGATATCACCCATCACTACCCCAGCCAAGAGAATATTTCAAGACACCTGGAGCTACAAAACCGATTGGGACGAACCCATACCAGCAGAATTAGAAGACAGGTGGAAGAAATGGATGACGTCACTCAGCACAATAAAACAGCTGAGAGTACCGCGATGCTACGACGTCGAACAAAGTACCTCACGTCAACTACATACCTTTGTTGACGCCAGCGAGCAAGCCTACGCGGCGGCGGTGTACTGGAGAACAGAGCGAGCCGACGGCAGTGTACACGTAGCCCTAGCGGCTGCCAAGAGTCGTGTGACACCACTCAAGCCCATCTCCATGCCCAGACTCGAACTACAGGCCGCTTTACTGGGTGCACGCCTCGCACAGACAGTAATAAGAGAACACGAGTACGAGACAGCGAGCCAGACTTACTGGAGCGATTCACGCACAGCACTAGTGTGGATCCGGTCAGAGCCACGTACCTACAAGTCATTCGTAGCTCACCGACTCGCTGAAATAGAAGAAACCACGAAGAAAAACGAATGGCGGTGGCTGCCAACAAAGGACAACGTAGCGGACGACGCGACGAGAGATACGCCAGACGACTTCACGGCCGCTCACAGATGGTTTCAAGGACCCTCATTCCTGAAAAACCCCGAGTCACAATGGCCAAAAGAAGAAAAAACTGTGAAATATGACACAGTAGAAGAAAGAGAAAAATGTAACCTGCAACAGCTGGAGAGTGACTACAGTCTAAGTTCTCTTCCACGCATAGAAAAGTTCTCAAAATGGCATCGACTCATAAGAACGACAGCAAGAGTACTTCAGTTCGTTGAACTGTGTCGACCCCATAGAAGTACCGTCACAGCTGTTCGAAAACGCACGAAAAAGGCGGAGGGCAATGACCCCAACTGGCGAGTTACAAAGAAAACACCAACCCCGGCGCAAGCAACAAGAAACTCGCCCCGCCCCACCGATCGCTACTACGAGTTGCCCGCTTCATACCTAATAAAAGCGGAGCAACTATGGATAAGAGCGAGTCAACAGGAAAGCTTCCCAGCTGAGAGGGAACGAATAATAAAAGGCAACGCGCCCGGCAACAACGATCGACTAAGCAAGTTTAGTGTGTACATCGATACAGACGGCATCATACGCCTGAAAGGAAGAGTGACCGCGGCACGAGATATAAGCGAAGACACCTCCAATCCCCCAATATTGGAAGGTAAACATACCTACACACGGTTGTACATAGCTTATGTACACGAAAAACTACATCACGGCGGTATAGAAACGGTCGTAAACGAATTAAGACAACGACTATGGATATTAAAAATACGCCCAGCCGTAAGAAACATAGTGAAAAGCTGCCTACTGTGTCGCATAAGAAAAACGAAGCCAGCGATCCCCCTCACGGGTGACCTACCTGCAGCACGCCTGGCACACCACACGCGGCCATTCACCTTTACCGGACTCGATTATTTCGGGCCGATAGAGGTCACAGTCGCCCGACACCGAGAAAAGAGGTATGGCGCGCTTTTCACATGTATGACCTGTAGAGCGATCCATATAGAGGTCGTACACTCGCTGAGTGCTGACTCAGCAGTATCAGCATTAAGAAGATTCATGGCCAGAAGAGGATGCCCTAAAGAAATCTGGAGCGACAACGCGACCTGCTTCAAAGCAGCTGAAAAGGAACTCGGAGAAGCCGCACTCGAAGCCCTGCAACACGAAACTACGTGCCATCACATCAAGTGGAAGTACATCCCACCCTCTGCGCCATTTATGGGAGGGACCTGGGAAAGAATGGTACGGTCAGTAAAAGAAGCGTTACGTGTCACACTTACCGAGCGATGTCCGAGCGACGAGACGCTAGTAACACTATTGGTTGAGGTCGAGAACACAGTAAACTCGCGCCCTCTCACCCACGTCTCTGTCGACCCCCTAGAACCAGAAGCGCTGACACCGAACCACATACTCATCGGGCCAAATCCTCACGTTCCGGTACCTGGTCACTTCGAAGAAAAGGACATGACAGCTCGCCAGCAATGGAAGCGAGCCCAAGTACTAGCAGATGTGTTCTGGAGAAGATGGGTCAAGGAATACTTGCCATTACTGCAACACCGGCGGGAGCCCAGCAGCACAGGTACCCAACCTAAAGTGGGTGACCTAGTCATCATCTGCGATAGCAACCTACCACGCAACGCCTGGCCACGAGGACGCATCAGTCAGCTGTACCCTGGAGCCGATGGAGAGGTACGAGTAGTGGACGTCATCACCAGCGGCGGCCACGTTCTACGCCGTCCCACCAGGAAGATCGTCGTGCTACCAACAGAGTCGCGGCTTCGCGACGGCGGGAGAATGTGCACGACAAACTGAGGTATGAGGTCACCTCGCTCCAGGGCGGAAGTAGTGCCGGCACCTTTGTGCATTTTTTGTTAACTTTGTGCAATAATTTAGATTCATGTTATGTAAAATTGTGTTTTGTGATAATCCTATGTGTGTTAACGTAACGAAGTAATCTATATAAATAAAAACAAAAGGCCTGACTGACTGACTGACTGACTGACTGACTGACTGACTGACTGACTCATCAACGCCCAGCCCAAACCCTTGGACCTAGAAAGCTGAAATTTTACACGATGGTTCCTTTTATAATGTAGACCAGGAATAAGAAAGGATTTTTTGAAATTCAACCCCTAAGGGAGTTAAATAGGGGATGAAAGTTTGTATGAAAGTCCGTCAGTTTTAAAGTTAGGATCTTCAAGTTTTGTGTTTAGGCTGACGATTGAAAATTAATTTATACGTGTCTTAGCGTTTTTGATGATTTCACCCCCAAAGGGTTAAAAAGGGGGATGAAGTTTTGTATGAAAGTCCGCCAGTTTAAAAGTTAGTATCTTCAAATTTTGTATTTAGGCTAACGATTGAAAATTAATTTATACGTGTCTCAGCGTTTTTGATAATTTTACCCCTAAAGGGGGATGAACGACTTAACTGAGATATCGACGTACAGCCTAAACCGCTGGTCCTAGGGACATGAATTTTGGAGGGTGTGTTCTTTGTGAAGAGTAAGTATCCAGTAAGAAGGGGTTTTTGGAAAATCAGCCTTTAAGAGGGTGAAAAGGGGGGATTTTGTTTGTATGAAAAATCTTATTCCTTGAGTTAATAACCTTGAAACTTGGCACGAATACTTACCTAAGTAAATTATGAAGTTTGGCATTTTTCGTTTTTCTAAACTACCCCCTAAAGAGGTATTGGGGGGTGTCAAAATTTGTATGGAAGAATTTTAACGCGCTGTCTGATTAACTCAAAACTCAGTATTTATACTAAGGACTAAAAATAAACAATAACGTGTTTCAGGGTTTTTCGAAAATCTACCCCTAACTGTGTGAAAAGGGGTAATTAATTTTACAGGGGAGGATTTCACTGCGTGGCTTGATTAGTTCGAAAATTGGCATATATAATCTTTGAGACAAGTTATGAACACATCTTAAACGATTTTTCATAATTCTACCCATGTAGGGGTGAAAAGCGGGATAACAGTTTATATGAAAAATCTTAATCATTTGGTTAATAAACTTGAAACTTGGCACGAATATTTATCTAAGTAACTTATGAAGGTTGGCATTTTTTGTTTTTACAAACAACCCCCTAAAGGAGGATTGAGGCGGGGTGTGTCAAAATTTGTATGGAAGAATTTTAACGCGTGGTCCGATTACCTCGAAACTCGGTATTTATACATAAGACCAAAAATAAAGAATAACGTCTATCAGGGTTTTCCGAAAATCTACCCCTAACGGGGTGAAAAGGGGTAGTTAATTATACAGGTGAGGATTTTAATGCGTGGCTTGATTAATTCAACAATTCGTATAAATAATCTTTGAGTCAAGTAATGAACACATCTCAAACAATTTTTTGAAATTCCACCCCTATGGGGGTGAAAAGCGGGAGTACAGTGTATATGAAAAATCTTACTCATTTGGTTAATAAACAGGAAACTTGCCACGAATACTTAAGTAAATTATGAAGTTTAGCATTTTTTGTTTTTCTAAACTACCCCCTAGAGGGAGATTGGGGGCGTCAAAATTTGTATGGAAGAATTTTAACGCACAGTCCAATTACCTCGAAACTCGGTATTTATACTTAAGACCAAAAATAAAGAATAACGTCTATCAGGGTTTTCCGAAAATCTACCCCTAACGGGGTGAAAAGGGGTAGTTAGTTATACAGGTGAGGATTTTAATGCGTGGCTTGATTAACTCAACAATTCGTATAAATAATCTTTGAGTAAAGTAATGAACACATCCCAAACAATTATTTGAAATTCCACCCCTATGGGGGTGAAAAGCGGGAGTACAGTGTATATGAAAAATCTTACTCACTTGGTTAATAAACATGAAACTTGCCACGAATACTTAAGTAAATTATGAAGTTTGGCATTTTTTGTTTTTCTAAACTACCCACTAGAGGACTCGAACTCGAAACTCGGTATTTATACTTAAGACCATAAATAAAGAATAACGTGTAACGGGTTTTTCGAAAATCTACCCTTAACGGGGTGAAAAGAGGTAGTTAATTTTACAGGGTAGGATTTTACTGCGTGGTTTGATTAACTCGAAAATTGCCGATGTAGGTCACACGGCTGCCAAGCTAAAATGGAACTGGGCTGGTCACATCTCTACCCACTAGAGGACTCGAACTCGAAACTCGGTATTTATACTTAAGACCATAAATAAAGAATAACGTGTAACGGGTTTTTCGAAAATCTACCCTTAACGGGGTGAAAAGAGGTAGTTAATTTTACAGGGTAGGATTTTACTGCGTGGTTTGATTAACTCGAAAATTGCCGATGTAGGTCACACGGCTGCCAAGCTAAAATGGAACTGGGCTGGTCACATCTGTCGCATGCCGGAGGAGCTATGGGCTAAAATAACCACACAATGGGTCCCAAACAGCAGCAAACGGCAACGCGGCAGGCCCAGAATGAGATGGCGGGACGAACTCGACTCTTTCGACAAAGATTGGCGTGTAACAGCACTGGATAAGGATAAGTGGAAGAAGGTAAGGGAGGCCTTTGCCCTGCAGTAGGACAGAAATAGCTGAAAATAATAATAAAATCTTTGAGTCAAGTAATGAATTCCACCCCTGTGGGGGTGAAAAGCGGGGATACAGTTTATATGGAAAATCTTATTTATTTGGTTAATAAACATGAAACTTGGCAATATTTGGGTCAGTAAATAATAACGATTGTCAGTTTTATTTAAAAAAAACCCCTTACAGAGGATTTTGGGGGTGACAAAGTTGATAGGTTAGAAAAATATGTAACTCGCTATCGGATTAACTCGAAACTAGGTACTACCAAAACAAAAAATAAAACAAGTGCTTATCTGTTTTAGGGGTTTTCAAAAATCGACTCCTACCAAGGTGGAAAAGGGCAAGTAAAGTTTAAGGGGTGGATATTACTGCTTGCTTCAATTAACTCGAAAATGGGTATGGGCCTTTGAGTCAAGTTATGATCACGAACGATTTTTCAAAATTCCACCCCTGTGGGGGTGGAAACGGGGCTACAGTTTATTTGAAAAATCTGATTCCTTTGATCTATAAAAATTGGCCCGAATACTTATTTATCTAAATAAATGATAAAGACCATACCTACATACATTTTCGAAATTTTTAGAGGTAAGTACGAATTTCACGCGGACGAAGTCGCGGGCAGAAGCTAGTGTAATATATAAGCCATAGCGTTAGCCGACCCTCTTGTATTGTTAAAACGGTAAGAAAACTAGTCTCTGTATTAAAATTAAGCCTAAATGTTAAAATTGTAGTTTTACGTAATATCAAACTGAAATTGTCGTCTTTAAATATATAAGTTAGATACTTACTGTCATATACCATGTTTACCTATGTACAAATAAACAAGTTTACCGTTTTGCGTTTCATTCCCTTGCCTCTACGACGGTCACAATTCAAATGAGAAGCGCGCCGGGGGGCCCGCCGTTTTAATACGGGGTAGCGGGGGGTAAACAATATTTATACCTCGGCGCGCGAAGAATCACATTCCTGTGACATGGGCCGTCGTAGAGGTAAAACAATTAGTAAATTAAGTAGCCAGTAGGCACTTATGTAAATAAATAGTAATAAGAATGAAAATTGTAACATAGAAATAAGGAAAAACAATAAAAGTTTGAGTGCGGGGGAGGGGAAGGGGAGCGACGGGGGCGGTAACGCGTTCTGTATAAAAGAAGGCGCGTTTTGCCGCCCCACACACTCCGTTCCAGACCTCTACAAGCAAAAGGCGAGGCGAAGAGTCGTCCATCAAGAGCTCCCCGTGCCGCCGAACGACACTTTTTACGCGCTGGGTATCCAGCTGCATATCGCCGGCGAGGACGTAAACATCTACGCAGCCTACAAGCCGCCCAACGCCCGCATAGACCTTAGGGAGATGCGGGCCCTACTGGAGCCATCAAGTGGCAATGCGACCATCCTCGCCGGTGATTTTAATAGCAAACACCCAGCGTGGAATTCGAATAAAATGAACACCGAGGGAAGGCGGCTCTTCGCGGACGCGGAAGCCTTCGGGTACACGGTGTCCGGCCCAGAAACGCCGACCCACTATCCAGATGCTGCACGGTACATGCCGGACGTGCTGGACATCGTAGTCCACCGAGGGCTACACTGCCAGATCACGCAACAAGTGATTGACGACGAGCTACAGTCGGACCATCATCCTGTGCTCGTCGTCCTATCGGGTATGCCGACCCGACTGAAGCCCCTAGCGCCACGTCGATCCACGGATTGGACCATTTTCGCGGACAGAGTGGAGACCACCACGCCGACTCGGCCTATTACTTGTTCCGCGGACGTAGACCAGACGGCGGAGGACATCACTGCTTGCATCAAAAGCGCCTTGGAAACGGCGACGAGCACGCAGCCGCAGGGGAGAGTGCTATTGCCGCCCCTGCCGGCGCGTATCTACTCGATGATCGCCGAGAAGAGGCGCCTACGCAAGCAGTGGCAACAGCTGAGATGTCCCACACTCAAGACGCAGCTTAACCGTCTCGCGGAGAAGGTGAAGGCCGAGTTACAGGCGCTCACCAACGCGGGCTGGGAGGATCGAATAGATGCAGCCGCAGACAGCTGGCCATCTTTGCACAAGTTGTGCCGCCAGCTGACGAATACCCCAGCCCCGGTACGACCGCTGCTAAATAGCGACGGGGCGCTGAGATATGTAGCGGAGGACCGGGCGGAGGTCTTCGCCGAGCACCTGGAGCGTCAGTTCCGCCCCAACCCGACCGGCGACACCGACCATGTCGCAGCAGTCGAGAAACACCTGGGAGACTACTTCGCAACGCCGATAGCTCCCGATGAGGACCCCGTCTTCTTCTCGCCTGGCGCAGTTAGACGCGCCATCCTTAAGACGAAGCCCAGGAAGGCCCCCGGTGCCGACGGTATCACAAACGCAGTGCTGCGCCGCCTGCCCTACCGTATGGTAGCAGCGCTGGCGCGCCTGTTTACAGCGATACTGCGCACGGGGGCCTTTCCCGCCTCGTGGAAGGAAGGGCGCGTCATAATGCTGCCCAAGGCGGGGAAGGACATACTGAAGCCGGAGAGCTATCGGCCAATCACGCTGCTGCCCTCAGTCTCCAAGGTGTTCGAAGCACTCCTGCTGCGACACCTCCAGCCGCACATCACGCCGCGTCCGGAACAATTTGGTTTTCGGGCGGAACACAGCACGACGCTCCAGCTGTCGAGGGTACTGCACCACCTCACAGCTGCTCACAACAGGAAGGAGTACGCAGTAGCAGTATTCCTCGACATGGAGAAGGCCTTCGACCGTGTATGGCACGAGGGCCTGATACACAAACTGGCCACGTCAGGCGCGCCCCGTCGCGTCGTACAGGTGGTCTCCTCTTTTCTGTCCCACAGGTCCTTCAGGGTGGTGGTCGACGGAGCGCTGTCAAGCGCACATCCCGTCTTGGCGGGTGTGCCGCAGGGCAGCTGCGTGTCGCCGGCGTGTTACTCACGATACACGGACGACATCCCCACTACACAGGAAGCGATGCTCGCGCTGTATGCTGACGACGCCGCGTACATCACTACTTCGCTTAATGCGAAGTACGCGGCGGTCAAAATGCAGCGCGCCCTGGAGCTCCTTCCCGACTGGTTGTCCAAGTGGCGGCTGTCGGTGAACGTGGGTAAGACGCAGGCGATGATCACCGGATCAGCGCCCCTCCCGCCACCCTTGAAACTACAAGGAGCCGACGTCGCGTGGTCGCCCCAGGTCAAGTACCTAGGGGTCACCATAGATCGTCGGCTCACGATGGGGCCACACGTCCGCTCGGTCGCCGCACGGGGTAGGGTAGCCCGCCACCTGCTCAAGCCAGTGCTCTCGTCCCGAATCCCGGCGCGCGTCAAGTTGGGCGTGTACAAGTTGTACGTGCGCCCAATCTTGACGTACGCCGCTCCTGCATGGTTCGCCCTCACAAGCGAGACGAACCGCAAGCTGCTCCGCACGCAACAGAATCTTGCGCTGCGGACGATAGTCGACGCCCCTCGCTTTGTGAGGAACGACGTCATCCAGAGAGACCTCGGGATTGAGAGCCTGGATGAGTTTGTGCGGCAACTCGCGAAAGGAATGTTCGCGCGTGCCGACGCATGTACTTGGCCCCAGGTCAAGGATATTGCGCCCTGGCACGCGCGCCCCCCTGACGCGAGACCCCTGCCCCGCGACCTGGTAGCGGACGACGACCCCATCGCACCGGATTGACGCCTCGAGTGAGCCGCACCCAGGTTACACGCGGCTCACTCGAAACAACTGAACTCCACACTGTACACACATTCGTTACGTAGCGTGTGCTAAGTTAATATAGGCACGTTACGCAGCGAGCGCAGCCACTCATTACTCCACAGACACCCAAACTCACACGTGACCGCGCAGTGCGGGCTGCGGGCACGTAGACACTGAGCGGTGTTACACAACACAATACCGCTCACACACACATGACTGCTCCTTAGCCCGGACCGTGACCGGCTAGCTCTGGAAGCGGGGCGGGCGGGAGCAACACACCTATATTCTGTAGGAGCGTCGAGTCGGCACCTTAGTCGCTGGTCGTCTCTCGCCGGGCCTCCCCCAGGCAACTGGGGGTCTCACCTGGCGGGGACAGACCGCCTAGGTGTCGTGAAGAAAGCGGCGCTGTATAACAGCGTCGCGGCGCGCCTACAGAAAAACTCACTGCAATCACTCACATGGGCACGCGTAACTTACGCATGCCCAAAATTACCACAGGCCAATGTAGCCTACATATTGAGAGGCCCGTATTGGCGGGCCGCCGTATGGATTTCTGCGGCCGGGGGGCGAAGCCCTGGAGTCGCTCGCCACGCCCCCTAACGGGGGCGTCGCGAATTCCACAAGAAGCCCCACACACTCCGTTCCAGACCTCTACAAGCAAAAGGCGAAGCTCTGTCACTCTGCTTCCCCACCGCCGCCTCACCTCCCATAAAGAAAACCTCCGTGTATTTTAATCATCACCCCATCACCAACAGTTTTATACTCCTGTCACTTTTTAATTATTCAAAAGGTTATAGCTAAATAAATGATAATAAATAAGACTAGAACTACTGACTTGTACACGGTCAAACATTGGACATTATAATGCAAGAAAAGCACTCCTTTTGTGCTGGAAAGGGGAAATCGAATTGATTTCATTAGTCATATGGGGGTTTTGACCATACGAATCAGGCACAGTTGAATCAGATTTTTGCCTACAATCATGCATAACTCATCATACATACAGACTTCATTATTGTCATTTTTATACACGATTCCATAACCTAAAAGCATCACACGAAACACAGATTGAAGTTTTAAAACAATGAAATAAATTTTATAAAGTAGGCATTGTAATCATAATGCCACCTGAACCAAACACAGGTAAATCAGATATTTTCCTTCTTAACACCGGGATCTAAGCCAACCAGCCGCAGGTCCACCTTCTAGCTCGTCCGTTGCATGACTGGCTTCCCTCCGCGCGGGAAGCCAGACTCTCATTATTATTACCTGACCAAGTACGGTCAAGTGAAGCTTACGCCACATTAATCAGTATTATATGCCGGACACTCCTTATTTACTTATTTATAAACAAAATAACGTAGTTATAACCAATACACATTTTTTTTGTAAGAGGACAACTCATTTCCTTTCGATATAATTATAATTTATATTGATGTATCAAAGGGAAAAAGCGACATCGACCATTTTGTACCGGAAAATGGCAAACGGACGCGTTATATGAATCAGAAGAACACACTTCAAAAATTTTTATTTTGTACCTAGACAGCAAGTATTTAAAAAATGTAATTTGTCCTAGTAAGGCATAAAGCTAAACTGTACAAAAAAAAAATTACATGCCGTTTTGTTAGTTGGTTACAGAAATATACCCATTGACATCGAAAATTTGGTCCCTGAAGAACTACCCATAGAAGAACTATAAAGATAAAACTACATCTAGAAGTAACTAATAGTTACTCCTTTCATGCCATTTCATTTGGATAGGACATTCGGAATATTATAAATTGTAGTTACGGAGTTTAAAAGAACCTTTCACAAACGCAGTAAGCCCAGACGTAAATCTGCCTCTTTCACGATATGTATGATAAAGCATCTCCTGAGAGACTTAAACAATCGGACTCATTTATAGTTACGTAACTTCAAATCTTTTTAGGTAATCGGAAGTCATACTACAAACGATATTATATGATATGGTTCTCAAATTCAATTTGCAGTATAATTAGATCCATTGAGGTAACATGACTCCAAATTGACGATAAATTAAACAAGATCTTTTGTCTATATAGTTATTCTGTGTCTATACTCAACCTGCCATTTGGCCAGGATTTTCTGTTACAGAATCAATTTGTCAAAGTTTCTAAACATATTGTACTCAAAATGGTGAGCATTATGCTTCTCGAGTTATGTAACCTGTTCAAGTTATCAGCCTACATCTGGAAAGGCAAGTAATTTGAGAATCTTGTATCATCAGAAAAGTGGGTAGTGAAATGAAAAGATGTCCAACAATGTGTATATTATATATGTATGAATGCAAGAGCTGTCATCATTATCTTTACAGAAACTAGCACACATACATACCTGATACATATCTGAGGTGTGTGCTTTAGATTCTGTAAATGAAAAGTTTCGATTCGAAACTGACACACTTCATACTACTCCCAACTTTAATCAAGATGAATAAATTATTGAAATCCTTCTAGATTCTTGACTTTAAAATGCAGCTTGCATTTTTTGCCAGACGATCGTTGTTTGCAATCCAAGAAAGTAACTTTGAGTATCGCGGTACCACTACCAAAACGGCTCCACCTAATTTTGTTTACGACAAGACAACAAAATAAACTAACTGATATAGTCTTGCGTAGGACCCGGGTTCGCCAAATGCGTTTGCATGTTCAACGTCGGCATACTTTCAAGTTTCATAACCTTTTGTTTTAGTTACCGATGGGAAATATTCCACTACACTTCCCATGTATCTATAGTGTTTCTCTATGTATTGTTCACACCTTTATTTTATGCGGTTACAAAATGTGTCAACTTTACCATAGAGTTGTGTTGTGTTGTCAGATGTGGGAAGAAGATGTAGATCGTTGGTTATTGAAGCAATTTTATATTGCACAGTTTCGAATTTAGGTTTTCCTGTAATACGACGACCAATTGGAACAGTGCACCTAGCTTTTGATGTTTCATAAGTACCCATGTATGTTTATGTGAAATAACTTATTTTGATTTTTTGAATAATATTTACTGCATTGATATGCTCAATCTTTATGTTACCTACTCTTTCCAGATTCAACAAAAAGTTGTTTGAAAGCGGCCTTCTAAATCAGTATTATCTCAGAAACTAGAGTTGATTCTGATGCAAGCTTTTGGCATTTTAATTAAAAACAAGCTACTGGCGAGTCCTTATCCTCACGTTCAAGTAAAGGCATGTCTTGCAATGTAAAATGAATAAGCATTTTCATTTCTCACAGGGCTGCCATTTGCATTTCTAAACAGGCCCGTTGACACTAGACATGTTCATGTTTTAATATTTCAATAGGCGGAGTGATAATCCATTAGCATATAGTATCAACCATATGCAAATCATCGTCTATGGTAACTTTGAACTTTATAACAATGGTTTGCAGACCGTGAGTGACTTAAACACCACCTGTAGATGGGTTCAGAAGAAATAATGCTAACGTAACTTCATTCGAAGTTTTATCATCTGCAAAATCATGCTTGTTGAATTATTTATCTGAAGCTAGATCCTTGTTTCTTTGTCTGTTGTGTCAGAACAATGGATTTCGTTCCTTATCGTTTTATCATTTCGTAAATTGTAAGGGTCGATTTGAGCAATGTTTTGGGTAAGTAGACTGTATTTTTGCAAAGTTATGATATCTGAAGGAGGTCGAACCACGAAAGTATTTTAAAGGAAGATTGATGACAGATAAGTCACGTAAGTTCGATCCTTGCACCTGATAGCCAAAATATTTTTTATCTTCCAATAAGCGGGACTAAATCACAAGAATATGCGTATCATCACCATGGCCTCATTGGACGATTCACAAAGTAGGTATGTGACGTAAGCAATTCTACATATGTCGCTTTTTAAAGACAACTCACAAAATATGAGTCACTATGACTGAAATCATACAGGCAGGCAGTCTACCAGTAATATGAGAAACTGTATGTGTAAAAGGTAAAATAATTTTATGTCTGTCTGTGAGTCACTGTGAGGTTATACCAGCTTTCTCTGCACCATACACCAGAAGTAAAATTGCCATTTTATGGGCACATGTTTTTTGTTTGAGGTTTATTATTATGTAAGGTACAGCAATGCAATATTAGCAAGTGGAAGAGGCAATGGGAAAATCACAACTGACAAAAATATTTGTGCAACTGCTACAAGTTGTTAAAAGGTACAGCGTGGGATGGTTGATTAATCATCTGTTGTCTTATAAGATAGTAGGCTGTCAGTGATGACAATAGTTGGAAATTGTGGTTGACAGAAAATATATTTTTTGTTATTGTTTAGGATTACGTTTAACAGAGTTTTATCTGAGGAATCAGAATATGTAATAAACATACTTATACCATCTTCATTATTTCGCACATATGTTAAAAGTTATAAAATATTATTTCGTTATCAAACTGTTGGAGAGCTTCCCTTTATACGCATGTATTATGGTTTAAGCGTTGTCATTGTTAAGAGATCTGTTGACCTCAATGTGGAGGGATTTAATATAAACTATAAACCAGATATCAAATCTTAATAAGCTTCATAAAATCATCTTGGCAGTTTTATTGAATAATCTACGCCTACGACGAGACTTGAGCTTATTAAAGGTGGCTACACACGTCCAGAGTCAACAAAATATATTACACTCTAGATGTCTAGACTCCACGGCGGCCGCGTCTATAACATTATTGTAACAGATACTTGTCTTGGGCTACCTGCCCATGGACTTGCCGGATCTACATGTACGGAGTCGTTTCCAACTTTTCTATGGATACAGGATGTCCCGATTTGTAGGGCTTAACAGATCGGCAGTAGGGCCGTCATATCCGGAGAGATAGGTTATGTAATTTGTATAACCTATTGTACTTAGTCCAAGTTCTGATACATCTATTTTATAGAAATGGCTGACACAGATAGAAGGTTATTTTTCTTTGAAATGTAAAGATAATAAATTTGAAGCTTTCGGAGCTTTCGCGGTTAGGATAACAAATATTATGCATGGTTTCGACTAAGATCTACAATTTAATTATGTATATATTTTGTTTAGCAGTGGAAAGGCAGCTCCAAGACTTTATAAACAGACTATAAAATTGAAGGGTTCGATTCACAATGATACTACGTAAGACGTTATTCAAATCACACTATCACACTAATATTATAAAGGCGAAAGTTTGTGAGTGTGTGTGTGTGTGTATTTATATGTTTGTTACTTCTTCACGCTCAAACGGCTGGACCAATTTTGATAAAATTTAGTACGGAGGTAGCTGACACCCTGGATTAACATATAGGCTACTTTTTATCCCGATATTCCCACGGGATCGACATTTACGCGGGTGAAACCGCGGGGCGCAGCTAGTTAACCATAAAGCTCTCAAGTCTAGACGAGTCTTAACAGCAATCGTTTAACTAGTCAAGCTAAGCAGTTGCTCGTTTTAACACCGCATTGTTATCTAGCAACTTAAGCTCCTATGATTCACTGGATTTGCAATTTAGATGCAACTCCTACAATCCACGGAGGATTTATTTCACAGCTTTGCGGGTTTTATAACCACTACTGAACTATTACGTAGGTGCAAAGGTCTTTAAAGAGTTCTATGTTCCGTATGCCTATGCGCATCATCGTCATTATCAACCCGTTAGTCTGCTGTAGATTGTGGGTCACCTAATGAGTGGTTATAGAGGACATTGCTATCGTCATCATGCTTTGATGATGGATTAACAAACGCAATTGACATAGGAAGGTCGTGTTGGCTACCTTCATGTCTTGATTCCCCAGTAAGCCCGTTTTGCGATAGTTTGAGGCTAAAACTAAACTCCACGTTACAAAAAGAAAGTTAGAAGAGTCAATACAGGTCATCAAAGCAACTGACAGCTTCCTTAAACCAAAGGACGATGGTCGTTCCGGATAATCAAACCTTGTTTTGTAAGATGGTCAGGTCAGGGTTTCCTTGATACGTTGCCTAAGATTACCTTCACGCCACTTAATCCGTACGGTACCGCGGTATCTACGCTATTGTATAGGTGACTAATTAACTCTTCTAACTGATCTATTGTTAGTGGGCACCCGACTGTGGTTCCTTTCGCGGTCTCCAAACCTATTGTGTGGTCACTGACATTAGAAATGTGTTGGCGAATATCGGTGTTGATGTCTTTTTGTTTTGGAAAAGCTTTCTCTGTTTTTGAATTTGGATTCCCATAGACATGTCCGGTCACCAGAGGCGATAAGTATCTAACCAGTGTCGTCGGAAATAGTTGAAGTTTAGTAAGAAATGATGGGTGTATTCGAATAATGTGTACTATGTATATATATGCTATGTTTTATATTTATACTATGTATGTTCACTAAAGTAAGTATTTTGTGTAGTATTTGTCGCTTGCTATAAACCGCAATGCTAAGCAGTGGACTTCTTTCGGCTGGTAAGGTGAATAGTCATATGTAGGTCATCTTGTTCTCAATGTTAATCTGTTTTAAGCACATTAGTTGTATTGCAGAAAATTATGTCACGCTTGACACAATTACCTAAAACTGGTTGTATTGAATTATGCATTAAATTCATTAACACCAATTAGCCAAAAGTCAATTGACCAACATAGGTAGTTTCAAAATCATTAACATAGAAGCAGATCTATGATTAAACAAAATTAATGACGCTAAATTGATTGCTAGTAAAAAGTATAAATAAAAACAAATGAGACGAATAGCCTACTCTACAAAAGAATAAAAATAAATTGTTATACATTAAACAAATTGTCGGTATCAAAAGAAGTTGTGATTTACTCTGTAAGATGTAATTTTTCTATTGTGGTTACATGAAAATGATGCTGTAATGAAGATAGTCTTCACAAAAACTGATTTCCTAAGCGCGGTTGTGCATAAAAAGTACACGAACAAGAATTGTTATGGAGTAATGAAATGTATTTCTACGAATTTCGTTTATTTCTAGTTCAGTTCGTAATCAATGGTTTTCATACTCTTTCTTTTTAATTCGCCAGGAATGTTACCTACATGTGCACATGGTAATTTTTAAGGGATGGAACAGACTTTAATTATCAGTGCAATAATCATCAGCCCATCTAATATCTTCTCTATGATATTATATACCTATTACCTACTGATGATTATGAAGTACTGAAAGATTTTTTTGAAGTGAAAACTTCTTTAGGCGCGTTGCGCATTTTTTTAGATGGGAAAAAACTATTGAACTCGCGCCACTGTTACCGTAATCGACACCGCTTCGGATGTGTTCGGCTGTCCTCGAGACGCACTCGGTTTTAATGTATATCCGATACTTCAGTGAGTGATGGCAAAGTATTCTGTTTGTGTTTTGTTTTTATTTCTGTCGGCGCTCCCAGAGTGCCACTGTTTTTTTTTTTTTTTTTTTTTGTTAAAGGCCCCGTATGATGTTACTAGACTAATGAAAACACTTTAGAGTCATTCATTATACACAAGTGAAGACAAAGATGTAAATTAGCTTTTCGCTCATTAAACTCAATGCCTTAAAATAAATCTTCAAAAATATCCTTATTGTATGGTACTTAACGTTAGAAATTAACAGACCGTTGCAATTCACACGTTTGGTAAAATATTCAATTGGTAGCCTCACGCAATAACTATCGCAACTCTTTGACCAAACAAAACGCAAAGTTTGTTTGCTCTACTGAGTAACAGAACACGAGAACGGGATCCAGTACATGTGCGGGAACTTAATTACTTATTTGAATATCTATTGTTTGCTTAAAACAAATAAAATGGTCGAAAAATCAATTTTAGTTTAGTATGCTGAATCCTTCGCTGAATAAAGGTTCGTTTCGTGCGCTTTTATTTTAATGGATGGCGTTTTGTTCGTTTGCAATAGTTCCAAATTCAAAACAGTAGTGTTTTTTTAAACAGGTTTTTTAATACTATTATTTTTATTTAATCTTAGTTCTATTTTGAATGTGAAACGTTTTGTCTATATTTATGTGGTAGTCCGCATCATTGAAAATTATTATCGTCCTAGCTCGCATATACATTTTTCAAGCATAATAAAACGTAAAAAAAACTGTATTATAAAACACTGACTCAAAACAAAATTCGCATTTTTTCACAACAAAAACCTTGGCCTCACTTCACATCACACACCCACTTTACAAAAAAAGTTTAAAAAATAAACTTTATTTGAACAAATTCAGTTAGCGGGTACAGTACAGCACAGAGGTGCGCGGGCGCACAAATTACACTGAACGCCTTGCGGTTGCCTTTGCGTACATTGGGGGATCGAGATTCGCTTTCGTAGCCTCAAGTGTTGTAGACTTAAGAAAAAATAGACATGGCCACATACGAGCATATAGTATGGTCATAGCAACCTTTTTGGATAATGGAACGAATGTTTTTTAAAGTGCTAATTTGATATTTATGGTCTAAAGTGAAAATTCGGTATTTGTAAAAAAAATTATTGCTGTTTCAGTATGTAAAATGTGTGGGAGGAAAGTAGTGTATTTTATTGTTTTGTAAAGTGATTTTAAAGTTTGGTTTATCTCAAGTTTGATTATTTGCATATGTATACATCTACGCATACGGCCATTAAAGAGGAAGCAAGGCAGTAAGGGTCTTAGCAATTGGTGTTCTATAGGTTCTGTGTATCGCCGTGGGAGTAAGTACGTAAGTTTATGTATATATGTGTATGCCAGATAGATGAACCGACGACCTTAAAAAGTAGGCTGGGACAGACTGGATGCGCAAGGCGGACAACAGAATGTTGTAGCGCAGCCTGGGAGAGACCTATGTCCGACAGTGGACTGCGAAAGGCTGAGATGATACCTAGATGGGCATCACAATTGTTTACGACATAGTCAAAATTACATTTCATCAACTTTCTTGTGAGAGTAACACATAACAACCTTGATACCAAGTAGGTAGGTCACTTTACCATACCTACTCTTTTTTTAAGCCTGTCAAAAGCCAAGATTTTTCTTTTATTTTCCTTATTTTCGCAGAACTGACAATACCTTGCCAACATTTCTTAAAAGATATTTCTTTATACTCCTCTCTATATTACCCAATAATTACTTACATTTCCATTCAATAAAATTACATTATAGCATTCGAAAGCCGTAATGAACAAGCAATTTCTTTTAATTCATTTTTTACTGGCCAGTGACACAAGCGGGCATGATTCGAGAAAATCATCTCGCTATGTCACTCCGCCATCTTGGAAAATGAATTGAAAGCGACGCGCACAACCAGTTTGACGTAATTCTAGTTAGCTGTGAAGATATCCCGTTGGGTATTATTAATTTTAAGTGAGTAAGTACTGGTGATAATTCATTGGATAAATCAAGTTCAATTTCTCATAAAATAAGCTGTGCTATCTTCTGCTAGCACACTTTTGCTTCGAGAAAGGCTAAGTCATTTGAGGGTTTCGATATTTACCAATGCATTTACCGACTTATTTGACGACTTATGACTTATTGTAGTTTGTAGATAATGTTCTAGTAATGAGCAGGTAGTAGTAGTTAAATTAAATCCGCAGCGGGCGATTCTTTGTATGAGTGCACAAAAAATACCAGAAATCGGAATAGGTGGCGAGAAATCGTGAGGCGAATCACATCAGCCCCTAGACAATGAGGACCACGACCGCTCTGACAAGAGTGCTACGAAGAAGAAGTAGTAGTAGATATAGTCCAACATTACGTTTTTGCTTTTTCGGTATCTGCAAAACGTTTTACAGACCTTATAAAACTGTTACACTTGTAATATAATTTCATTTACCAGGCAATTAAATTAGTCCTTGTAAATGGGTCCGAACTGTCTTGTTCTAAACGCAGCTCTTTCCACACGGACGGGGATTATTTTAATTAACTATCCGTTATCTTTTAACTCCTGTTACTGATGCAGATAACACGCCATTAGATAAAATGTATCCGCAGAGCGTTTGGTTCAACAACTCGCAGAGATAAATTAAGCTGAATGGATTTCTAAGTAATATCAGCTGCACGGGTCGATCGGTCAGGTATCAGGTTAAGCTACGCTTGCCGCGGATGGTCCGTGGATGGGTAAACATCTTTACATACCAAGACCCTCCGTGCCTCGGAAAGCACGTTAAGCCGTTGGTCCCGGCTGTCATTCGTAGACCTTTGACAGTCGTTACGGGTCGTCAGAAGCCCGAAAATCTGACAACCAGTCTTACCAAGGGGTATCGTATTACCCAATAACTGGGTTGTGAAGGTCAGATAGGCTGTCGCTCCATGTAAAATACTGGTATTCAGCTGCATCCGGTTAAACTGGAAGCTGACCCCAACATAGTTGGGAAAAGGCTCGGCAGATGATGATGCATTTCTAAGTATATTCTAGAATCTATGCACTTACTCTACTACTAACTAGTCTAATATATACAGGGTGATAAGGACATCGACACGCGGCCCGTTACTGTGGGCTGTGTTGTGATTCAGTATTTATTTATGTGATTCCGAATTCTGCGTTGAAATTATTAATAGGTTATTAAATTAAAATATTACTCTTCAATACATTCTGACCGCGTAGGCATCGGCACTTTTCTATGAAATAGCTGTTTTTTTTTTTGATAAAGTGATAAAAATCATCTACTCTAGGGTCTAGAATCATTTGCTGAATTCATGGTTACAGTTTACTTGTACTTAACTATGTTTAAATTAATTATTTTTCTCATCAATCATTGCTTTCTCAGTTTCAACGCATTTATATTAAACTTATTCAGATGTTATCTTGATAAATTTAAAGGATCTAATGGGTCAGGTGCAGTGCCGAATTAAGACGTCAACTTGATCCCTAAGCAGTTCACGCCTGTGGGACCCGCTATCCTCAAGCAAACTAGTATCGGTCTTTAAATAAAAAATGGGTCCCTCTATCACGTCCTGGAAGGAATACGTCAAATTACAAGTCACCCTGTATAATATTGATAAACCATGGAACCTTCCCAAAGTCAACGCAAAGACATCTCCCGCCGACAAAACGCGCGGGTTTTCAAACAGCCTTGCCTTTAATGTGCTAGCAAATATTTTTTTAAGTGCTGCTTATGGTGCCCCCCGAGACGTGATGCCCTAAGCAACTGCTTACTTTGCTTCTGGGCTAATTTGGAACTGGTCAGGTGTTTACTATTAGGGACTTAATTACGGGTAATTTGGCGACAAACATCATCAATTTTTAATCGGGACAGTAGGGAAATTCGAAAATTTTGTTTAAGACCAAACTATTTAAGAAGTAAGACGAGTCAATAAAACATCTCTTCTTTTGAAATTATCATTCTGAAAATTACATAATCAGCCTATAGTGTTCCCAATGCTGGGACACAGGTCTTCTCTCTGTAAGAGGGAGATAGGCCATCCACACAAGCACGCGGGCCCAGCGCGGGTTGGCGGATGTCACATGTCTTCGAATTTTTGGTTCTAGGACATGCCGGTTTCCTCACGATGTTTTCCTTCACCGTTTTGAGAGCAGTGGCGATGAAATCATTTTTTGAGTAAAGTGCCTGCTTGGGATCCGAAAAAAAAGTTAATTTTGATTTTACTTTTTTCAATCTTTATTTTCCACCTGTCCTAGTCTAATAATCAACTTGGTCTACATACAATGGTGCGCTACCGGGGGTCACAGATCGCTGCACCAACTAATGTGCTATGGTCTACCGCCGACCATGCTCCAAGACGCTAGGGGAAAAAACTTAGGCTGATGAACCTACCGTGCTATATGGGAACCCATGGTGGTAAGGAAATTGTTGGTAAATTATATGGTGCGGCATGGGAAATGGTTGGCTAAGTATGTGATTATAATTGATAGTTCCATTCCGAAAGGAGGAAATGACTCGGTAAGTAGCTAGATAAAAATCGGTTTCTAAAGCTTCAACGATAGCGGTGGCCGCCATAACGGAGTTCGACTTTATGGTGTCTAAGAACGCTCTCTAGTGAAACACACCAACTGACTTTCATACATAATGTTTCAGTGCCGTCTTTTGACGGTAAATTGCTGACGCTAGGTGACGGCCGCCGCAGTCTTAGGAAACCCTAGCTTAACGCAACAAAACAGAAATATTATCCAAACTCCTCAAAGTATTGGCGCGTTCAGTAGCGTCCTGTAATTTATCAACAAGACACGCAGTACACGATACTAAATGTCTCATCGTTTGTGGAACTGCACCACATTTACACCAAAGGGCGGACTCATCTATGGATCTCCACCTGAGCAGGTTTTCCTAGCTTCGACGAACCCAGGTTGGTCGAAAAACCACTCGGTCATAACACCACTGCGGACCCGCGTCCGAAGTGGTTTTATGTCATATTACTTTTTCAGGCTTTCAGCAATGTTGAATTATATTCATTGTACCTGAAAGGCTGTTAATCAATCATTACTTAATAACTTGAATAAGTAGATACTTTTTAATAGCTTAGCAGAGATATAATCTTTCAACCAACAAATCGTTAGTAATGATAGGTGAAGGTGCCACTATCTCTATCACCAATAAATCCAATCATTCATTTTGTACAGACACGCCAGCACATCAAGCTACTACAATCTGTAGATTTTCAACTTTATCGCTTAACCATTAGGTTCAAGGTTGCTTGGGAAAATTTGACAGTTTCGGGTAGCTTGATGTGCTGGCGTCTGTACATGCATGTAACGAGATAGTTTCGAAATAATAGGTAGCGTTTAGCGCTGTTTTTGAATCGAGGTGAATTTTATTTTGTGTTGTTGTCAGTGATATAATAATTACTTACGTAGTTACGTTGTAATTAAAGAACAGCCAGACTTGGTCTGTTTTGTTTGAATTATCAGTTAACTAGCTTTTGTCCACGGCTTCGCCCGCGTGGATGTCGGAAAATATCGTACGGGAACGTACTACCGGGATTAAAAGTATCCTATGTGTTAATCCAGATTATAAACTATAGAGGTATGAGGAACATAATGTTCACTTATCCTCCATAGAAAAGGGAGGATCCTTCGACTAGATGGATGTTGTGTCTGGCGGGCATCTGCCCGATGATTCAAGTCGGGCATCTATGCTAGTTGTGCGGTAAACTCTGCTTGCGAGATGCAGGATTTTGGGTGACGTCAATATAACGCGTTGTTCGCATGTGGCGTTGTGGATACTGCTACAAAACTATATGTGTGCCACATTCAAATCCGTTCAGCCGTTTTTGCACCGATCCGGAACACACATTCAGACAAACAGACAAACTTATATTTTCGGCATCAAACTCGTTCCCACACTTCGTAACAATTACTTTTTTCTTCAAAAATATTCAATGTACAGTTTTGACTTCGTTACTATTTTATGAATAGGTAGGTATTTGCGTAGTTTATCTCATCATCTACCTAGCCTTTTTCCCAACTATTTTGGGCTCGACTTCCATAATAATATTATATTTTACATAGAGGTTTACCTATACTGGAAGCGTTCATATTTTTTGATAAAAACGACCCATGACACTCCATTTTACGCCAAATTCACGTTGAAACTGCTGAATTAACAGAACTATTTCATAAGCTACTAGTTGGTAGGTAAGTAATAAACTTAGTTCAGATAAGTGATGACTTATGTTCTACTGTACTTAGTTGGCAAATATGCATGTAAACCATTTGGTATTGCACCATATTGGTCGCCATTGTCACTTGAAAGGAACTTCAGTTACCTACCTATACATAAGTATGTAGAGTAAATTGTAAGTTTTGTCGTTTGTAACAATAGTATGCTCAATGTGGAGATTTTAGGGTTAAATATCAAATCAAATCAAAATCAAAAGTCAAACTAGGCTGAGAATCAGCACTTTTCGAATGTCAAAATAACAAAAGACAGTCCCCCAAAACGCCCGCCCTTCACCACTTCCTAGTGCTTTCGCTGGGGATCTTATCTTCTTTATAGCATTGGAAGGCTTATAAAAACTAAAAGCTTTTGTAACAAAGTGCGTTTGATCGTTTAGATAAGTACATAATAATATTGATTACTTACTTAATTGATTTATCTATTTCATTCTCTGTTTTTTATTTACCTCTTTCAACTACCTTTACAAAACTCAGACCTAATTCGATTATACAGGGTCCCATTAAAATAGATGGACAAATTTTAACACAGCGCTCAGTACGTCTAACCAAAGATATCCAAGCAAAAAAAAAACACTGATTGAAGTGATTTTGTTTTGACCTGAAATAATAAATTGCCGGCACATTAGTGTGTTTTCGTTAGCTGATTATTTTTCTTGTAAGTAGATATCTAATGTTTGTGTCTAATTCTAAAAGTTTGTCCATCTATTTTAATGGGACCTTGCACTCATGGTTGATGCACGTATAATACAAAGTACAATAAGATAAACGCACAATATTACTTGTTTATGATGTTTTAATTTAAATAAAAGACTTTCTTGAGATGCCATTCATAATACAACTAAGTTTAAATTTCATTACCAAGAGTGACAATGAAAGGCATGACAAGTCAAAAAGATTAAATCTATCTTGGACTAGGAAGTGACGAATGGACCAACATCGTCCATTGTATAAACACAAGAGCCAAGTTACTCAACCAGTATAATCTCAGCAATCAAGTGAACGTAAAGTTTTTCTGTAATAATTATTCATATACTGGGATGTACAGGAAGCGTTTCTTCACTATTTCTAGTTTATTCACAGTTGGCTGCACATTGCGTTCTGTGTGTGTTGTTGGAAACGCGTAAAAAATGTGTGTCTATCTTTAAAACTAGTCTGGTGGCTAGCAAGCGGTTTTGTTTGAAAGACTTGTGTAGTACAGCTTTTTTGGGGGTTGTATAAAGTAAACCTGAACGTAGAGCTCCAAAAAATGGAACTGAGTGTCGTGTTGTCTTTATGTAAGAGATAATTATCAATTCTTTAATAAAACTTGATTCCGAAAAGCAGACGATTGTCGAACTGTAATCCTTTAACTAGGCAGGCTAATGAGACACAATTGATTTTCTATTGTAATGTGCCACCAGTGGCACACGAATGAGACACGCTTACAACTAAAGGACTGCTGTTAATCTTACGTGACGTTCATTTTAAGACCATACAGAAACCACTGTGCTCTGTGTGTAAGTGCACCAAAATTAAATTCATCGTCCTGTACTGCTGTTAATTAAATGGATCAGGGTAATCCGCTAAACCACGACAAAATTGGAGAAGCAAAAGCAGAAAGATGTGGTGAATGTACAGTCACGAGCACCAATATGTCAACACTTGGCAATTTTCAATTGCGATTTTTTCGTGAAATAACGAATGCAACGTTGAAATACGACACTTAACATAAACGTATTGGTTCGAAAATACTATGTTCGTAATAACATAAAATTTCATTCAAAAATAAAGGAGAAATTCGCCTTTGAATAAAGCCAAGTGTATACATACTTATAGACGTGACTGTACCTCATCTACATCGTACATCCTTCTGCTGTTGCCAAATGAGCCAATGGAAAAGCATTGAGACTGTAATACCTAAGTGTTGATGATCCAGACCTCCTTCCAGGCGACCGTCATTATCTTGCAGCCCTAGTCCCTTGTTACTTGGAGTCGGAGTAACAAGTTTTCTTCTTCTATTCTCCCCTGTCAACCGTCACACTATCAGTCACTCCCTTTTCTTTAATATCATTCCTCACACAATTCATCCATCTTTTCTTTGGCCTTCCTCTCCCTCTCCATCCAACTACAAAAAGGAGGAAATCCAACACAGACAACTGAGGGGTAGTTCTCGTAATTTTAAGATCTTTCACAGTCTGAAGGGCAGTTCTCGTAATTTTAGAAACGTTTACAGTGTGATCTCAGTCTCAATCTGTCAAAAATACCTTTAATTTCCCTGACAAGTTTTTGACATTTGTTTGTCGCTAAGATGAGACTCCGACAAGATTTTGAACGTTTTAAATTACGAGAATTGGCCTTCTGATTAAAGGATACTGCCCATCTTCGCTAAGCTTGAACATCCCTTTACCACACAACCTGTAAATCCCGACAATCTCAGCACACTTGCACGCGATTACTCCACACGTTACGCCACGCCACGCTCGGCGGCGCGTGTCGCCCCGCTTGCGACGCGCATCACTCGTAAGAATGCAGGACAAGAACGATGCCTCCCCATCATAATCCACGAGAATGTTAGGATTTCTGAGAAGAGGATTATAAAACGTTCATTGGTGATGCATGAAGTGTATAGTTGTAGGTGTAATCTTTACCGAAAGGTAAGTAAGTATTGTCGATCGATACAAAAAATGCGTTGCGGTTATTGTTTTTTTCAGTCTGAGGAAGGAGTTTTTGCGAATCAAAGGTTAAAAGGATTACCAATCGGCTTACCGGCTTGGCAATTTAGAATCCACATCTACCACCATAGTAGTATGATGAGTCTCGCAGCAAATGTTTGTATTCTCACTCAATTAAATATGAACATTTTTGATCAATTACTCTTGAAAGTTTTGCTTTGAGTTGTTGGGCAGACAGTTTTCCACCGATTCAGATTTTTTAAATTAAAACCAACAAACTTGAACTTAAAATTCAGTCAAGCCGTGTAAAGTAACATCAACACTTTATTCTGCATGACCTCATGCATCACTTAAACCAGGACAGTCTGCCAAAGAGGCTCACTCGTGGCAACTGTACATAGCCGCACAACTCGTAGGAGCAAGAAATCACCGTATCTAAACATTATCTGGAACGTGCGAGTTTGCTAACTAGCCCCTACCGGTCTGGTGCAGTGGTGCTCAAAGTTGTCTTGGCTGGTAGAATTATAAAGGTATCTATTTTGATATTTTCTAGAAAGAAGATTCGTAGAAGGGTCAGTCGTGAATGCGTGCAAATGTACTCTCAGCCCCCGATACTGATACTCCTGATTGTGGAAGGAACCGTGAGATTTTAGTCGATAGGAATCTGACATAACCGTCCATTCGCCACAGACGGAGGGTATAATAATAATAATAATTTCCCCACAGAAGAAAAAAATGAGAAGGATGCGACTTCGGTGCCTCGACTTGTGACATTGAATTTTGACTATATAATGTAAACTGGGCAATATTTAACACTTCATTTGATTGTTAACATGCACCTAATACACACACTAACAATCAAGTAGAGAAGCAATAGCTTACACTTCACTTAGATGATTAAATGAATGATGAGGATGCTGCATCTCACAGTTAAACTTTTCTCACGAAGGCATCTTTTAGAAAGCATCATAGCTAAAAGGGGCCACTCAGAAAAACGTGCGCCTCAGGTTGAGCACCACTGTCCAAATCAATAGAGACATAACACTTTATGAGCACCCTGTATATAGCGTAATGTCTGTTTGTTAAGTTTTTTGCTCAAAAAGAAACTAGTTCGCGCAAAGAAATGATTTGTGAGATCTCTTTAGAAGTCTGGATTGAGGTGTGTATGCTAATTAAATGGTGACAAAGATACGACGCGTAGCGTGTAGCATTTCTATTTCTAAGCCATTTTTATTTTTTTTTGAAGTGAAACTTCTTTACGCACGCTTGATTTGGGGAGTAAGCTGGCGAACGCGTGACGTAAGCGTTACGAAAAGTTTAATCGGGCGAGGCGAACGGGAGTTGAGTGGGGGATATAAGCAAGAGAAAGCAGTGGGCGCGCACATTATCTTTCTCTCTTTCTCTCATAGCTAAATACGTTTGAAGTTTCACTTCAGTCGTGTGGTCATAAGCACACTCGGTTTTTTTTTATAAGCATATTTTCCCTAGAAGTGTTAAATTAGTACAAAATCAGATCAAATGCACGGCTAAGATGATAATGAAACCACTAGCATAGCATTTGAAACTCTTATAAAAAAGTGGACTCTAATGATTAGCTGATATAATGGCTGTTAACTGTTTCTTTTTAATGATAATTATCCACTGATTGTTCAGACGCCAGCACATCAAGCTCAAACTCAAAACTCAAAGCATTTATTTCAATTAAACCAATTACAGGCACTTTTGAATTGTCAAGGGGTCGGTCAGTCAGAAAGATGAAGCTTGTTAGGTACTACAATCTGTCAAATTTCTTTAATTGAACTTTATCGCTTGATATGCTGGCGTCTGTACATTTTATTTATGTAGGGGTTTATTTACGAACGTTGCTTAAAGTTAAGACATGTTTCAATGTCAAAAATATATGGTTAATAGTCGCTAATCATTACTTAGCTTTAAGCAACGTTTATAAATAAACTAGCTGCGGCCCGTGGTTTCACCCGCATAAGTTTCGATCTTGTGGGAATATAGGGATAAAAACTATTCTATCTTCTTCCCCGGGATGCGATCTATCTCTCTGCCAAATTGTATCTAAATCCATTCAGTGGTTTAGGCGTGAAAAGGTAACATACAGACAGACAGACAGAGTTACTTTCGAATTTATAATATTAGTATGGATAGCATGGATAGTATGGATTCCGTACAGCTCAGTAGTCTTGCCGTATACAAGATTGGTTGAAGATGACTACCAAAATATACAAGAATCGACAAAATTCTGCCACATAAAATCCTTCGGAGGTTCTTTGAAACATTTCAATTAATACAGAACCTGTTTCGTTCAGCCATGTTAAAAAACCTAATGCTAATTATTTTACACACTACATCCTCATTTAAATTCACCTGTCTACGTTACGAAATTATATCTCTCACTTGAAGCTCACCGTCAAGTTGAATGATTAGCACCACAACTATGTGTGCGACTTGCGCAAGAGTTCCAATTGAATCGTTATTCCGACCGCAATTACTGTAATTGTTATTAGTATTAATACCCGACTAGTTGTTGCCTCTGGCTTCGGTTGCGTGACCTATGGATCTTATGGCCTTAGGAACGAGGTTGATTGTAGAAGGTAGATCGTGGTATGTGAGAAGGGTCTCGTATTAAGTCTATTTGCCGAGTCTTTTCCCAACTATGTTGGGGTCGGCTTCCAGTCTAAATGGATGCAGCTGAATTTTTGAAATTTTAAATGGAGCGGCTGCCTATCTGACCTCCATAAACCAGTTACAAGGTAATACGGTACCCCTTGGGAAGACTGGTTGTCAAACTTCCGGGAATCTGACGACTCGTAATGACACCCCCGACCCGTCGTGTCATTTCAAAAATCGAAAGAAGAAAAGTGTGATGAATAGTTAGTAATAGTCAAAGTCAAAACGTGTTAATAGATAGGTTATTTTGTTAAGACAATTTACTATAGTATTGCTATGAGTCCTAAGTAATCTAACTTAGCATAAAAAATCTGACCATAATTAATATAACTGAAAATGCGACATATTTATAAAAAAAATACTTGTCTCAGTCTCACGACAGGTGCTGTTTATTTAAGCAGAATCTATCTAAGAAACTTGTAAAATTTTCGGATTGTCATCTGTCGGTTTAGTTAAATTGGCCTCAGTTTGTATCCATACTAATATTACAAATTCGAAAGTAACTCTGTCTGTCTGTCTGTATGTTACCTGTTCACGCCTAAACCACTGAACGGATTTCGATAAAATTTGGCAGAGAGATAGATTGCATCCCGGGGAAGGACATAGGATAGTTTTTATCCCGATATCCCCACGGGATCGACACTTATGCGGGTGAAACCGCGGGGCGTAGCTAGTTTTGTATAATGTAATCTTGTTTAGTCTTGTAAGGAAGAATAAGAAGGCACAGCTGCCTTTATTTTTGACATCTCTTAGTTATTTTATATAGAAAACTCATTGTTTGGTAACAAGTGACTTACTCTTTGCCGAGGCCTAAAGGGTATACTTACAGGGTGGTTGGAAATAGTACAGACAATTGTCTTAGACGAAGTCTTACCAATTTTTTGTAACCTATTTTTATAGGCCTAAAATATGTTTTCCTAGATTGCTAACACATTCATTAAATAAACCTAAAAATTAATTCATTTATCATTCAATTTGGCTATAAATAAGCAGTTTGCTTAAAATTTTGGGAATTTGTAAGGCTACTAAAAAAAATTGGTAAGACTTCGTCTAAGACAACCATGGCTTAAATGGTTCTAAATTGCCTGTACTATCTTCAACTTAAAGCTTTGCACCCATTTTCCAATCACCCTGTATAACAGTTTTACCGATGGTATAATAATTGTATCTTAAATTAACTCATTAAATCGAATGACCAGTTCCTGCCTCCGGCGACACTTTCCCGTTTAAGTGATGACTGTGCCATTTGCTAAAATTAAGATGTTACTTAATCTTTATTAGATTATAACATCCACAAACTTTCTACAAGTAAATTGGATTACAATAACCATGGTAACTTACATAATAATGTGGGTTCTGGCCGCTCTGGAATTTTGGTCAAGTAAGAATTTGCTGCACAGTACTTATTTCTTAGCGTAAGAGGTGGGTTTTTGGGAATCATCTATTGCAATTGTAGTCTTCGAAAACCCTCGACACGCAGAACGTTTTCAAGTAAAATAGTTTTGATTTGAGTATTGCTGTGAGTTTAAATTCATTACTCATGTTTTAACTCAAAAATGCTATTATGAAAATTACTTATTTTTAAACTGAATCTTTATCAAAATTACTACTATAACTAACTAGCTGCGTTCTGCGGTTTCACCCGCATAAGTTTCGATCCCGTGGGAATATCGGGATAAAAACTATCATGTCCTTTCCCGGGACTCAAACTATCTCTATACCATATTTAATCTAAATCGGTTCAGTGGTTTAGGCGTGAAAAGGTAACATACACACAGACAGATAGACAGATAGAGTTACTTTCGAATTTATAATGTTAGTATGGACTATAGCAAACTTGTAACTAATGCTTATAGTTTAGGGCAGCTGAAACAAAGCTTTTTTCCTCCGATGCTCAAAATGTCTTTATACCGCTAATACCACGACCTACGTCGGTTGACGGCACACCTGCCGATTGCGGGCAGACAGCGGCAGTGGGAGGTAGGGCAGCCCGGGGGCGGAGGGGCGGCAGGGGGGCAGCAGGGATGCGCAGGGGTGCAAAATATCAAGGACTGAGAACGGAAGCGAAGCACCTGTGCACACACCCTACGCTTGAGGCTATGAGGTAAGCGGACTGATCGTGTTTTGTTTTTTCCTTTTTTTGGATTTTGAATATAGGCTCGCGGGTATTTTATTGTAATTGATGTGCATCATAAAAGTGAATAAAATAATAAGTGAGTAAGCACACATATGATCACAGGGGGACTTGTGTGTTTTATTTTTTTATGTAAAGATAGATATTATATATTTTGTTTTCTGGTTAGGTTAGCTAAATTTCAACAGGTGAAATAAAATAAATAACGAAAAAGTCGACAAAGCAAAATCTTGCTGGTTTGGGGAGTTAAAAAAAGATGAGGGAAATAATTATACATTGGTTTTGTGACTAAAATGCAAGAACAGACGCCAGCATATCAAGCTACCCGAAACTGACACATTTTCCCAATCAACTTTGAATCTTATGCATCAGCGATAAAGTTGAAAATCTATTAAAGAAATTTGATAGATTGTAGTAGCTTCATGTGCTGCCGCCTGTACCTACAGCATTGTCTACGCATTTTGTTTTAAAAGGAAGTGTTTAATATTTGGCTCCCTAACATTATTGCAACAGTCTGTTGAGATGGACTCCTTTAATAAAGATTGGTCCTTGGTAGCTCTGGACAGAGAGAGGTGGACGGAGAGTAGGGCCTTTGCCCAGCGGTGGGACACTAATGGCTAGTAAAAAAAAAAAAGTTGCAGATTCATTCAAGGTTGACTGGTAGAATGCCTATGGAATTAAGTCCGCCTCTGTACATTTATGTGCTTGAAGTATTAAATAAATAAATTCATGGAGGTCTGCTGGGTCTAATTTTGTAAACAGTATTTAATGACTAGTAAAAAAAAAAAACGTTACAGATTCATTCAAGGTTGACCTGGTAGAAAATGCCTATAGCATTATGTCCGCCTCGGTACATTTATGTGCTTGAAGTATTAAATAAATAAATAAATTCATGGAGGTCTGCTGGGTCTAATTTTGTAAACAGTATTTAATGACTAGTAAAAAAAAAAAAAAACGTTACAGATTCATTCAAGGTTGACCTGGTAGAAAATGCCTATGGAATTAAGTCCGCCACTGTACATTTATGTGCTTGAAGTATTAAATAAATAAATAAATTCATGGAGGTCTGCTGGGTCTAATTTTGTAAACAGTATTTAATGACTAGTAAAAAAAAAACGTTACAGATTCATTCAAGGTTGACCTGGTAGAAAATGCCTATGGAATTAAGTCCGCCACTGTACATTTATGTGCTTGAAGTATTAAATAAATAAATAAATTCATGGAGGTCTGCTGGGTCCAATTTTGTAAACAGTGGATTTTTAAGACTACTCGCTTATTCCCTGGCTCTATTATTAGAAAGCTCATTATAGAGCGACGGTTAAAGTTGAATGAACACTAAATGCCTGGACTGGGTGGTTTTTGTGAGAAATTCTTGAACACATCACTTTTAGCTGTTACATTATGTATACATTGTATACGTCGACTGGTAAACGTTAGACAGTTATTGTCACATTGCCTCCTATTATTATTTTTACGACATTTCGGTTGCAAGCGTAAGGTTTTCTAGATGCACAAAAAGACAGGGAAACAAAAACGCTTTGAAGCGGTTTCTATCAGATGTAATTTTGAAGTAACTACCAGACCAGGATCGTCTTACCTACTATAGTAGGTCTAAAATCGACCGTTATTTGCTTTGTATTTATTTTATTAAAAATAATTTTCTTGAAGATTCAAATATTTACATAATTTAAAAAGCTAACAATCTTAAAATAATAATATGTACAAGTATATAAAAAGGGAGGGGAAATAATCAAAGGGCTTCAACCTTTTTGTATACTCCTACATATTCGTATTTTACTATAGTAGGTAAGTCTTATTAATTCCAGACATTTTTTTAATGCGTCCAGCTAGGCTTCTAAGACTGCGGTGGTCGCTACATAGCGTCCCCAATTTACCATCGAATGACGTCACTGAAACTTTATATAAGCAGGTGCTTTCCTAGAGAGCATTTTTGACACCGTAAAGCCAATACCGGCGGCCTACTGGGCCCAAACAGTACAAGTAACCCAGCTAGCAAGCTAGCAAGAAAGAAAGTCATCCCACGAAGATCTTCGCTCCACCTAGCCTACCCTTATTATTACGAAACAAGACTTAAGTTGGACCCCAACATAATTTATCCCCCCCCCATTAAAACGACCTGCTAGGACCATCATTTTCACGACAGCCGTAACTATCTCAATGTTTAACAAAATAAGAAATGTCATGTTCGTGAACAGGCGCCGTCACTGGTCATGTCTTTGCTGTCATGGCTTATTTTAATTTAATTATATATTTGAATTGTTTTTTTTTTTCATCTTTTCATGTCGGACGCTTTTAACGTTCTGCATCGTTCTCAAATGCATAATTTTTAACATGAATAATGTAACCAAGACTGTAACCATATTATTTTGATTTAAAAGATTGTCCATGGAGTTTCTTGTCCGTTCTGCTCTATAGACACCTACGCTTTCGAATGGGCAACTAGCTTCATCTTTCTGACTGACTGACCCCTTGATAATTCAAAAGTGCCTGTAATTGGTTTAATTGAAATAAATGCTTTAATATAATATAATAATAATATTCCACAACTATCACACAACGCCATCTAGTCCCAAGCTAAGCAGAGCTTGTGTTATGGGTACTAGACAACTGATAAACATACTTATATATTTCTAAATACATACATATTATAGATAAATTACACCCAGACACAGAAGCTTTGAGTTTGATAAAACGCAACCTCACACAATATCTTAAGCACACGTTTAACAATCTTTAATCCGAAGGCTACAAGGTCCGTAACATACGATTACACGAGATTCATAAAATGTTTCGACATAATCGTTATGTGACCTAACTGTTAAGTGTTAGAGAAATATTATGGCAGTTAACATAATTATGTGTTGTGTTCTGGCAAATTGTGAGCTGTGTGCAGTTATAAATGATTATGATCGTTGGTAACGCAATTTTAATTTTAGGTTTAGACTTTGTAGCAGGCGCCTCTTTCCGTGGGGTTCGCTGAATGCATCAGGCACGCCCCTTCGAAAGATTGACTGATGACCTAAATAAGGTCCTAGCAGGTAAATAAATCGGGACAGTTGAGGTCAAATTTAAGTCTTGTTGGGCTATCATTTCAGCCGAAAGACGTCCACTGCTGGACATAGGCCTACCCCAAGCACCCTCCACTTCGACCGGTTCTGTGCTTCTCGCATCCAACGGGTTTCTGCGGCTTCACAAGGTCGTCGGTCCACTTGATGGGAGGCCTTCCAACGCTACGTCTTCCGGTACGCGGTCGCCACTCCAGAACCTTTCGGCCCCATCGGCCATCTGTTCTGCGAGCAATGTGCCCTGCCCGCTGGCACTTAAGTTTAGCAATTTTTCGGGTTATTGCGGTTACATTGGTTCTCCTGCGGATCTCTTCATTTCTGATTCGATCACGCAGGGAAACTCCAGGCATAGCCCTCTCCATGGCCCTTGTTGGGTATCTATGTGTAAATAATTAGTAATGGCTAGGCTAGCTGGAGCGAAAATCTTCCTGGGATGGCTTGAAGCAGCTGGATGAGAGTTGCCGAGAATCAAGTTAAATGGTGTACGATTAGAGCAGTGGTGGCCCAGCAGTAACGGCCCAGACTTGCGAGTTGTATATCGTGGGTTCAAACCCAGTTAGTCGGATTACTTTGTGTAATTTATTTCATCACCACTGCTCTCAAAACGGTGAAGGAAAACATCGTGAAGAAACCGGCATGTCTTAGAGCAAAAAATTCGAAGACATGTGACATCTCAGACATCTCAGAGAAAGTGCGGGTTGGTGTTGTCACATCAACTCGCACCGGACTCGCGTGGCGGATTATGGCCCACTCCCTCTCACAGAGAAGAGGCCTGTCTGGGACACAGGTCTAGTGGGAACATTATAAGCTGATTATGCTTATGCAACAAAAAATTTACACAGACAGACGTTTCATGTCACCCATTAAGGCTACTCATAGTAGCGATACGACAAAAAAAAAGACTTGTTATTGCATAATTATCGAATATAGATTAAAATCTAACGACCTGTCACGTTTAACACTTGCACTACTTAATCTTAGCCGTGGGTGGACATTTAAAGTCATGTAACTTAAAAGCTCAGCTTACTTGTCAATTCAGAGTAAAAATAACTCGTAACCTACACATCGGAGTCTTTGATCATTTAACAAGTTAATCTGGATACACCTACACGGTAGCTGAGGTTATTACTTACATTCACGATTAACTTCTGGTTCAATTAACTGATAATGTTCTTGGTTTGCGAGGATTTCCGTATTGGTCAAGTCAATAATAAACATGTTTGAGACTAGTTTTTTTACAGTTTGGGAAACCTACGATTTGCTCAACATCGTTTTTTAAGCCCATATGGTATCTTGCCTGTTCTTTTACATAAGAACCTAAGCTTTGAATGAAATAGGTAACTAGCTGACCGACTAATTGGCAATTCAAAAAACCGACTTCCAAAAAAACACTACAAAGTGAAAAATAACTTTAATTTCGGAAGTCGGTGTCTTTGGATCTGTATTTTAGTTTTTTGCCACCGACTTCCGAAATTAAAGTTATTTTTCACTTTGTAGTGTTTTTTTGGAAGTCGGTTTTTTTTTTCTTAAAAAGTTTTTATTTCACGCTTTTTAGTGGGTCTGCTTATAATGTATCTAAGTTACAATAGCCTAGTGATCTTCGCCTTTTACAAACAAAATATTGCTTTTCCCGATGCAGGGAAGTTAATTGTTGAGGAGTTCTCCAGGTCCACCATCAGCTCCATATCACCATTCACATTGTGACGAGCATGAATTGCTTAGCAACCATATTAAAGTAATCGAATCGCAACCCGTGAAATACTTAGATATTATTGAGTAGTTCCGGTGGCCATCTGTGGTCTTCATCATCAGTTCCACTTCACCAAATGGTGCTTTCCGAGAGCAAGTGCACGAGTTACTATAAAAAATTCCCAAATCGCTATAGGTGTGCCTATAATATTTGAAGAGTTCCTTCGATTTCTCCAGGATCCCATCATCAAATCCTGACCTGATGTTTTTAGACTAGAAGTTGATAATCCTGGCTGCAGCATCAGGCCAGACTTATGTCAACATTGCATTGAACTTAAAATTTAGTCCTGTTTAAAATGAGCCCAAACACGACTACGGTGCTGTTATTTCAAGGTTTGTACTTTTTCTGATGCTCCTGGCTTCAGCATCAGGTCTCTATGTACTTTGGTGTTCCTCATTAACAGTACGTTTATCCACACATCGAGCCCTTTTCAATGAGCCTAAACACGATATATCTGCTGTAGTTGTCGAGGAGTTAGGTACTCTGCAGACTATCCTGACTGCAGCATCAGGTCATGACTTGATGATCATGAGACCAAATGTGACAAGTGCCCTATCAAACATCAAAACAATTTACTAAAACAGTCCTTGCCTGTTTGAGTAACTTATTACTGTTAAGGAGTTGTACCTTCCATCATCAGCCCAGCTACCTGAGATGGTGACAACCATACGCAAATAAACAAGATACTTCATAAAATATGCGAAAAACAATAAGTGAGCCTATAAAATTTGAGGGTTCCCCTCGATTTCTCTAAGATCCCATCATCAGATCCTAACTTGGTGACAATGGGACCACCTCAGAACTATCTACTTTTGAACAAAGAAAGAATTTTGAAAATCCATCGACAATTGGCGGAGTATTCGATGAACAAACATACAAAATAATAATAAAAATAAAAATAATAAAAAAACATACAAACAGCCGAACATAGTACCTCCTCCTTTTTGTGAAGTCGGTAAAAAGTGTTTGTAAGCTGCTTTGAGTATGAGTTTAAGCCTCCATAAAGTCCACAGACTATAAAATACCACTTGGAACATTGATGTAATACCTACATCAATGACTTGGACGGAATAACTAATATACTATACATAGTCATTGCCATAATCATCATGGTTGAAAAACATATTGACGACAGCGGTTTGTTGTTATGAGCAGCCCGGGGGATGCTGCTACTTTTAAAAGTGTGAAGGAGATCTGGTTCTATTCAAATATTTTCGTTGGATCCCAGTCCCACAAAACATTATTATGTATTTCCGTTCGAAACGACAGTGAGTAAGTTGACGGCAGAAACTGTTTTTTCATACATTTTAAAGTGGATGCTCACATAAGTTTAGTGTGAACGCGCTCTGAGATTGAAGGGGGCTTTTTTTGTCCTTTATTGGTAACACAGCAAGTTGAACTTTTACATAGAACAATTAAAACACAGATGTAGCAATTAGTCCCAAGCTTACACCTTTACTTCTCAAAGGCGTAAACTTCGTCAAAAACAGGTATCCACACACTTTTTCTCTCATTCCCATTTTATCTGATATTTATTACTTCTAAAATGTCAGTCCACTAATCATAGCATTATCTCAAGGTGTAAACAAGTATCAATTATTTTAACTAGCAGTTAAAATGATAACGTATCACGTGTGGCTAGTGGTTAGCTACATGGTGTACTGTTATTAAATATGTAGTTATGATAGATCTGTTGTACGATAATTCGGAATTTGCTTGCGCAAGAATTGAAACAACGTTACATACATTATTAGGAGCCACATGAAAATTATCAACATCACGTATCAATACTAGCGATGCCCCCTGCTTTGCACGGTTTTTACGATTTGAGAAAACATCGAGATTTCTTTATTAGGTATGTGTTACTTTAATATTAATGTTTTAAGTACCTACACATAACCTTCCTGAATAAATTCCTAAATGATAGTGCAAACCGCATTAAAACTACAAAAAGAACATGGCGCAGAGGAAGAACACAAAAAATAAAAAGTTGGGGAAAATATGCGTCACATCCACACAAAACGGCCATCTCTCAGCATAATGCTACGACTCTATGAAAGACAGAGCCCCAGTACTGGTTTTCAGCGAAATTCGTTGCGTAGTTCAAAGTGTTCAAACGTCTAATAATTAATGTAATCACATTAACCTCATTTTTAAATCGTTTCAGTTGGCTAATAGTATTATGACGATGTTTATTATTTTACATTGATGGATTTATTTTTTAATAGCTGCGCCCCGTGGTTTCACCCGTATAAGTGTTGATCCCGTGGGAATATCGGGATAAAAAGTAGCCTATATGTTAATCCAGCGTATCAGCTACCTCCATACAAAATTTTATCAAAATTGGTCTAGCCGTTTGAGTGTGAAGAAGTAACAAACATACCCCTTGTCCCTGGAAGTATGGATCAAATTGAATAGGGGCGTGGGAAAGGTCATTTCCAAACTTTTTAACCCTGAGAATTTTGGGGGATTTTTTTACGTTTATTACCGTTGGATCCCGTTTTTTGATCCCGTTTTTTAGGTATTACCGATGGATCCCGTTTGCTATTTCCGTTGAATCCCATATTATAACAACATGTGTACATTTCAGAAGAAAAGTGATTTACCTTTATCAAACACTAAAAAGAGATTATTTTTAGTGGGTTACCCGGAACCGAACTAGTTAGATTAGGTTAATTATTAAAAAAAAAACAATGTTAGGTTAGGTTAGGTTAAAACTGTGACCCCTACGCCAGAAACGCCAGAAACGCCTAGATTATATAGAAAATGAGTTGTTTGTGAAATAAATAGTATACGAAACGTTGGTTGTAAACTAAAAATTTGTCAATGGAGTTTTGGTGAAACATTAGTGAACCCCTCATTTTTTAATTATAAACAATTTTGTTGTTGAAAGTACCCGCATTCATATTTTTTTAAGCATTCGGGATCCAACGGAAATACTTTTCGGGATTCAACGACAATAAAACGTAATTATCTTGCATTTTTTAAATTCGGGATCCAACGGAAATACATAATAATGTTTTGCGGGATCCAACGCCAAAAATATTAAAATGGGATTCAAAAACGGGATCCAACGGTAATAAATCTTTTTTTACGGTCCAAAAGTTATGACCAATTTTTATTTTATTTTCAATCACTTCGCATAGTGCTCAAAGAAAATAATCATAACAAAATACTATCAGAGCTATCTAAAAAAATTAAATTGATAGCCCCGATAGTTTTTTGTTACGATTTTTTTTTCAAACGATTCGGTTTCTTTTCTCTTTTTTAAACGTTTCGAAATGAACTTGCTCACGCCCCTATTCGATTTGATTCATACTTTCAGGGGCACCTTGTATAAACACACACACACACACACGCTCACAAACTTTCGCCTTTATAACATTAGTGTGATAAAGTGTGATATTATAATCGTTCAATTAACAACCGTTGTAATTAACATACTAACAATAGATAAAATACATGGTATGTTGAGATATTACCTACTTATTTGATTTCTTTGACCCAATGACACATTGCTAAGTGTTGTTAACTTTTAATTCTAGCACTTCCGACATCAAATTTCTAAACAAAGGGGGAATTATAAGGGGGGATTTTATGAGATAGGAGTTCTGGGCGAAAATAAAAAAGGAAAAAGAATGGTCGACTCACTCTGTTTGAGAAAAGCAAGACAACATTTTGCAGTGCTGAGCAGTGGTGGCTTAGTGGTATCGGAGTTGTAGGTCGTGGGTTCGAACCCAGGCTTTACTTTGTGTAAATTATTCCATCACCACTGCTCTCAAAACGGTGAACGAAACATCGTGAGGAAACCGGCATGTCTCTAAAACCGAAAATTCGAAGACATGTGAAATCTGTCAACCCGCACTGGACTCGCGTGGTAGATTACAGATTTACAGCCCACTCCCTCTTGAAGAGAGGAGGCCTGTCTCCTAGCAGTGGGAACATTATAATACATGAATAGGTTTTTAACTCAGCCTATCACAGTCTACTGCTGGACATAGGCCTCTCCCAGGCTGCGCCACAACACTCTGTCCTCCGCCTTCCGCATCCAGTCTGTACCTACCTGCCACCTACGAATTATCAAACAGGTACAGCCGCGGACAACCACTTTTTACCCTTACGACCTTGGTAATAAGGTTGAAAAGTGGTACACCGCCAGTGTCCGTAATGTTACCTACCTATTAGGAATTGTAAGCTATTTACTGATGTAAATACGGGCCATAGTAATGAAGATACTCAATTATTTTTTATTGCAGCAAATAACTCCATAAGCAAAGCAGCCATAACTGACTCATTTTTTGCAAAAAAAAAAATTATAGGAACGAGGAAGCCCATTTTATGTATTAAGGAAATAAGTACTTGATACGATTAGTTTACGGACCATATTTGGGTCACTTTAATAAGGTCAAAACTATAATCTTTTGTACCACAGTGGGTGTTTAATACCATTTCATTAGCGGGAACGTGCTTATTGGTCATTTTTGGGCACATGACCATTTGCAGCGACAGTCGGCCATGTTTCTTTAAAAGGATGTTGTGTTTAAACTGCTTTACTCTGAACGAATACGTTTTTTTATTGAATGAGATTCATTCACTTTTTAAATTGAGCCGTTTTGTAACATTCTGGTTTAGGTAAGGTGAGGTAACGTAACTTTCGAATCTTCTGTATGTGTTTTTGTTGTGGAGGCAGTCTTGCCATGTAAGATACCTACTGGTATTCAGCTATATCCGGTTAGACTGGAATCCGATTCCGACATAGTTGGGAAAAGGCTAGGCAGATGACGATGTGTATTTGCTGGTTTTCTTCTGAACACCATTTTCAATTGGACCATTTAATGGTAGGATTTTAACCTGCTTTGCAATGACGCTTATTGGTTTCTTGGCAGGATAAATGCAGCTTTTTTCCTAATAGGCACATCTAATAGCATTTATTTCAAAACCCCTTATCTCTTTTTGTTTTTAAGTAAAAAAAATATTTATTTATTATTATCTATGTACACACAGTAAAATACATAAGGAAATGTTATAATTATAACTTGAGTACAAAGGTACTGCTTATTTCTTAAGAAATTTCTTCCAGCAGACCTGCGAAAGCAGAAGTAAAAAAAGAAATTTAGACAATAGTGTGTGAGAACAAGAAGAGAGAAATATGAATGTTTAGTCAGTTATGGAAATCAGAAGGTAAGAGCGATTATTACTTTTCTACAATTAAGGCCGATATAAAATAATGATGGCGGAGCAAATAAAAAGCATCATGTTACAGACAACCTCAGTGAGAGCTATTTTGGAATAAATACCTTATTTGGGATGAAGTCTAAGTTATAAGCGATCGCAATAATATTAGGTTAGGTAACTTTTCCTCTTAGTCCCCATACAATAGTCGGGCAGTGGTGGCCCAGTGGTTGCGGCCACGACTTACGGGTTCTACTCGTACTCGTGGGTTACTCGTGGGTTCGAACCCAGGCAGGCACTTTACAGGTGTATGGGGATATCCAAAATAGGTAATGGTTAGAAAAACGATAACTGTCACTATTAGACCACTAGACCTAATAGTCTCAGTAATCGTTTCAGCGTATAACTTAGACCACATCCCGCCAAGTTACCTGAGGTCTACTTAAGCACAACAAAGGATCGCATGCGTCATGCGGAGGAGCATGCCCGACCTCACTTAAGCACACGCGAGCTCACTTAATTCCAACTTAATTTACTTACAGAGAACTTAAATTAACAATGAATGCAGGAGGGATAAAGGGTTGAAATACTTATTTTGAAAAGAAATAATTATGTGGCACTTAATTACGTAAAACGTTTTTCTTTGAAATTATTTTTTTGCCGATGAATCATTGAATGAAAGAATTAGAGAGCTGCATAGCTATTCACAAACACTCGATACGCTTCCGTATCGTATCGAACATTAATCATTGTTATCGTAGGAGTCTTCTAAACGCTGTTCACAAGTCCAAAACCTGAAAATTTTGTCAGTTTAAATCAAATAGACGCCCGCTATTCTTCCAACAGCTATTTGCTGTTGAGGGCAAGTCAAATCAGGTTATCGAAATTTCAGGTTTTCGATACGATAGCCTGTCGTATGGTTGTGAATCGGGGCTCTGATGTGTGAGTGTGATGTGTGTGTGTGATGTGCTGTGCGTGTGTTTGTGTGCTTCTTTCTTTCATGACAACAGAAAAACCTATGTTTTCCGGAGCAGTAGAAGTATCTGGCCTTGTAGGACATCATTTCAGTTCATAATCAGCCTATAATGTTCCCACTGCTGGGACACAGGCTACTTCTCTTCGAGAGGGAGTGGGCTAGGCTTCTTCGTGATCCCAGGGGCCAGGGCGGGTTGGTAAATGTCACATGTCTTCGAATTATTGGTTCTAGGACATGACGGTTTCTTCACGATGTTTTCCTTCACCGTTTTGAGAGCAGTGGTAATGAAATAATTTACACTACGTAAAGCGCCTGTCTGGGTTCAAACCTACGACCTATAACTCGTAAATCCGGGCCGTTGCCACTGGTCACTGGGCCACCTGCAGTGGTGGCCCAGTGGCATTTTAGTTCGTTGAGTCCTAATTTGTAACTAACTGTGGCTGAAGGACTTCTCAATTTACTTTGCATGTTGCAAACTTTGGCTGGGGATTGTGGGATTAACCATAATCCCCATATGTAATGGCCTAAGGCTTAGAACCAACGACCTGGTCGTTGCTTAGAACCTAAGCAAGTGCTGAATTTTAATCAGATACAGGTTAGACGCATTCTTTAGTTGTTTTTAACGAAAGCACAGGAAGGGACAGTAGGCTAAGCCATGACCAACTACATTAGTAAGAGGCAAAGTCGTATGTTGAAAACCGAAACTGATAAAAAAATATGTTTAAATACCTACGCGAAGCGAATTTCGTTCATAATCGATGAGTCCGAACATTGCATTACAAAGCTAGATATTATTCAATGAAACCGTGATGACAGTTACATTATTATTAACTTAACACAAACATAAAACATATAAAGCATAACTCTCTTTGGCAGTCAGGTTTAAAGTAGAAAATTCGAAACTAATTGATCAACAGCGCCATCTATGAAATAGATCACGAACTACGCAACTTAAATGATCCACGTGAGCGTAGACAGAGATCTAAGTGTTTACTAACTTGTTCTTGACACCAATGTAGTACTGTACTTAACTTCGTTTTGAGGTTAGAAAATTGCAAGTTGTTATGTTTATATGGTCATGTTTTTCTCGAAAACTAGAAGCCTGATTTTGATGCGACTTTCTTTGATGAACAGTTTAGTGTTTTTGCTATTAGAAAATTATGGATAAAAGATATTTGACGAAGTTGTAATTAAGTTATTTATACTTTTTACATTCGCTTATTTTTTTTACATAATCTTACTTCTATTAAAACTTACTTTCATAGTACTCGTAGTTAGAAGGCGAGCCCAAAATCCCTCTTCTTCGGGGATCCAGTTTGAATAACTTTTAATACACAACACACAAAAACAAAAACCCACTGAAAATCACTGCACAGTTACACTATAACTTAGAAAAACATTTTTTTCCACACACGAACACAATCACCACACTGTGCACTTTGAAAAAAAAATCTTACAAAATAATTTCAAAATCTTTTGACGTAAGCTGGTACATGTTTTCCCGTTCCAAACACACGTATGTCCATTGAGGCAGAGATTTTGATCTGAGATAAGTTTTCTGATCACGCACGGTACGTCTGTCGGTGTCTACTGCTCAATGTGAACTCCTGCGCAAACACTGTGTTACACACTGTGTCGGGTGGAACTGGTGGAAGCCTTATGTTTGATGTTTTTTTTAATTTATTTTATAATAATGAAAGTGATGTGAGTTTCTGTTTAGTCTAAACGTGAATAATATGCTTTGTTTTTGTGAAGGTCAGAAATTATTAGAATGCAATAAAATGGCCTTCCTCTAGAGTCTAGGTAATGAAATGTTAGGTCTTTTGTACCTCTCTTTTTTTTCATAGATTGGGAAAACTCGCACAAATCTGGAGTTCCAAAGGCTTGGACAAAAATGACTAACAATTTTTACGTTAACATATTCTAAATACTAGTTTATTTTCAAAACTTAACCCTATTTTAATTAACTGACAAAGAATCCTTACAAACTTCCAAAAATTGGCTGTGCCTGCGCAGCTGGAAAGCATCAAAGCACTGCGCTATCGTTGTCTCATTCAATCACGCATAAATTAGGTTCGTGTGGTATGTGCATCCTGCTTGCACGTTTTTTGTTGAAGGATGCATGAATTAGTAAAAAATTAGACGGTTTCACATGATAGGATGCGGTGGCCGTGTTCAATGAGATAAAAAAGGTTGTTCTAGGGGTGGGTAGAACAGGAAGCCATATTGAACGATAGAATGTAGATTTTAAGGTTCAATTTGGCTTGTACTTAGATAGAGTCACGCTGCGCGCTGCTAGCTTATTTACAATGTGAACTCTTCTACGCGGAAGGATTAGGTATAAGAAACTGCTAAATAAACATTCCTGTAGTGATAGACAGGAGTTTGTCGGAAACAAACTAAAGCAGCAAGAAAATATCTATCACCATAAGTCAAATAGGGTTACTCGAAGTTTTTGCCTCTCCTGGGAGTCGAATCCGGGTTCTTACGCCAAGTCAATGATCGCAAACGGTAATAGATGTTGATGAAAGTTGAAAATGTAAAGTAGCGGAATTCGTAAAACATTTGTGTATTGGCAGGTAGGTATGTATAATATAAAAAATATTAGAGCTGGGAAACTTAATTCAAAACAAACTTCACTCCCATCAAACAGAAATTAATGTAAATCAATCAAACTTCTAATAAAGACAATTCAACGAACCGGTCGCCGTGTGAAGTGTGCTTTGTTATTTAATTTTCATATTGCATACTGACCGAAATACGTGGAACCGATGGCGGGAGCCGTGACTTGGTTCAAGTATACCGCCTGATCGTGCACTGACCCTTCGATTGACAGCCCCTGAGGTTCTTGGCGTCCCATTTTCTGTGGAAACAGAAACGGATAGAACTTTTCTTTAGGTATTTTATTATTGAGTACAGCGCCATCTATGGAAGATGACGTGTACTAGTTGAATTAACAATCGTGTTAATGAGAAAGTGACGAATTAGTTAGATTTTATATAGATAGATGTCGCTATAAGTAGGTTATTAAATTGGGTGAAGTAGACTAAATTGGAAACATTTGATGAACATAATTTTCTACGGTTAATTAAAATTAAAAGGGGCATTTATAATAGTTCATTGTTTCCGTTTCCTACAAACAGATGGGAGATTAAAATTGTTTATTTACCTGTATATCACTATTGTCTTTGTTTCTTTGTTCTTGGCTCAAGTTGATGTTTTTTGTTTGCATTTTCTCCCATCCGGAGCTGTGAGCCCCACCTGTGAATTTAAATTTTTAATGTCTTCATAGTATAGGTACCTACTTTCTAACGAGCACTTTGTATTAACTAGAAGATTTATCCGTTCCCATACTACTTAATTTCTTATTGTTATTCATCTGTGAATTATTTATTTTCCCAAAAGCTTTCAAGTTCAAATGTCACGCTCTCTTTTACAAACAAAATAACTCTTACAAAAATTTAAAATTCTCGCAATAATATACAAGAAACTGGGAATTTTTCCCATTAATATTTTAGCGACGAAGTAAGTTTTTCCTAAGTTAGACGGCGAGACTCGCAATATGGAATTATAATGACAAAGTAAAAGTTAAATAAGTCAGAGATATTAAAATAACGAAAGCAAACTGGAACCCGTTCAGTGTGAAGTTTGTATTTCTTTCAAAGTGAGGGTAGATGAGTAAACAGGGACTGCGAAACGAGAGTAACGACTTTTTCTTGTGACCATCCAATCACTACGCAGGCAGTTACAGAAGGTAAATATCACCCAAATAATCCAACGTCATCATCTCTTCTGATAAAAGACGTCCACTGTCACATTGGACACAGGCCTCATAGGTCGCCAATTTTTCCGGTCCTGATGATCTCTCTAAAGGTGCGTTTAAACGGCGCGGGGTAGCACGATCCCACGCGAGCCGCGCCATCCGTATAGATAGATGCGGCTCGGCTAAATCCGAACGCAAGCCTACTTGTATAGACGGCGCGTATTAACACAAACCGAGCCGCGCGTGACTTTGATCCGTGTCAAAAAACCGACAAGCTATGGATCGATCGTACGAACTTTGCCGAGCCGTGCCGAGCCGCGCCGAGCGTAACTGTTTAAACGGCGCGTGACGCGCGCCGAGCCGCACTCGGCTCGCGTGTTTGCGCGCCGTTTAAACGCACCTTTAGTCTGTCAACGAAGATACGGGCCCACACGAATATAGATGATCCGTCAAAACAAGCGACATATTAAATTTTACGGACGGGCAAAACCTCAACGGTTGTAGGGACGACTGTCAAATCATGTCGTCATTCATTCTTAGTTCGGGCCTCCAACTAATGTTATGTCCGTAAGTAATACGGAATACAAAACGCCCGTTACTTCGGTCGAAACTACTACATTCCGTGCTTAGGGAATAGACTTCTGTGCTTCTCGTCCAGGAACATCGTAAGGGAGCCCGCCCCACGAGCAATTTTTGTCTCAGCAACTAATTTGTCTCTCACATTAAAAGTATGAAAGCGCTGTTGGTAGTTGCTGAGACAAAAGTTGCTCGTGGGCGCCATACCTAAGCCCATTGGTGAAAATAAAAGGGTTCACGTGTCTTCTTAGATGTGATATGGAAATCTTGCATAGCCAAGAAGTTTTTCAAAATGAAGCCGTCCTTCTCCTTACTAAAAGAAAAATGGCGGAAGAAAAAAATATTTTATCAGACTCGACTTTCTGTTATTGTAATTGAACAGTGGGCCTTCTGAACCTTCGTTTGTCCAATCGTAATATTTGAGGAGTTTTGAGTAACTTTTGTGATTTACGAGAGATTTCGAAGATATTTTAACCTTGGACCGTGATTAAAAAGAAAAGTTTGATGTTATTCGGACTTTTATGAAGAAAGTCCATTTCTTTAGGTCACTGACTTTTACAATGTTCTTTTAAAAGTAACATTCCTTTTAATGAAAGTTTTACGAGTTGTATTTGATCATCATGCTCAGATGATTTTTTTGTTTATTCTTATAAAAGACGTTATTATGAGATTAGTTTATTTAATAAACGCCTAAAGGAGTTTTGTGAATGAGCAAGAAGCCCAAAAAACTCAAGGATAAAGAAACAAAAGGGAGAAATTATTATAAGAGATAGATTAGAACAGGCATAAAAATAATAAATGTATTATATCTGTCTTGCGGCTGATTTATATTTTCCCAGTCTCCCGTTTTAATAACTTTAATGTTGGAAATATTTTGTCTGTTAATGTAAAGACAATCTCAAATTGAAGAGGAATTTTCAGTTCGGTTGGCAAAGTGTAAGGTGGTTTGATAACGCTTTTGTTATCTAAGTAATATTTGTCTCTTGGTATAACCACAATAGGGATTCGTTGGAGCACGAAGGTTATTCATAATTAGAGATGAATGAAAACTGATCGTTGAAATTCATCTTGAATGTGAAGGGTCAGTGGAAAGCATCCAAACATCCTGGCAAGAATTGGATTCAACTTATTTTTCAACTCGTTTTCAGTGCCCCTCCCAAGCACGGGGTTGCGGGTTCAAACGTGATTACTGGTATGGTAACTTCTAGTACGTTTTCAATATAATTTGTCCTAAGTTTTCTAATTTAATCTGTCAAGCGCCGCATACCCGATAGAATACAACGTAATTAAATAAAAAAGCAGATTAAACGAGTTGTGGTATTTGGTCGGAAATATACGACTCTGGCGAAATGGACACGAAAATATTTTGTCGGATTAATCCAGCGTAAGCGGTTAAAAGGTTAAAGGACTACAGAACAGTAATCTTTGATCACTATGTAGCTGTCGCCACTGACACCAATATTGACAAACAGTTGCAACAAATCATTGATTCAATACAAAACAACGATAACAATGGATCATTGTCGGTTCCAATAAACCTCAATACCACAACATCCTGTATAATATTCCCGTGAGTATATTACTATTGAAGGTTTTTAGGGTTCCGTACTCAAAGGGTGCTAACGGGAACCTATTACGTTAGTAATAGCTCTGCTGTCCGTCTGTCTGTCACATCTTTTGAACCGTAATAGGTAGAGACTTGAAATTATCACAGTGTGAATTACAACAAATAATATCTAAAAATTAAAATAAAGTGAAATATTAAAGGCGGTCATAGAAGAAACGTGTTTTTTTTACTAAAGTAGATACCTATTTATAAAAATACTAGCAGAGCCCCGCGGTTTCACCCGCAAAAGTTTCGATCCCGTGGGAATATCGGGATGAAAACTATCCTATGTCCTTGCCCAGGACACAAACTATCTCTATACCAAATTTCATCTAAATCGGTTTAGCGGTTTCAGCATGAAGAGGTACAGACGGACGCAATTTCGCATTTATAATATTAGTATGGATTAGTATGGATGCGGTGGTATTGTACGGTGGTACGGAACCCTTCGTGTCGGCCGCTTTTTTATACCATTTTGTATAGCTATGGTGTTTCCGATCAGTATTGGTTTGTTTCGTGGTTGCAATAACTTAGCAAGTCCTTTCTCAATTCGGAATGATGTTGCTGCAACAATGTTGCGCTTTGTGCTTTACTTACATTTTCTCTGGCAGGTAATGCATTGTAATGCCTATAATCGCTCGCCCGCGCTATTTTTTCGTTTTCGCTTAACGTTCTTTATTTATATTTATAAAGGGTTAAGAGGGGGGTCACTGTGCTCATCATTATGAACAACTTTTACTATGGGACCAAATCACCAAACCTGAAATCGCGAAAAAAAAATCAGCTGTTCCCTACATTTTGACGAGTTAAACGAACATAAATGTAGGGAACAGCTGATTTTTTTTCGCTATTTCAGGTTTGGTCCCATAGTAAAAGTTGTTTATAATGATGAGTACAATGACCTCTTAAGAGGTTGTTGGTGTTTTTCCAATAACCCTGTAGGTATATACTTTATTAATAGTACACCAGAAAATACATAACTAAAAAATACGTTTTGACACTAAAGACACAATGGGTGGCTATTGGGTGGGTGGTGGATGACACGTGCTGCGCATCTCTTTTATCGCCAAGTTGCGGTGCGCTGGGTGGAGCACTTGTCTGCCACCACAGAATACTTAAAGTACTACGTACAGAAAGGACACTCGCTTCCCCGCACTAACGTCAGTTACCGCACCTCACCCCGCACTTCGGCGTATTCGTCGCAGTTCTTTAACAAGAGCGCTCGCAAACACAAGTACCTCACGCACACATTCATACGTATACAAACGTCATTTTTTAATGTAGTAGTAGTAGGTAATTATTTTGCGAGCGTTGTATGGAGTGTCCGGGGTGTGCTGCCACGCTTGAATTTGCCGCCCCTGGAAGTAGGTGCCCGGGGGCATGGGCCCTGGCTAGCTCCCTCCCCCCCCCCTAGATCCGGGGCTGTATCAGTCCCATACTTTGACATTTCCGTCATCATTATCGCTTATATAAAGTCACTTTACCGTCTGTAAAGTTTAAAAAAAAAACTTTTTTTTTTAAACTGATATTTCAAGTCATAAAATTAATTTCTTTTTTGTTTTAACATGTTTAGAACCCATCACGGAGCTTACGGAGTTTCTCTACCTAATTTAATTTGACCCTGTAGATCTTCAATACATTCCATTTCACGGTTTCACCCTACCAATTCCGAGGCTCGGAAGTGGCTACAACCACTAACCAGTTGCCAATTACCATCTATTTGACTCAGTGAAACCGATCAGAGATGAGATTAATGCACATACGTTATATGCGTTCTCTTGCACATAATCGTTAGTACCCACTACCCTTTATATGGAGTAAGTCGTGACTTGAGGTCCGAGTGTAAATGTTAAACTAAGTTTACACTGTTGTTTGGGTATTATTTACTTATATGGTGGTTTCAAGTGAAGAATTTGGAAAGAAAAGGTGGTAGGATTCGAAGACACAAAAAGCCAAGTTGTTAACTAAAAACTTTTTTACAAAAAAAACAACCGACATAAAAAAAAAACTAGAAAGTGATAAATAACTTTAATTTTGAAAGTCGGTGTCGTTGGTTCCGCATTTTCGTTTTTTGACACCGACTTCCGAAATTAAAGTTATTTATCACTTTGTAGTTTTTTTTGAAGTCGGCTGTTTTTTTTTTGTAAAAAAGATTATATTTTTCATTTTTTAGCTGTACCTACCCCATACAAATTCAATTAACACTAGTGCATTGAACAACTGAAGACACCGACTAGAAGAATCATCAAAATTCGCATAGAAATGCCGGAGATGCAGTACATTTATGCATATAACTTCGTACAAAAGAATAATCACCTAATGTATTGTATACTAAAACCTTACTGAAAGTATGTAGATTACATTAGTGAAAGAATTATCAAAATTGGTTCATTACTTTTTGAGATAATCGCGGACATACAAACATACATACGGGTCGAATACAGAACCTCCTTTTTTGAAGTTGGTTAAAAAATAAGAAATCAAAATCAAAAGTCATTTATTCAAATAAGGCTGAGAATCAGCACTTTTCGAACGTCAAAATTACAAAGGCAGTCCCTCAAAACGCCCGCCCTTCACCACTTCCTAGTGCTTCAGCTAGAAAGAAGAAGTAGCGGTCTGTGAGAGATTTGATGATCAGCAATTTCTTGCAATAGGTCGATAATTTACTCTTCTAATAACGAAGTGAATGTAATTATTTTACCCTGATTCATAAGTTTAGCGATCGATAAACAATCTTAGGCAGGCTATTAAACGTAGAAGCTACCTAAGTTCGATTATTTACGGCATTAGAACCCTTTTCCTGCAATTAATTTGCCTATATTGTTCCCTCTCCTGGGACACAAGGCTCCACTGTGTGAAAGGGAGAGGGCTGTATTTACCACGCGGGCCCAGTTTGGGTTGGTATTTTACTTTAGCATAATCAGCCTATTTACTTTAGCATGATCAGCCTATAATGTTCCCACTGCTGGGACACAGGCCTCCTCTGTGAGAGGGAGTGGGCCGCGAGCCCAGTACGGGTTGGTAGATGTCACAAGTCTTCGAATTTTTGGTTCTAGGACATGCCGGTTTCCTCACGATGTTTTCCTTCACCGTTTTTGAGAGCAGTGGTGATAAAATAATTTACTCAAAGTAAAGCCCCTGTCTGGGTTCGAACCTACGACCTAAAACTCATAAGTCTCGGCTGTTACCACTGGGCCACCACTGCTCTCTGCTCATTTTACTTTATCTTTGACAACATAGTGATAGACACTAATTAAGAGGTGAGAAGATATACAAACTTAAAGGTCAAAATTCGAGACCAAAATTCCAAATTAATCTACCCGCTATACCTACAGAGGAAATCAACATAACATTATTCCAATAAGGTTTTTAACAAAAACCATATCGCCACGGAAGTGTACTTGTACAAACAGCTTCACGGATCTGTTCCCACGGACTTTCTACCTAGTGTACCTACAGCAGTTCAGTGTTGACTTCATTTAATTAATTGGTAACTGGATATGGCGGATATGTACACACATAGTACGCAAGTACGCTCCTGTGGCGTATTAGAAATAATTAAGTGGCTTACATTTTAGAGGAGGGAAAGATGGTTTGTTTTGTTTCGAATTGTTTAGAAACGAAGGTAGGAAGGAGTGGTGTTTCCATACTTTTGGATTGGTCCGGCTTTTTGGCTTCCCGTCTGGACTTTGCAAGTGGATTTTTTCAGAAAATAAACTGGGAACTCGAAAAAGAAGCAGTTATTGAAAGTAAAAAAGTCCGGACATTTTTGCAAAAGTTCTTTTTGGGATTTTTGTCAGGACTTTTCTAATTTCGGAATGGGAGCCCTAGGGAGGAGTGCGAATCTGTTTGTTAATGAAAACTCTTGGATTATCTATCTGCTTCAATAAAGGTGAGGTGAGGTCATTCATTGAGCGAACTGGACATTCCCACGAACGATCCTTCCGAAGTCCTAACACCATAGTCACGCCTCTAATACATAATTAGCCTTTATGTGGTTGGTAAACTTAACAGTACCAACACCGGATGAACCTAATATTGATCCAAGTACACAGGATGTGCTAACATTTTATAGTGATGGACGATGGTGTTATTAATTTCATTAAAACCGATAGAGGTGCGAATAGTACCTACCTGCTACTTATTGAGTGATATGGGCAGAGACGACATTGTTGCCATCGCGGGCAAAACCTGGATGAGGCTGGCAGAGCACAAGAAAAGAGAGGCGTAAGCCCAGCAGTGAGTGAACTCAGGCTATATATGATGATGACTACTTATTGAAGCGTTTAATATGTATAACAGCCATATTTTCTGCCCGCGATATTACTTCGTTTTGGTTTAGCGTTCTTTCTGACTTTTTTTCTTTTTAGCTCGTCTCCTAAGGGTCGTAGCGTGATGTTAAATAGCCTATAACCTTCCTCAACAATTGAACTATCAAATGCAAAAATAAATTTCAAATCAGACAGGTAGTTACAGAGATTAGCGCGTTCAAACAAACAAACTCCTCAGCTTGATTATTAATATAAATAAAAAAATAGATTTGTATAGCTTGTTTCCATATTCCGTATCTGATACACCACCCGACATAATCTATGTAAATAGTATGCAAATGACAAACATTACTCAAGAACGAAGAACTTCGAAGTGTCCAAGTAACAAGTCTCATAAAATTTTAGCATTTTATGGTTTAATTTTAAACACAGCTTTCTTTAAAACTTTCTGCTGTTTATAAAGCAATTATTTTTTTAAATATTGAACAAATTATTTTACTAGAAGTTTACGACAGGTGGATGCTTCAAAAGTAAGCTTTTATAAAGCCGAATTTTCGCAAGTCTGTTCGATGTATGTACTTAATATTAGGTCCTTACATATGAAATTGGCGTTTTTCGTACTGGCCACTTTAATCACGAATTTCTCCTCTTTGGTAAGGAATTCCAAATTCAAATTTGTACAGCTATTTACTCATGTATTTGTGCTTCGATGACCGTCATTCATTTGTTTTTTTTCTTCTGTTTTTTCTGTTTGCGTCACTCATTTTACAAAATGGAAAATTTAAAATATCGCATTATTTACGAGTACGAGTTCCGCCGTGGCACTAGTGCTGCGGAAACGACTCGAAGGGTGAATGATGTGTATGGCGGTCATGTTGCAAAAGAAAACACAGTTCGTTTTTGGTTCCAACGTTTTCGTTCTGGAAATTTCGACCTGCAGAACAAGCCCCGTGGACGGCCTGAGACCCAAGTTGATAATGGAGAATTGAAGGCTATTGTGGAAGCGGACCCATCGCAAACCACGTCCGAGTTAGCTGCAGGCTTCGATGTTAGTGATAAAACTGTTTTAATTCACTTGAAGCAAATTGGGAAGATTAAAAAGCTTGAAAGGTGGGTACCTCACGAATTGACTGAAGCAAACCGGCAAACGCGCGTCGACTGCTGCGTTACATTACTGAACCGGCACAACAATGAAGGTATTTTAAACCGAATCATTACCTGTGATGAAAAATGGATTCTTTACGATAATCGGAAGCGCTCAGCGCAATGGTTGGATCCTGGCCAGCCAGCCAAATCCTGCCCCAAGCGAAAATTAACCCCAAAAAAGTTACTTGTAAGCGTTTGGTGGACTAGTGCCGGTATTGTTCATTACAGTTTTCTCAAATCTGGCCAGACTATTACAGCTGATGTCTATTGTCAGCAATTACAAACCATGATGGAAAAGCTAGCGGCTAAACAACCAAGGCTGGTCAATCGCTCCACGCCACTGCTGCTTCACGACAACGCCAGACCACACACTGCGCAACAGACGGCTACCAAATTAGAAGAGCTTGAATTGGAATGTCTTAGACATCCTCCGTACTCCCCGGACCTTGCTCCTACAGATTACCATTTTTTTCGCAATTTGGATAACTTTTTGCAAGGGAAAAAATTCAACTCCGATGGGGCAGTCCAAATCGCCTTCAAAGATTTTATTGATTCCCGTCCGACTGGTTTTTTTAGTAAAGGGATCAATGAACTACCTATAAGATGGCAAAAGTGCATTGAAAACAATGGTTCATACTTTGATTAATTAAATATATTATATTAAAAAATATTCGACTTTTTGTTCCTTCCATACAAAACGCCAATTTCATATGTAAGGACCTAATATAAATCGATAGACAACGTATTGCCTAAACCGCTGTGTCTAGAAGCATGAAATTTTGCACAAGAGTTCCTAGCTTAACGAAGTTGAGAAACTCAAACTCAATGCTTTTCATACACACAAAACAATTACTTGCATTGTCGGTCAGTCAGAAAGATGAAGGTAGTTGCCCATTCCAAAGCGTAGTGGGTACCTATGGAGAAGAACGGGCAAGAAACTCCATGAACACTCTTTTAATCAGAAATTCAATAACGAAGGATTTTTAAAGTTCTGCCCCTTTGGGGTTAAAGAAAGGGGATAAAAGTTTGTATGTCAGTTTATCATTTATGCCGATGGGAAATCCCATGGGTCAAACGGCTTGTGTATACTTAAAGAAAATTTGTTGTCCCGGGTCATAGTGATGTGGAGGAGTGAGAAAAACGTCGTGAGGAAAGTTTTGAATGTAGATGGCTTTATGTGTAGGGGAAGACCAAAGAAACGATAAATTGGTTGTGTGAAAGATAGAAATGGGGAGACTACTGATATAACAGCAGATAGAGTTATATGACGTGGGCTGACCATAGTGGTCGAAGGACCGATGGCCGGTGGAGCAGACAAGTCCTGAAGTGGAGACCGCGTATCGACAAGCGTAGCGTGGGACGCCCCCAGCTAGATGGACCGACGACCTTAAGATATTGGCTGGGACAGACTGGAAGCGGATTCGAAGGACAGGGTGTTGTGGCGCAGCATGAGAGAGGCTTATATGTCCAGCAGTGGACTGTGATTGGCTGAGTGGATTGAGAGATGTATGGACTAAGAAGTCATGCTGAGCTAACTCCAAATAAATTGGGATAAGATTAAAAGGATGAGGAACGAAGTACTACCCTGTATTGTTTATGTTTACCCTACAAATACGTTATTTATTGAGAATAATGTCCTGTCAGAAAGTTAATGTAACTTAAAACAGATGCGTACATTTTTATTCGATTTGAAGAAGTTATGATTGAAGTTGGTCCGTTATTCTTTTTCGCGCCACTGTTTTTGATAGTTTATGATTTATCGTACGATGTATCGTTATCTTGGAAGTGGTTAAAATATGATTTTACTTTTTATATAAGACACCAGAGGGCCTAGACGAAAGCGAAAACGATTATGGATAAGTAGAAAATATACGGGAGTGACATATTGCGACCGAAAAGCTGTCTTGGTTCTCTGGTAGATGTAAGTACTAACACTAGTTGAAGTGAAACTTCTTTACGCACGCTTGACTTGGGGAGTAAGCTGTCGAGCGCGTGACGTAAGCGTTACGAAAAGTGTGATCGGGCGAGGCGAACGGGAGTTGAGTGGGGGATATAAGCAAGAGAAAGCAGTGCGCGCGCACATTTTCTTTCTCTCTTCCTCTCGTAGCCAAATACGTTTGAAGTTTCACTTCAGTCGTGTGGTCATAAGCACACTCAGTATTTTTGTTTTTAATTAAGGGGACTAGGTACATGACCTAAAGCGCGGTCACTGCCGGACTACACAGAAAAGAAAGAGAAGCGCGATGACACAACGCTGGTAATTTATTGCAAAATATGAAGCAATTATCTATTTACAAAAATCTATTGTTTGGACTAAAACATTAAAACACTAGTGCTTTAGTATGTTGCTTGTAGAATAATCAAAAATCATAATGATTGTATGTATATTAGTATGGTTTTAATTGTAAAAAGAAAGTTTTTAGAGGTAGGTATCTTCATATTTTTTTCTATCTTATCAAATTAGTTGTATTATGTTTTCAACACCCTATCTACCTAGCATATATCCTGAAGAATATCATATATTTTTTTGATTTTGTTTACTGTAGTCGACCATATACTTTTAGTGCTTCTAAAAACGCTTTAAAAGCAATTGCCTACTTAGGCTCTCAGGATTGAAAACCGCAGTTTGAAGCTACTATAAAACCTGATTGCCCTATAAATGACTGTAAGTTGTGGTTATCTGTAATTGAGTGTACATTACAGGATAATGAATATTATACAAGTTCTACAATAGTAAAAGACAACTGTAATGTTTCTCGTTGGTAATCCTTAAGTAAATAAATAAACTTCATGTGTCAAATCACACGGAGTTCCAACGCAATGTTTTGGTCTGATGAATTTATCAATATGAGATCACTTTAGTAAATTATTGACCTGTTTTCAATAATACAGGGTTGCAGGGACATAACGCGCAAACTCTAAACATGAATTAAGCACATGATTCTAGACCCCTTACAGAGAAATTATCCGTCGATTATCCAAAAAAATTTGCTGTTTCTTAGAAAAGTACCTAAATTATCTACGCCGTCAAAATGCATGGAACAGCAATTTTTTTTTACAACTGACTGAAATTTTTCGTTGGTTCAGGAGCATTTATAATCTCTTAGTCAAAACTAGTTTTAACCAAATATTTTAAAATCACTATTAACTACCGATTTTTAGACAAAACTAGTTTTGACCAACGTGTTCAGTCAAAATTACTTTCCTCATTTTTTCAGTTAAAAGTAGGTAGTTTTGACCGATTAAGAATTTTGGCTGTAAACATATACATATGTACCTATACTGAACCCATGGTAACAGTCGATCTCCCGGGATGCCACCCTGTGTGAAAAGTGTATTAAAATAACTATTATGTCTGAATATGCATGCTGCCGGATATTGCACGATTCAAAGGGCAATTTTACGATTATTACCATTTTTACAAGCCTACGTTAAGGCGAAAGCATCAGACTAGCCCGCGAAATTCAAATTTTCTCAGGTTTTTTGCTATTTTCTGGTCAGTATCGGGATGTATATTGATGTAAATATGATTCACGGCCGTAACAAATATTTATTTATAGAATGATTAATATTCTGAAAAGCCATATTATTTTGTTACGGTCGGGAATCATATTATAATCAACATACAACCTGACCTGAGCCTACAAATTGCAAATAAAATTCCCGGACTTACTTTAGCGCATCCCCCTTAAACGGGTACATTTGTACCCATCAATATTTCATGCTTTACTCATCAACCCATTTATAAGCAGCGTTTGAAGGGTTATCTACCTTTAGTGTGCTTTAGTATAATAGCCGGAGGGCCAATTAGGGGCTATTCCATTCACAAAACTACCTCGGCCACGCTACGGGTAAAGATTAGTTTAATTCGTGTTTAAGGGTATTGTACACTGGTTTTGCTATCGATCATTTGGGAGTTCCTATAAGACTACAAACTGTTGCAGTTTTGAAAAGAAAAGTAAAAGAACACTATCTTTCCACTTCGTCATAGTTGTAGTATGTAGGTATACAGGATGTTACGGAAAGGGTATATCACTACAAACGGGTTGAAAAGTGTATCTGGTCTAGAATCTCTGTACATTTCAGCTCTAAAGCATTAACTTTGAAAATGCTTAATATTTTTTTATTTCGACATCACGGCGCTGCACTGGCGCACGGCGGCGTGATGTGCGTGTACTAGGCGCACAGACACACTACAGATAATGGACAATGACCCTCGTAGTGCGGTGACACGTTTGTTATGATTTCAATTTAATAAACTATCGAAATAAAAAAATATTAAGCATTTTCAAAATTACTGCTTTTGAGCTGAAATTTTGTACAGAGATTCTAGACTAGAGGCACTCTTCAACCCGTTTGTATTGATATACCCTTTCCGTAACACCCTGTATAAATGTAAATATAATATTTCCACATGATTGTTTTATTTTATTAAGTGATTTTTATTTTATTTGTTTTGTTTTCTCTTTTACTTTTACGCACGCTGTCTACATCTCTTTATCAACTTTCCTATCGCAAGTATGCTGGAAGAGATTTCTTTAGAAATAAGCATCACCTTTATACCTACTTTTCAGTTTTTTCATCCATCTGTTTATACAGGTTGAAATTGAAAACATGCGACAAATCGAAATGGGAGATTATACTCATCATTATGAACAACTTTTACTATGGGACCAAACCTGAACACGCGAAAAAAGAAATCAGCTGTTCCCTGCATTTTGACGAGTTATACGAACATAAATGTATGAAACAGCGAATTTTTTTTTCGCGATGTCAGGTTTGGTCCCATAGTAAAAGTTGTTCATAATGACGAGTACAATCGCTCATTTCGATTTGCCGCACGTTTTCAATTTCACCCTGTATAATTACTAGCTTCTGCCCGCGATTTCGTCCGCATGAAATTTCACCCTCCCCCCATTCACCCTCTTAGGGGTGGAATTTCGAAAAAACCCTTTCTTATTGGATACCTACTCTTCACTAAGAACACACCCTCCAAAATTCATGTCTCTAGGACCAGCGGTTTAGGCTGTGCGTTGATATATCAGTCAGTCAGTCAGGACTTTGAATTTTATATGTATAGATGTGTGTATAATATAAATGATTAAATAAATAAAATAAGACTAAATAATACTTAATTTAATCGTTACTCATCATCAACTTTGCAGAAAGTTCCTGTACAGTTTTATGTCTCAATTATTTAATTATAGTTACCATATTTTAATTAGTTCAACTTCGTTACACCATATTGATGAAATTGCTACCTTTGGAAAAAGGAAAACTCCGTGAGAAAACTCACACATTAATAATACAGTGTAATAACTAGGTAGTATGATGTATGCTCCTGAGACGAGTACTTAGTAATTTATATCAGATCAATTATATATCTTCCAACTGCTTGCAGGCAGGAAACATGCAATTTGTTTTAAAATATAATACTACTAGCTGTGCCCCGCGGTTTCACCCGCGATAAAAGTATTATAAGTAGTCCTTTTTTATTGATTCCCTTTAAAATCTCAAAAAATCTCCACCCCTCTTTTTATACCCTTAAGGGATAATTTTGGGGATAAAAACTATTCTAAAAAACTATTCTAAACTATTCCCCACAACTCAAACTATCTCCACATCTAAATCGGTTTAGCGGTTATTGATTCCCCGTACAAAATTCCACCCCTCTTTTCACCCCCTTAAAGGATGATTTCTGGGATAAAAACTATCCTATGTCCTTCCCCGGGATGCAATCTATCTCTCTGCCAAATTTAATCTAAATCCGTTCAGTGGTTTAGGCGTGAAAAGGTAACATACAGACAGACAGAGTTACTTTCGAATTTATAATTTTAGTATGGATACTTCTATGGCGTAAATCTTATATGCAACTAGCTTCTGCCCGCGACTTTGTCCGCGTGAAATTACTTTATGCTATAGCTTTGCGTCACTCCGATTTCGCTCAGCGTTCTTTCTTACTTTTTTTCTTTTTGCTCGGCTCCATAAAGTCGTAGCGTGATGTTAAGTAGCTTATAACCCTCCTCAAGAGTTGGGCTAAGAATACAAAAATATTTTTTCAAAGGAGTTCTAGAGATTAACGCTTTCACACTAGGACTCTCAGGATCCGAGCAAAAAGTAAGAAAGAACGCTAAGCGAAATTGAAGCAATTGCGCGGGCACGCGATGCGATGCGATGCGACGTTGTGAGTTGGGGTAATAAGAAATTCAACGCGGACGAATTCGCGGGCAAAAGCTAGTGTAAGCATAGATTTGAACAGCGGGGCAATTGCGTAACACATTATCATTTGGAATCGGTTTCATTTTGACAGTTCAACAACATTCATTGCGTTATTTACGTGTTGAGCAGACAAATTCGAAGTTATGAAGCAATGGATTAGAAATTTGCTTCAAAATGTTCTAATTCCGATTGATAGTGTGTTACGCAATTAGGGTGCGGCATCCTGATTGTGTCTTTGCTTCATAAGATTGAAAAAATCGTCTGTTCAACAACAATATTGGCGCCGATTCCCTTGTTCACAAACTAAACTAAATTTAAGTTCAGTGCATCTTTTTCTTTCTATTTCATTAAGAAAAGGACAGAAGATAAGTATTAGTTTAGTCCTGTCAAATTAGTCAACGCCTGACGTAAATTGCCGTATTTTTAGTAGGCAAGTTTTTAATCACGTCTAAACTTGTCTATGGAATATCTTATTTTGACAGGACTAAACTAATATTTATCTTCTGTCCTTTTCTTAATGAAATAGAAAGAAAAAGATGCACTAACTTAAATTTAGTTTAGTTTGTGAACAAGGGAATCGGCGCCAATGTTGAGCTATTAAAATTAAAGGAGTTGTGATCGAGTGAGTTTCAAAATTAGACTGCCAGGCAATCCAAATACCACGGGATAAAGGTATTTGGTATTCGGCATAATACTATTCCAGGTTCCTACATACACAAAATAAACCGCACCCAGTACACACAGTAATCCATCAGCCAAAACCCGCGCAAAACCGAACACAGTATTCAGATTTCGAACGCATTTCAATCAACGTCTGTCGCAGACGTCACGCGGACCGAACCTTCCTAATTTCTATCACAATCCGGCAAAATGTTCAAGGAAATGCCAAATTTTTAGGTTATAATAAAAAACAAAAATAAATACTTCCGTTTTTGTTTTTTATCATATTATTTTTTTAATCCCCTAGTGGGATTTATACAGGGTGAAATTGAATTCATGGGCATCCTTTTAGGAGGTCATTGTAATCATCATTATGAACAACTTTTACTATGGGACGAAACCTGAAATCGCGAAAAAAAATCAGCTCTTCCCTACATTTTGACGAGTTATGTGAACATAAATGCAAAGAACAGCTGATTTTTTTTCGCGATTTTAGGTTTAGTCCCATAGTAAAAGTTGTTCATAATGATGAGTACAATGACCCCTTAAAAGGATGCCCATGAATTTAATTTCACCCTGTAGATAGGAGTACAGTAGGTGTGTCCGGTCCGTGCCATCACAGCGGGCTCTATCAGAATACCAGCGCTGCGATATATATATTTTTTAATATTGCATGCTGAAATAGGAGCGTTTTTGACCTCGAACAGGTCTTTTTTGTCATGTTTTTTACTGTTTGTATTTCTAATGTGTGTCCCAAATAAAAATATCTTTCTTTCTTTAATTCATGTGTCTGAAAAAATCGTCTGCTAGACAACGTAAATAACGCAGTGAATGTTGTTGAATTGTTAGAATGAAAAGCATTGCAATTGTTAGTGTGTTACGTCAAGACAACCTCCTAGGTTGAACAACGAGATGGCATTAAAAAAAAAATCGAGTGTGCTTATGACCACACGACTGAAGTGAAACTTCAAACGTATTTGGCAATGAGAGGAAGAGAGAAAGAAAATGTGCGCGCTCACTGTTTTCTCTTTCTTGCTTATATCCCCCACTCAACTCCCGTTCGCCCCTCCCGATCACACTTTTAGTAACGCTTACGTCACGCGTTCGCCAGCTTACTCCCCAAGTCAAGCGTGCGTAAAGAAGTTTCACTTCAAAAAATGTGTGTTACGCAATTATCCCCGCTGTCTGGCTTGTGTGCACACTCCTTTACCGTGAGGCGCCGGAAGAAACCCGTTTGCTTCATACTTTTAATTTAATGGCTGCTCCGAGATAATTGTATCATCGTGTCTGTAACGATTTGGTACTATTTGTAACATCTCGCTCGTGTCGAGGACTCGGGTGAGCTGATTATTGAGCCTGGTTATTGGGAATGTGTTACAGACATCACTTCTTAACTGTAGCCAATTTCAACTTTAATTATACCAACTTCGACTTTAATTATATCTACTTATTTCATATAAAATTATCAAAATGTTGTACCCACAGATATAGATAGACCTAGATAACGCAAGTATCACGAACTGTATGAAAACTAAGCGTGTAACTTTTTGACTACCTACTATGACATCACAAGCTCGCGCTCTCGCTCACGCTCACCCAGACAGCAGTACGCAGGACTGAGCGCGAAAGTGGCGGCTTATGATATTCGAACGTAAGCTGGTGCGATTTTTGCACGCGAAGTAGTTGCTCTTGCGTTATCTAGGTGTATCTATATCTGTGGTTGTACCACTGTAATGGTGCCCAAAACACAGGCTGTGCCTAGTTTGGGACCAACGGTACCTTCATATTGTAATTTTGAATTATGAAATAAACGATTTTGCTTTTACTTCATCTATTATTGAATACTAGCTTTGCCTGCGACTTCGTTCGCGAGGATGTCGGAAAACAATAATGTGTCCCTTTACTAACTCTTATATTCTTTTCCTAAAAGAAAAGTAGCGTGCGTTACTCTTTATAACATCTAAGTATCTGCCAGTGAAAGTCCCGTCAAAATTGGTCCATCCGTTTCGGAGATTAGCTGGCACAAACAGACAGACAAAGACAAACATAAAAAAAAAACTTGGTAGGTACATATTACCAAGGAAAACCAACCAAAACCAAGTAAGTAAGTAGTACCAAGTAAGTAAGTGGTAAGTAGTAGGTAGGTAGGGAGGATACTTTCATGGATGCATTTAGTAATAAACTGTTATTTTGACATTACAAAAAGACACTTCAATTTTATTTACAGAGGATACGGTCGTGACGGAGCCCATTGCAAATTGGGTATGGCCTGTGGTCTGTCAAGTTGCGTGTTTATTAGATTTCGAACCCAAAACTTTACCAATCTTCATTAAGAGTGGAGTTCCTTAGTCAAAGCTTTTCACAGGGAACTTTTTAATGGGCCCATACCTATTAAAAAGTTCCTTGTACGGTCGAACAAGTTATTTGTTATACAGGCAAAAATATTAATCTTTCAAACTCAAAACTTAAAGCATTTATTTCAATTAAACCATTTACAGGCACTTTTGAATTATCAAGTCAGTCAGTCAGAAAATATGAAGCTAGTTGCCCATTCCAAAGCGTAGGTAGGTACCTATGGAGAAGAATGGGCAAGAAACTCCATGGACACTCTTTCTTTTCCACTACACAGCCAATATTATATCCTTAATTAAATAGAGTGGTATAAAAGAATGGCTTATGTTTAACTTATCACCAGATAAAGTAAAATATAACATCAAAAAAACAGTTTTTACTGCCAAAAAATACTAAATGGTCACCAAAATTAAAACTCCATTTTATTGTAAAATACCTAGGTAAAAGTATTTGTATTCTCATTTGCTCGCTCTTGCATCCTATGAGTATGTCGACGGAGACCCGCTTGGCGGGGCTCCTATTTCTGTGTAAAGGGTTTAAAGTAACCTAACCAAACCTAGCCTCGGGGTACCCAGCTAGAACTATTGTAATTTTAGACTTAATTTTTTGGTGTTCAATATTTTTTTTTGGTGATCATTATATCCCTAAAACCCTTAAAAGAATTGAATAACTCAGTACACCATTGATTAAAAGTAGTTGCAAGTTAGCTGCCTGTATACCAAATAGCTTGTGCGACCGTACAAAGCTATTAGTGGACTAAATGTTGTAAGTATTACAAAATGCCTTTCAAAATTGGATGGGGATAGAGGAGCTCGGGGCTAAGTAATAACAGCCGCACGGGTCATTCGATAAAGATAAGCTACGCTTGCCGCTGTTGGTCCGTGGACGGGTGACCATCTTAACATACCAAGACCCCTCCGTGGCTCGGAAAGCACGTTAAACCGTTGTGATCCCGACTGTCATTCGTGGATCTTTGACAGTCGTTACGGGACGTCAGAAGCCCGAAAGTCTGACAACTAAGTCTTAACAAGGGGTTTCGTATTACCCAGTAACTGGGTTGTGGAGGTCAGATAGGCAGTCGCTCCATGTAAAATATTGGTACTCAGCTGCATCCTGTTAGACTAGAAGCCGACCCCAACATCGTTGGGAAAAGGCTAGGCAGATGATGAGTAAACTTTTATTTCAGACAGGAGTCTATAGGGATAGTAAGAGAGGAGAGAAAGGTGAGGAGCAGGGGGGTTGTGACAGGTGTGAGATAAATTAAATAACAAAATATAAATCAACAAAAATCATGAAATCAATCAAAATTAAGTGTAGGTAGTACCTATACAGGTTGTCCCTGGAAGTATGGATCAAATCGAATTGGGGCGTGCGTGGGCAAGGTCATTTCCAAACTTTGTAACCCAGAGAATGTCGGTGAATTTTTTTACGGTTCAGAAGTTATGACCAATTTTTATTTTTTTTCCAATCACTTCGCATAGTGCTCAAAGACAAATAATCATAAAAAAACCTATCAGGGCTATCTAAAAAAATAAAATGTATAGCCCTGATAGTTTCTTTTAAAGATTTTTTTTAAAACGATTCCATTTCTCTTCTCTTTTTTTTAGTTTTTTTGTTAAAACGTTTGGTAATGAACTTGCCCACGCCCCTATTCGATAGTATACAGAAAGAAAGAACAGAAACGAAATACGTTTATTTGCGGTGAACATGACGCAAAAAAGAACATAAACACAAAAAAAAAGAAGGTAAAGGAAACATGCGTCACATCCACGCAAAACGGCGATCGCTCAGCATAATGCTGCGACCCTATGCAAGACAGAACCCCAGCGCTGGTTACAAAGCTTTGACACAATAGCACTAGGTAAAACCCCAGTTCGCTATTATGATTTTACAGAATAGGACCTATTGCTGTAATATGTTGACGAATAAATAAAATAAAATCTTTGCCATCCTCAAACCACAGATGATTACAAGAAAGAAATCATTTAACTCCAAAATGTTTTCCCAAAAACTACAGCTTAAGTTGCAGTAAAAAAATAATGACTATGTTAAACCAACATCAGATTACCATAGCAAACGACTTCTGATTCACATTTAAATAATTCAATGGCCTGACTGGACGTTTAACTAAAGGTTTTAGTAAAACGTTAGCGAGAACTGGCTGTTAATTTAAGATAGAGTAAATTAAGCGTTTAAACTTGGACAATTAGACAGTTTTAACTATGAATATTATCTTTACGCTCCGTTTAGAGTTCGATGTTCAGGGATTCGGAATACGAGCAAATACAAAGGCTGGAATATTAAACGGGTATTGGTTTAGTCTTTCATCTCTCTAGTCTTTTCAAAACTTAGATGGCTTCGACTCTCAGTGCAATTAATTACAGCGTATCATTATACAGGGTGACATTAAATTCATGGGCATCCTTTTAAGGGGTCATTGTACTCATCATTACAATGACCCCTTAAAAGGATGACCATGAATTAAATTTCACCCTGTATAGGAGCAATGGTGGCCAAGTGGTATCGGCCGCGACTTGTAGTTTGTAGGTTCGAATCCAGGCAGGCGCTTTACTTTGTGTAAATTATTTCATCACAACTGCTCTCAAAACGGTGAAAGAAAACATCGTGAGGAACGCGGCATGTTGCCAAAAATTCGAAGACATGTGACATCACCCTGGGCCCGCGTGGTGGATTACAGCCTATTTCCTCTCACTGAGAGGAGGCCTGTGTCCCAGCAGTGGGAACATTATAGGCTGATTGTGTATGATGATTATGTATATCATTATTTGACATGGATCTATTGACTGCTGTTGAAACTCTGTAACCTCAAGTTTTTCAGACATGAGGTTTTCCGGGATCCTGCCGATATTAATGATTTTACCTGCTTTCTAAAACAAGGATAGGATTAAGAGAAGTAGTTTTAACCTGATAAAATTATATCTAACAAACAAAACTAGTTTATAATATTAGTGGCCCAATCCATCACTTGGGCCCAGTGCGGGTTGGTGGATGTCACATGTCTTCGAATTGTTGGATGTAGGACATGCCGGTTTTCTCACGATGTTTTCCTTCACCTTTTTAAGAGCAGTGGTGAGGGAATGAATTATACAAAGTAAACTGCCTGTCTGGGATCGACTCCACGACACGTTTGTCGGAGCCATTACCATCGGACCACTGCTCTACAATATTACATACCCTAAGGAAATTATCTCAGTAATCTCGGAATGTAAAGCTTCATGTATAAACTAGGCAAATGATATTGTCACATCTCGGCAACATGGCTGAAATCTAGTTACAAAGTTAGCTCTGTAACTTTAGATAAAGCCCCTCACGTTCATAATGTTACAGGAAAACGTATTCAAGGCATAACTAGATTTTGAACTTGTTTAGTAACAAAAATTACACCCGCTTCTGAATTGAAAAGAAGAACGGTCATTTGTGACTCAGACCCGACACGAATGAGACATATCTCAGTTTTTTTGTTATTTTAAATATGGCTAAAATATATATTTTTTATATTCCAAATCAATGGCTAACACCAAAATATTGCCTTGTGTTTTTGTTCAGGCGATATACAATTTTCTTTTAATACCTATTTACCTACAAAATTCGTAATTGTATGTAATTCAATGACGATACGACAATTTAGAAAAAAACAACCGACTTCAAAAAAAAAACAGTACAAAGTGACAAATAACTTTAATTTTGGAAGTCGGTGTCGTTGGTTCCGCATTTTCGATTTTAGACACCGACTTCCGAAATTAAAGTCATGTAAGTAAGTATCACTTTGTAGTGCTTTTTTTTTTTCAAGTTGGTTTTTTTTTGTAAAAAAGTTTTTATTTTTTACTTTTTAGTTGTACCTACCCCACACAAATCCAATTAACACTAGTGCATTGAAGAATTGAAGACACTGACTAGAAGAATCGTCCAAATTCGCATAGAAATGCCGGAGATGCAGTACATTTATGCATATAACTTCGTACATAAGAATAATTACCTAACGCATTATATACTAAAACCTTCCTGAAAGTATGTAGATTACATTAGTGAAAGAATTATTAAAATTGATTCATTAGATTTTGAGAAAATCGCGGACATACAAACATACATACATACATACGGGTCGAATACAGAACCTCCTTTTTTTAAGTCGGTTAAAAAACGCACAGATCTCAACACAGAAAGCCAATTTTATTTTATATTTTTTTAATGACATCTCGCAGTTTAACTTTGAGGTTATCGTCTGCTTAACCGGGCTTGCCTGTGGATGCCTGAATAAATTAAGGCCTCCAGCTGTCTATTTTTGTATATTTATCTAAATTGGCGTCATTTTAAATGGATATAAATGCTATTCATTAAAAAAAAAATATTTTAAAATATTTTGACTTACCAAAATCAAATGGCAATATATGGGTGATAGCCACTGATATTCAGAATAGTGTTAATTTATTTTTGTTATATTTAATATAACAAAATAACTGAGATGCGTTTCTTTTTTGTCGGGCCTGGGTAAATTTTCTATGGGACGTGACCCTTCTTCTTTGACGTAGATTTTTTCAATTTAGGCTGTGAAATTCAATACTGCCACAGATAATATAATACATAGATACTGCTTAGGTTTTTTGCAAAGACATTTTGAATTTCGAGAATTAACAGGGTCAAATGAAATTACTTAGCGAAAATCCGCAGCCGTGATGGGTTTCGATATCTAAACTTGATAAATAAAAAATAAAAAAAAAAGATTTGTTAATTTTTTGGGTCAACGACTGCTGGTAGTGTTGTGGACTTAAACATAGCTGGCGAAATGTGGGGGTATCCATACTATATTAACATTATAAATTGGAAAGTAACTCTGTCTGTCTCTCTGTCTGTTTGTATGTTACCTTTTCACGCCTAAACCGCTGAACCGATTTAGATGAAATGTGGTATAGAGATAGTTTGAGTCCCGGGAAAGGACATAGGGTAGTTTTTATCCCGATATTACCACGGGGTCGAAACGTATGCGGGTGAAACCGCGGGGCGCAGATAGTATACTATAAGGTACATTTCTGCTTAACCTTTCGGGGAATACAGGCATGATGCTATGTTATCTTCCTCCTTCAGTTTCTCCTCATAACTTCACACCTTCCACTTCACGAGGTCATGGCAATTATTCAGCTTTTTATCGTCCATCGCTGACCATCATTCATATAAACAAACAAGGTAGCTTTCTATTTGTGAGACAGGACTAAAAACTCGAGAATGTATCAATAGACATTGTGAATTCTTCGAGGTAGGCTTTAGCGAGCCCGAGATCAATCGATGAGATTTTTATCTGATGTTTCTTGTGTCCAATCATACAACGGTCTGAAGATACTTAGACTCTCCAAACTATGGCACATGTTCTCTCACTCAAACTCAACCATTTGGTTCCTAAAAAGTGTTATTGCGCAGCCTTCTGCGCTAACTTCGGACCGGCCAGATAAAATTTCCATATGGTAATCTATACTAATATTATAAAGAGGTAAAGTTTGTAAGTTTGTATGTTTGTAAGTTTGTATGTAGGGTGTAATCTCTGGAACTACCAGTCGGATTTCAAAAATTCTTCTTGCATTTGATAGCCCAATTCTCGAGGAAGGCTATAGGCTATGTAACATCACGCTATGACCCTTAGGAGCCGAGCAAAAAGAAAAAAAGTAAAAAAGAACGTTAAGTGATAGCGCGGGCGGGTGATGCGATACGACGGGGTGGCTCGGGGGAAACAAGAAGTTTCACGCGAACGAAGTCGCGGGCTGAAGCTAGTTTATTATAAATGTATATGAACAACACTCACTAACATTTTATATGAAGTCTTTTTGATTTTTTGGATGTTTGTACATAATAAATATGCTTTTAATGGGGAAAAAGGTGTGTAAGGATAAGGTTAAGTGGCGATCTATTCTCTCTGCTATGTGATAGCACAGAATACTTAAAGTATTACGTACAGAAAGGCCACTCCCTTCCCCGCACTAACATCAGTTACCGCACCTCACCCCGCACTTCAGCGTATTCGTCGCAGTTCTTTAACAAGAGCGCTCGCAAACACAAGTACCTCAAAGTCAAAGTCAAAGTCAAAGCATTTATTTCAAATAGGCACATAAAAGGCACTTTTGAACGTCAAAAATTTATCTTAAAATAGAATTGACCTCACCTCACGCACACATTCATACGTATACAAACGTCATTTTTTAATGTAGTAGTAGTAGGTAATTATTTTGCGAGGGTTGTATGGAGTGTCCGGGGTGTGGTGATAGATAACTTTGTTTAGCAAGGAAAAATACTTTAATATTATGGTGAAACACTTTTCTCATTTACTGTACTAAGTGAAAAAGCACAAAAAACAATATTAAAAATAATTGAATCGGGGGCGTCGCTCGGCCACAGGTGCCTCGACCACTGGGGGCCTAAGCCACGGACCCCATGGTTCTTCGGTCGTATTGTAAGTATGACTCGGTCACATTATCTCTGCACCTTCGTCGATGACGCCGATGTTCGCTGATGATGATGATGATAGATAAGCATCTCTAGACGACTGACGGATGTATATGTATGTATGAGGTTTATATTGAAGGATTTTGTGATTGAATATACATATGTATATGAATAAGCGCGGTGCAGATATATTGTGACCGCACTATATGTATTACTAGCTGCGCCCCGCGGTTTCACCCGCGTAAATGTCGATTCTGTGGGAATATCGGGATAAAAAGTAGCCTATATGTTAATCCTGAGTGTCAGCTACCTCCATACAAAATTTTATCAAAATTGGTCCAGCTGTTTTATCATGAAGATGTAACAAACAAATAAACACGCACACTCACAAACTTTCGCCTTTATAATCTTAGTGTGATTAATACAATATTTTAAAACACCTTCGCAAGCCCTAAGAGCTTTATTGGTTGCGACAGAATTCTGGATTAAATTCTCTAGTCACGCAAAATCGGATTACCTATTTATTATGTCTTGTGTCTTTTTGGTATCATAGTACGTACATCAGAATCCAGGGGGTATTTTTTACCATTTATTTACTCTAAGCCTTAACCTCACAAACTCTACACCTTAGTCAAAATATGAGGCTTGGGCGTTCCGGTTTCATACAAACTTCCATCCCCTAGTTTAAGAAGTTGTGGTAAAAATTCCAAGTTTTAGATTTTTTTTGTTGTTTGTGTACTAATACTAGCTTGCATACTAAATTTCAGCTTTCTAGGACTTCAGGAAGTACCCTAAGAGTTTTGATGATCATCAGTCAGTCAGTGACGAAATCGGGGTTTTTTAGATATTAATAAAATCAATCAATAAAATCTTAGCTATGCAATTGAAACTTTAAAGTCATATCCCGAGAATTTTGTTTATCTGGTATTATCTAAGCCCAAGTTATGAGGGTTAAAAAAAACGACGAAGCGCTTCGAGAAACGGTAGAGTGCGCTTGCGCTTCGCTTGGCTCGTCTTGGCTGAGGCACTCCCGTGCCCCCAACCCCTGCAGTCTCAACATTAGACAGCGACAAAAATCGGCCGCTAAGTCGTATCGTTGTCAAATTCCTTTAATAGATTTTGAACTTTATTTCGAAAACATAAGCTTGAAAATATATTAAAGAAATTTAACATAGATTGGACTTAACGACCGATTTTTGTCGTTATGTTTGTCGAGATTGCCGGGCCTGATCTTCCAACTTTAAACTTCACATACAAAATACAGGGTGAAATTGAATTCATGGGCATCCTGTTAAGGGATCATTGTAATCATCATTATGAACAAACTTTTACTATTGTATCAAACCTGAAATCGACTAAAAAAAAATCAGCTCTTCCCTACATTTTGACGAGTTATGTGAACATAAATGCAAGAAAAAGCTAATTTTTTTTCGCAAGTTTAAGTTTAGTCCCACAGTAAAAGTTGTTCATAATGATGAGTTGTTCATAATGATGAGTACAATGAACCCTTAAAAGGATGCCCATGAATTTAATGTCACCTTGTATAGCAAAATTCTTAAAAAATATAACACATAACTTAGCGCGACACAGCGAAAGGAAGTTCCCACATTCATTTTTGTTAATGCCCCAACTTCCTTTGGCTTTAAAATGCGCGTAATGTGTTGGAAGTAGTGATAGTGAAGTGAATGAGTAAGTAGGTACCAAGGACCGTTATTTTTGACTTAATCATGAACGGTGGCGCCTTTCAGAGACATGCTGTTGGGGTTTCTGCGTCAGGTCGTCGTCGTGTCAGCGTCGTGGATTGAAATTAGACACCAGGCTCCTTATGATAACGTGTAATATCGGTTTTTACAATATTGGGATGTATTTCTTCACAATTTAAAATATAGCGGTTATAGTTTGCGTGCGTTCGTTGACGGGTCACCAAGACAGTCACAGTGAAGATCCGTAGCGCGTCGCTAGCATCGCGTTGATGTCCCCGCGCACCGTCCTCGTCATCGGTTAGTGACACTTGTCGCCAATAGATGGCGCTGTGGTCGTCAACACATGCATTCATTAAAATTGTATTAAGTGACTGTCAATGGACGTTTTATGGTCAGTGCCTATATACAGGGGTCAAGTTAAATTAGCTGGTCAAAAGAAATGCTGAACTGGTCCTTTGAAACAACCTGAAGTTAACGCTTTTTTTAAAATTTGTAATTGACTTGCTCTTGACTAGGTCAAAGGTGACAGAGACAAAGTCGACGATGGAGTGAGCTTACACAGAAGAAACCTGTTGACTCTCACTTTGAAGAGGTTTTTATTATTAAAGAAGGATTTTCGTGTCTGAAAACAAGAACAATTTTTTTTGGTATTGGCGAAAATAAGAGAGCTATTTCTGTCTGAAATAATAACGGTTGGTGTTTTTGTTATTTTGATCTAGATTCATATGCGTAAGTTTTTTGTGCCTAAATAGTTTTGAGCTTCAAATCAAATAGTACGTATTTACATAGGTACTGAACCTACACTCCACAGGCTTAGGTTGTTAAATAAAGGTTAAAAAAAAACCACGTGACATTCAAACTCAAACTCAAAGCATTTATTTCAATTAAACCATTTACAGGCACTTTTGAATTGTCAAGAAGTCCGTCAGTCAGAAAATATGAAGCTAGTTGCCCATTCCAAAGCGTAGGTAGGTACCTATGGAGAAGAACGGGCAAGAAACTCCATGGACACTCTTCATGGACATTCCATGGACATTCATTAATAACATTGCTAAATTGACGAGTACAACTGTAACGTAGCATGACAACTAAATAGACTGGTATTACGTTTAGTCGGTTAACTAAGTCACGTGTTTTTTTTGTTTACCTTTATTTAACTACCCAAGCCTATGGTCGATGACAAGAACAAATAAAAAAGATGTAATAAACAACCAAGTACATACGTACGCACAGACCACAGACAACACAACGAAAGCGCCCAGTGCGCCAACAACTACTCATTATGGACAAAAGTTTTATGCAATTTTTAATTCCTTCCCAGCGATGCGTGAGTTATTAGGGCGGGGAATAACCATTATAATCCGGTTTAATGCGGTTCAAACCAGAATTCTGCAATTGTTTTTTTGATTTCTCTATAAACTACTCAGTTTGAGGAGGCGATACTTTTAAATGTTAAAGTCTGTGCAGACTAAGGATCTTTGTTAAGAAACAAATAATACTTTTTAGGAGAAAATAATAATAAGATAACCACGCAGCATCTAATATTAATCCAACAATTTACCCCACTGATGAAAACTTGGCTTAGGCCCGTGCCATCAGCTATCCGGCTAGGCCGCGGAAAACAAATCTTATAAAAAAAAAAATTGTTTATTGATCTAAAGGGTACAGATGGTGAGAAAAAAAACAATACTAGTTACTACCAAGGTATACAAAGTATGTTATTACAATATATGGTAGAACATGTTGATGGTACATCTGTTGACAATAAACGTACCCTGTCTCTTAAACTAGGGTATACCTGTATCTTAAGAGACAGTAATAACTGTTTGAAAAAGATTCAACCAATCTCATTTAAAAGTGATTCAGCTGTAAACATTATTATTGACCCAACACATACCCAGTGCGAAGGCAATGCTATGTGGCGATGCTCCAGACCAAACCATGTATACTGGAGTCGCCAAAGTACCCTTGCACCTGTTTCAGTGTACACACGGCTACACATCAGGCTATACATAACCAGTATTTAAGCTGACTTCTGATTGTACGAAAAACCAATACAATGCGAGGTCAGCTAAAACTCGAAATGTATAGCTTGATGTGTCGCCGTATGTACCTGCACTTCTGAGGACCTGAAAAATGCCACTAATGCCGCAATTGGCGTGGCCATTTACTAAGCCCAATTTATCTAACATTAACATATTTTTTTTTTTACTTTTGCCATCGAATCCAAAAGAAGTTGAAACATAACTTTATGCAATACTATCTGCACCCCGCAGTTTCACCCGCATAAGTGTCGATCCCGTGGAAATATCGAGATAAAAAGTATCCTATGTCCTTTCCCGGGACTAAAGCTATCTTTATACCAAATTTTATCGAAATCCGTTCAGTGGTTTAGGCGTGAAAAGGTAACATACAAACAGACAGAGTTAGTTTAGAATTTATATAATACTAGCTGCGCCCCGCGGTTTCACCCGCGTGAACGTCGATCCCTCGGGAATACCGGGATAAATAGTAGCCTATATGTTAATCCAGGGTGTCAGCTGCCTCCATACAAAATTGTATCACAATTGGTCCAGCCGTTTGAGCGTGAAGAAGTAACAAACATATAAACACACACACACACTCACAAACTTTTGCCTTTATAATATTAGTGTGACTAGCTGCGCCCCGCAGTTTCACCCGCATAAGTCTCGATCCCGTGGGAATATCGGGATAAAAACTATCTTATGTCCTTCCCCGGGATGCAATCTATCTCTCTGTCAAATTTTATCGAAATCCGTTCAGTGGTTTAGGCGTGAAAAGGTAACATACCGACAGACAGAGTTACTTTCGAATTTATAATATTAGTATGGATAGTATGGATGCTAGCCCAAGATTAAAAAAAATAAGACGGTCTTTTTACATTCTATGAATCTGTGTGGTAAAAAATAAAAGGAAGTAAAGTAAAAAAAACCAGATTGCCTTTCCTCCTCTCCCACATTCCTACTGTACATTTCCTTCCTTCAAAACACTCTTGCTCATCAGCTGATGCATATAATTATGCGCACACGCTAGAAAACAAACATGATTATGCAGTGCATAATATTTGTGATCGTGTTTACTTTAGGCTACAATAACTTCGAGCTGCATACATTAGCTTTAGAGGTGCCTTTTGGCTGTAAGATATTGGTTTTTAGATCCTTAAAAGGTTTTTAAAAGGTCTTTACATTTTAAATAATATCTTTTATTTCGTCATGAATACTGCTTTTAGGTATGTTTTAACCGGTCAAGCCCCGCGCGTAAAGCCCCGTATTCATGGTAAACATTTGTTTATAAACAAAGTTTAATCAACATGTTGCTGAGTTGCTGTCAACATGTTGCTGGCATCATTGGGTGTTGCAGAGTTGATCACGGCATGTTGACAAGTTCTCGCTCGACGAGCGACAACATCTGTTAACTGTTTATCAACAATTGTTGACGTGTGTGGACATGTTTGCAACAAGTTTATTAACATGGCAGTAGTGTGCAATACATATATGGAGAACACAACAACACTACTTCCTCGGGCAACATTTTGACGAAGACTGGCGTGTGGACAAGACATATTGATATAAACTTTGTGTCTAGCAACTTTATCGTTGCTCATCAACAATGTTGATCAACTGTTGCTCAACAAAGGTTTACTATGAATACGGGGCTTTACCGATCGGTGATGAAACAATAGAAAATCAATTGTGTCTCATTAGCGGAGCTTGCGATGACAGATTAAATGACTATAACTTACTTAAATTGTTATTTAAACATAACTGCCAAATGTGGGTGTACTATAGGCACACTTCTGCTTCCCTCCCCGGTGGTCGGGTGCGCTCGAAGGTTTCCCCCGAAAACAAAAAAAAGAAAAGGTACACCTCTGCATAACCCCTCAAGGATTACAAGCGTGATGTTATGTAAATTACAATTCGACTTTAAAAGTTTAATTTATCAAGCTAGAGGATTCGTGGAGCTTTTTAATAATAAGTATGACTTATGAAACAACCAGCAGCGCCCCGCGGTTTCACCCGCATAAATGTCGATTCCGTGGGGAATATCGGGATAAGAAGTATCCTATGTGTTAATCCTGGTTATAAACTATCTGTGTGCCAAATTTCATCCAAATCTGTTCAGCCGTTTGTGCGTGAAGAAGTAACAAACATATAAACACACAGACACACTCACAAACTTTCGCCTTTATAATATTAGCGTGAAGTGTGATGGTAGTTAAAATTACTAGCTTCTTTAGGCTATATCTACATTAGGTATAGTTATTGCCTTTAAACCTTTTCACTATTAGGGTCAGATCATACCGCGACGCGTCGCGGCGCGCAGTTTTCAAGATAGCAATACAATTATAGACCTTATCTACTACACAAAAAGGTACACATCAGTGAGGAGGGCCACGCGTCGCCGCGCGGCGTAGCTCGACGTAGTAGACACACAAAATTGTGTACCTTTTTGTGTAGAAGGTAAGGTCTATAATTGTATTGCTATCTTGAAAACTGCACGCCGCGTCGCGTCGCGGTGTGAACTGACCCTTAGGGAAAATATAAACCGTGTACAGATGCCAGCACATCAAGCTACTAAAAATCTGTCAAATTTCTTTAATAGATTTTCGACTTTATCGCTAAATCATAAGATTCAAATTCAAAGTTGATTGAGAAAAATTTGACAGTTTCGGGTAGCTTGATGCGCTGGCGTCTGTACATATAACGTCCGTACCACATAAAGTTTCGCTCATCGGAAGAGAAAATGTCATAATTATGAACAAGACAAGATCATAATCGCTCTATAGAATGTGACGACGAACCCATTGAAGATTGTAATCGGAAGGGAAAGGCGATCAAAAGTCCGTGAAATTGACGACCCGTAACGCAGTGGAACCTGCAGGCGCGGCGCAGTGAGCACGAATTATATGTAAATCAAGACAAAATATAAGGTAGGTAAGTATTAGGTCCTTACATATGAAATTGGCGTTTTGTATGGAAGGAACAAAAAGTCGAATATTTTTTAATATAATATATTTAATTAATCAAAGTATGAACCATTGTTTTCATTGCACTTTTGCCATCTTATAGGTAGTTCATTGATCCCTTTACTAAAAAAACCAGTCGGACGGGAATCAATAAAATCTTTGAAGGCGATTTGGACTGCCCCATCGGAGTTGAATTTTTTCCCTTGCAAAAAGTTATCCAAATTGCGAAAAAAATGGTAATCTGTTGGAGCAAGGTCCGGGGAGTACGGAGGATGTCTAAGACATTCCAATTCAAGCTCTTCTAATTTGGTAGCCGTCTGTTGCGCAGTGTGTGGTCTGGCGTTGTCGTGCTTTCAAGCTTTTTAATCTTCCCAATTTGCTTCAAGTGAATTAAAACAGTTTTATCACTAACATCGAAGCCTGCAGCTAACTCGGACGTGGTTTGCGATGGGTCCGCTTCCACAATAGCCTTCAATTCTCCATTATCAACTTGGGTCTCAGGCCGTCCACGGGGCTTGTTCTGCAGGTCGAAATTTCCAGAACGAAAACGTTGCACAGTGTGTTATTTTGCCTTAGTTGCGGACATGTCAGTTTTATTTTTTTTCTTTATAGATTTAACCTTAATAAACCATTCTGAGAAACCCCCGTTTTTATATTTCACTTCATTTAAGAGATACAAATATTTTAGTGAAAGGTCACTGACCTTCTTGAAAAAGTTTTTCGTTTGTATTTCTTTAATGAAGCAAAATTTCAGTGTCTTGCAAACTACCACTTAATTGTTGATTTAAAATGTATAAATTGTAAAAATTACAAGGCTCTAACGTAACAGGAACCGGAATTAAAAAATATTTTTTCAATTAACGAAAAAAAATATATAAAATTAACTATTTGCGGGTCGCGTTTTATTTTGTTTTCGTAATATACTTATGTAAAGTACCTTCAACTGGAGAAAATTCTAAATATGTATCTAGCGGGATCTCGGAGATATTGAGTTTCTAAGTTTTTATTATATTTCTATGGAAATAGGGTCGTCACATAAAAGTAAATATTTAAATTGATTCGTTCAATTGATTAAATCAATTTATGCTAAACATGTTGTAAACGCTTATTTATGACATTTCCTCGCTGTCGGATTCAATTATGATTTCGTCAGTCGTCAGCGTAACATTTTCTTCAAAACCTTCAGATTCTAAATTATTGTAGTGAACATTGTCAGTTGTTACGCATAGGAGTTGAAGCACTGATTTCGATAGGGGTAAAGGTTTTTTATGTTTATTACGTGTACTAAGTGTTAATGAGGATATATATGGATCGGACGACTCTAATGCACGGTGAAATAAATCTAAAATTGTAGTTTTCCTGTCTAATTTCCGGGTATGATGTTGTCGATCATAGCGCCAGTATTTATTCCGTGACTCGCCTGCTTGCTCAGACAACATACCTATGGGTAACGGGCTGGCGTCTATGATTTGACGGCCATGAATTAATATTTTGTGCATTGTGACAGACATGTAAAACCAATTGTATTTCTCCACGTACTTTTTAGCTACAGATTTACAAAAGGCATCTATTATTAAGCCACTCGACAGCACTACTAAAATATTATGCAGATCATCCACCAACCATGTCTCTATGCCTAAGATATCTGGAAATGTTTTTCGATGTTGTTCTGATAGTGCTGTTCGTGCAGTGTTCCCATCATTGGTTGTCCCCGAATTAATCATCAATCATAAACAAAAGTAGTGATCAAATTCAACCGTAAATAATTTAATTTTGATTTTGAACGTTCGCACTATTTTTTCATATCAACATAAACTGTGTAAACTACCCGATATATTATTTTCCTCTATGGTGTAAACTATGCACGCCACAATTTAAACCGACAGTTGTTAATACCTACCTGCGTCAAAAATAATGAATCACAATGAGTAATATTCGCATGAAGTACTCGTAAGTATCGCACACAGGTTTGAGTGACAACCCTAACCGACAATTTCAAAATTCAATATTTCCGAAATCCTGGGCCTGTTGCAACTCATTTTTTTTTGTGGCGTTAGTTATTATAGTGGATAATATTTAGGCTTAACAAAAAAACGCGACCGTGAAGAGAATGGCCGAAAAAAAAATATTTTCTAAATCATAGAAAAAAAAAACTCACTTATCTGAGCAAGATTTTTAAAGTTTTCAAGAAAAAAATGGTTCCGGTAGTGAATTTCTATCATACCTTAAAACATTTCGTGTAAAAATCAAAATAAAAAACGAGATATTGTGTTTCTATGGTTTTTAAGGATTTTTCTCGATTTTATTTATTTCTCTTAAACTACAGTAGTTAGAGCCGGCGGAGTTTTGTTAGGAGGTTTGTTTCATTTTAGGCTTTCCGAAATACACATAAAACGAGCATGTCCGAACTAAGGCAAAATAACACACTGTGCGTTGGAACCAAAAACGAACTGTGTTTTCTTTTGCAACATGACCGCCATACACATCATTCACCCTTCGAGTCGTTTCCGCAGCACTAGTGCCACGGCGGAACTCGTACTCGTAAATAATGCGATATTTTAAATTTTCCATTTTGTAAAATGAGTGACGCAAACAGAAAAAACAGAAGAAAAAAAACAAATGAATGACGGTCATCGAAGCACAAATACATGAGTAAATAGCTGTACAAATTTGAATTTGGAATTCCTTACCAAAGAGGAGAAATTCGTGATTAAAGTGGCCAGTACGAAAAACGCCAATTTCATATGTAAGGACCTAATATTTTGTTTAGCTAACAAATCAATGCAGTGATCGAAGAGAAAAAGGTAAAACACACCTAAATCACATTTCAGTAATTTAAGAAACTATCGTAATATTTCTATGATAGGTACAGAGGCCAGCACATAAAGCTACCCCAATCTGTCAAATTTTCCCAATTGAATATGAACCTTATTATCGACAGGCCTGATGGTCTAGTGGTTAGTGACTCTGACTGCTATGCCGGAGGTCGTGGGTTCGATTCCCACCCAGGACAAATGTTTGTGTGATGAGCACGATCATTTGTTCTGTGTCTGGGTGTAATTTATCTATAATATGTATGTATTTAGAAATATATAAGTATGTTTATCAGTTCTCTAGTACCCATAACACAAGCTTTGCTTAGCTTGGGACTAGATGGCGTTGTGTGATAGTTGTGGAATATAATATTATTATATATTATATTATATTATATTTGTAGTAAAGTTGAAAATCTATCAAAGAAATTTGACAGATTGGCGTAGCTTGATGTGTACCTACGCACGGCGACATTTCAAGCTATACATGTCCAGTATAAGCTAAGTTCTCATTGTACGAAAAGCCTATACAATACGAGGTCAGCTAAAACTGGAAATGACAGTAAAATAACTGTGGCTTGATATGTCGTCTTGTGTACTATCGTCTTTAAACCTCTAATGCGCAGTTGTAGCCCGCGAAATTTAATTTTTCTTACGTTTTTTGCAATTTTTAGGTCAGTGTCAGGTTGTATCTTGTTCAAAATATGATTCGCGACTATAACAGGTACGTATTTACAGAATTATAATAATTAGAATCATCAATACATCTTTCTAAGTTAGATTTCTACTGTTAAGAACAAATCTCGTATGGAAAAGTGTTTATGGTAGAAATCTAACTTAAAGAGATATATTAATGATTCTAATGACTATAATTCTGTAAATACATGCAAATCATATTTTGATCAAGATACAACCTGACACTGACCTGAAAATTGCAAAAAATTTAAGAAAATTTAAATTTCGCGGGCTACAACTGCGCATTCACCTTAAGTATCTAAGTTCAAATAAACCTTAATTCACGTTACAGAGGATATATATAAATTATTTGGCGCCATGAATATTAATAGCAAAACGCAAATAAATAAGCAAAACACCAGCTTAAACTAACATATTTTTTTTTTATATTCGACATCCTAAAAGAAGGTCTATGAAGAAGGTATCATAAAGTTCTAATGGTGTACTTAACTAACGAGTTTGAACGGAAGTTTACGAATTTATAGCTTCGGGACTTGTACTTAACTAGGTATGTATTCTGTGCTTCGGGTTCACAAACACTTGAATGGATCAAATCTTTCGTTTGATAAGTTGAATGGTTGAAGGTTCTTGCGCGCGTTGGTAATTTTGATCCAAGCTTAAACTTTTCAGGCAGTTTTTGTATTTCGAACCTCATTCGAAAGTTCTTAATACAAAATCGGAAACTACGAGTAAGACACGGGTTCAAAATCTTTTTGTATTTAGAATGGAACAAACATAGATTTCGTTATTATAAATCTATGGGAACAAAATACTGTTTTTAGACCTATAACGTTGTCAGAATAAAGTTCGTAATTCAAAAATGGCTCGATGGTTTAAATCTGCGCCTAAAGTGAGGGTCAAACTAAATTAACTAGCCAAACTCCGCAGTCGTGACGGATATCGAGATTTAAAAAACATAAAATAAAAATGCAATGTTTGGTGTTTTTTTTTTATTTTTTGGGTCAACGACCATAATGGTTGTGGTTACTAAAATATCAGTTTAAAAAGTCTTTTTTTGTGTACTTAATCCACACACATGTGACGGGTTTTGCTATCTAAACATGATAAAAAAAACTCAACTCATACGTCAAGTAACTACACAGCCAACCATTGCTGAAACCAAAAACTCTATCATGAAATCAATGTTTTATTTGTAAAATTAAATTTAGTCTTCGATACCCATCACGTCTGCGAAGTTTTGGCTAGCTAATTTAATTTGACCTTGCATAGTACATACTAATTCCATGGCCTAAAGATAAATTGTTCTGTAATAAGGTTGCTTACGAGTAAACGAAGTTTAGTACGCCCCTAAGTGTAGTAATGATCTTCACAAGGTAAAGACATGAATGAGTGCTCGAGGGTCGAGTTCAACGGCGAGAAATTGAATATAAATTAATTCAATGGACATGTGCAGAAAGATAAAGGAACTATACGGCTGTGCAATTTCAAAACCTAGCAACAGACATTAAAAATAAAATCGATGTTTTTGCATATTTGACTTGCGAGATATGATCTATACAGGGTGAAATTTAATTCATGGCATCCTTTTAAGAGGTCATTGTACTCATCATTATGAACAACTTTTACTATGGGACTAAACCTAAAATCGTGAAAAAAATCAGCTGTTCCTTCCATTTATGTTCACATAACTCGTCAAAATATAGGGAACTATTTTTTTTCGCGATTTCTGGTTTGGTCCCATAGTAAAAGTTGTTCAAAATGATGATTACAATGACCCCTTAAAAGGATGCCCATGAATTCAATTTCACCCTGTATAGTAAGTCAAATATGCAAAAACACCCATTTTTTTTGGAAATGTCAGTTGCTAGGTTTTGAAATTGCACAGCCGTATAAACAATATGATTCTCTGTTGGTCTAGTGGTCGCAAGTGAGACTGCTGAGCTGAACTGGTCCTGGGTTCGATTCCCAGGTCAGGCAAAGTGTTATTGTGTTTTTCCATCAAGAATTTCTCAGTAGCAGCCCGGAGTCTGGATTTGTGCCCGGTTGATGGCAATAGGCTCGACCCTATTACATGGGATTTAGGCTACCTTTCCACCAGAGATGAGCGATGATGCGTACCTAGTGAGGGATGTGTGTAAAACTAACCAATACCAACGCTAACTTCAAGCTATAAAAATGAAGCGATGTTATTGGTTGGTTTCACACACATCGCTCGCTACGCATCCTCGCTCATCTCTGGTGTAAACGCAGCCTTGAGCATAACTAGCGAAATGTGGGTGTACTTTAAGTACATCTCTGCTTAAATCCTCCGAAGATTACAGGCGTGATGTTGCGTTATGTAAGCAATATGACCTTAGTGAATATTGGATCTAGGAAACCGATTTGTAGGTATAGTCTTTATAGGCAGTCACTCCACGTAAAATACTGATATTAGCTGCATCCGGTTAGACTAGAAGCCGACCCCGTCATAGTTGGGAAAAGGCTAAGCAGATGGTGATGACAGAAGATTCCGTCTCTTGGTGTATCAGGGTCTTTTTCAGTTTTCAGGTAAGCACGATTTGCAGTACAATAATATATGGAACTTGAAATCTATGGGGTAATAGCATAACACTACATTAGCAATGGCTTCCATTTTGACAGTTCAACAACATTTATTGCTTTATTAACGTTGTTGAGCAGAAAAAAATTTAGAGCATATGAAGCAATGGAAATGGATTAGCAATATCCTTCAAAATGATTCATATTGTGATTAAGAGTTTGTTACTCATAAATACACATACACATACATAAACTCAGGGCTTCTTCCCCCTGCAGATGGAGAGTATAGCTCACCGTCCGCTGGCCCGTGCCGGACGGACGGCGCGTATGTGTTCCACGCGCGCCTCAAAGAGATGTCAGCATAAGGGAAGGGGCCTGTTAGGGCCGATGCCTGCCGGGTCAGCGGGGTTGTCCGAAAGGGTTACCGCTGCCCCGGAACATAAAGGGCTAAGGAAGGAACACGGGTGGGTTTTAGTCAGTAAGAGTCTGACACTTCCTTCCGCTCCACCCAGAGCGGGAGGAGTCATTTGATGATTTCCCATCCACAAAAAAAGGCTTTCTTCCCATGAAGGTAAGCAGAAACTACAGGACGCAACCTGCTACGAACCTTGCAAGGTCCTTTTGCTCCGTCCGTGATTTTAGTCTTGTCAGTTTCTAAAAATACCAAAGCTATCCTCCAATAGTTGGGTAAGTGTTGCTGTTAGAACAGAGGCTAATCCCAAGCCCACACCTTCAAAGTCCGAATATAAATCATAATGGGTTCCCCTGGGCGTGTCAACTGTCAATTATACAAGTATCCCTTTGAACTGGGTTTATTTCTAACTAAGATAAAAAATTTAGTAAAAGCACACTTAAAAAACTAATTCACGTGTCTATGGAATTTCCCGAATTTCATAAAAATAGATTACCTACGTGATGAAAAATACTGAAAATGTTTGCAAAGACAGAGAGCTCTAAGATATAGTGGCAAAAAGACCAATACTCCAAAAAATAAAAATATAACTTACGGTACCAAAAAGATTCAATCCAAAAAGTCCTTTAAATTCAAACTCACCCGAAAAAAAATTCTACACGCACTTCCACATAAATCACACACACATACACAGCACTCACGTCGACTCGTACGCCACCAATCAGTTTTCAGATCACGACTCTGCGCGCGCGCTTCGTAGAACGCGTGCGTGTGTTGCGCGCGCTCAATCCCTACTGGTTCAAACTTCGCGTCGATATAGCGTTCCTAGAAATTGGTTCGATTGGTTTTCGATTTTTGAATTATATTTTTGGAACTGTGACCTTCTTGTCTCTATGGCCAGTAGTCCAGTACCATGTAATGCCAACAACCTATCTGTGGTAATGCAGGCAATTAACTTTTGGTCCAGTTGCGTAGAGGTATAGGTGAATCCCGAGATTTTTTTGATGTCAGGTTTCGATCAAGAATGTCAGGTTAATAATGAAAAAAGATTTATTGGTGCTAATTATCACTGATAATAATATCAATGTTAATGAAAGGTAATTTCGATGAAACTCTGATTTTTAATTTGCCGTAAAATGACAGACAGCCACATCTAAATCACAATTAAAAATCAGAGTTTATACTGGTGATGGTCTTAATGGCCCCTCTCACTGAGAGGAGGCCTGTGTCCCAGCAGTGGGAACATTATAGGCTGATTATGTGGTCTTAATTATAAACTAAGAAGGTACTACGAATTTCTTTAATTTTTAGTAGATCCTGTCAATATTTCAATGGTTTAGTTGTCAGATTACAGACAATGTTTAATTAAAGATAGAAATAATGTCACATGATCAGAATTCCAAAATAATAGACCGAAATAAAAAGTTTAAACCACGTTTGACACATGATTCTAAACTTAAAAACAAAACAGAAGCCATCCCGCCAATCACAACGCTTATGAAGCCTCTACTTACGTTTTTTTTTTCTACATTTTATTATTCCGGACGGACGTTACACTATGTGAATATCCTGAGTGCACATTGAACCAAAACGCGTTATAGCGTGGATAAAAACAGTTTTAACTTTTTTCGTGTTTCGGACATTGATTTTTTGGTCAGTGCGGATATATGGCTTACTGGGTTGTTGACAGGAAGAGACTGGCTACAAACATTTAGAGGGTCACAAATAAACAGTTAAAGAGATTAGTATTGCCTCGATGCTTCGTGAATTTATCACACTAATAACATCACATCACACTAATCACATCACACTTCACACTATCACACTAATATTATAAAGGCGAAAGTTTATGAGTGTGTGTGTTTATATGTTTGTTACTTCTTCACGCTCAAATGGCTGGACCAATTTTGATAAAATTTTGTATGGAGATAGCTGACACCCTGGATTAACATACACACTACTTTTATCCCAATATTTCCACAGGATCGTTATTTACGCGGGTGAAACCGCGGGACGCAGCTAGTGCTAGGTCATAAATGCTGACTTGTCCTGGGTTCGATTCCCAGGTTCGGTAAGGTGTCTCTGGGTCTTTCCATAAGGAACTACTTAGTAGCAGCCCAGGATTTGTTCCCAGTGGGTGGTAATAGGCTCGCCTTCTTAGATAGGACTTAATCATATCTGACGACAATTGGATGCGCTATAGGTAGGTAGGTACAGTCACGTCTAAAAGTATGCATACAATTGGCAATTTTCAATTCCGATTTTTTCGGGAAATAACGAATGCAACGTTGAAATACGACACTTAACATAAACCTATGGGTTCGAAAATACTATTTTCGTAATAACATAAAATTTCATTCAAAAATAAAGGAGAAAATCGCCTTTGAATAAAGCCAAGTGTATACATACTTTTAGACGTGACTGTACTCTGCGTTACCCTTCGAAGAATACAGTCATGATTTTATGTTCTCCTCCTTCAGTTTTTATTATCCTCTTTGTAGAATTCTGTTGATTCCGTATTTATGTTGAACATATCACTTCCCTGGCTCTCTACCACACCAAGCGCCATCGTATATAGCCCGCTTCACTTTGTCTGTTTCCCGCCATTCCTCGTAGCTGACAGATGACATAAGTGACAGCAGCTACCCCGCTTGTGTGAATGAGACAGTGTTTACATATCTATTTAATAGATACACTACACTCTTGATTTCGCACCTTCCACTACACCATTGAGGTCATTACAATAAATTAACGTCCATAGCTGGCCATCATTTATACAGGGTTAGTCTTCAAAGACCAGCCATTGTATAGACGATGAAATTGAACAATTTTCTCCATGGGACCACCATCGTAATCACGAATAAAAATTCAGCCGTCCCTTACGTTTAGGTCGAGTAGGTATTGAAGTTTCCTATGGGACAGTTGATAAATTTTTAGCGATTACAATGTTGGTCCCATGGAGAAAGATATTCAATTTGATGGTCTGTAGTCTGTACTACACCCTTAAATTTGGCTGGTCTTTTGAATATAAACCCTGTATACACAAACAAGGTAGCTTTTTCCTAAATACCCGTTTGAGGAAAACAGGTGTGGTTATATAAGGTGGTGTTTGGTAGCTGGATGCAAAGCACCATTTAGAGCATTTTGAGCCATACGTGTCTTAGACGAAGTATGTTTTTTTTTTTTAACTGCAAACTTTTAGTCAACCAATACCAACTTTAACTGGGAAAAAAGAAGTAATTAAAAAAATTAAGAAACCCGACTGCAACCTTATACTTAAACTAACTGAAAAGCTAAAAACAAGCCCATTTTAAATTAAATAAAAGTTGGAAGCAGGCGGGACCCATTTGAGTTTGAAACTAAATGGTATGGGCCCCGCCTGCTTCCAACTTTAATTTATTTTAAAATGGGCTTGTTTTTAGCTTTTAAGTTACTTTTAGTATAAGGTTGCAGTCGGTCTTTTTAATTTTTTTTTATTATTTCCAGCTTTTTAGTTTACAAATGTGAAAGATTTCGCAGACGATTTAGTTCTTAGTACGTGTTTTTTACGATTTGTCACTTTGAATTACTTTTAACCATATAATTTGTTTATATTTTTGTAATCACCTTTTAAAACCCTTTATTTTGATACCCCACTCGACAGGTTTTGAGAGAAAAGTAATTTTTGAAGGTATAATATGGCGCCAAAAATCCGCCATTTTGGTTTTTTTTTATTTTGATATACCCAGTGTCACTTTCACAGTAAATACAAATCTTAAAATATATCGAGCCGTTCAGGCCGCAGAGCGTGCATAACATACACATACATACATAAACATACATACATACAAACATACATACATACATACTCTTGAAAAACATAACCCTCCTTCTGGCGCAGTCGGGTAAAAAAACATACTTCGTCTCTAAGACATGTATGGCTTAAAATGCTGTAAATGGTGTCAACTATCACTCCCTTAAAGCTTTGCACTCAGCTTCCAAACATCCTGTATAATACTGGTGGGTCGATAAGTGATTGATGATAAAATGGAAAAAGTTCCGTCTCTTACTGACAGTTCCGAAGTAATTAAAGAAATGCGTGAGAGATAGTTTTTCCATCGCATTCTCTCGCGTGATGTTGAAGTTTCTACCAGCCATACTTATCGAGAAATCATCATTCACAGTTTATGGAACTGTTAACATCTATATAAAACGTAAGTAATTACATTGAACGTGCGGTTTTATCCATCTATAATAATAAAACTTTAGAGTCTGTTTGTTTGAACGCGCTAATCTTTGGAACTACCGATACCGGTCGGATTTGAAAAAATCTTTTACATTTCATAGCCCAATTTGTGAGCAATTTGGAGGGGCTTTAGGCTATTTAACATCACGCTAGGACCTTTAGGGGCTGAGCAAAATTGAAAAAAGTCAGAAAAAACGCCAAGCGAAAACGAAGTAATAGCGCGGGCAGACGATGCGATGCGACGGGGTGGGTCGGGGGAACAAGAAGTTTCGCGCGGATGAAGTCGCGGGCAGAAGCTAGTCCTGTATAAAACGTAACAATTACATTGAACGTGCGGGTTTATAATAACAGTTCTTTATGTAATATTAATGGAACAGGAGGGTTCGTAAAAAAAAAGAAAAGGAAATTATTTCCTTTTCATTTGCTTTTTGTCTTGAGGTTTTGGTGTTGTTGACTTTATGTAGGGTGCCACTGTGCGTAAAAGTAAGAATTTAACGTTTTAATTTATTTGAACCCTAAAGCATCATCTTAGAGGAACTTTAAAACATAGTAATAATTTTATTTATCTATTCTCACTTCGAAATTGTAATGCATTTTACCTATATTAGCCAGCCTTGTAGTTCCGGAGGTGCGGGATTGTCCGAAAGGGTTACCGCTACCACGGAACATAATGGGCTAAAGAAGGAACACTGATGGGTTTTAGTCGGTAAATCTCTCACTCCCTTCTGCTCCACCCAGAGCGGGAGGGGTCATTTGATGATTTCCCATCCAAAAAAAAAAGCCTTGTAGTTGTTGTATTGAGCATCCTTTTCCATAATTTATTTATTAAAACAACATTATTCAATAAATTATACCACATACATACAGGGTGTTACAGAAAGGGTATATCAATACAAACGGGTTGAAGAGTGTACCTGGTCTAGAATCTCTGTACAAAATTTCAGCTCAAAAGCATTAACTTTGAAAATGCTTAAGTAATATTTTTTTATTTCGATAGTTTATTAAATTGAAATCACAACAAACGTGTCACCGCACTACGAGGGTCATTATCCATTATGTGTAGTGTGTCTGTGCGCCTAGTACACGCACATCACGCCGCCGCGTGCCAGTGCAGCGCCGTGATGTCGAAATAAAAAAAATATTAAGCATTTTCGAAGTTAATGCTTTTGAGCTGAAATTTTGTACAGAGATTCTAGACCAGATACAATCTTTAACCCGTTTGTATTGATATACCCTTTCCGTAACATCCTGTATATTATGTACTTACATGTTATCGCAGTTTCTGACGATATACAAAAAATTAACGAAATCCGTCGCGATAAAAATCAACTATTCCCATTGATAATTATATCAATGGCTGTTCCCTACATTTTGACGAGTTATGCGAACATAAATGTAGGGAACAGCTGATTTTTTTTCTCGACCCATTTCTTTCATTTTTTGTATATCGTCAGAAAAGGCGATAACAAGTATGTGGTATAATTTATTGCATACTAGCAGCGCCCCGCAGTTTCACCCGCATAAGTGTCGATCCCGTGGGAATATCGGGATCAAAACTATCCTTTGTCCTTCCCCGGGACTCAAACTATCTCTATACCGAATTTAATCTAAATCGGTTTAGTAGTTTAGGCGTGAAAAGGTAACATACAGACAGACAGACAGAGTTACTTTCGAATTTATAATATTAGTATGAATATCTGGTTTCCATATTGTATATAGTTACACACATATAAACAGATAAGAAGAAAATACCAGAAAAATACGTGGCGCAAAGGCGATGCTCATTTCTAAAGAAATCACTTGTATAAAGTAGATAAAAAGAGAATAGTAGACATTAAGTACTTTCGCTCTAAGTTCACAGTGTGTTATGAGCGTGACAAATAACCTTTTCCCACACTTGACTTTTAAATATAGATTTAATGATAAAAAGAGAAGGTTATAAAAAGTAATGTCTACTTTGTTACGCCATGGCCACAGAACGACAAGATAAAAAACCTTGATAAATATATGGGACATGCAAATATTAATCAGCCTCTAATGTTCCCACTGCTGGGACGCAAGCCTCCTCTCTTCGAGAGGGAGTGGGCTGTGATCTACCACGCGGGCCCAATGCGGGTTGGTGGATATCACATGTCTTTGAATTTTTGGTTCTAGGACATGCCGGTTTCCTCACGATGTTTTCCTTCACCGTTTTGAGAGCAAAGGTGCACTGAAAAAAAAAGTAGTTGCCACAATCAAGATTTTGTTTAGATTGACTAAGTAACTTGTTTGCATCTGAGCCTATCAAGCACAATGATCACAGCTACTACTTTTATTTGATTGAGATTTGAAACGGGATCTTGATTGGAGTTATCACAAAACCTATTTGCAGCAATCAAGTTGATCAAGTTGCTTGATTGACACAACTAATGCAACTAACTAACAACTAACTTACTTTGTTGTTTTAACTCTTCTACAATGATGTCATGTTAAGGGTAATCAAGAAACTTGTTTGAGCGTTCAATCATTTGGACTAGTATTGCTGCAATCATGTCGTGATGATCAACTTAACTAAGATTTTTATTATTCTAAACAAGATATCGTCCATCAAGCTAAAAAGTCACTTGATTGGAGTGCATTTTTTTCAGTGTAATGAAACAATTTTGACTAAGTAAAGCGCTTGTCTGGGTTCGAACCTACGACCTACCACTCGTACGTCGCGGCCGTTACCACAGGGGCCACCATTGCTCTCAAACTTATTAGAGATCAAATCCTACTAATACACCTACGTCCTATCCAACTAATATTATAATCGCAACAGTTTGTGAGGATGGATAGATGGATGTTTGCTACTCTTTCACGCAAAAACTACTGAACGGATTAGGATGAAATATGGCACACAGATAGTTTATAAACAGGATTAACACATAGGGTACTTTTTATCCCGATATTCGGGATCGAAATTTATGCGGGAGCAACCGCGGGGCGCTGCTAGTTAAGTATAAATACTTTTTTGACGGTTAGCCACTTAAAAGTTGGACAGCTTCGGTCTGACATTATGATATCGGTTATCCTCAGTAATTAGTTGTAAAGGTTATAAGCCCCTTGTGAAATACTGAAATTCATTCTTGTCTATGTAGAGGGTTGTGGCTATATAATCGGACGGGTCAGTCGCACGGGTCGATCGATCAGGTCAAGCTACGTTTGCCGCGGTTTGTCCGTGGATGGGTGACCATCTTTCCAAACCAAGACCACTCCGTGCCTCGGAAAGTGCGTTAACCCGTTGCTCCCAGCTGTCATTCGTGGATCTTTGACAGTCGTTACGGGTCGTCAGAAGCCCGAAAGTCTGACTAGTCTTACCGAGGTGTATCGTATTACTCAGTAACTGGGTTGTGAAAGTCAGATGGGCAGTCGCTCCTTTTATTGCAATACTGGTATTCAGCTGGTAGTTAGACTGGAAACCGACCCCAAAAACAGTTAGGAAAAAGGCTAGGCAGATGATGACGACTCTTGTCTAGGTAGACTTGACAAAAATTTAGCGTAATCAGTCTATAATGTTCCCACTGCTGGGACACTGGCCTCCTCTCGATGAGAGGGAAAAAAACTCACGAGTAAAACTCACTTAATCAGAGGATTGCTGTTACTGCAGTCATTTATTTTCATTTTGAAATCTTTATGCTGAAGCTCAAAGCATTTATTTCAATTATGCCAATTACCGCCACTTTTGAATCGTCAAGGAGTCGGTCAGTGAGAAAGATGAAGCTGGTTAATAGCATATTTAAGTACCTAATCACCTGCATGGCAATTCACATCCATCTGACAGGCTATCTTGTTGAAAACGACACATTGCGATATACTGATTGCCTTTTTTTTATCGTGTGGAAATCCTCATGGATATCCATCACCCTGGGGTGGGTGGAGGAGTCTGTCAGACTCTTACTGACTAAAACCACACGGTGTCCTGCTGCTACCTTTAGCCGGGGTGCTGGAGTGCTTGCGTATTTCGTCACGCTCCCCCGGCCAGGTGTTGGCCCGCATGAATCCATGCGGACCCCGTCACCCTCAGCGGCCGCAAACGGCCACCATTCCTCTAGAGAGAGGCGCGCGCGGAACTTGCCTAGAGAAGATTAGTGCAAGATTTGCGTTCATCTATTTAATTTGAACTGACAGATTTTCGGATTTTGGAGTTGTGAAACAGAGCTTAGAGGACTCCTTTTTTTTATGGATGGGAAATCATCAAATGACCCCTCCCGCTCTGGGTGGAGCGGAAGGGAGTGTCAGACTCTTACTGACTAAAACCCATCCGTGTTCCTTCCTAAGCCCTTTATGTTCCGGGGTAGCGGTAACCCTTTCGGACAATCCCGCACCCCCGGGACTCCTACGATAACATTGATTGATGTTCGATACCGTACGGAAGCGTATCGAGTGGTTGACATTGAGTATCAATTGGTGGTTTACCTATGTTGGCCTTCTTGGATGAATGAAACCACTTGGTGGCAGATCTTAATTTTGGACGGAAACTCCAGGATCTTCAGTGGGTGCACCAGGTTCTACGCCTTGGCATTTGCAGTTCCCAGAAGAATCTATGTCATTACCTTCTTAAAGCGTCTAGCGCAGAAGACATTAGGAAGAAATATCTTATTCTTCTTCTTATTAGCCTGTGACATCCCACTGCAGGGCAAAGGCCTCCCTACTCTCTCATGAGAGAGTAGGGGTTTAGGCAAATTAACTCACCGCGCTTGTCTAGTGCGAGTTGGTGGGTGTACAGCGGACCGCCTGACTGGGTTCATCAGCCGCCGCCCTGAGTTAATATCCTGCACTAATATCGACTGTTCCATCCGAGCCTATTTGGGTGTATTTATCCCATAGCCTACAGGTGGCGTTCTACATTTAGTTCAATACTAAATGCACGACAGTTTAGTCATATCGAGGACTAAAGAAGAAATATCAGTTCACAGTATTATTTTATGTTAACGATGGTTATGCAACTACCAACGTACCTATTGCGAAGTTGTCAATGCAAAAAAACCAATGAACTAATTTGTATGTGAGGTGCAACTAATCGACGCCCGCGCAGGCATGACTCATTTAGCCCCTGACGTCACTTCAAACTAAAAATAGTTCGAGGATCACTTCCGTGCGATTCAAAAAGTTTTTATGCACAAAATGACCTTGTGCAATAAAAATACCAATTTAGGTTTAGCAGGAAAACTCAAAATGGGATTTAAAACTTTTATGTGCGCAAATCTTACTTTTTGTCTCCGGTAAGCAAAAGAGTATGGACACCCCCCACACCCCCACCCCACCTCACCCCTATTTCCCTCAGTGACTCTAGCCAACAGAAAATAATGAGATCTTCTTACTTATGCTCATTGAATCAATAAATTCCAGTCAAACCAAGATCGAATTTTCGATTTTCAGAATTATTTCGTGCTAAAAACTTACCACTTGAATTGCTTATTGAAAGAGAAAAATCTTGTTATTTTCATCTAATAGATTTTGAAAACAGAAACGTTTTCCATAAAAAGTTGAAATTGAATTTAGAAGTAATTTAACTTTTTTATTTTGTGCCAGAGGTTTTTTAATGCGAAATAAAACTTTTTTTATTATGAGGACAACCTGTTTACTCAGTTACGGCGAAAATATACAGAATATCTTCGATCAATATTGATCGAAGCAGTATACATATACACAAACTATTACTATTGATTCAGCACAAAATTCTAGACGCCCTAGAGTAGAAATTTTTAGTCGGTTATCCAAAAAACAATCGGCTGTTTCATAGAACTAAAAGTGCAATATCTACGCATTCAAAATGTATGGAACAACCTCTACAACCACGATACCACTGGATATCACGATTGCCCTTGGTAAGACTGGTAATCAGACTTATGGGCTTTTGACTACCCAGAACGACTGTCAAAGATCTACGAATGAATGACAGCTAACTCCGACTACCCTGCTAAAAATAAATTCCCTTGAACAACCCTTAACATGTCATGGGAACTTTTAGTGTCACTATTTGTAGGCAAAACACATGGCCAAGGTTTTTACAGCCCGTAAAAAGCGTGGGAATGGAATATAAACGAGCTTGAAAATACGATTTTTTTTTTCATTCATTCATAACAAGTTCGTCGAATTCTGACTTTAGCAATTTGAACGCAAAAATGAGTAAACAATGGCGCCTGGATCAAACAAGTTACTGAGTTTTTTTTTTAATTCTGCCTTTGTTGTTAATAAATAAATTCATATTCTCTCTAAGCTTTTAGAACATTTTGTTTCAGAATAATTATGTTAGTATTTTTTATGATGGGTAAAAAAAATTACCCATCTTAGAAAAATATTGTTGCCTTTGAAAGCAAAGTTTTTGTGTTGTTTTTTTTGTAAATTATTTTTTGGTTTGTGATTCTCAAATGCAGACCTAATCAAAATTGTAGGTACTTAAAATAGGGGTGAAATTCGTATGGTTATACCTAATAAAGCATTTGATAACTTAAACTTCGTGTCTTATGTACCAACATGAAAGCGAATACATACATACACCACTGCTCAAAAGATATTCTGGGTAAAAAAACTGTTATTGAGATGAAACTGTCCTCAATGAGACTCTGGTAAACATAAACTATAGCTTCTGCGCGCGACTTCGTCCACGTGAAATTTCTTGCTCCCCACCCCGTCGCATCGCATCACCTACCCGCGCTATCACTTCGTTTTCGCTTAAGTATTCTTTGACTTATTACTCGGCTCCTATGAATTGGGCTATTAAATGCAAAAAGATTTTTCTCAAAACCGACTGGTAGTTCTAGAGGTTAGCGCATTTAAACAAACAAACTCTTCAGCTTTATTATTAGTAAAGTAAAGATTAGAACAGCATAGCTATTCACAACCTTACGACAGGCTATCGTATCGAAAACGACACATTTCGATAACCTGATTTGACTTGCCCCCGACTTAGCAAATAGCTGTTGGAAGAATAGCGGGCGTCTGATTTAAACTGACAACATTTTCGGGTTTTGGACTTGTGAACAGCGTTGAGAAGACTCCTACGATAACATTGATTGATGTTCGATACGATACGGAAGCATATCGAGTGTTTGTGAATAGCTATGCAGATATACCTACTATGTACGACTTACGAGTCCCTTTGTGTCCTGCCCTTTGTAGGAGATCAATTGGCAATACCTTTTACCTCAAACTCCTACCCAACTCAACTCTTGTCTTGCATAGGGTCGCAGCGCAGCATAATGCTGAGCGATAGCCGTTTTGCGTGGATGAGACGCATGTTTCCCCCTACCTTTTTTAATTTAATTTTTTGTGTTTATGTTCTTTTTTGTGTCATGTTCACCTCAAATAAACGTATTTTCTTTTTTTCTTTCTTTAAACTGTTAACTAGTTTTCACGTTACCGATCTCTGCCCTATAAACTATGTGATAGTTTCACGGATATCGAGATAGTTTAGTAGGTAGGTATATAACATCTCTCACATCACACTAATATTATAAATGCGAAAGTTTGTGAGAGTGTGCGTGTGTGTGTTTATATGTTTGTTACTTCTTCACGCTGAAACGGCTAGACCAATTTGATAAAATTTTGTATGGAGGTAGCTGACACCATGTATTAACATATAGGCTACTTTTTATCACGCAATTCCCACGGGATCGACATTTACGCGGGTGAAATCGCGGGGCGCAGCTAGTAATAATATTATAAATTAGAAAGTAACTCTATTTGTCTGTCTGTCTGTCTGTATGTTACCTTTTCACGCCTAAACCACTGAACGGATTTCGATAAAATTTGGCAGAGAGATAGATTGCATCCCGGGGAAGGATATAGGATAGTTTTTATCCCGATATTCCCACGGGATCGAAACTTATCCGGGTGAAACCGCGGGGCGCAGCTAGTACAACATAAATCAAGCCTGTTATAATACCCGAATGGTTAGGCAGAGATGAACCTATAGCAACATTTCTCCGTCTCATGTAACAGGGGGCAAGCCTATTGCCATCAACCGGGCAAAAATCCAGACTGCGGGCTGCCTAGGAAAAAGCCTGATGGAAAAACTCAATAACACTTTGCCTGACCTGGCAATCCAACCCAGGACCTCATGCAGTACCGCTTGCGACCACTAGACCAAGGAGGTGGAGCCGAGGCAATATGTTTTCTAGACTGTTTATATTGTTACAGATATGTTACAAGGAGCGCCTGTCAAACTGCCAACCTCTTTACGAGTTACTAGTCCAACGTGCCCCAGTATAGTGCCAAGAATGTACCACAGTGACAGACACCAAGACAGACCAAGTTTCGTTCCCAGGAGTATAAAACACAATACATAAAAATACGTTTTTATAACACAATCAAGCATTTTTATCACATTTCTATGAAACACCGCAGATCGAAAACTGGATTGCATATTGAATACCAAATATGACAAGTTTGAGGAATCTAAGTAAACATTAAATTTGTTGCTGATTGAATCTAGATTTTACAGAGCTAAGCACAAGGTTCAAAATTGGAGTGGAGGTGGTTTTTAATATCCAAGTTACCTACTGAAACTATAGAGTTTGGTATAGAAGGCAGACTTCGCGACAGCGGGTTTGACGCAAAATGTGCACTTCGCAAAAATGTGCACTTCGCAAAATGTGCACTTTGCAAAATGTGCACTTCGCAAAATGTGCACTTCGCAATTTGTGCACTTCGCAATTTGTGCACTTCGCAATTTGTGCACTTCTCAAAATGAGTGTGAATTTTATCACATTGGGTCAAAATAAAAACCGTTTGCTTACCTACACTATGCTTTTTTTATTATTTAGTCCTGATACTCCAACAGGCCTCTCTGCAACGATGTCGAATTGACTGGCGCTACATCGAAGTGTTAAGATGTTTGTATGACACTGCAATGATGCAGGATCAGAAAACCAGCCCCATCCAACTGCTCAGGGGGGTGAGACAGGGGGATGTAATTTCCCCTAAATTTTTTACCAACGCATTGGAAGGCGTTTTCAAAACGCTGGACTGGACTGGACAGGGTATCAACATGAACGGCGAGTACATCTCGCATCTTTGATTTGCCGATGACATCGTCATAATAGCAGAGACGCTGGAACAGCTAAACCAAATGCTGCACAGCCTAAATGGAGCAGCCTCCCGGCGGGTTGGCCTCGGCATGAATTTGGACAAAACAACAGTCATTTACAATTCGCACGTCGTGCCGAGTCTAATCCAGATCGAAGCGTCGCTTCTCGAAGTTGTGAAGGATTATGTCTACCTAGGACAAGTCATCCAGCTCGGTAGACACAAGTTTAAGAAAGAGGCTGACAGAGGGATCCAGTTGGGTTGGACAACATTTGGAATACTTCGTCAAGTCTTCTCGTCGCCTATCCCGCAGTGTTTGAAGACTAAGGTCTTCAACCAGTGCGTCCTGCCCGTCATGACATACGGTGCTGAAACGTGGACACTGACTGTCGGGCTGGTCCACAGATTCAATGTCACTCAGCGCGCTATGGAGCGAGCTATGTTCGGAGTCTCTTTGAGGGATAAAATCAGGAATTAAATTATCCGGAAAAGAACCGGAGTTCCCGACAGAGCTGGCATGAAGTGGCAGTGGGCTGGCCATGTCTGTCGAAGGACCGTTTGTTTTTTTTTTTGCATTAGTTAGTAATATTTAGGGCCGCACTCGTCAAACGTCAGTTAAAGTTAACTCTTTTGTAAAATTGTTATCTCTCATTTACTATAAATAAATATGTTGTGATTATTATGTGTATAGCTGACGTGTACTGAAAATACATAATCAAACATTTCCTGAACGTGATTACTTTTTTACAAAGAAACTACTGTTATCGTGCTATTATGAATTACTTCTTTTGCGGGTGGATTGCAGTTTTAAGTTTTGTATTCGTTAATGTTATTTGCGTATGAAGTAAAATGTAAATAGCTGCTTAGTTTGTGTGTCAAAGTTCTTATAAGTTTTAAAAATATTCTCAAAGTAAGTGAAATTTATGTAAGTAATTTCTTATCTATATACATATAATAAAACAAAATAATAAAAAAAAATTGTAAGCAAACGGTTTTTATTTTGACCCATTGTGATAAAATTTACACTCATTTTGAGAAGTGCACAAATTGCGAAGTGCACATTTTGCGAAGTGCACAAATTGCGAAGTGCACATTTTGCGAAGTGCACATTTTGCGAAGTGCACATTTTTGCGAAGTGCACATTTTGCGTCAAACCCGCGACAGCAAACATGGTGCAGATATAATGCAATATGAATTGAGACGAACCAATTCCAAGTAGGGTAGGTATTTTCACGACGTACAATCCAAACAACATTTTGTTATTTTCGATAGGATTGTGAACTTGTTTATTTATTAATGGAGAATTCAATAAAAACTTTGATAAATTACCAACAACATTTTTATTTTATTACAAGACTAGCTTCTGCTGGCGGCTTTCATGGGTTTTCATTTTTGTGCGGAACCCTAATTTTATTTTTTTTTCTAAAATAAAACTAGTGTTACTTCATAAAATATCAGCTATCTGCCAGTGAAAGTCCCGTCAAAATCGCTCCAAACGTTTAGGAGATTCCCATATAACTCTCTTCACTTGCTTCGCTTGCAAAAAAAACTTATATTATAATGCTATTTTAAAAGTTGTTTACTTATAATGCTATAGCGACACTGGTATCTTAGGTATTTTTGGTGCTGTAGAGCCTTCACGCAGACGACGTCGCGGGCAGCAGCTAGTAGTTCCTAAGCCTGCTGCAAAGATCGTACACATAGACTGGGTAGAAGCGCCAGACCTTTCGACCCACGTTACGCAGTTGACATTACATAGGTGCTAACATCCAGTGTTTATTACATTCTAATGAATAAAGAACCTAACATGAACTTTTATTCGCTTGGATATCATTAATCCCGGCCAAGGGCGAGGCGTAATAGTATATTATGACGTTTTACTGGCGCGCCGACGTCATAAAACGTCCGCCGACGGATATATTACCATATCGAGGAAATTGACTTCAAGTTGGTGCCAATCTTCCGCAGTTCTGGAATGCGACGAACGTATCATGAAAGGAAATGAAGGAATTCTTATTCAACTAAACCTTTTCTTACGCTTTTTGTCATACAGGCCCTAGATGTAAAGGCTTTTTAGAGGTTTCAACTGGGGAGACGAATAGTAGAGATGTCTGACTTATTACTTGTTAATTTACAAAAAAAAAATATATCGTTTACTTTTACCATGTTTGTAAATATGTGAGCACCATGTATCTATCAGATAATTAATTTATATGTCATGGTTTCGTTTTTAATTCTTTTACCTTGCGGTATAGTAATTTTATTTTAGGTGCATCGTCCTCATATATTATTATATAATTAATGTACCCATGCAAAATAATTATTGTAAAATATTTTAAAAGAGTAACGGTGGAGTTTCTTGCTCATTCTTCTCCATACGAAAACTACCTTTTGGAAGGGGCGACTAGAATCAATTCTATTTTATAAAGGTAATTTTTGACGTTCAAAAGTGCCTTTTATGTGCCTATTTGAAATAAATGCTTTGACATGCTGCACCAAACGCTATTGATTTGGGATAAAGATCGGACAATGATGATTATGAAGTAAAGACTTGCAAGTAAGTTTCCGTTGTCTTGTTTTTTATTCTTGTTAACTTCTTCGTAAATAATAATGTGATGTAAAAATCGAATCCATCCATAATATAATTTTATAAATGCGAAAGTAACGCAGTCTCTTTGCATGTTACCTTCTCACACCATAACGTTCAACGGATTTGGAAATCGGATGAACCTGAGTTCGAATATATCGGATACTTTTGTCCCGGTAGACCATCCCGTGGGATAATTTCCGACCTCCAAGCGTTCAATACCCGCGGTCTAGCCCGATCGGCAAAAGCTCATATAAAAGTAAAACAAATTACCCTTTAACAATCTGTCAGTCCATTTATTAACGGCACCAGCCATTTTTGTATCGTAAATCATTATTTCCACACAAAATCTACAGCTTACCAGCAAATCAATCGCGAACATTTGAATATTACTAGAGCTCCAATCGGCTGGATTCCTGGGGGCTCGGTCATCAATCATGTGCAGGCGACGGAGTGGAAAACACCTGGCCAGGTCACTGACCCCGCTCGGTATCATGTACTAGGAAGGTATGAACACTATGTACGTAAAGGTACGTATTAGGCAACAATACATAGAGACAATAGGATTGTTTGGAGTGTTGTGTTGTTGGGCTTTGAATGGAAGAGTTATGCGGAGTGATTCGTCAATTCGTCCTACATGCTTACGGCCCATTTGGGTCGACTTGACGAATTTTTTTTTATTTTTGTCAAATCGTCCCAAGTGGAACGAATCAGTCGTTATGCGATTATAATGCTCGTTCTGTGGTAGTAAGTATGCTGTTCTTCAAAACAATGCAACAGATTTTGATGCTGTTTTCATCATTAGGTATTTAGAGAATGTATTCCGGAAGGTTTATGTGTAGGTATAATAAATATCTGCGCTCCGCGGTTGCACCCGCGTAAGTCTCGATCCCGTAGGAATATCGTAATATAAACGGAATCTGAATCATTTTGAAACCAATTGCTAATTCATTGCTTCATAAGTTCGAAAAATTTGTCTGTTCAACACGTAAATAACGCAATGAATGTTGTTGCTGTTTTTGTTGCTGTCAAAATGAAACCGATTCCGATTAATAATGTGTTACGCAATTGCTCCGCAGGTCATGGTCTACCCATGTGCCAAACCCATTGAGCCGTTTTAGCGTGAACGCATAAAAAAAAAACATACAAGAAATCAAAACTTTTCTCTTTATAATATTAGTTTAGTTTAATATTAAACTTACATACAATATACATATAACTTCTGTATAATAAAAAAGAAATCTCGATGTTTTGTGAAGTCGTAAAAACCATGCGAAGCAGGGGCGGGTTGTTAGTCATATCTAGTAGAACACGCGAATGAGACCTGGAGGTCCACTCCCTATGCAAGAAATCCGTAGTTTCAGTCGAAGTTACGGATGATTCCTACTCTGTTTCTCCTACAGACATAAGATTAGTTTGGGGCCCGAACTAAGAGTGAATGAATGAATGATTTACAGTATTGTCCCTCGATGTGTTTTTGCCCTTTAGGCGCGATTGGTCCAATTCGAAAAAGTAAATTTTCATTTATTTATAAAACAATTTATATTGTGTTTTTTTTTTTTTTTTGATGGACCGTTATTTATTTAGAGAAAATGTAACTTCCTATTTACACTAGATACTAAATGAAATGACTAACTAACTTACTATACAAATAACTACAAAAACATTGTGTTGAATATAATATAACTACACATGCAATTTACATACGAATACAAAAACCTATGAATTATTAATTAACATTCCAAGTGAAATTCAAATATGCTGCCAGTCTGCCACACAGTTTTAGATATAATGTCAAAAGATTTCTAGATTATATAATGTAATTCATTTATTATTGAGAGCAGTGGTGGCCAAGTGGTAACGGCCTCGACTTACGGTCGTGGGTTCGAATCCAGACAGGCGCTTTACATTGTGTAAATTATGTCACCACCACTGCTCTCAAAACGGTGAAGGAAAACATCGTGAGGAAACCGGAATGACCTAGAACCAAAAATTCGAAGACATGTGACATCTGCCAACCCGTACTGGGCCCGCGTGGTGGATTACGGCCCACTCTCACTCACTGAGAGGAGGCCTGTGCCCCAGCAGTGGGAACATTATAGGCTGATTTTATCTATTTATTATTGTGTCACATTATTTCCGGTATATTATTCAGAAATATTACATATTATATTATAATTAATCGGGTGTAGGGTTCACTCGGAAGTTTCGGACTAGGTACTTTCTGACGGCCCCTTTCGTAATTACTTCTGATCCTGAAAAATTTGGTACCTATAGACGCGAACACGTCTTTCTTCATCGTATGATAAAAAAACGCTTGCTTAAATACACACAAATTACACTCCAGATAAAAAAGTCTCATCATCTCGAAGTGGTCCTAAGTTCCGCGCCAAAAAAACCATTTTCACCTACATCAATTCCTTAACACATACATACATACAACACAATTTACAGATAACATCCCATTCTACTTACCCACGCTGTCCGATACTAAATCAAGTGGTTATGTGACACGGCCGTGACGTGAATATCGGACTGTACGATTAATGTACATGTATCTTGGTTACTGAACCGTTGGGGCACAACTTGTGTACCTACTTTGTTTGTAGGGGGGTAATTATATGGGGTAAGGGATGATGGTAAGATGACGTCATGCAGGTCATGGAAGCTTCTCATGACCTTCATTAGGTACATCATCTTACAATCAGACTGGAAAGATGTCTTTTGCGGGGTTTTTCTTAAAACTAGAACACCTTTTTCCTTATCAAAAAAAAAAAACATTAAAGCGTCAGGGTAGCCCGCGAAATTTTACGCTTATGCAACTTGCATATTAAAGCAATCATATTTTAATCAGCATACAACCATGACACTGACCTGCAAATAGCAAGAAAAACATTGGTTGTCTGTAAAGTCGGTTTACGGACGATAATTTTATATGAAAATAATAAGAAAACATCCGATCGTGCCTCTCTATCGCTTGTTCCGCGCTCTCGCTTACACACTCGCGGCGGAACGTGACAATGAGTCATGCTTTTTCGTGCGTGCAGCCGGAGTTCATCGATTTATAAGTCGTTATCACGTCAAAAAACGTAATAAGATTTTATTTTCGCATCCTCCTTATGGTGTCCATTTCTATGATATGTTTTGTCGAGACAATTTTAATTCTAACACTTTAATTCAACATTGTGTTGAGTTGAGATATCTACATGTTTCGTTTGTTTGTTTTTGAAACAGTGATGCTCATAATGGTTCCCTATCCATTTGCATAAAATTTTAAGACCTAATATAACTTAGCATAATTTTGTTTGGCATAATTATATTTTCGCATAATATAATTACGCATAACAGCTTACGCATAATTTTTTTAAGCATAATTTCTCTAACCATAATAATGATTAAGCATAATATTGTAATGCATAAATTTACTAAGCATAAAGTTCTAAAGCATAACTTTTTTAAGCATAATATCCTAAAGCATAAATTTATTTACGCATAATGATATTAAAACATATTTTTATTTTTTCGCTGTAGGAAGCATGAAGCAAGCAAGCATACAGCATGCAAGCAAGCATGCAGCAAACAAGCAAGCATGCAGCATTCAAGCGCTCGCTCTTGCATCCTATGTCGACGGAGCCCCGCTTCGCGGGGCCCCTATTTCTGAGTAAAGGGTTTAAAGTAACCTAACCAAACCGAACCTCGGGGTGCCCTTCCCTCGTTCTTGCATCCTATGTCGACGGAGCCCCGCTTCGCGGGGCCCCTATTTCTGTGTAAAGGGTTTAAAGTAACCTAACCAAACCGAACCTCGGGGTGCCCATCGCTCGCTCTCGCATCCTATGTCGACGGAGCCCCGCTTCGCGGGGCCCCTATTTCTGAGTAAAGGGTTTAAAGTAACCTAACCAAACCGAACCTCGGGGTGCCCTTCGCTCGTCCTTGCATCCTATGTCGACGGAGCCCCGCTTCGCGGGACCCCTATTTCTGTGTAAAGGGTTTAAAGTAACCTAACCAAACCGAACCTCGGGGTGCCCTTCGCTCGCTCTTGCATCCTACGTCGTCTATTGCGTTCGTTGAGTGCGGGTGCGATAACGGTAACGGAAATAATTCGGAGTATTGAAAATCGGAATGTCGTTTTTCGGACCGTGAACCCATCGAACATTTGATTCTTCGAATATATGAAAATTGGAAAACAAACAAGTCGCATTTATGACTTTCGGTAAAATAAATTTCGTGATTTTTAATAATAGACATTATGATTCTTAGGTATTATGAAATTCGGACTTTTGAAAATCGGAACATCGAAATTCGGAATAAAATATTTCGGAGTATTTGGGTGTTCCCGTTTCAATCAGTTAACTTCTATCTGAGGAATAACCGCCATATTTATTTCTCATAATAGAAGTTAACTGATTGACATATTTTTTTATACAAAAACTGTCAAAACATCTAATATATTCTTCAGAGAAAAGTTATCTCGCGATTGAAAAATCGTTTAAGTTACATAATGTTATGTATACCTAAATTATATTAATTGTATGCCTAAATATTATTATGCTAATAGTCATTAGGCCTACTAACGTTATGCTAATAGTCATTAGGCCTACTAACGTTATGCGAATCAAATTTATGCCAAAACAAATTAGTCTTTAAGATGATTATGCCAACATAAAATGTATGCCTAAAAAAATTATGCCGAAGTATTATTATGCCAAAACAAATTGTGCCAAAATCGTTATGCCGAAGTATATTAGGACAAAGAACATTACGCGAAAAGAAGGGATCCCGCTCATAATTCACTCCTTAAGATTCACTAGAAAAGCGGATATAGTTCATTACTACAAAATATAATCAAGAAAGTTTCAAACCTTAGAGCCTACAAAGTAACATTCGCGGCGATAACAATTACGACAAAGTCAAAGAAAAGCTTATATCAATCCTGTTGAATGTCGTTGTACAAATACGAAATGCTTTAAAAGTGATTGCCCCTTGTCTAGGTGTATTCCAGTTACCTAAAGGACAAACATAATTCATTTCGTACCCAAAAATTAAAGTTCAGTCAAGAAAGAATAAAGTATACTCAAGATGTTATTTCCCATAAGAAAATAGTACCTACATATATGTTTATTCTGGATGGCACTTTAATTTTTGGGTATAAAATGTTCGAACTTGAAAGATGTCCTTTAGAATCAATATATTATATCACTAATTTAGTAATTTCTGACATAATATTATTAGTTTCAATACCTACCGTTATCTACAAACTAAACCACTCAGTTTAGGTAGCTGACGGGAATTGAGACAGTATAATTAAGTTGACGCAAGATTTAGTGTCCCTACCGAGTCCCCCGTGGGCATGGCGGGCGGAGGAAACTACGGGAAACTGCGGAGTATCGTCAGGGGAATTGATTTCGCTACGATGGGTAGTATTACTAGTATCCCTTCTAAGGATCTCATCGATTCGGAGTTTATACGGAAGATGGCCATGAACAGCCTTCAGAATTTATGCAAAATGGGTGGAACCTGATATTGAATTTTCATCGTTTTGGTAGTTATAGCTGCGCTCCGCAGTTTCACCCGCATAAGTCTCGATCCCGTGGGGATATCGAGATAAAATTAATCCTATGCCTTTACCCAGGTCTGGTTTACTCATGTGCCAAATTTCATCTAAATCCGTTCAGCTGTTTTAGCGTGAAAGAGTACAAACAAATAAACATAAAATCAAATCGTTTCTCTTTATAATATTAGTTTAGATAACCAGCGGTTTTGGTAACGATGAGATGAAATCATGACATAATTTCTTTTAATTTTTTTTAATTTTTTTTTTTTAATTGATTTTTCTTTATTTTTGTAATGGAATAGACATTGTAACTTATAACGTCGCCTTGGATGATTCTGTAAGGTGTTATAAATGTGGTTTAATAAATAAATAAATAAATAATAAAATAATAATTTTGTAAAATTAGGTATTCATAAGAATGAACTAGTTCTATACCTTGTCAAAAATATGGTTGCCTACTGGGTTATCCGAAATTTTGACATCTTGTTTGCGATCGGGGAAAGGTAAACAATGATATTTTTTCATCTGGCAATTTCAAAAAAAAGAAAATCTGGCAATATTTAATAAAAAACTGAGGCGATTAAGGAACAAAATGTATGGCGAAACAGGAATATCAAATGTGGGTCAAATGATGCTATTCTTTTAACAAAAGGAACACATGTATTTATGCTACATGCGTTCTAGGTAGATACTTTTCCATATCTGATTACGAATCAAGTCGAAGTCGAGTTCAAAGCGATAATTTTGGCAGAACATTTGGCTTGCAGTTTCCACACGCTGTGTTTTATAGACCTATGAGAGTGAGGAAAGAGTGAGTGCACCCGTGTCTGCGTAAACATTTATGCACTATAATACTCGCACAGATGCTAGTCTCCGTTGATATTGGTCGCCGGATACTTAGATCGGGCGCGACTTACAAATTTTAGGTCGTGGGTTCGAACCCAGGAGTTTTACTTGTAATTTATTTCATCACCACTGCTCTCAAAACGGTGAACGGAAACCGGCATGTCCTAGAACCAAAAATTCAAAGACAAGTTTAATTTTTTTTTTTGTTGGTATGAGGAGGCCTGTGTCCCAGCAGTGGGCAAAATTATAGGATGATTATGTTGTACTGGCTTTCCTTCCTTAGTTTCCACCCGCTTTATTTAATAGACCACAATATTATTAAAGATCCTTGAAATATCAGTTTCGCAGCTCATCAATATTTTCATAAACATATTTGCATAAAATTAATACTTCAGTACTGTAATTTACACAAAATAAATATGGCGCCTGCTACCCTGTCCTAGATTAGATCCAATATTATTCAAGAAACTCGTAAATCATGTGCTAGTATGATTACTTCGACGTTAGGATAATTGACAGGCCCTGGAAAGTTTAGTTCATGCATAAATATTGAACTATGTGGAGTAAATTTGCTCAGGCGTTTCAGCTGTTGAACTAGATAAACTAATTTGTTACATCATTTCGAAAAATAACACAGTTACAATAACATCTTATAACAAGGAATAACCCCCTTGTATATTTCATCATCAACGCGCACTGGGTCCGCGAGGTAGATTACGGCCCACTCCCTTTCACAGAGAGGAGGCCTGTGTCCCAGCAGTGGGAACATTATAGGCTGATTATGCTATATTTCATCATCTCATCTGCCAAGCTTTTTCCCAACTATGTTGGGGTCGGCTTCCAATCTAACTGGATGTAGCTGAATATCAAAATTTGACATGAAGTGACTGCCTATCTGACCTTCACAACTCAGTACTGGGTTATACAATACCCATTGGTAAGACTGGTGGTCAGACTTTCGGGCTTCTGACTACCCATAACAACTGACGAAGATCTACAAATGATAGCCCCCAGTCCTTTTATATTTACAGAGACAATATAGAAAGCCCTATGAAACAAGATTTTGTACTTATTTGCAAAATAAGGTGACATCACCAATAACTGTCAGTCGCAAAAAAAAATAAAAACCCTTGTATATTCCCGACCCGCATTTCGACTACGGAATCGCTTGATAAACGCAAGCTTAGCGAGGAAAGGACATTTATTTGCTAATCGCCCATAATAATGTGAATTTACGATGAAATTATTGCCTTTCGACGTGTCTGTGTTTTTAAATGTGCGTGTGACTTACACGCACATTTTGAGTAAACGGTTTAGATTTTTGGGATTCGTATACCTACTTATGAAGTTTTTTTACGTCATATAACTGTACAATACTGTACATACCTACATTGTCGTGGTGAAATGAAGGTTCACAAACTCACTTTTGTTGGAATTTTTGAGGTGAAATCTTTTTTAGGCGCAGCTTTTTTTTTTTTTTTTGGGTGGGAAATCATCAAATAACTTCTCCCGCTCTGGGCGGAGCGAGAGGGCGTGTCAGACTTTTACTGACTAAAACCCACCCGTGTTCCTTCAGTTGCCTGTGCCAGGGGCCACGGTATCTCTTTCGAACAACCCGCGACCCCGGCAGGCTTCGGTCCTGGTAGACCCCGTCAGTTAGTGCTGACATCTCTTTGAGGCGCGCGTGGTCCTTACCGGACGGCGAGCTACCTACGCACCTAGCGCTCTTTCTGAATATTGAACGAAACAGAACCGTATTAGGTCTTTTATTCTAACCGGGTATACTCGGCTCCAGTCGGTCGGTGACGCTGAATCGCGGCATACTCGGCGCTGGATTGTACCTAAAACATTTTAAAAGAGTAACGGTGGAGTTTCTTGCCCATTCTTCTCCATACGAAAACTACCTTTTGGAATGGGCGACTAGAATCAATTCTATTTTAAGATAATTTTTGACGTTCAAAAGTGTCTTTTATATGCCTATTTGAAATAAATGCTTTGACTTTGACTTTGATTGCGTAGACTCGAATCGGATCCAGTCGACATCAGTTTAAAATTAGAAAAGCATATAGTTTTCGACTGCTACAGTGTGGTCACACACCCTCTTTTTTATCTATGATGCACGATCTCTTCTTATAGGTAAACAGGTTTGGAAACAGCGGGGTAGTTGCGTAAAACACTATCAGTAGATAGCAAATAGCAATCGCTTTAATTTTGACAGTTCAACAATATTAATTGCCATATTTACGTCGTTGAACAGATAATTCGATTTTTAAAAACTGATGTTTCAAGTGATTACACTTATTGGGGTCAATGACCCCATAAAAATCATCTTTTTTTTGTTTTATCATTATTAGATATCGATATCCATCACGTCTGCGGAGTTTCTCTAGCTAATTTAATTTGACCCTGTATAGGTAGGTACTGTGTACAGTCAACAAAAGAGATAAGTATGCAGGATCGTCGGATATAGTTGAAGTTTAGTAAGAAACCGATAGATGTTGTCTACTGAAGTTTAATTTGATAAATGATAAATGAATCAAAGGCAGCTAAGCGCCACACTTTCAAAAAAATAACTAACTAAGTATGGAGAATAAACTCAGAGAGTATGAAAACCCCTGACTCTTAAATTAGAAAAACGTTTTTTTCGGTTCCTGAAAATTTGTCATGGAGGCACCTAGCTACCTTTGATTCTATATGCCTCAATGAGCTGTTTGCTTTCTATTAACAAAATTAAATTGTTTTGAGAACATCCATCAGTTTCTTACTAAACTTCAACTATATCCGACGATCCTGCAAATTTATCTCTTTTGTTGACTTTACATGTTACGACAGCATGGCAGCCATGACAGGTGGCATGCCTGGACATGAACCTGTGTACCGCTAATTCAATCGGTCAATAACTTTCGCCTGTCGTGTCGAATCGATCAATTTGCTCATGCTTGTCATCTCGCATGTTGATTCATTCCGGCTCGAAGGACCAGAAAAGATGGTCCATATTCTTTAGAAGGCCACTAGACCATTAATTTTGTGTGGTGATAAATCTATACTAATATTATAAAAGTATACAAAGAAGAACGGTCATTTGTGACTCAGACCCGACACGAAAGAGACATATCTCAGTTTTTTTTGTTATTTTAAATATAGCTAAAATATATATTTTTTATATTCCAAATCAATGGCTAACACCAAAATATTGCCTTATGTTTTTGTTCAGGCGACATACAAATTTCTTTTAATACCTATTTACCTACAAAATTCGTAATTGTATGTACCAAGGTAATTCAATGACGATATAACAATTTAGAAAAAAACAACCGACTTCATCCGCATTTTAGTTTTTAGACACCGACTTGCGAAATTGAAATTATGTATCACTTTGTAGTGTTTTTTTTGTTCAAGTTGGTTGTTTTTTTTTTAAAAGATTTTATTTTTTACTTTTTAGTTGTACCTACCCCACACAAATTCAATTATCACTAGTGCATTGAAGAATTGAAGACACTGACTAGAAGAATCGTCCAAATTCGCATAGAAATGCCGGAGATGCAGTACATTTATGCATATAACTCCGTACATAAGAATAATTACCTAATGCATTATATACTAAAACTTCCTGAAAGTATGTAGATTACATTAGTGAAAGAATTATCAAAATTGATTCATTAGTTTTTGAGAAAATCTCAGACATACAAACATACATATATACATGCGGGTCGAATACAGAACCTCCTTTTTTGAAGTCAGTTAAAAAACGCACAGATCTCAACACAGAAAGCCAATTTTATTTTATATTTTTTTAATGACATCTCGCAGTTTAACTTTGAGGTTATCGTCTGCTTAACCGGGCTTGCCTGTGGATGCCTCAATAAATTAAGCCTCCAGCTGTCTATTTTTGTATTTATTATTTAAATTGTCTAAATTGGCGTCATTTTAAATGGATATAATTGCTATTCATTAAAAAAAAATATTTTAAAATATTTTGCCTTACCAAAATCAAATGGCAGTATATTCAGAATAGTGTTAATTTATTTCTGTTATATTTAATATAACAAAATAACTGAGATGCGTTCCTTTTGTGTCGGGCCTGGGTAAATTTTCTATGGGACGTGACCCTTCTTCTTTGTGAGTTTGTATAGGAAGTAATCTTTGGAACTACTGATCCGATTCCGAAAATTCCTTCACTAATGAGAAGTTTCCGAGTTGAGTATTGCCGAGTGTCGTATGATGTATTTTATGTAAAAACAAGAAAGTCACAAACAGAAGCTAGTAGATAATATTACCAGTGACGGTTAATAGGTTGATAGTGATATTTTTTTAAATAAAAATCTGATAGTCATAACAAGACTAATAAATTATTTAATAATGAAACAAAAGCTTTTCATAATTATGTTTCCCGCGGTTTCTCCCGCGTAAATATCTATCCCGTGGGAATATCGGGATAAAAAGTAGCCTATATGTTAATCCAGGGTGTCAGCTACCTCAATACAAAATTTTATCAAAATTGGTCCAGCCGTTTAAGCGTGAAGAAGTAACAAACATATAAACACACACACACTCACAAACTTTCGCCTTTATAATATTAGTGCGATAGTGTGATTTTTATACATAGTGTCTGGTGTGTATAAATTCCCTAAAATTTAGAAATGTAGAAGCCTATCGTTTCGAAATGTCAAAATAACGTTTGTAATATAACATAATATTGATTGTTGTATTTATAAAGATCAACCATTAACAAAGCCTAACCTGAATTTCACGTTGGGCACTTTATTAGTCAACTTAGTTTGTTAATAACTATAATTAGGTTAGGTTATTATATTTTTATTTTTGTAAGTAAAGTACCCTAAATAAAAAAAAAATAAAAAGTCTTAACTCGACTAATCAAATTTCAATATGTTAAAATATATTAAAAATACCCATTAGGTACTTATACAGCCCGAAGATTCTCAAACACAATGTGTATTTTCAAACCATAAGTAATTTATAATAAAAAAACCAAGACACTATTCGCAAATAACTTTCAGCTATTTTAAGAGAGTCTAGACACAATATTATTGTTATCCCAAAGCATCTTGAGAGGTTTACTTAAAACATCCCCCAAAGTAACGTAGGCGTACTTATAAGAACCAGATAAATTATATTAAACTTATTTTTCCTACGCCCCCACGAAAAGCCATAAGTATTATTTCTTTGAAAGACGTGCGTATTTATCAAGTTATAACATGAATTCTGACGTCATATTTTTATTCCTTGAAAGCCTAGATGGACGTGTATTGACATTCCAGATGACGTCACTATGTCTCAAGTGAAATGGCGACGAAAGTGATATGATATTGGGAATAAGGACAAATGGAACAAGGACAAAAGAAGGAAAAAAATCATCGCATTATATATATATTATTATATATCACACTAATATTATAAAGGCGAAAGTTTGTGAGTGTGTGTGTTTAAATGTTTGTTACTTCTTCACGCTCAAACGGCTGGCCCAATTTTAATAAAATTTGGTATGGAGGTAGCCGGCACCCTGGATTAACATATAGGCTACTTTTTATCCCGATATTCCCACGGGATCGACACTTATGCGAGTGAAACCGCGGGGCGCAGCTAGTTGGAAATAAGTGGAGGTAGAGCTGTGGTTGTTTTGAAGGGTCGATGCCGCGATCGGTTTGTGGATGGGTAACCATACATTACATATCGAGATCAACCAACGGATTGACGTGTTTTCGCAGGCGAGGAGCTGTCCTTGCCTCGGAAAGCACGTTAAGCCGCTGATTCTGTTAAATCATTGACAGTCGTTACGGGTAGTCAGAAGCCCAAAAGTTGTGGAGGTCAGATAAGCAGTCGCTCCATGTAAAATACTGGTATTGAGCTGCATTCCATTAAACTGGAAGCCGACCCCAAAATAGTTGGGTAAAGGCTAGGCAGATGCAGTGGCGTGCATTGCATATAGGCATATAAGCAGTGCCTACCTCGATATATCAACATAAGCCTGTCAATTACATTTTAGTGTGTGTGCCCCACAATTAAGAAACCCACTAAATTATCATACCTAACAAAAAACAAAATCTTCATACAAACACGCGCGGCAGTAGGCAGTCGCCGGACGGCCTACTCGGCTCCCGTACTATTCGCACATTGTCACTGGACAAAATTAAAAATACGTACGTCTCACGCGTTATACCATGACGTTCGACCTTCGCAATTTATCACACTTAAGTAGGCATGCCTACTCAAATAACCACACTCTTGACCTCACTTTTTTCTGATAAGTGACCGCGTTTGCCTAGACTAGACCCGGCCTAGTGCCTACCTATTCTGAAAACCAATGCACGCCACTGGGCAGATGACATGATGAAATATACCTAAGGGGTTATTTCTCGATAAAACTATGTTAATGAACTCCAAATAAGTTTTATAGGGGTTTAGACAGTTTCATGCTATAATAATGTTGATGTGGAATATAGGTAGGTATTTTCGTACATCAGGACCACACCCGAACTTCAGCCAATAAACGAATAGCACAGATAGTATCTACGCAGTGACGGTTGGCCACGCTGATAACACGTGTCTCTCATTGATATGCAAGCTGCGTCTGCGCATTAAATCAGAAGCTATCAAACATTTAGTTCTTGTTGTTTGACTGTTGAATAGTTAAGTGTAGGGTACACGGGTGATAGAAATACCGTACATACCGAGAGATAAAAACTGCTATAAAAAGAGGGTGTGTGCTTATGAACACGATAGAAGTGATAACTTACGACTGGAGCCGAATATATGCGATTCAGCGCCGAATATACCCGATTCAGCAAAGGGCGCCTAAAGTAGTTTTCACTTCAAAAATACGTTTTGAAATAACCTTAGTTTTTATGCAGTTTTCAGCTGATGAAAGACCGGATGACCTGGAGAAAGGCCGGAGAAAGTCTGTGGGATACACTGATTAGGGATGGTGGAGAACCGGGAGTTATGGCGCAATTTGGGGGCCTCATATCCTGCGGTGGACTGTAATACGATTGTAATAATGTTCATAAAATATTACGATATGACAAATGGCCTATCCTGAAATGAATTGATGACATGAAATTGATTAAACGTAGGTAAATTTTACTAACGTCTAACTTGGCCAGAGGCTAAGAATTTCCATACAAAAGTACCTATAAAAATCTTATCGGTAATCATATTTTCGAGCCGTTTGGGGTTGAAACTCTCGGGCCGTGGGGTCTGCGGCTTGTTCAATGAAATCTCCAAACGGCTGGTTGACACTTCTCGTGACCCAAGGGCTGACTTTTACCTTTGCCAGAGGCTAAGTATTGCCATACGACAATGCCGCCAGTCTCTTGGGTACATTACCAGTCTACAGCGATGCGGAGGAATCGACGCCATATTTTAGTTTGTTAATAGTTTTAGTTAGGTTAGGACATTATATTAATAATTTATTAACTAATTACTTAGTATAAAGGAGAATGGCAGAAGTTCATAGAACGCTGGCATTCAACTTTTTTAGTTTCCACAGAAATAAAAGTGGCATGGTTTGATAGGGAATATTATGAGCTTTTGTTAAAAAAATAAATAAAAAATAATTACAATGGGGTTAAAGAGAAATCTTAATTTTTGTAAAAGTGAGGTTAAGTGCATTAATGTTTGTACTTTAACAGGTTATTTTACCTCTATTACTATTTTAACGCATAAATGTTTGTTGTATGCATAACATATTGCTAATTATGCTTTGTAATGACTTCAAAAATGATAAATAACTACTTGTTGAAGTTTGTTTAGTTCAATGATTTACCCACTGATCATAGACCTAATGACAGTTTCAAGTTTAGATACTCGGTCAGTTTTAATTAAACTCAGTAGTCACAGAAAACTCAGGAGACTCTAGAGACTCACTTATCGGAATCTAAGCATATAATAGGAATAATAATAAACAATAAGAATAATAATAAAATAATAATCTAAGCATATAGGAAACGTCGAGGTCCAAGTCTAGCAACAGTCGTTCAGAAAGGTAGGAGTCTTCGAAATCCAAAAGCAAGCCAGGTCGTTGTAAAAATCCACGTAAAACTTTGGGCGCACAAAACATTCACACCAGCACAAAATAGTAGCGAGCGAGCGAATGTGACTTGTGAAGTTTTGTGTGTCATCTTAGTCTATCAAAAAGTACTCTGTGGTCATCTTCTAAAGAGTCATGTTTGTTTGTTTGCCATGACAACACTGTCATATAGTATAACAAGTCCAAAAAGCCTTGTTTCCGGCTGCTCAACTTACTCATATTTAACGAGATTTAATCCCAATTCTCAATAATAAAGGTAATCTGGCTATCAATACATAAAAATAAGCGCTTTTTTTTTAAATAGCTTTGAATTCTGTACCTTTCCAAAATTAGCAATGCCAAAAACTGCCATCTCCTTTATGAACAGACGCCAGCACATCAAGCTACCCGAAACTGGCAAATTTTCCCATTCAACTTTGAACCTTTATACTTTAGCAATAAAGTTGGAAATCTATTAAAGAAATTTGACAGATTGTAGTAGCTTGATGTACTGGTGTCTGTATATTTCATTTATTTCTGAATAAAAATTCCCTTGAAACTTTTGCCTTATATAAAAGTCTCAAGGGAATTTTGTGTCACGTTCATTACTTCACTAAAGTCTATTTGATATTTTCGATTCAATAAATACTACCTGAATGTCCCTTAAATATTTTCTTGACATCGATACGACTAACAACAAAACTTAATATTTCTTTTTCAAAGCCTCGTGATCGGAATACTCTATATACTGTGACTCTATGGAGGAACGTTATGGCATTCACGTGTTAGCAACCGATTCATTCATCTATAACTAAATCGTAAAGCATTTTTAACACACGTTTGAGTATTCGATACGCTCGAGTCGCGCGTATCAATCGGTGGCGTAGTGCTGAGCGACTGTCGATATTAGGTATGCTGAATTGTTATCGATAAGTACGTCAATATCTTGTTAGAATGAGTATAATTTTCTTTCTTATATTATTATTTGTTGATAATATTTTAATTGAGTTAATATGTTTAAGGATGTAGATGGCATCCTGGTGAAGGACGTAGTCTACTTTTTGTCCCGGTAGCACGTTCCCGTGGGATAATTTCGAACATCCCCGCGAGCGCGGGCAGAAGCATTTTTATAAGAATTTTAAGATTTCGATAGATACTTAACATTCGATTAGTAAACTTCAGTCGGTTTGGTAAAGATGTCGATAATTTTGATATTGTCCTATTCTGTATTCACAGCCTTGGAACAGCGAATTGGTGATAAGGAAAGGTGGCTAGTCTTTCTTGCGCTGTGCACCGTAGACCCTTAGCAGTAGGCACATAAACACCACGCCTGTAATCTCAAGGGTTAGGCTGTAGTCAACTCCTCTCTAACCCTTGAAATTACAAGCGGGATGTAGTACACCTACACTTCGCCAGTTATGTTTAAGTCCCATGTATTAGGGGGCAACCCTATTGCCATCAACCGGGGACAAATCCAGACTCCGGGCTATTACTGAGAATTTCCTGGTACCACTTTGCCCGACCTACAAATCGAAACCCGCGGGGCAATTGCGTAACACATTATCAATCGGAATCGGTTTCATTTTGACAGTTCAACAACATTCATTGCGTTATTTACGTATTGAGCAGACAAATTTTTCGAACTTATGAAGCAATGGATTAGCAATTTGCTTGAAAATGATTCAGATTCCGATTGATATTGAGTTACGCAATTAGGGTACAGGACCTCATGCTCAGCATAGCGGCCGCAACTACTAGAACAACGAGGTAGTCAGTAGTACACAAACGGATAGACTTATTTAGGCTTATTGATAACAATCGATATTTTCTTCCTAATCCTACGTCCAGGCGTATTAATCGGTGAACGCGTATCGAGCACGTTCGTGTGCCCTCTTCCTATAAAAATAATAAAAACCATTGCGCGTGGTCAAGGAACCTATTGCGTAGTTGTAGCGGACGAATTATCACGTATCTTACGAGGTCAAGAGTACTTTGATAATGGTGGCGTTTTTTTTTTTGTATAAATCGAGGAATTTGCCTTTTGTTTCGATGGCTTTTGGAGATCATAAAGAAAAAAAGTGGCACTCCGGGAGTGCCGACAGAAGTGAAAACAAAACACAAACAGAATACTTTACCAACGCACACTGACATATCGGATATACATTAAAACCATGTACATCCCGAGGACAGCCGAATCATTCGAAGCGGTGTCAATTACGGTAACAGTGGCGCGAGTTCAATAGTTTTTTCCCGTCTCAAAAAATGCCCAACGCGCCTAAAGAAGTTTTCACATCAAAAAAACGTTGCTCCGATAAGATGAAATTTTTATTGCATTTATTATTGTGACTAAATAATACCTATGTGTTTATGTGCCGTCTTAATTTATTGACTCTGCAACTCGTCCCACGTTCGCGTTACTATCATAATGAGAAAAGGGACAATTAGCAGCAAAAGTGTAAAATAATAAAAAAAAATAATTTGTTACATAATATTTAATAAACAGAAAAGAGAGAATAAAACAGTAAACTTTTGTTCTAAAAAAATATTATTTAGTAGGTAGGTCTGTACTGACTTTTTTAATATTAAATAACACTGGTCAACAAAATTTTAACTTTTTTTTGTCACATGAAACTTACATCAAATTTTGAATGTACTAGGGCCAGCAAACAAAAATATGTGAATGAAAAAAAATTGACACGTCAGGTTAAAATAACCATGATCCTTTGGTTCGGTCCAAATCATTGGTTTAGCAAATGGCATATGTCTGGGTTCCAGTTTATCCCAACCTTATAGCAGTCTCACACACGTTACACAACATTTTTGTGGAACCCAGGATTTATCTTGATTTCTGACAGGAAATCCAAAATAGTTTAAATAGCACTGTTTCAATTAGTGATGTGAAATTTCGACGCTGAGATGTAAAAGTTAATTCTCCACACACATAACAAAAACTGTCGGGGTTGTTACAACACTTTCGTGGCATGTTTACGATGTAACAAACGTATATAAGATGTAAGTTGAATGCAATAGTTATACAGTCGTCTAAATTAAGTTATTCAAAAAAAGACACTTATATGAGGTCAGAAATGAATATGTAGCTGTCACAAAAAAACTGGACGTAATTGAAACAAAATTATTATATATTGTTAATGAGGACACACTAACATTAACAAAAATCATCACAAAGTTCGTGTGACAAAAACAGTGTTTACCAGTGTAATCAATGAACAAAACGAAAGTAAAAACTAAAAATTCATAAAAAAATATTGTTATGACTTGTCTTGCTAACTGTACCAAATGTTGACAAAGTTTAAATTTCCATACAAAAAAAAATGTGGGACGACTATTATTTTATTATTTATTTTAATTTTCGTCAAGTCGTCCCAAAATGGGCCGTAGGCATGTAGGACGAGTTGACGAACGACTCATATTTCTCGACAAGCTTACCTAAAACGAGAATCGAACCAGCTAAAAATAAAAAAAATAAACACTCGCTATTTTATTTCCTGACTAGCTGCGCCCCGCGGTTTCACCCGCATAAGTGTCGATCCCGTGGGAATATCGGGATCAAAACTATTCTATGTCCTTCTTCGGGACTCAAACTATCTCTATACCAAATTTCACACAAATCGGTTCAGTAGTTTAGGCGTGAAGAAAAGACTTTTTTTTAGACTTACTTTCGCATTTATAATATTAGTTTGGATTCCACCCTGTATAATCAAACAATTACTGAACTATTTTTATTTTCACCCCTAAATCAGTAGGCAATTTGTTTCTGCAGATATTTCGTTGCCCAAAAACTCTATAAACCGGAAAACCCCCTGTGTCCGACATCTAGTTGAACATAGATTGATTGACGGCAGTGACTCGTGATTAAGATTGATTCGTTGGTACAGTTCGCTTCAAAGTAAGGGAACCCCTTTTGGGAATGACATTAAACCCATTTAAGTTTTTTGTAACGTATTGTATATGGCGTGTTGGTCTAGTGGTTAAGACAGCGGCTTAACAATTCGATGGTCTCGAGTTCAAATCCTCGGACGAGAAGTTCTTTTTTTGTTTTTTTTTGTTTCTTTTATAGGTTATTATGTGATTTTTGTTAATATTATTTAAGAAATCAAATGTTGAAGTAGGTATGAGGTTTGTAAGAAAATCTAGGCATGTTGCATAAACAATATTCATTTATTTCTCTAATTACATTTCTAAGACTTCATGGAATCCACTTCACGGTTGAATATACAGTTTTCTATGTGTGTTAAATTGGGGTTATTTACTTAGAATATTAACTAAACACAAAATAGATACCCTGGGTGAGGTTTAGAATGTTTAACATTAGATAACGGTTCATTTATAGATTTTTCTAGAAACAACTACAATAATATTTATTCATTTAAAGTTGTGAAAACATTAATTTTTTATACTTTGTATGATCTTATCGGAAAAAAAGATTAAAAAATTAAATGTTGTCATTTGTGCCTGTGAATTACAGAGGAAGAACCAACATGCTAAACTATAAAAGTATAGCAATATACATCTTTCTCTTTTATCACATTTTCTGATAACCCTTATTTAACACAACATTAGAAATTATAAAAATATGTGAGGTCAGATGGTGCATCACACATTACAAGACTACTTGTAAACAAAAGCATCTGGATTGATAATAATAAAGGTTGTTTATTTTTGATTAACTACGAATTAATGATTCCACAAATATTGGGAATTATTAACACTTGCTCATACGTTCCAATGTAATTTTATCAGATCAGTTACACAATAAATCTGCCGAGTAAATTGCTTATTAATAACGGAGAGGATGGCCGTCACTGTCTATCACTTCTTGAAGTCACACTTGAACGCGTAGTTTTGAAGGGTGTCACTGAGTGAACTTCCACAATATTACGGTGTCGCCCCGATTCATTAGTGTAAACAATTATTGAGCGAGGGCCTTGGCGATCACATTTCACATCACCAGTTGCATGATACCTTTGTATCCATCTACGAACTGTTTTTCTCTGGAACGAAAATAATAATATTAGGAATACATAAAAAAATCCAACTTGTCAGTAATAATGCAACATGATTGCAACAATAAATACATATATGTGTATAACGTAAATCTTACCGTTATGGCCATATCTCGTTCTTTATGCTTTGTTCCTGTTCCCAGAGAACAACAATTTTAGAGTCCGCGTATCACTGGTCAGTTTCCCTCAGTCGTCAGTTTATTTAATTCTAGCCTTCAAAAAGTTATTAATCGAACAATACTATCGGTTAATATAATCAACTGTTCAAAAACTTAATAAATTGGATAATATTTCGACGAAGATAATTACGCACAAGCGGATCGACACGAAAACGAAACGATTTGAAAAGTAATTATACCCTCAATCACAGTTTAGTAAATAAGGCGAAGAAGTATTCTAAATTCAACCTTAACTCGCAGTTCATACAGCTAGTTAAGTTTCTGAAGTAAAATTACGGTAGGTAGTGCAACAATCGGAATCAGGCACATTCTATTCAACCAAACAAGAAATCTATGCAAAATTCAACCTTATCTTTTAGTAAATTGAGGAGTTACGAATTGCATTTTGTAAAACAAGACGGTAAGGTGTTAGTATTTATAATACGTGGTGGAAGTTGAAATTTAAACCTTAATATCTAGATGATTAGACCGTTATCAACCTTGTTCGATAAAAGGAGTAAAGCTATTCAAATTTTCGTTAAGATGGCTAACTGATTCAATAGTCTAGTGGTATAAGGCGCGGTCTATGTGATCGGCTGGCGCCTGGTGATGCGGGTTCGTATCCTCAATCGCGCAAAAGTGTCTTTTTGTAAGTTAAGTTATTCTTGGGATACGGTTCGGGCAACAAGCCGAAAAAATACCATATTATAATTATTTAAAAACTTGCAAATAATATTTGAGTGGGATCGGTGGATGCTCGGGCAGAGATGGATGCGCCGCGCCGCGCGGCAGCGGGGGAGGGAGCTGCTTGAGGCCAGAGCCACGTGACGCGCCCGAGCGCGCGCGCTCGAGCCCGCCATCGCTCGAGCGACGAGCGACGGCGGGCTCGAGCGCGCTCGGGCGATAATCTTTAAAGTCTTGGGGGGTTCCTTTTCTCTGAAGCTGATCGTACATAATTGAATTTTGGGCGCTGATCCGTTTTCCAGGATTTACGGATTTCGTTTGTAGGCCGTTAATTGTTCTGTGTTTATACAGGGTGAAATTAAATTCATGGGCATCACGTTAAGGGGTCATTGTAATCATCATTATGAACAACATTTACTATGGGACTAAGCCTGAAATCGCGAAAAAAATCAGCTGTTCCTTGCATTTATGTTCACATAACTCGTCAAAATGTATGGAAGAGCAGATTTTTTTTCGCGGTTATTAGCAGTATCAAGTACCTATTTATTATTGTTGAATTAAAAAATTAAGAAACCCTAATAATAATACTGTTATTCGACATTTTATAATAAGCACAAGATAAAATTAAGCGAATGTCGCAAAAAAAGACAGTGGCACTCCGGGAGTGCCGACAGAAGTGAAATCAAAACACAAACAGAATACTTTGCCAACACTCACTAACACATCGGATATACATTAAAACTGAGTACACCCCGAGGACAGCCGCACACATCCGAAGCGGTATCGATTACGGTAACAGTGGCGCGAGTTCAATAGTTTTTTCTCATCTTAAAAAATGCCCAACGCGCTTAAAGAAGTTTTCACTTAAAAAAAAAAACATTGTTACAAAAATATGAAAAGTAATGAAGTCCTGGGTTCACTTTCAGCATACAATCTGAAACTTTTAACGAGACTCTCACCTACTTCAGGTTCATTACAGTTTTTAACAAAAGATGACTTTGAGAAGTGACGCGAGCTTTTTTCATACTATTAAAGCTATGTTTTAAAATGAATTTGTGAGAAAAACGAAACGTTACCTGATATGGTTATAAGGATTTTTAATGAACGCCGCGCCGTGTGGCTTTTCTTTTTGTGGGGAAAATGTTTCTTTGAAATTCTATGTTTTCCGTACAAAAATGTTAGGAGCGCTGTACGCCGACATTTTTCAAACGTTTTTTTGTTAACCAATACCTAGTGGTCTGGTAAGAATCCCTTTTAGTAGTCATACCGACCCTTGCACACATTACAATGAAATGAAACCCGGCCAAGCGCGTGTCGGACCATTATAATTATTATCATTAAGCTTGTGGACTGGCCTTCTTGATCCGAAAAGTAGAAAATATCTACTTTTATGCTTTAATAAAATTCCATTACTTCAGATCTGGTTCACAAATTCCTAGGAACTCATCATCTAGCCCTTTCTCAACTACATATATTCCCGACCCTAAAACATAATTACAGCTTACAGACTAACTGGATGCAGCTGAATACCAGTATTTTACATTTAGCGACTGACTATCTGACCTCCACAACCCATTTACTGAGTAATACGATATCCTAAGGTAAGATTGGTTGTCAGATTTTTGGGCTGCTGATGACCCGTTATGACTGTCAAAGATTTACGAATGACAGCCGGAATCAATGGCTTTACGTACCTTCCAAAGCACGGAGGGGCCTTGGTATGTAGAGATGGTCCCCCATACACGGATCAACCGCGGCAAGCGTAGCTTAACCTGATCGATTGAACCGTGCGGCTGTGATTAGCCACAAGCCCTCACAAATTCCTGCTCTGATCCACTATCGGTGCATTTCGTTATTAATTGGATCTTGGAAACACTCTCAAAGCTTTATCCACTCACGAGTCCTGCTCATCGCGTGACGTTGCCTCCAATGTTCCACATTTTTCGTCGGCGCGCCACGGGGCGCCTCGCCTCTTTTCTTTCTTTTTTCATTCTTCTTTCTTTCTTTTCATTCAAATTATTTTTTTATTTTTGACTGTGTTTAGTTTAGTATGTGATCTTCCTGTATAAGTCGCAATAAATTATTATTATTAGCCTGTGACGTCCCACTGCAGGGCAAAGGCCTCCCTACTCTCTTTCCACCTCTCTCTGTTCAAAGCTGCTAAGGACCAGTTCTTGTTGAAGGAGTCCAGCTCATCCCGCCATCTCCGTCTGGGCCTGCCACGATGTCGTTTGCCATTAAGAGGGACCCATTGGGTCGTAAGTTTGGCCCACTGTTCATCTGACATGCGGCAGATGTGTCCAGCCCCGTTCCATTTTAGCGTGTTAAATACTTTTTCTTTTTTTTTCACACTATAAAAACAATTACCAATAAACCATACTTATATGTAGTGGATTTAAAGTGTTGAAAGTACTGTAATAAAACTATTATTATGGCCGTGGCTAGGACGCCTGTTTTCCTTGACACTTAAGGCAATAACAAATCAAAGCTGCCTGGATGCTAGTTTCCACTAACATGCTTCATCATTATAAATAGGTCATCTCAATATGCCAATTCAAATAGCGGTGAAAAAACAAGCGGTTGGCCCACCAGATGAATTCTAAACAATCCAATTCTAAATGTAACTTGAGTGTGATTTATGAATCGACAATAGAACTATCCTAATGTGACAAGCACAATTTGAATCATCCAGACTCCAGCACCCTAATTGCGTAACCCACTATCAATCACAATCAGAATAGTTATGAAGGTTATTGTTAATCCATTACTTTATATGTACGAAAAAATTGTCTGCTCAACAACGTAAATAAGGTAATGAATGTTGTTGAACTGTCAAAATTAAATCCATTCCTACGCATTCCTTATGCCGCAGTCTTATATACGCGCGAAAGTATTCCAATTTTAAATCACTTTTAGTCTCAGTGCTACAGCAAAACAAATTGCACGAATAATTGTTTGTAGAACATTCCTATTGAAGATTCCTTATCGAAAGGAATGAAAGCATTCTTTTCGATAAGGAATAATATTTTGTTGTTTAATTAGGTATTTATTACTTACACGCGTCATGGTAAAACTAGATATTTTCGGGTATTTTTATTTATCAGTTCGATAGGTAGGGAAGGGGGGGTGGAGGGGGTTCAGGGGATAAATCGTTATGTAGGTATCAAACTATTAACTGACATTAAAATAAAGTATGAATTTGTATTTTTGTAAATTGTAAATTTAATTATGCTTGCTTCATGCAATGCAATAAATTACACTGCACTTCTTCTCCGAGAAAAGCTACCACCTTACTACGTTTTTCGCTGCAAGTAAAGTACAAGCTCAGAAGCCATCTCACTAATCCAGATTCCGACCACGTAACTTGGTTAATTATAGCGGTTGTCCAAATCTACGGGCAACCACAAACGGTGACTGTGAATAACGAGACACAACTACTTTTTCTATTGTTATAAATCACATTTTGATTTTCCCACAGTTGAGTACATAAATAAACGTTTCAACAGTAATTTTGTTTGCTGGACATCCCGTCCGCGTCACTGGCAACATGATTACGTTGGGGACTAAGTAGATTAGTGGGCGTGAGGATGTAAACTTTGCCCTCTCTATGCTACTAACCCTCTGCGGTGGGGCTAGGAGAGCGGTGGTTTTACTTGTGATACCTATAAAAAAAAAACAAATGAGTTCATGTAATTCTAGTCAATAACGTGATTAAGGATTGAAGTGGCATGTGTTAGAGAGGTTATGTTCTTTTTACCCGACCACGGCGAAGCAAAAAAGAGGGTTATGACTGGTATTTGTATGTATATGGGTATGTATGTTCATCTGTTCCCTCATAACTTCTAAGCAGCTTATCATAATTTGACAAATGAGGTATCGTTGGAAGCGTCTTGATCGTTTGCTGGTTATAGGCTATGTGACGTCACGTTTAAATTAATGTGGCACCCTCTAGAGAACAAAGTCATAAACTAAAAAAAAAAAATTACCACGGCTATCCTCTGAATATCACTATGGATATTGTATTAAATACATTAAAATATATTACGTGTAAGTTGTTTATTCAATGGACGATAAATATTGAATAATTTGTACAGACGCCAGCACATCAAGCTATCCGAAAGTGACAAATTTTCCCAATCAACCTTGAACCTTATGTTGTAGCGATAAAGTTGAAAAGCTATTAAAGAAATTTGACACATTGCAGTAGCTTGATGTGCTGGCGTCTGTACATAACATTTTAGAAGAGAATATTTTCTTGTTCCATATTTTACAGAGCGCGATTTTTCAGTATTCGGGTTTTATTTATACTATGGTTTTGTCCAGCTAGGGACTGCTTTTACTACATTTGGGTTGATGATGATGATGACAGACTACAAAATTCGATTGTTTGGACCCTGACGTCCTGAGATGCAGAACAAGAAGAAATGATCTTTTAAAACAACTGCTTACTTCAGAATGGAATCTAGTCGGGCCAATGAAGATATTTATACTTACACTAGCTTCAGTCCGCGACTTCGTCCGCGTGAAATTTCACCCTCCTCCTATCACCCTGGAACCCTTTCTTAGTGGATACCTATGTATTCTTCACAAATAATACACCCTCCTTTCATGTCTCTAGGACCAGCGGTTTAGGCTGTGCGTTGATATATCAGTCAGTCAGTCAGGACTTTGAATTTTAGATATATAGATCGGTTTTGGGGATGCTTCTTCAAAAGCTTTCTCTGCAGCAATTCTTCAGACTGGTGAGAATCTTCTAAGCGTCATCATCATCATCTGCCTAGCCTTTTCCCAACTGTGTTGGGGTCGGCTTCCAGTCTAACCGGATGCAGCTGAATACCAGTATTTTACATGGAGCGACTGCCTATCTGACCTCCACAACCCAGTTATTGGGTAATACAATACCCCTTGGTAAGACTTGGTAGGTAATCTTCTTAGCGTATCGATGGAATGATGTTCAAAAATATTTGGCCTAAAATTCAGCTGCGCGAACTCCGCTTACTGACGCAGTCGTAAGATCATCAAGTGATATGGCGGCGTTGGATGGAAGATGGGCCATCGTCTGTGGGGAGGCGCCGTCCATGAACCCCCATCTGTGGATATTGTCTTTGGTTAGAATGAAATATCGCTTTAACTTTATACGTACATATTTCTCGCTCACTTCAGACCCCAACACAAAACAAACAGTTTAAAGAAATTAGGGTATGACAATCTAATGAGAGCCATTAAAGTCAGGCCCGAGGCATTGTTTTGTTTCAAATATAATATCATATCACAGTTCCTTAGTTAAAGCAGTTTCCTTTGATGTACCTTTATAGGAAATGGGTACAATACGCTTGTGTGTAATATGGATTTTTTTCAACTGTGGCTGTTATGATTTCATTACACTGCTTGTGATTTGGCATGAAATAATACTGGTACTTATCACTTTTTTGTTACCATGTATTCCTGAACATTCGTTAAAATATTATTCACGAGTGAAATATCAAACCACAGAGTAGTAATTCACCAATTTTCGGGTTTCACACAACTGCGAACATGAGCGTTCTCGAATTTACGCAATTCGTCGGTTTTCGGTGATTAATGTATCTATCTCATTTTGGGACTGAGATAATTAAATATGGATGCAACAGAAACAGATAACAAGTCGCGCCCTATTGTCAACTTTAGAAGGAAGAAAGGAAGAAAAATATGTGTATTTATCACAGAAACATGTGCATGTAAAAAAGAATAAACGAAAACTATGTATTTTACAAAAAAAAAAAAAAAATAACTGACTTAAGAAAAAAAACACTAATAAGTGTTAAATAACTTTAATTTTGGAAGCCGGTGTCGAAAAACGAATATGCGAAACCAATGACACCAACTTCCGAAATTAAAGTTATACATCATTTTCTAGTGTTTTTTTGAAGTCGGTTGTTTTTTTTTTTTTTTTTGTAAAAAAGTTTTGTATAAGAAAATATTGTGTCATAATTGGCGGAAACTGTTAAACTAATTGCGATTTTGGAAATATTAAGTTTCCTTTGGATGAAAGCACTCAAAGTGATAGCATGTATTTAATTAGTTGTCCCAACATTAAGTGGGCGAAATTCCTAAAGGCATTCTCGGGTCCCTGGAAAAAAAATAGTCAAAATTAATTCATATTCTATTCTAATAATACCAACGCCCACGTTAAAATTATTAAACGAAAAGTTGGTCAATTAGTTTCAGGAGGTTTAGTGGGTGGGAGAAAGTAATTCGTTTAGGAGTTAAGGCATTTGTGGGCGTAAGTGATTAGTTGGGAAGAAATAAATAGGTACAAAGAAAAAATGGAGAATAGGTTTACCTAGCGAGATTTACAATTATTCTTATGAGGACCCATTTTATCATCATCTCATCATTTCAGCCGAAAGACGTCTACTAGTGGACAAAGGCCAAGCACCTCCACTTCGACCGGTTTTGTGCTTCCCGCATCCAGCCGATTCCTGCGATCTTCAATCATCGGTCTACCTTGTGGGACGCCTTCCAACGCTACGTCTTCCGGTTCCTACGCGGTCGCCACTCCAGACCCTTTTGGCTTCATCAGCCTTCTGTTCGGCGAGCAATGTGCCCTACCCACTGCCACTTAAGTTTGGCAATTCTTCGGGCTATGTCGGTTACCATGGTTCTCCTTCGGATCTCTTCATATCTGATGCAATCACGTAGGGAAACAAGGAGGACCCATTTAGTACCACAAAAACAGTAGTATTTTACACTGTGACCTGTTGATCAGGATCTGATTTTTGAATAGGAAAGGGAAATGAGGATAAATGGGTAACTAGCTTCACTCTGGAAAAAAATACGTAGCTATCGTTGCGCCCATCTCTCCATTAGTCCAATCTTTACTCTAGGATGCATATCCGGTAAGGCTCTTAAATCCTTCCACATCCTACAGGCACGTCTTCCCTACCATTACCGCGCTCCCCGGTCTTTGATATGCAATGGTAGCTGTAGCACCATGAAACATGAGGCTACAGGGGCTAGTGCAAATCTTGGGGTTCATTAGATTAATCGAGTCTGGTCAAACCACGCTAGGGTCAGTGCATTTCATTCATTCATTACAAGCATCGTCATGTCGGGGGACGGCTATTGAAAATAGGAACTTAACAACAGCTGCCCTTTCTACAATGGCATTCATTCATTATTGTTGGGTCTAAGCTATAAACCTCGTCTGTTTGGCGTTTTCATCAGCTGTCCCCCGATACGACGACGCTTGGATCAAACGATTACCTAACTTATATTAAAAACGTGTTTTTTGGACCCTGATAGAAGATAGAAGCTTCCCACGCCCACTTCCATTGAACCCACTAGATTATTAAGCATTCAAAAAATTGTAAAACGTATTTCCTTGAGGATAATCTTCGTAGTTATGCTAAGCAACTCCTGCCACGGGTTTTGCCCGCAGAAATGTTATTAACACCTTTTTATACGGTACTTCTTGATGCAGTTAGAAGTATGTAGGCTCTTTGCCAGGTGTTCCATTCATGGTGTTTATATGAATGGGATTAGGGGAGTGCCCTGTGGTCTCCGATATTCATAGGTGCTAAATAAATGTATTTTCTTTTTTTTTTGTTTCTTTTCTATAGGTGTGTTCAAGTTTTGTAATACATAATCACACAGTCATGATCACTGATCAGTGTAATTGTCTTTATGTTGTTCTGCTTAAACCTATCATTTATAAACTAGCTTCTGCCCGTGGCTTCGCTCGCCTGGATGTCGGAAATTATCCCACGGGAACGTGCTACCGGGACAAAAAGTATGCCTATGTCCTTCCCCAGGATGTCGTCCGCTAAGTGGTTTAGGCGTGAAAAGGTAACATACTACAGACAGAGTTACTTTACAATTGATAATATTAAGTATGGATTAAAGTCGCTTTTCGTTTCTGTCTGTGCGACTACGTTAATCTTCTAAACTCTGCATTGGATTTTGACGCGGTTTTTATTTCATTATTTCATACTAGCCGCGCCCCACGGTTTCACCCGCATATGTTTCGATACCGTGGGAATATCGGGATAAAATGTATCCAGTGTGTCAGCTCTATACCAAATTTTATCAAAATTGGTTCAGCCGTTTTTGCGTTAAGAAGTGACAAACATACAATCACTCTCACAAAGTTTCGCCTTTATAATATTAGTGTGATTTTTTTATGTCATTAATTTAGAGAATGTATTCCGAAAGGATTTTATGTAGGTACTCAAAATTAATATATAACTTACAGATGATACCGAAATCTCGAGGTTTTGAGGAGTCCTAAAACCCGTACGAAGCAGGTGAGGGCATAAATAAATAGATGCGTAGAGATGTGTACTCTTCTTGTGTCCTATTCATCAATCTGTTTGACTTAGGAGTTGGATTTTATAAAGTTTTAGTTTTTACCCGACTACAGTGAAGCAAAAAGGAGGGCTATTGACAATTAAGGTTAAAGCCAAGATTTATTGATCCTTATGCAGCCCGATGGACGTATTGCAACCCAAGCATGTTTAGGTTAAAATGAAGAAGATAGTTTTACGCCAAGCTAGCTCTGAGTATAATTTAATTACCAGTGGTTTTATTTAGAGCCGTGTGATTAGAGGCTTGATTAATTACTCTCCTTCGAAAATTCCCCTTTAAGTATCGTTAAATGGTCCATCTTTATATTTTATTTATTTTATTGCTGAATGGGCCCGCTCTTGACCTCGATCACGCCTGATGGAAAGCGATGGATGAGGTCCATGATGGAACGAGCGTGCCCAAAAGATGCCTAAGGCACTGGAACTCCCACGCATCGACGAAAGGCTGCTTGACGCCGGACTCCCCGGTGGGAGGGTGATCGCAAACCAGGTGGGCGTTAGCCCTACCACCGCAAGGGTAGAATTGGCCAGTCAAATATGGTGTTGGGTGTCTCTGTCGGGTTTTTCTTTTTGACTTCATGGTGAAAATATCTACTACTTTCAGACACCATGTAGAGGTTTTTGTAACCAAACAAGACATATTCCATTTCCCATCAAATTTCGATTAAAGACCATTGCAGTTTAAGGTGAATGTGACATGGTAGACCGCGAAATTTAAATTTCCTTACGTTTTTTGCAATTTGTAGATCAGTGTCAGGTTGTATCTTGATCAAATCTGATTCGCGACTGTAATAGACATGTATTTACAGAATCATAGTCATTAGAATCATTAATATATCTCTTTAAGTTAGATTTCTACCATAAACACTTTTCCATACGAGATTTGTTCTTAACGGTAGAAATCTAACTTAGAAAGACGTATTAATGATTCTAATCATTATAATTCTGTAAATACGTACCGGTTATAGTCGCTAATCATATTTTGATCAAGATACAACCTGCACCACTCCAACCAACCCGCACTGGGCCCGCGTGGTGGATTACGGCCCACTCCCTCTCACAGAGAGGAGGCCTGTGTCCCAGCAGTGGGAACGTTATAGGCTGATTATGTTTATGTATGTGTACAACCTGACACTGACCTAAAAATTGCAAAAAACGTAAGGAAATTTGCATTTCGCGGGCTACAACTACGCATTCACCTTAAACACAGGTAGTAATAAAATATAATAAGCAAATATTACGTGTCTTTGTTATTGCAATCGTTAACAAGACGATTGTGAGGATAAAAATAATGATTGTACGATTGCTCTCGGTAAGTAGTGTTAAGATATGGTGGATGCAGAAGGTTCACACCGTACGATAGCAGTAGGTACTTGGTTGGTGGGGCAGTAAGTACTTACTTAATTGTAGTGAATGTCGCAGTAGTGCTATCATCATCTGCCTAGCCTTTTTCCAACTATGTTGGGGTCGGCTTCCAGTCTAACCAGATGCAGTTGAGTACCAGTATTTTACATGGATTGACTGCCTATCTGATCTCCACAACCCAGTTACTGGGTAATACGAAACCCCTTGGTAAGACTGGTTGTCAGATTTTCGACCAGTGCGGATTGGTAGATGTCACATGTCTTCGAATTTTGGTTCTAGGACATGCCGGTTTCCTAACAATATTTTCCTTCACCGTTTAAGAGCAGTGGTGATGAAACAATTTACACAGAGTAAAGCGCCTGTCTGGTTTCAAACCTACGGCCTACAACTCGAAATTTGCGGCCGTTACCACCGGGCTACTACTGCTGTCAATTTGTTTTCCACCTATGTGGTGGTGACCGAAGTGTAAACGATATTTTAGAGGAGACAAGTTGAAATGAAGACCGTGTACCTTCTGTACTTTGTACTCGGTGGTACACCAGAGCTGTGGGAACAACACCTGCCCGATTTACTTTTACATATTTATTCAGATCCGATTTCTCTTATAAGAAGAAATTAATCCTTTTCTCGCTAACTACTTAAAATCATGAGGTTACACCCTTAATTGGTTTACTCTGGATTTATCTATATCTATCTACATAAATACATATATCAAAATAGTAACGAAGTGAAAACTGTACATTGAATATTGTTGAAAAAAAGTGATTGCTACGAGATGTGGGAACGATTATTCGTTTGTATGACTGTTTGGGTATGTTCCGGATTTGTGCAAAAACGGCTGAACAGATTTCGATAAAATTTGGCACGCAGACAGTTTATAACCTGGATTAACATACCTATAGGGTGCTTTTAATCCCGGTAGTACGTTCTTTTGCGATATTTTCCGACATCTACACGGGCAAACGCTATTTTGAACGATACTTCTGCTGTAGATCATGTTTCATTTAGGTACCCAATGCTGCACTATCTTATTGAACTGTCAGTCTGTTAATGATTCACTTGAACGTTTTCGCTATACGGTTTCCTCCTAGAAGAGCGGTCGCCGCCACGTAATGGTCGCAATGACGGTTGTCATGAAAATGATGACAGTGGGATTTGAATTTCGGGGTCCAAATAACGCTCTTTATAGGAAACCTTAACTATACAGGATGTCCCTGGAAGTATGGTTCAAATCGAATGCGTGGGCAAGTTCATTTCCAAAAGTTAAGAGAAACCGAATCGTTTTAAAAAAATCGTAACAAAAAACTATCAGGGCTATCAATTTAATTTTTTTAGATAGCCCTGATAGTATTTTTTTATGATTATTTTCTTGGAGTCGAAGTCATTGAAAATAAAATAAAAATTGGTCATAACTTTTGAACCGTAAAAAAATTCACCGACATTCTCAGGGTTAAAAAGTTTGGAAATGACCTTGCCCACGCCCCTATTCGATTTGATCCATACTTCCAGGGACACCCTGTATATGGTTACCAATAATTGTATTTTTTATTGCCAAACTGGCCATGTAAATAGATTCGTAAGCTAATTTAACCTGTTAAGCGACTTCCATATAGGAGGGTCTACTATGTAAAGTTGTGAGTTATTTGCTTTATTTTACCAATAAGGGTTCGTAAATTATAGGATTCGTTCATTAACAAGGTCGCAAAGCTTAACTCCTTCCAAAAGCTATAATAAGCGATCGTCTCCAAGCAATTACTAAGCTAAAGTAATTCCTCCCAAGTTCACCTTGCATGTGTGAGTAGAATGTACTTAAAGTTATGATAATGTAAGTTGGTGCTACCAAGTAGGTACAGCCAGCTTGAAAAGGATTTATACATTGACAATAATTCATTTCACTGTATATAATTTGTGTCATAGAGGGGCTTGTGGCTAAGTAATATCAGCCACACGGGTCGATCGATCAGGTTAAGCTACTCTTGCCGCGGTTGGTCAGTGGATGGGTGACCATCTTTACATAAATCAAAATCAAAAGTCATTTATTCAAACTAGGCTGAGAATCAGCACTTTTCGAACGTCAAAATTACAAAAGACCCCTCCGTGCCTCGGAAACCACGTTAAGCCGTTGGTCCCGGCTGTCATTCGTGGATCTTTGACAGTCGTTACGGGTCGTCAGAATCCCGAAAGTCTGACAACCAGTCTTGCCATTCGGGTATCGTATTACCCAGTAACTGGGTTGTGGAGGTCAGATAGGCAGTCGCTTCATGTAAAATACTGTTATTCAGCTGCATCCGGTTAGACTGGAAGCCGACCCCAACATAGTTGGGAAAAGGCTAGGCAGATGATTGTGTTCCATTCATCATCATCATCATTTCAGCCGAAAGACGTCCACTGCTGGACATAGGCCTCCCCCAAGCACCTCCACTTCGACCGGTTTTGTGCTTCTCGCATCCAACGAGTTCCTGCGGCCTTCACAAGGTCGTCGGTCCACCTTGTGGGAGGCCTTCCAACGCTACGCCTTCCGGTACGCGGTCGCCACTCCAGAACCTTTCGGCCCCATCGGCCATCTGTTCTGCGAGCAATGTGCCCTGCCCACTGCCACTTAAGTTTGGCAATTCTTCGGGCTATGTCGGTTACCTTGGTTCTCCTGCGGATCTCTTCATTTCTGATTCGATCCCGCAGGGAAACTCCAAGCATAGCCCTCTCCATTGCCCTTTGAGTGACTTTCAGCCTTCTAATAAGGCCCATTGTGAGCGACCACGTTTCAGTGCCATATGTCATCACTGGCAACACGCACTGGTCAAAGACTTTCGTCTTGAGACACTGCGGTATGTGGGACGAGAAGATATTGCGTAGCTTCCCGAACGCTGCCCAGCCGAGTCGGATTCGACGATTGACCTCTTTCTCGAAGTTGGACCTACCTAACTGGACAGTTTGTCCTAGGTAAATATACTCTTCCACGACTTCGAGTGTAGCGTCTCCGATCTTCATGAGAGTGGGTGTTACATGGGCATTTGACATGACCTTCGTTTTGTCCATGTTCATTTTCAGACCCACTCTTTCAGAGGCTCTACTGAGGTCATCGAGCATTGTACTGAGGTCCTCCATAGTCTCAGCCATGACTACTATATCGTCGGCAAACCGAAGGTGAGTTATGTACTCGCCATTGATGTTAATGCCAGCTCCTTTCCAGTCCAGAACCTTAAAGACATCCTCCAGAGCAGCGGTGAACAGTTTCGGAGAGATAACGTCTCCCTGTCTCACACCTCGCTGCAGAAGGATAGGTTTCGAGGTCTGGTCCTGGAGTCGAACTGACATAGTGGCGTTTTCGTACAGACACTTCAGCACCTCGATGTACCGATAGTCGATCTGGCACCGTTGAAGAGACTGCAGTACAGCCCATGTCTCGATCGAATCAAAGGCTTTCTCGTAGTCCACAAACGCTAAGCAGAGAGGCAGGTTATACTCTTCGGTCTTCTGTATAACCTGTCGCAGCGTATGTATGTGGTCTACGGTGCTAAAGCCTTTACGGAATCCGGCTTGTTCGGGAGGCTGGAAGTCGTCAAACCTGCGCGCGAGACGGTTCGTGATGACTCTCGAAAACAGCTTGTAGACATGGCTCAGAAGTGAGATGGGCCTATAATTCTTAAGAAGGGCATTGTCACCCTTCTTAAAGAAAAGTATCACCACACCTCTGTTCCATGCCTGTGGTGTTTTACCCTCGAGTATGACGGAATCAAACAGCCTCTGAAGGGCCTTAAGAAAGTGTTCCATTATACTGTATTAATGTGTATGAATGAATGATGAATGAATTGCACCGATCCCAGCATGGTTAAACCAGACTCGATTAATCGAATAAACCCTAAGATTCGCACTAGCTCCTGTAGCCTCATGTTCATGGTGCTACAGCGACCATTGCATATCAAGGAATAACAAGGAAGACGTGCCCGAAGGATAGGTAAGGATTTAAGAGCCTACTGGATATGCATCCTTGACCAAGCATCCATTATACTGTATTAATGTTTAGCCACAAAAATTTTACACATTGGGTACCTAATTTTAGCTATCAATCAATCAATCAACTCAGCCTATCGTAGTCCACTGCTGGAAATAGGCCTCTCCCAGACTGCGCCACAACACCCTGTCCTCCGCCTTCCGCATCCAGTCTATTGCAATTGTAGCTACTTATACAAGCACCCTAATTGTGTAACACACTATCAATCTCAATTTGAATAATTTTGAAGGATATTGCTAATCCATTGCTTCATATGTTCGAAAAATGTGTCTACTCAACAACGTAAATAACGCAATGAATGTTGTTGAACTGTCAAAATAAAACCCATTGCTATTGATAGTGTGTTACAAAATTACCCCGCAGGGTGAATTGTAATTCAAGGTATTCTTACCGAAAAATTATATGTAAGGCGAAAACGTCAGGGTAGATCGCGAAATTAAATTATCCTTACGTTTTTGAAGTGAAACTTCTTTACGCGCGCTTGACTTGGGGAGTAAGCTGGCGAACGCGTTACGAAAAGTGTGATCGGGCGAGGCGAACGGGAGTTGAGTGGGGGATATAAGCAAGAGAAAGCAGTGCGCGCGCACATTTTCTTTCTCTCTTCCTCTCATAGCCAAATACGTTTGAAGTTTCACTTCAGTCGTGTGGGCATAAGCACACTCGTTTTTTTTTTGTAATTTGCAAGTCAGTATCAAGTTGTATGTTGATCTAAATATAATTCGCGGCCGTAATAAATGTTTATTTATGGAATTATAATTATAAAAATCATTAATACATAACAGGTCCTGGATGGAATACGATGACTTACAAGTCATCCTGTATTATGGATCAAAGATTGTACACAATTTTAAGAATTTGTAACGATGATATTTTTTTAAGGCTGACTGTACAGTCAACAGCAAAAGTAGATAATGAAAATCAGAAATTCAATAGATACTAATGAACGGAGTTCTTGTCAGAACTGTGTGGCGTCGAAGTGATTCAAAAGTATTGGATTGTAAATTATACCAAACATTTACTTCTAGTACAGCTGCCATATATTTGTAATCAGGACTCCAAAAGTTATAAACTCAATCATCATCTACTTTTGCTGTCGACTGTACCAGCCTCGGTAAATTAAGCCGCGTATAGCACCTCCGTACGCAAATAAAATCACTCCCCCGAGCCGGAACGGAACGGAAGCCGACCGGTTCTGCCGGAAACGGCGCCGGTGTATTGTCCTTCACGACATGATAAGAAAGGGGGCAGAATGAGATGTGGGATAAGGTTAAGTACGCCTCGGCCTTGTTGGAGGGACTTGTATTTAGTTTTTAGGTCAGATTAAGGGTAAATTCAAAGAATCTGCCTTCTACTTTTCAATTATGTTGGGGTCGACTTCCAGTCTAACCAAATGCAGGTGAATGGCGCCGATTCCCTTATTCACAAGCTAAACTAAATTTAAGTTCAGTGCGTCTTTTTCTTTCTATTTCATTAAGAAGAAAAGGACAGAAGATAAATATTACTCGTAGTTTAGTCCTGTCAAATTAGTCAGCACCTGACGTAAATTGACGTATTTTTGTAGCCACGTTTTGTAATCACGTCTGTACTTGTCTATGGAGCTATGGAGTATCTTAATTTGACAGGACTAAACTTATGTTTGTCTTATGTCCTTTTCTTAATGAAGAAAAAAAAAAGATGCACTGAACTTAAATTTAGTTTAGTTTGTGAACAAGGGAATCGGCGCCATTATCAGTATTTTACATGGAGGGATTGCCTATTTGCCTCCACAACCTTACTGGGTAACACGATACCTCTTGGCAAGACTGGTGGTCAGAATTTCGGGCTTCCGATTACCCGTAACGACTTTCAAAGATCTACGAATGACAGCCGGCAACAACAGCGTAACGTGCTTACCAAAGCAAGGAAGAAGCAAGAACGCACAATCAAAAACAATGAACGCAAGGTAGAAAGGAATGTTACACGTAAATGCTCACTCGCCGAGGGCGAGATTACGTCGAACGCAGGGTCGAGCATTTGCAGGGACGTTACATTACCTACATGAAAATTCTCGAGACAGTGCTATTTTTTTTATTGCTTAATGGGCACGCTCTTGACCTCGATCACGCCTGATGGAAAGCGATGGATGAGGTCTATGATGGAACAAGCGTTCCCAGAAGATGCCTAAGGCATTGGAACTCCCACGCATTGACGAAACACAGCAGGCTGCTTGACGCCGGACTCCGGTGGGAGGGTGGTCGCAAACCAGGCGGACGTTAGCTCTACCACAGCAAGTGTCGTTACGTCTGCCCTTAGATGTGAGGTTTCAACTATTCAACGGAATCATGTGATACTAGGGTGTTAGGTTGATCTTTTATGAGGGTGTAACCTTAGGCAGACGTAGCGAATAAGAAAAAAATATTATTTGTAACTTGTACCTGGGTTTATCCGCTTCGCTTGTAATTCTTTATGGAGAGAGAGAGCTTGGAACAGAGAGCAACAGGACTTGAACACGTAGGGCCACTTTCACCATCTGTAGATAGATATTATCGATGACACTGACACTTCGATATTTTAGCCTCATAGGTTATTGGTATTTACTGAAACCAAATGTCAAATATTAAATCTTGTTATTACATTACTGAACAACAGGAAACCGGTATGGTTTCCGCCCCTGGAAGATCACTTCCAAGGGGCACTTATCGAGGCAGCGTGGTATTCTCACTGCCTCGCTCTACTCTTAGAGGCAGCGTGGTATTCTCACTGCCTCTCTCTACTCTTAGAGGCAGCGTGGTATTCTCACTGCCTCGCTCTACTCTTAGAGGCAGCGTGGTATTCTCACTGCCTCACTCATCATCAACGAAATGCTTTAAAGGTCATTCATCCCTTTAGAAGCAGCGTAACATTCTCACTACCTTTCTCATCTTTAACGAAGTGCTTTAAAGGTCATTCATCCCTTTATGAGAAGCGTAACATCCTTACTACCCTTCTCATCTTTTAGAGACAGCGTAGCACTCTCACTGCCTCATGATCATACTAGTACTAATTGAGATCTCAAGAAGTTTCAGTCATGATATACAACTACAGCATATAAAGTTAGAACTCATTGGTTTACATTTAATCATTATTCATTAGGTAATTCTGTATTCTCAATAACAATGGATTCAGTGAATAACAACAAGTAAATATTAATGAATCTTAAATCATTAGATACTCAGCTTTCAATCCAGAGATGCGGCTGCAACCCCGATACCAACTCACTTTGATAAACACGGCTTCTGACTAAACTTCAGCTAAACACAAACAAGACAAAATTACTGGTTCTTACCGTCGTACTGATTTGACAGGGTCGCACGTATTTCCTGCGATGTTGCCATGGCAGAAAGTTATTGTAGTAATGTTGCTATGTTTGATTATTGTTGTATTTACATTCGCGGACTAAATCTTCTAAAGGTCCGCGACACACCCGGCCGGGCAATTAAAGTAATGTCATTAAATTATGCGTCCACTCTCTGATCTTCTGCAGAGCTCTCGTGGCCGCACCTCTTCTTTCTTTTGGTACTTCCTTTTCCTTATTCTTAGACTCGTTATTCTCATCCTTATCAATCTTATCGTTATCTATCTTATCGTCATCCATCTTATCGTCATCTATCCTCCCGTTGGCCTCTCGTGATTCTTCACTATGTAATGATGTATCTCTGACGCGGTTGGTTTCGTCTCTTGGATCATTTATGGTTTTACTGGTTTTCCCTATATCTATAGGCTCCATAGCTACGTCTATAGGTTGAATGTCCTGTGTGTCGAATCCTTCACTTTCACTCATAGGTTCGTTATCTATTCGATTAGATTCGCTTTCAACGTCTTCTATTTCAAGAGGATATAGATGTGCTAAAGATCTTATGAATTCTTTATTACCTATTTTTACTTTAGCTACTCTACATAGTCCATCTATTCCCTTTTGAAGTGAGACAATCGTTCCGACTTTCCAGGTTTCTCTATTTTTAGAATCACCTCGCAACTGGACGATCTGGCCCACTGCTGGTGTAATTTTCGCGGTTACTCTTGGTTCTTTGTGTGAATGCTGGTATCTCTCACGAAGACTTGGTAAATATCTATTTAGAAACATTTCTTTGAATTCTTGTAAAATGACTATTCCTTTCTTCCAACCTTTAATAAGATCGGTTTTGGTTACGGTACCTTCGTTAACAATGTTTTCAGGCGAGTTTTCTACCGTTATGCATTTTCCTATTGTAAGAAAATCTGCTGGTTTTAGAACGTGTTCTAGCTCTGAGTCTACGCTAGTGAGTGGTCTCATATTTACAGATGCTTCAATCTCTTTTGCAACTGTAGTTAACTGACTGTGTGTCAGCATGTGTTTTCTCAATGTTCGTTTCAAACAATTTTTAACAATACCGATTAGTCTCTCGTAAAAACCCCCGAACCAGGGCGCAAGTTGGGGTATGAATTTCCACTGTATTTCTTTATTGATACAGTATTGTTTTGACAGTATTTCAGACATAAGTTTGAAATGCGTGGCATTGTCTGATGTTATGAGTGTTGGAATGCCTCTGGTAGCTATCATTCTCCTCAATGATAGTAGGCCTTCTTCAGCCGTTAGATCTTGAACAACTTCTAGGTGTATAGCTCTTACTGCTAGACAGGTGTAAAGGCAAATCCATCTTTTGGTTTCTCCGTTCTCTCCTTTCACCAAAAGTGGTCCCATGTAGTCTACTCCTACGAAAGTGAACGGTGCACTATAGTTCACTCTTTCTGGCGGTAGTGCTGGTGTAGGTGGAAGCTTAAAAGGTCCCCCACCATGTTTCACGCAATTCGGACAATGTCTCAGAAGTTTCTGAACTTGACTTTTGCCTTGAGGGATCCAGTAGGATTGACGTATGATGCTCAATGTGTGATTTACACCCACATGATAATTTTCGTTATGCGTTTTCATTATAATGTTGTTGGTAAATTCACTCTCCTTTGGTATGAGAATAGGATAGCGTTTTTCAAAGGTCCAGTCTGCATTCATCAAGCGACCTTTACAACGTAAGATGCCATCTACGTCTTTAAATAATCTCAAGTTGCGACTTAAGTTAGTCTCCTCATCATTGTATTCTTGTGGGAAATATTCGGCTTGTAATTTTTTAATTGTTTCGAGCTTGTTTGATAATCCGCTCGTTTGGGTTTGCAAATTTCTTTCTCGTTCTCTCGACTTGTCAATATTCTTTTCCGGTGTATCTTGACACTCTTTATTAGTATATCTTTCGACTCGAGGTTCCCTCGGGAGACCCTCCCGGGACAACAGGTTCATGGACTTCACCTCGCTTGTAGGCCAAGTTTCGGAACCTTGTGTCAGAAACTGAGGCCCTACTAGCCATTTAGCTCTGTCGTCTTTTGTGCTCACCGATCTTGTAGCAACGTCTGCAGGATTAAGTTCGGATGGAACATATCTGATAGTCATTTCTTTGTTTCTCTTGATTTCTTCAATTCTCCGTGCAACGAACGGCGGCAATAATTTGTCTGAATTAACCCAGTCAATAACTATTTGACTATCAGTCCACAATATTTGTCGTCTTACTTCTAGTTTTAGAGAATCTACTACATATCTCATTAAGCGGCTTCCAATTAGTGCTCCCAGTAATTCCAATCTAGGTATTTTTAGGTGTTCCTGGTCTTTAATTGGAACTAGACGAGACTTGCCGATTACAAATGATATTTCACCTTTGGATACTATATAAATTACTGCAGCGTATGCTTGTGTAGATGAGTCTGTAAAGCAATGCAAGTCACAGTTCTCTCTAAGTAATCTAGTATAACGTCTTGGTAATGCGATTTCGGAGATCTCGTTAAAGTCGTTGTTGATTTCTTTCCATTTTGATGCGAAATTTTCAGGTATTGGTGTATCCCATTTTATCTTTTCTTTCCATAGTTCTTGTAGCAATAGCTTTCCTGGTAACAATGTAGGCGTGGCGAAACCACAAGGATCATAGACTGAAGCTATTACTTTTAGAATGTCTCTCTTAGTATTTGCATTAGGTTTGTTGTTCTTAAAACGTAGTCGTAAAGTATCTTCTTTTAAATGCCATTCTAAACCTAGTAATTTTATTGTCTGATTTTGGTATGCGTCAGAAAACTCCTGCATGAATTCTTCAGAGTTCGAGCTCCATTCTCTTAGATTCATAGATATATCGTGAAATGTATCTTTACAGTGTTTACCAAGAATCAAGGCTTCTTGCACAGTCTGTGCACCAGTCACTAGGTTGTCTACGTATATGTCATTAGCCGCGCTCCTAACGACGGAATCTTTTGATTTCATGAGATGGTGTTTAATGGTGGCGTTAAGCAAAAATGGACTTGATATTACTCCAAATGGAACGCGAGTGAATCTCATACATAACAAGTTGTCGTCTGTGACTGGTTTAGAAGTATCCTTAAGCCATAAGAACCGTGTAACATCCCTGTCTTTCTCGTGTAATCCTATTTGTAGAAATGCCTTTTCTACATCAGCTGATAAGCCTATTTGATGCGACCTGAATCTGATTATTAGTTTAGTTAGGTCTTCGAGCATCATCGGCCCGCAATATAAGCATTCGTTTAAGCTTTTATATCCATTAACTTTAGCTGAAGCATCGTATACAATTCTAGTTGGCTTTCCTGGCTGTTGAACACCGTGATGTGGTAAGTAGTGTACAGGTATATCCTCTTCTGTAGTTTCACTAAATTCGGACACTATTTCAATTATTCCTTTCTGTCGCTGATCTCGTAGCGTTTCGTCATACGACTGTATGGATTCGGAAGTCATTCGTTTGATTAGGCTTTTGAGGCGGCCGAATGCCATTCCGAAGTTAGTGGTCAGATTAGGCGGAAATTCTTTCCAGGGCCAGTGCACGTAATACCTTCCTTCGATAAGAACGGTAGTCTCATTGAAGCTACGAATAGCTTCTTCCTCCTTTGTTATCTTCGGTGAATCGGTTATCCCGATGGACTCAAGATCCCACAGAGAGGATATGTTCACTTGATCCATCGGCAGGTCCGGTTTAGTTAACTTCACATCTAACTCTGTCTGGAAATATGTAGTTACCGTTAAGGCCTCTTTAGTTTCCGGGTTCATTATTCCGGATAATATCCAGCCGAACTTGGAATCAACTAGGTACAGGTTTTCTCTGATTCGAATCTTGTCAGTTTCCATAAAACTGTAATAGTAATCGTTACCTATAAGAATATCAACTTGGTCAGATGAACCATCGTCAGCTAGTAATTCCTTTGATTTCCAGTTACTAAGCTCACATGGTGCAACTGGTATTCCTTTACATATCATTGGTATTACATTTGCATAAATTGACCGTTTAGACATGTCTCGGGTTTCTAAATTGAGCCTAACTACTGTACTTTTGAGTTCTCGAGGAGTTTCTGCTCCAAAGGTAAAAACAGACAAGCTTTCTTCTTCCACAATTGGGAGATCTAATTTACGTGCGATTTTCTGAGTGACGTAGGATCTTTGTGACCCAGAATCCAACAAAATTCGACACTTAACCTGGTGGGAATTATCTCCTTCCTTTGAGGCTATAGCAACGGCCGTTTGCAACACAGTGTCTCTTTTATTGTTTATTGCTGATAGCGTAGATGACTTTACTCGAGAAGGAAATTGATTGGGACAAATTGCACGGTTGTGTTTCCCACTTTCTTTACAATAAAAGCATGTCCTCTGTGATCTGCAACTTTGGATGCTATGGCCAGGACGAAAGCATTGATAACAGCGGTTTTTTAACATAGTCTTTCTATCCGTAGAAGTTTTATATTTATCGCATTGGTCGTTGAAGTGGCTACCATTACAGAATAAACAGCTTAACCTCGCCCTCTTCTTTTGAGGTTCTCCTGATGACTTGACCTTTGACGACCTCGTTTCTTTATTATTGCTCATATTTTCCTTTGCTTCAATGGGATGGTTCCTTTTCTCTTGTGTAACATGCAGTGTTTCCACAGTATAATTTTCAATTACCTTAGGGTTTCTTCCTTGTGTTATTCGACTAGCATCTTCACGAGCAGTAATGATGATTTCCAAAACTACATCTTTACAGCAGGAATTCCAATTGCATGGCAATCAAAATATTTAACAATTTACCCCCACACATCAGAGTGTTGCCAACAAATAAATTTAGAGGAACAATATTTGCTTGGCTTTTAGACAACTGTTTCTATTCAGTTAATGAATTTTTAAATTATAAATTTTGACATTACTTACATTTTATCAATACTTACTCTGTGTGTGTGTATGTATACCTATTGACTTGTACTGTTTCTTTTTTGTTTTGACATTATAAATGAATATAAAATTGTGCACATAAAACTTGACATTGTATAAAAATTACCAATTTTCATCTTAGAGTTTCGATGACAAACTAACTAGGTCATATGATTATATTGTTACGGCCTAAAATTTGGCCACTTTGCATTTGTAAGTAATTTTAATATTTCTACACCGGCAACGGTAGTGTATGTGAAACTGTCTATTTATTAAGATCTTAATGTACCATATACTCAGAAATAAATAAATCTATCTATCTATCTATCTATCTAAAAGTTTCCTCAACTCTTGAATAGAGTTCTCAGTAGATTTTATCTTAAGTTCATAAATTAGGTCTTCTGGAAATTTCTCGAAGATGAGATGTCTCAAATGATTATGGTTTATATCTTCACCAAGTGACTCTAGGACTCTTAAATGGCGTTCTACCTCGTTTAATACTTTCCTACACTCAATTGTTGTTTTATCGGCAGTTTTTATTTTAGACAACGCAGAGTAGTGGGCGTCGACTAAATGGCAAGTCTTCCCATATCTTTCTTTCAATGTTCTCAACGCAATCTGGTAGTTGGCGTTAGTAGTGTCGAAACCGTCAATAACCTGCTTTGCTTCCCCTTTTACAGATGCTTTTAGGTACAGTAACTTATCGACTTCAGTGATGTTTCTGGCGTCGATGTTGGAACTGAACTGGTCCCAAAATTGATGCCAGCTCAATACGTCCCCGTCGAACTCAGGTAAGTTTAGTTTTGGTAGACGGCTAGAAGTGTTGCTAGCCTGAGTGGCCCCTTGTTCGACTGTGTTGTTTCGCATAGAAAACATTTTAATTTTCACATTTAATTCGGCAAGGTTCTGTTCAGCTTCAAGTTGAACTTCGCTCATTTTTCCTATGTCGTCAGCGGCAGGATTATTAACCATACGAAAGTAGTTAGTGAGGTCCTCATTAAATCTTCTTAACGACGATTCAAGTTTAACTTTAATAATTTCTGCGTCATATCTTGTCTCATCGTTATGTATAGAGAGGCGGGAGGATAAACTAGACTGATGTTCGATTTGATTTGCTAGTAACTGCAAGCGGTGTAACAATAATTCTTCCATTTTGCACGGGTCCTGTAACCGAAAATAGTATCACGACCGCGCCGTTTACTAAAATGCCCAGAATCGTCTTTGTAATCATTGTTTTATTACGACAAACAATAATAAAAGAATTCTCTTTTTCTCATAGACTTATTCTAGAATTTTATGTAATAAATTAAGCCAAACATTGTGATTTGATGTCATTACCTCTATTCAGACGTTTGAGAAATTTTATCAGATGCTCTGTGTCATCAGTATGTAGTTTGTTAGAAATTCGTAGAATCTGACTTTGGCAAGTATATTCATAAGTACTTAATCTCATTTGATAAATGGTTTTCAAGGAATGTAAGCAGAAATATAAGTTCAAAATTAACACTAGTAGATCTAGTGTTAACATTCTGCAGTACCTACTCCTAGGGTTAATTGATTTGATAAAATTATGTTCAATCTTATTTGATGTACTACAAGAATGATGGTAGTACTCTTTATAAATTTTAGTAGTTGTCTTTCTTAATGTTAGCTTGTCAAGACAGTAAATTTATCATAATTATTACATTGGTATGTAACGGTAATCACTTCCATTTATTTTTAGATACAGTTCACAAGAAACTTAAATGCCCTATGTGTGCTAGAAAATGTAAGGGCTACACTTCGTTGATAGATTGTTAATTAAAGTGTTTAAATGTTTAGATTCAAATTAATTTGAATCTTGAAATTATAGTTGTCATGTTTTCAATGTTTAAGGTAAGTAATGTAGTAATAACTTAACAAGTTCTACATTTTAATATTAAATTTGTCTTAAATAATTTACTGTATTTGGTTTCAGAAATCTTCAGGATCCTGTTATGTAATATTAACAAATGAAGTTTATAGTTGAAGGAGTAATGACTAAATGCTAAATAAATGTTCATGATAATTACTACAAATTTGGATTAATTAATGTATCTTTGTGATAAAATTATCTCACATTCCAATTACTATGTTACCAAAGGAACTATTCTTCAGTAACTATAATTAAATGTGTACAGATAATACAATATTAACAAAATATAAGTTCTTAAGTGCGAGTTACTTACTGATATTATGCAAGTGGGTAGGTAAGTAGTCATATTCGAAAGAAACGATCCATTTGCAATTTGTATGCGCACTCGTGGCATATCAATTTAAAGGGTGTATGATTTCGCCTACCAATCTTAATAAAAGTCTATTTACCTCGTAATTGTGATATCCTTATCCGTTCGTTTACACAGTGGATCGTTCTAGCTATCCTCTTCGATAGGTAGGTATTGGTTCGCAAAATACTAGCCGTCAGTCGACGCGTTTCTGTAAATCCCCGATTATCACATCAATCCTTATGGTTTTTACAAAGCAATGATGGCAATTCTTATGGGCCTTTCGATATTTATCAGGATACGATCATAGATGACACAGATGGATAGATATTCAATCGCTATAATTCTAATTAATTTTCACACATTCAAATTAAATTCTGAATTCACTCGGATGGGTCAACAGAAAGTTCAATTGTTCAAACTTATATTCGTATTGATAACTTACCAATAGATTCTACTTTCGTGTTTAACGGCAGATGACAATACTTCAGCAAGACAAAGTATTCAAACTTTTCTCGTCGTTATTATACCGTTCCAACTTCATAAGAAAAACCAAAGAGAATATAATTTCAGTAAAACTTTCCTTTCGCCGACGTTAGTGCGGGGATCGTTAACCGTATAAATCGTAACGATAATCGGTTTTCTTCCTTTTTATAATCGATTTCTCATTTATCGATTAGATTAAAATTCTGGTACTACTTTCAACAGTTTATTGTATCAGTAAACCTTGACTAGAAATAATCGTATGTCAAACGTAACTGTATTGTAATCAATAACTTGCTAAGAATTTACCAATAGTTGCCTAATTGGTAACTTCACTTATTACTTATTATGATACCCTCCTTAAGTTACTTATCTGACGTACGAAATGACTCCATCGTATTGTACCATACATGTACGCAAGAAATGACATAGGTGACGATTCCCTTGTTCAATTACTATACCAAAGTTAGAGAATCGCTACCTTTTACCAAAAGGCAGTGCGAGAAAAGGACGGCTATAGCTATGAACTAAGTTAGGTATGTCAAACCAGTTTACTCCCTGCGCTTCACCGTGTGTTTAGTCGACATGTTTTTACGTGTCGCCTTAATTTGTATGGCAATAATAGTTAAACTAAATTTGACAGCTCCAATCTACGTCTCTCTCTTGTTTCACTAGAAAGAAAAAGACAGCAATAGCCCAAATCAAGTTTAGTTCGTTTATAACAGAATCGGCACCATTGACAAGTTCCCTATTATAAGACTAGAAATATTACAAATCTTGTGGTTTCTAATGTATGTCGTAATAATAAATATTCCCGACTTATAATTAAACAGCATCTCACTCTCAATCTTATGTCGGACACATTAGACATCAAGTTCATGATAATCGAACGTTAAAGACAAACAATAATTAATCGGTACCACTATCGATTTCTGCGAGTGTATCATGTTAATGCAAGCTCGATTCATCGATGTACATCCCTAAGGACTAATACGTCAATTGAAACACTCTTAATTTTTTAACTAATTATTCTTGAAAGGTAACTTTATGACAACAAAAATTAATTAAGCTTTATTTAATTCTTTATTGCGGTATTTAATCCAGCCAATTTCTTAAATTAAATTCCAATCACGAATTGGCTCGTCAATCATTTGACAATAATAGGTAATTACGGAACGGACCAACTCCCGACCGGATCAAAACAATCCTCCTTCTTAAAACAAAGTGTTGATCCAATGACATGTTACGAATCAATATAATTATTGAATAAAATAATATAATTCTTAAATAAGCGGCTTACGTAAGCAGAATATTTTCTTTTGCACAACAGTTCACAATTAAATTATTTACACATTGAGGAAGCTAGCGCCATCTAGCGATTCATTCGGAAAGTTCAGTTACAAACAAGCATATTAGTAAATTTTACAATATTATATTAATTTTTTACCAAATAGGTCTATAATTCGTCGTGGTGTCGGCGGCCCCCTGCTCAATCCTGTGCGCTCTGTTTACATCAGTGCTTACTACCACTAAATCTTTATTAACAACTTTCACTATGGTTCAAATAGCTTTAATAATAATCGCTCTTCTCCACTGTTGGTCATAACAGCTGTGTCAATTCACTTTTCTCTTACTCATGGTGCTGCTGCCATGCCTGCGTTAGGCTCTCTTGGCACTCATAATGTACTTGAATATCCCAGCACCTCCACCATGTCGTTACGTCTGCCCTTAGATGTGAGGTTTCAACTATTCAACGGAATCATGTGATACTAGGGTGTTAGGTTGATCTTTTATGAGGGTGTAACCTTAGGCAGACGTAGCGAATAAGAAAAAAATATTATTTGTAACTTGTACCTGGGTTTATCCGCTTCGCTTGTAATTCTTTATGGAGAGAGAGAGCTTGGAACAGAGAGCAACAGGACTTGAACACGTAGGGCCACTTTCACCATCTGTAGATAGATATTATCGATGACACTGACACTTCGATATTTTAGCCTCATAGGTTATTGGTATTTACTGAAACCAAATGTCAAATATTAAATCTTGTTATTACATTACTGAACAACAGGAAACCGGTATGGTTTCCGCCCCTGGAAGATCACTTCCAAGGGGCACTTATCGAGGCAGCGTGGTATTCTCACTGCCTCGCTCTACTCTTAGAGGCAGCGTGGTATTCTCACTGCCTCTCTCTACTCTTAGAGGCAGCGTGGTATTCTCACTGCCTCGCTCTACTCTTAGAGGCAGCGTGGTATTCTCACTGCCTCACTCATCATCAACGAAATGCTTTAAAGGTCATTCATCCCTTTAGAAGCAGCGTAACATTCTCACTACCTTTCTCATCTTTAACGAAGTGCTTTAAAGGTCATTCATCCCTTTATGAGAAGCGTAACATCCTTACTACCCTTCTCATCTTTTAGAGACAGCGTAGCACTCTCACTGCCTCATGATCATACTAGTACTAATTGAGATCTCAAGAAGTTTCAGTCATGATATACAACTACAGCATATAAAGTTAGAACTCATTGGTTTACATTTAATCATTATTCATTAGGTAATTCTGTATTCTCAATAACAATGGATTCAGTGAATAACAACAAGTAAATATTAATGAATCTTAAATCATTAGATACTCAGCTTTCAATCCAGAGATGCGGCTGCAACCCCGATACCAACTCACTTTGATAAACACGGCTTCTGACTAAACTTCAGCTAAACACAAACAAGACAAAATTACTGGTTCTTACCGTCGTACTGATTTGACAGGGTCGCACGTATTTCCTGCGATGTTGCCATGGCAGAAAGTTATTGTAGTAATGTTGCTATGTTTGATTATTGTTGTATTTACATTCGCGGACTAAATCTTCTAAAGGTCCGCGACAGCAAGGGAAGAATTGGCCAGTCAAATAAGGTGTTGGGTGTGACTGTCCAGGATGCGTCGAGCGCTTGGTTCAGTTGAGTAACTGGCGAAACAAACTGCGCTACACGAGGAGGCTTCTTCATTCATCCCAAAATGCTATAGTGTATACTCACCTTAAAGCCAACAACGTCAAGCCTGCCCACCCCCGGCCCGCGGGCTACCAAGTGGAACGCCAGAAGCTATCATCTGTCGATATTCTTTTAAGTGACGAGCGACGATCTATATCGAATAAGTTTGTATTCTATTCTATTTTTAATTATGGCAAGTAAAGCCGATGTCGACTATTCTGCCAATGTCAAAAGTGAATTGGAAAAGCAAGTGTGTGAAAAAAAAAAAAAAAAATTTTTCGATGCTACAGTTGAACTTAAGATCTTGTGGGGTTAGTACTGGACTGAAACAAACAAAAAGATAAAATTACATATTATATTATAATTGTTAAACATTAAAATACAAGTATACATAAATATGCCACAACCAAACATAAATAGAATATTTGAGGAAACAAATTATAATTTTATATTATTGTGGCGGATGAATATCATCAGCGCCACAAGTAAATCTGGAGACGAATGTGTTAAAAGGGAGGGGAAATTAATCGGAAGAGGGATCTTAAATTTGGGGAGACGGTTATACAGGTCTAGAGGAGGGAGGTTGTTAGAGCATTCGAAGAATATGTGATCCAGAATAAGTTTGTACTTTTTGTTACAAGTCGGATCAAGGACGTTTATTTTATCTGGCGGAATAGCTTTCACTTTGACAGTTCAACAGCATTCATTGCGTTATTTACGCAGACAAATTTCACGAACATATGAAGCAATGGATTAGCAATATCCTTCAAAATGATTCAAATTGTGATTGATAATGTGTTAACGCAATTAGGGTGCTGGTCTAAAAATATTTTGGCTTCGAATTCTCAAATAGCCAACAATAAAACATATTTTCAGACTTAATTTTACTATGGACCACAGACTTGTCGCCAAATATTGATAAGTTGTTAGCATTAAAACCACTTCAAAGGTATCAGTGAAGTTTTTTTAAGATCATACCATGCTCTCTAAACGGTGAAGGAAAACATCGTGAGGAAACCAGCATGTCCTAGAACCAAACATTCGAAATCATGTGACATCTACAAACTCGCACTGGACCCGCATGGTGGATTACGGCCCACACCCTTTCACGGAGAGGGGGCCTGTGTCTCATCAGTGGGAACTTTATAAACTGATTATGTAAACTATGATATTTTTATTGCTAGGTATCTGCCATAACTATAAGCAAGTTTTATTTACTAGATGGTCCGCTGGCTGATATGAAATTAATCTTATGGCCATTCTTCAAAATTGCTTGGGTAGCCTTTATTTATACCATACTTTTTCTTTGCTACAAGCCATATATAAAAAAGATATCAACCACGTTGGCATATCTATCTATCTATACAGATAATGATTGTCATGCAAAACCAAATTTTTACCTCCATAAACGCAGTGGGTGTATAAAGGTAAGCCGGCTTAGCACGCCCTGAAGTTGAAGTTTAATCCGATAGCCAGCACCCAAGTTTTATTAGAAAAAAACCGGGTAGAAGTGGGCTTTGAGTCGGGTGTCATTGTGAGTGGGTTAGCCCGGACAACCGGCAAATAACTTGGAAAAAAATTGGCAAAAAGAGAATCTAGTAACCATGCTGGATGCGAAGGCAGGACTTTTTGCTTTCGTTTTGTTTGAATTCGTTACGTGGAAAAGTTGATAGCCTTTGTCTCGCTTCGAGGTACTATCATATTTTGTATTTTAATATTTTTCAGTTTCATTTATGAGAAAGTCCTTTAGCTTAACATTATTTAGTTAGCGGTGTGCCTACATATTACGAGTATTTACAGACTTATGTATTTATTTAAGGAATGTGCGAATATACTTTCTTAAACACTGAGCTTATTTTGATGATAGGTACTCTGACATTAATTTCTTTGTAATAACATGGCGGCTTTGCTGTAGGTACTTACATCTGCATAAATAAACACGTGATACTCAATTAGTGAGCAAAAATTATACTTATGTAAAATTCAAAGTCCTGACTGACGGATATATCAACGCACAGCCTAAACCGCTGGTCCTAGAGACATGAAATTTGGAGGGTGTGTTCTTTGTGAAGAGTAGGTATCGACTAAGAAAGGGGTTTTTCGAAATTCCACCCCTAAGAGAGTGAATGGGGGGAAAGTGAAATTTCACGCGGACGAAGTCGCGGGCAGAAGCTAGTTCTGTATAATATGTACCTAATTGATATTTCACTTCTATAGTACAAACGTTATTATTAGCAATATCTCTGCTTACTCTGCTACCTAACTTGCTTAGCTGGTACGTATTCGAGTCTGATTAAAGTTGAACGCCTACTCTGTCCCTAATTTAACCAATTTAATTACAAGTGTAAGCTTACAATTAGGTCCTTACAATAACTTGTACGACCTTCGTTACCCCTTTACTAACGGTAATGGCAAGCGCAAATGTTAACGCCAGATGAAATAACTTTAGCAATAAGTCACTGGAACGAATTTGTTTGCTGTGACAAGTTTCACAGTTTAATGGCACTTAGACTTATGTATGTGTCTATTTTAAGTTAGGGACCACGTTTCTTTTATGTATTTCTGAATCAATTCATTTAAAAAGTTTCTAACTTGATGTCTCATGAGCGCTAAAATATATTCTTGTTTGTTACGTTGTTCAGCTCCTACAAAGTAACGGATAAGGAGATTTTGTCGAAAGATTCTGGAAAATTTTAACTTCTATCCTCAAATATTGAAACAAAGTTTAATTTATGTATTTTTTAATAATTAAGAAACAGATTATTCTAACTGTATTGTAATGATTATTATAATGTAGATAGAAATTTACCTAACAGTACGTATTTAAAGTAGATACATGAAAAATTTCAACATTTACAAAACTTGAAATTAACTGAAAGAAAGCTTAAAGAAATTAGAAAACACATTTTTTTACAGTGTTCCTCACTGTAAAAAAGTGGCACTCCGGGCGTGCTGACAGAAGTGAAAACTTGAACCGTCATCTAAACAAAACACAAACCATCACTCACTGACATATCGGAAATACATTAAAACCGAGTACATCTCGAGGACAGCCGAATACATCTGAACGTAGCGCGGTGTCGGTAACAGTGTCGCTAGTTCAATGGTTTTTTCCCATCTGAAAAATGCCTAACGCGCCTAAAGAAATTTTCACTTCAAAAATCTTCCACAAATAGGTAGTAGGTAGATATGCAAACTCACGACCTTATCAGCAATAAAATTAGCAGTGACCTGTCAATAGTGTCAATCCCTGGCATTATGGTACAATTATATACTTCCTGGCATGAGGTGGAATGACAGGTCTCTTCACCAAAATTTTTATGATGAGGTGTTACACAACAACCTTCCAACCAAATAATTGAATTTCCAATCAGACTAAAAGGATTCCTAAACCGAGTTGTAACAAAGAATATGAAAACAAGTAAATAAACTGTGAAATATAAGCTAAAAGCGGATTATTTGATACCATTCCGGTAAATTATATTGTTATATTTCGTGCTGAATTTTTCTCTTTCATAATTTCTATTCGTCGCAATCGCCTGAAGTCACGTTCGGCTGTGTAGTATGATCTTTGTGGTACAACTAAAGAGATTAGTTTATATGTGTGTGTGTATGTATATAATAATTCTTGTATTTTATAGTCATTTCCTAGCTAGTTATCCTGTATGTTGCACCTGCCATGTTTTGTCTCTGCATCACCCTTAGGTTAACTGGTAGAAAATGCCTCAGGCATTAAGTCCGCCTTTGTATCTACTGTATTTTTTTTACTTGTGCATAAAGTTTTAATAAATAAATAAATTAGTATGTTTGGAATAAGTAATTTAGTTATCCTTGCTGGAATAAAGAACATTCGTGGAACTTGACAGTCGTTACTGGTTGCCAGAAGCCCAAAAGTTCGATAACCTATCACACTAAAGAGTTGGCGTATTACCCAGTAACTGAGTCGTGGAGGTCAGATAGGCAGTCGCTCTATGTAAAATACTAATATTCAGCTGTATCCGCTTTATACATTGGAAGCCGACCCCAACATAGTTGGGAAAAGGCTAGGCAGATGATGACTGCAATAAAGAATCCGTAAGATATAATACAGGATAGTTGGTATTAGAGTAGAATACTCTTTATTATGTACAGACATAAATATAGAAACTTTACAATGGGTGACACAATGGGCGATGGTTGGTATTGTTGGTAATTGGGTGCATTCCTTGCAATGGGTGATACAATAGCTAATTTTCAACATTTTTAAGCCGATAACTGAGGTCCGAAATTACGTGTTTTGGAGATATATGAGCTTTTAAAGTGTTTTCGTAAAATTCCTACCTCTCAACCATAAACTGCGTTACTTTACGTTTTAATCTGTCAAGCTCCGCTAATGAGACACAATTGATTTTCTATTGTTTCGCGTCACCAATGGGCGACGCGCGTTACTAATACTTTTTCAAATATCTTATTTAGCATTTACATTGCATAGGTAATATAGGTATATAGAACTAGGCTTTAACAGCAGTAATGGTGTGCATCGTGCGCATAGCAATGTTATCTACACATACAAATAAATGAAATTGAAGTGTCTATTTGTAGTGTTAAAAAATACATTTTTTTTACTAAATGCTTATGAAAGTATATAAGGTACTTAAAACAACCTCCTTATTACTATCTATTTAGATAGATTTTAGGTTAATAAACAAACTACGTCCTATTCATACTCGATTCAAACACGATAAAGCAAGTCAAGCTATCGTAACCAAAAACACGCTCCGATTCCCGAATCCCTACATAGAACGGAATGTCTTAAGCAAACAAAACGTCTTTTACCAAACCAGGATTAAAAGTTAATTGAAAGTAGGTTAGGTACTCAAATTGTGACCGTAGATATTCCGAACAAATCCGAATTAACTATACGCAACGAGCTGAAATCAACTTAAACATTTCGAACCTAAGGTGAGTTTTCCTTTGCTCGAAATAATAAAGGTATTAGAATCAAAGCAAATACCTAAGAGGGAAAAGGGATCGCGTTGAATAAATAATTTGTAAAACATAATTATGTCTTTTTAAATGAAAATAAGGTAAGTATAAAAGAAAATGATCCAGTTATATGTTTTGTGGTGAAAATCATTTTTTGGGAAAATTCGGTTTGGATTAGGGAATTTTTAGCAAATTATTTAGTAACGTCTTTTTTAAGAGATTACCTACCGATCTTGAAGTCCTTTTTTAGTATCGAAGTTTTTATGCTACCATAAAAACTTCAATTACTTAATGAAACACTTAAGTGTACCTGTGTCGAACTCTGCCAACTTGGACTTTAGAAATTTGAGGTCACAATTTTCTATTATTGAAATAAATTTCATCCTGTATACAGGGTTAAATTAAATTCATGGGCATCCTTTTCAGGGGTTATTGTACTCATCATTATGAACAACTTTTACTATGGGACTAAACCTAAAATCGCGAAAAAAAATTCAGCTGTTCCTTGCATTTACGTTCACATAAGTCGTCAAAATGTAGGGAAGAGCTGATTTTTTTTCGCGATTTCAGGTTTGGTCCAATAGTAAAAGTTGTCAGTCATGAAAGGTGACATAATCCGAAATTTAGAAGAAAATAGGAAACGAAGACGATATACAGGAATAACCTCAAGAGGATTGCCACATACCGAAATTAAAAAAAAGTCGGTTTGGATCGATGTTCTTTTCCATTTTGAGCTGCATAATATTATTTACGTTTTACGTATTATCCATCCATATTCTCTTCACGCTTAACCCATTGAATGTCGTAATTACAGACACAATTAAAAAGCCATTGTGTCTCGCGTAGATCTACGTTCCGGCATACGAAGGGTTAAACCGCCGAACCGATTTAGATGAAATTTGGAATAGAGATAGTTTGAGACCAGGGAAAGGACATAGGATAGTTTTTATCCCGATATTCCCATTGGAAACTTATGCGGGTGAAACCGCGGGGCGCTGCTAGTTATAACATATTTATGTTCATTATTTCAATACTAGCTGTGCCCGCGACTTCGTTCGCGTGCATACAGTTGGAAAACAAGTTGGATTTCATGGTTATTTTTTCGTGCGGAGCCCTAATTCTTTTCTAAAATAAAAGTTACTCCCTATGATCAGTTATCAACCAGTGAAAGTCCTGTCAAATCCGGTCCAGCCATTTCGGAGACTAGCCGGTGCAAAGAGATAAAATTAAAAAAAAAATGTGTTTTTGTACACTTCCATATGCATTTAGGAAAACACTGTTATTTAGACATTATAAACAGACACTACAATTTTATTTATTTGTACAGATGACTCTTTTTATCTGCAATCAAAAAAGACAGCAACATTCATTGTTTCCTCGTTGACCCCCAGAATCACCGGTATCGACTACACAGCAACAAAACGATCATCTATAAAATAGCTTGTTCTCCCACCCATTGGCTGAGACCCCTATAAATAAAGCTGATCGGAAAATAAAGGAAAACAGAGGGTGTTCTGTTTACCTTTCCGCGTCATTCGGCGGCGCTCACTGATTGAAATGGGTACGTAAAGTGGAAGGATTATAGCTACTATAGTAAGCATTGAGTAGTCTGTGCTATTGGATTACTCAATACTCAACACTTTATTGCATTCCATAATGTGTACATATATAACAGTTGGTATGTTAAAACATCGAATCAATTATGGACCCTGTCGGGCACAGCAAAGTTAATTTTTAATAGGAGAGAGGATGAAGGCGCTTTTGTTAAGAAAAAATAATTATTTAGTTAAAATGGTATCATTTGCTTTTATGTTATTTATATTTTATATAAGTATTTATATATTTGGCTTTAAGTTATATTTTTATATTATATATTGCACGATTTATATTAATAACACTGTACTTTATAATAAACTGAATATTACAACTTTATTTAGTCTTGTAGAATATTATTATTATTAATTGTGCATTGTTTAGCATATTCATTTTTAAATGAATTTATAATCAAAGATGAAATTTAAAACGAAATGTTAATTTTATTATGTAAAAAATAGTTTTTATTGTTGTTGAAATGTATCCCTAAAATATTCGTAAATAGTGTAGTAAGTAGCTTTTGATTATCAGAAATTGTTTTAATTTATTGATAAAGATATTTTTTTTATGCTTTTGATGTATTCCGGTAACTTATTGTATATTTTAATGGACATAACAAATGAGAACAGTGCATTTTTAATGTTGAAGTGGGTATATTTGTTTAATCTGCTTTCATGTCTAAGTGCAATTTTTTGTTGGGTTTCTCCTCTTTTGGTACAGAATTGCGGATTAGTACGAAGGAAAGAAAAAAAGATCATCATCTGTCTTGCCTTTTCCTAACTTTGTTGGGGTCGGCTTCCAGTCAAACTGGATGCAGCTGAATACCAGTATTTCACATGGAGCGACTGCCTATCTGACCTCCACAACCCAGTTACTGGGTAATACGATACCCCTGGTAAGACTGATTGTCAGACTGTCGGGCTTCTGACTACCTGCAAAGACTGTCAAAGATCCACGAATGACAGCCGGGACCAACGGCTTAACGTGCTTTCCGAGGCACGGAGGGGTCTCGTTTTGTAAAGATGGTCACCCATTCAGAGACCAACCGCGGCAAGCGTAGCTTAACCTGATCGATCGACCTGTGGGGCTGTTATTATTTAGCCACGGGCCCCTCAGGGATAGAAAGAAAGAATGAATAATAGTTATTTGTTTGGAAACAGATCGTGCTTGGAGAGCACGCGACTAACACGTTGTAGGTTGTAGGTTCGAACCCAGACAGGCGCTTTACTTTGTGTAAATTATTTCATCACCACTGCTCTCAAAACGGTGAAGGAAAACATGGTAAGGAAATGTCCTAGAACCAAAAATTCGAAGACATTTAACATCTACCAACCCGCACTGGGCCCCGAGGTGGATTACGGCCCACTCTCTCTCACCGAGACGAGGCCTGTGTCCCAGCAGTGGGAACATTATATAGGCTAATTATGATGAAGTGAATTGTTTTAACAGTAACTGTGTGTGCCTCGCGGCTACGCCAAAAAGGTCCAAGATAGATGCTATCTAGTGCTGTCTGACGCTGGTTTTGTAATGGACAAGTGACGGATGAGAAATAAAGAATTTAAACATATTTTTTTTTTTTGTAATTTATATATAAAAATTAAATGAAGTGTTATCATGAAACCTTAGCTGGTAAGAGGAGTCACGCCTCTAATTTTCTGGTAGAACAATTTCCTTCAGTTTTCATAAAAATTGTTCTACTTGAGTCGCATTGCGCTTTCGCGTCGGGAGCCGAAAAGCGACCTGCGTTAATTCGTTTATTTTCGTTGGATCCCACTTTTGAATCCCATTTTTTAGGTATTAACGATGGATCCCGTTTGCTATTTCCGTTGAATCCCATATTATAACAACATGTGTACATTTCAGAAGAAAAGTGATTTACCTTTATCAAACACTAGATTAGGTTAATTATTTAAAAAAAATTGTTAGGTTAGGTTAGGTTAAAACTGTGACTCCTACTCCAGAAACGACTAGATTATATAGAAAATGAGTTGTTTGTGAAATAAATAGTATACGAAACGTAGGTTGTAAACTAAAAATTTGTCAATGGAGTTTTGGTGAAACATTAGTGAACCCCTCATTTTATTATAAACAATTTTGTTGTTGAAAGTACCCGCATCCAGATTTTTTTAAGCATTCGGGATCCAACGGAAATACTTTTCTGGATTCAACGACAATAAAACGTAATTATCTTGCATTTTTTAAATTCGGGATCCAACGGAAATACATAATAATGTTTTGCGGGATCCAACGCCAAAAATAATATTAAACTGGGATTCAAAAGCGGGATCCAACGGAAATAAATCCGTTAATTGTATACATATTTAGACTCAAGCTGTTGAGAGTAAACAAATGATAGTTTTCCGAGTGAAACAGAATTAATTCAATAAAGTATTTTTTCCCCAAATAAAATATTTTTCTTTCTATTCTGTGTTGGATCATTTAGCTCCCTTCAAAATGGTTGAGCTGAATGGTGCTAATACATGCGTCATGTTCGTGAACGGGCGCCGTCAGTAGGGACTGGTCATCTCTTTGCTGCCATGGCATAAGCCATGGCAGCAAAGCACAAAAACAATTCAAATATTGTACATGGCAGAAAAACAATTCAAATATTAAATAAAATAAAATAATTTATTTTATTTAATATTTGAATTGTTGTTTTTTCTTATGTTTTCATTATGGACGCATCGTTCTCACATGTATAATTTTTAACATGAATGATGTAACCAAGACTTTGTTACCATATTATTTTGATTTAAAAGAGTGTCCATGGAGTTTCTTGCCCGTTCTTCTCCATAGGTACCTACGTTTTGGAATGGGCAACTAGCTTCATCTTTCTGACTGACCGACCCTTTGACAATTCAAAATTGCCTTGAAATAAATGCTTTGAGTTCGAGTTTTGAGTTTTCTTTCTTACCAAAGTATTTGTTATAGTTTATATTACTTACCTACTCGATAAAACATAAGCTTTTACTACTCTTTCTCTAGAAAATAGTCATCGGAAAAATAAATTCTATTTTCGCTTTCACTCCATGCCGTCCATTAGGGAAGAAGTGCCAGTTGTTGATTTTATTATTGTGATATTTAATTTTGCCCGTCTGACGCCCGGCGCCGGACGGCCGGTGAAGGCCCGGATGGCCGGTGGATATTGGTCGTGATTCACGTCGTGTTGGCTCCACGGGGGATGAGTGCGATGTATTGTTTTGTAGTGGTTTATGAGTTAATGCTTTCACGGGTGTTAATTTATTTATTTGTCCATTCTGTTGTTTAAATGGAGCGTTTGTTTTGGCTTGGTAAACAAACTAGTTTGGGACATTGTTGGTTGTAGTTGTTGTGGTATTTTTGAGGTCAAATTCAAATTCTTTATTGCATTCATGTGTCATTACATAATCAGCCTATAATGTTCCCACTGCTGGGACACAGGCCTCCTCTCTGTGAGAGGGAGTGGGCCGTAATCCACCACGCGGGCCCAGTGCGGGTTGGTAGATGTCACATGTCTTCGAATTTTTGGTTCTGGGACATGCCGGTTTCCTCACGATGTTTTCCTTCACAGTTATGAGAGCAGTGGTGATGAAATAATTTACACAAAGTAAAGCGCCTGTCTGGGTTCGGACCTACGACCTACAACTCTTAAGTCGCGGCCATTACCACTGGGCCACCACTGCTCTGTAGGTACATTAAGTTGTTACAATATAAATAAGTTCCAACATGAAACCCGGTTAGGGCACGGCAACATAATAATAATAATTATTTTAAAATAATAATACTATAGACTATAATAAAATATGTAATTTATTTATCTAGCTATTATATTTACTAAATTTTTTGTTCTAGATATTCTGTAACTGAGTAAGAGCAAGTCTTCGATCAACGTTATAACCACATTATACTTGCCAATAGCTATAAAATATTTGTACAACATTTCAGAAACCCTAGATTTACCTATCATCCAGTGAAACAAGTGTACCAACTTTAACCTATCCATTACCACATAAGGCCCTTAATAAACGTCCACCTGAGCATATATTTCCTGAGCACATATTAGACAACGACTTACCTTTAAGAAGTTTAACTAAAGGTCCATTTACTGATCAATATCATTGCCGTCTCCATTGCTGTGAGAATTTAAACCTTGTCACTAAACGGTAAGGTTGATAATTGTACCAGCATTCTATAAACGTATCAAAGGACCTAATGTAATCGGTGAGATAAGAATTGCAGGTAGTAATGGACTTGGGTCCGATTTACCTTTATTTTTGTAGGGGTGGTCGGGAATTGGGACCTCCACCTTATGTTTGGTAGATTAAAATGCGTTGCTTTAACGTTGCAAAACATCACAGTACCCATCACCGACCGAGTAGGCAGAAGATTTACATTACATTTTTGCTTATTTTTTGAGATCAGGAAGTACAAGCACCATGTAAATATAGGGAGCAAGCCTATTAAAAACCCCGCCAGCCCCAACCCAGCCCAGATGCCTATTACCACAGAATATAGATAGACCTAGATAACGCAAGTATCACGAACTGTATGAAAACTAAGCATGGCACTTTTTGACTACGTACTATGACGTCACAAGCTCGCGCTCTCGCTCACGCTCACCCAGCCAGCAGTACGCAGGACTGAGCGCGAAAGTGGCGGCTTACGATTTTCGAACGTAAGCTGGTGCGATTTTTGGCACGCGAAGTTATCGCTAACGATAACGCTCTTGCGTTATCTAGGTGTATCTATGTATATCTGTGCCTATTACGATATTAATTTAATTTGTTATTATTTAGGTAAGTGTTGTGTGTTGTTTGTATTTTGTCTATGTATTTTGTTTGTAACTGCCCTGTTCGTCTCGTGGTTGCAAGCGCGACTGCTGAGCGCGGGGTCCTGGGTTCGATTGGGAATCGGACAGACAAAGTAGTTTTTGCGTGAAAGAGTAACAAACATGCATCCATCCTCACAAACTTTCGCATTTATAATATTATATACTAGCTGCGCCTCGCGGATTCACCCGCATAAGTGTCGATCCCGTGGGAATATCGGGATAAAAAGTACCTATCCTATGTCCTTTCGCGGGACTCAAACTATCTCTATACCAAATTCCATCTAAATCGGTTCAGCGGTTTAGGCGTGAAAAGTTAACATACAGACAGACAAACAGACAGAGTTACTTTCGAATTTATAATATTAGTATGGATATGGACACTAGCTGCGCCCCGCGGTTTCACCCGCATAAGTCTCGATCCCGTGGGAATATCGGGATAAAAAGTAGCCTATAATTATGTTAATCCAGGGTGTCAGCTACCTTCATACAAAGTTTTATCAAAATTGGTCCTACCGTTTGAGCGTGAAGAAGTAACAAACATAAATATACACACTCACAAACTTTCGCCTTTATAATATTAGTGTGATTATATAATATACTATATTAAGTGTGATAGTAGGATAAGAAGTAAGGACGGACGACGTAACCGGCTGAACAAAATCCGCATTGTAAAGTTTAGAGCTAAAACTTGGAACAATGGCGTTGAGAGAGTCCTTTACATGTGAAGTGGTCCTTACCTTGGGAAGGTAGGAGGCTAGGGATTACCTACAGGTGTAGTATATAACACGGTGAGTAGGTGAAGTATGTTTGAAGGCTTTTCTGGTGTTATTAGGGTTGAAGATAGTGAGAGCTAATTTGTTGTTGAAGTACTAACGTTCTCAACTCTATACAGGGTGAAATTTTAATCACCGTTTTCCTCTTAAGGGGTCATTGTACTCGTCATTATGGACAACTTTTACTATGGGACCAAATATGAAATCACGAAAAAAAAAATCAGCTGTTCCCTACATTTTGACGAGTTATGCGAATATAAATGTAGGGAACAGCAGATTTTTTTTTACGATTTCAGATTTGGCCCCATAGTAAAAGTTGTGATTAGTAAAGAGGAAAATGGTGATTAAAATTTCACCTTGTACACTTTTGTAACACCTTTTTCTGCAACATTTATGAAACATGAACTTTTAATAACCCCCTTACTAATAAACGTAGACTACAATAGTTACACAACGCTTTGTCTTCTTCCTTCGAAAGTCAAATTACTGATGACTGAAAGAGAGAAATCGGTGTGTAACTATCAGTGTTGGGTCAATCAACTAATTTTTTCAATCAATTGATTAGTCATGACTAATTTAGTCACAACTAATTTAGTCATGATTGATTTAATCATGACTAAAATAGTTAATCATAATCATAACTAAATAAATTAGTCATTGGTCATTCAATCATTATTTTTGATTGATGACTAAACTAAAAATGCTAAGCTGGCTAACTCCATTTTTTGTTTCATTAGAGACATCTATCGCGCTATTTAAATTATTCATCACTCTCATAAGTTGATTGATAGCATTTTCCATTTTTGTATTTGTACATGATTATTTTTTTTATTATAAGTGCTACTACTGTAAAAAGTTAAAAGTAGATAAAAGGCAAAAAAGGGTAATGGAGCTGATATTTTAATGACGAATTTCTTTTCGGAAGAAAGTAAAGATGTAGACCTTTTACACCGTTACCCATTAATAAAAAAAATATTTTTGGAGCACAATACACCAATGCCATCTTCTGGATCTGTAGAAAGGATGTTTTCATATGCAACAATGACCAGTCTACCAAAATCACAGAGATTTTCTGATGAACAATTTGAAAACCGTGTGGTTATGAAAACCAATTTAAATTATTTTAAACATAATTAACCCGTAGTTTGTTGTTGTAATAATTGTATAACGTGCTACTGCCTACATGTTAATTAAAAAATTAAATTGATCCTGTTGTAAAGATTGTGCTTTATTTTAGTATGACAAAAGCTTTTATTAAAACTTGTGAATAACGAATCAACATTCTGTGAGTGTTAACTTGGAAACGGCGTAATTTTAGATATTAAATTAGTCATGAGAAATTTAGTCATGATTAAATAACTAACACTAATCAATCTTCAATCATCATACATGATTGAATTTTTTTAGTCATTACTCATTAGTCATGATTAAATAATTTAATCTTAGTTATCAATCATCAATCAAACTAAATTTTGCCCAACACTGGTAACTATTCTTCTGACACGTTTATTAATAAGGGGTTAAGTATTTAAAACAAAAGGCTTTTCGTATTTAAAAAAACGTTTAAATTCAAGTTGCAATCTAGTCTCCGCGACAATTAATATCCAAAACTTGTAAAAAATTTATGCAAATTAAACATTTTTGACAGATGGAGATTAAGATTAGATCGCGATCCTTCCTAAAAATATGGAAATTGCCGCTCAGATTAATGATGAAAATCAGTCATATCGTTTTTTTTATTTGTAGAAGATTATTAATAGCAGAAATAATTTTTTATCACGAGTCATTAATCCTAACTATGTATAATCATGTTAATATTATAAATTCGAAAGTAACTCTGTCTGTCTGTTTGTATGGTACATTTTCACGCCTAAACCGCTGAACTAATTTAGATGAAATTTGGTATAGAGATAGTTTGAGTCCCGGTAAAGGACATAGGATGGTTTGTATCCCGATATTCCCACGGGATCGAGACTTATGCGGGTGAAACCGCGGGGCGCAGCTAGTAATATTATAAATGCGAAAGTAAGTTTGTTTATTACCTTTTCACGCCTAAACCACTGAACCAGTCATCCTGAAATTTTGCATATACGTTGTCAGGTGTACAGAAAAGGACATAGGTTACCTGTCATCTCGAAAAAAGTGCTATTCTCGAGGAAAACAACAATAACGTTATGATAATATATGGCGTCACGTGTTTTTCGAATCATAATTATACATACTAGAAACTCGAAACTTACGCGGGTGAATCCGCGGGGCACAGCTAGTTTAATATAAGTCTGTAAGCTTTCCTAAGAACAAATAAATAAAACTCGACTGAATCCTAACTTTAAATAAAGCACAACGCTTGCGAATCATAATATTTTAATCAACATTCAACATGACATTGCTCTGCAAATTGAAAAAAAACGTAAGACAATTTGAATCGCGGGCTACCGTGTGATTGGAAATTGGAGACAAGATCACAAACAAAATCTCTCCAAAAAAAATCCGTGCCACAAAAACACTTTATATATTCTCAGGAGAATAACCAATTTCCCCCATACATCAACTACCTACCAAACGTTATTCACAAAAGTATTGAAACCAATGTTTATGCTCCGATGAGATATTCCTTCAATATTTCAAGTCAACGCATTCAATCGGAACGAAGGTGCGAGAAAAGACAGTTTGTCATTGTCTGTAAGAGTCCTTTGTATTAAAAAATAGAGGAAATAATAAGTGTTTGCTCTTTGTAGGAGGAAAAGTGAGGAAAATGAAGGATGATGGCCATTATGGAGCTTTTTGCGAAGAGTAGGAGAGTAAGATTATAATTGCTATGAGTAAAAAAAGCTTTGGGATTGTTTACTTAAGGCTAGCGCACTTAAAATGAGTGTTATTCGTACAGTTTACGTACTAATAACATTATAGTTATCAGTTGTTCGTTATCATGTTCTTGAACGGGCGCCGTCCGGTTGAGACTGGTCATCTCTTTATTTCCAAGGCTTATTTTTAATCTTATTTTTTTTATTGTTTCTTCATTTGTGTTTTTTTTTTACATTGTTCTCACATATAGAAGCAACAAGAATAATGTACCCAGGATTTTGTAATATTCTTGATTTAAAAGAGTGTCCATGGAGTTTCTTGCCCATTCTTCTCCATAGAGATCTACGCTTTGGAATGGGCATCTAGCTTCAACTTTCTGACTAACTGACCGACTATTTAATTTTGACAATTTAAAAGTGCCTGTACATGGTTTAATTGAAATAGGTAAGTAAATGCTTTGAGTTTAAGTTTGTTTGAGTTGTAAAATGGGGCGATGATTCTTGAGGTTAAAAAGGCTTAGACACCAGCACACTAGTTGCGTACACTATCAATCTCAATATGAATCATTTTGAAGAATGTTGCTACTCCATTGCTTTATAAATATGTTGTCTGCTCAATGAAGCAAATACCGCAATGAATGTTGTTGAACTGTCAAAATGAAAGCCCAGCCGAAAGGATTCGATCGGATTCGACCGGATTCAACGACAAGCGAGCGGAGCCGATCGCACGTCGCAGCATACTTTCGGCTACGATCGCGTGTCGCGGAAGACGCCCGCGGTCAAGCTCCTGTGCGCGGCTTGGTAATATAGACTTTAAATAATGTGTACACGATTAAAATCGTTTAAATATTGTAAAATCCGTTTCGATCCGATCCGGTGCGATGCCGTTTGGAGTACAGAACTAGAAACCCCCTTAAAAAGAAGATTCCGGTTGTGAAATAAGAAAAAATGTGGTAGGTATAAGCATAGTCAGTAATTTTATACTAAGGTTTTATGTTGCTTAGACTAGGCACTTTGGCAAAGTAATTCCGATTGTCATAAATCTGAACATTGGAGATCACGGCCACCATCTTGAGAAGTCATAATTTTGGTACTAAGTTGTTGAAAGGTACCTAAATTATTTTTATCTAAGGGTTGATTTTTCCAACGCCAGATAAAATCCGAGGAATAATTAAAAATTTTGGACTTTTAACGTCAATTTTATTCTACGAATAAAAAAAAAGACGGGTTGCACTCCGGGAGTGCCGGCAGAAGTGAAAACTTGAATATGAACGTTGAAATAAATCAATTATTAATTGAATTAATATTAACTCATTTTTTTTCACTATTTCTGCGTCACTTTTTTCATTAATAGATGCACTTTGTTCAATTTCCATATTTTAAACACTATACGAGTATACACGAATTTTAAGAATACACAGCAGTGTAGGTACTACACAGACGGTCGAGCCATCAGCTGTCCATCCATCCATCCATACATCCACACCCACACCCACACCCACACCCACACACACACCCACACACACCCCCATACCCACACCCACACACACACACACGCCCACACCCACACTCACACCCACACCCACACTCACACCCACACCCATACCCACACCCACACCCACACACACACCCCACACACCCCACACCCACACCCACAACCACACCCAAACCCACACACACACCCACACACACCCCCACACCCACACCCACGCCCACACCCACACCCACACTCACACCCACACCCACACCCACACCCACAACCACACCCACACCCACACCCACACCCACACCCATACCCATCCATCCATCCATCCATTGTCGTGTGTCACTTGGTTCACTTCGGTTGGCGCCGCCGTAGAAAGAGAGGGGGATACTTAGTAGTTAGGAGTAGTAGTTCTCCCCTGTGAAATCTCTCCTGACGGTCACGTGTCCTCCTGACGCGAGTTTAACATTTTTTACCCATTACAAAAAGTGTGCAACGCCGCTAAAGAAGTTTACACTTCAAAAATATCTGTCGATTGAAAATTCACCCCTAATTGTAGTAAAATACTACTACACTAGACGTATAGGAAAAGTTTTCTGACTTTTGTAGCGGCCTTCTATCATAAAAAATTAAGCTGGGTTCCATTTCCTACGAAATGAATGGAGCAAAGTTTTTTGTGATTTGTAACTTTTCTGGCAACTTACGTCACGTCACTATTCAGCCTCAGTTTGTTGGTTAGTTTTTAAGGGTTCCGTACTTGGTAAAAACGGGACCCTATTACTAAGACTCCACTGTCCGTCTGTCACCAGGCTGTATCTCAGGAACCGTGATAGCTAGACAGTTGAAATTTTCACAGAAGATGTATTTATGTTGCCGCTATAATAAAAACTACTAAAAACGGAATAAATTAAATATATCAAGGGGGCTCCCATACAACAAACGTGATTTTTTTGCCGTTATTTGCTCGATATTAACAACGGCAACAGGTAGACGCTTGAAATATTTACAGAATAGGTACTTAGTTGTATATTCACTTTAAAAATAAATAGTTAAATTAAAATAAAATAAATTAATGGGGGGCTCCCATACAACAAACGTGATTTTTTTATACTGTAGTGTTAAATATTGTACGGTGGTACGGAACCCTTCGTTTGCGAGTCCAACTCGCACTTGGCTGGTTTTTGTTCCTTATAAGAAACGAGATCGACTAACAACAAAGAAAGTTTATGTGAAAATTGCCCATTTTCTTGTAGACGGCATACAAATGGTGGTCGACTTTTTGCTGGAAATAAATGAAACAGTAGAGATTAATTGTATCAGCGCACACGTCCTACAAAACGTAGGTGATACAAAAATAATCTGACCTCTTGTAGGACCTACAAAAAGAATGCCATGTGTGAGCGCGCTTTACGTGCTTTTCGAGGCATGGAGGGATCTCAATAAGTAATTGGTGGCACTGTGGCGCCATCTACATCGCCACATACGAACTACGCAATACACTAGGGGCAATTTTCGTAATTTTAAGAACATTCACAGTCTGGTCTCAATCTCAATGTGTCAAAAATACTTCTAATTTCCCTAAATTTTTGACAAGTTTTGGACAATGATTGCGAGTAAATTTTGAACGTTTTTAATTACGAAAATTTACCTTACCTACTAACTACACGCAAAATTCTGCATCGCGCAAGCAGAGTTTACCGCGCAACTAGCATTATAGACCGTCCCGAGATCAATCGTCGGGCAGTTGCCCACCAACAAAAAAACAAAAAAAAAAACCGTATCTTCTTTCTTTCTTTTAGTTGCGCACGAGACACAACACCCGTCTGGTCGGAGGATCTTCGCTTTTCTATGGAGGATGAACTTTACACTTTGTTCCTCATACCTCTATAGTCGATATGGTATAATATAACTAGTCTACCTATGCGCTAAATCTAACCGTTTGAAAGAGCCTAGAGTAAATTCTACGTAAACATTGTTTTTTCTCCTTTTTATACCATCTACGCTACGTGACTGTAGAGCCTTCGTACGGATTTTATTATCAACATGTCCAATGAATGAACGAGCGAATGAAAACGTGAGACTGAGCGATAATGGTTTCATTCGGTCTTGTTTTAGAAAACATAAAATGGCACTCGAGAAAGGTTACGTGAAAAGTCTAGATTTAAAACCTGAATCGACAAGACTAGAATTGGATGATATATGGTAGGTAGATGGAGTCTATACATCTCTAAAATACAGCACTTAAAATAATCAAACCGTAAAAGATAATTTTAATTTTCACAATTATGTACAGACACCAGCACATCAAGCTACCCGAAACTGTCAAATTTTCCCAACCAACTTTGAGCCTTATAATTTAGTAATAAAGTTGAAAATCTATTAAAGAAATTTGACAGATTGTAGTAGCTTGATTTGCTGGCGTCTATACGCAAAATATGCATGTGAGTGAATACGTGGAGTTGTAGACGCCAGGTCCCAATTCCGTATTATTCCCCGCGAAATCTTACCACGTAAATATCGTATCTTCTATTCTATTCTATTTTTGAGATTCTGGCTCCATTGATAACGTTCGATGATTTTGCCAAATATTTACGGCAAGGAATCGAAATGTCAACAGTACGGACAACATGTATTTTGACAGTTCAAACCACGCCAATGTGTCATAGAAAAAACGTTCTTAGCAGATAAGTATCGTGATTAACTAAGGAATTGACGTGGCTTCGAATTAAGGAATCGTTAAGTGGCCATAGTGAATCGGGGCCCAACCCTTTATAGGTACCTACAGTAAAAAATACAATTAAGTACATTATATTTATATATATTTTAGTGATATTTAATTTTATTCCAGAAGTATGTACAGAGAATTAGGCTTTTAGAGAATTTGCCATTTTGAGAACTAGTCCTTTTGCGACTCTGTTGCCATTTTGAGAATTAGGCCTTCTGCGCCTAAACCGTATATTTTCATATTGTATGTTTATATTTAAATTAGAGAATTGTTTTGGTTTTATGTATTTTGTTTTCCCTTCTACTCCTACACACATTGTCTACATCTCTGTTTATGTACTCTCCTATGCAGGTATGTGGGAAGAGATTTCCTTAGAAATAAGCATCACCTTTGAAAGATCGGCTTTAGCGATAAGACGCCCATTCTGAAATTTCAACATTTTAATCGGTAATATTTAAGGTGTACACTGTACATAAATAAAGAGTATTTCTATTCTATTCTTTGTACATATTTTTCAACAAATTTAAAAGGCTATATATATTTGTTTGTGCTATTTTTGCCATCGACCCGCTAAGAAGAAGATAAATATGACCTGTAGGTATTATCAACCAAAAGATGTCCACTGCTAGACATAGGACAAAACTAAGAGCAACGGATATTAATAACAGAAATCATAAGACCTATCAGACACTATCTTAAACTTCAATTGATTTAAACAGCTTGCTAACTAAAGCCCTCACAGAAAATAACACGCTACAATACATTGCAAGCCCTAAATAACGGAGATTACCCACTGATTATATCATATAACTAATGGTCTCCGTATTTTTCAGAACCTTATCTAGGATGTGGCTGTACAAAAATATGGGACAGAAGGTTCATTTAAAACTTTTCTGTCTGCGTCACACAATCACAGTCCGCGAGTTTTGTTGGATATTTGTTATCCATTGCATCATAGGTTTCATAAATTCGTCTCCTCAACTACCTAAATAACGCAATGAACGTGGTAACTGTCAAAATTAAAGAAATTGCGATCATTTGCCATTTAATGTGTTACGCAATTACCTCTTTGGTCGAAAAATTTAATGCGTGTAGCAAATCTTCAAGAATTTTTTTGACATGAGCCGCGTGACGTGCGTCAACTAGACTCCGCACTGAAAAGCGTAAAATTTGACGAATTTTTCGCCCCGAACACAATTTTTTAAATATATTTTTGTGTGTATGTTAACGGTTTCCTGCGGCCTTCACAAGGTCGTCGGTCCAGGCCTTCCAACGCAACGTCTTCCGGTACGCGGTCGCCACTCCAGAACCTTTCGACCCCATCGGTCATCTGCTCTGCGAGCAATATGCCCTGCCCACTGCCACTTAAGTTTGACAATTCTAAACCCGTTTACCCGTTGAATGCGACAAGCACAGAACCGGTCGAAGTGGCGGTGCTTGATCCGTGGGGGAGACTTATTGTCCAACAGTGGACATCTTTCGGCTGAAATGATGATGATGATGTGTATGTTAAAGTTTTATGATTTAGGTACGATTTCCGGAACCTTTTTGGCTGTCAACCCAGTATACTAAGTTGGTTTAGTTTATTCGCCAAACGGCTCTTTCTTTCAATTTATTATGTACATTTTCTATTGACTGTACTTACCTGTCAAATAGAGTAACCTAGATATAGTAGATAAGACAAAAATTAAAACAGAAGAAGAACTAGCAGGGGATCGGGGGAGGGGTCAGGGGATGAGACCGGAGACCGGAATAAATCACTTTGAGTAGGCAGTGGTGAACCTTCTGTACGACTTACGTGTCTATGTCCTAGCACCTAGCATTGTCAGGTGGCACGCAAGCTCAGATCTACGAAGATACGTGCTTAATAGACTCTCTGTGGCCTCCACTATCATTTGTGCTCGTTTTACAAAAGCTATGGCCACCTTTTTTGTTGTAAATTGTACTTATCAATGTGATACCTAGAAAAGTGGTGGCCCAGTGGTCACGGTCGCGACTTACGAGTTGCAGTTCGTAGGTTCGAACCCTGAGAAGAGCTTTACGTTGTGTAAATTATTTCATCACTACTGCTCTCAAAAACTGTGAAGGAAAACATCGTGAGGAAACCGGCATGTCCTATAAGTATCAAAAAAACGAAGACATGTGACATCTACTTGATGGTTAAGAGAGAGAGAGTGGTTTATGATATAATTTAAAAAATAGACGCCTTATCGACAAGGGCATGGCATTCCATAACTGTAGTGCTTGAACTCTCAAAAACGGTGAAGGAAAACATCGTGAGGAAACCAGCATGTCCTAGAACCAAAAATTCGAAGACATGTGACATCTATCAACCCGCACTGGGCCCGCGTGGTGGATTACGGTACACTCCCTCTCACAAAGAGGAGGCCTGTCTCCCAGTAGTGGGAACATTATAGGCTGATTATAACTGCTTGAACTAAATTGAGAAGGACGCCTCTGTCTATCCTCTTAGCATCTCTACTGTCATAATGGATGACGCATAACTGAAAACAATGTTTTCAATTCCCATTTTATTAAAAGTCGTGAATGCAGACAATGATGCGGGAACATATGAAAGGAATCTAGATAAGCTTTAAAATAATAGCTGTTAGCGCGTGATTTCTTATATCTTGTTTCGCAGAAGAATATTCCTTTGTCTAGAAAAATAATAGCAGCTGAGATAAATATTATGAATACTAATAATGTTTTGCATGTTATGAGAGCTAACATAGACCTTGATATTTTAGCAATATTCAAATCTATATAAACTCGTTCTTTAACAAATGTCAATTCGGCTGGTTGATTTTAGCCATTTAATTTTTATCTATGTCCAAGTATAAAAAAGGGGAGGGGAAAGAAACATGGGGCATCAAAAAATTCGTCCGCATCTTCGTTAACAGGAAAACTGCACAAAAGGTTGGCAGCATTGCCACCAGGCCAGCCCTCTGGTGACGTGCAGAGTCAACCGACTGCTTGGCATTGTCTCGAAAAACTAAGCGGGTACTCGGCTATTTAAATTGAATTATAAAACATTGTTGAAGTTGAGGATTTATGACTTACAACAAAATTAACAATAAACTCAAATAATTTCGGAAAATATTATTTTACTAACTTTCAAAACAAGTCATAGTTTCCTTTCTACCGACCGCGTCACATACACATAGCTACGAGTACCATAATCGGTAGAGTTGGTAGGTTATTTATAATTTTGCAACACCAAACAGTAAGAGAGGAGAGAAAGAGTCAGTAGAGTTAATTATCTTTTTGTATAGCTACATGTGTTTCTGTGACAAATTAATCTCATTTTCTTTCTTTCTAATGAGCCGTTTGGGGTTGAAACACTAGGGCCATGGGGTGCCCACTTGTTTTTCAAGACCTCGCCAAGCGGTTGGCCGACTCTTCATGTGACCAGAGGGTCACATCAAGCGTCAGTCAACAGTCTGGCCTACATATAAACGAACGTGTTTTGCGAATTTGATCTTTATTAGCTACTAGAAATATTGTCGCACTGACAGGTGCCAGGAACGCATCCTCTGAACGGCCGGACTTGTAAGCGCATAAAATGAGTTGCTTTTGACGTGCAAACAAAACAAACGTGTTTCATTATGAACCTAAGTACATTTCTAACAAACATTTCACAAAAGCATCAGAGATTTCATCTGTCATGTTTATAAACTCACCCACACAAATGATAATCACAAACGATTACCTACCAGGGACAACCGTAAGACACATGTGCTGATGATCCATCAAATCTATTCAATTGGTCTGAGGGCTTCCGACGGAGTCCTGACAGAGTTCTCGACGCAGTCAGGCACATTACTAATGTGCGGAGATTTTGATGGGGGAAGAAGGTGCAAGGGATAAGCGACGGGCGTGTTAGTTCTGTACTGTAATATTTAAAAGAAAGGAAGAGAAGTTGTTTATTCTGCACAAATAAGACGCACATTATAAAATACACTTAAATAAATTAAGTAGCCTCCCCTATTTATATACTTGTACATTTTTTTGCTTTTCTCGGGACCCTGGGGTGCCAGAACTTTGGAAGGTGTACGAGGGGCCAAAGCCAACTCGCACACTATGCAAGTGCACTCAAGGATATCCTCCGGTTGGTGAGGACTATTGCAGGATATGGAAACAAAGATATTGGATGATTTTAATTACTGTGGGCATACTATGGGTAGTGTTGGTTATCACACAATAGAGAAATCGTTTAAAGTTCAAATCTTACGAACAGTTTAATCACACTAGCGAATCACACACTGTAGGTACACAACTCAACGATACGGAACGCGCGACAGTTTCTGAGCACACGTTGTCCGTACGATGTCCAATGGTCAAGTGCGCCGCTCAACCTCGCTGCTCGCTCTCCTCGACCCCCCCACGGACTCAGGCTAGACTCTCTCCAGCGCCACCAGATAGCGCTGACGTCCCAATCAGTCAAACGAATGACGTATTTCTAGGATGCGCCGTGCGCTCGGTTCATTTGAGTAACTGGCGGAACAAACTGCGCTACACGAGGAGGCTTCTTCATGCATCCCGTTTCTTCAACAACGTCGATCCTAGTTGATTGCTTGTGTAAAAATAGTTAGGACCTTGAACCAAACAATGCATTTCCCTGACTTTACTTGTTAACAGATTACTTGAAATGGCTATATTATTATATTCATAAGATAAATTCATTCAAAGTCCTGACTGACATATATCAACGCACAGCCTAAACCGCTGCTGGTCCTAGAAACATAAAATTTGGAGGGTGTGTTCTTTGTGAAGAGCAGGTATCCACAAAGAAAGGGTATTTCGAAATTCCAACCCTAAGAGGGAGAATGGGGGGAGGGTGAAATTTCACGTGGACGATGTCGCGGGCAGAAGCTAGTCATAAGATAAAAGATTTGAGAAATCGCATTAGCTTATACCTTGATCCGTACCTCCTCAAGTACACTGACAGTGAAGGATGAAGCTCGGCATGTCTAGAGTTGAATCCAAGTCTGGCTCCAAATTTCCCGAGGTTACACATAATCCTGATATGTCTAGACTATTTTAAAGAAAAGTCTAACTTTCAAATAGTGTGGCCTTGTTTTTGTAACTTTATTCGAGAAAAGTTTAGATAAATTTCTTTGGCCAAAGAATTAGCATTGCCATTCAACGTGGCAATGCTGCCAGTCTTCTGGGCACGTTTCCGGATGACAGCGATGCGGACGAGTACTTTGACGCGTAAGTGTCCCTTGTTTTTGCTTGTATTTATTGTATAATAAATTAGTTAGACATTTACCCCCTTACTAATAAACGTATTATATCAGATGAACAGTTACACACCAATTTCTCTCTTTCAGTCGTCAGTAATTTGACTTTCGAAAGAAGAAGATAAAGCATTGTGTAACGATACAGACGTAATACTACGTTTATTAGTAAGAAGGTTAATTTAGTATCTAGTGTAAATAGTTAGTTATCCATACATTTAATAAAATATAGTTTTCTTAGGAAAATATTGAAAGTATTTGCTAGATTTACAGTTTTTCTATTTGATATTACAAACATGAGTGCAAAGATCTGAAGACAGCTTCAGAAAACGTTGCCGGTCTCGTTTACTAGTATAATCCCACTACATCTGTACCTTTAAATTTTTCTTGAAATTTTCCAACGTCTATAAATGGAAGGAAAATATTGGAAACGTTATTTGGCTATTTCTGCATTTCTAGCTGCCTGCAAAGGCTTGTGAATATTTCTGCATACAAGGTGTTTATTCAAGGATACAGCGCAACGTCTTGACGCGAAATGGTTACGTCAAGACACGACTGAACAAATTCTTTTGTAGTTGAACAAAACAAGGTGTGCAATATTGAAATATACATATTTTAAAACAGATTAAAGAGAAAGTTTACGTTAACAAAAACCCACTGCAATTCATTTTAGAGAAAGTCATATATGATAAACGTGAATGCAATTTAAAATTTTCTTATGAATTTTTTTTTTCGTAGATGTTTTTAAAGGGGTTAGAAGATTTTTGTATGGAGGGTGGCCCTAAGGTCGGCCGCCATTTTGATTTTTTTTCAGAACCGCGGCGCACAACAAAAGTTATATATTTAGATAGAGGACACTTATACAAACAAAAATGTAATATAACATAATATGCTAAAGTGTCAGGTTTCGGAGTTATTCACCAAAATATAAGTCGAAAACAACAAGGATTTTTTTGTTTTTTTTCCCTCTAGGTAAGCATATTGAACTATTTAGGTAATAGAAACGTTATGAAACCTTTATGGAGAAGAAACAAATGAAGAATAGATATTTTTTAAATAAATAATTAAACACGGCAATTTATAGTTCGTTTTTTAATCCCAGAGACTAATCTGACATTTAAGTCTTTTCTATTTTCGTTTTTTTTTAGTATAGAAGTTTGACATTACACTTGTCAGATTAGTCTCTGGGATTAAAAAACGAACTGTAAATTGCGGTGTTTAATTATTTATTTAAAAAATGTCTATTCTTCTTTTGTTTCTCCTCCATAAAGGTTTCATAACGTTTCTATTACCTAAATAGTTCAATATGCTCACCTAGAGGGAAAAAAAACAAAAGAATCCTTGTTGTTTTCGACTTATATTTTGGTGAATAACTCCGAAACCTGACGCTTTAGGATATTATGCTATATTACATTTTTGTTTGTATAAGTTTCTTCTATCTAAATATATAACTTTTGTTGTGCACCGCGATTCTGAAAAAAAATCAAAATGGCGGCTGATTTTAGGGCCAAAACCTTCAAACCCCTTTGATTTATTTTTTTATTGCAGTGGTAGGCCAGTGGTAACGGCCGCGACTCACGATTTGTGGGTCTTAAGTTCGAACCCAGACAAGCGCTTTACTTTGTGTAAGTTATTTCATCAACATCATGAAGAAATACATTGTGAGGAAACCGGCATTACCCAGAACAAAAAATACGAAGACCTGTGACATCTGCCAACCCGCACTGGGCCCGCGTGGTGGATTACGACCTACTCCCTCTCTCAGAGAGGAGGCCTGTGTCTCAGATGGAACATTATATGCTGTTTATGCATTTGTATTTATTGGATCTCCAACAGAGGCTACAGAATTACATGCATGTTTACAAAAACAGGGACAAATACAAGTGTGTACTTTCAATTATAAGAGAGCACATCATTCATTTATATCTAGGTAAGTACAATAAATTATGACAAGGACGAACACATTAAAATAAATATAGAAATATTGGCAAAGAACTCTAAGCCCGAAGTTGAGCGGTTAATGTCATAGTAATTTGTGAAATTGAATTGTTAAAATGGTGCAACCCGTATTTCGCTTAACCGGAGATTTGACGGCTGTAAAGGCATTGGTTATCGTTATAGTTATTTGTTGCAACTTACTCTAAAAAGAACTATAAATTCCATTTCCTACAAAGTCCCAATCTCAACACTTCCCTAAGTGGGTATTAACGGGCACCATGTTCTGCATGCAAGCAATTAACAAAATAATTACTTGCACAATTAAAACATGGCTCTTGATGCACACAATAGTCAGATTTCCCACACAATGGCCGATAGTGGAGTGCTTACTATTGTCTGTGGCGTCTTTATCGTGTATCGCGCCAGTGAACTTAGATGAAACGGGAGAGTAACATCTGGGAAGAAATTTGTGTTTTAAAAAGAAAATGTTTGTGACATCTGGTTTTTAAAGTGAAAACATCTTTAGGCGCTCTTGAAGAAAACTGAACAGGCACGCTCGGGTCGGTGATGCTGAATCGCGTATACTCGGCGCTGAATCGCGTATAGTCGGCGCTGAATCGCGGCTCTCGGTTGTTATCATGATGACACACTCCGAAAGGAATCATCTCTAATTGAGTTTTTAAATGCTGCGTGAGTCCCTATAGGACTGGTCTAGGGGATTTTAGTGGAACGAGCAAGTTTCGCAGAGATGCTTGAAGAACAGCACGACCTAACTGTAAGTAATAAAACAAATAAATAAATAAATAAAACCCATACTTAATATTATAAATTCGAAAGTAACTCTGACTGTCTGTCTGTATGTTATCTTTTCACGCCTAATCCACTGACCGAATTTCGATAAAATTTGGCAGAGAGATAGATTGCATCCTGTGGAAGGATATAGGATAGTTTTTATCCCGATATTCCTACGGGATCGACACTTCTGTGGGTGAAACCGCGGAGCGCAGCTAGTATTTGTATAAAATCAGTATCTTTAAATCATTATCTTATTTTACCTTCTAAAGAATTTTCCAAATATTTTTTTCCATAGTCAAACTGACACTATTTTTGAAAACGCCTCCTTAAAGAACTGGAGTTACTAACATAGTTTGCAGAACAAGTAAGCTGAAGTGGCAGTGGGCTGGCCATGTCTGTCGAAGGACTGATGGCGGGAGACCACGTATCGGCAAGCATAGTGTAAGATGCCTCCCAGGTGGCTGGGACAGACTGGATGCGGAAGGTGGAGGTCAGAGTGTTGTAGCTCAGCCTGAGAGAGGCATATGTCCAGCAGTGGACTGCAATAGGCTGAGTTGATGAAGGCACCACTGACGAGGAACATACTATTTTCTCGCTCAAGAAACTTACAAAAGATAGTAGGTCCGGTGTCAGTCAACGAGATACATAATATATTTATAGTTAATCACTGACTGTTTACATCGGCGGCGAGAACTCTGTCAAAAAAATAACTCGTTATTAGTTGCTAGCATTACTTGATTTTCGCTAATCGTCGACAGTAGCACAGATGCCAAGTGCTAAAGGGAAAGTGAAAGGAAAGAAGGGAAAGTGATAAAGGGATAAACTTTACCAGCTTTTTCCCTGTAATATTCTATCAATAGGTACAGGACTGGCATTGACAAAGACCACACAAACTTCTCTAAAATAAAATGAAATTAAATTGTTTATTCTCTAAAATAAAAATAGAATATCGGAATCACTTTTACATGTCACGTTATAAAAAAAAATAAGCTAGATGAACGGGCGTCGTCGGTTGAGACTGGTCATCTCTTAACTGCCAAGGCTTATTTTTAATCTTATTTTTTTAATCGTTTCTTCATTTGTGTGTTTTTTTTTTACATTGTTTCCACATATAGAAGCAACAAGAATAATGTACCCAGAATTTTGTAATATCTTGATTTAAAAGAGTGTCCATGGAGTTTCTTGCCCGTTCTTCTCCATAGAGATCTACGCTTTGGAATGGGCAACTAGCTTCAACTTTCTGACTAACTGACCGACTATTTAATTTTGACAATTCAAAAGTGCCTATACATGGTTTAATTGAAATAGATGCTCCTGACTACACCTGAGAAAAAATGGCGAAACAAACTTAATGGTCAAAGTCTCTTTTAAAGTCCAAACATAATCTTGGTCAGATTATATGAAGACCATGTCGATTAGTGCCTGAAATGGTCTTTTGAGGATGAAAAGAATACAGATTTGAATGGAGTTGAGAAAATGAGTTTAAACATTCGGTTCTACGTAGGTATATAACTAATGTTATCGAACACGACCCAATTAAAGAGATAGTTTGGCATCAACATGTCAATTCCCACTTAGTGAGAAAGGTCATTTCTATTCTTATTTTAATTGCACAAATGAATAGAAAGGTGATTTTATTTTCTTCAAGTCTGATGTCAACAGCAAAAATCGGACTACTTTATAAAAAGTTGTAGCGGTATCTACAACGCCACATGTGAACAACGCGTCATACTGACGTCACGCAAATCCTGCATCTCGCAAGCAGAGTTTACCACGCAACTAGCATATATACAACGGCCCGACATGACTCATTGGGCAGTTGCCCGCCAGACACAACACCCGTCTGGTCGGAGGATCCTCCCTTTTCTATGGAGGTTGAGTGAACTTTACACCCTGTTCCTCATACCTCTATAAAGTTATTGACTTGAAAACCTCATAGATTTTAGTTTTCTTATAGTTTGTTTGTTTGTATGAAACTCTTGCAGAAAGGCTGGATCAAGGGCTTGGTAAAGAAGTCTGGAAAGTGCCTAGTTAAATTGCTCACTGTATAAAATGACTGAGACATGGAAGTTAGCAGGTTTCCTATATAAGGAAACAATGGCGTTGAAGCTGCAAACGCGAAAAAAGAAACATATTTAGTCTTGTAGTCTCGATGTGGCTTCAAACAAGCATAATTGGGAAAAGGTTAGACAGATTTTTTTCTCAGTAGCCGTCCGTCTGCATGGCAAAGAACTCAGTTCTACAGGGTGTTACGGAAAGGGTTTATCAATACAAACGGGTTGAAGAGTGTATCTGGTCTAAAATCTCTGTACAAAATTTCAGCTCAAAAGCATTAACTTTGAAAATGCTTAATATTTTTTTAATTTCGACATCACGGCGCTGCACTGGCGCGCGGCGGCGTGATGTGCGTGTACTAGGCGCAAAGACACACTACAGATAATAGATAATGACCCTCGTAGTGCAGTTACACATTTATTATGATTTCAATTTAATAAACTATCGAAATAAAAAAATATTAAGCATTTTCAAAGTTACTGCTTTTGAGCTGAAATTTTGTACAGTGATTCCAGACCAGATACACTCTTCAACCCGCTTGTATTGATATACCCTTTCCGTAACACCTTGTATACCACACTTTGAAATAAGTAATGCTTTTACCAGACTCAAACAGTTTTCGTTAACAAACTAAAACCGACGACACTGAACCTCCCCTACGTCCCTGTGGAACTATCCATCTGTAGGGGTGAAACTCTCTTCAGAGCTCTGGGAATTAAAACCAAGTCCCAACGTATTTAAAAGAAAGATAAATAACAATGGAATGTCGCAGTAAGTGTAGTAACTTTCTTGCAAAATGAATCCTCAGTGTAAAGCAAGGAAAATTAATTGTTAGACAAATTGACAACCAGCTTAAATTGTTCGTATACTCAAATCGTCACACGTCAGCCCAGTGACCGCTGGGAAACAGTCTACACACGGTTGTTATACACTGTATAACAACCCTGTATAATATACAGGGTGAAATTAAATTCATGGGCATCCTTTTAAAGGGTCATTGTACTCATCATTATGAACAACTTTTACTATGGGACTAAACTTAAAAGCGCGAAAAACATATCAGCTATTCCTTGCATTTGTGTTCACATAACTCGTCAAAATGTAGGGAAGAGCTGATTTTTTTCGCGATTTCAGGTTTGGTCTCATAGTGAACGTTGTTCATAATGATGAGTACAATGACCCCTTAAAAGGAACCCATGAATTCAATTTCAGACTGTATAGTTTTGTTTGTGTCCTGTCCGTATGCTTTTTAAATTTCAATAATGGCTTATCGCAGTTTATTGTTAGACGTTGTTGTCGTAGCCATCTTGCTCCCACCAGCCATGGACTAACGAGCACCCGGTAGACCTATTTACAAAACAAAAAAACACTTGGTAGATTGGTTTACTATATAACTTCGGGTCACTACGATTTCTTTCAAAGAATTTCGTATTTCTGAGGTAATGGCCTCGATTTACGAGTTGTAGGTCGTGGGTTTGAACCGTTCCTAATCGTTTCCAACTGACAGGTGTCAGGAACCCATTCCCTCGGAGACCGGAATATAGTCAAAGACTTCATGTTTTTGTCTAATGTTCGTCTACGATCTCTTCTATAAATAATAAGAATAATATTAAGAAGAAATGTGGTCGGAGAGACTTTTAAAAAGCCTAAGTAAAAAGTCATAATTCGAGGTTTGGCTCTCTGCTATTTCCTCCTCCAATATTGGACCAATTTAAAAGATATTTCATAAACTGAATAAGAAGGATATATTATATTGTGTCCCTATGTTTTCATTTTTTCATTAATAATTGTCAAATTTGTACACTAAGCCTCTGTTGACAGCGGTTTAAATTGGCATTTTCGGAGGGTTCTAGTGCTTATAAAAATAATGTATCATCAAAAAGGAAAACATACGGAAAAACAAGTAGTTAATATTTATTATTCTGTAAAAAATAATTGCTTTATGGTCATTAACCAGAAAGAAAACAGACGAGAGCGTTTCTATGGAGAAACGACCACTCGCATGTCCTCGATAAACTAAACATAACATAAATCACATAGACATATGAATACTTTGATACTAGCAAAGCAATATATCATACTGTAGCTACATACATTTTGAAGCCTTCTTCCCCGTTTATCAGACTGATCTGTATGAGTGAAGTGAATAAGGAAGAATGAGTAATTTTTGTGAAGCCTGTTGTCTTGGTAATAGGATCTTGTTTGATGTATTATATACTAGCTGCGCCCAGCGGTTTCACCCGCATAAGTTTCGATCCCGTAGGAATATCAGGATAAAAACTATCCTATGTCCTTTCCCGTGACTCAAACTATCTCTGTACCATATTTCATCTAAATCGGTTCAGCGGTTTAAGCGTGAAGAGGTAACAGAGACAGACACACTTTCGCATTTATAATATTAGTATGGATTCATCTTTGTGACTGAAAATCATAGATTTTAATCGGTACTTGCTGATTTTCCTTCCGACAATCCCAAATCGAAACAAACGAGATTCGTATTGTAGACGTTTTACTAAACAGTAACCTTACTACCACAAAACAGTGTTTATCAGTTGTTTAGGCTAAACACCTTTTAAACACGACATAATTCTATGGAATTTGACGTAACACTGACATTAGACACACGTTGAACAAGTGATTAAGTTTTTATGGTAAAGACCCTAAAAGTTTTCAACAACAAAAAATTTTACTCGAACAAAGGCAAGACGAAGTCAAAGCCTTAGCCTACCAACCCGTCAAAATAAAATCCCTCCAAACATACTCGTATTTATTTTTCCGTACCTTAGTACCTAAACTTTCACTCCATAAATCACGAATGTTTTAGAAATGATTTATGAACATATTTTTGTGAAACCCGAATGGGTACGATCACGTACGAATGTAAACCGTTAATATATTAAAGGGATAATGCAAATGACCAGAATGCGGGCTGGTCATCAATCTTTGGAGAAGAGATGGATTATGTGGGGTTTAGTTGATTTTACGTATTTTTGTCAAGTTTTTCGGTTTAGCTTTATTTCATTTCTTTTTCTTTGAGATTTCTTGAAGAGATCAAGCTTTCTAGAAAAAGACGAAAGTATCAAAATTAAGGCCAAAATAAAGATGGATGGATCGTGTGAGGAGTGATATGAAACAGAAGGGAGTGAATGATAGCGTGACGGTTGATAGGGCACAATGGAAGAAGAAAACATATTACGGCGACTCCAGTAACATGGGACCAGGGTTGGAAGATGATGATGAGAATAAAGTATCTAAAAGTCAACAGATCCTTCCCCAAGTCAGAACCCTAATTTCTTAACATACTATCAATCTCAATGTAAATAATTTAGAAGGATTTTGCTAATCCATTGCGTCATAAGTTCATAAAACTGGTCGGCTCAACAACGTAAATAACGCAATGAATGTTGTTGAACTGTAAAAATTACAATCTTTGTACTGGTCGTGTTACGCAACTATTCCACAAGAAAAGAAAAATATAAGAACCGATAGGAGCGAAAATTGAGACAGATTTATTACACCTAGGTCATGGTAATATTATCTAAACAGTATTCTATCTTCATACAAACGGTAGGAACGCGTCATACCTACGCGCCTCGAGTTCGGCTTACACTCGGTAAACAAACTGTCTCGCATGCTCCGCAGTGATGAACGGACGCCGGACGATGTGATGGTTTTGTAAGCAGTAGGTAAGCGTGCGATTCGTAACAAATATATTCATTGAAATAAGTACAAATACTTACTTAATATGGCAAAGAGTAAATATAGACTAAGTTTTGATGTTTTTGGTAGCTTGAATTCGTCAATAAGTTTTTTTTATTAAATCTACTAATCAAAAACTTCCTATTTCATTCACAACGAATTTCATTTTTTAAATAAAAAATATAATATTATATTTACCTATACAATCATAAAACTAGAAAGAAACTCAAGTAAGTTGATGGAATTAAAATCCTGTAGGCGGGGAGCCCTATCGCGTGTTTACGTACCGCGCAGCTGTAGGTAATTATTTCTAGAACAGGGCCGAGCCACAATACTGTATAGATAATATTACCGTGGCAAGGTAAAGTAGGAAAAAACTTCGGCAAATGATAATGGACCACAAGGCGTACCCTGTATCACTAAATAAGCAAATAAAGATGGATCGATGACATTATTTACTATGACAAGTTCCTTGTATAAAAAAATTACCCAATTTGCATTTGCGTGCCAGTATAGACGCCAGCACATCTAACTACCCGAATCTGTCAAATTTTCCCAATCAACTTTGAACCTGTAGCTGCGCCTGCAATACATAAATACACATCCGTCCGCCGCCACTGTCCGCGGGACTTCTAGGGCTCCGCCGCGCTCGCCACCGCCGCGCTGAGCCGTCGACGCGGTCGCCTCGACCGAACAATAACACGACGGCGACCTGCGCGCCCCCGCACGGATTTCTTTAGGAACTAAATCATATACCAAACATTTCAGCTGAACTCCTATTGGTCGATTTACATTTATAAGGAGGTCACTACTTGTGCCCATTAGTTTATAATAAAACATGTACACTTTGGTAGAATGGGACTCTACACACTACACGCTACACGCTTCACTATTCCTCATTTATTTTTAATATTAATATACTTTCGTCGCACCTACATCTGGAGTATTATTGCCTCACACCACCTAAGCGCTACAGTGCAGAACCCGACGTGATTTTAAGAAGCCGACGTGATTTTAAGAAGCCGACGTGATTTTAAGAAGCCGACGTGATATTAAGCAAATCTCCGACGTGATATTAAGCAAATCTCCGACGTGATATTAAGCAAATCTTCGACGTGATATTAAGAAGATACCTCCAGATCTGTGTGTGTGTGTAATCAAGTGTTCATCATGGAAAACAACGGTGAACAAGAACTATCCGGTGTGTCGACGTCGCTGCGCATTCCACCCATTTGGCGCGACAAGATTCGTCTGTGGTTTGCGCAATTTGAAGCCATCATGTCCGTACAGAAGAAAGGCGATCAAGTTATGTTCGAACTCATCATCGGACAACTTGAGCGGCAAGATCTCGACGAAATCTCCGACATAATTCTTCATCCACCCGAAACCCACCGTTATGAAGCATTGAAGAATCGATTGTTCCAAGTCTACGAGGAATCCGAACAACGGCAAGTACAAAGATTGCTATCAGAAATGGAGCTCGGCGACATGAAGCCTTCACAGCTGCTACGTCGCATGAAAAACCTCGCTGCCGAAAATATCTCCGACTCAACGTTACGGATTATGTGGACAAACCATCTCCCACAATCCGTCCGAGCAGTACTCGCTGTCAGTGACAACATCGCGAAACACTCCGATATCCACGAGCTGGCGTTGATGGCAGATAAGATCCTCGAGCAAACACAACCAATTGGCGCAGTCGCTGCAGTTACCTCCGTTCCTGCAACCCCACATGCATCTACATTAATTGAGGAGAAGATCGACGCGCTTACGAAAGAAATTGCAGAACTGAAAGCACATCAATCGCATCATCATCAGCATCGACGCAGACCATTCGACAGACGACGTTCAAGATCGCGTTCATCGAGCAAGAACAATCGCAGTCGCGCACATAACGACAAACCAGGCATCTGCTTTTATCATCGTAAGTTCGGCAAAGAGGCGCGAAAATGTACGCGTCCGTGCAATTTCGAAGATATCAGCGTCCCCTCGGGAAACTAACGCCTGCGTTGGCTGAGGCGGCAACCGACGCAAGCAACATTTCTTACCGCCTATTTATAACAGACAAAAACTCGCGTCTATCGTTTTTGATTGATACTGGCGCCAACGTCTCTGTGATACCGAAAAGAAAAGGTGGAAAAGCTAAACCAACAGATTTTTGCTTGTATGCAGCGAATAACACGGTTATTCCAACGTACGGAGAGAAAACATTACAACTGGATCTCAACCTACGACGACCATACACTTGGAAATTCATCATCGCTGCAGTCAGCAAACCCATCATTGGTGCCGACTTTCTAAAGCGTCATCAACTTCTTGTCGACATAGCCGGCCGATGTCTCGTCGACAAAGTTACCAACCTGACCGTCAAGGCACCTGTCACCTATTCCGCTGAACCTACAGTCCGAAGTATTGACGTTGATCAGCCATATCACCAGCTAATCAGCAAGTTTCCTGACATCCTGCGACCGTCATGCATGAAGGATACTCCAAAACACCGTGTAGAACACCACATTGAAACTACCGGTCCACCAATATACAGCAAGAGCAGACCACTTCCGCCACATCGGTACCTGTCCGTGAAGAAGGAATTCGAGTCAATGATGCAGCAAGGAATTTGCCGACCAAGCAAAAGTCCTTGGTCTAGTCCACTACATGTCGTTCCCAAGAAAAACGGCGACATTCGCGTCTGTGGTGACTACCGAAGACTCAATGACGTCACCAAACCCGACCGCTATCCAGTACCACGTCTCAAAGATTTCACCTACCTACTTCACGGCAAGAAAATCTTCACTACACTCGACCTAAATCGTGCTTACCAACAACTGCCTGTACACGAACCGGACATCGAGAAGACTGCCATAACAACACCCTTCGGCTTATTTGAGTTTCCACGTATGTGTCCAGGTCTTAAAAATGCTGGACAGACATTCCAACGATTCATACATGAAGTACTCATCGGGTTAGACTACGCATTCCCATTCATCGATGATGTTATCGTCGCATCGGAAGATGAAAAAGGCCACATCGAAGATCTGCAGGAGGTGTTACGCCGATTAGACAAGTATGGCATCACCATAAATCCATCAAAGTGTGTCTTCGGCAGCGAAAATGTCAAGTTCCTAGGCTATGAAGTGTCGAGCAACGGAATCAAGCCACCACAAGACAAAATAACTGCTATCACTGCTTACCCCAAACCCGACACAATTCAAGACTTACGTCGATTTATCGGTATGGTAAACTTTTACCGTGACAGCATACCAAACGCAGCCCACATACAAGCACCTCTCAACGCGTTCCTGCACAATTCTAAGAAACGAGACAAAACAAAAGTCGAGTGGAACACAGAAGCGTCACAAGCATTCGAGTTATGTAAAGTTAGCATACAAAACGCAGCTCTACTCGCTCACCCATCTCCATCGCCAACCGACGCAATCTCTCTCATGTGCGACGCATCGAGTACCTGCGCCGGAGCTGTACTTCAACAATTCATAAACAAGAAATGGATACCACTTGGCTATTTCTCAAAGAAATTCTCCGAAACTCAACAACGATACAGTACATTCGACAGAGAACTATTGTCCATCTATATGGCAATCAAACACTTCAGAAAAATATTCGAAGGTAGAGAGCTCATTGTTTACACCGACCACAAGCCGCTGACCTACGCTATTCGTAAGACTCCGTCCGATAACGATACACAACGGCGCACTCGACAGCTTTTGTTTATCAGCGAGTTTACGACTGACATCCGGCACATAAGTGGAGTAAACAACGTTGTCGCCGACGCCCTCTCACGCGTCGAAACCATCGAATTGCCATCACCAATCAACTATGATGAATTATCAAAAGCTCAAGAAAAGGACAGTTATATTACAACATCAACACGACAAACAAATGTCCAACTGAAGAAAATCGTTATACCCGGTACCAACAAGCCAATATTCTGCGAAACATCTACGTCACATGTTCGTCCATACCTACCAGCCGACTTTCGTCGCATCGCATTCAACGCCGTGCACAATCCAAGTCACCCTGGAATACGAACTACCCGAAAACTAATGCAAGAACGGTACTTTTGGCCAGCAATGAACACCGACATTGGCGAGTGGACGAAAACATGCACTTCGTGTCAACTATCCAAAGTACAACGACATAATAACAGTGACATCACAACATTTCCACCGAGCGAACGATTTCAACACATTCACGCTGATATTATTGGACCACTACCTATATCTTCATGTGGACATCGATACGTACTCACTATTATCGATCGCTGCACACGATGGCCCGAAGCCATACCACTTCAAGAGATAACCGCCGAAATCGTCGCAAGAAAGCTGTACGAAGGCTGGATATCTCGTTTTGGTTGTCCTACAAGAATTACAACTGACCAAGGACGACAGTTTGAAAGTCGACTGTTCCAAAACCTCGCACAATTACTTGGAGCAGAAAGAACCCGTACTACTGCCTACCACCCGCAGAGTAACGGCATCGTCGAGCGCTGGCACCGAACACTGAAAGCCGCACTCATGGCTCGACTAGAAAACAGCAGCAAATGGATCTCCGAGCTACCTACAGTTTTAATGGGTCTTCGAGCCGCCGCGCGCACAGACACCAACACAAGTGCCGCGCAGCTTACCTACGGCCAAGCGATACGCCTACCCGGCGATTTTATAGCACCATCACCAGCCGCAACGAAAATGGACCACGACTACGTCGATCACCTGCACGACGTTATCACGAAGCTCACACCTACATACAAACCGCATTCAAATAAGCGATGTATGTTCGTGCACAACGACCTACAAACATGCAGCCACGTGTTTGTACGCGATGACACCGTCCGCAAACCTCTGCAGCATCCATACCGAGGCCCATATAAGATCATCGAACGTAAGGAGAAATACTATACAATAGCACTACCAGGAAGATCTAGCAACATATCAATTGACCGTCTCAAACCGGCGTACACCATCAACGTCGCAGAAGATGATGAACAACCGAATAGTGAGACAAGCCAATCACCTGCAGCTACCACTGAAGATCCATCCAACCTACTCCCAACCTCGACAACAAAACAACACCGCACAAGATCAGGCAGGATCGTCAAGACGCCTGTACGCTTCGCTAAGGGGGGAGTACTGTAGCTGCGCCTGCAATACATAAATACACATCCGTCCGCCGCCACTGTCCGCGGGACTTCTAGGGCTCCGCCGCGCTCGCCACCGCCGCGCTGAGCCGTCGACGCGGTCGCCTCGACCGAACAATAACACGACGGCGACCTGCGCGCCCCCGCACGGATTTCTTTAGGAACTAAATCATATACCAAACATTTCAGCTGAACTCCTATTGGTCGATTTACATTTATAAGGAGGTCACTACTTGTGCCCATTAGTTTATAATAAAACATGTACACTTTGGTAGAATGGGACTCTACACACTACACGCTACACGCTTCACTATTCCTCATTTATTTTTAATATTAATATACTTTCGTCGCACCTACATCTGGAGTATTATTGCCTCACACCACCTAAGCGCTACAAACCTTATACTATAGCGATAAAGTTGAAAATCTATTAAAGAAATTTGACAGATTGTAGTAGCTTGATGTGCTGGCGTCTGTCCGCATCGAGATTGTTTGCCTAATAATGTCGGACTCGACTTGAGCCCTTATTCATGAGCTGATTCTGAGATGAGTTCTCGAGTTGATCTTGAAAATATTCTCACAATTTTGTGAAGCTTTCGATAAACAACATATAAAATGTCTTAAGATATTTATAGAATAATTGCTGTATGATCTATCTTTATTTTTAACCGACTTTAAAAAAGGAGGTTCTGTATTCGACCCGTATGTATGTATGTATGTATGTTTGTATGTCCGCGATTATCTCAAAAACTACTGAACCGATTTTGATAATTCTTTCATTAGTGTGATCTACATACTTTCAGGAAGGTTTTAGTATATAATACATCGATATCCGTGATAATACATTAGTTAATTATTCTTATGTACGAAGTTATATGCATAAATGTACTGCATCTCCTGCATTTCTATGCGAATTTTGATTATTCTTCGAGTTGTGTCTTCAATTCTTCAATGCACTAGTGTTAATTGAATTTATGTGGGGTAGGTACAACTAAAAAGTGAAAAAGAAAAACTTTTTTACAAAAAAAAACAACCGACTTCAAAAAAAAAACACTACTAAAGTGAAAAATAACTTTAATTTCGGAAGTCGGTATCAAAAAATGAAAATGCGGAACCAAAGACACCGACTTCCGAAATTTAAGTTATTTTTCACTTTGTAGTGTTTTTTTTTGAAGTCGGTTGTTTTTTTTTTTGTATAAAAGTTTTTATTACTAATAATAAAGCTAGTTCGTTTGTTGGTTTGAGCGCGATAATCTCTGGAACTGCCAGTCGGATTTGAATTTTTTTTTTTGCATTTGATAACCCAATTCTTAAGAAAGGTTATAGGCTATTTAATATCACGCTACAACCCTTAGGAGCCGAGCAAAAAGAAACGAAGTCAGGAAGCTATGCGAAAACGAAGTAATAGCGCGGGCAGTCGATGCGATGCGACGGGGTGGGTCGGGGGAACAAGAAATTTTACGCGGACGAAGTCGAGGGCAAATGCTAGTATTCACATAATTTTTGTATGTACAAGTATATAAACAAGGGAGGGGAAAGAAACAAAAGGGCATCAAAAAATTCGTCCGCGTCGTTGTCAACAAGAAAAGTGCCCAAAAGGCTGAAATAAGGTGGACCGACGACCTTGTGAAGGCTGCAGGAACCCGTTAGATGCGGGAAGCACAGAACCGGTCGATGTGGAGGTGCTTGGGGGAGGCCTATGTCCAGCAGTGGACGTCTATCGGCTGAAATGATGATGATGAATGCGCCTGTCTGGGTTCGATCCTACGACCTAAAAGTCACGGTCATTACCACTGGGCCACCACTATTCTTAAAAACACGTAAATACACACATAAGTAAAATACTTTCTCTGGCCTCGCAGAAGCATTCGTCCGCTTTTCAGACGTGGACGCCATCACTCAATAGAGAATAAAAGGGGATTACATGCGTTTATTGTCGTTGGATCCCACTTTTGAATCCCATTTTTTAGGTATTAACGATGGATCCCGTTTGCTATTTCCGTTGAATCCCATATTAAAACAACATGTGTACGAAAAGTGATTAAGAAAAAGTGTGTAAGAAAAGTGACTTACCTTTATCAAACAATAAAAATAGATTATTTTTAGTGGGGTACCCGGAACCGAACTAGTTAGATTAGGTTAATTATTTAAAAAAAAAACAATGTTAGGTTAGGTTAGGTTAAAAGTGTGACCCCTACGCACGAGCCGAGCGAGCGAAGCGAGCGGTGCCGCGGCAGCGGCCGGCGAGTGCCAGAAACGACTAGATTATATAGAAAATGAGTTGTTTGTGAAATAAATAGTATACGAAACGTTGGTTGTAAACTAATTTGTCAATGGAGTTTTGGTGAAACATTAGTGAACCCCTCATTTTATTATAAACAATTTTGTTGTTGAAAGTACCCGCATTCAGATTTTTTTAAGCATTCGGGATCCAACGGAAATACTTTTCGGGATTCAACGACAATAAAACGTAATTATCTTGCATTTTTTAAATTCGGGATCCAACGGAAATACATAATAATGTTTTGCGGGATCCAACGCCAAAAATATTAAAATGGGATTCAAAAACGGGATCCAACGGAAATAAATCATTACATGTAGGCTTCGGGCGTCTGAAGCCGGATCGTGGTATCGATTCTCAAATCTTTGCTTGTTTATATTGTGTTACTCACTTATCTTTGGCACGAGGAAGTTAAAGCAGCTTTTAGGTTGATATTTTGTTTTCTGTGACGGAAATCGGAAACATTTCAGCATAGCTATTCACAACCTAAATATTTTTTTATCTTATTTTATTTATTTATTTATTCACAACCATACGACAGGCTATCGTATCGAAAACCTGACATTTCGATAACCTCATTTGACTTGCCCTCAACAGCTAATAGCTGTTGGAAGAATAGCGGGCGTCTATTTGATTTAAACTGACAAAATTTTCGGGTTTTGGACTTTTGAACAGCGTTTAGAAGACTCCTACGATAACAATGATTAATGTTCGATACGATACGGAAGCGTATCGAGTATTTGTAGAAGAGGTCTTCACTGTTAACAACCTCCCAAAGTTTGTGATATCTATACTAATACTAATAATAAAGCTTCAGAGTTCGTTTGTTTGAACACACTAATCTCTGGAACTACCACTTGAATTAGAAAAAAATATGTTTGCATTTGATAGCCTAATTCTTCAGGAAGGCTAACATTATGCTAGGACCCTTTGGAGCGACGCAAAAAGAAAAAAAAAGTCAGAAATAACTATAGGCAAGCGCTATCGAAGATTGCGCGGGTATGCGATCTGCGAAACGACGGATTGGATCAAGGGATAAAGAAATTCCACGCGGATGAAGTCGCGGGCAGAAGCTATATTATGATACAGCTTGTATCGAAAAGAAAGGCCTATGCTCGTGTGCATGTGTTTACTCGGGTTGTGAATGATGATGATCAGAAAGGTGAGGTGCAGACCAAAAAATGAAACAACTTTTCCATGGGACCAACACCGTAAACGCGAAAAAATTATAAACTGCTTCATACCTACTCGACCCAAATTATGAGAAGGCTGATTATTTTTTCGCGATTACGATATTGGTCCCATGGAGAAAGTTTTACTGAAAACTTTAAATCTATTTACTTACTTTTTGTTTTCTATTAGCATTGTGGTCAATGTGATGTGTGTGTGTGTGAGGGATGTGTGGTGTTACACGAATGGATAGAATAAGAAATGAGTACGTAATAAAAAAGTCTGAATGTGGCACCGGTAACTGAATAGTTGTGTGGAAATCGGTTGTCATGGTTTGGGCATGTGATACGGATGAATGGGGAAAATGTCGTGAGGAAAAATTTAAGTATGAATTTCGATGGTTATAATTATATTAGTAGGGGAAGATCAAAGAAACGATTGATGGGCTGTGTGAATGATGATATGGTTAGAAAGATTCTTTCTTTATATGACACCCTATTTCGTAAAAGTACATAATGTAATGAAAATCATCATCATCATCATCATCATTTCAGCCGAAAGACGTCCACTGCTGGACATAGGCCTCCCCCAAGCACCTCCACTTCGACCGGTTTTGTGCTTCTCGCATCCAACGAGTTCCTGCGGCCTTCACAAGGTCGTCGGTCCACCTTGTGGGAGGCCTTCTAACGCTACGCCTTCCGGTACGCGGTCGCCACTCCAGAACCTTTCGGCCCCATCGGCCATCTGTTCTGCGAGCAATGTGCCCTGCCCACTGCCACTTAAGTTTGGCAATTCTTCGGGCTATCTCGGTTACCTTGGTTCTCCTGCGGATCTCTTCATTTCTGATTCGATCCCGCAGGGCAACTCCAAGCATAGCCCTCTCCATTGCCCTTTGAGTGACTTTCAGCCTTCTAATAAGGCCCATTGTGAGCGACCACGTTTCAGTGCCATATGTCATCACTGGCAACACACACTGGTCAAAGACTTTCGTCTTGAGACACTGCGGTATGTGGGACGAGAAGATATTGCGAAGCTTCCCGAACGCTGCCCAGCCGAGTCGGATTCGACGATTGACCTCTTTCTCGAAGTTGGACCTACCTAACTGGACAGTTTGTCCTAGGTAAATATACTCGTCCGCGACTTCGAGTGTAGCGTCTCCGATCTTCATGAGAGTGGGTGTTACATGGGCATTTGACATGACCTTCGTTTTGTCCATGTTCATTTTCAGACCCACTCTTTCAGAGGCTCTACTGAGGTCATCGAGCATTGTACTGATTGTACTGTGCGCGCAGGTTTGACGACTTCCAGCCTCCCGAACAAGCCGGATTCCGTAAAGGCTTTAGCACCGTAGACCACATACATACGTTGCGACAGGTTATACAGAAGACCGAAGAGTATAACCTGCCTCTCTGCTTAGCGTTTGTGGACTACGAGAAAGCCTTTGATTCGATCGAGACATGGGCTGTACTGCAGTCTCTTCAACGGTGCCAGATCGACTATCGGTACATCGAGGTGCTGAAGTGTCTGTACGAAAACGCCACTATGTCAGTCCGACTCCAGGACCAGACCTCGAAACCTATCCTTCTGCAGCGAGGTGTGAGACAGGGAGACGTTATCTCTCCGAAACTGTTCACCGCTGCTCTGGAGGATGTCTTCAAGGTTCTGGACTGGAAAGGAGCTGGCATTAATATCAATGGCGAGTACATAACTCACCTTCGGTTTGCCGACGATATAGTAGTCATGGCTGAGACTATGGAGGACCTCAGTAATGAAAATACTGTAATGTATTTGGCAAAAGTCTTTATAAATTCATCTATTTATTTCGATCTTTCTTAAAATATTATATACTATCGATCCGCCGCTGCTTGACACGGTTATTACGACTTGCCAAATATCGAGATTTGTTTATTAAATATAACTGTTTTTTTTTTAAATTAACCTTTGCTGTCCCACTGCTGGGAAAAGGTCTCCCCCAAATTTTTCCACATTTCCTTGTGCTGTGTCTTCTCCGTCCAATCGGTTAGGGACAAGTCCAAATCATCACGACTGAGTTTCTTAGGCCTGCCTCGGCGACGACGTCCGTCTTCAGGCATCCACTGTGTGACGATTCTGACCACAGATATACCTAGATAACGCAAGTATCACGAACTGTATGAAAACTAAGCGTGCCACTTTTTGACTACCTACTATGACGTCACAAGCTAGCGCTCTCTCGCTCACGCTTACCTAGCCGCAGTACGAAGGACTGAGCGCGAAAGTGGCGGCTTATGATTTTCGATCGTAAACTGGTGCGATTTTTGGCACGCGAAGTAGGTGCTCTTTTATCTGTGATATATCTATGATTCTGACCTATCTGTCTGGATACCTCCTGTAGGTGCGACCGTTGCGAGACCGGTGCGAGTATGTGTACTTAAAGACAAAAAGAGCAAGAAACATACACATTATTTAACTTAGTTTCAGTTTCGTGTTTCTTGAAATAAAATGTTTCAGTCTAAACTTTATTTCTAGACGTTACGACAGCCTCACTGCTCCCTCGCGGTCTCAAGAGAACTTATTTCCAGCTCGTTTTTATTCACGGGTTCATAAATAACATGTAAATGTTTGTGGTTTTAGTTTGCACTTAAAATCTATGTCTGTGGTTTTATTTAGTGACTGCACTAAAGGAGAAAGGAAAATAATGTAAAATACATTTATTTGAGTATTAAGACATTGAGTTGACTCTTAGGCCAAGATCTATAAACGTTGTTCGTGCTTTGACTTAAGCTCAAATTTTTAATTTGCTAGACTAAAATGACAGTTGCAAACGTCCCTTTTTTGTCAACATAACATTATTTAATATATTATCTCTCTTGGAGATAAGACCGCCCATTATGTCACCCTTTGTAAAATTTCTACATTTATATGTTTAATAATTTATATATGGTGTATATAATAAAGAGTATTTTATTTTATATCAGTTGTCATTTTAGTCTAGCAAATTAAAAATATCAGAAATTAGATATACAGTTCACATCTGTCTTTAAGTATCTAGCACTAAGTTGTACGACAGTGACAAGAATAACGCTTAGCCAAAGTCGAAAACTCCCTCTCACTGAGAGGAGGCCTGTGTCCCAGCCCAGCAGTGGGAACATTATAGGCTGATTATGTATGTTCTGTAAAGTCGGAATGTGTTAAGTAACGTTTATATATTAGCGTTTATAGTTAGCCTCATTGTTGGAGGGGCCCGTGGCTAAATAATAACAGCCGCACAGGTTGATCGATCAGGTTAAGCTACGCTTGCCGCGGTTGATCTGTGGATGGGTGACCATCTTTACGTTCATTTTCTTTTCGTTAAAGGTACAAAATACAGGATGGCAGGGGACATCGTCTCCCAAACTGTTACCATGGATTCAGTACATAATTCTGGACAATCATGCTTTGAAAATTTTCATCGGTCATTAACAAAAAAATCAGCTGTCATACCTACGCGGTCAAAATCTATGGTAAAGCAATTTTTTTTAATAACCTATGAAAAATTGCAACGCTTTTGCGCGTGGATGACCCGTCACTCTGCCTCCTTGTAAAGGCCAACATATTAATAAAATAAAAAATCGCTGAGTAATGAATAATTACGGAATCCATTAAAAATATCGATGCTTCACAATCTCTGAACATTTTAAGCCACCTTTAATCACTTAACGTAATGAAGAATTAACAAAATTAACTTTTTTATTCCATTAAAACACGTTAAATTATTGAATATCTAATTATATCAAAAGTCAGTCTTTTGGAGGAAGATCATTATAACTTTAAATTAGAATTTTTAGAGCGGAATTAATTGAAGGTAAAACTGAATTGAGTTTGATAAGTGAATTCATTGGATAAAAATAAAACTGCCGTGGGTTTACAGGCATCATCAATTCAACATCTGATTTTCCTTTAATTTGTGCTTTAATTTCATAAAAATTTGATGTAAGTGCTTCTGAATTATCAATAGATATTTAATTGTTTTTTCATGCCATTATTAAGCCTGTAGTTGGCAAAACTCCGGCTGAGAGTTTGCGGTAAAATTAGTCGAAGGGTAAGCTATCGATCAGTTCGTGGATAGGTAGGTAACCAACTATTACATTTATCGAGACGCCTCCGTGCTTCAGAAAGCACGTTAAGCCGTTGGTCCTGGGTGTCATTCGTAAGTCTATGAAAGTCGTTACAGGTAGTCAGTAACCCAAAAGTCTGGCAACCAGTCTTACCAGTATCGTGTGACCTAGTAACTGGGTTGTGCAGATCAGATAGGCAGAAGCTCCATGTTAAATACTGGTATTCAGTTGTATCTAGATAGACTGGAACCCGTGCGCAACATAGTTGGGAAAAGGCAGAAAAAGCAGAAGCAGTTTGATAGAGTTGGAAAATCTAGTTTCAAAATATGAACTTTAGTGCAATAAAATTATTCGACAAGCCAAGCCAAACATTCAATTAATTCATACTATGTAAATTATTTAATTTAACAATAAACTAATTAACAATAACTACAACTGTTAGTTTGTTAGTAAATCAGTGATATGGATAAAGTTCACATTAATTAAAGTACAGTTTATTTAATTAATTGCCTAGACAAACAAACACGGATAACAACAATAGATCGCAACAGTTTATAGCAAAAATATAGCCTGTGATCCGCGCCCTATAGGGCCACATTACAGGAAAATACAGAATACCTACAACGAACAATGCATGTTTGAATATACATCAACATGTACGTTTGGAACTGATGATGTGATTTCTAAAATCAATTACGTTCTGTTATCGAGAAACAATAGAAGTTTTATTGTCATTACGTCTAGGGGCGTTGAGCTAGAAACGAAAACTTTCGTTAAGGATTGCGTGTCTTTCACGTCTGATTTTGATAAAACCTGGATTAAAAACTGTCACGAAATATTTTTTTTTCTACTACTATATAATTATTGTATTTTTCATGCGAAAGTACGAAACGAACGAACGTACGTACGTACGAGCGACGTGCGTACGTGTGAACAAAATTTTCTTTCTATTCTTTGTAAGGTCTTGCACTTTTAAAATTGAATTTATCTTATTTTATTTGATAAAAAAACAAGATATAAATTCAAGTATGACATTATGACATTTCTTCGTTCATTTATTTTTAGAAGATGATGTTTTTCGTGTACCTACACAATAAAATGTAATAAACATTATGGCCGCTAATAAAATAAATTCCAGTCTAGAATCAATTCTCAATTTGCCAACCTTTTTATTTCACATAATTTCCAAAACCGACAGATAGAAAACGGCTTCAAAAACCGAACACTTCCGGCACTATTAAAATTTAAAAAAATTACGTCATATAAACCTACGTGAGCACTTATGAAACGTCAGAAGCTAGGCGCACGGTTCCAATTGGTCGTTTCCCATGGAGAAGAACCAGCAAGAAACTCCATAGTTACTCATCTCTACACGACCATCAAAACACTGAAATTCACCCACCATAAAACAATAAAGTCGGTTAAAAATGGACTTGTTTTTCTGCACTTATCTACATGACGGCGAGGCTATAGGCAAAGCTTCAGTGAGTCGGTACCACGGGACCGAAGCGCGCGTGTTTACCAGTGTGACAGTTAGTGTTGTGACTCTTGGATTAAAATCTAACACCTCCTGCAATGTCATAGGAGCCTGGTATGTTGAATTTATATTTTTTTTTTGTATGGAAAACTTATGGTTATAACTGGGTACTTAATAATTTATGTTTTATGTGAGGAAAATTCGTTTTTCATTGTTGTCTACGAAAGTATCATATGAAAATTATAGGTCGGGAGGAAATCTGTGAGACGTTTGAATATTAATAATGTGCAAAAAAACTGGCTTCATATTGCCAATATAATAAGCTATATTGATATTTCCTAAAGTTTTTTCCTTATCAGATATCTTATAAACCGGTATAGTCTAGTATTTAGATTGGTTACGAAACATCGATAGCATAAATCACAGGGGACTTATACCGTAACTAATAATAAATTATAAGTGTAGCAAAATAATTTTTTCTATAACATTGTTTAGGCTTCGTCCGTATACCTACAGCTCTTATCTTGGACGTAATAAGGAACCACTTCACTTTAACAACCGGCACTTTTTTGAGTAGCTATATTTTTTGGGTATAATAGACCCTTTTTAGGCGTTACCCAGATCAGGTCAGAAACCCTCAGGACACCCAGATCGTACCCAGTTGTTCTCAACAGACCAGAAGACTTAATCAGCTTCTGGAGGGAGGTTGGCTGGTTGGAATAACTACCGAGGGCCGCCAGGGCCCACGCACAATGGTCCATTTGAAGGACTAAGTGTGGAAACCAAACCCATAACATAGACCCTTTTTAGTGTGTTTTTGAAAACCCCAAAGTTGCCAAAACCATAAGTGCCGAGAAATAAATCGCCAGTTTCTTCCAGGATTTGTGAGATAGTGGAAGTATTAAGGGTAGGGAAGACCTCGTTGGGGGGTCTAAATTATTTCCTAGAAATAATAAGGCGTACTCGACGGAACCTCTTTGGCGAGGCTCCTATTTCTGAATGATTAAAGAAAAATAAACCACCCAGGGTATGGCTAGGATAATTTAATTAATTAGGTATAGTAATAACATTGTTTCATAATAGAGTTCATTGCGCTAGCAGCTAATTAAAAATGAATTAAAGTTGAAAACTTACAATATTTATATTAAAAACCATTAAAATCTGCTGTCACTGTCTGAACGTAAAACAGAACAAACTACATTATCTGTGGCAAAATATCAAATTACGCAAATGAGTTGAATTTTTTGAAACTTTATGTTTGTAGGTATCTCCAGAAACTAGGCGTTTGCGCAGTGTGAAATTTTGCGAAAGCATTCGACATGAAGACAAACATCCCTAAAAGAAATTGAAGCTTCACATGTGCGGAACAAGTTGAGAGTGTAGTGGATCCCATAATAATGTAGCTACTTATCCGAAAACGGGCGACGATTTCCAGCAACGGGCAGAAATACATGTGTTATTCCTATTTTATTTTATTTGGTAGTAGAGAGGCTTGTGGCAAATTAATAACGCCGCACGGGGCGATCGATCAGGTTAAGCTACGCTTGCCGCGGTTGCTCCGTGGATGGGTGACCATGTTTACATACGAAGACACCTACATGCCTCGCCATGCCATCGTGAGGAAACCGGCATGTCCTAGGACCAAAAATTCGAAGAGATGTGGCATCTACCAACCTGCACTGGGCCCGCGTGGTGAATTACGGCCCACTCTCTCTCACTGAAAGGAAGCCTGTGTCCCAGCAGTGGCAACCTTACAGGCTGATTATGCTAATAGAAAATACTAATAACCTGCAAACCTACATACCTACAAATGGTTATAGTTAATAACGTGCTTCAAATGTTGGTTATTCGATTATTAACTCGATCAAATACTTAAATAATTGTTATCGATTTTGCGTTAATATTAACTACACAATTAGTAGGTATCCACACACGACAGTAAAGGTTGTTTTTATATTACATCAATCAACATAAATTATTAATGATCAGTGTACAGTTAACAAAAAAGATAAATATGCAGAAACCGATGGATGTTCTCGAATAAAATTTGGTAACAGCTCATTTACCAAACTAAATTTCAGGCAACAACATCCGTCGGTTTCTTACTAAACTTCAACTATACCCGTCGATCCTGTATACTTATCTCTTTTGTTGACTGTACATAAAGATGTCTTATTTTCGTTTCAAAGATAGCTTGAAGCTTGCAAGCAGCTAGCCTCACACGGTGGTAACGGTCTGTTATTATTACTAGGCCATTAATTATATACCATCTGATGCAATGACGTATGTATACAGTAAATGCTAGTTCTCACGACGTCTATTTTAGGTATATTAGAAGTTCAATTTACCATAACTCTGACTCATGAGCAGCCTTGCTTTTTCCCAACTATTTATTTATTTATACTATACCTGCTCGGAAAATACCTTAATACTTTTGTTAATAATGAGGCAGAAAATACGTCTTTAAAGTGGGTCGAAAAAGTGTAAGAAAATCCATTGTTAACGTGTTGAGCGGGCAGAAAAAGTTCATGAAAATCCAATGTTAAAACGCGCTGTGTTTTTTTTTATTTAGGGAAATTCAGTAGCTTACCTAGCTAAATTAAATATACACACATCAAAAGTGTCTAGGGATCAAGCATTTTTATGCGGATTTCTTGAGATTGAGATGTGGCTTTGTAATAAATTTATGATTTTATAAATTTATATGGATCCTTTTTGGTGCATTTCATAATTTGAATCAGGAACTTTGAATCAAATTCGAGTAAAAGATGAAAATCAGCTGTCAATATTTTCCCTATAAAAACATACAACGCATTGAAGACATTATTAGTGCTACTGTTTCCCTACTACTGATTAAAACCAACGTTATTATGGAGCGGCGACGTCATTTAAGCAGGGAAGAAATGCTCAGAGCCGTGGGAATGATAGAAGCTGGTTCCCGGCAACGTACTGTGGCTTTAGCTCTGAATACAAGTCAGAGTGTTATCAGTCGACTTTGGACACGTTACCGAAGCACTGGTACCGTGGCTGAGCGCCATGGAGGACGGTATCGCTGCACCACACGGAGACAAGACCGATACATTCAAATCTTAACTCGAAGAGCTCCAACAATAACCGCCATGATGTTAGCCGTGAGGCTTCATCACTCTTCAGGGAACTTAATTAGCGACCAAACAGTCAGAAACCGCTTGCATGAAGTGAACCTTCATTCCCGAAGACCGCTACGGGTACCACCTATAGCAATGCACAATCGTAGGATTCGATATCAATGGGCTCTTGAACACAGAAATTGGGCAGAAGAACAATGGCGTTTCGTGTGCTTTTCTGATGAGTCTCGTTTTGGTATGAGACCGGATACAAGACGTATACGACACTGGAGAACCCCTGGACGCCAACAGCGATTAAAATCCTGCCAGGAAGTCCATCCTTATAGTGGTGGAACCATCATGGTATGGGCGGGTATTTGGATCGGCGGAAGAACTGAGTTGATTTGGATCAGGGGCAACCTCAACGCTCAAATTTATGCTGAGACGATTGTATCAGACGTCATCGTTCCTCTACAAGTGCAAATCGGTCCCTTATTTCAGTTAATGCATGATAATGCACGACCGCACACCGCAAGAGTTGTAAGACAGACTCTCGCCGCAGCTAACATCAATGTCCTGCCCTGGCCTGCTCAGTCGCCAGACTTGAACCCGATTGAGCATGCATGGGATATGCTACAGAGAAGAGCTCTGCCGAATATGGAGGGTATCCAGTCGCAAGAAGACCTTTTTTTGTTGTTGCAACGAACATGGGCGGCCATTCCACAGCGTGATTTGGATGAACTCATTTTGAGTATGCCAAACCGATGTTCTTGTGTTGTTAGTGTTCGCGGTAGAAACACGGATTATTAATTGTTTAAGTTACCCAATAAAATTTTAAAGAAAACTGTTATTTCAGTCTTTTTTTCGAACTTTTGTGTTAGTGGTTCAAATGTCAAAAATCCCTTTATTAGGAAAATGGCAAATTTCTTTATTAATGCAAAGGTGACTTGGTTTATCGTTACTGTGACAAACGAAAACACTTTATTTGATGAATCCTTAAAGAAAATTTTAATTAATATCAATCAGGAGAAAAGTTATTGCAAAAATATATGTTGATCCCTAGACACTTTTGATGTGTGTAGTATAATGCCAATAGACAAAAAGTTTTTATCACCAAGCGCAAAATGATACTGGCCACATACTTTTGCTGATTATTCAAACTAGTTTTTTACGCGTTTCATAGTTTTAAGTGGGAATGGGCCGGACACGTCTCACGAATGCACCCGGAGAGATGGGCAAAGATCGTCACTCACTGGACGCCTGAGGCAGGACATCGCCGTCGAGGTAGACCAAGGCGTAGGTGGTGTGGCGATCTAATAACATTCGCATGGCCAACATGGCCAGAGATCGCACAAGACAGGGAGGTTCGGAAGAAGAAGGGGAGGCCTTTGCCCAGCAGTGGGACACAAAAATAGGCTAACAAAAAAAAAAAGTTAATTTTAAGTCCACGCTGTCGCATTAGGTATAGGTACACCTGTTATGATAGTGGTAAGGGAGATTTTGATAAATAAATAAATATTAATCTCCCTGCCAAAAGTATTACATTGAGTAATAACTGTAAGTTCAATTTTATTTTCCTCGCAGGTGTAGTATAAAGCATTATGTATCACTCGGAAGAAAGTGCGATTCCCAACTCACGTTAAATTTCTCCCCTCGGTGAACAATGTATACTATTATTTTATTATTAATGTACACGCAGAAAAATAGATAGGGACACGACATAATTATAATTTGAGTACAATGACCAGGAGAACTATGTTGGGGACGGCTTCCTGTTTATAGGCGTTGCCTGTGGTAGCAGCGCAGTGCGAGAGGGGTGTGGTGACGTGATGCGAGAGCTCAGTGATTCGTCAATTTGTGACAACTATCACCCCTCCCGCACCGCACAACTACCTCAGGCAACGTCTCAGTTAAGCAGCCGGCCTATATCGGATGCCGCTAAATACCAGTATTTTACCTGGAGTGCCAATCTGACCTCCGCAACACAGTTACTGGATGACACGATACCCTTTGTTGAGACACCCAAATTCTAAGTATTAAAGCAGTACAGACCGTATACTGCTGGACTTAGGCATCTGCCAATAACCGCACGACGACATTTCCATATTTATGTCCTAGTTTATCCAGAGTGTGTGTGTCAAAGCAAATAAGTTATTAGCATTTAGACTCATGTGTCGATTTATTCATAGACTATACAAGCTAGGAAATAAGATGTTATTAATTCGTTTTCTCTATGTACTAATTGTGTACCGAATTCATGGTGGAGGAGGTACTAATACTTTCGTCTTTTTGTTGTTTGTTTGGTACTAAATAACCGAGAGGATTTAAAAATGATAATTTTATACAGGATGAAATTGAAATCATGGGCATCATTTTAAGGGGTCATTGTAATCATCATTATGAACAACTTTTACTATGGGACGAAGCCTGAAATCCTGCAAAAAAAAAAATCAGCTCTTCCCTACATTTTCACTAGTTATGTGAACATAAATGCAAGGAACAGCTGATTTTTTTTCGCGATTTTAGATTTAGTCCCATAGTAAAAGTTGTTCATAATGATGAGTACAATGACCCCTTAAAAGGATGCCCATGAATTTAATTTCACCCTGTATTCTGAAGAGTATAAAATTCTTAAGTTGATCCTCAAAGAAAATTGGCATGACAGAAAGAAAGATAAAATTTATTTGCGGTAAACATGACTGACCCCAGCGCTGGTTTTCAGCGACAGCTGGTTCTGATGGAATTCTAGTGCATAATATTAGGATTTAGTTGTAAACAAATGGATGGGTCAGACTTCAAACCTACGTCCTCCCAATCGCGAACCAACCACCTTCACCGCAGGTCTACATTCACTCCAAACCCATTACACTACAGTTAATAACTGAAGAATGTTTACGGCTCAACATTAATTAGTTTAATGAATCAGTTAAACTGACTTTTACTTAACTATACGCACATAGCAGCACGCTATTTAATTAAACTGGGTTCAAAGTAATGTCACAAAATAGATAGGTTACAGAAGGCCGACTCCATACATGTAGCGAAACTGGCGCACGCACATAATTATACAGGCTTATTTTTTATCACCATCCAAATTTTTACAGGGTGTTCTACCCATGAATATGAACAACTTTCACTATGGAACCAACTTTGAAATCACGAAAAAAAAATCTGCTGTTTCATAAAAAAGTTCAATACCTACTTGACCAAAATGTATGAAACAGCTGATTTTTTTCCTGATTTCAGAGTTGATCCCATAGTGAAAGTTGTTCATATTCATGGGTAGAACACCCTGTAAAAATTTGGATGGTGATTAAAAAGTAAGCCTGTATAGAACCGATCCCACCACTACTGGACTATCAGACATACTGCAGGGTATCATCAATAATTGGTTGATTACAGCGGCAATATAAATACACACTCTATAAAAATTTCAATTGTCCATCTACTCCGGTTCATGAGAAACAACCCACGGACAGACAGACGGACGGATGGATGGACGGACGGACAGCGGAAGCTTAGTAGTCCCGTTGGCACCTTTTGAATATGGAACGCTACAAAGAAGACGCGTACGTAAATATAGAATTTTCGGCATTATCACAAACAAATGCTAGTCGCCAGTGCGCTTGCACTCATTGTACGTAGACGCGTATCTATGTGTGCGTGAGTTTTCGCTGGCTGTATGAAGCAGACCTTCTGCACCCATCTATTTTGTGGGTTTTCGAATCAGAGCACAGTAGGTTTTCATATGACTTTGATACGGTTTCATTAGAGGGGAGTAATTATGTGATTTTGTAGAGAAATAGGAATCGAAACATGAAGGAAATAATTAAGGTACCTATTGGCGGGTTTCATACCCAGACAGGCGCTTTACTTTGTGTAAATTATTTCATCACCACTGCTCTCAAAACGGTGAAGGAAAACATCGTGAGGAAACCGGCATGTCCTAGAACCAAAAATTCGAAGACATGTGACATCTACCAACCCGCACTGGGCCCGCGTGGTAGATTACGGCCCGCTCCCTCTCACAGAGAGGAGGCCTGTGTCCCAGCAGTGGGAACATTATAGGCTGATTATGTATATATCGACGAGTGTGAATATTTCGTGTAGTTTCTAGAAAATAATCCATTGGTGGCGTTGTTAATGGTTGCTAAAGGATTATGTTAGGAGGATTGATAGCAAAGTCCCTGTCTATTCAATTCAAGTCACTATATAAAAAATAATATTTTATAGACAAAAGATTTGATTTGTTGTGCTTATTGTTTGTTTGTTACGCTTTCACGCTAAAACGGCTAAGTCAAACTCAAACTCAAAGCATTTATTTCAATTAAACCATTACAGGCACTTTTGAATTGTCAAAATTAAGTAGTCGGTCAGTTAGTCAGAAAGTTGAAGCTAGTTGCCCATTCCAAAGCGTAGATCTCTATGGATAAGAACGGGCAAGAAACTCCATGGACACTCTTTTTAAATCAAGATATTACAAAATCCTTGGTACATTATTCGAGTTGCTTCTATATGTGAGAACAATGTAAAAAAAAAAAACTCATAAATGAAGAAACAATACAAGAAATAAGATTAAAAATAAGCCTTGGCAGTTAAGAGATGACCAGTCTCAACCGACGGCGCCCGTTCACGAACATGACGCATGGATCAGCACCATCCAGCTCAACCATTTTGTAGGGAACCGAATGATCCAACACACGTGCCACCATCAGTGAGACATTTAAGTGAGCATGACACATTCTCAACTGCCATGCTCTTTCAAGTCAACATCAACAAATCATAAGAAACGGATCCATGGTTCTTACATTTACAAAAATTGAAGTGGATTTGGATGAAATTTGGCGCGTGGGTAGACCATGATCTGGATTAGGACATTGGATATTTTTTACTCCGATATTCTCACGGGTTTGAGACTTATGCGGGTGAAACCGCGCAGCTAGTTAATATTGTGACATGAATCTATCTGGTTAGCCAAGTTGTTTTGATTTAGTGGATGGTAATTCGAAAATCTATATTCAGTAATTGACTTTTTAACCGACTTCTAAAAAAGGAGGACGTTCTCAATTCGAATGTTTGTATTTTTTTTTTTTTTTTTTGTCTTTGTTCGCGCATAACTCCGTCGTTTGCCAACCGATTTGAAAATTCTTTTTTTGTTAGAAAGGATATACTTCCCAAATGGTCCCATGAAAATTTTATCCAAATCGGATGAGCGGTTTTTGAAAAATCAACAAAAATCTAAAAAATTATCTACATTGTCTACATTAACGATCTTTTTGTTTATTTTTTTGTGGGGTAGGTACAACTAAAAAGTGAAAAATAAAAACTTTTTACAAAAAAAAAACAACCGACTTCTAAAAAAAAACACTACAAAGTGATAAATAACTTTAATTTCGGAAGTCGGTGTCAAAAAACGAAAATGCGGAATCAACGACACCGACTTCCGAAATTAAAGTTATTTATCACTTCGTAGTGTTTTTTTTTGAAGTCGGTTGTTTTTTTTTGTAAAAAAGTTTTTATTTTTCACTTTTTTTTTAATGTTTTTTTTTTTACGTTTGTTTGCGCATAACTCCGTCGGTTGCAAGCCGATTTGAAAAATTCTTTTTTTGTTGGAAAGGGTATACTTCCCAAATGGTCCCGTGAAAATTTTATCGAAATCGGACAAGCGGTTTTTGAAAAATGAACAAGAATCTAAAAATTTATCTACATTGTCTACATTAACGATCTTTTCGTTTACTTTTTTGTGGGATAGGTACAACTAAAAAGTGAAAAATAAAACTTTTTTATAAAAAAAAAACAACCGACTTCACAAAAAAAAACACTACAAAGTGATAAATGACTTTAATTTCGGAAGTCGGTGTCAAAAAACGAAAATGCGGAACCAACGACACCGACTTCCGAAATTAATGTTATTTATCACTTTGTAGTGTTTTTTTTTTGAAACCGGTTGTTGTTTTTTTTTTTTAAATGACAAACCATGACAACCAGCATGAAACCATGACATTACATTTAGGACTGATTTTTCAATAGTCAGATAACTTATAACTGAAGAATAATTATGTCAGTTTGACATATTTTCTATACAAAAGCTGTGAAACCACAATATTTATTCCTCAGATAAAATTTCTCTGAGTTCTATTGAAAAATCAGTCCTTATCCTGTAAATAATAGAACTATAACTTAACATGACGTCTAAATTGCAGTTCATTGAGTCCTTTTGGTGAAAAAAGATCGAAAGGAAAGCCTACATGAGCCCAGTTAAGCCCGGATCCTGCAGAATAATAAATGGAAACTGACCCTGCTTTCAAACAGTCTCAGACAAAACAATAACAAAGTCAAAGCATTAAATTAATTGCTTTTTAATCAAAAATCAACAAGTAAGTTCTCAATTACAGTAAGCAAACAATTCAAGTAGCTAACTAATTGCACACTTGTAATGAGGATGAAAATTAATATGGTATACATGCCGTCGGTATTATTTGCGGGCGGTAAACACAACGGTACAAATTACTTCACTGGAACACATCAACACTACGTTTGGCAGGGAAAGAGGTTCACGGAGAAGTTAGCAATGGAGTGCTATGTGAATATTTTTGGTTTAGTTTAACACTTTGAGCGGAACATCTGGGTATTCAAATGTTTGTTGCGCGGCTTACTATTTTCTCATACAAAATACGTAATTAGAATGCATGTGTGTGAGTAGCCTTATAAAGTGAAAAAAACTAACGTGGAGTGGCGCTAGAGTGATACGGCGCGATGACGTAGCTTGAAGGAATTGGCATAAGCCGCAGCCGTTTATACACGTTGTTTAAAGAAAGACATAGTTTTGCTGACGTGATTAAACGTTGTGTCAAGTAGCGTTTATCAAATTTTACGTATTATAACGTTGGTCCGCTCAAAGTGTTAATTTGTAGTGGTAATGTAATTAGTAGATTTGCCAATATTAGGATATGTGCTATATGGTTTTGGCTATTAGATAACTGTGTATTTTATGGTGAAGAATTAATAATAATACTAGGGTTGTTTATTGTGAGGTTTTTTTCCTTCGCTTATAAATGTTGCGCTTGTTTATGTGTATGTCTTAGTTAATTAGGTATACTAAAAAAATATGGGAATTTGCCTGACTTAAAGATAAATTAATAAAAATAAAGAGTAGAAAACCGAAACGTTTCTGGCGCAATTATGAATTAATGATATTTTGATTTTGACTGCGGTGAAGGATAAAATAATTGAGGTAATATGAAATATCGCACTCATTTTACATTTGCTTACTACATCCTGTTTCCTAAGTTGCCAGACGGGCAGAGCAAGACGTATTTAGTCATTCCTCCATTTGTTCGCTACTCTGTGGTGAGATTGAGTCAACATGACTGTTTCATTTCACGATTGTTTGTGCTCTGTGTGTAGTTCGACCTGTGGACTCGTTTGAGTACGTTAATGTGAATGTATTGAGGAGCTGGGCGATTTTGTGCGGATTTTGTTGATGAAGTGAAGAGTTGCACTGTAAAATCTTTTGAAATGAAACTTGGGTAGATATTGTCTACTGGTTTAAAAAAATATATTTTCCTTCTTAATTCCGCAAGAATACTTATACTCTTACAAAATGAAAAAGTTTTTACATTTCACAAATTAGATTCGTACAAATATAAACAAAGATTTAGAGAGCAGTGGTGATCTAGTGGTAACGGCGCCGACTAACGACTTGCAGGCCGTGGGTTCGAACCCAGACAGGCGCTTTACTTTGAGTAAATCATTTCATCACCACTATTCTCAAAATGGCGGAGGAAAACATTGTGAGGAAACCGGCATGTCAAACACCTAAAAATTCGAAGATATCTAACATCTACCAACCCGCACTAGGTCCGCCTGGGAGATGACAGCCCCCTTCCCTCTCGAAAATAGGAGGCCTGTGTTCCAGCAGTGGGAACATTATAGGTTGATTATGCTGTTATGTTTATTACTATACTAGAATATGGCAAAATCAAGCGAAAGTACGTAAAGGTAAAATCGACGTGAAATAAATTTAGAAGGCAGCAAATTGCAGATTTTCCGACACGCCATTCTATTTTCTCGTATTACATTATTTCGAGCAAATATTGAATCACTCCGAAATATTAATAAACATTTCGAAGTATCAGCAGATAAATAAATAATATGAAACAATAAATGAATAAAAAACCCCGCTTCATCGATACCCCTCATTCATTACAAGTAAATTGCTTTTCCAATAAATATTCAATGTACGGAGCGAAACATTGCGTCAGATTTATTAAATTTTGTTTACTTACAAAATCGGGATACAAAGGCTGGTACACTGCAATGGTCGCCAGTTGGTTTGTCTAACGGGGTGATTTACCATAATCACCACGACATAGACGGTGTGCGCTTCAGGCCATGACATCACTCATTGATTTAAACTCGTGATTGTTCACTCCAGCCGGCCAATAAAGGCAAGCCAGAGGTGAGGAACAAGACTTTTCCCGGGAGATAGGGTCCGGGGGTCGCTACTGCCCAACAGCTCACCACATGCTGCCCTGCGGGTTTCTTTATTTCTCTTGGTCTGGCTCCTCACCCTAGACCCGTTCCAGCAAAGTAAACTCTTCCGGCAAGGGCCTAGAGTTCGGAGCGCGCAAGCCCCACCACGATGTCAACGTAGAGATACGGCGATGGGGTTATTATTATTATTAGCCTGTGACGTCCCACTGCAGGGCAAAGGCCTGCAGTGGGACGAAGCAAAATTACATGATTTTTATTAACAGCTGCTTTTTTAGGGTTCCGTACCTAAAGGGTAAAAACGGGACCGTATTTCGAGGAATAAAATTATCATTTTTTTTTATGGAATACTTTTGGTGCGTTTCGAGGAATACCCCACGCACCCTAACATTACTGTAGCCTAATTACATAATCAGCCTATAACGTTCCCACTGCTGGGACACAGGCAACCTCTCTGTGAGAGGGAGTGGGCCGTAATCCACCACGCGGGCCCAGTGCGGGTTGGTAATTAGCCTAATTACCTACTGTTTATTCATAGTCCGGACCGTACGGTAAAGTTATGCAAAGCAATCTGAAACTTACATGGGCACTATTATGTTCAGTATTACTTAGGACTTCAATCCATGAACATCTTGCAATGCCACACAAGGCAAGATTAGATAATGTTCTTAGAACGTACCTTCGTGGGACTTACTTAGGTATTACGTGGCAGATTTACATAGTTATGTAACATATGTGTTTTAATCTGGTGGTAAAACAGCTATTCAATACAAAACTAATATTTTACTTCTTGTTGATATTGCAGTTTTGTAAAGAATAGCTCTGAAATAGCGTTGGGAAAGCGGTAAAAATGTATGGAACGGCTTTTTAATATTTCAGAGCAGGTTTTATAGTAAAAGTGAATGTTGTACCGGTAAACTGAGGTTACTTTGATCAATTTTGAACTTTAATTGATCGTAATTTTTGAATGTGTGGTTCTAAAAAAAACATAAAAAAATGTAATAATCGGTTTTTATAGTTCTCTCTGTAAAAGTAAAAAAAAATAAAAAAAAATCGATTAGTTTTTCAGAAAAAAAAATAAAACAAAGTGATAAAAGTTAAAATGATTCTGGGGTTACTTTGGAACCCCCCGTTTTTAACATAGAATCTGAAAGTAGCCCCAATAAATAATTTTATCTGGTAAAAATCGGTATTGGTAAAAAACTTACCTTTTTTTGCATGAAACAACGTGTCATCACCAGCGCACCCGCAAAAAGGATTGTGACAGTTTACCAGTGTAGTCATCCGAAAAAAAAAAATTACCAAAATTTGTTCCGTTTTACGCAATTTGCAATTTTATGTCGATAAGAAGTTTCTATCAAATTAACCCCGTGATTCAAAGTAACCCCGGTTTACGGAACTTTTTTAATCAATTATAACATTGCTAAATTGAATAGTACAACTGTGACGTAGCATGACAACTGAATAGACTGGTATTACGTTTAGTCGGTTATCTAAGTCACGTGGTTTTTGTTGTTTACCTTTACTTAACTACCGAAACCTATGGAGTATACAACACATAACACGAACCAGCCCACCACACGACAACGAAACAGCTGTCCTCCATAAACCTTAACAATTGCACCATTTCACTTGGCAGGTGTAATTCTGTTCTCAGTGTGTTCAAAAACAAATTTTTAATATCATTCCCTGCGCTGGAATTTCCTCCCGTTTGTTGAGTTTACATCGCACATGCATAATAATTATAAACAATCATCTGTAATATTTTAAAGTCACGCGCCGAGGTACTGAGAGCAAACTGGTTCGTTATTGCTATTTGCGCGATTCTGTCTTTATTATTCGTCTTTTTTGAGTAGGCAAGTAATGGCGCTGTAGCTTATAGTTTATCTTTTTCTACACCAATTGGCTGTGTCACTTGGTTTTAAGTAGCCGGTCATATTTATTGTTTGTCACCCAGACATTTAAAGTCTTAGTGCATGGCCAGACTGCAAACGCGGGCGCGGGGTGGGCGCGGCGCGGCGTACTCAAACATAAGAACTTCATTTGAGCGTCCATAGGGGGCACGCGGGCGCGGTGAGCGGCGCGGGCTGCTTGGCGCGGGGAGCGCGCGGGCTGTGGCGCGGGCAACTCACGCCATAGCTCGATCATACAGTGGCCGCAGTGAGTGCGCGGGCGGCCCGCGCGGAGACCGGGGTTCTCAAACTAGTTCGAGCTTTTTCTAGTAAAAATAAGTCTTCTTCATCCATATTATATTTTGACAAACACTGGACACGACAACACTCAAAACGAAGCCGCGCTCGACTGCAGATAGGTAGATCGCGCGCATTCCCGCACCCGCGCCGCTCCCCGCCCCGCGCTGCTAGTCCGGCTAAGCATTTAGTCATGAGCTTGTAATTTCAACAGCGTTTCAAACCTTCTAGGAATCGCAATGCTGCATGGCAGTATCTGGAGAAGTTTCTTCTTCTTCGTATCGCAGGCACGACTGTATTTCAGATCTTGTGGGACCAAAACTTCGCAACTTCCACGGCATCGTCCATGGCAGCGCTAAGGTCACTTTGACTGCATGTTTTGGGACACAGAGAGCAGGAAAGGGGGTGGAGTATAATTTGCGATAGCTCCACAAGCACACCCTACTGCCGTTCAATCGAGATAGCCCCACTTTACCAGGTTGAAGTTACATCTTCCCACTTGTGTCCGGAGACGGTTCAGGGACTTCCAAGTGGATCACGATAGGTTACACTCTTCAGGAATATGCTCCTTTGGCGGTAGATAGTAAGTAAGTCACTCACAGTCATTCATTCAGTCAGTAAGTTTTGTATTGTGTAAATGGTACACCACAGACTACCTACAGTATTTGTCTGTCCTTCCCCCTTTTAATGGATCCAAACGTTGTCTTTAAAAGATCACTCTTAGCGATAAGACCGCCCATTGTGTCACCCATTGTAAAGTTTCTATATTTATGTCTGTAATTTATATGGTGTACATAATAAAGAGTATTCTATTCTATTCACAAGGAGCTAGTACTTCGCAACTCGGCTTATTTAGAAATCCAAATTTGACGTTCAATTTCCTATTCATCGGTTTTCTTCTAATTCGGTTTTCCTATTATAAATCTATCTACACAGCACTCGGGAAAATCTGTATTTCCATTTAATTCTCCATCGTAAACAATGAAACGTACGGGTTGCGTATGGGTTCTCGCGGTATACGGGGTGTCTCATAAATAAATTTACATTTCGAATGGATGCTGCAGGTAAACGGATTGAAGGAGGGGAATTTTCCTTCACGCTACGTTTACACAGACAGAAAGCTTAACAGCCGAGGAAGCACGTCGAGCAAACAAGGTTGAAGCTTTGACCACAGTTTATATCTGAATAGTGTTTTTTCAAACTTTCGATCATTTTTATATGTATGTCGTTTTTGTTTTATGTGATGTACAACACATTTTTATGCTCCGTGACAAACTGACAATGATTTATCTTAAATTCTTGTAACCAAAACTTAATTCCGTGTTTTAACATGTAATAAAAATTAATATACTTAAATAGATTTTACATGGTGTTTTAACATATAATAAAAACTAATATCAGTAGATTTTTATTCAAAGCCATTTTCAACCAACCTGTACACAAAACATCATTGATTTTCATTGTTTACGATAGTTTAAAATAATACAGAACCGCAAGGGTTCGTTATGTTTACAATATCGTGCTGACATGTTTTACGAGGTGCGTGGGCGCAGCTACTGGTATTAGACAACCACTTAACAACTGTTTGTGAGCTATGGAAGTTATGTGTTGCCATTTACGATGAGGTTAGAGTGGAATGGGAGTTAGAGTTAGAATTCATGAATCATTAAAATTTAAAGCAAATAATTGAATAAACAAAAAAATCCTAAGTTAAATTAAGAACGCGATTGATTCTGGAACAAGATATTAATGTATATAATTAAAAATGAATCGCCGAAATGTATGTACGCGCATAACTTCCGAACGAATGCACCAAATTGGATAATTATTTTTTTGTTGTATTCGGTATTACTAGAACAAGGTTTGTATGAAAGAAAATTATTCGGAAATTAAAAAAAAATTGCACCCGTGCAAAGCTGGGGCGGGCCTCTAGTCACACTAATATTATAAAGGCGAATGTTTGTGAGTTTATGTGTTTATATGTTTGTTACTTCTTCACGCTCAAACGGCTGGACCAATTTTGATAAAATTTTGTATGGAGGTAGCTGACACCCTGGATAACATATAGGCTACTTTTTACTCCGATATTCCCACGGGATCGAGACTTATGCGGGTGAAACCGCGGGGCGCAGATAGTATAATATAAAATTACAAAAATCGGCTCTTATTTACATAAGAGTGTAGGTATAGCATTTAAAATTGTTGTAGTAGTTTCAGGCGATTTGTACTTGTTCTGCTTCTGGTTACAAGGTTATGCATCATAAGCGTTGACTTACTACGCAAAGATACATCAGTGGCCTTTCTTAGGCATCGTTCACACCAAACGTATTGTCCGCCGCCGACTGTGAGTATACTGTAGTGACAACGCACTACGTAATAGCGTATAGTCGGTTCGGTGTGAACGAGAAGTTAAATATATCGAAAAGCGATAAACTGCGTAACGCGCGCTCACGGTCAGCGGCCGACAATACGTTTGGTCTAAACAATGCCTAGAGCAGGGGTGTCAAACTCAATTTTGCAGAGGGCCATATATTAGATTAAGAATGTGTAGGCGGGCCAGGTTCAAATTAAAAAACTAAAACATACTGAATTATTTTAACACATTTATTTATTTAGTTAAATGTTATTTATATAGTTATTACAAATCATAGCAAAAGTAAGAAAGAGGGTAATTATTTTGAGCTCGAGGATCCGGATACCTGACTTCTCTTGTTTTTGACAATCTCATTGATGTCAGGTATCATATTCGTGGTAGTTATTTTAAGAATTGATTGGAGATGTTCATTCGTAAGTCTTGTGCGATGTTTGTTCTTATTTATTTTCATGACGGAAAACATCTGCTCACATATATAGGTACTACCAAACATACACAGAATACGTGCTGCATGCTTTTTTATTTCTGGGTAGTTATTCAAACTCTTGAAATACTGTGTATAAAATGTAAGAGCGTTAACTTCTTTAATTTTTTCCTTCAAAATGCTGTCAGATTGAAGATCTATCAACTCCATTTGCAAATGAACTGGTGCCTGTGAAGCTTCAAAAGTGATTGGATTGTTGAAAATTGGGACTTTCGAGTGCAGTCTAAAATCTCTAAAAAACAAGATTCATTTATTTGTGATATATTGTGATCGCGGGCCGTATCGAAATGGCCCGAGGGCCGGATTCGGCCCGCGGGCCGTATCTTTGACATGACTGGCCTAGAGGCTCCCGCAGACAGGGGCAACGCGACGGTGCGACGCTATTCTGGTAGAACAATTTCCACGAAGTTTTCATAGAAATTGTTCTACTAGAATCGTGTCGCGCTGTAGCGTCGCGCCTGTCTCCGGGAGCCTTTAGTCAATAGCCTGTTTGACGACTGTCGCTGGTTTAATATGACAGTACAATTTAGTGTCCTTTTTCTCCTCTTGTTTAATTCCAGCTTATGCATCACTGTTTATTCCATTCACTCCAGATTTACACATCCTCAATGGCTTATTTACTCTAAGATAAACAGGAGAATTCCAACGACCCGAAAACCAACAGAATACATTGAGCATAACTATTATTTTAACACCTCACCATAAACAACTGTAACCTACCGAGTCGTAAACACAAGACAAGTGAACGTTTCCGTTGTCTTGTAGTTAAGACTGAAACGCAGTAAATAAGTGAACGTTTACGCTTACGTTGTCAGTAGTAGCAGTAAATAAATCTTCCTAAGACTGCGGTGGTCGCCGGATACTTTCAATTGAATAAACAGCCTATAATGCTCCAAATGCTGGGACACAGGCTTCGTCTTTTCGAGAGGAAATGGGCCATAGTCTACCAGGCGAGCCCAGTACCGGTTGTTAGATGTCACATATCTTCGAATTTTTGTTTCTAGGACATGCCGGTTTCCTCACGAAGTTTTCATTCACCGTTTTGAGAGCAGTGGTGATGAAATTATTTACACAAAGTTGTAGCGGTATCTACAACGCCACATGCGAACAACCGAACAACGCGTCATACTGACGTCACGCAAAATCCTGCATCTCGCAAGCAGAGTTTATCGCGTAACTAGCATAGATACAACGGCCCGACATGAAGCATCGGGCAGTTGCCCGCCAGACACAACACCCGTCTGGTCGGAGGATCCTCCTTTTTCTATGGAGGATGAGTGACTTTACATCCTGTTCCTCATACCTCTATAAAGAAAAGGGCCTGCCTGAGTTCAAACCCACGACCTACGACTCGTAAGTCGGGGCCGTTGCCACTGGGCCGCCACTGCTCAACCTTCTACGGTCGAATGACGTCACTGAAAGTTATTTATGAAAGCAAGTTGTGTATTTTTTTAGAGAACGTTTTTTGACACCGGTACAGTCTTACCTTTCCCGCCGCCATCATTTTTATGACAGCCATCTCGTCTTCTTGGAGACCGTATCTTAAGAGTCAATCCCCACTGCCGTAAGAACAAGTGACCTTTCTCTTTTGAGTAGTCGCTAGAAGGCTCGTGCAGCCTCGCGGCGCCGCGCTGCCCCCCCTCCCCCTTGCCTTCAAATGTCTATGGAAAATGGCCGCTGCCGGCCGCTGCTCTTTCAGTGGGAATTTACCCTTAGTGAACGTTTACGTTAACGTAACGCTGTCGTGTCGTTAAGAGTATTAACGCAGTAAATTATCGGTTTGTTCCACGTAAACAGATCGCACAAACTGTAATATGCTTTGCATAATAATATGCACTTTGTGGCGATGATGTGCAAATGGAATTATTATAATGGCTGTTGGGTTTTCATTCGGTAATGATAGTGGTATTATTATCGTGAAATATTGTTTGTTTGGTAGCGGGGTTATTAACATTCAAGCTTCTCATCAAAACCTACAGGTGATTTTTTTTTCCGAGTCCAAATTTTTACAGGGTGTTCTACCCATGAATATGATCAACTTTCACTATGGGACCAACTCTAAAACCACGAAAAAAAAATCTGCGGTTTCATACATTTTGGTCAAATAGGTATTAAACTTTTGTATGAAACAAAATCAGCTTTTCTCTACATTTTGACGAGCTATGTGAACATAAATGCAAGGAACAGCTGATTTTTTTTCTCGATTTTGGGTTTAGTCCCATCAATCAATCAATCAACTCAGCCTATCGCAGTCCACTGCTGGACATAGGCCTCTCCCAGACTGCGCCACAGCACCCTGTCCTCCGCCTTCCGCATCCAGTCTACCCCAACCACCTTCTTTAGGTCGTCCGTCCATCTAGCTGGGAGGCGTCCCACACTACGCTTGCCGGTACGCGGTCTCCACTCCAGGACTCATCTGCTCCACCGGCCATCACTCCTTCGACAGACATGGGCAGCCCACTGCCACTTCAGTTTGCTTACTCTGCAAGCTATGTCGGTAACTCCGGTTCTTTTCCGGATAATTTCATTCCTGATTTTATCCTTTAAAGAGACTCTAGTCCCATAGTAAAAGTTGTTCATAATGATGAGTACAATGACCCCTTAAAAGGATGCCCATGAATTTAATTTCACCCTATATAAATCGTTATGCCCTCTCCAGTTTACTCCCATCGCAAGCTCCGTTAAAGAACATAATTTCAATAATAAAAAACGGTTATAAAAACTCAGAACCTGAACTTTATTAATGCTAACCTGTAAGAAATTAAGTTTCTTATGTTTTACCATATTTTCTTTTATAAGATATTCTTTATAAAATATCCTCCTTTTTAAATAATACCTGCTCATATTGCGAGAGTCATTTGATCGTTATAGCGCCGCCCGCGAGCGCTTGCCGAGAAATATATTGTCCGCCAGAGCTTGCACTTTATATTGCTATTTTTCAACATAATGCGTTATTCTATGAGGAGAGAGGATACAAATGGGGTATTTTGCGCCCCGAACTTAAACTAAGCATTAGTATTATACATAAAAAAGAAAATAAAACATTTCATCAAAAATATTCATGAATATTTCAGTCAAAATCACGTACCTACCACTATTTAGTTTGACAACTTTACATTATTTCTGTTGCTTGCTTGTTTTGTACAAAGGCCAGCACATCAAGCTACCCCAATCTGTCAAATTTTCCCAATTGAATATGAACCTTATTACTTTGTAGTACAGTTGAAAATCTATCAAAGAAATTTGACAGATTGGGGTAACTTGATGTGCTGGCGTCTGTACATAACTATAAAAACTTTTATACAAAAAAAAAAAACAACCGACTTCAAAAAAAAACACTACAAAGTGATAAATAACTTTAATTTCGGAAGTCGGTGTCGTTGGTTGCGCATTTTGGTTTTTATTTTTCACTTTTTAGTTGTACCTACCCCACAAAAAAGTAAACAAAAAAATCTTTAATGTAGACAATGTAGATAAATTTTTAGATTTTTGTTGATTTTTCAAAAACCGCTTGTCCGATTTCGATAAAATTTTCATGGGACCATTTGGGAAGTACTTCCTTTCCAACAAAAAAATAATTTTTCAAATCGGTTGGCAAGCGACGGAGTTATGCGCGAACAAACATAAAAAAAAAAAAAAACATACAAACATTCGAATTGAGAACCTCCTCCTTTTTTAGAAGTCGGTTAAAAACATTACCTTCCTATTGAGTTTCTCCACAGTCGGGTAATAAAAATTGCGATATTACCAGTCTGTGCTCAATAAGGCTCCTACGGCATGATTAAAAACTGAAATACGAAGATAAAGATTTGAGAATCTTCATTCAAAACAATTCATTTGAAACAATTCATTTATTTCCTTTATTGCAATAAATACATATAAATTATATTTTTAAATATTAGAATACTTAAAAAAATATTAAAAAGTCACTACATCATTACTTTTCATTTAGTTTATTTTTAGTTCATCTTTTCTGGCAACACTACAGACAAGCATCCTATAGAAAACGAGTTATTACACATTTCAATGTGAAGCGATGGTCATTATGAAATTGTAGTGTTTTAATGAGCCAGTAACTATGAAGATATTTTAGTTCCATGGAGAAAATAAACAGAAAATTGTTCGGGCCGCTACTGGTGAATAAAAACATCGTGGAAACTATTTTAGCATAGGAACATCTGTAGCGTATTTTAGTAGTTGCTTATAGTTCGAACAAAGATAAAGGAGAATGGACACTGAAGTATGGGTTTCTGTCCTGAATCCTAATAAGATATACAGGGTGAAATTGAATTCATGGGCATCCTTTTAAAGAATCATTGTAATCATCATTATGAATATCTTTTAGTATGGGACTAAACCTAAAATCGCGAAAACAAAAAAAATCAGCTGCTCCTTCCATTTCTGTTCACATAACTCGTCAAAATGTAGGGCGGAGCTGATTTTTTTTCCCGATTTTAGGTTTGGTCCCATAGTAAAATTTGTTCAAAATGATGATTACATTTATTTTATTTTATTTTTTTATTGATTACCCCTTAAAAGGATGCCCATAAATTCAATTTCATCCTGTATACCAATAGAAATAGCTTTGCAAGGTGAGCCTTTGCTACCCACACGATTTTTACAAATTGGTAGTCAGATCGGAGTTAATGACCTAAATAGGGGACAACTTGGGCCCCGTAGTTAAGGAATTCTTGGCACCCATTAGGCATCATCACAGCGAATTCGGCGTTTTTAATGGAACGAAATTATCACGGGATTCTGAATGCGTTTTTTTCAGAGCGCCAGTCTGCCACGATATCAAATGCTACGTTACAATTGGTAAACAAAAATTATGTATGACTAGCTGCGTCCCGCGGTTTCACTCGCATAAGTCTCGATCCCATGGGAATAACGGGATAAAAAGTAGCCTATATGTTAATCCAGGGTGTCAGCTACCTCCTCAGATACAAACATTATCAAAATTGGTCCAGCCGTTTGAGCGTGAAGAAGTAACAAACATATAAACACACACACACACACACTTTCGGCTTTATATTATTAGTGTGATTTATTTTGAAATCTGGACTGTCTTATGAAATTTTGACGTTCAAAATGAAAAGTGCTCAACCTGATCTGAATAATGACTTTTGATTTTGGTATTGATTTTATCTTCAAACTAGCGGCGTCCCGCGGTCTCAGCCGCATAAGTCTCGATCCCGTGGAAATAAAAAATATCAGAATAAAGGTTTTCTATATCCTAATCCAGGTCATGGTCTACACATGTGCCAAATTTCATCCAAATCCGTTTAGCCGTTTTGGCGTGAAAGCGTAGCAATCAAACAAACAAAAAATCAAATCTTTTCTCTTTGTATTAAGTTTTTGATGTATCAGCTCATTGAAACAAAACACAATCGAATAGAAACAAGGAAACTCGGTTTATTCCTCCTTCTAACCGATAACTTCTACAATTTTAAGACCGGTTGTTTTATTTTTCACGACTACATTTCCGGGAAAACAAATTCTATTATAGAATCTACCTTATATTTGTAACGAAATTATGGGGAACATCTGTTTCTCAGAATTGGAATGGCTCAAGAGGGAAAAGCCGTTGAAGGCTAATGCGATCATTGGCTTTTCCTTTGTACATAATGGGCTATTAGCAAACGAAGTTTACAAATAAACATGAATTGCATTGCTTCTTGAAGCAATCTGTTACACAGACAACTTTGGTTTTCGGGGAGAATATTTCGTCGTAGTTAATGTTATATTTAACCGACTTCAAACGGGAGAAGTTTCTCAATTCGACTGTATTTTTTAACCGACTTCAAAAAAAGGAGGAGGTTCTCAATTCGTCGGAATCTTTTTTTTTTTTTTTTATGTATGTTCCCCGATTTCTCGAAGACGCCTGGACCGATTTGGAAAATTTTTCTTTTGTTTGAAAGGGTATACTTCCCAAGTGGTTGCATGATCATCAGGTCAGGATCTGATGATGGGATCCCAGGGAAATCGAGGGCAACCTTCAAATTTTATAGGCACATAGTACCATTTTCATATATTTTCTAAAGCTGTTTAAGTATTTGCATCTGATAATCATCATCTCAGGTGGATGAGCTGATGATGGAAGGTACAACTCCTCAACGGCTTGGAGTTAAAAGAAAATTCTTTCAAAATTATTTATAGTAACACTCGTGCATTTGCTCTCGGAAAGCACCATTTGGTGAAGTGGAACTGATGATGAAGACCACAGATGGCCACCGGAACTACTCAATAATATCTCCGTACTATTTCACGGGTTGCGATTCGATACTTTAACATGGTTGCTAAGCAATTTATGCTCGTCACAATGTGAATGATGATATGGAGCTGATGGTGGACCAGGAGAACTCTTCAACAATTAACTTCCCTGCATCGGTAAAAGCAATATTTTGTAAAAGGCGATGAGAAAGTTGACAATAGGCTATTGTAACTGAGATAAATTATAAGCAGACTCACTAAAAAGCGTGAAATAAAAACTTTTTAACAAAAAAAAAAAACCGACTTCCAAAAAAACACTACAAAGTGAAAAATAACTTTAATTTCGGAAGTCGGTGGCAAAAAACTAAAATACAGATCCAAAGACACCGACTTCCGAAATTAAAGTTATTTTTCACTTTGTAGTGTTTTTTTGGAAGTCGGTTTTTTTTTGTTAAAAAGTTTTTTTGTATTAAGTTAAGCGATATCTCCGGCAATTGTGAATCGATTTCGAAAATTATGTATATAGTACATAGTCTAGTGAGCTTATGGATTTATTAATAAAATTGCTATCAACTTGTACGATTAACAGAAACTAGTTCAAAAATGGCTTGATAGGTCCCAAGCAAAGAACGGAGACCACACTATCACATTTTATATTATAAAGGCGAAAGTTAGTGAGTGTGTGTGTGTGTGTGTGTTTATATGTTTGTTACTTCTTCACGGTCAAACGGCTGGACCAATTTTAATAAAATTTGGTATGGAGGTAGCTGACACCCTGGATTAACATATAGGCTACTTTTTATCCCGATATTGCTACGGGATCGACACTTACGCGGGTGAAACCGTGGGGCGCAGTTAGTACTTATATAAAATGTACATTTAATTTAACACTGGCACTACCTTCAAAGATAATAAGTAATACAAAGTTGTAAATATTAAAATGATTAGAGAACTAAGGAGACACGACGTCGCTAGACACTTTGCTTTGAACCAGAACTGTTTGACTGGTCGAGCTCCTTGATAAAGAAACAGTTCTTCGGAGAACGTACTGCCACCATTCTTGTTTGTGTTGCAAATATTTCATGGTTTTTAAGCATAAATAAATGTTATTATATCTGATCAATATATGATAAAGAAGTTGTAGGCATATTGGAAAAATTATTACTTGTTGTTGCAAGTGCTTAGGTGTTTAGGATATTTTCGACAAGCTGCAGAAATTTTTCAGAAGCTTAATCGTTACAGAAGCCAATTATGAGTTTTTTGCGTTCCTTAAATTCTTATCCATAACCTGAACGTATGAATACGTTTTAGGGCGCTGTCTATAACATTTTTAACCATAAAAAGTAAAATAGGTTTTTTTTAAGTACTGATTCTCAGCAAATTCGGAATACATCAACCATAACCAATAATGGTATAGTACTGAAAACCCTAACTCATCGACAATTACTAACGTGCAAAGCATACAGAATGATCTTGATAAAAATCTATAAAGAAGAACAAGATAAGAATCTCACATGATCGTAAATAGATGTTTTTCTTTGAAACCAGAATCGAAATAAAGCGTATGTTACAACGTAGTAACGGATTTAAATAGAACCGGATCGTGAACGGGACAGATGTTCGGATACGGATCCAGATTGTTTGTAAGAGATCCAGTTCCGCAAGTCGGAGGAAACACTTTTACAGTTTGTTTAATGTTATTATACTTTGTGGATCCGCTACGAGTTTCTGTTAGTCGAGGAAACTGGAAATTTTACGATGAATATTGGAATATGCTTCTTAGTTTTGTTTGAAAAGAGAAAGATGCAACTTAGTCTTGATATCTGCAACTGTGCATAGACGACTAGCGACCCGCCCCTGCTGTGAACGTATGCAATGTACTGATGTGACGACGATGATGATGAACATGTGTACGAGATTTCTATGCCATTATCTAAGTTCGCTATTTGTATATAAACCTTCCAGAATAAATTCTTTAAATGATGCTGAAAATCGCATCAAAATCGACTGATTAGTTAAGAAGAGCGGTCACAAGAACCATGATTTAAATCATGATCTGACAGTTTGAGTAATTTACGCGGCCTACCCAAATGTCCTTTCTTTGGTATTGTTCGTCGAATCGTTGAGCTCCTCAAGTTCTGAGTTGAGCTGCACGATTTTTGACAAATGCGTGCACTGACATAACAGGTCCGCTCAATCTGGTTGGTTCTTTCCTCAAAAGACCATTTCAGACACCATTCTACATGATCTTCACATGATCTGACCAAGATTTTGTCTGGACTTTAAAAGAGACTGTGACCTCTGAGTTTTTTTCGGCCTTTCTTCTCAGAGTAGTCAGATAGGAAACGCCAACCTCATCTAGCTTTAAAAAAATATGACTGACGTGTAAACGTGTTTGTACAAACCTACTTACAGAAAATAAATAATTTATCATTTAACCCGCACTGGGCCCGCGTGGTAGATAACAGCTCACTCCGTCTCGAAGAGAGGAGGTCGGTGTCCCAGCAGTGGGAATATTATTAGCTGATTATGCTAAGCAGTTACTCAGATAGACACGAAAAGTGACTACTAACTATGCATTAATAAATTGAGTCAAAATAGTGTCTTAAGTTCAATAGTGTCGGAGTACCATTGTTGTCGAAGACGCACGTCGTCGAAGTCGCATCGTTTCCTAGTTAAGTCATGTCGAAGAAACGCTTTGTCGGAGTACAGTAGTGTCGGACTTAAGGTATTTCGAACTAAAGTGTTGTCGAAATGAAGACGTGTCGGAGTTCCATAGTGTCGAAATAAAATCTTCTCGTATTACAGTTTGTCGAAATTCAGTTGCTATGTCAGCAAAAATCGATGTAAATAGATACATTCCATTGTATAACTGTACTAGCTGCGCTGCCGCGCAGTTTCACCCGCATAAGTGTCGATCCCCTGAGAATATCGGGATAAAAACTATCCTATGCCCTTTACCGGGACTCAAACTATCTGTATACCAAATTCCATAAAAAAAATCGGTTTAGCGGTTTAAGCGTGAAGAGGTAACAGACAGACAGACACACTTTCGCATTTATAATATTACTATGGATGTACCTACGTACTTATGTGACGGTTGCAATGAAATGATAAGACCCACGTCATTGGAGGACGAGGTAGGTATAGCAATCGTAATAGAGGTAAACACTTCAGCTGATATAAAGGTGCAGCGGCCATTTACTAATGAAAACTTACAACATAACGCATTGAACGCATTTACAATAAAGTCTGAAGTCCTAGACATTGTTTCTCTGACACAAAGTCTTATGCTGTGGCGACATCTACATCGCCACACGCGAACTACGAGTCACACTGACGTCAGGAAAATTCTTGCATCGCGCAAGAAGAGTTTACCGCACAACTAGCATAATATACAACGTCCCGTCAACAATCGTCGGGCAAATGCCCGACCCGTCTGGTCGGAGGATCCTCCCTTTATTATAGACTAGCTGCGCCCCGCGGTTTCACCCGCATAAGTTTCGATCCCGTGGGAACATCGGGATAAAAACTATCCTATGTCCTTTTCCGGGACTCAAACTATCTCTATACCAAATTTCATCTAAATCGGTTCAGTGGTTAAGGCGTGAAGAGGTAACAAATATATAAACACAAACACACACACACACTCACAAACTTTCGCCTTTATAATATTAGTGTGATTATGAGTAAACTTTACCCCCCGGGTCCTCATTCCTCTATAACGCCATCACCAAAGGAGTAATTTAGGATTTACATAACTTTGAGAATTTACGACTAGATCTATAAATTTCTTGTATAGACACGTACTTTTCAGGCGTTTCTACCGAAAACTTAAATTGTTTCGTAGATGAAACTTGACGTACCTAATAGTTATAAGCCTCCTCAAAGGGAGACAATTCTAAGAATTAGCTTTAGCAGGGGTGGCAAATATTTAAAATATATTTTTAGTGGGTTTCAGTAGGTACTACAATCCGTGTTACGGATAAAACCTCTGTTTAGCTTTTCTGTTATTCGTAGCTGTCCTGAAAGCCTATTATATGATTGTACTCATCAACTCGTTTAAATCAATAAGTCTGCTAAACGTTATAATTTGGACCATATTCCCCAAAAATAAGGTAAAATATAATCACTAGCAACCTTGTTTCGAGCAAGTGTTTAGTGAAAAAAGACCTATGCCACCTCCCTTTTGTGTCATGCTGCCCAAGTCTCACGAGTCTCATCCAGGTCTTCCCCGCGATATTTTGTAGATCGTCTACCTGGTTATTGGATAAAAAAAATATTTACTTCTTAATTTTCATCCTGAAAGAAAGAAAATGGGGGAGGCCTTTGCCCAGCAGTGGGACAGTACAGGCTAAATTAAAAAAAAAAAATTTCATCCTTGAATGGACGTTTCAGTCGACTCAATTTATCATCATCATCTGCTTAGCCTTTTCCCAACTATATTAAGTTTGGCAGTCGGACTACCATAGTTGTCGAAGAAGCATGTCGTCGAAGTAGCATCGTTTCCTAATTAAGTCATGTCGAAGAAAAGCTTTGTCGGAGTACAGTAGTGTCGGACTTAAGGTATTTCGAACTAAAGTATTGTCGAAATCAGGACGTGTCGGAGTTCCATATTGTCGAAATAAAAATATCTTGTCGTATTACGGTTTGTCGAAATTGTGTTGGTAAGTCTCCAGTGTAACCTAGACAAAATCAAACTGGTTGCTAATTTAATTGTAAAATTTTATTCTTTTTTTACTTTGATTTACATTCATTATTCACATCCTGACTTATTACTTGTTTTTTTTTTCTTTTTTTTTTATATTAAAATCGTTTACCTTTAGCATGTTTGTAAATATGTGAGCACCATGTATCTATCAAATAATTAATTTATATGTCATGGTTTCGTTTTTAATTCTTTTACCTATTGTGGTATAGTAATTTTATTTTAGGTGCATCGTCCTCGCATATTATTATATAATGAATGTACCTATGCCAAATATTGTAAAACGTTTTTAAAAGAGTAACGGTGGAGTTTTTTGCCCATTTTCTCCATACGAAAAATACCTTTTGGAAAGGGCGACTATAGAATCAATTCTATTTTAATGTAAATTTTGACGTTTAAAAGTGCCTTTTATGTGCCTATTTGAAATAAATGCTTTGACTTTGACTTTGAAACAGATGCAGCTGAATACCAGTATTTTACATAGAGCGTCTTTCTATTTGACTTAAGTCACGAATTGTCTCTATAACTTGACATAGTCATCTAGGTTTACCTAAATCTAGGATTTCATAACTTTAATCCTCAGAATTAGGTCCTTGTCTGAAATTTTCGCCAACCTTAGTAGAATTGAGAGCAACGAATTACGGGAATTATTATAACGAAGCGTTTTCGGTCTCAAAGGAAAGTATGATAAAGGATTATGATTTTATCTAGTTAATTGAATTGTTGGCCTATTTTTTGGCTAGCATAAGCAAAGCATAATCAGCCTATAATTTTCTCACTGCTGGGACACAGGCCTCTTCTCTGTGAGAGGTGGGCCGTAATCCACAACGCGGGCCCAGTGCGGGTTGGCGGATGTCACATGTCTTCGATTGTTGTTTTTGGTTCTACTCATTATTTTTTTCTTTTGAATGTCTTCATTCATTATTCGAACATTTAGCTAAGTCCTCTATTGTGAAGCTTAGAATGCTTAGATCACATTGGTACAAGTTTTCTTTTTTTTTTTAATAGGTTTCCTCACAATACTTATACCCCTTTATTTATAAACTTTACTTAAAATTAAGAGACGTTCAAACGTCAACAATTTATGGTTAAACAGTCGCTAATCATTACTTAACTTTAAGCAACATTTATAAATACATCCCATTTTTACTAAATACGATAAAAAATATGAATTTGAATAAATACTAATAAATATAAAGCGGGCCCATTTAGCAAGAAAAAAAAATACTGGGCTGAGGTTTTTCCTTCTGCAAACCCGCCGGTGATTGTTCATGTTCAATCCTATGTAAAAGGTTTGCCATTTTTATTGGACAAAATTCCAAACTTTGAATTCATTCAATCGAAAACGTGTTCACCCACACTTTGCCTGACCTATTCGTAAAAGCTTTTATTGAAATTAGACAATTTGGAAGCTTTTTTAAGTTTGGTTTGCTAGAAAATTGGTAAGAAGACTGTTTGGTTGAAAATCGACCTTTAGTGAACGTGCTTGCAACCACTTCGATCAAGAAGACATAACAGAGGATAGTATAATATGTCGCACAACCAGGTAAATGAACCACTTAAGATTTACGACATATATTCATACCATTAAACACCTTTAAAAGGTAGGCACCAAAGATAGGTTCGTTGAATTTTGAAAGTGGCACGGCTGACTGAAAACTTGTGTAGAAATCGGTTATCATGGTATGAGCATATTATGACGCGGTGGAATGAGAAAAATGTCGTGAGGTGAGTATGAATGGGGATGGTTACCAGAAAAACTATGGATGGCCGATGTAAAAGATCTTAGGTCTAGAAAGGGGGTGACTACCAAGATGGCGACTAATAGAAACGTATGGAAGTATAGAGGGTGTAAAGTTCACTCATACTCCATAGAAAAGGGAGGATCCTCCGACAAGACGGGAGTCGTGTCTGGCGGGCAACTGCCCGATGATTAACCTAAGACGTTTATGTAATTACCTATGTTTCACAAATTAATATTCTGATTCTGTTTTAGTATGTTGCTTGTAGAATAATCTGACAAAAAATCAGAATGATTGTATGTATATTAGTATGATTTTTATTGTAAAAAGAATATTTTTAGAGGTCTTCATAATTTTTTTCTACCGTATCAAATTAGTTTTATAATGTTTTCAATACACTATCTACCACCATATATCATGAAAAATATCATATATTTTTCTGATTTTGTTTCCTGTAGTCGCTCATATAATTTTAGGCATTATAAAACTTGCGTTTTTTGCGTTTTGGTTCTGGTAATCCCCTTAACAAAGCTATTAATAACAAAGCCGATGGATGCTATAAACAAGATAGTTACACGAGTGTTATTACTGGATTATGATCAACACGTAGCAACAATATCATACTCGTGTATCCAATTTGGAACCTAATAAGGATCCAAGGCCCTTAATAATCTGTTGTAACAAGATGAACTTTATAGTGAACGGAGTAAGGACTTTAATTAAAACTATTTTAATAGGCTTAGCCAAAAGCCTATTGGATAATAATTATGCTCTTCAAAAAGGTCAGGTTCGTAGTAACTACAACCGACACGCGTGTATGGTCTGATGAATATACATTAATATAGTATGTGGTTTAAACTAGGGATGCCTCGATACGCCTTTTTGCCGATACGATACCAATACCGATGCTCTTATAAAAATATCGGCGATAAAATTAAAGTAAATTTTTTTTTTTCAAGTTTAGGTATAATACGTCATTGCGCCAGAAAACGAACGGATCTGCGCCTCTCGATATATTAGGAGACCTTAGGTATCCCTCGACTTCTTCTTTGAGAGAATTACAGGTCAGAGTAGACAGGGGCTCATCTTCCTCGGACTCTCTAATAATATTTTCACAAACGCTCCAAAGACAACACGCGCGTTTACATTACATTTTTAAAGCGCGACATTTGAAAAGTATTGAATCGGCCATAAAAATATCGCCGATGCCGATATATCGGCATCGGTATCGGTATCGGATGCATCCCTAGTTTAAACTCTTCATTTTGAGGTACCTACATTACACTATCACACTAATATTATTCGGTCCAACTTCGAGAAAGAGGTCAATCGTCGAATCCGACTCGGCTGGGCAGCGTTCGGGAAGCTTCGCAATATCTTCTCGTCCCACATACCGCAGTGTCTCAAGACGAAAGTCTTTGACCAGTGTGTGTTGCCAGTGATGACATATGGCACTGAAACGTGGTCGCTCACAATGGGCCTTATTAGAAGGCTGAAAGTCACTCAAAGGGCAATGGAGAGGGCTATGCTTGGAGTTTCCCTGCGGGATCGAATCAGAAATGAAGAGATCCGCAGGAGAACCAAGGTAACCGAGATAGCCCGAAGAATTGCCAAACTTAAGTGGCAGTGGGCAGGGCACATTGCTCGCAGAACAGATGGCCGATGGGGCCGAAAGGTTCTGGAGTGGCGACCGCGTACCGGAAGGCGTAGCGTTGGAAGGCCTCCCACAAGGTGGACCGACGACCTTGTGAAGGCCGCAGGAACTCGTTGGATGCGAGAAGCACAAAACCGGTCGAAGTGGAGGTGCTTGGGGGAGGCCTATGTCCAGCAGTGGACGTCTTTCGGCTGAAATGATGATGATGATGATGACTAATATTATAAAGGCAAAAGTTCAAAGTCAAAGTCAAAGTTTTTTATTTGTTAAACATAGGTTTAAAAATAGTTGTTTAAAATAAAATAGGTACAGAGATCTCTATGTTTTGCCGTTAACGGCGTACAAATATCAAGTAAGTATAGGTACGAAATTATAATCTAGTATTAAATCTTTTGTTAAAATTAAATGACAAGCTAACAGAGTTAAACTATCCTCTATCAAGTTAACAATATTGCATACAGATAATAACATTTAATAACATTTTTCATAAGTTTGTGAGTGTGTTTGTATGTTTGTTACTTCTTCACGCACAAACGGCTGGACCAATTTTGATAAAATTTGGTATGGAGGTAGCAGACACTCTGGACCCTTTTCATCCCGATATTCCCACGGGATCGATATTATGCGGGTGAAACTGCGGGGCGCTGCTAGTTACATATAAAAATCAATCCGCCTAACCTTTTCCCAATCACTTGTATTTTTAATGTCTGTACATTAACCCCTTTATTCATAAAACTTATCAAACCTATTTTAGTTAAAATGGGGTTTGTCTCTTTCTTTCACACAGAAATGACAACGTGACAGATAAAGACAAACGTTCTATAAACCCATTTTAGCTAAAATAGAGATAAAATAGGATTATGAATAAGGGGGGAAGTATCTTCTATAGCGACATTTCATCATCTGCCTAGTCTTCCAGTCTAACCGGATGCAAGTGAATACCAGTATTTTACATGGAGCGACTGCCTATGACCCCCACAACTCAGTAACTGGGCAAGACGGTACTGTGGGACCTCGACGAAGTTTGGATCAAATCAAAATCCTTTTTATAGTTACTAGGATTATATTTTAAGAATCTTTCTTCATATTATAATAATTCACGACTTATTTTCTAGACGTCAAACCTATGACTCTCCTATGACATCTGCTTGAATGTTCGAAAGGAACTTAATACAAATATATCCATCGAGTCTTGTAGAGGTGTGGCTTTCCAGCCAGGCTTGCTTTAGAGCCGACCTCTACATGAGCTACGCCCACCCTTGAATAACAGTCTGGGCATAGGTCATGACTTTTATTCACACCATTCGAATTTCCAAGCCCTATCTACCTATCCTATTATAAGTTTACCTAAATCCGGGGAAGAAATTTACAAGATGAGGTCCGTCTCTTGCAAGAGTAAGCTTAAGTCAGGACGCACGAATCGCGAATCCAACACTACGTTAAGTGTCAAGCAAGCTAACATCTATATGTGCCAATATGCACCCATACAAACTAACGCCGTCATGCTTAAACCTCGTCGTGTCAAAACCCCGGTAAAAGGCGCGACGCGGCCTACTAATACTAACACTTGATGTGAGAGTTCACATCGACCTAGAAGAGGCTTAAGAGAATTAAACGATCTTAGCATCGGATTCTTTTAACTCCATCGGACGGGATTGAGCCAGAGGAAGGGAAAAGTTTAAGAGGCCAGGGATCAATAAAAAAAACTAATATATTATGCTCGTACTTCAGAAAAAAAACTTTAAAGTCCTACTACGTTCTCTAAAATTCTAATATCATTAAATATCAGTCAATACTGATACAACTGTGGGTCCTCAAACACAAGTTGAACCGAAAGTGTCAACCAAACACACTTTGCAAGGGTTATACCCCTGTTAGCAAAGTCGGTGACAACTTATGCCGAGTGTCTGTCACCCCCCCTTCTATAGGAGTGACCACAGTTATAACAACAACTATCCTCCTATAACTCGCGTCATTAAATACTGGAGTACGAAACGTGTCCTACTCCTAATTGTAATCACGTTGAAGTCGACAATTTATTCAGGCCTCCCTTTGGCCCATTGCAGGTGTGAGGGCGCACCTCACAGCCCTCTGGGAGGTGCGAGACCTCACACGCTCCCGGCCGCGTCCGATGTATTTTCTCACAGCATATGTAACACACAAATGGACACATATTAATAAATTGTAACATATTATCCAAACAAAAATAATGCATTAAAATATGATGTTTACATTCAAGTGACATATTTACATTACATGACAAGATACATGACAATTAAAAAAAAACAACAACTATTAATTAACATACTAATATGAAAAGGTTTTAATCAATTTTAAAAAGGTTTCTATCTCTAAACTTCCTTTTTCTGAATTTATATTTTAAAATCGAAAACTTCTTTATAAAATGATGCTTGTTTACAAAAAATGTTTTTATAAAATTATCAATTATTAAAAAACTTTTTGTAAATAATATTTTAGTTTTCGCTTTTTTATTAAATGGGATTCTTTTCTTCTTTCGTGCTTTTCTTTTATTGTTTGTAGCACATTGCGAAAAAAACTTATTTATTTTGGGGATATCTACATAATGTAATATAAAATCACTACACCTAAGAACTACAACCTCATCCGTAGGAAAACTAAATGAGTTTATCAACTGTGCGGAGTTGTTCGACGCTGCATCTTCATCTCTGACCGCATCCACGTTCATATCATCCTCTGCTAAGTCAACATCACTATTCATCGTATTAATATCATTCATGTCGACGGTGAGACAAGAATTCTCCCTAGCTTCGGAAACATCGACGAGACCATTCTCCCCTATCTCGGAAAAATCGACGAGACCATTCTCCTCTAACTCAGAAAGATCGTCGTGATCATTCTCCCCTAATTCAGAAGAATCGATCGTAACATAATCCTCATCAAAATGATCAACAGCGACGTTAATTTTATCTATTCCCATATCGTGATCATCGTGCTCATTCTGTGGCTCTGAAACATTACTATGTATATTAATAACTGGACTAGACAGACCCGATTTGTTATTTTCATCCGTGTGTTCACTCTCGAACACTTCTAACGGCTCCTTCTCCTCCTCTGCGGCGATGCACGCCTCGCTGCTGCGCTCGTCCTCATCTCCATCACCGCCAACTTCCACGCTGCTTTCTAGGCAGCATTGCTCGTTCTGTAGCGGGTCATCTTGTCTTCCACTAAATGATATAGAAGCATCATTATCTACATTTACAATATTTACAACAACATTTTCTTGTCTGCTTTCCTCAGACAGATCTTGTGCTATCTCGACTACTTGCACCTTATTAATTCTTTTGTCTCTGTGACATCTGCATGGAAGCTCCTCCCATAACACTTCACATATCTCATCAAATGACATGTCGTCATAGTATTTCCACTTATGAACTGCTAGGGCAGCACCCTCAAGATATGCGCTTAATATGAGCGCCCAGTCGCTCTCACGCCATTTATTATAGGCGGCAACAACTTCAAATCGCCTCAGAAAGTCTTCTAGGCATACGCCGTCCATGCCCGCAAAAACTTGAGCCATCTTTCTCTCCTTATATAAAAAAAATACATATAACCACTTAGCTTTTAATCCTCCTGGCGACGTTTCTTCGCGTCTCTTTTCTTATACTCACTATCCTTTCCCTCACTTCGCATGCGAGAGGTTTCGCTTTTGCGATTCACTTCTATGAGTGCTGAAACAAAAACTATTTCGCAAGCTTAGCGAAAATCCGGCGATCGTAACACACCTCCACCAAATGTGGGACCTCGACGAAGTTTGGATCAAATCAAAATCCTTTTTATAGTTACTAGGATTATATTTTAAGAATCTTTCTTCATATTATAATAATTCACGACTTATTTTCTAGACGTCAAACCTATGACTCTCCTATGACATCTGCTTGAATGTTCGAAAGGAACTTAATACAAATATATCCATCGAGTCTTGTAGAGGTGTGGCTTTCCAGCCAGGCTTGCTTTAGAGCCGACCTCTACAGTACCCCAGACGGTTATCAGACTTTTAGGCTTCTGACTACTCGTTCCGACTGTCAAAGATCTACGAATGACAGTCGGGATCAACGGCTTAACGTGCTTTCTGAGGCAAGGAGGGGTCTCGATATGTAAGGGACGGTCACCCATCCACGAACCGACCGCAGCAAGCGTAGCTTAACCGTTGATCGACCCGTGTAGGTAGCTGTTATTATTTAGCCACAAACGCTTCTTGATTTTGAGGTACAAATAGCTCGCAGTAAAAGCCCCTAGCCCAATACTCTATTGAATAAAAATCTAACGTTCCCCAAAACTTTTTTTTTTGTAGTGGTGAAACCTTTATAAGGCACCCGACCTCCGGGGAGGGAGTACGTTCCCCACAACCTAACATTCATTGATGAAAACGGTATGCACAACTGCACCCCTATTCCGCGATATGTTTTATCATGTGTAGCCAGCCAGCTCTCCACATACACTTCTATTTGCCTGAACGTAAAGCTCTGTGCACAATGTACTTTTTATTCTGATAGATAGATAGATAAATCATTTATTTGTCCAAAACATAAGTATACACACACATGGCATGCAAGATGTTACATAAAATTATAGCACAGTCATGTTTTGCCTTAACGGCGTACAAATATAAGCAGGTAGGTCATTTTTATTAGTAGGTTTGTCCATTATTCAAAGAAATTAACATGTAAAATGAGAGAAAAAGAAATAAACAATCAAATTATAATAAATATACTACAGGATAGTGTCATCAACTCGTCATCGAAATGTATAATAATAATGTATAATAGCTAGTCAAAAAGTCAAAGTAATTCGGAATAAAAAATCTACATATTATTTCACACAAGTCAGATCAATTTACTTGAATATTATACATAATCTCAATAATGAATTTAAAACAACAAATGTTCTGGTATACAGCGGTCAACAAACACTGGGCACGATCAATGGAGTAGCAGTCTCGATGGATACTTTATTGTGAGGTAAAGACGCCAGTACATCAAGCTACCCGAAACTGTAAAATTTACCCAATCAACTTTGAACCATAAGGCGGAGGTTCCATAAAACGGCCGAAAAGTTTTTTTTTTTTAAAACAGTGTATCTCTTAAGCCGTAAATATATTTGACAAAAACTAATATTTTCAGGTCTTGTTTTAATACAGTGATGGAACTCAAATCATAATTTAATATACATTAATGCATCAAAAAATGTTCAAATACACATCTTAATTTTCTTTAACCGCGCGTCGTCCATTGGCGACGAAACAATAGAAAATCAATTGTGTCTCATTAGCGGAACTTGATAGATTAACAATTTTAATTATAATTAAAAATATACCATTAAATTTCTAATGCCAAACTGCATTCAGTGATAGATTATTTATTATTAAATAGTTTTTATAAATAAATAATTGCTTTTGCAATAAATTACCATCGTTGTGTCATCGCGCTTCTAGATTTAAACTTGTGTTTTAAATTAATTTTATTTCACGTTGAACAAATACCAATTTTATTTTAATGGATAGTAATTAAGTTGATTTTCAGAGTGACTAGAACTATTGAAAAAGTTGTATAAATGTTTGAAGGTTGTAGCGTAAACTGAACTTTACTGCGTAGGAATTAAAGTTATTTTTCTACAATCTCATATTAATTGTTTCCATTTTTGACATGTCTTTTATTGTCTTCGTTTCCATTAAAACTTTAGAAATAATATCCATTAATAATCCATATTCATATTCATATATTAGAGATGCGAAAGTAACTATGTCTGTCTGTCACCTTTCCACGCCAAAAACGGCAGAACGGCTTTGGATGACGGCACACGGATAGACCAGGACCTGTGTTAGGACATAGGATACTTTCTATCTCGGTACGTTCCAGTGGGATATTTATAATTAAAAATTCAACATTAATGATGTAACTAATATTTTTGTAAAAATATAATTTAAAAGAGTGTACATGGAGTTTCTTGCCCGTTCTTCTTCATAGGTACCTACGCTTTGGTATGGGCAACTAGCTTCATCTTTCTGACTGACCGACTTCTTGATAATTCAAAAGTGCCTGTTAATGTTGTAATTGAAATAAATGCTTTGAGTTTGAGAGTTTGAGTTTAATTCCCAACCTCCATGCGAGCCGCGGGCAAATGCTATATTTATATTATGATACTTAATGATACTATAATTTCTAAAATTATACCAGCCATGCAAAACGGGCAGGAATTTACATATTCATAACAAATGATTATGAGTTTCTCGTGTGTTATTAACTAGGGAGTTGCTTACTTAAATGTAATACCATTAAATTTAATTTACCAAACCATTTAATTTAAATTGGTATGTTAACTTCAGCCCCTTCTGAAAATTTCAAACCATTTCCATGTCATGTCATTAGTATTTTAAAGTATGATTTAGTTTTGGGATGTCAATATTTAAAGCCTTCGTCTTAAATATCTACAATTATTATAAAGGGTGCGAGGAACTTCGAGGCGCAACCTGAGGGGCAATTCTCGTAATTTTAAAAACATTCACAGTCTGATCTCAGTCTCAATCTGTCAAAAATACCCCTAATTTCCTTACATTTTGACAAGTTTTTGACATTTATTTGTCGCTGAGATGAGACTGCGACTGGATTTTGAACGTTTTAAATTACGAAAATTGGCCTTCTGTTACCCTGTATTCAGGATATGATTCTGAACCCCCCTGCGTTAAAATTTTTCGATATTAAAGGGAAAGATTATTTAAAAAAAATGCTCTTCATACATTTTGACCGCATAGGTATCGCACTTTTCTATGATTTAGCAGATTTTTTTAAATAATCGACGAAATTTTTTTACGCTAAGGGATCTAAAATCATGTGTTGAATAAAATTCATGGTTTCCGTTTGCGCGTAGATGTTCACAAGCCACCCTGTATACTTAATTATTATCAAAACTATGTTTTAGTTTTTTTCCCTTTTTTTTTTTTTTTTTTTTTATTTTTTTTTTTTTTTATGGTTGGGAAATCATCAAATGACCCCTCCCGCTCTGGGTGGAGCGAAGGGAGTGTCAGACTCTTACTGACTAAAACCCATCCGTGTTCCTTCCTTAGCCCTTTATGTTCCGGGGTAGCGGTAACCCTTTCGGACAATCCCGCACCCCCGGCAGGCTTCGGCCCTGGCAGGCCCCTTCCTTTATGCTGACATCTCTTTGAGGCGCGCGTGGAACACGTACGCGCCGTCCGGCACGGGCCTGGTCCTGATCGGACGGTGAGCTACCCATTACTCTCCGTCCGCAGGCCCGCGCCTACGGTGGCCGGGAGTCGTCACGCGGCTCCCGACGCCCGGAGCGTCTCCCGCGGCGGCTGGGGTGTGAGGCTCTCTCCCTTAGCCGTTCCGCCACCTCCTTCGCTAGCATGACTGCTTCGCAGAAGGAGGTGACGGCCTCCCACTAGTTTTTTTCCCTGGATTAATAATTTTTATTAACTCATCATCAATACACACAAACTAAAATATACTATATACAAATAAAAATAAAAAAAGACAGGAGCTCATTGGGCATCAAAAAATTCGTCCGCATCGCTGTCAATGGGATAAGTGCCCAAAAGGTTGGCAGCATTACCACATTGTTTTTTATTTCTGAATAATTTCGTGGCGAATCTAGACAGATACATCATTTCCTTGATACTCGCCGTGTTTCCTGTAACCAAATACACAAATTGAAAAAAATAACACCATAAATCCATCCCTTCGCACTAAAAATGTTTAAAGTAAAAATACCAAGAAAACACGTAGTACGGGCAACTATTTCTTTTACACAAACACACAATCTCTCTACAGATATTATTTAACCTATTTTTAAACATGAACTTCCGATCACCGTTAACTGGGTGACGGTCAGCGATATGATGGGTAACGTCTGTCAAACGAATATAAGGTCCCATTAAAATAGATGGACAAACTTTTAGAAATCATTCAGACCACCAAAATAAGGACGATGGTAAAAAAATATAATAAGAAAAACGCATTAGATACTTACAAGAAAAATAATCAGCTAACGAAAATACACTAATGTGCCGGCAATTTATTATTTTAGGTCGAAATATAATTACTTTAATCATTGTTTTTTTTGCTTGGATATCTTTAGTTAGACGTATTGAGCGCTGTGTTAAAATTTGTCCATCTATTTTAATGGGACCCTGTATATGGAAGATTGTGGTGATACATTGTCTGACGAAGATTGTTGGTTTTGGATGATTACTCTTGTGAATACAATGCATTACAGTAGGTGACGAAGTGATGTGTGAATTGATGTGTGTTTTCATATTAATTTGTAAATTGTTGCTAAAGAGTAAGGCCCGGTATCCACCAAAGCGGAGAGGAGATGTGTTTTGAATAACCAATCAGATTTCGTTATTTCCACATCTCCTCTCCGCTTAGCTTCGGTGGAAATGGATCAAGCGGAGAGGAGCGGAGAGGAGCAGGGAGGAGAGGAGATGTCTCATTTTTCTATAGAATTTTGTGCCGCGAGTGAGCAAGCGGCACAGCAGAGCGGAGATATGTGTAGTCGGGCGGCCGAGCGGGTGGCGGCGCCCCCGCTCGCGTGCCCCTTTCCCCACTGGCTTCTTCCCGCGCCTCGCACACCCGAAAGATTTATTCCCATCACACATCTCCGCTACGCACAGCTCGCATCTCCTCTCCGATACGCATCTCCGCTCCGCTTTGGTGGAAATAAACTGCCAGCTTCGCAGCACATCTTCTCTCGTCTCCTCTCCTCTCCGCTTTGGTGCATACCGGGCCTAACGCTGCTTGGCGGTCGAGGTAAGTGGTTGGCTGTTCACAACCACTCGATATGCTTCGGTATGCTTCGGTACCGTATCGAACATCAATCGATGTTATCGTAGGAGTACTCTGAACGCTCTTCACAAGTCCAAAATCCGATTTTTGAATTGAAAACTTCTTTAGGCGAGCTGGGCATTTTTTGAAATGGGGAAAACTATTGAACTCGCGCCACTGTTACCGTAATCGACACCGCTTCGGATGTGTTCGGCTGTCATCGGGATGTACTCGGTTTTAATGTATATCTGATATGTCAGTGACAGTGAGTGATAGCAAAGTTTTCTGTTTGTGTTTTGTTTTCACTTCTGTCTGCACTCCCGGAGTGCCACATTTTTTTTTTTTAAGTTTAAATCTAATATACGGCCGCTATTCTTCCAAAAGCTGTTTGCTGTCAGCAAATCAGGTTATCGAAAGGTGTCATTTTCGATACGATAGCCTGTCGGATGGTTGTGAATAGCTATGCAGGAGGAGCTCCTTTACAGAGATGAACTACATAATCTCGCCTTGTATATATATATCTCGCTTGGTAGAAATTACAAAATGTCTCATGCCCTTAAAATTAGTTCAAATATCCCAGCTTAGGGGAAAATTACTATAATTACAAGTTGGCTACAGCAGTTGGTTGTTAACAGTAGACTTGAATATAAGGCTATCTGTCCTTTATATTTCCCGACAATTTACCAGCACCCTAAATTGTGTAACACAAGATCGAACACAATGTCAATCATTTTAAAGGATTTGCTAATCCATTGCTTCGAACGTTCGAAAAATTTGTCTGCTCAGCAACGTAAATAACGCAATGAATGTTGTTGAAATGTCAAAATGAAAGCCATCCCTACTGTTAGCTTGTTATGCAATTACTTCGTTGGTCCGTTCGTTCCGCAATACCTTTTTATTTCTGACTCTCTGCCTGTGACCATGACCAGTGAAAACTAGCCGAACAGTTGGGAATTTAAACGCACTATAATCCCTGTAATTTGTAAAAAAAAAGTGGCACTCCGGGAATGCCGATAGGAGTGAAAACTTGAATAGAATAGAATACTCTTTATTATAACACCATATACGTCCATATATTCCGTATGTAATTACGTGTGTATTTTTTTAATAGGTACGTCATATAAACAAAACATAAACAGAATACTTTGCCATCACTCACTGACATATCGGAAATACATTAAAACCGAGTCCATCCCGAGGACAGCCGAACACATCCGAATGTAGCGCGGTGTCGGTAACAGTGTCGCGAGTTCAATGGTTTTGTCCCATCTTAAAAAATGCCCAACGCGCCTGAAGAAGTTTTCACTTCAAAAACACCACATTCAAATCCTCCCACAGTACGTGCACTACGTACTCGTAGAGATCTTCACGTGCACAGTGTTTTGTGCCGTCAACAGACAGCTGGATAGACAAACGTAAACATTTTTGTGTGGAGAGTTCCTGCACAGTGTTCCGTCAACTGACGCAGGTAGAAAAAATATTTATTTTTAAAATGCGCTGTGATTTGTTTACACGCTCCAACGCGCTCGGTATTTTTTCGATTTTTGTGGGCTGCACATACATACCTATGGGTTTCAGGTGAAACGTTTTTTCGTAATAATTGGAAAATAGATTGCTTGGCTTTCTAAAAAACTAAATAAATTGAATGAAATATTATACGATCGGCTTATCATTTTCTATCTGAGAAAGTAAAAGTGGCTCGAGAAACTACGTTCAGTAACAAGATCCATCCTGCATAGGTAGGCTAGGTATCTACTAACGATCGAGTTGCGTCTGTGAACTTTTCAGACTTGGAGACCTCTAAATTCCGGCAGACTTCGAACCCAAGTCTGCCGGAGCAAAGACAATCTCTACAGATGGAAGTTCACGGATAGCTCTGAAGACCAATTCTCGTAATTTAAAACGTTCAAAATCTAGTCGCAGTCTCATCTCAGCGACAAACAAATTTCAAAAACTTATCAAAATGTAGGAAAATTAGAGGTATTTTTGACAGATTGAGACTGAGATCAGACTGTGAACGTTTTTAAAATTACGAGAATTGCCCCTCAGATCTCAAGTGTGTCTGCGGCACCTCCCCACAGACAATGGCCCACCTTCCATTCTGCGTCGCACGCCCTGTCACTTGTGCACTTGATCATCTTATGACTGCGTCAGTGAGCGACGTTTGCGCAGATGAATTTTGAACCAAAGATATTTGAAATTTTTGTCATCGATACGCTAAGAAGAAGAATCTGGAATTATTTTTATGGAAAAACTATACTCCATTTGTTTAGGTAATTAAATAAAGGTAAACAAAAAAACCACGTGACTTAGTTAACCGACTAAACGTAATATCACTCACTTCACTTGTCATGTTATGTCACAGTTGTGCTCTTCAATTTAGCAACATTATTAACGAATTATAACGTTGCTAAATTCAAGAGTACAACTGTGACGTAGCATGACAACTGAATAGACTGGTATTACGTTTAGTTGGTTAACCACAGCACGTGGTTTTTTTTGTTTACCTTTATTTAATTACCTAAACAAATGGAGTATAGCAGCGCCCCACGGTTTCACCCGCATAGGGGTCGATCCCGTGGGAATATCGGGATAAAATAAAAAGTAGCCTATATGTTAATCTAGGGTGTCAGCTACCTCCATACAAAATTTTATCAAAATTGGTCCAGCCGTTTGAGCGTGAAGAAGTAACAAACATATAAACACACACACGCACACTCACAAACTTTCGCCTTTATAATATTAGTGTGATTATATTATATAGTGTGATAGTGTGATTGACTAAAAGCTTACAAGTTCTTTTTTTTTTTGTAGCCTATTTTGTGTCCCACTGCTGGGCAAAGGCCTCCCCTTTTTTCTTCCAAACCTCCCTGTCCTTTGCGATCTCTGGCCCTGTTGTCCCTGCAAATGATATTAGATCGTCACACTACCTTCGCCTTGGTCTACCTCGACGGCTGTTTAGCCGTTTCAAACGTTTGTTTAATGTAGCAAAAAGAAAAAACGGAACACTAAAATATAACTGCTTATTCAAATGGCAAAACGAATCCAATTATCTTATTCAAACAAAACTATTGGAGGGTGAAATGAAAACTGCAACTGAAAAGGAATTAAAAACATAATAGTTTTATAAAAATAAAAAATAAATGCTCGCAGCGAAAGGACCAAAACATATTTAGCAGTAGTTTAAAAAAGCGGCCAAGTTTTATCGGACTCGCACACAAAAGGTTCCGTACCACAAGGCAAAAAACGCCGAAAAAACACGTCTCTTGTAGGTATGTCTCAAATTTCATATGACATAATATCCATCATCTCTCCGCCTCACATGCCTGTACCATGACAATCGATTTCGACACAATTTTTCAATCACCGGTGCCCCTTTTAGTACTCCTCATAATTATATACTCATTCCTTATTCTATCCATTCCATACAGCTAGACTTGTTAAAAAAATCTAACGCGAAGTTTATGAACTTCCGAAATAAATCAAAATATCTACTGATGCAAATAATCCTGTTACTGCGAGCATTTTTGACGGTATTTGGGTTGGCCGGCCTTTAGGGATGAACCTAAGCCGGGAAGGCGGTAATGGCCTCATGCTGACGTAAACATGTCAGTGTTGATATTGTAATTAATTTTAAAATTGAAAAAGGTTTGGTTCCGTACGATTAACATGTCAATTATGATGCGTGGTAAGGTTAAGATTAGATTAGTATGTAACCTAACCATTGTCTGTATTTGTAACCGAACGAAAGATTTTCTATAAAATATAATTCATAGATGAACACATACAGCTGAGAATACGACTGTTATGATAAATGATTTTATATTTATAAGTACAAACACTTTTACAGAGTTTTTGCAAACCTCAACGTCAAACATAAATATTTTAAAAACCAAATGAGCTGGTCGGCGTTTCCTGTCTGACTACTCTGAGAAGAAAGGCCGAAACAAACTTAAAGGTCACAGTCTCTTTTAAAGTCCAGACATAGGTAGGTAATCTTGGTCAGATCATGAGAACACCATGTAGATCGATGTCTGAGATGATCTTTTGAGGAAAGAACCACACAGATTGAATGGACCTGTCCAGTCAGTGCACGCATTTGTCAGAAATCGTGCAGCTCAACTCAAAAATTAAAGAGCCTGAACATTGAGAATCGATGCTCTAGAGTCTAAGTTACTATTGCGCTAGTGTACTTACCTAACTCCTATCCTAACTTATTAAATTGTTATTGCCACCATCTCAAAATGCCATTAGAAACAATAAAAATCGTCACTAGGCGTACCTGCCTACTTAGATTAGTAGGTTTAAAAAAAATATCGTCATGAATGAACGGATGATTGCAATTTTGCCTACGTATTTCCTGTAGACATAATAAGTAAACTATTTTCTATTAAAATGTGGTGGACATTTAAAAATAGTCTTTGAAATGACACAAAATACCTGCGGAAAACGAAAATAACCTTTACTCCAGTAAATATCCAATTTGCGCTTGTTAACGCCTTGCATGTGTGCGCTCACCAACGTCTCACGCACACACGCGTACGACACGAAAGGAACAACAGCCGCGAGCGACGATGTCACGCCACTCGCCCATAGATCGTTGAAACCGCCATATGCGTACATATTAGTTTTTTTTATAAATTTCTTTTGGTCATTAAACCAGTAATTATAAAAATCAAGTTTGCATCGTTCTTCCACCCCGTCAAAGTCCACGTGAAGCTCAGTACCGGCGTCTACAGCGCTGCTGAATAGCAATATAATTCATTCGCTGTCAAAAGCAGAAAAATCTCTTTGCGGACATATATCTAATTCCACATCGTTCCGTAAATCCAAAATACATGACATGAGCTCTAAAAACATCTTTATAATTTTAATATAACATATTAAATAAAATCCTAAGAATTCCTTAATAAATACTGCGTAAGGAATTTACGTAGATTCCTTACTGACAAACGTGGAAAAATATAGGATTTATGAGTGAAAGGCTGACGTTTTGATAAATTTGATTAGACGTGAGACGAAACGGAAATCTTTCCAGAAAAATTTATCGCTGTCTAAACATATTATTATTGGTTGGTTATGTTCTCTGTCCCCAGTGTCGGCTGAGTGTATTAGATGGATGAATATTTTTTATTGATGACGGATATATTAAATTAATGCGGCCTTAAACGTGGGCTGGCTAAGTTGAAATGTCACATTATATAAGATACACTAATACCTGTTAGCTGCAGCTTAGAAATGCTGGTGTTTTCGATAGAAAATTAAACACGTTATTTAAATACAAACATATTTATTTCCTTTTCCAAAATATATGTAAAAACACGCTTAGATTTAGATTGCAACAATTTGTTACGCTAACACTGAAACTTTATGCTTTATGAGCGTGTTCACTGTTCGGCGTCTCGAACAAGATGGCCGGCTGTCAGTTGTCTTCCGCAGACAATGACAGTGAATGTCATAAGGGACGAATAATCATCGATAATAGATTTATTTACATTCGAGTATTCGTCGATTTATTGAGTAGGGTTATACATAATACAAGCTAACACACCTATATAAAAAATAAGGACAGGTATTGAAGTGGTCATAGGCACGAAAGTTATAAAGTTAACACCTTCCGGCGCGGTAACGGCTGTAACCGTATTTTAATGTCAAGCTCCGCTAATGAGACACAATTGATTTTCTATTGTTTGTTCGCCGATCGGTGGACCGCGGTCCTTGACCGGTTAAAAGTTTATGGAATGGCAGTACGGCGACAGCCGTATAATTTGGTGCTTTCTTTATGTAAAACACTGCTACCGCAGTGTAAAATTTATTTGCTTATTGTATAGACTTTATGCTTAAAGCAATAAGGCTGAGATCACGTTGATTTACTGTAAAAACCAAGTGGTGTACTAGCTCTCAATGTGTGCCATACCCACACGTGAACAGATTTCATCCACAAACGCTCTATACGGATACGGTTGTAGCCGTCTACCGCCTAAGGTAAACGATTTAATTTTTCGTGATATTCTTGGTACGGTTGCGACAGTATTGCGATTTTGTATGAAAAATTCTACTGTGTTTCCCTAATAACGGACCGCGCCGGAAAGTGTTAAATTCTAAGGACCAGGTTGTATGTTTTCCATAGATCAAAGGTTCAATTTCCTGATCTTAACATAAATCTCATAAGCTTTGGAAAAAAAGATCAGTAAAAATGAGAAACGCTTCGCATGTTATTATATCAGTGTTCGCTAGACCATTTAAAATATCACTATGGTTTAGATTAACGCAAAGTAGTTTTTTTGGGAAAAAATACCACAAACATTTACTTCGTGTTTAGCAAAGGAATGTATTAGGTAGGTTATTCTTTAGAATGTCAAATAATGTTGTCACTTACAATATAGTACAATACATATTTTTCCGAATGACAACATTATTATCACCAGAAGCTTTTAGTCTCCATAAAAATATAAAAGAATCACATTCAGTTTTATATTTGAAATAAAAAAAAAACATTATGACTGTGTCCTCAGTTTAATACATTTTTTTTTCATATATCCTGCAAACGAGGCTAGTTAAAATTTATTAATGCCAAGATATCAATGCCAGCTACATTTATAAGATGGCGCCTTTTTATTAGATACTTGCGTTTCTATAAAAGTATTTAGGTACAATTTATGGTTGGGTATAATTTCTAAACATTGCTTGATATACTAGAACGTAATAATAAAACGGAAATCTTCCCGGGGACGATATTTTTCTTTGTTTCTAAGTAGATCATCAAATTATTTTGGGGCATTTCTGAAGTTCATTGACCTTATACTCGTGTCTAATCATATTATAGAAAGTTTTAGAAGGACCAACTTGGATATTGCCTCTTGCGCAAATTGTATATTTGCGAATACCTTTGGGAGTAGTTACGAATAATCAGAAGCCTGAAAGTCTGAGACCGGTCTAAGTATTTACGTTTAGTTTTTCCGAAACATCCATACTAATATTATAAATTCAAAAGTAACTCTGTCTGTCTGTCTGGCTGTCTGTCTGTCTGTCTGTCTGTATGTTACCTTTTCAAGCCTAAACCACTGAACCGATTTAGGTGAAATTTGGTAAGTATAGAAATAGTTTGAGTCCCAGGGAAGGACATAGGATAGTTTTTATCCCGATATTCCCACGGGATCAACACTTATGCGGGTGAAACCGCAGGTATTCCCGAAGGTGTGGGCAGTATAGCAGGTATGATTGCACTGTTACTGAAAAATCCTGATGGAAAAAACCCAAAAAAGACTTCGCCGACCCGGGAATCGCACCCCGAGCCTACGTTCAGCAGTAGCACTTGCGATTATTAGACCAGCTAGCAGACAGTCAGCTATTCTATGTAAAACCCCTTTTTTTTTTTTTTTTTTTATGGATGGGAAATCATCAAATGACCCCTCCCGCTCTGGGTGGAGCGAAGGGAGTGTCAGACTCTTACTGACTAAAACCCATCCGTGTTCCTTCCTTAGCCCTTTATGTTCCGGGGTAGCGGTAACCCTTTCGGACAATCCCGCACCCCCGGCAGGCTTCGGCCCTGGCAGGCCCCTTCCTTTATGCTGACATCTCTTTGAGGCGCGCGTGGAACACGTACGCGCCGTCCGGCACGGGCCTGGTCCTGATCGGACGGTGAGCTACCCATTACTCTCCGTCCGCAGGCCCGCGCCTACGGTGGCCGGGAGTCGTCACGCGGCTCCCGACGCCTGACTAACCCTGACAACCCCTGACTTCACCCCCGCTGAGCAAAAGCCTCTCTTTGCTTGTGCCAAGGAGTCCTGAGCCAGCCTCATCCAGCTGTTACCAGCGGTGGCAACAACGCTTACCAGCTACGCTGCGCTTGCCGCTTGCTAGAGTAACGGCACATATCAAAAATATTGTCCTATCTTATCAAAATATTCATCACTAGCGCCGCCTCACGATTTCTCCCAAAAACGTCTCAACCCCATGAGAACATCGGGATAAAAAGCATCCTATGTCCTAATCCAAGTCATGGTTTACCCATGTACCAAATTTGATCCAAAATCGTTTAGCCGTTCTAGCGTAAAATCGTAACAAACAAAAATAAAAATAACCCTCCTTCTGGCGCAGTCGGGTAAAAAAACAAATATTTCTCTTTATAAATTAGTTTAGAATAGCTGCGCCCTGCGGTTTCACCCGCGTAAATGTCGATCCCGTAGAATATCGGGATAAAAAGTAGCCTATATGTTAACCCAAGGTGTCAGCTACCTCCATACAAATTTTTATCAAAATTGTTCCAGCCGTTTGAGCGTGAAGAAGTAAAAAAAATCAAAAAAAAATAAAAAAAAAAAATCATTTATTTGCATAAATAAGGTACAGAAGGTTGGTAAAATGTAGGTACATAATTTTGTTGTTCTCTTATTCTGCCTTTAACTTCGGCGTGCAAATATAAAATAAGGTTACATACTTTATTGAATTTAATTATTGCTCATAGCCATGCAGTCAGTAAACAGATAATCCCGTTAAATTTGTATCTTTGACTTAAATAAATGTCACTATAATAATGAAATAAAAAAAAAAAATAGTAAAAATAATAATCATAAATGTCAGTAATAATCATGTCAATAATGGAAGAGATTCGCCACACAATAGTAATAAGAATACAATAATAATTTAAAATAATCGTGCAGTTTATAAAACTTACAAATCTTACAATTTATAATCCAAAAACTCATGTACACTATAAAAGCATTTCTCAATTAAAAACCTCGTCAAATTATTTTTAAATCTAGAAAATGGTAGCGTTTTTATAGAATTTGGTATTTTGTTGTACAATTTTATGCACATAATATAACTGTTGTTGCCTGTAAATGCGAGATTTGTCCTCGGCTGAAATAACTTGTTAGTATACATAGATCGTGGGGCATAGTAGCTTGTCGCTTGCTGAAAAAGTCTCTTATGTTTAAAAACAAATATACAGGATTCTAATATATAAATAGATGGCAGAGTTAATATTTTATATTTCCTAAAGAATGGACGACATGACTCTATTTGCTTCAATCCAAATATAGCTCTTAGACACTTTTTCTGCATAACGAATGCTTGATCAATCTCCACACAACGACCCCACAGGATAATACCATACCTTAGAGTGGAGGTTATATAGCCATGGAAAGCCGTTATTGCCGCATTTCTAGATACCTCGCAACTTATACGCCTTAAAGGGTATATAAAATTATTTATTTTAGTACAAATGTCATTAATATGATTTTTCCATGAACAAAATTTATCTAAATTTATTCCAAGAAACTTAACCGAGTCAGTTTCTGCCAGGGCGACCCCTTTATAAGATATATTCAGGGCTAGCGGTTTTGATCTACATGTATGAAACTGCATAAATTTTGTTTTATTAATATTAACTTTTAAATTATTAGCCTCTAGCCACTCTATAGTTTTTTGAAGAGCAATGTTTATTTCTTGTTCATACGAATTTTTATCTTGTCCTTTGATTATAATTGTAGTATCGTCGGCAAACAGTACACATTTATGATTTATAACTTCTGGAAAATCATTTATGTAGAGCAAAAACATTGGTGGCCCTAAAATACTGCCCTGGGGCACGCCATATCTATTATACATAAATGTAGATTGGAGTGATTCTAACGTTTTAGTTTGGTCGTTATACTTTGTCACTTCCACTGATTGTACTCTATCGGACAAATAAGATTCCAGCCAGTTATATGCCGTTCCTCTGATTCCATATCTGGATACCTTTTCCAATAATCGTTCATGAGAGACATGGTCAAAAGCTTTACTCATATCCATGAATAAAACTGTAACAGGTATCTTCTTGTCAATACAATCTGTTATTTCTTTTATTAATTGAAAGGCTGCTAACGATGTGCTTCTATTTTTACGAAACCCATTTTGTTCATCCTTAATAATCTTGTGCTTCTCAATGAAATTTGCTAATTTATTATGAAAAGCCTTTTCAAATATTTTAGAGAATATCGGTATCAAAGTCACGGGTCTGTAATTGTCCATTTGAGTGCTATCCCCTTTTTTATATATTGGTTTTACTAGTGATATCTTTAATAAGTCGGGAAATATTCCTTGTTCTAGAGAGAGATTAACAACATGTAAAAGTGGCTCTAGAATTACATTGACTACCAGTTTTATGATGTCAGTGCGAATATTATCATAACCACTAGCTTTGGAATCGTTTAGAGACATCACAATTTTTTTAAGGTCACTACTATCCAGTGGGTACAAAAATATTGAATTACTGATTGATTCAATATGATCCATTTGTTTTAATCTTGAATCTTCTCCATTATCAAGGTTATTATTCTTGGTAACCGTATTAATGAAAAAATTATTGAAGTGATTTGCAATAGAATCAGGGCTTATACAGTCACCGTTGTCAATAGTAATTTTTGAAATACAGGAGCGTTTTAAATCTGCGCCGGTATGCTTTTTTATTACATTCCACGCTGCCTTGCACTTATTTTGAGCTTTGTTTATATAGTAACAAACATATACCTAAACACACACACACACACGCACAAACTTTCGCCTTTATATTATTAGTGTGATAACATTCCTCATCTGTAGATTAACTCGCTTGGAAAGATAAGGAGCAAATAAACTTATTGTTCTATTTTCATTCTACCATGAAACATTATTTCATTCTCTTATGATAAAGGGGTAACTCGTGCGGAATTAACGGTTTAGGTATATCGCATGTTTTCCTTATTGAAAAGATTTATTCTGATCTAGTAATAATAGAGGGAGGGTTACGACTTTATTTACTTGTATATAGTGGTTTTTTCTGTGCTCTTTCAGTTATCGAAAATCGTCGCTTTCAAAACGTACCTACTTATTGGATAGTCGGGGATTTACACTAGATTGATTTTCGCCCTACGGCTGGTTGCTTACCAAATCGCGTCATATACCAAATTGCCATCCCATTTACACCAGTCAATAAAAATCGCAGCAGGAGGCAGGAGGCGTGGAGCAGACGAGTCCCGGAGTGGAGACCGCGTACCGGCAAGCGTAGTGTGGGACGCCCCCCAGCTAGATGGACGGACGACCTAAAGAAGGTGGCTGGGGTAGACTGGATGCGGAAGGCGGAGGACAGGGTGCTGTGGCGCAGTCTGGGAGAGGCCTATGTCCAGCAGTGGACTGCGATAAGCTAAGTTGATTGATTGAATAAAAATCGCAGGTCGCAAGTTCATTTTGAATCAAAATGTCGACCTTCATGCGGCGGGCGATCGCCTGCGACTGAGCATTTTCACGGTCGATTTTAGTCAACAAAAGTCGAATTCTACTCTACTTTGGAACTTACAATTTTAGTCACCTGCGGCCTAGCCGAATTGCCATTTAGACAGTCGATTTTCACCATGTGGCAAAAATCGTACGGTTATAATCATCTGTGTAAAGCCCGCACAGCAATCAATAAAAAAAGAATAAAGATGGTCACCCATCCACGGACCAACCGTGTCAAGATCGACCCATGCGGCTGTTATTACTTCGCCACAAGCCGGATCGTAGCCGAAGCGTATCTACTGAAAAATTACACAAAATTCCACACCAAATTCTCGATTTAACTCCAAGTATTTTGCGGAACAAAGCTTTTTTCTCAATGTCTCATGCCAACACGTTTTCAGGCTCGAAAAAGCGCCTAAAATACTTCAGGTGATGATTAAATAACACTTCAGTAAGCAACATAACTTCCCTCAGTTTTTGTCAATAGAGATTGTTGTCTTCCAACCTTCAGCGGATCGAGCGCTTGAGCCCGCTGAAACTGGGTCAAGGTAGGCCACAGACTATACAATATACTTGTTATACTGAACATCTGTTACTTCTGGGGCTTTGATCTACTTTTGTGGGAGGATGAGCTTTATGTTGTGTATATTGTGTGATAGCGTATTGCTTTCGTTTTATACGCCTACACTGGTTTTTCCCGCATGAAACTTATTTTTGGAAAACGTTCTCCAGGAACATGAATGGGAATCACAGTTTCAAAAGGGGACATGTACGATAGGGGTAGGAATTTACTTGAAAGCGGCTTTACCTTTTTGTTCCAGGGTCTGAACGGTTTCTATTGGTGAAAGATTTTATTTTCTATGGGTAGGGGCAGGTAAGCTTCAGAAATGCTTTGCGATAAATTAAACTCTGAATGGTATTTATCGGGGCTTCTTTCTTTTGAATGCACGCACAATATCAAACGAAAACAAATTTTTTATTTTGTAAAAAGTATAGTATTGGAATCACTTTTACACGTCATTATGTAAAATAAAAAATAAAAACAACCGACTTGAAAAAAAAAACACTACAAACTGAAAAATAACTTTAATTTCGGAAGTCGGTGTCAAAAAAAGAAAATGCGGAACCAACGACACCGACTTTCGAAATTAAAGTTATTTTTCAGTTTGTAGTGTTTTTTTTTTTTAAGGCGGTTGTTTTTTTTTTGTAAAAAAGTTTTTATTTTTCACTTTTTAGTAGTACCTACCCCGCACAAATTTGATTAACACTAGTGCATTGAAGAATTGAAGACACCGACTAGAAGAATCATCAAAAACCGCGTAGAAATGCCGGAGATGCAGTACATTTATGCATATGACTTCGTACTTACATAAGAATAATTACCTAATGTATTATATACTAAAACCTTCCTGAAAGTATGTAGATCACATTAATGAATGAATTATCAAAATCGGTTCATTAGTTTTTGAGAAAATCGCGGACATACATACATACGGGTCGAATACAGAATCTCCTTTCTTGTAGTCGGTTAAAACATAAGCTAGATGGAATACAAATTTCCTGTCTGACTACTCCTAAGACTATCTCTCTCAGGTCGTGTAGGAAGGTATGCCCTACCATCGGACTATGCGAGTGAGGGAAGAGAGAGTGCACCTGTCTGCGCGCACACGCACACTTGTGCACTATAATATCTCCCGAGCCGAAGGCTACTCACCGTTGAGATTGATCGCAAAACCCAAAATACGATCTGAAAGACTATTTCCCCTTCTTTTTTTGGTACACGTTTGTAACCCTCATGGACTTCCTCTATCGTGGGGGGTGACAGAGGGGCATGCCGGACTCTTACCGGCTAACACCACCGCGGTGTTCCACCTCTACCTATGGCCGGGGGTGCGGGATTCGCATAAGCATTCAACGCTCCTTCGACAGGCAGGGCTATTACCCCTGAGATAAAAATGGCAAAACAAACTGGGTGGTCAGGGGTCTTTTAAAGTATAGACATTTCATGTAAAAAATATCGTGTAACAAAATTCAGGGTAGCATCCGGACTGGTCATTTGAGGAAAGTACCTGAAACAATTTGAGTTAACCTGTCCCAAAACACTGCACTTGTACATCAGCCACCGTGAGCTCATCCTTATACCTATAACATATACATTACTAATTAGAAGCTGTTTTTATGGCACAATGGCCTGCAAGGTACATTTGATGATATCCCATCCACAAAAAAAAAAAAACTTACATACTTTTGTGGAAGTTCTAGGCAAGTGTATTGCGAATACCCCATTCGTCAATCGTCTAATTAATAGAACAGTCATTTTATCTGTAACTTTCTAAAACCTGTGTTGTTTACGGGTGTGTAATATCACTTGAAATAACGTTCATAATTTTGATATAATTTTCATCCATACTATACTATCCATACTAATATTAGAAATTCGAAAGTGTCTGTCTGTCTGTATGTTGCCTTTTCACGCCTAAACCACTGAACCGATTTAGATGAAAGGTATAGAGATAGTTTGAGTCCCGGGAAAGGACATAGGATAGTTTCACCCGATATTCCCACGGGATCGAAACTTATGCGGGTGAAACCGCGAGGTGCAGTTAGTATATGCTATAAAAACGTTCAACCTAATTTCATGTGATCGAATGTAATCAGCCTATAATTTTCTTGCTGCTGCATGCTGAGACAGGCCTCCTCTCTGTGAAATCCCAGTGGGCGACGAGGGCCCAGTACGGGTTGGCAGATGTCACATGTCTTCGAACTTTTTGTTTCTAGGACATGCCGGTTTCCTCACGATGTTTTCCTTCCGGATTTGGATGAAATTTGGCACACAGATAGTTTATAACCAGGATTAACACAGGAAACTTTTCAGTCCGATATTCCAACGGGATCGAAACTTATGCGGGTGAAACCGCGGGGCGCAGTTAGTATTCGTACGCCTCCGCAACTTTTCTTTTCAAAGATATGTCTGGAATTCCAGTCGAACTCGGTAAGGATGTCAAAACATTTCCTTCACGTCAAGTTTTATAGACGAAAAAAGTTTATTCTTTCGAAAGGGTCCTACGTTGTTTTGTTGACGATTTAAAAGATGAACTATCCTATATATATAACGGAGAAGGCATGTGTGTGTCGTTATTATCAGCCATATTACAACTACTGTGGGCGAACTATGGGTATGTGTTGGTTATTGCGCAATAGAAAAACGGTTTGCAGTTCAAATCAGATTATAATTTCACAAACAATTTAATTACACTAGCGAATCACACACTATAGGTACACGATACAACCAGATACGGAACGCGGGACAGTTTCTGAGCGCATGTTGTTCGTTTCATGTCCGATGTCCAAGCGGGCTCCAATCGTTCTGTCGCGCTGTTGTCGACCCCACTCGAACTCAGGCTAGACTAGATCTGTCCAGCGCCGCCAGATGGCGCTGGCGTTCCGAAAGTCAAACGAATGACCGGATGCGACATATAAATACTATCCGCCGAAGAACGATACATTTTCTTAAGTAAAGTGGTAGACACATGAAGACGAAATACGTTGTATGTTTATATTTTGTCTTTTTTTAAATTATTTTTTTATTATTTGTAATGTGCGTTTTGATTGTGCAGAGTAAACAATTTTTTTTTCATTTCTTTTCTTTATATTCTTTCTTTTCTTTCTTTCTTTCTTTCCTTTCCTTTCTTTCTTTCTTTTTTTATTATTTTTTTGTTTTTCTTTATTTTTTCTTTTCTTTATTTTCTTTCTTGTCTTTCTTTTTCTTGTCTTTCTTTTTCTTTTCTTTCTTTTTTTCTTTTCTTTCTATTCTTTTTTTCTTTTCTTTCTATTCTTTTTTTCTTTTCTTTCTATTCTTTTTTTCTTTCTTATTTCTTTCTTTAAGTATCGGTCGTCCGGCAGCAAGATGGGCGAGAAATATCGTTGCCATCGTGAGTAGAACCTGAATAAAGCTGACACAGGAGCGTGGAGATTGGGACAAGAAAAGAGAGCCATATGTTGAGTAGTGGGTGAACCCGGGTTGAGGATGATAACGATTTATTTATTTTATTTTATTATTTATGTACACACAGTAAAATATATAAGGATATGATATAATTATAATTTGAGTACAAAGGTACTGCTTTTTTCTTAAGAAAACGATGAGACCAGTATGTTATTATTATTTCTCTAAATTAAGCTGTGTCACTCATCTGCCTACTTTTATCGTCTCAGTTCACTCAGTTTAGGGCCGCCTTCAATTCCAGCCAGCTGCAAAATATCAACATTTACAAGTATATCTAGAACGAAATCTAATTTGTCACGATTCCAAGCCTGGACAGCGACCCGTGGTACAATGTCACCGGTTAGGTTGTTGCTCTCATATCTACAGACAGTGAAGACGTCGAGTGGTCTCTGATTGGTTCAGAGCTGTATTTGCTATACGTTTAGTATGCATTGTACATTGGAATTAATCTTCTTCTATGATTTTAGAAATAAATATCCTTTTTCTTCTTATTCGTGGAGGGGCTTGTGGCTTAGATATAACAGCCTCACGGTTTGATCGATCAGGTTAAGCTACGCTTGCCAAGACCCCTCCGTGCCTCGGAAAGCACGTTAAGCCGTTGGTCCCGGTTGTCATTCGTGGATCTTTGACAGTCGTTACGGGTTGTCAGAAGCCCGAAAGTCTGACAACCAGTCTTACCAAGGTGTATCGTATTACCCAATAACTGGGTAGTGGAGGTCAGTTAGGCAGTCGCTTCATGTAAAATACAGGCATTCAGCTGCATCCGGTTAGACTGGAAACCGACCCTAACTTGTTGGGAAAAGGCTAGCAATATGATGACAAATGATTTATTTTCTGTAAGTAGGTTTGTACAAACACTTACACGTCAATCATTCAACATGATTCTTCTTATTCGTGGAACGAAGTTTGAATATTACTTACTGTGTGATATCGTCTATCCATTAGATTTTCAACTTAGTTTTCATAAACTCAAACTCAAAGCATTTATTTCAATTAAACCAATTACAGGAACTATTGAATTTTCAGTCAAAAAGATGAAGCTAGTTGCCCATTCCAAAGCGTACCCATGGAGAAGGGGTAATAGTAGTGAAGAAATTTTGTACCCCGGAATAGTTAAATCAATTTGAGAAAATAAAGTAATTAAATACACGTTTACTCTATTCTGCATAACGTGGTTCACAAACTACGCGCGATGTGTCGCTTCGTCACATTTTGCGAAATGAAATGACGGTGCGGCAACAGCTAATTACTATAGGACGGTTTCATGTAACTAAATCAATTCAAATTTATACGCACATTTTCTTGTATGAAAAAAATTATGACATAAGATCAATAATGTATCTTTACTATTGTAATCTATATACAGAATACTGCCTCCCATTGAAGCCGTGGTAGATATTTTTATAGCACCTTATACAGGGTGAAATTTAATTCATGGGCATCCTTTTAAGGGGTCATCATTATGAACAACTTTTACTATGGGACCAAACCTGTAATCGCGAAAAAAGAAATCAGCTGCTTCCTACATTTTGACGAGTTATGCGAACATAAATGTCGGGAACAGCTGACTTTCTTTTCGCTTGAATTAAACATTTCACCTTAATTTTAATTAATATTCTTATAAATGTATTTGTATTTGTTTCTGCACGTGATAATTTTATTTAATATGTAATTTTCAACACAATGTAAATTGTTAATGAAAAAATAAATGAATGAATGAATGAATCTCCCATTTCGATTTGTCGCATGTTTTCAATTTCACCCTGTATAAATAGTATTCCTCCGCATCCCAACACTATTCTCATGGGCAAACCTAGCTCTCAATTATCATGAACAAACACTCAGGCTGGGAACCCACAGCTGTTGGCTTATAATGTTTGTCTCATGCAGAATGTATGTGCACTAACCCGAGCACAAACGGACTGTCTTATGTTCAGGTTTACACTTCACTGTTTTGTGGTGATGCAATTAAGGTGATATATTGAAAAAATGTGGTTTTTCTATTTCATGTAACTAAGTATGTGGAATAGGGATTTAACATTTTGGTTTATGTTTTTTGAGTCTTTGGTCTAGTATCATTTAAAAGGATAACACGATTCAATGAATTTTTCTCGATACAAAATATTACAAAGTTATTTTTTACTTTTTTCGACACCACGGCGTAACGCTTAAGAGTTATTAAATGGGATTTACTTTCAGACATAGAAAATTATCATATCAAAGTTTACTCAAAGTAGTTTTAAATTTAATTCATTTATTTTGTTAATTAAATAAAAAAGGAGTAAAGTTGTTTTGGCACATATGTCTTTTTATTCCGAGCGCACGTACATTATAGCCATCACTCTTTTTTTTTAGTTAAGTAACGGTACAACACCAATTACATTAATTAACATAGAAACCATTACTACGTTGATAATACTTATGTTGTATCACACTATCACACTAATATTATAAGGGCGAAAGTTTGTGAGTGTGTGTGTGTGTGTTTATATGTTTGTTACTTCTTCACGCTCAAACGGCTGGACCAATTTTGATAAAATTTTGTGGGAAGGTAGCTGATGCCCTTGATTAACATATAAGCTACTTTTTATTCCGATATTCCGACGGGATCGACATTTATGCGGGTAAAACCGCAGGGCGCAGCTAGTATAATCTAATTTAAAGCTAACATGGCACAGTGGACTCCCTTGCATACTTTCTCTCACAAAACACCAGACATAATACGCATAATTTTACTCCATTCATCCGTAAACATTATGTCAAAGGAACAAAGTTCGTTTATTCGCATAAATTCATCAGAAACTACCTTCTTTATTATGATGTTGGTCCGGGAGCGAAAATTATAAGCAAGTTGTGAACAAATTCCTTTTTTTCTTAGAACGTTCGAGAAAACGACAGTTCAAGAGGTGTAGGTACTCGAATTGCCATTTTCAATCAAAAAGTTGTCATGCGTAGTTGAAAAGAATAAGGAGGTACAAGGCAAAATCAAATTCCTTGACTGTTAAGCCTTCAAGTCAAAAACCCTTGAAAATCTTCAAGCACACGTTTCACACTCGTTTCGTTTTGTCTTTAGCAAGCACTCGTTTGCCAAAGTGACTTGAAGATTTCCAAATTGTAACATTTAGAAATTTTACGAGTATTATTTAAATCACCAAGGTTGGCAAACTTGAAACTGATAAGTGTTGGTGTTGCAATTGGTTATAGGTTGTTATTAAAATACAAGGCAATGCTGCTTATCCTCGTGTCATAATGTTGGTTTTTTACGACGCCCGCGCCCGCATGACAAAAGGCGATGACACTAATGCCGCTATTCTTTACAAATCACGCGGAATCAGCATAGCTATGGAAATCTCCATATGTATACTAATAATAAAGTCGAAGAGTTTGTTTGGTTGTTTGAACGTCCTAATCTCTGGAACTGCCAGTCGGATTTGAAAAATTATTTTTGCATTTGATAGCCCAATTCTTGAGAAAGGTTATAGGCTATTTAACATCACGCTATGACTCTTAGGAGCCGAGAAAAAGAAAAAAAAGTTCGAAAACGAAGTTATAGCGCCGGAAGGTGATGCTATACGACGGGATGGGTCGGGGGAACATGGAATTTCAAACACACAGACAAAGTCGCGGTGCGAAGCTAGTCGTTAGATAAACTGTCAGAAAGCAACAATAACTTGTTGATTTTTGAGCTCAAGCAGATAAAAGGTCATTCTTCTATTATCTGTATTCACTTCACTTTTGACAACAATTCCCCGCAAATGAAATCTTCATTAAGGTTCAAAATTTATAACTGTTACATAGATAAATAGACCTTGTCGTTTTACGACGTGCAAGTGACATTCGACCTTATAGTAAAGCAATCACTAGGTTGATTATACAAATACATAATTATAGGAATATTTCACGATTACAATTTTGAATAGAATATTGCTTATTTTTGCTACCAAACAAATTGTATTTGGAATTATTATCACCTCATCTTATGTCATTCTAGACATCGCCTTTGCTACCAAAACAACCATCAATTAGTTTATTTTTCGTAGCCACTATCGACTCAATCCCTGCTGTTCTTTCCCTCCAATCAGTATATATCACAATCAAATTACCGAAGAAATAACAATGGCCCTATAACTTCCTAAATAGTAGATAAACAGTTCTATGAGTCTATGAAAGCGAGAAAATCCTTGAGTTTGACTCCCAGCCACATTTTCCCGCGTACTTACGTCAATCGTTTAAGTGTGTGTGCGAGCGAGACAGATATACAAAATTGTTTATGCCAGAGCGAGGAGGAAGGTCAAAGCCTTTTCATAGAGTAACAAAGTCCACGTTCGTTTTGTAGGTAAAAGTATCTTGCCTCTGTGAGGAAACGTAATTTATACTTACGTGTATTTTTTTTCTGTTACAGATACTATGGGGTTGTAGTTCAAAGATGACAATGTAAGTATAAATTATCTAACAGACAAGCCATTGTCTTGTTACTAAATGATGACCCATTGAGTTGTCATGATAGAAACAATAAATTCTTTCTTATTATTAAGTGAGGCTAATATACTTGAAGATGAATTAAAAGAACGTCATTTCTGTCGGCTAAAACATCAACGCTTGTAGTAAATACATAGATTAGAAACAAATAGAAACAAAGCAATAATTAGCAACAAACTACAATACTTTGTGTCGTAAAACAATGTAAGGAAAACAACAGATTTATGAAAGTAATATTACGTCAAGATGGACATGAATTACAAGACGAGTCGAAACTCAAACGACGATTCCAATGCCAAAACAATGAAATACAACTCTAAACAAATCATTACTCACCACAAATAACCCACTGAATTTTATCGTTTAACCTATAAATCAAACAAATGTTTCAAGTTATAAACAGGAAAAAACTGGCAGGCTAATTAATACGATTTTATGTTCAAAAGCCCGCACGGGTAAATAACGACTTAATGATCGCTCGTAAAAATAATTTATAATCTATTGTTTAGGTGTTAGGCAAGAAAATGGTCTAAGTAAGGAAAGTATTTGTTTAAACGGGTTTATTGACTTACGCCTTTTTAATGTGGAGTCGTAAACGTCGTGTGAAATTGTTTTAATTAATGTTTCTCGATACGTGATTGTTTGTGAAGCTAATTACATGGGGTTTTATTAGTGGCAGTTCTTATGTTTATGCACAACAAATTGGACCATGCGTACTCCTATGATTACATTATTTTGACTCAAACCTATTATGTAAAAAAACATCGCGAATCTTTTTATTTTTTCGTTTCTCGTTTAATATTTTCTGACATTATTATAAATTACTAGTTGACTGGACAGACATTTTCCTGTTTTCTAGAACTTGGTCACAGCGCCACCTATTGGGTCCAATTGTGAATCTAAACCATTCAGGGACCCACTGAAACACATATGTACAAAAAAAAACGTCATAATCGGTGCAACCATTTAAGAGGAGTTCAGTGATGTACATATGTACGTACAGAAGAATTACATATTGTATAAAGATTTACCTACTTAGTGTTGCAACAAATATTGTACACGTGCTAATTATAGGACAAAAAAAAATCCTGCAAATAAATTCAAGTACTCCAACACTCAAATACAAAAACTTAGGCATAATTCGATTAATTTCTACGGAGTCGAGTCTGCGAGTCGCTCCTTGATCTATGGTTATCAGTCTGTAGGACCAGTCTGTGCCGACTCGCCTCGGAGGGCGCATTCAATCGCTGAAAATCTGAAAACGCGATGAAAATACGTTGTAAATAATTGTTCTTTTTGTGGTAAAGTGCTGTGTTTTTGCTCTGGATATTTTTTTCTTTTGGTAAGTTTTTCTAAACATTTTTTTATCAATATTTATTAGTCATGGTGTATGTTTTTATGGAGGCTTTATCATATTTATCTGTGAGACTGAAAACAAGACGAAAAGACGTGAAAGAAATAATTGTGAAAAGAAATTCCGTTGAGATGAAGAATATAGGTAAATAAATAAAACAAATATTAATTCTTAGAAACGAATAAAACCACAATTGTTTTATACCTTTGGAGCCGCGTGCTGAGATTATACAAAAAAAAAACGGTTTTATTTCTCACAACTTTATGACGTCACGTGAATGTGAAAGCTCCTTTATTAATCAAGATTTATCAAGCTCACATATTTATGAAGACGAATCACAGGACTTACCTATCTCTTATGTTTTGTATAGCTCGGACAAAATCCTTGAAACAGTTTTTGTCACATTAGGCAATGTAGACTCTGTACATTTTTCTTTTTAATTTTTTATTCGTCTGGAAATTGTACTGAATATTACTTTGATAAGCCAAATTGTTTCTAGGTGCCTAGATTGCTAGATCATCAATACTGTACCTATAAAATATTATTGATTGAACTATTGTTTGATCGTCATAAAAAACTGAATAGAGAGATATAAATAAGCGTGACTGATAGGTAGGTAATAATTTAATCAACTAAATAGCAAGGTATCGATTTTACATCCTTCTTAACGCTTTTAAAATATTTCCCATTGGCATGTTAAACGATTGGTGTTGTGTCTAAAATTGATTTGATTTTTGTAAATCATATATTTTCTAAACTTTAACCTAATTAAATAATAATAATAAGCTTATTGATTCATAGAAAACTGCTACAATATTTAGATATGATACTGGTTCGCGCACTATGATACCATGTGTCGCAGGATCCAGTCTCTTTCGACAGATAACATGCATTATTTAAGATATGTTAACAAATGCAACGGTTTCAGAAGATATAATATTTATTTATTTATTTGTATAGATATTTACATAATATAAGCTAACATCCAAACTAATATTATAAATGCGAAAGTAACTCTGTCTGTCTTTTCTTCACGCCTAAACTACTGAACCGATTTCGATGAAATTTGGTATAGAGATAGTTTGAGTCTCGGGAAAGGACATAGGATAGTTTTTATCCCGATATTCCCACGGGATCGAAAGTTACGCGGGTGAAACCGCGGGGCGCAGCTAGTATAAACTATAATAATATGTACAATTATATGAAAAAATAAACAAAATAATCAAAGGGCATCAAAGAATTCGTCCGCAGCGCTGTCAACAGGAACAGTGCCCAAGAGGCTGGCAGCATTGCCACGTTGTATGGCAATGCTAATTCTTTGGCCAAGAAATAGGCCAGCCCTCTGGTCACGTGAAGAGTCGACTAACCACTTGGCGGTATCTCGAAAAACCAAGTGGGCACTCGGACCCCATATTTCAACCCCAAACGGCTCGAACATATATAACTCCCAATCAGGTTGCAATATTTTCGCCGTTTGATATAATTAATTTAAACTTAGAACTAAAAGGTAACCAAATGTATGTGTGTGTGATGAGTGTAAGTATGTATGTGATGACTGTTAGCGTGTATATGATGATGAATACTTTATTAGTTGAATGAAACTAAGTTATCACTGACAGTGGCGAAAGAAATCAACACACACACACACACACATTTATTATGTTTTCTTACAAATAATATAATAATAATAATATAATATAATAATGTTTATTCGGTATTAAAATTGGTAAAATCGTGCGGTCATTGTGCTGAAATCACCAATACTTTAAGAGCAATCGTGATCAATGATCGTTGCCTCTTTGTACCTATACGTAATATATGATGGGTGAAGATTACTTGTTCTCATAATACATTTATGTGAGCCCAAGACTTTCAGAGACCCAGACTCGTACTTACATTGTGAAAATTAATATGTGGTCGTCCAGATCCGCTCAGAGATAAGGAAAATTGACATGCTTGCTCGACCTGCGAGTAGAATTCATTTGGACTCATCTACCACCATTTGTATGGATCTCTCCTTACCTGATATGAAGTTGATGCATACGGAAATAATCAAAGTTTTTATTACAGCCTTCCTTCTATTATGTTTGTATCTTTTACTATTAGTTTCTCACGTTGTGACATCGTCCTCAGGGAAATCAATTTTTTATAGCATTATGCTGTACGTATTGTCTGATGTTATGACTTGGATTCTTACGATACCCCAGGGGTGGTTCATTTATAATCAGATTCTTACGATCAGTCAACTTAAGTTTAGTTCTCTTCTTGGTCGCGTAGTTCATTACTAAAGGTCGTGTCCCTGAAAAGCCTTCGTGGCTTTTCGTACGACGTTCTTCCACTTCGTTCGGTGTATCTAGTGTATAATAATAATATGAGCCTTTATTGCTGATACATTTACAATGTTAATTAACACTTTTATAATAAACAGACAAGTTTAATTGTTGCCTGTTCGTCGAGTGACGAAGGCCTCCCCTAGCTCCCTCCATTCTGTCCTGTTTTGTCAGATTCTTCCCGATACCGCCACGATTTCTTCTTCCTCTCGTCTATATTAGCATTCTTGTTTCGTTTTTCTATCTCTCGGATACCACATCATCATGGTTTTGGTCCATTTGTCACCGCTTATACTGCAAATCAATGAAAAGAAGAATTTCTTTCGAGAATTCAAGACGCTGAGTATACAAGAAAATATATCAAATCAAATCATTTATTTTTGCAGAAAACACTGTTTCACTGGTGTTATAAAAATTTAAATGTTTCAAGTGATTCTACCGTAAGGCATGCAAAATGTATACAATCATAAAATTTAAAAATTAAATTATGAAATTCAGTCAACAAATAAATAAAAACAATCATAAAAATATTTAAGATACGAAATTAATGCAATGTCATACAGATTATTAATTTAATAATAGTAATATTTAAAGTTTTTTAATGTCATTCCTGGTATTATTACAATATTTAAAGATACATGCATAATCACAAATTGTTATTAGGTACTTGATGTCACTGTGAGGTCTTAAGTTTTGACAAATTATCGTTTAAGAATTCGTTCAAGTTATAGTAACATTTATTACCTAAAAGGCTCTTTAGAGTTTTCTTAAATAAGGCAGTATTCATTGCCCTTATTTCTTTAGGTAACTTATTGAAAATTACAGGAGCCATATGAAACACACTTTTGTACATTGAGGCAGTATTTGTTCTGTGCACACAGAGGCGAAAGGCGTCACGTTGTTGTCTATTATTTACTTCTGAGGCTAATGTAAATAATTCTATATTGGTCTTAACAAATATCAGTGCGATCTTTCGCTCACCACGTCTGACTAAGCCAAATGTGCATTCCAACTAATGGTCATAATCGCTTCCTTGTTAACAGTCAGCTTTTATTGACCACAGTTTTTGGTTATAATGTTATTTTATTAATGCCGTGGAGTGTAGTTTAATGAGATACTTTCAGCTTTTTGAAACAGGTAGTTTTGTCACTTAGCAGGATTGCTGTGTTTTGGTTTCAAGCATATGTTGTGGGGTATTAATACATAGCATACATAATCAGCCTATAATGTTCTCACTGCTGGGACACAGGCTTCCTCTCTTCGAGAGGGAGTGGGTTAATATATAATCTACCACGCGGGCCCAGTGCGGGTTGGTAGATGTCGCATGTGTTCGAATTAATAGGAACTTGAATTATATAGGCATCTTACACTATATCTCGAACTCACAGAGCGCAATTAATTATATATTATGCAACGGTTCTAGACATAATTTACCGCTGCGAATCAGGTTGACTATATACCAGTTACGTCACTTATTGAAATAACATAAACCAGACAGGTAGGTAACCTTTTAGTATTACTAAGTAAATTCTTAACATTAAGTGTCCGGGTCGAGTTATCTTCATGGTCAAACTAACAAGGATACATTCTAAAGATTGCATCCTTTCAAATTTTATTATAATGCTGCTGTTAATATTGTGAGACGTCGTGAATTCGACAAATTATGTGTGATATTCCACGTTGCAAACTGCAGAGCCATTGAGGTTTTATAGTGTATGTTATGTGACTGTGATAAAACTGGCTTTTGAATTTTAAATAATAAAATAAACTGTGTGAAACGTAGCGCTCGTCGTCGTCGTATATAAATTTTTATGATGATAATCTTTTTAAGCTTTTTTTGCGTACAGGTTAAAATTATATTGGCAGTAGGTAGTTATTTCTTTAAAAGAATCAACTTTCAATTAAAAAACTTTATATATATATGATCATCATCATTACAGCCGAAAAACGTCGACCGCTGGACTGAGGCCTTCCTTATGCACCGCCAATTTGACTTCTGTGCTTCCCGATCCAAACCTTCATAAACATTCATATTTAAAGCTAAGAAAATGCGACGTTGTCATATTTCAGGTAGAGTGTTTTAAATTAATAATCGTGACTTTGTATATTGTGTGAAAAATGAAATAAAAAAAAAGATAACTAAAAATAATTAATATGCCAGTTGATTCTTTGATATGGTCTCATTAATACCCTAGACTTATGGGATATAAGAAAAAACCATGTATAGAATAAGCTAGCATTATTATTCGCCATAAAATGAAAAGAGTAAGTAACTATTAGAACGTTTTCTACTTTCGATACTAGGTACGTGTGTGAGTGGGTGCTAGGTCATTTTGTTATTATGCGACGAACATCTGCCACCTGACAAATAGCGCATAGTTTTGACCTTGACCTCAATATGCTAACAGCTGCACCCCGCTGCAAAAAGTTTACAAAAGAATTTATATCTTTTTTACACACGACCCACAGAATAGGTGTCATTTTCTCCAGATTCTACTTTTCCTTACCTTTGAATATTTTACGTGTGAACGTAGTTAAAATTAGTCAGTAGATAGTACAAACAAAAATGTTTGTAACGTTATCACTACCAAACTAATAGATGAAATTATATATAATTTCACTGAAAGGTAGCTTGGTACCAAGAAAAGGATACAGGCACCTTTTAATACTATTTATTTTTATTTTTTTTAATACTTTATACTTTTGGTACAGTCGTGGGCATAGATATGTATATCTAGTAAATTAGCATCGCCATACAACGTGGCAATGCTGCCAGCCTTTTGGGCACTGTTCCTGTTGACAGCGATGCGGACGAATTCTTTGATGCCCTATGATTATTTTGTTTATTTTTTCGTATAAATGTACATATTATTATAGTTTATATGTTAGCTTATATTATGCAAATATATTATATTATCTATGAATAATCTAGTAAATTATAAGTCTGTTACCAAATGTGAAACACGTGTAGGGACTACCCAGCACCCTTCTCAGGCCCTTTTTAGCAATCATCGACGTAATAGATACTTTAGTGAGAAAATTCAATTTTCCGCGCCAGCCCGTGAACATTTTTGATGAATCATCTTCTTCAAGTTTTTTTTTGGTTGAGTTCTTATGGGATATTGGAATCGATTCTGGGAAATTATTTTATTCAGATTTATGGCATACTACGGGGAATGGTTTGATGTAAGTAAATATATTTTAAGATAAGAATTAGAACGTAGATTTTTTTATTGGGCCGTTTGGTAAAGATTTTGTCCATTTTTTGTGATAAGATCTTTAGATAACATCTCATTTCAGTTTTTTTTTCTTAATATAAATCTACAGTAAATAATATTCGGTTATCTGTCATTTTTTTAATAGCGATTATCATAAAAAAAAACGGTATTTTTTTCAGTAAGTAATTAAATATTAATTATTTAAAAGTTTAAATAATTAATATTTAAAGTTTGTAATTAATTATTAATTATTTAAAAGTTTTTAGAAAAATGTAGGTAGATATAATTATGGTGTCTGACATCAGCGGCGTGATCAGATTGATCAGCCGGTCGATTCTGTAAAAATCTCACCGTGAAAACTTGCGTGAAGTGAGCTGTCAGTGTCATCTCACTGATGCTAGGGATTGACCAAGCAAACATTTACAATCATAATCGAGATTTTAATAATAGATTTTATGCTAATTCTATTGATCATTTTATATAATTTCAAAGCTAGTATTTTAGTGGTCAAAACATTAATATTATTATTATTTATTTATTTATATATACTTTATTGTACACCACAAAAATAATAATAATAATTACAATCATTAATACATCTTTTTAAGTTAGATTTCTATCGTTAAGAACAAATCTCATATATGGAAAAGTGTTTATGGTAGAAATCTAACATAAGGAGATATATTAATGATTCTAATGACTATGATTCTGTAAATACATGTCTATTATAGTCGCAAATCACATTTTGATCAAGATACAACCTGACACTGATCTGCAAATTGCAAAAAACGTAAGAAAATTTAAATTTCGCGGTCTGCCATGTCACATTCACCTTAACCGGTCAAGCGGCGCGCGTCGCCCATGATTGGCGAGTGGCGACGAAACCGTAGCCAATGAGCGACGCGCGCGAAGTGATGTTGCCATGGTTACCGTGGAGTGAAATATGGAACATTCCGAATCGCACTGTAATCGATTACAACGTGCTTACACTTTAACCCCAATTATTCTGTATGGTATAAATTACCTATTATTCCCCGCATAATCTTACCATGCCGTACGGTTGTCAAGAGTGGTATTTTGACAGTTCAAACCGGTTTCGTTAAACTAACGTGGCATTTTCGAAATTGTGCTTCCGGCTACAGTCGCCACCTTACCAAAGGATAAGAAATTCGTGGTGTAAAAAAACAAACAAATAAATAAGTACTATAATCTAACCGTGAATAAATAATCAAGTGAAATAGTTTTGACTCTCAGCTGCCATAGTGGTGATTTATCTAAATGGGAACGCAAATTATTTATGTGAGAGTTGTGGGCGATGATGGCCTAATTCGGAATGATCCATATTTCACGCAGCGCACTGCGCATGCGTGTCGTCGTAGTCGTTATCAAGTGAACTTTTTTTTTGCTTTCATGCCATTGACGACCATGTACAACTCGTTTATAGAGAGTAGTATATTCCTTGGTGTAGAATGTACATAAGCCTGTACGTATTCGAGTACAGTGACAATAATTAGTTCCTAATTATTGAATGCTGTTAGAGATTTTAATGTCTAAATCCAACTGTTTTTGTACATCGAAAAAGTCAATTTAGTCAGCCTACATTTCAGACAATATAATATAATATAAGAAATCGTGCTAAGCAAGTATTCAGTGATTGGTGTAATGTTCGTTTTCATAAGTACTTACATAATACGTAAAAGCATAGGTTTTTTTTATATCATCTCTAGATAAACTACACGTACAATATACAAACCTTATACCATAAATATTTAGGCATATTATTAATCTAGTGACGATTGCTGTTAGGACACACAAATTGCATTATTCATGTATACGCATGTTTTGGGCTGCCTAATTTTAGTTTTGCTGTATACTGTTTACACAGTATGTCTACGTTTCTCAGCCAACTCTCCTGTCGCAGATCTGCTGAAAGAAATTACTAAGTAAATGATGAAAGCAGTTCCTCTATCTTTATGTAGTTTACTTTATTATGTATTTAGTGTATACATAAATAAATATATTACATTTTGTAATTTGTATCACATTAAAAAAAATTGCTAATACATTTTTTCTACTGAGTCGGCTGGCTCCTGAGGTGCAACTTCTTAATGCCGGGAACGGAGGGACATTGGATGTGTGTCGGCTGCACCCCCACTGCAAAAAGCTGGAAATAATGGTAATAATTTGTTACTAAGTATTTGATTTATTTAATTCCTACACATCAGGACATCTGCAGCTAATGTATTTACTTTCAATAAGAATAGCGGTATGATTTATTAAGAACAGCGTCTGATCAAATAAAATCAATTGAATGGGCCAATATTATTACTATATATTTAGAGCACAACGAGTTTCTACATTTCTTAATTCCATGCTCCGTGCCTGTCTGTGTCCCAATTTATTTGTTCCCTATTGTGTTTATCAAAAATAGTGTGTGAATTAATGAATACTTGCCTCAGACCGCCACGCATGACACAGCCGGGAGCGATGTGATCAAATCAAATAGAGGCAGTGTTCTTTTATTGTCTTCTGTCCCTTTAATGACTTAGCAACTGCAGGGTCGATAAGGCTCATCTGCTGAAAGATAGAATATATATCAGATTAATAAAATTCACTTGCTTTTGTGTGCCTATACTTTTGTGTTTTTATTTTAAGTTATCCTATGTTGTCCCACAGCTGGGCACGGTCTCCCCCATACTTTTCCAGTTTTCCTTATGTTGTGCCTTCTTCGGCCAATTGGTCAGGAACGTGTCAGTGACGACGCCCGCCTTGTCTTCAGGCAACCTTTGTTACTGAATGACACACGTCTGTGACATGCCTACGTCTTTTACATTAGTTACATATTATTATCATCAAGTCGGTACTATTTTGGCATACCTGACAGACCACCACTCGTCCTTGCAAAGCTAACCACCTGACTGATCGTCTAATTCATATACCTAATTATGAACAGTAACACAGGAACTGTGGAGTAGGTAGAGTTCATTTTTAAATTAGAAAAACTTTCACCAATAGGTACATGCCAACATTATGTCATATTACTATTACATTCACCATTATAATATCGTGCTAGCCATTGTCACTGAAAAACTAATTCAAAGTAGGTACTAAGATAAAACTTTCATTTGTTTATTTACAATTATTTATTCTGAAACTGCAGACAAAAAGTTTATTTTGTATCGGAAAGCCCCATAGACAGCAGTAGACAGCACATGTTCACCACAGATGATGAATATTAGTTAGTCATTTTTTTCTATCGATAAATAGAAAAGTCACTGACAAACTATAATCACAGAATACTTAAAATTCAAAGTATGACGACCCACTGACCTAAGTACTAAATTCAAACTAAGAACCAACAGTATTGTCAAAATTTTTTTGATAAAAGAGACGTTCAATAGATGTATGGGGCTTGGTACTAAAATAATTGAAAATTTAAACAGCTTTCTGAGCTTTATAGGCTGAAAGAGGGTAATTATTTTAATGTCTTATGGCGTTTTTTTTTAAACAAGTGTTGAAAAATAAAATGCATCATTACATTACATTTAACCGTTCGTGGGCGAGCGTCCCCATTTGTCACCTACCGGCGCGCACCCGTCAGGGGCTACCGACACCATTTGTCACCACCCGATTCACGCGGCTTCAACCTCTATTATTACTGTTAAATACGGTCTAATATCCTGTGCAACAGTTTGAGTCTATGGTCCGGTAGATAAACTAATCGACTAAATGATTCAAAACGAAAAATATGGGTTGGCAATATTGGAAAAAAAAAGTTAATTAAACTACAAACATTATTTATATTTTAGGGTTGGCAGCCCTGTGGCAAATGATGTGACAATGACAATGTCGGTCGGCACCGTAGACAGAGTGTCGGCACGGCACGGCTGACTGCAAGGACCATATTTACTCGCTGACTGACATTGACATTGTCATTTCTCATTGTCAATATCATAGAAATAAGTGGCTATGTACATACTTGTACTTTATTATGTACATGCTTGTGCATTTATTGACGTATTTTCCTACATATAAATACACTACGCCTCGCGGACTTGTACCAGTGGCTATGGTGTTTTTTTTTTATTTCAACCTTATTCTGACATTACACTTTTGAGCTTTTTTCGACACGTTTTGATATTGCATTGCCATAATAATCAATATTTTTGTCTCAATGTCATGGAGCTGCAGCTGAAATTATAATAAAATCTCAAAGTATTAAATAGAAACGGAAACTAATCAACCTACCCGAAACTGTCAGATTTTCCCAATCAACTTTAAACCTTATTCTTTAGTGATAAAGTTGAAAATATATTAAAGAAATTTGACAGATTGTAGTAGCTTGATGTGCTAGCGTCTGTTCGTCATAATATTTACCTACCAATTTAAAATGCTTAAGACCTCATATTTATAATAACATTGTACTTACCTCATTTTTGCAGAATTCACTGTTTTATTCACTTTAAGTAAATTTTTAAAATTTTCAAAAGGGCTAATTCGCGCGTCTTGTCAGTTGTCTAACGAAGAAGACATTAAAAAAAAATTCGCGGCTGCTCTTTGGTCGCACCTTCGGTGCAACAAAGTCACAACAGCTCATTTTTAAATTATTTTGTTTGCTATAGTTTTACGTTAATAATCTTATAGTTTACAATTTGGCATACTTACCCCAATTTTGCAGTTTTGGCTATTTGTGACTTAGTTGCACCGAAGGTGCGATTTTATCATCTGTGTATAATTGTAAATAAACAAATGAAAGTTTTATCTTAGTACCTACTTTGAATTAGTTTTTCAGTGACAATGGCTAGCACGATATTATAATGGTGAATGTAATAGTAATATGACATAATGTTGGCATGTACCTATTGGTGAAAGTTTTTCTAATTTAAAAATGAACTCTACCTACTCCACAGTTCCTGTGTTACTGTTCATAATTAGGTATATGAATTAGACGATCAGTCAGGTGGTTAGCTTTGCAAGGACGAGTGGTGGTCTGTCAGGTATGCCAAAATAGTACCGACTTGATGATAATAATATGTAACTAATGTAAAAGACGTGAGCATGTCACAGACGTGTGTCATTCAGTAACAAAGGTTGCCTGAAGACAAGGCGGGCGTCGTCACTGACACGTTCCTGACCAATTGGCCGAAGAAGGCACAACATAAGGAAAACTGGAAAAGTATGGGGGAGACCGTGCCCAGCTGTGGGACAACATAGGATAACTTAAAATAAAAACACAAAAGTATAGGCACACAAAAGCAAGTGAATTTTATTAATCTGATATATATTCTATCTTTCAGCAGATGAGCCTTATCGACCCTGCAGTTGCTAAGTCATTAAAGGGACAGAAGACAATAAAAGAACACTGCCTCTATTTGATTTGATCACATCGCTCCCGGCTGTGTCATGCGTGGCGGTCTGAGGCAAGTATTCATTAATTCACACACTATTTTTGATAAACACAATAGGGAACAAATAAATTGGGACACAGACAGGCACGGAGCATGGAATTAAGAAATGTAGAAACTCGTTGTGCTCTAAATATATAGTAATAATATTGGCCCATTCAATTGATTTTATTTGATCAGACGCTGTTCTTAATAAATCATACCGCTATTCTTATTGAAAGTAAATACATTAGCTGCAGATGTCCTGATGTGTAGGAATTAAATAAATCAAATACTTAGTAACAAATTATTACCATTATTTCCAGCTTTTTGCAGTGGGGGTGCGGCCGACACACATCCAATGTCCCTCCGTTCCCGGCATTAAGAAGTTGCACCTCAGGAAGCAGCCGACTCAGTAGAAAAAATGTATTAGCAATTTTTTTTAATGTGATACAAATTAAAAAATGTAATATATTTATTTATGTACACACTAAATACATAATAAAGTAAACTACATAAAGATAGAGGAACTGCTTTCATCATTTACTTAGTAATTTCTTTCAGCAGATCTGCGACAGGAGAGTTGGCTGAGAAACGTAGACACAGTGTGTAAACAGTATACAGCAAAACTAAAATTAGGCAGCCCAAAACATGCGTATACATGAATAATGCAATTTGTGTGTCCTAACAGCAATCGTCACTAGATTAATAATATGCCTAAATATTTATGGTATAAGGTTTGTATATTGTACGTGTAGTTTATCTAGAGATGATATAAAAAAAACCTATGCTTTTACGTATTATGTAAGTACTTATGAAAACGAACATTACACCAATCACTGAATACTTGCTTAGCACGATTTCTTATATTATATTATATTGTCTGAAATGTAGGCTGACTAAATTGACTTTTTCGATGTACAAAAACAGTTGGATTTAGACATTAAAATCTCTAACAGCATTAAATAATTAGGAACTAATTATTGTCACTGTACTCGAATACGTACAGGCTTATGTACATTCTACACCAAGGAATATACTACTCTCTATAAACGAGTTGTACATGGTCGTCAATGGCATGAAAGCAAAAAAAAAGTTCACTTGATAACGACTACGACGACACGCATGCGCAGTGCGCTGCGTGAAATATGGATCATTCCGAATTAGGCCATCATCGCCCACAACTCTCACATAAATAATTTGCGTTCCCATTTAGATAAATCACCACTATGGCAGCTGAGAGTCAAAACTATTTCACTTGATTATTTATTCACGGTTAGATTATAGTACTTATTTATTTGTTTGTTTTTTTTACACCACGAATTTCTTATCCTTTGGTAAGGTGGCGACTGTAGCCGGAAGCACAATTTCGAAAATGCCACGTTAGTTTAACGAAACCGGTTTGAACTGTCAAAATACCACTCTTGACAACCGTACGGCATGGTAAGATTATGCGGGGAATAATAGGTAATTTATACCATACAGAATAATTGGGGTCAAAGTGTAAGCACGTTGTAATCGAATACAGTGCGATTCGGAATGTTCCATATTTCACTCCACGGTAACCATGGCAACATCACTTCGCGCGCGTCGCTCATTGGCTACGGTTTCGTCGCCACTCGCCAATCATGGGCGACGCGCGCCGCTTGACCGTGCATCATAAATACGGATCTTAGTTATTTAGTATCTATCTACAATAATGTTATATTTGCACGCGTTACAGGTTAAATAAGTAGTATGTAACTAGTTAATACAAAATCTGGTTAATTGTTGAAAACAAAATGCACACAACTGACTTTTTAAATGTACAAACACGGTTGGATTTAGACATAATATCTAAAAGCGTTGAAATAAATAGGAACTAATTTCTGAACTCTATTACGAACAGGCTTACGACCGTGGTCGTCAATTATAGAAATAAATAAATAAAAACTGAATTTAATATTAATGACAGCGCCTAACGCGCAAGCACTTCACGCAATCCACATCAAAATAATCTACAATGTGATAATGACAGTGACTAACGCGCAAGCGCGGCGTGAAGTGTTCACTTCACTCGATTCACGACATTAAATGTCGTGAATCAGGTGAAGTGAACACTTCACGCAATCCACATCAAAATAATCTTCTATGTGATAATGACAGTGACTAACGCGCAAGCGCGGCGTGAAGTGTTCACTTCACCCGATTCTCGACATTTAATGTTGTGATTCGGGTGAAGTGAACACTTGCGTGACGCGCTCGCGCCTCAGGCTGTATTGACTACCTAGTCAGTCTAGGAAAAAAAGAAAAAAAAAAACAACATTGAGTTTCTGGCTAAGTTTCTGTTTTGCTATTTTATTGTAAAACCCCACGAAATATTAATGTTTTGACCACTAAAATACTAGCTTTGAAAATATATAAAATGATCAATAGACTTAGCATAAAATCTATTATTAAAATCTCGATTATGATTATAAATGTATGCTTGGTCAATCCCTAGTATCATGTGGGATGACACTGACAGCTCACTCCACGCTCACTTCGCCTAAGTTTTCACGGTGAGACGGTTACAGAATCGCACGGCTGAATTAAGTGAGCAAGTGACAAAACAGAAGTCTATTTTATCATCTATCTCTCATCTTTCTGGTTGCTGTCTTCTTTCATAGAAATTACAAACAATATTATTACATTTTCTCATAATATCGACGTTATAAAAGCCCATATTCCTATTTCATAAGACCGTATTTGTATAACCAACATGATATTTCCATTCCCAATTCACAAATACAAGAGCCCCGAGCGTTTGAATGATACTTACACAAAGTACCCATCTATTTGGAAACCAATCCTTTGACAATCAGACGGTACGGACGTTGTTAGAGGACCCTGTTGCTGTAACGACCGACCGCGATATTTTTGCTGTCATTTGTTTTCTTTTAACATATTTATAGATAAGGGTGGCTGTTGTATTGATCTTGGTTTGAAAAGAGGTAGGTAATTGGATTATATATGCTAAGGGGATGGAAAACTGTGTCCTCCTTTTTACCAGACTACGGCGAAGCAAAAAGGAGGGTTGTGATTTTGACCGGTATGTGTGTATGTAAGTACCTATGTATGTATGTATGTTCATCTGTTCCCTTATAACTTCTAAACTCCTTGTCATAATTAGACAAATGAGGTATCGTTGGAATCGTCTTGATTGTCCGCTGGTTATAGGCTATGTGACGGCCTATTAAATTAAATATGGCGCCCTCTAGCGGATATAAAGTCATGATGTAAAAAAAATTGTTTTTAATCATGCCATGTTGGATATCTAATGAAAGTGCTTAAATAGCACATTTAAAAAATATAACTTACTGAAATAAACCTCAAAATAATTGAATAAAAAATAGGTTTGAAAACTAAAACCCGACTACTGAAAAGGACGAAACAAGAAAGTACCTTCCCGTGGTCGCATGCTACCATAGCTTATACTTAATATGTTAGTACAGCGGCATGCGACCACGGGAAGGTACTTTCTTGTTTCATCCTTTTCAGCAGTCGGGTTTTAGTTTTTAAACTTATTTTTACTTAAAGATAATGCTGCCTCTTACTTTAAGATACAGGGTTCATTTTTTTGTTTATATAGACCAATGGATCTTCTGAGAATGAACGGATTTTTGCAGCCTTATCTATTGCTACACTATGGTCAACCTGTGTGTATGTATTACTTTGGGTAACAAAAACATTATTTATTATTTAAAAGCATAGCAACTAACTTCTAATCAAAATTATTTTATCTAAAGAGCGCCTTAGAGGCTAGAAAGCTGTGGTGATAAATGTAAAAGCAGTAAAAAAATCAAAAGTCATTAATTTATTCAAATAAGGCTGAGAATCTGCACTTTTTGAACGACAAAATAACCTGATACAGTCTCCCATAACGCGTGCCTTCACCAATTCCTAGTACTTTAGCAGCATAGCTGTTTGTTAAGACGCACACAACAACAACGCAATACAACACACACGCACACACACACGCAACAACACACACACTACAACTCGCCACGCGACGGGGCGCAGATAATGCGCCCCCACGTGTAATTTTTTACATCCAAATTTAATAAAAAAAATACCGCGGAATTTGGCTCTGTTTTCCGCGCCCCGTCGCGTGACGCGTCATAGCTTGTGATCCGCCTAATTCTAAAAAAATGTCTGCTCAACAACGTAAATAACGCAATGAATGTTTTTGAACTGTCAAGATGAAATCTATTGCTACCGTTATTGTGTTACGCAATTACACCGCGAGTATAGATACCTATTTCGCTTGCAGTAGGTATAAGCATTTTTTTTTTTTGCAGCAAGCAACTGCTTCTGCAGAAAAAGTTAAATGAGAAAAACAAAAGTTGTAGCTAACTTCTTGCCATCTTAGCTGCTACTTATAGGTGGAGCTCAAAACTCGCTCGGAAAAATTGAACTGTGCAAGTTAATTAGTTGATACACCTTTAAAAACCTACCTTTTATAAGAGAACCAAAATCTCTGCAGAACTGGGTATACCGCGCTCCAAACTTTGCTATTTCTGCACAGTGTACAGTTCCGATTTAAACCTCCTCGTCTCAAGTTTCCAGTTTCAGATTGTTTTATTGGATTACTTACTTACAAACTTAGTTTTGTACCGATTTCCAGGCGAAATAAATGCTGCAGTTTTTATTATTGGTTTCAAAGGCTCTCCCCCACAGGCGCGTTATTATTGGTCGCATACGATCTTACTTATTTCTACGTTAATGCGGCCGTGTTTTGCGGGTGGGGGGGCCTGTATTTTTTTGTTACATGCATACGTTAGAAATATCGAACGATAAAAAGACAGCTGTGTGGCAAGGAATCGAGACGGATTATCACAATAATGCATCCGATATACGCAGCCTTAAGAGGAAATGCGGATGGTCGTTTCTCCATAGAAACGCTCTCGCCTGTTTTTTTCTGGTTAATTACCATAAAACAATGATTTTTTTAAAGAATTATAAATGTACGACTTGTATGTCCCTATGTTTTCCTTTTTGATGATACATTATTTTTTTAAGCACTAGAACCCCAAAAAACCGGCCAAGTGCGAGTCGGACTCGCCCATGAAGGGTTCCGTAGCAGCAAGTAACATAATATAAAAGTTCTTGTAGTTCGTTGTAACTTTGTGAAAGGTAAATTGCGGTTTTCGATTTATGACGTATTAAAAAAAAAACTACTTACTAGATCTCGTTCAAAGCAATTTTCGGTGGAAGTTTACATGGTAATGTACATTATATATATTTTTTTAATTTTATCATTCTCTTATTTTAGAAGTTAGAGGGGGGGAGGGGACACACATTTTACCACTTTGGAAGTTTCTCTCACGCAAACTATTCAGTTCAGAAAAAAATGATATTAGAAACCTCAATATCATTTTTGAAGACCTATCCATAGATACCCCACACGTACAGGTTTGATGAAAAAAAATTTTTGGAGTTTCAGTTGTAAGTATGGGGAACCCCAAAATTTATTGTTTTTTTTTCTATTTTTGTGTGAAAATCTTACTGCGGTTCACAGAATACATCTACTTACCAAGTTTCAACAGTATAGTTCTTATAGTTTCGGAAAAAAGTGGCTGTGACATACGGACGGACGGACAGACAGACAGATAGACATGACGAATCCATAAGGGTTCCGTTTTTTGCCATTTGGCTACGGAACCCTAAAAAATGCCGATTTAAACCGCTGTCAACAGAGGCCTAGTGTACAAAGACAGCTATTCATGAAAAAAGAAAAATATAGATACACAGTATTTATAAATATCCTTCTTATTCAGTTTATGAAATATCTTTTAAATTGATCCAATATTATTATAGCTAACCTTAAGATAAATCATTAAAAACCCAATTTTCTTCAACGCTACTCGTCCTGCAACAATTACCAATCCTCTCACAAATTATAACAATAAAAGCTAGGAAACAACACAATACATGTATAGGTATATTTATTTATTTACCCACCTTTAACGACTCGGCAACCCTGCGCAAATGAAATCATTATGTAAATCTACGGAGCGTTGTTGATTGTTGACCCTTAGACTCGTTTTATTGTCCCTTGGTAGAGATTACTGGCGGATAATTTGGAGGTTAGAATATGTACTGTTATCTATAATGTGATAGTTTTTTGGCTAGTGGAAAAACGTAAATTGTGAAAGGAAAAATATTATGAGATTTTGGAACGAATGCCCAAAAAAAAAACCGAGTGTTGCTTATGACCACACGACTGAAGTGAAACTTCAAACGTATTTGGCTATGAGAGGAAGAGAGAAAGAAAATGTGCGCGCGCACTGCTTTCTCTTGCTTATATCCCCCACTCAATTCCCGTTCGCCTCGCCCGATCACAATTTTCGTAACGCGTTCGCCAGCTTACTCCCCAAGTCAAGCGTGCGTAAAGAAGTTTCACTTCAAAAAATCAGCTGTTCCCTACATTTATGTTCGTTAGTATAACTCGTCAAAATGTTGGGAACAGCAGATTTTTTTTTTGCGATATCAGGTTTGGTCCCACAGTAAAAGTTGTTCATAATGATGAGTAGGTACAATTACCTCTTAAGAGGTTGTTAGTGTTTTTCCAATAACCCTGAATACAGAGACAGAGAGAGAAAGTCATATTGAAGGAGCATAACACTTTTTCGTAACGTGACAATTTCTGCAAGGCGCGTTAAAGAGCGGCGGCGATCTCTCGCGTCCGGCCCTGGTCCAGGCCATGGTACGGAGCGAGAGTACATGGGAAGCCGTTGCCTCCTTCTGCGAAGCGGTAATGCTCGCGAAGGAGGAGGCGGAGCGCATGAGGGAGAGGCAATCTTGGCGCCCTCGCGCCCCTAGTCACCGCAGGAGACGCCCTGAGCGTCGTGAATCGATAGCCGATTACCGGCCACCGTAGGCGCGGGCTTGCGGACGGCGAGCAATGGGCAGCTCGCCGTCCGGTAAAGACCAGGCCCGGGTCGACGGCGCTTTGTGTTCCACGCGCGCCTCAAAGAGATGTCAGCACTAACTGACGGGGTCTACCAGGACCGAAGCCTGCCGGGGTCGCGGGTTGTTCGAAAGAGATACCGTGGCTCCTGGCACAGGCAACTGAAGGAACACGGGTGGGTTTTAGTCAGTAAAAGTCAGGCACGCCCTCTCGTTTTCCCAGAGCGGGAGAAGTTATTTGATAATTTCCCACCCCAAAAAAAAAAGGCGCGTTAAAGAACTTTTTTCCAAACACCGTTCAACAATCTATAACTTGCCCAATTATCTTCTACAAAATACTCGTTATTAATTCACGAGCATCGATAAGGTCTCTACATAATCGATTCCTCTCGGAATGGCTGTCACTTATCGGGAAACGTGTCGATGCCGCCGGTCCTCCAGTCCACTCCACGCCACATTTGACGTTTAATCAAGACTAACTGCGTAACTACCCACGCAAAAACGTTCGCCAATTAGGGGACCTAATTTTTTCGTGTGATTGGACTACATTAACGAGTTTCAGACGAAAACGATTACTTTTTTTACTTACCTTTTGTGATTGAATTAGGTAATGAAATGAAAATATGTTTATTTCTATTTCTATGTTTTTTTTTTTATTTCTGGCATTTTCTGGCTGACTGATCCCTGAGAAAAAATGCCGAAAAATCTCGGAGGCTTTAATTCAATTCAATTTCATTTATTTATTTAGACAAAACTATCCATTAAATCACAAGTACACACATTTAACACAACAAAAAAAAAAATTAAATAACATCTAAGTATAAAAAGTCAAACAAAATTAAAATTAAAAAATAACAAAATACGGAATATAATTTAAAACATAATAATTTAAAATAACATTACCGATTACATTTTCATAAATAATAATTGTTTAATTTAATTAATAATAACATAATAAATAAATGAAAATAATCAATGTTACCTCCCCCACTCCTTAAATATGGGCGCATGTAGGGCTTTAATTTTTAATTGTGAGGTTACTTACTGCTTGTAACTTTATGGTTATTTTTTCAACCACTAAGCAGTAACATATTATTATCAACATTGCATATAACTTATACGATATATAGGGACAGTTTTGTCATGATAAATTCCAACTTAATCCTGAATTGTCTACAGTTTCGTAAAATAAAACTCTTTAAGCGATTTTAACCTAGCACAATTGCACAAGTTTAATAAATAAAGCAGGTACATAAATAAAAAGACTGACGTCATCTCTGTTCTAGTTTCAATTTACTCCTGAAAATAAAAGCCTCGATAAACATTCCATGTTGTAGCCTATTAAACCCGCTGTGATACAGATTAAAAAAAAACATGCGATGATTTCATTTGGAACAAACATGAAAAGCATTTCACAATTCCACGTTAATTCTATTCCGGTAAAATCCACAACAAATATTAGCACATGTAGGCATTTGCATAAAAATATCGCACGTGTAGACTATGCAAGTTATTGTGCAAATACAGTATTGTGTTTTGTATTTCTATTCTCGTGTCTGCATTTTTATCAGAATAACTAACTTTTTGGCGTGGAAAACTCAGTGTTTTGAACATACTGGATTTTTTAAACGTCAGCGTAACAGCTAAAATACAAAGGCTCGTTGTTTTTTTCTTTTTTTGCGTTTTTCTTTTAGTGTACGCGAAATATGAAAGGGTTAAGCTGCATTTGCATTTGAATTGTAGCTATTAAGAGTTTTTTGGCACGTTCACTGAGAAATCTGGCGTTAAAGAATTTTTTGAGATGAAAATATTAAGCTGACAAATATAATTTTTAAATTGAAAATTGTTTGTTATAATGTTGTTATATATAATGGTACATAGCCATATTTTATGTTACGAATAACAATTGATTTATATTTTTAGTCGTAGCCACTTTTACGTTCTTTGCGTATTAACCACACATCGCAAATTTGGAGAAACACCGACGTAACTACTACTTTTTTTTTTCTTCTTTGCTTTTCTAACGTAAATACGCTTTCTAAGTGCTTTGTCATATAAACTAACTCATTTTTGGAAAAAAATCATTTAAGTCGATGTTTCTCCAAATGAGCGATACTTATGTATTTAGACTACTTAATTTGAATTTATTTCTATAAATAACTTGCGTGTATGAGTATGTAAGGATCGTGGCAGGTGGCTTTCAACAGTATTGTGTAGTTTTTGCCTACCGCCATGGGAATAAGGAATGAGTTTATACACCGTGTTCCGGACGATATACATAAACATCGACCAGATGTTCAGACCATTGAAATAGCATATTTAATTATGGACACATTAGTGAATTCTTATTTTTTGTTAATTTTCATATAAACTAAATACCTTGACGTAAATCGCCCGATATGCATGCCTCTTTATCCAAATTGGCAACGATGACGTATTTTCATTCATAAGATTTGGCGAGCTGCAACTTGTCAAAACTGAGTTAAGACCCTTTCTTACTGCATAGCTTAATTAAATTTACTAAATGAAATTACAAATATCTTTGTAACAAGCCTTTTTAAGTACTACTTCCTTTGTTAGATTTAATTTGTAAAAGCTATAGAAGCGTTTGACAATGTTTATGGATATCGTGAAGAACACGGTGTATATCTTAATGTCCGTAGGAATTTTTTTCAAAACGAATTCAACCTTACCTAATCGCTAAAAACGCGATATATTTAGCCTCAATCATAACATATTGACTGAAGAAATCATGGCGAACCATCGATATGGCACACGGTAAACTAACGCAATATAATAAACAAAACCAATGATTGAAACTTAACACGCCAGCAACGAAATATTGAGAAAAACATTACATTTTAATACCTTGCGAAAGAAGCATGGTTACCAACCAAAATATCCTGACATTTTAAGGTGGCGCTAGTAGCGAGCACAAAGAAACGATACGTCAAATCCAGTATATTTAAACTTTAGTTCTATATTCCACCACGGTCCAAGTTCTACTGGGCGTACTGTGGGGAAATAGCTGTTAGGAAAACCTTGAAGCAATTCTCATGTAAATGGAAATTCGTCGGCTATCCGATTTCAATGAATGAACTGAATTTATAAGCATAAGGTTGCTGGTTTTATGCTGAGAGGAAGCGGGTGTAGAAGCGATTTACATTAAAGGTAAGATCGCTCTTAGTGATAAGACCGCCCATTGTCACCCTTTGTAACATTTCTATATTTATGTCTGTAATTTATATGGTGTACATAATAAAGAGTACTCTATTCTCTTACGTTACGATTTTTAATTACTTTTATTTCGCTACCGAAATGTTATTAGAAGCGATGGAAACTACAGTTTTTTTTTTTCCTTTATTCTACGAAACCTGGATGTAGAGGGTTGAAGAGAAAAGTCTAAGCACCTTTTCCAAAAATTATAGAATTTTTACATGTTTGCTATGTTGGCATTTAGTTTCAGTACAAGTTTCATACAAGCGATGTTTTTAATTTTTTTCTGTGGGACTCCCGTCTCTTCTTACATATAATGAAAATTACTTACTCTATGGGAAGAGCTAGTTTTATCGTTGTACAATAAGTTGCTCTTAAAATAAATGCTGGTCAAAGCTTAACGCTTTTTAATATTATGTCCTAAGCACACATCTAGGTTACAAACCCTATACTACCTACCGTACTTTCATTCCCACATATCCAATCACGTAAGTACTAGCACCCCATTTAACCTTATACTAAGCCACGTCCCAGCAGGATCGATACTTCTGCCCCTCATTTGACCGAAACCCCAAGCCATATAATTTGGAAGTAGGCCACGAAAATACCGGTCCCTAATCCCGATGATAATTACCGGTAATAACCAGGGTTTTGTGATAATCATGGGGGTATTACCATAATGTTTTCGTTGACATTCGCAACCTGAATTCTCTTCTGAGATTCATTATCGATGTTCATTTGTTTAAGCTTGGGTGACGTAGTGAGGTTCACTATTTGATTGCTGATGCGGCCTTGACACAGGTGACCATAGCTGCGAATAAATGGCAATTCGGCTAGGCTATAGGTGACTAAAATCGCGAGTTCCAAAGTAGAGTAGGTTTCGACTTTTGTCGTGCGGTGACAGGTCGCATAGCGGCGGGTGACTAAAGGTCACAGCACACGTATCAAATCGGAAAGGGATCGGCACCGTATCGCCTTTCGCCTCGCCGTTAAACAAGTGTCAACCTAACGTAAGCACGTAACCAAAGCGGATTAAAAGCTCCGATACGTCGAGTCGGCTACGGCTAGGCGACGCGGCGCTTACGGCTCGCCGACCGCTGGTTGATGGTGCAGCAGGCAGGCCGGAGGGGTGAGAGGGGCAAGGGTGGACGAAGAGACGTAAGCTCGGGTACGGAGAGGCGTAAGCGGGGGGACGACGAGCTGTAAGCGCGGGGACGACGAGCCGTAACGCACCGCACCGCGATTCGTGAGCTTGTCCCGAGGCGAGGCGATTACGTTACGATTCCGATTAGTGTGCGTTGCAGTAGGGAGTTTCATAGAAAGAATAATAAACGGCTCGAGTTGATACGGTGCCGATCCCTTTCCGGTTTGATACGTGTGCTATGACCTTAAAATTGACCGTGAAAATTCTCAGTCGCAGGCGATCGCCCGCCGAATGACGGTTGACATTTTGATGCATAACGAACTAGTCACTTGCAATTTTTATTGAAATGTGTAAATGGGGTGGCGATTTGGTAAGCGACCAGCCGCACAGCGAGATCAACCAAGAGTAAATCTCTTGCGTTTGATTTGATTTTTCTTACATTTCGACATGCAGAATGTTTTGTCTTGTACTTCAACATCTAACCACAATTTACTCAAGCAAATAAATGATTTGAATTTGAACTAAACTTTACTAGTAAGTAGAAGGTAAGAAAAGTAATTGCATGCCAAAATTTACAGAAATCTCGGTAGTTTTATTTGTGTTTTTCTTAGGCCTTCTGGGTTAAGATTCAGAATAGAAAAATAATAGAATATTTCCTCTCTTTAGGCCTTAGATTGTCATGAGAGCGTGTGCATGATACGCTTCTGTTCCCACCATGGTCATAGCCTTAGTCCTTTTTCTCCTTTCTTTGCAAATCTAAACTGAAAAATAAAATGTATTGTTTAAGTCTATTCTTTTTGCCTTTTTCTTTTATACCATACTAGGTTCTGCCCGTAACTTCATCCACGTAAAATGTCTTGTTCCACTGAGCCACCTCGTCGCATCGCATCGCCTGCACGCTATTACTTCGTTTTCACTCAGCGTTCTTACTGATTTTTTGTTTTTTCTCGGCTCCTAAGGTACCTAGCGTGTTAAATAGCCTAAGTACATCATTCCTCAAAAATTGGGCTATCAAATGCAAAAATATTTTTTCACTTCTCATGCTCTAAAAGTTCGTCTTTATGTTGCTTAGGCGACATAAAATCGCTTTTTATGTTCTAGTGCATAAAGTAATTTTTTTTTTCTGAGACTAAGGTAATCAGGCCCAACAGCCACACGCACAATAAAACTTCGCAGATTAAAGTCGTGATTTATTTCATTTTCTTTAATTTATACCACTTCCGTGTTTTCTATCGTTAATTTAATAAAATCAGGTAAAATAGTAGTCATTTATTATTTAAAAACGCAAAGAAACGTTTTTATGACTTGGCAGTATGAAGTACCCAAATCGAATGACAAATGTTGAAATTAAAAAAAAAAAACTTTTAAAAAGTTTCGTGGCGGTATTATCTGTGGTGGCGGGAATTAGCTATGCTTTGCAACATTTTTGATTAATTATGTACTGTATACTTTAAATGCCTGTTTCATTTTCTCGCAATCGAAGTGAAAAGCAGAGTGTATAACTCAGGCATAAACGAGCCATTTTACCCCTCCACTTAACTATCCACCCTCGCCTGCGGCTCGCGTGGATATAAACGTCTCGGGGTAAAATAGCTTCTTTTATGCCTTAGTTGTACAATCTACTATTTTTAATCCGACTGGTAGTTCCAGATATTAGCGCGTTCAAGCACACAAAACAAACAAATTATTCAGCTTTATTATTAGTATAGATGATAATAGGTAGGTAAAGTATTTCGTTCTGGTTATTAATTTACTGTTTGAAAAACATAGTACCTACAGACGCAAGCACATCAAGCTAGTACAATCTGTCAAATTTCCTCAATAGATTTTCAACTTTATCGCTAAAACATAAGCTTCAAAATTGATTGGGAAAATTTCACGGTTTCGTGTTACGCAATCACCCTTCTGAACAGGGTTTGTTTACACTTTCATCTGTTACTTTTTGAACAAACCATACGTATATCAACTGTTATACCAAGGGCTATAATATATTCGTATGGTTCTTAAAAGCTCGTTTCACCTTTCCATTTACCGTCTGTTCATAAGCATAACCACTTCTGCTCAATATAGTCCTCATTTTCCTGCCCGATACTGCCTTCATTACATCCTACTTTCGTATGTACTCTTCCAGGAAAATCACCTACATTGCCACATAATACACACACAATAGTAGATACATAACATGTACATTATCACAGAATAGTATTATATGCTACAGAAGGTCGACCTCATACAACGATCACAAACATTAGCAATCGCTTTAATTTTGACAGTTCGATTAAATTCATTGCGTTATTTACTTTGTTGAGTTGACAATTTTTCGAACATATGAGGCAATGGATTAACAATATCCTTCAAAATGATTCAGATTGTGATTGAAAATGTGTTACGCAATTAGGGTGCTGGCGCATGCGCACATAGACGCGTACTTACGGCGATCTCAAACGAAACAGTTCAATTTAAAATATTTTAATTCACATAAACCTACATGAGCACTTACAAATCCTCAGAAGCTTGGTGCATGGTTCCAATTGTTCATTTCTTATGGTGAAGAGTCGGCAAAAAACAAAATAGAGAAAGGCGTTTACTTTCTGTGAATTACTTCATCGCCATTGGTCTGAAAATGATCTAGAAACAAAAAAATCGAAGACATGTGACATTTAGCAACAGGTACTGGGCCCTCGTGGTAGATTACGACCCACTCCCTCTCACTGAGAGGAGGCCTGTGTCCCAGCGGTGGGAACATTATAAGGTGCATCCAGACAGAGCGAGGCATGCGCCGCAAATGATTTTTTTTACATGTACGGTTGCCTCAGGCTGAGGCATCTAACATACAAAACAAAATTACTTACGGCGCCTGCCTCCTTCTGTCTGGATGCACCTTTAGGCTAATGATGCTAAGTTAACCCAAATGACGTCCAAAGTCAAAGTCAAAGCATTTATTTCAAACTAGCTGCGCCTCACGCGGTTTCACCCGCATAAGTCTCGACCCCGTAGGAATATTGGGATAAAAAGTATCCTATGTCCTTTATTTATTTATTTATTTAATACTTCAAGCACATAAGTTAATATCCGTGTCCTTGTGATTTCCCGGGACTCAAGCTATCTCTATACCAAATTTCATCTAAATCGGTTCAGCGGGTTAGGCGTGAAAAGGTAACGTACAGACAGACAGACAGAGTTACTTTCGAATTTACAATATTAGTAAGTATGGATAGGCACATAAAAGGCACTTTTGAACGTCAAAAATTACCTTAAAATAGAATTTATTCTAGTAGCCCCTTCCAAAAGGTAGTTTTCGTTTGGAGAAGAATGGGCAAGAAACTCCAACGTCCATGAATTCCAGTCGCGAGTGCGCTTGCACTCGCTGTACGTGAAGCGTGTTTAAGTATCTGTGCGTTTTCGCTCGATGTATGCAGCCAACACTCTGTACTTATCTACTCTATGGTCCTGCCATCTCTACGTCGTAATCTTTGTAGAGCAACGTCGTCTCTACGGCGAGTAATCAAATAGAGCATCTCTACATACTTTGTGGAGACTCCTACGTCTTAAAATAGAGTTAGTCGCCTGAGGATGAGGCTCTTTAATAATTGACCGGAGGCTATTTTTTAGAGTTCTTGGTCTATTTTTGGGTTTGTTTTTGGGTAAAAAAAAACAACTGTTTAATACAAAAGTTCAATACCTACTTGACCAAAATGTATGAAACAGCTGATTTTTTTTTCGTGATTTCAGAGTTGGTCCCATAGTGAAAGTTGTTCATATTTATGGGTAGAACACCCTGCAAAAATTTGGATGGTGATAAAAAAATCTTCCTGTATTATATGTTTAATTTATTCCGGTCTGATCTACGAATCCCCCCTCCACCCCGCCTTGATCTTTGGTTGTAGCAAGTTATTGTTTTTGTAAGCTACACAGCTTGATCGTTAGCGCATTTATAATAATTATTAGAAAAAGCTTACCTCCGAGATTTCTTCAATCATATTTAATTTTAAGAACAAACACCTTTTACATAATTAGTTAAATGTCAACAAAAACCATGGTTGTCCGTAGAAACTCTCTCTCATTGTTTTATCGATTTTCTTCAGAAGGTACCTAGTTAAAAGAATAGCAGTAATATTAATGCAAAGTACAAATACGATAATGATTACTTTAATTCCCCTATTTATTAGACAATTAATTGAAACAAACAACCCAAGTTTGGTAAATAACAAACATTCGCTTTTCCAATAAATGTGCCTTATTTTCAATGCAACTTTAATCATCAATAAGCAGATGAATACGATGAATAATGAGCTCATAACATGCTGATCAAATATCAACCGTGTAACAAACGTGTGAAGATTTAAAATCACATGCAGACAAATCCAAAACCGATCCCAGTATGGAACAACAACCCTGACTTTGCAATGGTCAATCGAATTCCAACCATATAACAATGAATTCAAACTTCAAACTCAGATACACACAAATCCGTCTAAGATTGATCCCGGTTCTAAACAATACGTCTAAGCTCACCTAAGATTTTTGCAGTTTCAACCATTTGCCGCACGTATTAAGGTTTAATTTCGAAGGGACATAGACTTAAGGACCATTCCCAAAAGCCTTGAGTTTTCTTATAATCGAATTTAGTACGTTTTGAAATAAGAATAAATAATATGACGTCAAAATGGTAGAACGGAGGCCGATTAAACCTCAGACGTTAATAACGTTTAAATGCGATTAATATTGGTAATTTAAATAAGTGAATAGAATAAAAATCATATTCAAAAGGAAACGCCAGAGGCTTTCGATTAAAAAGGTCTATTTTTGGAATCGAAATAATGATTTTATTACTTAGAACTGTGTCGAAGTTTGCCAGAAAAAGGAATGTTAATTGGATGAAAGATGAAATTATCTACGTCGTAAGTGAACTCTGAAAGGAAAAGAGCAGTGATGGCCCATTGGTAATGGACGCGTCTTACGAATTTTAGGTCGTAGGTTCGGACCCAGACAGGCGCTTTACTTTCTGTAAATTATTTCATCACCGCTGCTCTCAAAACGGTGAAGGAAAACATCGTGAGGAAACCGGCATGTCCTAAGATCAAAAAGTCGAAGACAATGACGTGATATCTACCAACCCGTACTGACGTAAATTGACGTAAGTTTAGTAGGCAAGTTTTTAATCACGTTTAAACTTTTATGAAGTAGTGTCAGGCGCTGATTAATTTGACAGAAATAAACTAAAATTTATCTTCTGTCCTTTTCTTAATGTAAAAGATGCACGAACTTAAATTTAGTTTAGTTTGTGAACAAGGGAATCGGCACCAATATAATTCAGACTCATGCAATCTAAATCTACAATACGATACGATAAATATTATGTACTGTACGTACTTTTTATTTTTTTATTTGTAATGGGCTTGCTCTTGATTCTAGTCTAGGTCAAAGGTGACAGAGTACTTACACTCCTGCCTTACCTTTCGGGGATTTCTGGCGTGATGTCATGTTAACCTAACTTCATTAATCTTATTCATCATAGAAGAGGTATTCCTTGAAACCACATTTGTAGATGTGTACGCAAGATTACACATCAAGTTATACATAACCCCCCTTACTAATAAACGTATTATATCATTTGAATATTTACACACCGATTTCTCTCTTTCAGTCGTCAGTAATTTGACTTTCGAAAGGAGATACAGACACTATATAACGTTTATTAGTAAGGGCGAACCAGTATTTAGCTGACTCCTGATTGCACAGACGCCAGCACATCTAACTACCCGAAACTGTAAAATTTTTCCTATCAACATTGAACTTTATTCTTTAGCAATAAAGTTGAAAATCTATTAATAAAATTTGACAGATTTTTTTTTTATTATTTTTTTTTGAGATTTGGCGTCTGTACGAAAAACCTATATTATGCGAAGTCAGCTAAAACTGAATATGTACCTATAGCTAAACATATTCAGTTTGTACCACCCCTAACAATTTTAGACGAATAATTACATCACAAACCTCCAGGCGATGGAACCAAAACTCCTAATATACAATTTGATATTTATTTCCAAGTCGATACCTTTTCTTACATTTATGAGAATCGCTGACAAAAGCATTGTCGTATTGTTAAGAACCCCCTGTTACCCCACATTATGGCAATATGCCACCGAACCGTAAAATTGTAAGAAGCCATATTTTTTTATTGTGTGAAAATGGCAAGGTGACACCAGTAAGGTATCGTGAATGGTGGGTAATAATTTGATTGTATTGAATTATTAGGTATTGTTGAGTGGACATTATCAGGTTCATAATTTGATAGATAGTTGATAGGTATAGCATTTTTATAAACACAGGCCTGTGTGTAATCCTCAAAATATGTACTCCTATATGATTGATTGTTTTTAGGTCTACCAATGACAATAAAGCTTACCTACTTAAGATTTGATAGCAGATAGACGCGGTCTATTATGTAGATTTGTAGCAGAAATATAATATGCCAACAAGAAGGTATAAACCCTCTTTTGATATTTTATTTTTATTGTTCTTATTTAAAATATTTTACATCTTTTGTTTTTTACTTCTATAAGTGACATCTCATGTATGTAAAAAAGCTAAATAAATATTTTATAATATTTCATTATTTTGTTTGCTTATGTCTAACAATATTTGATCAGAATTTCTGAACTCATTGTACAGAAACAGTAATCAAACAGAAAATAATTTATTCCACATGAAGTTGGCTTCCATTTTTCTTTTGAATGTGTTTTTCTAACTAATCCTAGGCGCAACTAGGCTGGAAGAATTGCTCAGCGTATTATAAGCAGAAGCGCCGTAACGAAGGCAATATTGCTAATGGCGGCACATTAGTGTTTAGTATACGAGTCGTTTTCTACAGTTGTTTATTTTAGCTGCTTAGCTTGACTGCAAAAAGTGTCCCTAGTTATTTTTGCAAACTACGTTAGTGTGAAAATTAAGTGAAAACAGGATGGTTGTTTTGTTGCGGACCAAGCGGTCCTAATTGGTGCAACTATGAAGGTGCCTATATCCAGCAATGGCCCGCAATAGGCTCAGTTGATTTGTTATTTTCGGCGATATGGCATTATGGCCTCTACATCACTAGGCACTGAACGTGATGTTAGGTAAAACCAATATTCCAGTATATGTCGTGTTAACAAATGACAAAAGCAGTCGTGCCTGAAACTTTTTGATATGGGGCGACCTTTGCCTGAAAAGGGCTCAAATTAGTTTCCAGGGAATTACCCGAGGGAATTGACTTTATTGACATGTTTTGATAACACATGTTTGATTACACTCACGCCTTCTCCATGTGGGTAAGCAGAAAATATCGAACGCCAACTGCTGCGATCCTTACATAATAATATGTCTTTTGCATGCTTAGATAATAGACTTTAATAGATTACTTATTAAACAACTAGCTGTGCCCCGCGGTTTCACCCGCATAAGTGTCGATCCCGTGGGAATATCGAGATAAAAACTATCTTATGTCCTACCCCGGGATGTAATCTATCTTTCTGCCAAATTTTATCGGAATCCGTTCAGAGGTTTAGGCGTGAAAAGGTAACATAGAGATAGACAGAGTTACTTTCGAATTTATAACATTAAGTATGGATATTAGATTTTCCGACTTTTAAAATGTCATGTTTTTTTTACTGGATAACACCCTGTTTCAGAATAAGGAATTTGAAAATGAGAACTTGTCAAACTATAGATACTTTAGCATTGCATAAGGTGACTTTTTATTTATTTTTTATTGCTGAATGGGCCCGCTCTTAACCTCGATCACGCCTGATGGAAAGCGATGGATGAGGTGTATGATGAAACGAGCGTGCCCAGAAGATGCCTAAGGCACTGGAACTCCCACGCATCGACGAAGCACAGCAGGCTGCTTGACGCCGGACTCCGGTGGTCGCAAACCAGCTTTGTTCTCTTCTTTCGAAAGTGTAATTACCGACGACTGAAAGAAAGAAATCGGTGTGTAACTATTCATCTGATATAATACGTTTATTAGTAAGGGAGTAAAATATATGAGTAGATAAAAGATTCTACTGAGTAAGTAATACCACCATATTTGAATTCAGCAACCCAGTGTTTATATAATATAATAAGTTGCGCTTTATAGAACAAAGAAGAATTTTCTTTAAGCTTTGTAAAAGAAAAAAGAAATCAGAACAGATAGCTATAATAACGCTGGTCGCGACGTGAAAGTTAATAATTTTGACTCGCTTCACTTAGTCTGGGAACACGAGATAGATATTGGCGCCGATTCTGTTGTTCACAAACTAGGTAAACTAAATTTAAGTTCAGTGAATCTTTTTCTTTCAATTTCATTAAGAAAAGGACAGAGGATAAATGTTAGTTTAGTCCTGTCAAATTAATCAGCAATTACTAAAATTGTTTTTTGTTAAATTAGTCTGTTGTAAGTTCTTATAACTGTTTGCTGTGCCTTTAAATAAAAGAATAGATAAATCTTCGCAATGCCTAGTACGAGTATTCAATTAAAATCTAATACAGTCCAAAACTCATCCTTCTGAAAATCTGTAACATAAAATCGAACTATTGGAAAAATACCGATGTTTTTGCCATATACAAAACGCCGTGTGTCGCGAAGAATTAACGATTTCAATAAATATGATTATCCAGTTCAATATTCCGAGTGAATCAGTAGGCCTGCTGTATTATTTCAGGCGTTATTGGTTGAAATCCAATCATGGTTCATTGTAGTAAAAAGTTCAGCTTCAATTTCCCTCAGAACTGTTCGTATGATTTATTAAATTATTGAGACCGTTGGCTTTATCGGGCTTGTTTGCGAACTGTTTATTTTTTTCTCGAAAACTTTATCCTTTTACTCTTTCAATGGTGTATTAATAATTTATTGATTCTCAGTGTGTTTTGTAAGTTCATTATATTTTTAGTAGTTAAGTTTTTTTATTTTATTTAGATTACTGTTTACGTGACCAAGTATTGTGCAATTATTTATTTATATATTGTTCAGACGCCAGCACATCAACCTACCCGAAACTGTCACATTTTCCAAATCAACTTTTAACCTTATGCTTTAGTGATAAAGTTGAAAATCTATTAAAGAAATTTGACAGATTGTAGTAGGTTGATGCGTTTATTGTCGTTGGATCCCAGTTTTGAATCCCATTTTTTAGGTATTAACGATGGATCCCGTTTGCTATTTCCGTTGAATCTCATATTATAACAACATGTGTACATTTCAGAAGAAAAGTGATTTACCTTTATCAAACAATAAAAATAGATTATTTTTAGTGGGGTACCCGGAACCGAACTAGTTAGATTAGGTTAATTATTTAAAAAAAAAACAATGTTAGGTTAGGTCAGGCTAAAACTGTGACCCCTACGCACGAGCCGAGCGAGCGAAGCGAGCGGTGCCGCGGCAGCGGCCGGCGAGTGCCAGAAACGACTAGATTATATAGAAAATGAGTTGTTTGTGAAATAAATAGTATACGAAACGTTGGTTGTAAACTAATTTGTCAATGGAGTTTTGGTGAAACATTAGTGAACCCCTCATTTTATTATAAACAATTTTGTTGTTGAAAGTACCCGCATTCAGATTTTTTTAAGCATTCGGGATCCAACGGAAATACTTTTCGGGATTCAACGACAATAAAACGTAATTAATCATTTTTTAAATTCGGGATCCAACGGAAATACATAATAATGTTTTGCGGGATCCAACGCCAAAAATATTAAAATGGGATTCAAAAACGGGATCCAACGGAAATAAATCGGTTGATGTGCTGGCGTCTGTACACCAAAAAATACATAACAAAAAAATACGATTATTACAAAACATAAAATGGGCCTTATCCGCTTCCTGCGATCTCTTCCAGGCAACCTTGTATGTACGTTACGTACATTCAAAAAAGACATAGGTATCTATGCAGGATCGTCGGATATAGTTGAAGTTTATTAAGAAACCGATGGATGTTGTCGACTGAAATTTAATTGGATAAATGAGCTGTTTGTTTTCTTTTGATAAAATTAATTATTTTATTAATAGAAAAGTAGGTTTCGGAAAAACCTGTGTTACGTGTCTATTTAATTTATCTAAATATATCATCTAGGCCAATAATAATAATGGATAATGGACTGCCATTATCATCTAGTGATCGACGGGTGGTAGTAACAATATTTCCAAAAGTTCTATCATTCCATAATATTAGGTCCTTACATATGAAATTGGCGTTTTTCGTACTGGCCACTTTAATCACGAATTTCTCCTCTTTGGTAAGGAATTCCAAATTCAAATTTGTACAGCTATTTACTCATGTATTTGTGCTTCGATGACCGTCATTCATTTGTTTTTTTTCTTCTGTTTTTTCTGTTTGCGTCACTCATTTTACAAAATGGAAAATTTAAAATATCGCATTATTTACGAGTACGAGTTCCGCCGTGGCACTAGTGCTGCGGAAACGACTCGAAGGGTGAATGATGTGTATGGCGGTCATGTTGCAAAAGAAAACACAGTTCGTTTTTGGTTCCAACGTTTTCGTTCTGGAAATTTCGACCTGCAGAACAAGCCCCGTGGACGGCCTGAGACCCAAGTTGATAATGGAGAATTGAAGGCTATTGTGGAAGCGGACCCATCGCAAACCACGTCCGAGTTAGCTGCAGGCTTCGATGTTAGTGATAAAACTGTTTTAATTCACTTGAAGCAAATTGGGAAGATTAAAAAGCTCCACGCCACTGCTGCTTCACGACAACGCCAGACCACACACTGCGCAACAGACGGCTACCAAATTAGAAGAGCTTGAATTGGAATGTCTTAGACATCCTCCGTACTCCCCGGACCTTGCTCCAACAGATTACCATTTTTTTCGCAATTTGGATAACTTTTTGCAAGGGAAAAAATTCAACTCCGATGGGGCAGTCCAAATCGCCTTCAAAGATTTTATTGATTCCCGTCCGACTGGTTTTTTTAGTAAAGGGATCAATGAACTACCTATAAGATGGCAAAAGTGCATTGAAAACAATGGTTCATACTTTGATTAATTAAATATATTATATTAAAAAATATTCGACTTTTTGTTCCTTCCATACAAAACGCCAATTTCATATGTAAGGACCTAATATACAGGGTCCCATTAAAATAGATGGACAAATTTTAACACATCGGTCAGAACATCTAACCAAAGATATCCAAGCAAAAAAAAACACTGATTAAAGTGTTATTATTTTGAACTAAAATAATAAATTGTCGGCACATTAGTGTATTTTCGTTAGCTGATTATTTTGCTTATAAGTATCTAATGCGTTATTTTTTTCTTATATATTTTTTTACCATCGTCCTTATTGGTGGTCTGAATGATTTCTAAAAGTTTGTCCATCTATTTTAATGGGACCTGTATATAGCACTTACAATATTTATTCCCACGTTACCCTCACCATACATTTCCCTCATATATATATCCTCATCTATTTATACCCGCACGTCCGCCCAGGCTCCTGTCGTGGGCGGCTTATTGTCCACAAAACATCGCCCGCCCTGACCTTTCACTGTAACATTATATTGTTTACTTACCGCAGTATCTCTTGGAGACATGAAAGTCACTGTTTTCTTTTGCGATAATAATACAATTAAAGTACGAGGTCGTTATTATGGTACAATTTTTTTTGGGGTAGTTCGGGTGGCTGTGTCACTTTATACTGTATGATGGTCTCTTTCTTAAAAAGAGCATGCCTTTCTAACGCCTGCGTATTGTGTCCCACCCAATATCAGTAAACAATATGGAAACGTAACAGGTCTTGACGGCCTAAACTCGCATAATCAGCCTGTAATGTTCCCACGTTGGGACACAGGTCTCCTCTCTGTCAGAGGGAGTGGGCCACGAACCTGGTGGTTAATGGCCCACTCCCTCTCACAGAGAGGCCCGCTGCGCCTGGCCGGGCGGGCGCCGGCGGGCCCCGTGTGGGTTGGCGGATGTCACATGTCTTCGAATTTTTGGTTCTAGGACATGCCGGTTTCTTCACGATGTTTCCTTCACCGTTTTGAGAGCAATGGTAAAGAAATAATTTACACAAAGTAAAGCGCCTATCTGGGTTCGAAGCTATGACCTACAACTCGTAAGTCGTGGCCGTGCACTGGGCCACCACTAACCCTGCATATAGTGTACTATAATATCAAAATCTGACGATTCTTTTCAAGAAAACTTTTACGTAAAATTCTATTTAAAAAACCGGCAGCAAATCATAAAATATTACTATAAGCGCCATCACTTATTGTTTCACAATAACAAGCCATCAAATGCCCGTTGTACCACTAAGTGGCTACAAATGGAAGCCATTTGCTTAATGTTTGAACGCAGCACGCAAACAACATGGTGTTTATAAATGATTGCTAGTTTAACTCTTTATTACAGTACTGTGCAATATATTCACAGCAATACTGGAGAATTAGCTAGGTAAACAGTGGTTGTGTTAGATAAAACCATTATACGTAACAAGCGAGCATTTTGTTTCAAACTCAAACTCAAAGCAATTATTTCAAATAAACCATTTACAGGCACTTTTGAACTGTCAAGAAGTCGGTCAGTTAGAAAATATGAAGCTAGATGCCTATTCCAAAGCATAGGTACCTATGGAGAAGAACGGGCAAGAAACTCCATGAACACTCTTTGAAATTATATTTTTATAAAAATATTAGTTACATCATTAATGTTGAATTTATAATTAGTGTTTTAAATTTATGTAGAATTAATGTTGAATACATAATTCTAACTCGAATGAGTTAGAATTATGTATATGATAAGTCTAACTCGAATGAGTTGTCGTTAGAAACGGGCGGTGCGAGTGAAATCGTTTCGAGCCTAAAGTGTAAACCAGTGGTATCGTACGGTGATTCTGAGTGGACGGTAGTGCGTGGTAAATCACATAAACAACGTTATAAGCTACTTGGTCAAAAAGGTTGTGCGGTTACTACACCTGACGTTAAATTCCGAGCGGCAGATATTGATATACCGCTATATATCTCGAATGTCAGTAGAAATGCGAGTGAAGAAGACATTATAAGCTATATAAAAAGTAAAACGCAGTTAACTGTTGCGCTTAAAAGAATAAATATGAAAACAAATAAGAGTTACAACGCTTTTAAAATATTTGTTCCTAAAGTGAAGTTAGAACTATTTATGAATGACAGTTTTTGGCCGGATGGAATAACTTTTAGACGCTTTATGCGTTCTGTGCCTATACAGGAGCCGTCAAGTCCGAACGTTAAAAATGCATAAATATGGGTACTGACAATTACAGCAAATTTACTACTTTTAATTGTAAGTCAATTAAGCGTTCAGTTGACGATGTTCGACTTCTCTGTGAATCGTCGGACTTGGTGGCTTTACAAGAGACGTGGCTGCTTCCCCATGACGTATCGTACCTTGGTTCTATCAACAGTAAGTTTGAATACACAGGTAAGTCCGCCGTTGATACTTCAGCGGGTTTAGTGGTTGGGAGACCGTATGGGGGGGTGGCCATCCTTTGGAGGAAGGGCATATTTGAATCGGTTTCTGTTATAAATTGTGAGAGTTGTCGCTTATGTGCTATAAGAGCCAGTACAGGAAGTCGATCTATTGTTATTTTCTCTGTTTATATGCCTACCAATTCAATAGAAAACCTACCCATTTTTGCAGAGGTATTAGGAGAAATTAGTGCTATTGTAGCGAGCATGGATGTAGAAAGTATTTTTATGTTGGGTGACTTTAACGCACATCCACACGAACTATTTTACAATGAATTAATGAATTTTTGCAATGATCAGGATTGGATCTGTGCAGATATAGTAAAGATAGGATTAAATTGTAATTGTCATACTTTTGTAAGTGATGCTCATGGGTGTAGGAGGTGGTTGGACCACTGTGTGGTCTCCCTATCTGCTTGGCAAACGATTGTCAAGGTAGGTGTATATGAAGATGTGTTTGTTTCGGATCACGTACCACTTTATATGACTTGTGACTTGGGTGCGGTTAAGCAGAAGCTGCAATTGGAAAACAAAACGCGAAGTCAAGTTATCTGGGGTGTGAGAAACGAATCGCAAATAAATAAGTATAATGAAATTTGCAACGACAAGTTACGTGAAATAGATTTTCCAATAGAGTTTTCGAATTGCAGCTTTGGTTCCTGTAACCTGGTTGAGCATAGACATGTCTTGGACAAGTTATATTGTAGAATTATTGAGAGTTTGACTGATGCTGCCACGCAGTCGTGTGAGTCAGTGAGTCATAGTGTTGTAAATCGTAAAAGATTGTGCGGGTGGAACAGGCACGTTAAAGACGCTCACAGTGAGGCAAAGCTTCAATTTCTAAATTGGATATTCCATAATAAACCGAGTTCTGGTAACGTTTATGAAAGAATGCGAGATGCACGTAAGATTTTTAAGAGTCGTCTAAAGTGGTGCCAGGATAATCAAACGCAAATTAAAATGGACATAATAACTCAACAAAGAGCTTCAAAAAACTTTGCTAAATTCTGGAAGTCTACAGGGAAGTTGGAGGCAAAGCCTAGCCTCCCTGTGAGTGTGGATGGAAAAAGCAACCCAGGGGACATAGCGAATATGTTCATGGAACATTTTAGAGTAAAGTCACCGCTTGGCATTTCCGTGTCCTTGACGGAGAAAGAGACCACGTGTCGGGGAGACGGTCCACAAATATGTTTGTCAGCCAAAAAAGTAAAAGAGACTATTGTACACATGAGCAGAGGCAAATCTCCCGGACACGATGGTCTCAGTATTGAACATTTTAAGTTTGCGGGGTTTCACCTGCCGAGGGTACTGGCCATGTTTTATACACTGTGCATTAGGCATTCATACTTACCATCGGATATGATGAAAACAATTGTAGTACCTATAATTAAGAACAGGACGGGAGACATCGCGGACAGGGGAAACTACCGACCTATATCCCTGGCGACCACGGCTGCGAAGGTGTTGGACAGTGTACTCGATACTTACTTGGAGAGTTGTATTACCCTGTGCGATTCACAATTCGGTTTCCAACGCAGATTGTCAACAGAGAGTGCCATCCTCAGTCTTAAGTACACTGTTCAATATTACACAGATAGGAAAACGCCGGTTTACGCCTGTTTCCTTGACCTCTCCAAAGCATTTGACCTTGTGTCGTATGATATGCTTTGGAGAAAGCTGAGGGACAGGAACGTACCGACGGAAGTGGTAGACATCCTGAAGTACTGGTATGCTAACCAATTAAACCATGTCAAATGGTCCAATACACTCTCAGACTCATATAGGTTGGAGTGCGGTGTGAGACAGGGAGGGTTGACGTCCCCGCGGCTTTTCAACCTGTACGTAAATGACTTACTAGTGGAGCTCAGCAGCATGCATGTCGGATGCAGGGTGGGCGGTGTTAGTGTAAATAACATAAGCTATGCAGACGATATGGTGCTGCTGGGACCTACTGTACGGTCTATAGGAGAGTTATTGAGGCGCTGTGAGGTTTATGCGGTTAGACACGGACTGTTATATAATGTGATGAAATGTAAATACATGGTCTTTAAGGCCGGGGGTAGATGCCCTGAAAGTATACCTGACATTATGTTCAGTGGCTCGAAACTAAATAGGGTAGATTCATTCAAGTACCTCGGGCATTTCCTCACCGCCGACCTTAAAGACAATGTAGACATTGAAAGGGAGCGCAGGGCGCTATCGGTCCGAGGTAATATGCTGGCACGCAGGTTCTCCCGATGTAGTGTAGATGTCAAAATCACCCTTTTTAAGGCATACTGCCAAAGTTTCTACACGGGAAACCTGTGGGTCGCTTATGCCAAAAGAGCGATAGACGCTTTGCGCGTCCAGTATAATAATATTTTTAGGATGCTGTTGCGAAGGCCTCGCTTTTGTAGTGCTTCAGAGATGTTTGTGCAGAATCGAACCGATGGTTTTCATGAGGTGATTCGCAAAAAAACTGCATCTCTACTAAGCAGAGTACGAGGAACTAGCAACAGTATCCTCAAAATAATAGGGGAGGATATTACATCTCCAATTTTTAAGAAAATGGTGAGGACGGTGATCACCAAATAAGAATCGTTAATATTTTTTGTCACTTTACTAACAATAGTTGTAAGTCGTTATTGTAATTACTAACACTGTGGATCTTAGTTATCTGAAAAATAAAGAATTATTATATATAATTAATGTTAATGTATTTAAATAGAAAGACAGAGAATAGGTTTATTTGCGGTAAACATTACGCAGAGAAAAAACACATTCACGCAAAATAGCTATCGCTCAGCATAATTTGCGAGATAGAGCCGCAGTGCTAGTTCACATAACAATTGCACAAATCTCTGTGACAAAATGTTTACCAACAGAACCCCCTAGTGAAAGACATTCGAGAAAGAAAGAAAAAGCTATTTATTGCGACTCGTAGGTACAGGAAGATCAGTAACTAAACTACACACAGTCAAAAATAAAAAAAAACCTAATGTATTTTTTTAAAGTAACAAAAAGATAAATGAAGTCCTATACGACGCCAATAGGCTCCTATCTCAGCATGATGCTGCGACATTTAAAAAATAAACGTCGCAGCGCTGGTATTCTGATAGGGCCCGATTCGAACGCTTGAAGATGTTTGCAATAGTATGACCACGTATGACTACTGGTACAGATAGCGCCATCCACGAAGACGCGCCCCACTCTTCTTCCTAATCGCTTACAGTACAATTGGGCAACATTCAGCTAGTGTTTTAGTTTTGTCCCTTTAGGTCAATACACAGTAATTACTTATTAGTGGGTAATTAGTTTGTATCAAACAACTAAAACACTAGCGGAATTAACTAGCGATAACCACTAGCGATTACTTATTAGCACTATGTATACTAGCGACCCGTCCCTATTTCGCACGGGTGCAATGGCAACATGTCAAAACATCGAGATTTTTGTGATATATCTAAGTTAAATATGAATGTATTACACGCATAAACCTTCCGAAATAAATGTTCTAAATTAAAGTGAAAATCGCATCAAAATTCATTGTGTAAACATCTAAGCGGTCGCACAGGAAATATTATTTATTTATTTATTAAAATCTGCCTTATCACTATTATTAGAGGTGTTTACCTAATTCGATAGCGTGGTCTTAAAACACAGCGTGGCACCGTGGTTTTCTTGGTTTTATAATATGAATAGATGTATAGATATAGCCGTAAGTAAATGCGACTGGCCAGTACTTACTTAGTGGGTGACTGTGATTCACATGTTTGAGGATGAATTTCCGTAGTCCCATTAGCCTTGGTTTAGTTTTTGCTTGCAGGGGCTGCCGGTGGATCAAAGCATTAGGGAACATAGACAAAAAACGTTGTAAGTAGCTGAATCTCGACGCTGGAAATAGTATCCATGATTAGTGGCACATTCAATGAGAAGAAAGATTAGGGAATCGGAAGGCCCGACCCGTTTCATATACAGGGTTACTTGTAATTCGACGTCTATCCGTCAGGAGCATATCGAATTATATCGAAAAACTCTTAAAATTCAAATATCTCGAAAACTATTGAATTTCAGCCATACATATATAGGGGTTCAATTTGTTGCATTTTGGCCCCCCTATCAGCTCCTGGCGGATATACGTCAAATCACAAGTAACCCTGTATACACAAACAATAATGAAATCATCAAATAGTTTTAGAAGTATTACTGAACAGCAGGCGAATATTCCAAAGTACATAACTACACAAGAATGTTCAGGTGCGCTTTTTCCTAACGCAATTATGTTATGGTGGACGTCCACGTCCACGTCAACTCACGGCATCACAATAACACAGGAAAGTAAAATGTATATGGGAATATAAGAAGACACTTTTAAATTTTCGTCTAAGTAACGTTCATCATCATTCATCATCAATTTTATTTTTATTTATCCATTTATTTCAGGCATCAAGGCCCATATAAAACATAAAATACAATATTAATATAACTTAAAAATACTATAAATACATACAACATTATAATCACACTAACAGCCTGCGCAGACAACGGATTTTTGTCCGCGGCGATAGAACGTATGGAAATCTATGCAATAACGCACACGAAGGACAAGTAGACAGCTGGGATTTCCATACATTCTATCTTTGCGGACAAAAAAGTCCACGGACAATAATCTGTCGTCTGCGCAGGCTATATGAAACTAAACACGAAGTGTCGGCGTCATGTTTCGCTGACTGGTGTCATGTAGCCGGCCACGAAACCGGCGGTACACAACACCCTTCGGCCAAAACTCTTCCTTGAGGAACTTCTCGAGATGGTGTGTCGGAACACCACGAACGACTTGAAGTTCGTGTTGTGACGCGACTCCAACTTCTCGACCCTCAAAATCCAGTTGGTCTTCACAACAATTGCAATGAAATCAATTTATGAAATTATAAAAGTGCACATTGTAACACCCTTATTCAGTTAACATAGTATTTACGCAACATAACGGATTCCACAAGCAAAATCTAACGTGTACCTGAGTGCCTAAAAATAACTACGTTTTTATGTCTATTCGACGCAAAACATTCAAAATGTATGCCTTTGTGGAGGACTGCTTGACTGAATAATTCATGTACTCGGATATATTTATGAAGGGGGTTTCAGGGACTCTTTTCTATGCCAGTTAATGGACGATAGTGAGGCGTTTTGTGATTTTGAAGGTATTGTAGTATTTTTAGAATTTCTCATTGACAGAGTCTGGATGTATAGCCGGTTGATGGCAATAGGCTCGCCCACTACCTATACAATCAATCAACTCAGCCTATCGCAGTCCACTGCTGGACATAGGCGTCTCCCAGACTGCGCCACAGCACCCTGTCCTCCGCCTTCCGCATCCAGTCTACCCCAGCCACCTTCTTTAGTCGTCCGTCCATCTAGCTGGGGAGCGTCCCACACTACGCTTGCCGGTACGCGGTCTCCACTCCAGGACTCGTCTGCTCCACCGGCCATCGGTCCTTCGACAGACATCGCCAGCTCACTGCCACTTCAGTTTGCTTACTCTGCAAGCTATTTCGGTAACTCCGGTTCTTTTCCGGATAATTTCATTCCTGATTTTATCCTTCAAAGAGACTCCGAGCATAGGTCGCTCCATAGCGCGTTGAGCGACCTTGAATTTGTGGACCAACCAGACCGTCAGTGTCCACGTTTCAGCACCGTATGTCATGACGGGCAGGACGCACTGGTTGAAGACCTTAGTCTTCAAACACTGCGGGATAGGCGACGAGAAGACTTGACGGAGTTTTCCAAATGCTATACATGCGCCCCCTATTATATGTGACTTAAACAAATCTGGTGAAATGTGTGTGTGCTGTAGATGCACCTCTGCATGACTCTTCAGGAGCTTGTGCGTATTTGGGTTCAAAATTTTCGGGGTTTGAACGTCTCATCATCATCTGCCTAGCCTTTTCCCAACTATGTTGGGGTTTGATCGTCTATTGTTTTGATTTTTCTTTTACGTTATTTGTGGGTAATTAGATTATTATTGCATAATCAGCCGATAATGTTCCCACTACTGGAATACAGACCTCCCTCGCTCGACTCCCCGGTGTCACATGACTTCGAATTTTTAGTTCTAAGACATGCCGGTTTCTTCACTATGTTTTCCATCACCGTTTTGAGAGCAGTCGTGATCAAATAATTTACACAAAGTAAAGTGCCTGTCTGGGTTCGAACCTACGACCTAAAACTCGTAAGTCGCAAAGTCAAAAGTCAAAGTCAAAGCATTTATTTCAAATAGGCACATAAAAGGCACTTTTGCACGTCAAAAATTATCTTAAAATAGAATTGATTCTAGTCGCCCATTCCAAAAGGTAGTTTTCGTATGGAGAAGAACGGGCAAGAAACTCCACCATTACTCTTTTAAAATGTTTTAGGTACAATATTTTGCATGGGTACATTAATTATATAATAACATGTGAGGACGATGCACCTAAAATAAAATTCGCGACCGTTTCTTCTGGGCCAGCATTGGTCACTGTAATTAGATACGCTTAAGTGTAATTTAAAAGGTTGCCTTTGACTTCTTACTTAGTTAAAAGGCTCTGGCGAATCGTTTTAATCAGCAGTAGGTACTTAACTTTGATGGGTAATTTGGGCCTAAACCTGTAATTTATTTCAACTGTAAATCTGAACGTTCTAAGCTTTATTAACATACGAGTTTTAATTTTAGGAATATAAAACAATTATAATTATTAATGTTTGGTAACAATTCATAATCTATAATATCTGACCTATCCTTGTACTATCGCGGACACTCCCACCTGACCACCACTAAGTTAATTTTTGCTTGCACTCAAAAAATAGAAGCGCTCTCTAGTAAACGCGCCCAGGTCAAATAGTTCGTCCGTAAAATTCATTAAAGGAGTACACGTGATGCGTCAGCTGCGCAGTGCAGGTTACAACTAATTGCGTTATCGCTTTCCTAATAGGCGAAAACTTTAAGGGGGCGTGGCTTGGCGCCGCCGCAGGATTTAGGCAAAAAAATTTTAAGTGATCAGGCGGAAAAGGCCGCGATTGTACACTATAGATTTGTAGACCATTTTCTATTTTATTAAGTACCTAGTACTTGTGACAGGCCTACACTGCCCTTCCATACCTATTACCACTGTAATTTGAAAACATTGTAAAAGCCAGTTATTTTTAAATGTGTAACCGTGGACTAATTGGAACCGTGCAGCAAAATTCTGAAATTTCATAAGTGACCATGTACGTTTATGTGAAATAAAATATTTTGATTTTGACCTTTTCACGACCTGCAAAACTTTTAAATTCCCCAATAAAACCCAAATATCCTTACACAGAAAACAGCTTTACCACAATATATAATTCAGGAAGGTATCATTTGAACCCACGACCAGTCAACGCCCTTATATGAGCTATTGCTCGATTATTTTCTTTATTCCTTTCCGTGGCTTATAGGAATGCTTGAACTTACTCATAATTAGAAAATTTATGAAAATTATTGTAGTAATGTTATGAATAAAACATGGTTTTATTTCGAGTCGGCTTTATAGTGTGGTGTCACGCTTGAGTTCATTGACATAATTTATCGTGACGTGCTCGATTCGTGTAACTAACCAACTAATATCGGTTTAAATTTACATTCTCATAATCTTGAAGAATATCGAAAATTCTTCATAGCTTCGCATAGAAGTTTCAAGCTGTATTTACAGTAAACTTGCCTCCGGTAGCTGTAGATCTATTCTGTAAATATACGAGTATCACCGTGAAAGCTTAGGGTAGTTGATATCTAATGTTGCAGTTTTAGTTTTCATCAAAATCGAGCCCGCGACTCCTTTGAGTAGGTACTTTTCGCTATTCCTCATAGTTTAGAATTTGGCCATCCACGCCCACTTGGAAAATTCAGCCTGTATAGTATTATATTTTTTTTTACTCAGCCTACAATGATCGCACTGCGTCGATAATTTCAATAATGTGTGGTCACTACCACTGGTTAAAACCGCATTTGTGGTGCGCCCACACCCAAACCGCGTAAGTAGCACTGATAAATGAATTATACGATTTACTTCATAAATTTTTGATGTATCTACGATTTTGCATCGCAGTTATCTTTATTGTCGTTGCTATATGGTTGCTGTCAGATGTAAACTAACTCTGAAAGAAAGGACTCCAAATATATAGCTAACTAGCTGCGCCCCGCGGTTTCACCCGCATAAGTTTTGATCCCGTGAGAATATCGGTATAAAAAGTAGCCTATATGTTAATCCAAAGTGTCAGCTACCTTCATACAAAATTTTATCAAAATTGGTCCAAACCGTTTGAGCGTGAAGGAGTAACAAACATATAAACACATACTCACAACCTTTCGCCTTTATAAATAATAATAGTGTGATTGACGGGTGTCACGAACGCGTTTTCAAATTATTATAGTATACGCCCTAACTAATGTAATATACGTAGTAAAGAAGCAACTTTAAATATAAGTCATACTAAACTATTTTCCAACCACCAAGACACAGATTCCTACAACCCAAATTATCATTCAGAAGATTCGGAGCTAGTGAAACAAGGAAACGCCACCGTTACATCCCGAGGGGAGGAATAAATGAATTGGAAATTCCGCAACATTAAAAATGTAAAACTTAGTCCTACCTTCTAATGGATGGTGCTGAAAAAGAAAAAAATTCTCATAATGATAGGGAAAACGGTAACGTGTATTGGAAAAAGTTTTAATTTCGAAAAATAGGTCGCCATTTTGAAACAATTTAAGGGCTGATTTTTCAATTGGCTTTTAACTTAATTCTAGATTATTTATGAATGTGTAATATTTTTTATAGAGGGGCTTGTGGCTAAGTTATAACAGCCGCACGGAGCGACCGATAAGGTTAAGCTACGCTTGCCGCGGTTGGTCCATGGATGGGTGACCATCTTTACATACCAAGACCCCTCCGTGCCTCGGAAAGCACGTTAAGCCGTTGGTCCCGGCTGTCATTCGTGAATCTTTAACAGTCGTTACGGGTCGACAGAAGCCCGAAAGTCTGACAACCAATATTACCCAGTAACTGGGTTTTGGAGGTCAGATAGGCAGTCGCTCCATGTAAAATACTGGTAATCAGCTACTTCCGGTTAGACTGGAAACTGACCCCAACATAGTTGGGAAAAGGCTAGGCAGATGATGATGTGTAATATTTTTTTTAAAAACACACAATTTCATTCCTCGTGTAAAAGATTAAGTATTCCCTAAGCTATTTTGCAAAGTTATCAATCAGTCAGCTCAGCCTCATGTCATGCTGGACATAGGCCTCTCAATGCCTGCCAGGGTCATGGGTTGTTCGAAAGAGTTACCGTGGTCCTTGGCACAGGCAACAGAAGGAACACGGGTGGGCTTTAGTCAGTAAAAGTCTGACACGCCCTCCCGCTCCACCCAGAGCGGGAGAAGTTATTTGATAATTTCCCACAAAAAAAAAACCGAGTGTGCTTATGACCACACTACTGAAGTGAAACTTCATACGTATTAGGCTATGAGAGGAAGAGAGAAAGAAAATGTGCGCGCGCACTGCTTTCTCTTGCTTATATCCCCCACTCAACTCCCGTTCGCCTCGCCCGATCACACTTTTCGTAACGCTTACGTCACGCGTTCGCCAGCTTACTCCCCAAGTCAAGCGTTCGTAAAGAAGTTTCACTTCAAAAAGGCCTCTCATTGTCCTCCGTCTACCGTATCCACTCGGTCCCAGCAGCTTTTGCAAAGTTTTGAGGCAATTGAATTAGTCTCATTTCAGCATTGATATATATCAATGCATTTCAGTCATTATTTTTGTTCCTCTCATGAGTAGGGTAATAATCACCGCATATGGACAGCTTTGAAAAAGTAAGAGTTGAATCCCTTAATTAATATTTAATTGAAATAATAATCTTCACCATCCATATAATCCATATATTTCAGTCATACAATGAAACATACCCATCAATGGAATAAAGTCGTACTCATTCGCAACAGCCTTCGATTTTGCAATTCCACAACATTTGGTTTACATAGGTATTAAACTATTGATAATTTTCGTTGATAAATTCGATAATTTGCGGTCACTGCCACCGGTCAAAGCCGCATTCGTGGTGCGCCGTAACACCCACACAGCGTAATTTACGCTACAAATTATACGATTTCCTTCAATAATTATACATTTTTGATGTAAGTACAGACGTCAGCACATCAAGCTACCCGAAACTCAAATTTTTACAATCAACCTTGAACCTAATGCGAATATTGATAAAGTTTAATATCTATCAAAGAAAGACAAATTGTAGTAGCTTGATGTGCTGGCGTTTGTACACATAAAAATACATAAACTCATACCTTCTTCCGATGGGGTTCGACAGAACGCCACCTGCTACGAACCTTACATACTCCTTTCGCTTCGTTCACTTCGTTTACATTGAAACATCTGGTCGCTGGTTGCGAGTACTACGCACTGACCTTTATAAAAAAGGTCATTATAATGTTCTTTCAAAGCGTTCACATATGCCTTGTAAATACCTTTTGTTAGTCGCCATTTACTCGTCTCAACATGACCAAACCCCCAAATACCCGAAAACAAACAGTGGAAGTTGAGGGTTAAAAACGTAGCAATTCAATTACCTATGCACTTTCTTAGTTGGCCCAAAACCCCATTGACTAATGGTGAGCACAACATTCTACTGAGTTTTTCTCAGGATGTTGTGTTGTATTTTTGACCATAACCATTTGGTTATGGTCAAAAATCTTATATTTTGTCATTGCCTTCTTTCGTTCTGTATGTCTGATGGGGAACTGCCCGATGATTCATGTCGGGCCGTTGTATTTATGCTAGATGCGCGGTAAACTCTGCTTGCGAGATGCAGGATTTTGCGTGACGTCAGTAGTTCGCATGTGGCGTTGTAGATACCGCTACACACACAACAAAACAATAACAACACCTGAGTTATTCCGATCTCATGCAAACGAAACACAGTTGTGGACGGTAACAAAGTGAATTATTTCGTCTCATACATTATGGATGCAGCACAATCCGATTGAATTGCTATTTTACGAGACAAACAACACGTTTCGTGATCGGAGATTTTCGGGAATTCAGGAACGGTATTGTTGTTGTGAAGAGTATTTTTATGGTTGATTGGTTTAGCTTGGAGTAAGTGGATTTCAATCAGACATGAGGAGATCTGCAGAAGAACCAAGGTAACCGACAGCCCGAAGAATTGCCAGACTTAAATGGCAGTGGGCAGGACACATTGCTCGCAGAACAGATACCCGATGGGGCCAAAAGGTTCTGGAGTGGCGACAGCGTACCGGAAGATGTAGCGTTAGAAGGCCTCCCACAAGGTGGACCGATGACTTTGTGAAGGCCGCAGGAACCCGTTGGATGCGAAAAGCACAGAACTGGTCGAAGTGGAGGTGCTTAGGGGAGGCCTATATCCAGCAGTGGACGTCTTTTGGCTGAAATTATGAAGTGGGTTACTGATAAACATGTTAAGTAGTAAGTAGGTCAAGCAGTGAACAAATTCTGTTTACAGGTACTACAGTGGAGTAATTTCGTAACACATTATCGGTAGCAATGGAGTTATCGTTACGGGTCGTCAGAAGCCAGAAAGTCTGACAACCAGTTTTATCAAGGGGTTTCGTATTACCCTGTAACTGGGTTGTGGACGTCAGATAGGCAGTCGCTGCATGTAAAATACTGGTACACAGCTGCATCCGGTTAGACTGGAAGCCGACCCCAACATGGTTGGGAAAAGGCTAGGCAGATGATGAATGGCTTTGATTTTGACAGTTCAACAACATTCATTGTGTTATTTACGCAGGTTTTAAAAAGTTATTTATTCTTTGTATATTTACATAATTTAAAAAGCTAACAATCTTAAAATAATAATATGTACAAGTATATAAAAAGGGAGGGAAAATAATCAAAGAGCATCAAAAAATTCGTCCGCATCACTGTCAACGGGAAACGTGCCCAAAAGGCTGGCAGTATTGCCACGTTGTATGGCAATGCTGATTCTTTGGCCAAAAAATAGGCCAGCCCTCTGGTCACGTGATGAGTCGACCAACCGCTTGGCGATGTCTCGGTTATTTACGTGGTTGTAATTAGTATCTAGTATCACCCATAGATAAGAATTCAGTCTTAAAACTAAGTAAATACGAGTACCTATTATGTGTGTAACGAGTATTTTCAATTTTAAAGTCTATCTAATTTATGTTATGTTTTCTCCTCGCGTTAGTGCTAGGCTCTCTGAAGGGGTAAATTGACAGCTGCCACCTCTTATGAACTTCTTAGTGTATCAAAGTTAACCTTAACATGTGGGATTTCGGTGCCCCCAGATTTATTCGTTCAATCTCAGAAGATCCATTGGCCAGATCCATGATGGATCTAGTGACGATTGTTTTCTCATTGGATCCTGATTTCAAGATGTGGATCTACTGAGATTTTTTTCTCAGAAGATCCACTGGCCAGATCCATGATGGATCTAATGACGATTGTTTTCTCATTGTATCCTGATTTCAAGATATGGATCTACTGAGATTCTTTTTCTCAGAAGATCCATGAGCCAGACTCATGATTGATCTTATTCAACCTACATGATGAGTCTTTTTGATATGAGAAAATATGAGTAATAAATTAATATACTAGCTTTTGCCCGTGGCTTCGCCCGCGTGGAGGTCAGAAATTGTCCCACGGGAACGTACTATCGGGATAAAAAGTATCCTATTTCCAAAAACAATATTCTCGTCACATAATCCCTTAGTTTCTTTTTATGACTCCAAAGGGTCTCTCTGATTTTCATTAGGAAATTCTTACCGCCAGCTCGCAGTTAGGATTTAAATTGTCCGGTTATCCCCGTGGCCACGAGCTATACGCTCAAGCGACGCTCGTCTGGCGACAGCGACTGCGGCGAAAACAAATGAAAGAAGTCGTTTAGAGCATTCCATGAGTCACCGTGACGCGACTTGCGTAGCGACTGACAGAAGGAAATAGGTAACGCGCGCGCTAATGGGGGATTTACGAGTACACTAGGCCGATTTGGGCCGTGCGGCAGGTCGCGCCAAATCGCCTCACATACCTAATGCCATTTACACAGGACGATAAAAACCCAATTAACTAGTTCATTTTGCCTCAAAATGTCGACTTTGATGCGGCGGGCGATCGCCTGCAACTAAGCATTTTCACGGTCCATTTAAATCATCCGCCTCATGCGACTTGCCGAAAACTACTCTACTTTGGAACTTGCAATTTTAGTCAACTGCGGTTTAGCCGAATTGCTATTTAGACAGTCGATATTCGCCGTGCGGAAAAAAATATTCGGCTATAGTCACCGTCGACATACGCACGACGGCTGCAGTTTTTTTTATATTTTTATTATTGTTGAATGGGCCCGCTCTTGACCTCGATCACGCCTGATGGAAAGCGATGGATAAGGTCTATAATGGAACGAGCGTGCCCAGGAGATGCCTAAGGCACTGGAACTCCGACGCGTCGACAAAACATAGCAGGCTGCTTGACTCCGGTGGGAGGGTGGTCGCAAACTAGGCGGGCGTTAGCCCTACCACTGCAAGGGAAGAATTGGCAGGTCAAATAAGGTGTTGAATGTGACTGTTCAGGATGCGCCGAGCGCTCGGTTCAGTTGAGTAACTGGCGAAACAAACTGCGCTATACAAATCGAAATGAGAGATTGTACTCATCATTATAAACAACTTTTACTATGGGAACAAACCTGAAATCGCGAAAAATAAATCAGCTGTTCCCTACATTTTGACGAGTTATGCGAACATAAAGGTAGGGAACAGGTGACTTTTTTTTCGCGATTTCAGTTGTTTATAATGATGACTACAATCTCCCATTTTGATTTTTCGCATGTTTCCAATTTCACCCGGTATATAGGCCTCTGCCGTTGACGCGTGCCGCTCGTGTATATGAGTAGGTACTTAACGAGTACCTACTTTCGTTTGTTGTCTCCGCATTTGCCGTCGTAAGACGCGTGTGGCTCGTGGCTACGGGGTAATGGCAATAGGTCGCCTCAAAGGCGCCATAGGGTGCAGTTACTAAACACCCCTTCACACCTCTTCAGGCGTGAAGTTATATAAGGGGCTTCCCCTGCGGACCATTAAAGGCTTGCAGTAGCCCTTCCTTCCTTCATACAGGGCCCATACGTCTTCAGAGTTAAACGTGATTAATTACTAAAAACAACCTAAGGTCGTTAGTAGGACGTTAACTTATTCATCAACACTGGCCGCAAACTAAGTGCTGCTAACTACGTTAAATTATAGTTAAGTTACGAATAAGTTTGAGTTACACTTTGAAAACGTATTTATTGAAAATTAAACTTGGATAAATGTCTGGAAAGTTTTGTAAAGATAAAAAATATATACAATTCATAGTCTATCACTAAAATATATATATTAAATACAAGTATAATATAATAAAAAATAAAAGAAAAAGGGAGCAGCTCATTGGGCAACAAAAATCGTCCGCATTGCTGTCAATGGGAGAAGTGCCCAAAAGGCAGGCAGCATTACCACGTTGGATGGCAATGCTGATTCGTTGGGCTAAAAATAGGCCAGCCCTCTGGTCACGTGAAGAGTCAACCAACCGCTTGGCGATATCCCGAAATATTCAATGAGCACTCGGACCCCAAGGCCCTATTGTTTCAACCCCAAACGGGTCAAACATAATAATATAGCTCCCAATAAGGTTATTATATTTGCGCCGTTTGAGGTTTTCTACTCCTGCAAAAAATTATATCATTTTTTATTAAAATTACTACCAATCTGCCCGTGCTTCGCACAGGTGCAATGGCAACTACGTTGAAACATCGAGATTTCTTAGATATATCCAAGAATAAGTTGAATATAAGTTGTATTTTTTCGGAACATGCTCCAAATTATGTTAATGGTGCTTGTCAGTCTATCTATCCTCAATATACACTCCATCATGATTTATTCAACCCATATCTATCTATATTAATCCTATGCTAGTCAGCAAAAAGATGAAATATCCAAGTCATTACATATAAATCGGTTTGGACGCAAAAAGAATCGCGATGTGACATATCAATGGATACTTTGGGGCAAAAAATCGTGAGTTTGTGATAGAGTGATGTGTCGTCAATTATTTAACCGTCTGTCCATGGACAGGGATATAGATTTGTGATGTTTATTTTGGTGACATTGATATTATTTTTTATTTTTGACAGGCCTGATGGTCTAGTGGTTAGTGACCCTGACTGCTATGCCGGAGGTCGTGGGTTCGATTCCCACCCAGGACAAATGTTTGTGTGATGAGCACGATCATTTGTTCTGTGTCTGGGTGTAATTTAGAAATATATAAGTATGTTTATCAGTTGTCTAGTTCCCATAACACAAGCTTTGCTTAGCTTAGGACTAGATGGCGTTGTGTGATAGTTGTGGAATATTATATTATATATTATTGTGATGAACTGTTGGGCAGTGGGCTAAGTTTTTCAATGTGATAATAAAATGTAAAATTTTGTTGACAAAAACGATATTTTAGCTGCATTCAGTTGCAACATAAGGAACTACACCACACAAATTCATATAACACTACTTGCTATGTGAAATATCAGTGACAGAAAGTTATTAAAATATTATCAATATAAACTAAGTGGAAAAAATTCGTATTATTGAAGCTAACTCAAAAACTTCCAAAGCAAAGTTAATAAAATGTATATGGGACCACCCTTTTTTTTATGGATGGGAAATAATCAAATGACCCCTCCCGCTCTGGGTGGAGCGGAAGGGAGTGTTAGACTCTTACTGACTAAAACCCATCCGTGTCCATCGCGTCCTTAGCCCTTTAGGTTCGGGATGCTTCGGCCCTGGCAGGCCCCTTCCTTTTTGCTGACATCTCTTGGAGGCGCGCGTGGAACACGTACGCGCCGTCCGGCACGGGCCTGGTCCTGATCGGACGGTGAGCATGGGACCACCCCTGAAGTATATCTTATCCTTAAAAGAAAACAGAATATTGCAAATCCGTTTACTTATATGTATAAGACGAAGTTATGCCCGAAAATACATAAAAAAATATATATTTCAACATCCAAATTGAGAACCTAATCCTTTTTTGAACTCGGTTAAAAAAAAACACTCACGTAACAACTTCAATAACTAAACACTATATCAACTATTAAGTTTAAAATATATATGTATAAAAACTCATACAAAACTATGGACGTCAGCCATTGACGCGTGTAGCTGATAAGATACCCCACAATTACCAGTCAAGGGTGCCATGGACTACTCATAGATTTATAACATCATAAATAGACATATTATTACATTACGAACACCATAATAATAGAGATAAGTCCATCATAAATGTATTGAGAGATTAGAAGTTATTTGTTGCAAATATAATATTAAACACGTGGCTCACTCGTGTAAGGTGGACAATAATTATTTTATTGCGGTAATTTGTGTTAAGACCCGACGACGAGGGGCCCGTGGCTAAATTATAAGGGCCACACAGGTCGATCGATCAGGTTAAGCTACGCTTGCCGCGGTTGGTCTGTGGATGGGTTGATCTATACATACCGAGACCCCTCCGTGCCTCGGAAAGCACGTTAAGCCGTTGGTCCCGGCTGTCATTCGTGGATCTTTGACAGTCGTTACAGGTAGTCAGAAGCCCGAAACTCTGACAACCAGTCTTACCAAAAGGGGTATCGTATTACCCAATATCTGGGTTGTGGAGGTCAGATAGGCAGTCGCTCCATGTAAAATACTGGTATTTAGCTGCATCCGGCTAGACTGGAAGCCGACCCCAACATAGTTGGGAAAAGGCTAGGCAGATGATGGTAATTTGTTAAGACCATCTCTCTCATCGTCTCGAAACACGAACCTGACCTATTCACAAAACCAAAGTTTCCATATTAAGCAAGTTATTTTTCACGAGAGCGAACAAACGACGTCCAATTCTAGTTTCAAAACAAAAGGTGAGCGCACAACATGGCGGACGTGACGCTGACACTCACAAAACGCGTCAGTTTCGCGTCAAAGTGAACATGATCAAAGAGACTGACAAATAAGGAATGACTGACATTCTTGGGATGTCAATAGTGATGTAAAAACAATAGTATTGCTTTGTATTGTCTAACTTTGAGTTTTGAGGCAGATTTTGGCTTAGATTTACGTATTCAGATAAAATATATCGTCATGTTCGTGAACGGGCGCCGTCGGTTGAGACTGGTCATCTCTTAATTGTCAAGGCTTATCTTTAATCTTATTTTTGTAATTGTTTCTTCATTTAAATTTACATTGTTCTCACATATAGAAGCAACAAGAATAATGTACCTAGGATTTTGTAATATTCTTGATTTAAAAGAGTGTCCATGGAGTTTCTTGCCCGTTCTTCTCCCTAGAGATCTATGCTTTGGAATGGGCAACTAGCTTCAACTTTCTGACTAACTGATCAACTATTTAATTTTGACAATTCAAAAGTGCCTGTAATGGTTTAATTGAAATAAATGGTTTTAGTTTGAGATAAACTTAACATACGAATAGTTTAAACATAGGTACTTATATACTGCTTTCTTCAATAGTTCAAAATTATTTAAAGGACTCCGTGAATGAGAGATTCCATTTGATATAGAATAGAATACTCTTTATTATTTACATCATAAATATTACAGCTATAAATGTGGAAATTTTACAAAGAGTGACACAATTGGCGGTCTTTTCGCTAAAAACCGATCTTTTAAAGACAACCTTTGGATGGATTTAGAGGGAAAGAGGAGAGACATTATTGCAGGATATAATTACGAGTATTATCACGGGCACTGTGTTGGGAACGCGTTAAAATTCTAATGCGAACCTTTTTTAAACTCTCATAATTCGTTGGCTTTCCTTAAAATATCCAAGGACCAGGAGCATAAGTCGTAGATACCTAAATAGGATACCAGACAGAGCAGTACAAATATTCTAGATATATAGTACATAAACATACGCCTTCTTCCCAAGGCTGCTTACCCGGCAGTGACAGAACGCCACCTGCTCTGATCTTTACATACTCGTTTATAAAATTCTAGATACGTACAAAAAAATGGCGGAAAGCTGTCACAACTCAATTGACTCGCGCCCTCTCTGCAGAAGCTCTGATACAAAGTATTGAATAGCAATGGCGCCAAAAATGGCAGTTTCAATCAATAACTCAACAATGCTCCCACAGTTTTCACAATAGCCTTTAGAAACACGCTTTGATATTGCCGTCGTGAATGGCACGCCACTAACTGCGTGCTGCCAACTATGTACGCGTTCCATTGACAATCGCGTGACAACCTCAGGACACGCATTTAATTAAAACTCGCTTAGTAAGGAGTAATTAGTGTTTGGACAAACAGTGGATAGGTTCAGAAGTTCTATCATATTGTACAAGGTGTATGGGACCATACACCTTGTACAATTGTTGTTATTGACGCGCAAAGTGTTACTATGAATTCAGTACCTGATTCTACACCACCCATTGTCTAACGTTGGTTATTTAAAAACTGTCATCTGTATACATACATTTTGACCGTGGACAGACGATCAATCTACTACAATGTGTCAATTTGTTTTTATAGATTTTCAACTTTATTACTAAAGCATAAGGTTCAATGTTAATTGGGTAAATTTGACAGTTTCGGATAGCTTGATGTGCTGGTGTTTGTTCGAGTACATTGCCGTTTTGTATGAAACAGCAGATTCTTTTTTTATTATCTAACTGTCGAAAACTTTCTACGCTAGGTCTAGAATCATGTGCTGAATATGGTAACAGTTTGCGCGCCCACGCCCCTTACACCGTGAATATCTAACAAATCACGAAGGTAGATGTTGGTGGTTAATTAATCGCGGTTTTGCGGCGTATTTAATTCGCCCAACTTATAGCGGAATGCTCGTCTGGTGTAGTGCAGACCGTATGCCGGACCTACTTAACGTTGTTTCAATCGTGAGGATTTTTAATGCGACCTTAATTGCTCGTTATTTGATCAAAATTACTCCAAATTCAAATATTTTATTGCGAGAAAGGAAAGAAAAAAAAACCGGTTAAGCGCGAGTCGGACTCGCCCATGAAGGGTTCCGTAGCAGCAAGTAACATAATATAAAAGTTCTTGTAGTTCGTTGTAACTTTGTGAAAGGTAAATTGCGGTTTTCGATTTATGACGTATTAAAAAAAAACTACTTACTAGATCTCGTTCAAACCAATTTTCGCTGGTAGTTTACATGGTAACGTACATTATATATATTTTTTTAATTTTATCATTCTCTTATTTTAGAAGTTAGAGGGGGGGGACACACATTTTACCACTTTGGAAGTGTCTCTCGCGCAAACTATTCAGTTCAGAAAAAAATGATATTAGAAACCTCAATATCATTTTTGAAGACCTATCCATAGATACCCCAAACGTACAGGTTTGATGAAAAAAAATTTTTGGAGTTTCAGTTGTAAGTATGGGGAACCCCAAAATTTATTGTTTTTTTTCTATTTTTGTGTGAAAATCTTACTGCGGTTCACAGAATACATCTACTTACCAAGTTTCAACAGTATAGTTCTTATAGTTTCGGAAAAAAGTGGCTGTGACATACGGACGGACGGACAGACAGACAGACAGACAGACAGACAGACAGACATGACGAATCCATAAGGGTTCCGTTTTTTGCCATTTGGCTACGGAACCCTAAAAAAAGATTTGAAAGAAACATGACGCAAAGAAAGAACAAAAGAACAAGTTGGGGGAAAATATGCATCACATCCACGCAAAATGGCCCTCGCTCAGCATAATGCTAAGACCCCAAAAGACTAAAGACTATATAAGCCTTCCGGGCCGTATGTGGATCGCCAAAATGTATTATTTTTAAGGAAATTTCTCGCCGACCGGTCGTCTGGCTCGTTCTTTGGTCAAAGAATTAGCATTGCCACTCAACGTACTAGTTGTCTGGCATTATTGCTGAACTGGGCCTTTTTGGTGCAGCCGTGAGGCACACTTTCCTGCCAATTACTTACATCGGACTTTGCGCTTTTTATTTGTTTTTTTTTATTTTTATTTATCTGATGTATCTGGTGTATTGTGTGTCTTTTAGTCTTTGCTAAATAAATGTATTTTCTTTCTTTCTTTCAACGTGGCAATGTTGCCAGTCTTTTGGGCACGTTTCCGGATGATGAGTGTTCGACGACTAAGTGTCCTTTAAAGTTGTGTAAAATGATTCTTTTAGGCAACTTAATTTAATTTGTTCTGCCAAAAACCCACACATAGTAACGCGCTCTGGAAATTAGTTGCTGACTGCGTTGACTGGTTTAAATAAACATCGGTTTATTCCGCGTAATTATTGAATCGATGCTATTTCGAATCTAGATCAGTTAAATTCATGTTAATCCAAACGTGGACAGCTGTTACTATTCGAGAAACATTGTTTATTTTATTAGTATCTCCCAGTTTAATAATAGCCCCCGGATTCTGCCAGTATCTTTGTAAGATAAGGTAGGATCATCATCTGCCTAGCCTTTTCCTAAATATGTTGGAGTCGGCTTCCAGTCTAACCGAATGCAGCTGAATACCAGTATTTCACATTGAGCAACTGTCTTTCTGACCTCCACAAGCCAGTTTCTGAGTAATACGATACCCCTCGGTAATACTGGTTGTCAGACTTTCGGGCTTCTGACGACCCGTAACGACTGTCAAAGATTTACGAATGACAGTCTTGGTATGTAAAGATGGTCACCCATCCACGGACCAACCGCGGTAAAGCGGCTGTTATTACTTAGCCCATTATTCTATCTACTTGAGCTATTGTCAAGTATCATATCAAATATTACGTATTGTTTATATTTATACAACGTATTTTTTTTTATTGCTAAATGGGCGCGCTCTTGACCCCGATCACGCCTGATGGAAAGCGATAGATGAGGTCTATGATGGAACGAGCGTGCCCAGAAGATGCCTGTTCACTCTTGATTTGAAGGCAGACGGGTTAAATGTGGAAGGGAACACAGATGCCGGCAGAGAGTTCCACACTTTGGCTGTGCGCATAATAAAAGAACGACGTATGAACTTATTATTTTTTTTTTTGATAGGAGACTAAACCATGCTTTCAGAAATCGGAGATATAAGAAGTCCATCATAAAACGGACGTATTAGGATTTTAAAATAGTCAGATCAGGTTAGTTCAGGGTTTCTTACACTGACGAAGTCCGTATCCTGAAGCTAATCGCGAAGCGACTACTGGTTTTACAAAAAAAAAAAAAAGCAAATTTCATCAAAATCGGTTTAGCGGTTTAGGCGTGAAAGGCAACATACAGTTATACTTTCGAATTTATAATATTAGTATGGATTTATCTATTTTTATTTTTGGTACTACCGCGCGAGCTTCCTGTACTCCTTTTTTTGAAGTCGGTTAAAAATAGTTGGCTATGTCCTTCTAGAATGCCAGCTATAGGCACAAACTTCGTGCCATCTGTCAAGCATGATGATTATGGCATTTCCCTTTGACCCTGCAGAGAAGACCTAAGTCCAGCACTAGAATTCCCAAACGGATAATTGAAAACACGTTAAATACACGCACATAATCAGTCTATAATGTTCCCACTGCTGGGACACAGGCCTCCTCTCTGTGAGAGGGAGTGGGCCATAATCCACGACGCGGGCCCAGTGCGGGTTGGTAGATGTCATATGTCTTCGAATTTTTGGTTCTAGGACATGCCGGTTTCCTCACGATGTTTTCCTTCACCGTAAATATAAGTATAAACACGTAATTAGAACTATCGGAACGTACCAGCTGGCTGAATTCCAGTGATCAGTGGTTTACGTACATCAGGCACACGCGGTAGACTAAACGAATAAATTGTTGTAATGATGGAGACCTAAGTCGAAGTGAGAGTTTAGCGAATTAACCTGGGGATTTAATTTTTGTTGTACCTATGTTAAAAATAGTCAGCTGCTGAAGAATCTTTGATTAATTTTTAATTATTGGAATATTGCGTGGGAAATGAACAGGCTGGCCCCGCCTCGGGCCTATTCAAAAACCGATAGGCGACAATTCAACAATTCTACTTAAGGCGGCGGAGGGCTAAACTCACTGGTGGGCATGGCTAAAAACCCGACTACTGAAAAGAATGAAACAAGAAAGTACCTTCCCGTGGTCGCATGCTACCATAGCTTATGAGTATGTTAGTACAGCGGCATGCGACCACGGGAAGGTACTTTCTTGTTTCATCCTTTTCAGTAGTCGGGTTTTAGTTTTTAAACTTGTCTGTAAAAGAGGTTTCAAAGCCGATAAATTACTTAAAACAAGATATCGCAGGCAGACTCAAATAACACGTGAAAACCTAATGAAATATTCGCTGGAAACAGATTTCGGCGAAAGCTTGATTAATTCATTAAGGCAGCCCGGTTTGAAGTCGCTAAGGAAAATAGAGTTCAGCTAAATGCCCAACCAATTTAGGGTTATTAGGCCTTCATTATAGATTCTGAGAATTTCAAAGAAATTGAGAGAAACGATTGGCATTTAAATAAGGATTGTGGCTCCCCAGTGAATTGATCGATGAGGGTGAATCGGGGAAACGTATTATTATGGAACAGAAAGAACAATGGGTAAAGTTGTATGGGCCCCGTACCCAAAAAAAAAGATGACTGTAGCATTATGAGCTATATCGGTATTCGTTGCCCTCATGGAGTAGTTTAATTAATCCTAAGACAGCATGTCTGAATTCACTTGGAGAAAAAAGATATTTAAGGAAGTTAAATTGGTTTTGAGAAGACGGTGTACCGTCTTCTCTGTGTACAGAGACAAGGTTAATTGTAGCATTATGAACTATGTCGGTATTTGTTGACCTCAAGGAGTAGTTTAATTAATCCTAAGACAGCATCTCTGAATTCACTTGGAGAAAAAAGATATTTAAGGAAGTTAAATTGGTTTTGAGAAGACTGTACCTACCCAGAGACAAGGTTAATTGTAGCATTATGAACTATGTCGGAATTTGTTGACCTCATGGAGTAGTTTAATTAATCCTAATACAGCATGTCTGAATCCACTTGGAGAAAAAAGATAGTTAAGGAAGTTAAATTGTTTTAATAAAATAATAGGAAAGTTCATTACCTTTATTCATTATTGTAATTACCATACTTATATTGGTTCTTATTCAATACTAGCTGAACCGGCAAACTTCGTACCACCTTTAATTTTTTTTTTTTGTTAATTTTATCCCATGTTTTAATAGCTATTCTGTTAATCGGGGAGAGATTATGAGCTATGTCGGTATTCGTTGCCCTCATGGAGTAGTTTAATTAATCCTTAGTCAGCATGTCTGCTGGCAACCGACAATGCAGCATAGAATTAGATACAAAAAAATAATAAAAACAAAACAATACAAGTTCTAAATAAATTTTAATTAATTTTTAATTAAGTTCTGTTAATTTTCTACATCGCTGGAGCCTTATTGAACACGGTCCGTGATCTATTGTAGAATAATCCACACGCTAACAACATTGTCGAAATAATAGAAGTAGAATTAACGTTCCCAACAGGTTTGGTGATTAATATGTTGTGGACTGTAATATCAACCGCCAAAGGGTACGTTTCACAGCGATGGAAGAAAGCGATGTACCATTTCCTAGCCTCAACGAGGAGGAACTTATCTTGTTTAGTTTAGGCACATACCAATTAAAACTCGCAAAATCATACGTGTCAGAGCATTTGCGAAGAGTCATGTAGGTACTCTATAGAGGTATGCGTAGAACCAAGTCCTAATATGAGATATGGCGCAAGTGATTGACTGTCGAGTAATTATTATCTAGTAAGATTATTGTAAGAATGGAAAATTATACCTGTGAGACCTGCTGGTGAAGTATGTTTAAATAGAAACATTTTCAAACGGTTGATTGATGTAGTTTTTTTTTTTGTGCATACCCTGTCTGAAGTCTCTGTGCACGCCACTGCATGATTGCGACCCTCGTGTGTGCCGGGAAAGATAAACATATTAACAACGAGGTTGTTAAACGTGGAATGTGGACTCCGCGATCATTGTGCCGATAGTCGTGACAGCCTGTGGCTTAATAGCCAAAAACGTCGACTAGCACCTGAGGAGGCACTCGTTGGGCAGCTGGATCAAGGACTTGATTCAGAAAGCGGAACTTCTCGACACGACCCACATTATTAGGAGGTTCTTCTCTCCGGAGCCCTGATTGCCGATAGCTTGGACCTGTTCCCGATACCGGTGGGCTACAACTTTTTTATATTTTTAAATGTTTTTATATTCTTATATTTAAAAATATAATTTGTATAAACATGCATAATGAAATAAAGGTGTTAAAATAATAATTAATGAGAATAAATAACGTTCTATTCTTTTATTTTATTCTATTTAATAAAACAATTTAACTTCCTTAAATATCTTTTTTTTCCAAGTGAATTCAGACTTGCTGTCTTAGGATTAATTAAACTACTCTATGAGGTCAACAAATACCGACATAGTTCATAATGCTACAATTAACCTTGTCTCTGGGTACGGTCTTCTCAAAACCAATTTAACTTCCTTAAATATCTTTTTTCTCCAAGTGAATTCAGACATGCTGTCTTAGTATTAATTAAACTACTCCATGAGGGCAACGAATACCGACATAGTTCATAAAGCTACAATCAACCTTGTCTCTGGGTAGGTACAGTCTTCTCAAAACCAATTTAACTTCCTTAAATATCTTTTTTCTCCAAGTGAATTCAGACATGCTGTCTCAGGATTAATTAAACTACTCCATGAGGTCAACAAATACCGACATAGCTCATAATGCTACAATTAACCTTGTCTCTGGGTACCGTCTTCTCAAAACCAATTTAACTTCCTTAAATATCTTATTTCTCCAAGTGAATTCAGACATGCTGTCTTAGGATTAATTAAACTACTCCATGAGGTCAACAAATACCGACATAGTTCATAATGCTACAATTAACTTTGTTTCTGGGTACGGTCTTACTCGTTCTTCTTTGAGACTTCGAAAAAAAGGCTTGATTTTTCTGTCTCGATAATGCGTTCATTTCATGTCTTCTTTCATTAAGAAAAAGTTATGATGAGAGAGAAAACCGTTTGTAGTTAATTGTTTCTGTAGAAATTTATATCTTTGAACCAAGGCGCGTGTCAGCTAATCCTACTAATATTATAAATGTGAAAGTTTGTGAAGACGTTTGGATGTTTGTTACTCAATCACGCGTAAACCGTTGAACAGATTTGGATGAAAAAATAATTGGCACACAGATAGATCATTTCCTCGATAATGTGTTAAACTAGGATACTTTTTATCCCGGTAATGTGTTCCCTTGGGATAATAGTTACTTGTTACGCGGGCGAAGCCACGGGCAGACGCTAGTCTTCTTATATTTTTTCCTGATTTTGAGTGCTATTTAAACATTTATTCATTTTTTAAATAGTTCTACTATAGCTAGTTAAATTACAACTTTGCAAATTGACCAGTTTCGTCAATATAGCAATTTCAGGGCATTGGTGACCCATTGGTATCTGTCCCGACTTACGAGTTTGTAGGTCGTAAGTTCGAACCCAGGCAGGCACTTTACTTTGTGTATTTAATTTCATCACCACTGCTCTCAAAACGGTAAGTATAGGAAAACATCGTGAGGAAACCGGCATGTCCTAGAACCTAAAAATTCGAAGACATGTGACATAATACCAACTTGCACTGGGCTCATGTAGTGATTAAAGCCCACTCGCTCTCACAAAGAGGAGGCCTGTGTCCCAGCAGTGGGAACATTATAAGCTGATTATAGTAATTTCAGACAACTGTCAAAGAATGACAGTTGTGATTTGAACTGATGACTTTCAATTTAAATTGTCCGTATTACATTAAAGAACGATGGTCGTTTTGGCCGGTAGGTATGTCCAATAAAAAAGACCCCTGCATGCCTCGAAAAGCACGTTAAGCCGTTGGTCCCGGCTGTCATTCGTGGATCTCATTTGAACCCTATTGGTCAACAGGCTAGGCTCCATACAAAAATGCCCATCATCCTTTAAATCTTCAGTTCATCACTTTATACAATGCCAAGGCAAGGCTTGCTCCTCTTGTTTAAGAAATGAACAACATGTAATAACAAACGTAAATGGTCAGTAAGACCTAAAATCACTTAATCCACTTCATCCAGTTTGTTCCATCATGTGTTAATACAGTTATAAAAGTCGTGACGTTCCATCCTTGTTGTGATAACCTAATTGGTTGTTCTCGAACACTCGCCGGCTTTGCGGGAAAAATGTTGGTTTTATTGTGAAGGATTTTAAACCGTAATAGGTCTGCAATAGGATAGTTTTTTTTTATTTAGAACGGAAAACAAACAGTGCTAAAACCAATAATTTTTTTAGGTACTGTTCTAGTATAGTCTATAATAAAAGAAACTTTAATTACAAAAATATCAGAAAAATATAATACATTTGGTTTTCAACAACGATGACAGACCGTTTAAAAAAGTGCACTTTAATTTTCTTTGACGGCTAAAAAATGAAAAGTATTTAACATTCTATAAAAAGGTCTATAAAAAATCCTTATAAAAATTAATCGCTGAATGTGTTGCTAAGCGCAAATCTCGAGAGCAGCTGAACTGACTAATTCTTTTTTTTTAATATTCCTTGAAGTACGAGGTTGGTTCTTACGAAGAGAAAAATTAAAAAAATGGCATGAAAATAAAAAAAAATGACCGCCCATCCGCCCGTGCAAAGCCGGGATGGGCCGCTAGTATAGGATAAAATATAGTAGGATTAACTTTTATATACATATTTTTGTCTTGATTATATTGTAAAGTGGTGTCCTACTTTCTTTTCTGGTGAATTTTCTTTTCTACCAATTGGTCTTGAACTACCGTTTTTGGGCAGCAGTCTCTGAGGTCTTGGTTATCGTTTTCCAGTTAACTAGGTAGTTTCATTTATTTAACACCTGAACCTATAGGTAAGAACCAGCGGGAGAATTGCGTAACACACTAAGGGGCCGTCAACACGAGTGAGAGAATCGTGGCGATAGTTTCACCGTGCCATCAAATTTTCGCCGCGATGATATGACACGTTCTAAGAGAGTGTATAGAAATACGTGGCACCACAATAATATCGCCGCGATTCTTTCGCTCGTGGAGACGGCCCCTAACAGTGACAATGGCTTTCATTTTGACAGTTCAACAACATTCATTGCGTTATTTACGTAGTTGAGCAGACATTTTTTTAGAACATATGAAGCAATGTATTATAGTACACTTCAAAATGATTCTGATTTTGATTGATAGCGGGTTACCTAATTAGGGTGCTGATTGTATAGTAGCAGTAGCCTTTATTAACCTTTTAACCGCGCCGGACTTTATATCAGTTTTCGTGCCCCCAGCGCGCGACAAAAAAAAAACGAAAAATATATACCGATGAAACGAGCTGTGATGATGTAATAATAATACAGATTACACGAGCTGTGTTATTTTGTCGTATATATACGACTCTGGCGGAATGGACACGAAAATATTTGTCGGATTAATCCGACGTAAGCGGTTAAAAGGTTAAACTTTACATCTACAACCTATTAATCTGTCAAGCGCCGCTAATGAGACACAATTGATTTTCTATTGTTTCGCCGCCGATCGGCGAACCGCGCCGCTTAACCGGTTAACCAATTAATACAAAAAGATAAAATGTAATGTTTACAAGCATTGTGCCCTTGTATATTACCCCTGTTGCTATCTAGTCCTGAATTTAGATTATTACCATAACAATTTGCATCTTCACAAAAAATCACGAAACTCCGTGACGTGACATCCTCGCAGAAACACAACAATGGCGGATATTTACAACACAATGCACGATTGGAGGTCATGCGTTATCTGTCAGTTATCGCGGTGAAAATTATGTAAAATGTATGCGCACGCGGCACGATACTTAGACTAATGTAGCGACTACTGTAACGAAATACAGGTAGGTAAAATCTATTTTTGTACAAAATTTATCAGACGTAAAGTTTTTTTTTTACGAATAAAAATTATATATCGATGGAAAATAATTGAAAATCATTCAATTGTCGTGTACGTAATTATTGCGTAAATGTGACAAAGTTATCGTTTCATAATTTTTTATTCTTATTCGTGGCAACCCACGATTTTCTACAACGCACAAGGGAGGCAATTCTCGGAACGTTCACAGTCTGAGGGGCAATTCTTGTAATTTTAAGAACGTTCACAGTCTGATCTCAGTTTCAATCTGTCAAAAATACCTCTAATTTCCCTACATTTTGACAAGTTTTTGACATTTGTTTGTCACTGAGCTGAGACTGCGACTAGATTTTGAACGTTTTAAATTATGAGTATTGGCCGTGTCTGAATCTGAGCAATAAAAAATATGTATCGTAAAATATAATTGTATATTAATAGTTTCTTCTCCAAAGGTATCTGGAAATAGTGGTATCTATCTATGAACAAAGTTTACGACAAGAAGTGTTATCTATGAACAGAATTAAATCTCTGTCAACAGTGCTTCCTATGGACCGAGATATCTACAATCAATGTTTTCTATCAACAAAGTTTTCGGCGAATCGTGCTGTCTAGGAATAGAGATTTCTATTATCTGTGCTTTCTGTACGTAGTCGTATCGTACAAACGTGTTTCTATCTTAGGTTCCACACTCAGGCGTAAGACATGAACAAAATCACACTAATATCACACTTAATATTATAAAGGCGAAAGTTTGTGAGTGTGTGTGTGTGTTTATATGTTTGTTACTTCTTCACGCTCAAATCGCTGAACCGATTTAGATGAAATTTGGTATAGAGATAGTTTGAGTCCCGGAAAAGGACATAGGCTACTTTTATCCCGATATTCCCACGGGATCGAAACTTATGCGGGTGAAACCGCGGGGCGCAGCTAGTAAAACAATAAACGTAAATTGTCAGTAAGTTCTAAAATCACTTAATTCATTTCATTGCGAAAGTGTGTCTATCTGTTACCACTTCACGCTTAAACCGCTGAACCGATTTAGATGAAATTTGGTATAGAGATAGTTTGAGTCCCGGAAAAGGACATAGGATAGTTTTTATCCCGATATTCCCACGGGATCGAAACTTATGCGGGTGAAACTGCGGGGCGCTGCTAGTACAATTTTATAAAAGTCGGTTGGTTCCATATTTGTTGTGATAACGTAATTGGTTGTTCTCGAACATTCAATACAGACAGGCGAGTTGCTATGTTGCATAAGGTAGATACTTTGTTGTAGAAGATTAATCTACCTACCAGATTCCATCACCCTTAGGACCAATTTTTCAATCTTCAGATAACTGTTATCTGAGGAATACAAATTACGGTTTGACAGTTTTTGTATAAAAAATGTGCCAAACCGCCATTTATTCTTTAGATAAAAGTTAATTGAAGATCGTTAAATCCGCCCCTAAGGGCTGATTTTTCAATCGATAGATAATTTTTATTCGTAGAATAAAGTTGACGTCTGATAGATTTTGGACGGAAGAACTGTCAAAAATTTAAAATTATTCCTTGTTTAAAATTACCTGGCGTAGGAAAAATCAGCCCTTAGTCTAATTAATTGCTGACACTGTCATAATAAGGGGTGGCTCAGTGGTAACGGCAGCGACTTACGAGGTGTAGATTGGAGGTTCGAACCTACATAGGCACTTTACACTTTGTGTAAAATTCGACCTTAATTTCTCCCATGTTGCTAGGGGTTGGCGCAACACGTTTTCTTCTTCCACTCTCCCCTGTCAACCGTCACGCTATCATACATTCACTCATTCACTCTTTTCTTACATATCATTCCTCACACAATTCATCTTCCTTTGTGCTAATGTTAGTCTAAACTATTAATATTTATGTAAAGAGAAAATATTTGATTTTTTGTATAAGTATTTATTTATTACGCTTTTACGCTAAAACGGCTAAACGGATTTGGATGAAATTTGGCACATGGGTAGACCATGACATGGATTAGGAAATAGGATACTTTTATCCCGATATTCCCACGGGATCAAGACTTATGTGGGTGTAGCCGGGGGGTGTAGCTAGTCCTACTATCCCAATATAATACCTATTATAAATGTGAAAGTTTGTGAAGACGTTTGGATGTTTGTCACTCAATCACGCGTAAACCGTTGAACAGATTTGGATGAAAATTGGCACACGGATAGTTTATAACCAGGATTAGGTAACACATAGGATACCACTTTTCCCGATATTCCCACGGGATCGGAACTTACGCGGGTGTAACCGAGGGGCGCTGCTAGTACTTAATAAATGCTAATAACAATGTGAAAGAAAGAAAAAAAATACATTTATTTAGCACAGACTAAAAGGCACACATTACACCAGATGCATCAGATAAAAAAATAAATAAAGATCGAATAAAAAGCGTAGTCCGATGTAAGTAATTAGCAGGAAAGCACCTAACCAACTGCCAATTGCATTGCATAGTAGTTATATCAATTTACTCCATGTCAATTCACAGCATGTTATTAACTTTCTACGCCTTATAAAATCGATGCTACCTCAATTTATCCAGTAGGTCTATTACAGCCTTGTCAATTCTCTGTTTCTTTTACTGCTAACCCTACCCACCTATTACGTAATTAAACAATTAATCCCCACTGTAATCCGACAGCGGTATGTTAGAATGGTCAACGTTAACACCTAGTAGTTGTGAGCGAGTACGCGAGTCGCCGAGTATCGATTAAACGCTCTACCCTACACTATCAATGTATGGTTGTCTACTACGAGTGGCACTCGATCGCTTATATACTCGACTGCGAACATACTAGAGCTACTCGTGGATTGAATTCTAGGTTAGAGTTCTTTCTTTCTTATAGGTACAGTCACCAAAGGAGATAAGAAACCAGGGTTGTTGGATATAGATGAAGTTTAATAAGAAACCGATGGGTTTTTCGAATAAAATTTAATTTAATTAATAGAAAACAAACAGTTATAAAAATACATACAAACCAATAGTGTAGTAGCGACACGTCGTCTACTGCTGCTGTCTGCGGTCGGTTACGAACTCGTACCTTTAGTCTCAATCAAGTGGGAATATTGGGATAAATAGTATCCTATATTCTAAGTCCTAACCTAGGTCTAACGGACCGTCAAATCCGTTCAGCCGTTTTAGGGTGAAAGCGTAATTAAGAAACATATAAAATGAAATGTTTTCTGTTTATAATATTAGTTTAGATAATGCACAATCTAGTTTATCGTTTCAGCTTTAAGGTAAGGCCTCCCCTGAGTCTTCCAGCCACACAACTACTCTTACATTATTTATAACCATTAGCTACAATAAGTTACATCTTCTGTCGCGTCCTGTCTTCTTTTATGTATGGTGCAACAAGATCTCTTTGACATTTTATCTAGGGCAAAACAAACCATTTTATGTTCACGCTTCAAAGGCCCATAGCGTTAGGACTGTAAATTATCAAAATATATATTAGTAAAACATTTAGGCACACACGTATAGACGCCAGCACATCAAGGTACTACAATCTGTTAAATTTCTTTAATATATTTTCAACTTTATTACTAAACTATAAGGTTCAAAGTTGATTTGGAAAATTTTACAGTTTCGGGTAGCTTGATGTGCTGGCGTCTGTACAATTAAGATAGAGTACTTTATAAAACCAATTTGCCTAGCCTTTTCCCAACTATTTTGGGGTCGGCTTCCAGTACTACTTAATTCTAACAATTCAAAAGTGCCTGTAATGGTTTAATTGAAATAAATGCTTTGAGTTTGAGTAGAACCGAATGCAGCTGAATACCAGTATTTTACAAGGAACGACAGCCAATCTGACTTCCACAACCCAGTTATTGAATAACACGATACTCCTTGGTAAGACTGGTTGTTCAACTTCAAACTTCTGAGCTTCTGACTACCCGTATCGACTGTCAAAAATTTAAAGCAAATGCCAAGGAACTCGATAGACAGAGTACTTTAAACCGCGTTAAAAATACGTGGAAACGTTTTAAATCCATACTTAAATACTAATACTTACTAACCCATACTTAATATTATAAATTCGAAAGTAACTCTGTCTGTCTGTACGTTACCTTTTCACGCCTAAACCGCTGAACCAATTTAGATGAAATTTGGTATAGAGATAGCTTGAGTCCCGGGAAAGGACATAGGATACTTTTTATCCCGATATTCCCACAGAATTGAGACTTATGCGGGTGAAACCGCGGGGCGCAGGCAGTACGTAGCATAAAACTAATTACTGGTTTTGTGCAAAAGTTTCTACAGCAGTCCATCCATCTTGCATCTTTAAACTAGTTCCTCAACATTAATAGGGCACGGTTATGGATGGCCATTTAATTCAATTAAGCCATTCATGAGGTCCTTAGGGACGGCATGATGAAGCACATTGGTAGAATAAACGGTGGGCCAGTATGCTACTACTAAGAGATTGACCTATTAGCTTAGTTAAAGAGTGAGTTGGTTCTGCTATTTGAATTGGGTTGCTACCTGAAAATGTCTTATGTGGGTATTTAAGAGGACTACATGACCTAAAGCGCGGTCACTGTCGGACTGCATAGAAAACAAAGAGAAGCGCGATGACATAACAATGGTAATCACACTTCACACTAATATTATAAAGGCGAAAGTTTGTGAGTGTGTGTGTGTGTGTTTATATGTTTGTTACTTCTTCACGCTCAAACGGCTGGACCAATTTTGATGAAATTTAGTATAGAGATAGCTTGAGTCCCGGAAAAGGACATAGGATACTTTTTATCCCGATACTCCCACGGGATCGAGACTTATGCGGGTGAAACCGCGGGGCGCAGCTAGTTTATTGCAAAATATGAAGTAATAGTCTATTTACGAAAAATATATTGTTTGGACTAAAAAATTAAAACATTAGAGTTTTAGTATGTTGCTTGTAGAAGAAAAATCATAATGATTGTATGTATATTAGTACGGTTTTTATTGTAAAAATAAAGTTTTTAGAGGTATCTTCATGATTTTTTTCTATCGTACCAAATAAGTTGTTTTATATTTTCCACACACTATTTACCTAGCATATATCCTGAAGACTATCATATATTTTTCTGATTTTGTTTACTGTAGTCGAACATATACTTTTATTGTTTCTAAAACGTGCATTTTTTGGGTTTAGGTCCTGTAAGCCCCTTAACCCTTCAATCCAGGCGTGGTACGATATCGGCCCACTACAATAGAAAATCAATTGTGTTTCATTAGTGGTGATTCTTAAAGGATTGGCCCACAATCGCGGTAGACCGGGAAACGTGGAAAGAGGGAAGGGAGGCCTTTGCCCTGCAGTGGGACAATACAGGCTTATAATAATAGTGGTGATTAAGAGGTTAAGGAATAAATGATTATAATATTTATTTAATTTAAATACTTATATATTTTTTTTAATTTTCATGAACAAAAAGATAAAAAAATATTTAAAAAAGTGGTCCACCGGTATCGGGAACAGGGTCCAAGCTACCGGCAGCGGTCGGGGCTCCAGAGAGAGGAACCTCCTGACTATGCGAGCCGTGTCCAGAAGTACCGCTTTTCAGCGATCCAACGGATTCCAGCTACCCAATCCAGCTGCCCAATCCAGCGGACTCCAGACAAAGATAGCCTCCTCAGGTGTTGGTTGGGGCTCTTGGCTATTAATTAAAGAATAAATTATTATTAAGTGAATATATAAAATGTGTTAAATGCCATGAAATTAAGATGACCTAACTTATAATGGGTAACTAACTTATAATAACCTAACTTATAACTTCGTTTTGACACATTGCCAGAAACAAACCTAATAAGGTACGATACAAAAAACTTTATTGAATTTTGGCTGAGAATCAGAACAACCAGGTCAAAAGTCCTCAAACATATCACCACTTCCTAGTGCAGTACTATTAACTATTCTGTGCTAGTGCTCAAGCAGGAAAGAAGAAGTGCCGCAGTAAACTCTCCAGCAAATGTATAATAATTCTTGTATATGCACTATGTATAATATACAGGGTGAATTTTCCAAGTGGGCGTGGATGGCCAAATCCGAAACTATGAGGACTAGCGAAAAGTACTCAAAGGAGTCGCGGGCTCGATTTTGATGAAAACTAAAACTGCATCATTAGATTTTTGAAAAATCAATATTTCTAGCCAGAAATCGAACCTGTTGATTTTGAAAAAAAAACACATACTGTATTATTACACCATTCGATAGTGTCCCTAATAAAGATCAAATTCTGGGAAGTAATGACATACGGCAAACTCGCAAAATCGAACTGAACAACTTTCACTATGGGACCAACTCCGAAATCAGCTGTTTCATACAAAAGTTCAATACCTACGCGGCCAAAATGTATGAAACAGCAGATTTTTTTTTCGTGATTTCAGAGTTGGTCCCATAGTGAAAGTTGTTCAGTTCGATGGTCTAAAGCACCTCTTAAAGTTCTTGCAGTTAATTTGTTTACACCTTATATATCATATACACAATCCACATTACAAATGCCACATGCATGACCTATGACCACAGACCCTACAAGCCGATCTGTGGTCACGCAGCCCAACGGTCAAATCTAGACTTGTAATTACACTGCAAGCCACAAGACATTATTAGGGATATATCTTAGATCTAAGCACCACAAACTCCTGTTTGCCTGGTACAATATATGGCGGATGGCACGGAACTGAAATGGTATAAGTTTATAGAATAGAATACTCTTTATTATGTACACTGTACACCATATAGATTACAGACATAAATATAGAAACCAGTAGTTTATTAGTCCAGTAGGTAGTTTATTCCAGTTATTTTAAGTGTTAAGTGTAAACTTAGGTCCTAATAATAGGCTTATTTTGGCATCGTTGCCATTTTTCAGTAGCAAAAGCATTGTCAGCCTAATTATTCCCACTGCTGGGACACAGGCCTCTTCTCAGTGAGAAGGAGTGGGCCGTAATCCCACACGCGGGGCCAATGCGGGTTGGTTGGTGTTACATTTCTTCGAATTTCAGGTTCTAGGACATATTTCCTCACAATGTTTTCCTTCACCATTTAGAAAGCAGTATTATTAAATGAACGCCTGAAATAGAAACTGTCTGAAACTATAAACATAAGCTAAAAAAATAGCAGAGTAAGTACCTACCTGTATTGATGCCTATAGGCAAAAAAATAAACTCTATAGAGTTTTGTTGAAAGCTTTGATTTTAAAAGGATTATAGCATTTCTGCCTACCTCCGGAAACCGTACGTGAGTGCTCATAGAATTTGCAAATAACAACACTCATTTTCTAAATTTTTCTTTGACACAAATGAAAATTATGCAAAAACTAAAAAACAGTTCCTTGCTAAGTACCGACCCTTTACTTTTATTAAGATTCTTTACCAAATAAAAATCTCAGTAAGTATCTCTAAGATCATTCATAAAAGGGAGGAACATTCAAATTAAACCTCTGAAAAAAAGCCAATTGTTCAAAGTATCCACAGTCCCTGAAATGTTAAACAAAAAGCAATATGAAACCAAAACCACCCTGTTTTAATTTCGTAAATGAACTTGGGATATAATTAAAATGTTTCAGTCCCGCCTCCGGCGGCCTTGTGGTTTTTGTCGGGAATATCTTGATTCAAGCGTTGGTTTCTGCTGTCGACAACCCGGGCGCTTAATGTTATTGTGGTCAGCTTGGGCAGGGCTTGTGATGTATTGTCATTAGGGTTGGTGGCTAGCGAAATGTTTTGGGATAATATAGAGGCCTTGAAATTATTAAGAAAAGATGAAAATCATGACGGTAAAAATAATGATGAAAAAAAAAATAGAATTTTTTATATATATGCTATACATATGTACATAGCATAATGTACATAGTAGCCCACCGGTATCGGAAACAGGGTTCAAACTACCAGGTCAGGGCTCCAGAGAGAGGAACTTCCTTACAATGCGAGCCGTGTCCAAAAGTGCCGCTGTCTGAATTTTGATTCAGAAATGTGATCCAGATGCCCAACGAGAGCCTTCTTAGGTGTTGGTTGGGGCTTTTGACTATTAAGCCATTGGCTATCACGGCTATCGGTACAATGATCACTGAGTCCACATCCCACATGTCGAGAACCTCGCGAGCCAAGTCAATATACTTGATTTGTTAATCATTCTCGACTTTCACGAGGTTCCCGTCATGCAGGATCGTTAAGTCAACAATCATTGCGCGCCGCTCTCCTCGATCCACCACCACTATATCAGGCACTATATCATAATTATGTAAAATATTTTATTGTATGTATATATTTTGTCCGTGTGGTGCCGGACTTAAAGAATAGCACCACCCCCCTTCTTCCCATGGGTGTCGTAAAAGGCGACTAAGGGACGTACCGGAGAATGGGCAGCAGCGTTCTCTATGCATTTACCATCATACTGCGATCGCCAACCCGCATGCCAAGCGTGGCGATTATGGCAAATCCCCCCTAATGACAAGCACAAAAAAGGAGGTGCTTGGGGGAGGCCTATGTCCAGCAGTGGACGTCTTTCGGCTGAAATGATGATGATGATGATATATTTTTATAACCTTCATCGTATTACTTCATTATTATTTTAAGTATTTTGGGTCTGTTTCCAGATTAAATGAAAAGCATTAACAATCTGAATTTCGGATTTCCAAACATACTGTACAAATATTTCAAGTACCTACGTAAACTTTTTTAGTACTCGAAAAAGGCCAAATACGTATTTAATTATAAATATAATAATGTAGGTAATAAGTATGCGGTGTAATTTTCTACAATTCTATTGTCCGAGGAAATGAAACTCGATTAAAGGTACCGTTTATATCGTTTTGGGTTCATTATGACACCCTATTCGACCTACATTGTGTGCGTATGAATTATTTAAATTAAGGTCAGGTAAGAACCTGACAATACTTGGCTACAATGTGTGTGTGTGTGTGTGTGTGTGTCTAGTTCACACATGTAACTATGACATTATCTACCATCTTCTACAGAACATAGCACGCGAAAGTGTTTCACTTTTGAAGAAAGCAGAGTGAGACAACACTATCTTTCCACTTTGTCATAATTGCATGTGTATTTATTATTTAAATTACATCATATATGTATAAGGTCCCATTAAAATAGATGGACAAACTTTTAGAAATCATCCAGACCTCCAAAATAAGGACGATGATAAAAAAATATACAAGAAAAACGCATTAGATACTTAAAAGAAAAATAATCAGCTAACGAAAATACACTAATGTGCTGGCAATTTTTTTTTTTTGCCTGGATTTCTTTGGTCGGACGTACTGAGCGCTGTGTTAAAATTTGTCCATCTATTTTAATGGGGATGAGGTTTTTTAGAAGTATGGATGGACATTGAAAATTTTATTGTAGGTAATTTATTTGTTTTGTTTTATCATGATGTTAATTTTGATGAAGATAATGTGAGTTTGTGAGTTATGTTGTTAATTTTTATATGTGTTAGGTACCTACTTGTATTATGAATGTTATTTTTATCCTATGGATGATTTCAAACACAATGTAAATTGTTTGTGAAATAAATAAATAAATAAATATACTCATAATTAGTATATTTATATTTAATTGTTTTGATTGCATGTATTTTGTTTTTCTTTTCTACTCATACACACGTTATCTACATCTCTATTTATACACAGACGCCACCTCATCAAGTGATCTGTACAAATTTCTTTAATATATTTTCGACTGTTACAGTTCATAAACTTTTCGCTATAAGATATTAGAAACCATCCAACAGTCTCCATTTATACTCTTTCAAAAATAGATGAAAGATTGTTTTCGAAAGGATATCGTAAATGTATTTACGAATAAGATACGTAAATATATTTTACGATACCCTTTCGAATATAATCTATCATTTATTTTATTTTTATTCGTATTTTCAAGTAAAAAAACGAATAAAAATAAAAAAAATTGTATTACGACTCTGAGTTCAGCTGAAACCTTATCCTTTATTTATTGTATGGATATTATGAATGGCTAGGATAAAGATTATCTATGCCACAATAAACATAATGAATATTAAACTTTGACATAGAGGATTAAATTATATCATTAATCTTCATCGTATTGGGACATTACATGCACATTATAGTTAGGCTAATTATCATAAATGAATGAACTTACATGATGGCATTGTGAAATAACTATAAATAGCTGTGTTATTGTATGCATTTATGCTTACTCAAACCTACTCAAGAACTTTAATGTTCCATAATATTGACAAAAGAATCTGTAACTGCCAAATATAAGGTGGCATAGGTACATCGTCTCCCAACCTGTTACCCATGGCGTATGGATTCAATACATGATTCTATACCCCCCTCCCCTTTGTTCTTGAGTAGGTTGAAGCCTAGAATCATGTGCTAAATTCATAGTTACAGTTTGAGCGTCGTTATCCCTGCCAACGCGTATAAAATTCAGGACATATAAAATTGCATATTAATAACAGCTATTATCGCTAGATATTGCTATGATCCACAATTTTATATACAGACGCCAGCACATCAAGCTACTACAATCTGTCAAATTTATATAATAGATTTTCAACTTTATCGCTAATGTATAAGGTTTAAAGTTGATTGGGAAAATTTTACAGTTTCGGGTAGCTTGATGTGCTAGCGTCTGTACCTAATAATATTGAAACTAAGTCCCATAACAAAACAGCACCATAAATTGCGTAACGCATTACCAACCTCAATCTGAATCATTTTGAAGGATATTGCTAATCCATTGCTTCATGTTCAATAAATGTGTCTGCTCAACAACGTAAATGACGCAATGAATGTTGTTGAACTGTCGAAATGAAACCCATTGATACTGATTGTGTGTTACGCAATAACCCCACAGATCTATCTATATCCGACGCTTATATACCATTTCTAGGAAGGAATCTAGTTCCAATTTACCAAGATCCTGCTAGCGGGGCAAACAGTGTACTCGTAGATAACAATACAATATAGTTAATATTAGGGTAGACGTAGGTACAGGCCGGGCTCGCTCTGGGATTAGGTTTGCGGTTGATCTAGGGAAGGAAATAGCCATGCTGTCTCTAACAATATACCTAGTGTATTTTTTGAAGTGAAAACTCCTTACGGCGTTGGGCATTTTTTGAGATGGGAAAAAACCATTGAATTCGCGCCATTTTTACCGTAACCGGCACCGCTTCGGATGTGTTCGGCTGTCCTCGGCATGTACTCGGTTTTAATGTATATCCGATATGTCAGTGAGTGGTGGCAAAGTATCATGTTTGTGTTTTTTTTACTTCTGTCGGCACTCCCGGAGTACCAGTGTTTTTTTTAGATGTGCTAGTAGAAGGTTGTCATCAATAGGTATGAGAGAGTCTATTATATATATATATATAGATCTATTGTAAAATATGAGGGGTGCATAAAAACAAATAAATAGATATGACTCACTTTTACTATCAAACTCACAGCATCTTTAATACATTTTGATCAGGTAAGCATTGCATATTTATTTGTATGTAACAGCAGATTTTTCTGTCGATATTTCTGGCTTGGTCCCATACGTTGCTCGTTTATATTAGAAACAAAGGGTTTTGTCCCGTGCCTGCCAGGGTCGCGGGTTATTCAAAAGAGTTACCGTGGCCCTGGCACAGTTAACTGAAGGAACTCGGGTGGATTTTAGTCAGTAAAAGTCTGACACGCCCTCCCGCTCCGCCCAGAGTGGGAGAAGTTATTTGATAATTTCCTACCCAAAAAAAAGGGGTTTGTCCAGTTCATATCTAAAGATTTGTAGTATTTGAAGTTTCTAAAGTAGAAAATAAGTTTATTAAAAAAAAAAAACTTTTACTACTGCGAAAATGCTGACGAAAATCTACGATATGTCTAGTGTAGACTTACAGAAATACAGACTGTTATTGAACTACCGACTATTTGCTGGAAAAGCAATTTCGAAAGATCCTTTTGCCGACGGAGTAAGCTAACAATATAGCTATTACTCCAATATTTAGCTTCAGACCGGGATTTTCCATTTGGTTTGTGGTTTATATTGCTTGACTATATTATGCCTTTATTTATTTACCATTTATATACACACATATATAAACAGATAAGAAAAAAACAGAACAGAAAAATAGGTACAAAGATGATGCTTATTTCATAAGAAATCTCTTCCAGCATACCTGCGATAGGACAAGAAATAGAGAGATGTAGACAGCGTGTTAAAGGATGATGCGGTGATGCGTGTGTGTGTAATTAGTATATAGGTATTAGCTATATTGAAGTGCACGCGTTTGATCGGCCGATCTGATTCCATGAACGATGAAAGTATCGGTCAACAAAAATTCGCTAGTGCACGCTGGCTCTCGCAGACATTCTTGTTTACTCAGGCGGATTCTATTGGTGGTGTACACAATTATATACCTAACTAGATATTAGTATAGTTATACTTAATAGATCTAGGTTGAGATTGAGTGAGGATTTGTCTCTAAATTAACTAGCTAGAGGCTTGTACTAAGACTCTGAGAGGATTATGTTAACAGACACAGTTGAGCGAGTATTGGCTTTGGGAATTATAACAAGCAATTACCTGTCTCTCTATGTGATGTGTGTGTACAGATAATTTCAGATACGAACCAATCCATACTAATATTATAAATTCGAAAGTAACTCTGTCTGTCTGTCTGTATGTTACCTTTTCACGCCTAAACCGCTAAACCGATTTAGATGAAGTTTGGTATAAAGATAGTTTGAGTCCCGGGAAAGGACATTGGATACTTTTTATCCCAATATTCCCACGGGATCGAGACTTATGCGGGTGAAACCGCAGGGCGCAGCTAGTATATTATACAGGGACAAATTAAATTAGCTAGCGTTTCGCTTGTCTAAGTATGAGAAAACAAAAACTAAATTAATTTCATGAGTTTTTTTTGGAGTCATCTACCGCAGGTAGTGTACACTTGAAATATACTATAGTTTTTGTGTTAATTTCACTAAGGTGAGGGACTTGTGGCTAAGTAATAACAGCCGCACGGGTCGATCGATCAGGTTAAGCTACGCTTGCCGCAGTTGGTCCGTGGATGGGTATTTACATACCAAGACCCTTCGTGCCTCGGAAAGCACGTTAAGCCGTTGGTCCCGGCTGTCATTCGTGGATCTTTGACAGTCGTTACGGGTCGTCAGAAGCCCGAAAGTCTTACAACCAGTCTTACCAAGGGGTTTCGTATTACCCAGTAACTGGGTTGTGGAGGTCAGATAGGCAGTCGCTCCATGTAAAATACTGGTACTCAGCTACATCCGGTTAGACTGGAAGCAGACTCCAACATACTTGGGAAAAGGCTAGGCAGATGATGATGGGTTTCGATAGCCAAACACGATTAAATTAAAAAAACAAAAACATATTTTCTCAACTCGTACTTCAATTAATAACACTACCAGCGGTCGTTGACCCCCAAAATAAAACGTCTGTGAAGTTTTACTAGCCAATTCATTTTGGTCCCGTACCTAATATTAAGAAAGAAATTACATTTATTTAGCACAGACTAAAAGGCACCCAACATATTCTGCAAACTAAAAATAAAATAAAAAGCATATTATATTCCAATGGCACAAAGCCTTTTATGAAGTCATTCATTGTTAGTACAAAGTGTGAAACTTTTACAAAATCCATGACAAGGGATTTATTTACGAGGATAAAAAGCAATTTACCCATTTTTCGAGCTTCACCAATATTTCTACACAATTCATATTTCTAAATTTTATTTCTTTTACATCGTGAGGAAACCGGCATGTCCTAGAACCAAATATTCGAAGACATGTGACGTCCACCAACCCCCACTGGGCCCGCGTGGTGGATTACGGCCCACTCCCTCTCACTGAGAGAAGGCCCGTGTCCCAGCAGTGGGAACTTTATAGGCTGATTAAGATCAATATTTCTGTGTTATTTTATTAAAATTGGATTACCGAAGACTCTCAATTTAAGAGACTGCATAAAACGAAGTCAACATTGTTACAAAAAAGACTATGTTGCTTTGACTTTTTCTCTTAAATCTTTTGTAATTAAGGTCTAACGGAGCATCGCTTTGTCGTGGCTTCAGACGAACCACTACTTCGTCTTAATTCGTTAGCAGCTGAAGGCTTGACAAATGAGAGGCTGACGTCAACGCACTTTGTGACTGAGTCAAGACTGAGCTTAGTTCATTTATTTTGTACAAAGTATAATTGAACAATGTCTTCTGCTGAGTCATTTTATTTGGTGTAAGGCCTTCAAAACCTAGCCAATCTTGTTTAATTTGGTTTAGAAAACATTCTGGAATAGTTTAGGACAGTAATTTATTTAAAAGGGAGCGACCTGTATTGCCATAAATAAGTAGGTAAGTACTCCAAACTGTTCAAAGAACAACAATGTTTCTTTTCGAAACGACGCAGTTCACAATTGCTATTCTAAATTACTTTTACTCTTAAGTCTTTTGTAATTAAGGGAGCATCACTCTGTGTTTAGCAGTTGAAGGCTTGACAAATGAGAGGCTGACGACGACGCAGTGAGTAGTGAGTGACTGAGCAAAGACTGAGCTTAGTTCATTTATTAGTAGTTAATATTTATTATTCTGTGAAAAATCATTGCTTTATGGTCATTAACCAGAAAGAAAACAGGCGAGAGCGTTTCTATATTACGTTATAATGACTTTGCTTAACCAACATGATTATGTTTGAGTAGGAGTTTATTGGTTTAACAGCTAACCTGCCGAATAAATAATGCAAAGTCAATTTAATTTGTACCTAATTATTTTATACTCTAGAGAAATTGGGGGAAATCATACGATTTCATCAGGATTAAGCTTGGAATATTTTACATAATTTGCAACATAACCGCGTTTAATTCCCAAAGCGTTAGGCAGATGTGTATCTTATAGTAGGTACACCCACAATTTGCCTGCCTATTGCCATTGTAGCGGTATCTACAACGCCAGATGCGAACAATGCGTCATACTGACGTCACGCAAAATCCTGCATCTCTCAAGCAAAGCTTACCGCGCAACTAGCATATAATATGCTAGTTGCGCGGTGAACTCTGCTTGCAAGATGCAGGATTTTACTGCCCGATGCGACGGCCCGACATTAATCATCGGGTAGTAGCCCACCAGACACAATACCCGGCTGATCGAGGGATCCTCCCTTTTCAATGGAGGATGAGTAAACTTTACACCTTGTTCCTCATACATACCTCTATACCATCAACCGGGCACAAATCAAGATACCAAGCGGCTGAAATTCCTGATGGAAAAACCCACTAATACTTTGCCCTACCAACCGAACCATTATTACCACCACCAATAAGGAATCTTTATATCGCACCTTCGGTGCAACAAAATCACAAATTGCCAAAACAAAATTGAGGTAAGTATGCCAAATTGTCTCTGAACCATGCCTATACTTGAGGCAATAAAAACATCCGCGAAAGTGTCTCAAAATTAGATAGATGGCGCAGGTGCCTTTGTGGTTATAAATGCGAAAAAATGATGAAATAAATGCGAAAAAAAAAAATTAAAAGTCCTCTCCTGTAAAATAAAAAAAAGACGGGTTGCACTCCGGGAGTGCCGGCAGAAGTGAAAACTTGAATATTAACGTTGAAATAAATCAATTATTAATTGAATTAATATAACTCATTTTTTTCACTATTTCCGCGTCCCTTTTTTCATTAATAGATGCACTTTGTTCAATTTCCATATTCTAAATACTTTATATACACGAAAATAATACACAGCAGTGTGTCCACGTCCACTTCCACTTCCACCTCCATTTCCACTTCCACTTCCACTTTCACTTTCACTTTCAATTTCACTTCCACTTACACTTCCACTTCCACTTCCACTTCCATCCATCTATCCATCCATCCATCCATCCATTGTCGTGTGTCACTAAACTTGGTTCACTTCGGTTGGCGCCGCCGTAGAAAGAGAGGGGGGGGGGGGGAAATCTCTCCTGACGGTCACGTCTCCTGACGCGAGTTTAACATTTTTTACCCATTACAAAAAGTGTGCAACGCCGCTAAAGAAGTTTTCACTTCAAAAAATGAGATGTTGTGACTTTGTTGCACCGAAGAAGGTGCAATATGGAATCAGTTTAATTTATTTTAAAAGCGCAAAAAAAACATTTGTTTTTTATTTTCTTAGACACGCCACTAGTACCTATTCTGTGATGTTAGGTACTCAATATTTATCAATAATTAGATATTGGAACACAGTCAGTATGTCAGCTAGGGACCTTTTCAATTGTTTGACGATTGCCAAGATTACTGGTCTTAAGTCACAGCCCGATTCAAACTTGGTTGGGGTTTTCATTCCTGGAAAGCATTCTAGGGTGAGTTTTATATTATTAAACATGCAATATGAATGTAGTCAATGTTACCCTTCTACGTTTTTTCTCCGTGCACTAAGTCGCGTGAAATTGTACAAGTTAGGATATTACTCATTTATAAAGAATACTGTTAGTAATAAGTACAGCCCGATTCACACTTTATGGCAGCTCTGAAGTGCACTACTCGCTGCGCAGTACCTCACCCCCCACCCCCGCTGACACGTGAATTTTAATCGCTGCGCAGTAATCTGCGCAGCGACTCGCCTCGTGTTCCGAGCCGCCATAAAGTTTGAATCGGGTTGTACTGATCGATTATTTTAAATAACGTCTCTGAACATCTTTTGTCATATACCACGCCTTGTAAAATTATCACATCTACCATAACAACTCCATTTCAACACCTCTCTTACAAAAACACATTACCATTACTAAACCGCAAATATTATTGTCTCCGCCATTTTGTCACGCCATGTTAATGACGTCACTGCACGCGACTGACAACTACTGACAAGTTACAAACGTTTGAATAACATTTAAGTGCTGTATAATCGAGTTCTATGCCTGTCTGATTTGACGGAAAGTTGACGACGTGTAGCTTGTCGCGTCTCTTTATCTTGTTATTGTTCTTAGGTGGTGTTGAAAACTGGGGCTTGCTGACATGTTTAGGGATTGGATTTTGTGAGTTGGGAAATGTGTTACGTTTTCTTGTCGGCTTTTTAGGGTTCCGTAGCCAAATGGCATAAAACGGAACCCTTATCGATTCGTCATGTCTGTCTGTCTGTCTGTCCGTCCGTCCGTATGTCACAGCCACTTTTTTCCGAAACTATAAGAACTATACTGTTGAAACTTGGTAAGTAGATGTATTCTGTGAACCGCAGTAAGATTTTCACACAAAAATAGAAAAAAAAACAATAAATTTTGGGGTTCCCCATACTTACAACTGAAACTCCAAAAATTTTTTTCCATCAAACCTGTACGTGTGGGGTATCTATGGATAGGTCTTCAAAAATGATATTGAGGTTTCTAATATAATTTTTTTCTGAACTGAATAGTTTGCGCGAGAGACACTTCCAAAGTGGTAAAATGTGTGTACCCCGCCCCCTCTAACTTCTAAAATAAGAGAATGATAAAATTAAAAAAATATATATAATGTATGTACATTACCATGTAAACTTCCACCGAAAATTGGTTTGAACGAGATCTAGTAAGTAGTTTTTTTTTAATACGTCATAAATCGAAAACCGCAATTTACCTTTCACAAAGTTACAACGAACTACAAGAACTTTTATATTATGTTACTTGCTGCTACGGAACCCTTCATGGGCGAGTCCGACTCGCACGTGGCCGGTTTTTTCTTGTAGTTAAAGCATTTATTTCAAACTAGCTCACCCGGCGAACTTCGTGCCGCCTCATAATCAATAACAACAAATGTATGAGAAAATGAATTACTTACCATCATTTTTTTTTTCATTAATTTGTCCCATGTTTTAATAGTTATTCTGCTATTCGGGGTCTAAGATCATAACAATCGGTCTAGCGGTTCTTTAGTTATAAATGGTGTACTAATAACCCGACATTGTTTTATTTATAAAAGATAGGCAGTCTATTTGAAATAGATGCTTTGAGTTTAACAATTAAACTTAACACAATTCCCATTTGAACGTCAACATTTACAATAAATAAAATATAATTGATTCTAGTCCAAAAGGTAGTTTCGTATGGAGAAGAATGGGCAAGAAACTCCACCGTTACTTTTTTTAAAGGTTTTATAATATTTTGTATAAATTGAACATGTCAACCAATATTGATATAGGCAAAATTAGCCCGAGCGTTTCCATTGTTTGAAACCTGGTAACTGTTATGATGTAGAGAAACCACACATCAATTGGCAACCACATACACAATTTATGAATAAATAAAATAGATATATTTTATTCAATGACACGGTGACATCATGAATAATGTCAACCTAATATTTGCACATTCATCACCACCAAAAGGTACCTAAATGTAATAAAAATGCTAAACTGTACTTTGAATTTTGAACTCGACATCTGTAACACCTCCTCGAAGAAGGTTGAAACTCGGTTCATCCCTTGCCGTTAAATTCAAAACGCGTCTCAACTTTCGAAATTCAAACACAAAATAAAATATGTAAAAGTTCGAAATTCAAATGGCAGACAAAATGGCGGAAGCGTGGGAACTTGGTGTTTATGATGCCAATCTGACACCGCGCTTCCGCAAACCATTCTAGGAAAGGAAATATTATTTATAAAGATGGAAAGAATGTGTAACTGTTGGAGATTGCTTGCATAGGAAATGCACTTGTAAAAGCGAGTTAGGAAAGTTGAAATGTGGGGTGAAATCAGGTGCTTTGTTGTCATGTCAAATGCATGATGTTGGTTCCTTGCTTATGCTGTACAATTTCGGTCATAAATGTAAATGGCCACTACACATTTCTAACTAGTAGGTACCTACGCCGTTTTTGCATTCATCGTACAGATTGCAGTATCACAGAAGATTTGTTAATGAAGCTCTATTATCCTTTTATTCAAATTTCTTGTTAACCCGATCCCTACCTCAGTGACTCGAATTTTACAGATTAAGGCTATTCGATACATGATCTCCCAGCCACTTTATCGCTAGATGGCGGCACATTCGCACTTCGAACATTTTCAATTTTTACGCCTAACTCAGAAAGCTTTGCGAAACAACTTTATTATATGCGTCAACTAACGCATTAACATAATCTTTTTAGATATTCACTTTGCTTGTTAACTCGTCACATACAAAGATTTGTACCCCTAAACATTTAGCCGTTTCACTTTATATCTTTACTATGTCTTTACACACACATGTACAGTTACACACTACGTGTATAGTTTTACTTGCGATATAACTAGATGGCGTTGTATTCATAAACTTGGTTTGTGAACTTGTTTTCCAGAGGTGGCGTTAATTAAAATAAAATATTTTTACGAAAATATTTTTATGACTGTCCTTCATTCTCTAAAGAAAAGCGTACTTTTTATAGTAAAAACCGAAGAAAAGAATACTTGATTGCTACAAGGGTTGTCAGTTGCTTATTCAATTATTCTAAGGGTGCTTTTGTAGTGTGTTAGGGTAGGTTTAGGTTTAAAAATAATAAAATAATAATAAATCCCCTGACCGATTTCGGTCACGGTGGCCAATTTCAAAGAAGATTAGCCAGGTTTGCAGGAGACATTATAGTGCACAAGTGTGTGCGCAAATACAGGAGAGAGAACAGGCGCAGGACCAACGGCTTTACGTGCTTTCCGAGGCACGGGGGTATTACGCCACCAATTTCCAAACTCCGGGCAAAAAAAAAAGAAAAAGAGTAAAGAAACTTCTAACGGGAAAAACCCAATTTTAATAACACTGTCCGACCTGAGAATCGAACCCAGGACCCCGAGAACGGCAGATGCACTTGTGACCACGAAACCAACGGGACAGTTAAGATTCTTTGTATAATTAAACGCTACTATAAAACAAAATATATAAAATGTTTATTTGAGTCGTGCGCGAGAGATGCAGCGGCGCAACGGAATTCCGCGAATTTCGGTCGTAGGTATAATAATAATGTATCATTCAACCGCAGCCCAGCGTGCCCGCCGTCGCAGGCAGTAAGGCAGTGTTCAGACGCGTGAAATTATTAGGCCGTGTACACACGGTTGTGGGTATTTAATTATTAGTGTAATTTTATTACTGTTGTGTGTATGTGTATGTATATGTATATAAGTGTTATGTGTAATATGTATTATGTGTTTACTATTTACGTGTGTTTGTATGTTTAGCCTAAAAACCAACAAATTCACATACACCAGCGTCCACTCAAACCAACAATTCCAATTTCAAATGAGAAAATGAAAAAAAATCAGCTGTTCCCTACTTTTTGACGAGTTACCTATACGAACATAAATGTAGGGAACAGCTGATTTTTTTCGCGATTTCAGGTTTGGTCCCATAGTAAAAAAAATCACACTAATATTATAAAGGCGAAAGTTTGTGAGTGTGTGTGTTTATATGTTTGTTACTTCTTCACGCTCAAACCGCTGAACCGATTTAGATGAAATTCGGTATAGAGATAGTTTGAGTCCCGGGAAAGGACATAGGCTACTTTTTATCCCGATATTACCACGGGATCGAAACTTATGCGGGTAAAACCGCGGGGCGCAGCTAGTTGCAAATAAAGTTTATTGAACTCTTCTCTCTCTTCGATAATTGAGCTTTGTTGGTACCGACTTTGTTTTGAAGATTCTATACATCTTTTATTACTTATTTACACCCTAAGTTACATTAAAATTAGCAAGGAAAAACCGGCCAAGTCCATGTCGGACCACAATGAAGAGTTCCGTAGTCGAAATGAATTTATCCCAAGAACAAGCTTAACATTGTAGTTGAAAATCATGTCCTCCCATACATTGCAACTAAAAGTTGGTCGACTATTACTCGTAAAGTCTACTCAGCTGTGATTTTGATTTCGTGACATATAAGTACTACTGCCGTGAATTTTAGTATTTCTTCTAGTATTTCACAAACAATTTAGGGGATATGACATCCCCCTGTATCACCCCCCTGAGCAGTTGGATGGGGCTGGTTTTCTGATCCTGGATCTGGAAAGTCATCGTTGCAGCATCATACAAACATCTCAACACTTCGATGTAGCACCAGTCAATTCGACATCATTGCAGAGAGGCCAGAACTGCCCATACTTCGATGGAATCGAAGGCTTTCTCGTAGTCCACAAATGCCATACACAGTGGCTGACTGTACTCCTCGGTCTTCTGTACAATTTGTCAAACAGTAGGTATGTACCTATATGGTCTACGCTCGTAACTGCGTACAAAACCATCACATCGTCCGGCGTCCGTTCGTCACTGTGGAGCATTCGAGACTGTTTGTTTACCGAGTGTAAACCGAACTCGCGGCGCGTAGGTATGACTCGCATAATAATATTACCGCGGTAGGTAGTAGATTGATGTACTTGCGTCTGTACGTATTGAATTTCATTCATTTTCACCTATTTTTTTTCGCGGAACTTATAACATCAGCTATCTGCCAGTGGAAGTCTCGTCAAAATCAGTCTAGCCGTTTCGGAGATTAGCCGGAATAAACAGACAGAGACAAAAATTAACAACAAATGTTTTTTGTTCAAAGTAGGTACCGTAAATATAAATGACTGTATTCAGATTACTTTATTTGATCAACCGCACAAAACAGAAAGGTAATTTGGTACTTGCACTTTTCATACCTACGCTCGGCGGTCGCGCTGGGGTTGTCAACTTTGGCAAAAAACACACAAAACAAAAAACACAAAAAACTAGTGTAGTAGTGGTACTCGTATCTAGTTATTTGATTCATTGTTGAGAATGAAACAGCAAGAAAGGAAATGATCGTATTTTTTAGCTTATAGGTACTACAATAAATATAAATTGTAAAAATATTACAACGCCACAAAGTCATGTTCGCTTTTACGGCTCGGCGCCGGGGGCCGGGGCGCTTACCTACGTATCTAACTATTCGAAATACAAGCAAATGCCTACTTACCTCTCTGAAACAACTGGTAGCTTAAAAAACGATAATTCATCGTAATGTTGAATTTAAACAACCATCCACTCAACAGTTACTTATAATTACTTTTTTTTTTGTTACTCCATTTTTGCACTTCACAGCTACGCGTGTCTCGCGCGGATGGCAGTCTGTAGGTACTCTCTATATTTTGTGCCTGTAGGTACTGCGCGGTACAAGTAGGTACTAGGTATTACATTTATATACGGTACGTACCTACATTTTATACAAGTCCGTTGCCTAATTTCAACTTCTTCAATACGTCTATTGAAGAAGTTGAGATTAGGTAACGGAACGCGGAATTAAGAATTTATTTAGGTAGGTACTGCTACTCTACTCCATAGGTAGAATAAAATTATGTATTTACTTTTACTTTTTCGTACTTTATGGAGGTACTAGATTTTTCCCGCAGCTTCGCCCGCGTGGATGTCGGAGATTATCCCACGGAATCGTACTACCGGAATAAAAAGTATCCTATGTCGTAATCCTAACCCAGCACTCTAATTACCTACGTAACACAATCATTATCAATCTCAATCTGAATCATTTTGAAGAATATTGCTAATCCATTGCTTTGCATTACCTATGTTCGAAACATATGTATATCATTTCTATGGTTCGAAAAATGTTTTTGCTCAAAAACGTAAATGATGCAATGAATGTTGTTGAACTGTCAAAATGAAAGCCATTGCTACTGATAGTGTGTTACGCAATTACCCCGCAGGTCATGGTCTACCCATGTGCCAAATTTCATCTAAGTAAATCCGTTCAGCTCAGCCGTTTTAGCGTGAAAGTGGAACAAACAAAGTCAATTGCGCATTTACAATATTAGTTAGGAATAAACATAATATGAAAAAGCTAAAGTATTTGTGTATATTATAAATAATTTCCATATAGTCAAAAATAACGCTAGTTCGGTAGGTACCTAGATTGATAAAAATTCAAACACACATCTCCCCGGCGCGGGGCCAAGCGCTTCGTCCGTACTATAGGTATGTAGTTATATGTACCTGCATGCAGAGCAATTTACAAAACTAGTGCATTTATGCGCGCGGCCAAGTAGCGAGGCGCGTGCGAGGTGCGATGCGACATCATGAATGAATGGCTAACCCACCCAAGCGCTCCAATAGTGCCGGCCGGGCCTGCCGCCCAAAGTCCATGCTGCCGCCTGCGAGTGAGCGGCGGAAGTTACCGAACCCGAACCGAACGCCAACCGAGAGTTCAGGCGCTATCTCTCTCTTTTTGCTTTGCCTCTTTTTCAAACAATGCGCTGGATTGAACAACAAAAACAAGCTTAGCTCCGCTAGGGAAAGGTAATAGTGTTCTGTGAACAAGCTTTTGACTATGCCCGCGTTGACGATAGGATAGACGGTCTGGGAACAGTGGGAACTGGGAAGGGCTCTCTCAATAGGTACTTACCAGCCTAATGCAGAAAGATTTTTAATTCAGAAAATTTCTCGAAGACAGTTCAAGTGTAAGTTAGTACTTACATTTATGTAGGTACTTAGGTACATAAACTTAGTATGTAGGTACATACATTCAATACAGTAATATCGAACCCAGGGTAGATCGCAAATACTATCAATAAGTAGGTAAAACTGCGCGGGCAGAGCCACCGCGCCAGCCTTGTAAGAAATATTGCATACCTACCAACGATTCGCAACTTGTCAAAAAAAACACGCATAATTCAACGATTTATTATAAAATTGGCCAACCTGTTTGACATTGACAAACAACGCCATCTAACGAGCAAGATCAATTGTTGTTGATAACCTTAGCAAAAATTTGTGTTCTGCTTCTCGATAGTTCTTTGAAATATCCTGCAGAGGGCGTGTTCCGGCCGCGCACACATAGAAAAATTTATCGATTTTGTCAGGCCTAGATATCCTGGAAATATTGTTTTTTTTATAGGTTTGTAGCGGTATCTACAACGCCACATGCGAACAACGCGTCATACTGACGTCACGCAAATCCTGCATCGCGCAAGCAGAGTTTACCACGCAACTAGCATATATACAACAGCCCGACATGACTCATTGGGCAGTTGCCCGCCAGACACAACACCCGTCTGGTCGGAGGATCCTCCCTTTTCTATGGAGGTTGAGTGAACTTTACACCCTGTTCCTCATACCTCTATACTGGTGACCCCGAACATGAACGTCAGCGCAGCCTTCGTGCACCTACTTCAGCGTGACGTCATCATCACTCCCGCAAGCTTTAGAGCGGCGAGTCACCCAGCCAGCCAGCACCCACGGCTTCAACGGGTATCCTGACCACGAGCATGCAGCGACCGCGCATACCTGGTCATCACCCTCAGCCTCATCAGCAATCTCGGCACAGCACACTGCACTTTCGGCCGGTCTACAAGCAGAGCCCTCAATAAGCCTCTCCTGGTCGACGCCAGCAGTCAGCCTCAACCCGGCGCTGTACTACATCCGACGCACTGGAGCATAACGCAGCGCCACCCCGACTCACTGGGGACATCTTCGCAGACAGTTCCGACTCACCGTGAACTATGCGGCTACCGGTTCCGACTCACTGGAACCTCAGCTGGCCTGGCAAGCATCGCAAGATACAAGACTCAGCCCACTATCGACCTCCGGTCTCCGGGGGGGAGTGATGTAGCGGTATCTACAACGCCACATGCGAACAACGCGTCATACTGACGTCACGCAAATCCTGCATCGCGCAAGCAGAGTTTACCACGCAACTAGCATATATACAACAGCCCGACATGAATCATTGGGCAGTTGCCCGCCAGACACAACACCCGTCTGGTCGGAGGATCCTCCCTTTTCTATAGAGTATGAGTGAACTTTACACCCTGTTCCTCATACCTCTATAGGTTTTTGTCGATATGCGTCAATAATAGGTAAGTCATAACAACTTAATATACGTGCTTTTATTCTGCAAAAATCGTTTATTTTTCGAGATTTGTACCCCGAAAGAATGTATGAAAAAGTGTCAGTATCCAATCACCTTAATAACATTACATTTCGGAGTTTATCTTGGACATTCTTTAGAAAAATATTAATATACACTTTTTTCATACAAGGTCGCGCCTGATTGGATTTCCTATCGGCATAATGATAGATTAATGGATCTTTGACAGTCGTTACGGGTAGTCAGAAACCCGAGCGTCTGACAGCCAGTCTTACCAAGGGGTATCGTTTTACCCAGTAACTGGGTTGTGGAGGTCAGATAGGCAGTCGCTCCATGTAAAATACTGGTATTCAGCTGCATCCGGTTAGACTGGAAGCCGACCCCAACATAGTTGGGAGAAGGCTAGGCAGATGATGATTATAATGATAGATTTCCATACAAACTTTATTCAACCCCTTTAGCGTTATAAGCTGTGCGTTTGCCGTCACTGAACTTTAGAATTATATTAAGTAAGTAGATGATGGAAATTTCATCACCTCTACTCTCAAAACAGTGACGGAAAACATCGTCAGGAAGCCGGCATGTCCTAGAACTAAAAATTCGAACACATGTGACATCTACCTATTAGTTATCATAATAATAATATACTGTGCTCGTCATACGTTTACTGTTATACTATGTTGCAAATTATAGGCGAGGACGCTGGCACCCTAAACACAAGTTAAATCTTACGAGTTCATCGAAAACACTCTTTTCCTTTGTTGTAACGCTGCATAGTGTTTAGATAAGTGTTTTTGTACAACTGAAGGTGATAAAGAAACTTTTTGAAGTGTAAACTTCTTTAGCGACGTTGCACACTTTTAGTAATGGGTAAAAAATGTTAAACTCGCGTCTGGACATCGCGTCAGGACACGTGACCGTCAGGAGAGATTCCCCCCCCCCTCTCTTTCTACGGCGGCGCCAACCGAACTGAAGTGACACACTGACACAATGGATGGATGGATGGATGGAAGTGGAAGTGGAAGTCGAAGTCGAAGTCAAAGTCGAAGTCGAAGTCGAAGTCGAAGTCGAAGTCGAAGTCGAAGTGGAAGTCGAAGTGGAAGTCGAAGTGGAAAACAAAGTGGAAGTCGAAGTGGAAGTCAAAGTGGAAGTGGAAGTCGAAGTGGAAGTCGAAGTGGAAGTCGAAGTGGAAGTGGAAGTGGATGGATGGATGGATGGACAGCTGATGGCTCGACCGTCTGTGTAGTAGCCACACTTCTGTGTATTCGTAAAGTTCGTGTATATTTAAAGTGTTTAAAATATGGAAAATGAAAAAAGTGACGCAGAAATAGTGAAAAAAAAGGAGTTACATTAATTAAATTAATAATTGATTTATTTCAACGTTAATATTCAAGTTTTCACTTCTGCCGGCACTCCCGGAGTGCAACCCGTCTTTTTTTTTTGTGGTGGGTTATAGTCCTCTTACAGAGGGGGGAGCGCCTGTGTCCCAGCAGCAGGAGCGTTATTAACTGTTTATGCTATAAATAAAAGATTTCTGACTATTTGTGTGTATGAGATAATGTTAACACCCACGCGCATCGATTTTAGGTCGTCGATAAAAGATTAGATTGTCAAATAGGTGTTCCTGAATTTCCATCTAAATAAATTGAAAGATGCTGTAGGATTAAACCTAGCCCAAAACAAAAGACTGATTGACAAGCACTTTGATCTAGAAATCCTAGAATTATTTTTGAGCATTCCGATCTGACTGTGTGCTAACAAAAACACTGACGTCGGTATAATCCCACCTGGCATGAGTAATAGATTCAGAAATATCTTTATTGAAGTGTTTCTACTGGTTTTATGCCTAGCAATGTTTTATTCAAAATCCGTATAAACAACATACCTACCTACATAAAGAATACCAAACTGTATAACGTTCGGCAATAAATTATAGGCAGAAAAACTCAGATAGTGTTTTCAGAATCTAATGACGTGTTTCACCGCCGTTCAATATTCAAGTAGGTATTGTGTGTGAATCTTTCTGTAAAACTTATATAAATTCAAATTATATTCCATGTCTTATTCTTCTGGTCGGTAGTTTATTAAATGTTTTTATTGTTCTGTATTCGACCCGTATGTATGTATGTATGTTTGTATGTCCGCGATTTTCTTAAAAACGAATGAACGGATTTTTGTAATTCTTTCATTAATGTAATTTACATACATTCAGGAAGGTTGTAGTATATAATACATTAGGTAATTATTCTTATGTACGAAGTTATATGCATAAATGTACTGCATCTCCAGCATTTCTATGCGAATTTTGATGATTCTTCTAGTCGGTGTCTTCAATTCTTCAATGCACTATAAGTGTTAATTGAATTTTTGTGGGGTAGGTACAACTAAAAAGTGAAAAAAAACTATTTTACAAAAAAAAAAAAAACACCACAAAGTGAAAAATAACTTTGATTTCGGAAGTCGGTGTCAAAAACGAAAAAGCGGAACCAACGACACCGACTTTTGAAATTAAAGTAATTTTTCAATTTGCAGTGTTTTTTTTTTTAAGGCGGTTGTTTTTTTTTGTAAACATTTTTTTAAAGTTCGTCGTCGCACGTTTTCCTACTCTACACACTTCCCGCTTACTTTTCACTGTCTTCTTCTTTCTTTACTTCCCTTCTCTCTCTCTCCAGTCGTGTCGGATTGCCGTCCTATCGGACTATGAGAGTGAGGAAAGAGGGAGTGCACCTCTGTCTGCGCGCACACTTGTGCACTATAATATCTCCTGCGCCGAAGGCTAGTCTCTGTTGAGATTGGCCGCCGTGGCCGAAATACGGTCTGGAGGACTTTACACACTTAGTAAATGAGAGCTCGACCGAATTAAGTAGAACATTTTGACCGTCACGACAAAGTCGCAAAAAATAAAGTCACGCTAAAAAATTGAAAAGAACTTCGTTCCAACTAGGTGACCCTGGACACCCTCTCGACTGATTTTTATTTTATGCTAGCGGCGCCCTGCGGTTCACCCGCATAAGTTTCGATGCCGTGGGAATATCGGGATAAGAACTATCCTATGTCCTTTCATGGGACTCAAACTATCTCTATACCAAATTTTATCTGAATCGGTTCAGTGGTTTAAGCGTGAAGAGGTAACAGACAGACAGACAGGCAGACAGACAGACAGACAGACACACTTTCCCATTTATAATATTATAGTATTGATTGGATTGTACCTAATCGGAGACTGAAACTACACTTACACCACCACCAAAATAACACCCCTGCAAAATGCAGTTTAACTGCGATAGCATGCTACGAGTATATTATGACTTTTCAGCTTCAAATATGGAAATTGCATTTCCTGTGGAGGATTATCTATTATGAAAACCCCGTCATAAACGAAACATCTTTATCTCTCTTTGTTATTCATTCACAAAAAATAATCCAATATTTTACCCACTATCTCTATTACGATATTTTTATCACATAGTATCAACAATTTGATGAAAAATATGTACCTACTTACCTTATCACTTGTCAGTTAAGTACCTAATTGATATCGCGTCCCAGTGAATGAAGTATTGCTGGATATTGCGATACCACCTGTGGGCAGAAATTGCGGTGTCGTATCGACACTTTTATCAGCGGATAGTGCAATTAATTAATTTATAACATCACATAACATCACGCCTTTAATCCCCAAAGGGTTAGGCTGAGATGTTCCTACTTAGTATAGTACACACACATTTCTCCAATTATGTTTAAGTCCCATGTAATAAAGGGCGAGCCTATTGCCATCAACTGGGCACAAATCCAGACTCCGCGCTTTTTTTTATGGATGGGAAATCATCAAATGACCCCTCCCGCTCTGGGTGGAGCGGAAGCGAGTGTCAGACTTACCGACTAAAACCCATCCGTATTCCTTCCTTAGCCCTTTATGTTCCGGGGTAGCGGTAACCCTTTCGGACAATCCCGCACCCCCGGCAGGCTTCGGCCCTGACAGGCCCCTTTCTTTATGCTGACATCTCTTTGAGGCGCGCGTGGAACACGTACGCGCCGTCCGGCACGGGCCTGGTCCTGATTGGACGGTGAGCTACCCATTACTCTCCGTCCGCAGGCCCAAGACTCCGGGCTGCTACTGAGAAATTATCCCAATAACATTTTGCTCTACCAGGGAACCGAACCTAGGACATCATGCTCCGCTGTAGCGCTTGCGACCACTAGACCAACGAGGGCGATCCTACTAATATTATAAAATATGTGAAAGTTTTTACGATTGGATTTTTGTTACTCAATCACGCAAAAACGGCTCAACAGATTTGGATGAAATTTGGCATACAAATAGTTTATAACCTGGATTAACACATAGGATACTTTTTATTCCGATAGCATATTTCCGTGGGATGATTTCCGACATCCAAGCGGGCGGATGCTACTACAATATTAAGCTAACAGTACCAAAAACAAACAAAAACAAATTTTCTAGTGTGAATGCGAATTCTTATTTAAAGTAGAGAAAATATTGCATCGAAAATCGAAGTTGTCGCTACAAAAACTGCTCTACCAATTAAAGTTTGTCTGCTGCCAATTTCAGATGCATTAAAAAATCACAAAAGAAAAAGTCAGGAATTTTGAAATTCCCCGTAGCTGAAGATTCAATAATTAATTTTTGAACTTTGGATCCAACTTCATAACTGAAATAAAATGCAAAGAATGTTTGCAAAAAATCCAACGAACTTTTAATTTTCACGAGAAACTGATCGTTATAGGAAAACCGATATTAATGTTTTGAAAATTATTAACGTCAAAAAATATTGAAAGAGGGTTTAAAAAATACATGCTCTAAAGCCAGCGGGCTAAATGCTACATACATAAAATGGCAATCGATCGTAATGTCTGTCATTTTGTCAGCCATTGCTTCATAGATTTGAAAAATTCTTCTGCTTAACAACGTCAATAAAGCAATGACCTCTGCAGAACTGTCAGAATGAAAGGTATTGTATGCGTTACGCAATTACCCCACTGGTTTGGTGTTCACATCACTGAAATGGTCTTCAATACTTATTTCTAACTTATTTCTAATTTACCATGAAAAAAAATAGAACCTAAGGTCCGGCGTTTCTAAATTTGCCAAATATGTAAACAACAATGGCCGCTCGAAATTGAATAAAATCGATATACAAGAACATTTATTTTAAGTTATGCTTGTTTTCGTCTAGTTGGCTCAGAGATTCTCCGAGCTAACTAGACATAAACAAATAAATAAAGTAAAAAGTAAAATCGTTTATTCCATATTTCAAAATTACAATATCGAGGTATTGTTGGTCCCAAACTAGGCACAGCCTGTGTCTTGGGCACCATTACCAAATGTTCTTGTATGTCGATTTTATTCAATTTCGAGCGGCCATCTTTGGCAAATTTTGACTTTAGCCGAGTTTATTGAAATAATTCCTAAAAGAAAGAAAATAGTTTTATTTGCGGTAAACATGACGCTAAGATAGAACACTAACACAAAAAATAATAACAATTTGGGGGAAAATATGGTACCTACTTATTTAGTCCAAAAAAATTCAATGAATTTTCTTCATTATTTATCTCCTTATATAAATAAAAAAAAACTTCTGAACATATCACTGCCTATATTATTACCCACAAGAAAGTCTACGATTGTTCTCAAAACCACTTTATTCACTCAAAAACTTTCAAGTAACAAAATTCAGTTACGAATTTTCAAGAGAAAATTAACTTGACAGTTGTTAAATATTATTAGTGAGTTGTTCAAAAGATAAGCAAAATGTTGCAGAGATGGTATGTTTGGGGTTTCATAGTGGTTCAGTAACAGTTACGGTTTTATTTGGAAACTTAATTGTTTGCGAATAAACTTTATACTTACTGAAGAGAAGAACAATACTTATAGGTATTTTATTGCATTTCTACATAGCTAATATTAATGGTTGAAATTAAAATAAAGGTACAAAAGCGTACAGTTTATTACACGAAATACGAATTTCAGTAGCCGATACAATGGTTTTATTCTTTCATTTGAGTTTAAATAATAATATACCTACTTATCAAATATTACCCTTACATCGTTACAAAAGGACTGTAGTCAGTATCAAACAGACGCCAGCACTGAGCTACTACAATCTGTCAAATTTCATTAATAGATTTTCAAATTTATCGCTAAATGATAAGGCTCAAAGTTGATTGGGAAAATTTGACAGTTTCGGGTAGCTTGATGTGCTGGCGTCTGTACATAATTTATGCCTAGTTAGAGGTATATTTTAATGCCTAATAGACTATTACAAAAAGGTTCTCAGCAGATTTAATTACAGCCCAATTTTCTTTTACAGGTAGGCGCCGTTCGCGTGTGTCGCTGATAAGATAAGATAAAAAGATGTGACAAGGACAGATAAAACTCAGAACATAGCAATGTGGAAACAACACCGGTACTGCAGTGCGAAGTTAAATGTTTTAAAATCCAAGTGTCAAAGTTTTTAAAATAATGCTCTAAATTTTATAAAAAGAAAATCTAAAAATCATGATCACATGACATTGGTTCACTAATTCTAACTTTAAAATATATGTGCGTGATTTAAAAGTAAAAGAAAATGTGTTGTCAGTGTTGAAAGTTTAAAAAAAAATGTGCATTTAGTGTCAAAAATAAAAATGAAAAACTATTACAAAATCGAATTTTGATAATGACAAAGCAAAAGTGAGGCAATCGTGCCGATTTAAGTGGAAAGTGTTGATTGAAATGGTGTGTTAGTGACAGTGCAAAATGGGTTGTCAGTTGGGGAAACTAGCGGCGTCTGAGAGACGGAGCAACAATGCTGGGCCAGCGATCAGTGATGGGCCACCACCGGCCACTGACCCTCGGCTGCCGTTGACAGCGAAGCAGAAATACTCGATGCTCGCGTCATGGAAAGGCATCTCAAGGGCCATGGAGAAGACTGGCATCTGTATGTTTATAAAGTAAGTAACCTTGACTACAGTCATTTCACAATCACAGCAGCGTTGCAACAGCAACCTTATAGTACAGAAAATAGAGATGACAGTGTTCTGACACTGTCATCTCTATTTTTTTTTAACAGCCACGATGATGGGGCGTTATCGCCCACGTTGAGAACTCTAACTATTCATCAGGCCCTATTTTTTCTTTTCAAAAGTGTTAGTATTCAGTTTTTTTTAACCGACTTCAAAAAAGAAGATTCTGTGTTTGACCCGTATGTATGTTTGTATGTCCGTGATTTTCTCAAAAACTAATGGACCAATTTTGATAATTCTTTCATTAATGTGATCTACATACTTTCAGGAAGGTTTAAGTATATAATACATTAGGTAATTATTCTTCTGTACATACAAAGTTATATGCGTAAATGTACTGCATCTCCGGCATTTCTATGCGAATTTTGATGATTCTTCTAGTCGGTGCCTTCAATTCTTCAATGCCCTACAGTTAATTGAATTTGTGTGGGGTAGGTACAACAAAAAAGTGAAAAATAAAAACTTATTACAAAAAAAAAAAACAACCGACTTCAAACTTTTTGACAACGGTTTTTTTTTTTTTGTAAAAAATGTTTTTTCCAAACTGGTTAGGTCTGTCTCATTTAGCCAGATGTAGCTGCATACATAGTGTTTATTTTGACAGGCTGCTATCTGACCTTCCACGAACCGCTGTTCTAATGTCTTGCTATTGTTTCCATATGATTTTCGACAGTATAGTTTGTTGTTTTAAGAAATAATGTATGTTTTAATTTTTGGCGTGAAGTCTGAGATTTATTTGTTCTAAAGTCTGTATCTATGGTCTATTTACACAAGCAATGTCAAACTGATAAGACCATTAATACTATTGCTAATATTGATTTATTAACCTACAATGTCACAGAGAGGCCCCTCATAGAGAGGAGGCCTGTGTCCCAGCAGTGGGAACGTTGTGATGAAAAATTATTGGAAAACTTAAATTGTGATTTACTCAAAACGAAGTGTGAAAACGTGCACAAAACATGGTGTTCTTTACTAAAAGTTAAACAAAGCAAAAGTTAGTTGCAAAAAAACATCGTTTTTAGCAAATTTTTTCTCTCTTTTGGTTGGTGAATATTACAGGGTGAAAAATTAAACATTATCTACATTTTGTGGTAAATAAAAGTTACAACAAGAGTATGGTTTAGAACACGTTTATATTCATCAGGAAGACCTGGATGAGACTCGCACAGACCAGGCGAGCATGGCACAAAAGGTAGGAGGCCCTATACTCAGCAGTGGGTCGAATGCTGCCAACGATGATAATGATCCTGAAAAAAGAAGCATTAATACATCGATTAATTTATAAGTATTGTACGGAATGTACCTACTTGAAAACCTCCCAAACGTAGAAAAAATCGTCCAAAGACCTCACAAAACACAAAGGCAATGGCCGTAAACCGCTGAAAATCAGCTTTATTTCTCAGTAACTTTTGTTGGTATCGGTTAAAGGATGAAACAGATTTAAAAACCCAGCTCGGCGTAAACACTTCCATCTGACGTTAAGCCCTGCTGTTGACATAAGCTTTAAGCTTCTCGTATACGTGTATACGTGTAATGTACATGATACCTACATATCTGTATCTCCTGACGATATTATCCTGGTTGCTAGAGAGAATGTTTTTGAGTTTGTAAGTTTTGTAACGAGAAAAATGTCGTTTTCACTTAGGTATTTTGAAGAACTAATCATAAACAGATTACTGAATAATAAGTAGGTCCCCTCTAGAGAGAGAGAGGTAGGAGAGGGACCTCCCTCTCCAGAGTTATTACCTAGTTACTTTTTGAAAACTAACTGGAAAAAAAATGATACTGCAGTCCATTGTATACTTATTATAAGTAAGTATTCAAAGTCAAAGTCAAAAGTCAAAGCATTTATTTCAAATAGGCACATAAAAGGCACTTTTGAACGTCAAAATTTACATTGAAATAGAACTGATTCTAGTCGCCCATTCCAAAAGGTAGTTTTCCTATGGAGAAGAATGGGCAAGAAACTCCACCGTTACTCTTTTAAAAATGTTTTACAATATTTGGCATAGGTACAGTCGCCAGCAAAATTGCATGGGTACCTTAGTGTCTATTTTCCCGTGAACGTTTGAATTCAAGTTTTCGAAAATAAACTAGATGGCGTTGGTTTCTTCACAACTATGACTAATTTACGAAACGTAAGTAAGGAGTTAGGAAGAAACGAAGGAATTACAAGGCTAATACATTTATCTAATTATTACATTACAATTACCAGCATACGTAGCTTAAATGATAAAAATAATAATAGAAACCGATAGGAATATATTTATTAAGCTAACGAGTGGGTATTTTAATAATTAATTTAATATTCGAATTGGTAGGTCCTGTAGTTACTTAGCAACAGGAAAAAAGAGCAGATTCATCGCAGGTAAACAGGCTCGCCTTGTGGGCTCGCAAAAAAAGGCACTATAAAAAATTATAGAGGTTTATTTCTTACAGTTTATTATTCAAATTTAATAGTCAGTTTATGTATAATAGGGTATAACATTATAATATTATGAAGTTATTGAGGCGATAGCTTAAGTATTCGTTTCCAAAATCGGAAAGAGGATTGAAGCTTACGTAACCTCAATAAAAACAAACAGGAGACCAGGTTATTTTATTACAAAGGTCAAACGCATTAAATGGATACTAAATAAGTAGGCTAAAAACTACAAAATTGCACAAAAACATATCAAATGGTTAGTAGGCAACATAAAAAACTAAAAACTATGTTGTTTAAACTTAAAGTGTTCATAACTTTTTAAATTATTAAAAATACGTAAGTTATAGTTTAAACACACATAACCAGGTCTCCAGTCAATATAAATAATATTATCTAAGTATAATTATTTAGCTCGTAGCTACGTAACCACTTGTGTATCGCGTATTATTTCGACGCCACAAACATAAGCGTCCGTGTTCACTGGACTTAAAAGTTTTTTCATCTGTAAAGATGACATTACTCCAATCGAAGTTTATGTGATCCAAAGCGAACTGTAATCTTGCCCTTTTATGGTTTTCCGTGAGCAAAGGTTTCACAGCATGCCTCCGCGGCACAAGTTTTGACGCGGCTCCGTGTCAAAATTTCTGTCAAATAAACCAGCATAGTGGTTCGGCGGCAGAAATCCATTTTATTCATACTGCCTTATCACGGTTTGATGCTGCAATGTGTTTTATAAGTCGTGGTCTACCAATTCTTTGATGGTGTTTCAAAGAACCCTCCTCTTCAAATCGTCGTACTCAAAGAACAACTGTTTTTCTCTGCAACAATAAAACAGAAATATATAATACCCAATAATGATTATTATGTAGTATAGCAACAAAAAAAATAATGCAGTTTTTAATATAAAAGTGTAAAAATAACACTACTTACGTTTACACCGGTCTCTGGCTATTTCTGACAAGTTTTTGGCTTGATTATTCAAAGCAATTATTAAATTTGAGCTCTCGTAACGAAATCAATATTATAACTCGTGCTCGTTTTGGTAAAATAAGTAATCCGCCTGATTATAAATAAAAACTGAACAAAAGGCACTCGAACGAGGTAATCGAAATGAACTTAGCGAACGATCAATTGAGTTGTCATAAAATATCTTCGATCTAAGTATTATTCATACCACCTACCAATTATTTATAAATCCATATTTAACCTACCCTCTCAAGTTTGAAAACTAAAACTTAGAAAATCAGATACCTACCTACTTATAAATTGATATTCAATTTTAACATAGTAGGTTAATAATTAGGATCAATTTTCTTTAAAAGAAACTATTAATTATAAATTGTTTGAATGTTTGAAGAGACAAAAAGAAACTGCAAAAATATTTTATCATATAAAGCAAAGCAACGCCATCTAATAACAGAATAATTCAATTTTGTTAGTCGTTAACTGGTTTTACGCTAGATGGCGTCATTTCTCGCTTCATACGATTTTGTTTCTGTACTACCCATGCACTTTTGCAGCCTACCGTACATTCAATATATAATAATATGTGAGGACGATGCACCTAAAATAAAATCACTATAACACAATAGGTAAAAGAATTAAAAACGAAACCATGACATATAAGTTAATTATTATTAACATAACAAATAAAAAAAAAATAAAAAAAATATTCTGTAAATAGGATATTGGAGTTGCTCTTACCTACCTATACCTTACCTATACAGGGTGTTACGGAAAAGTATATCAATACAAACGGGTTGAAGAGTGTATCTGGTCTAGAATCTCTGTACAAAATTTCAGCTCAAAAGCATTAACTTTGAAAATGCATAATATTTTTTTATTTCGACATCACGGCGCTGCACTGGCGCGCGGCGGCGTGATGTGCGTGTACTAGGCGCACAGACACACTACAGATAATGGATAATGACCCTCGTAGTGCGGTGACCCGTTTGTTATGATTTCAATTTAATAAACTATCGAAATAAAAAAATATTAAGCATTTTCATAGTTACTGCTTTTGAGCTGAAATTTTGTATAGAGATTCTAGACCAGATACACTCTTCAACCCGTTCGTATTGATATACCCTTTCCGTAACACCCTGTATAATGTTGAGACTAACTTTACTGTTGGAAGTTCGTAAAGTGTGAAACCAGTTCACATAAATTATAGACCCACGACATAAACTTAGGCAACCTCTCCGGTATATTCCCTTCACGCTACATATCACAAATATAATACATAGGCAGGTCCAATCGAGAAATTAATTGTTTAGGTAAGTACCAAATTGACTACCCACTTAAAAGCTAGCGACAGCGCGACACTAGGGACATATCTATGCCCGGGGCAGCGGGATTGTCCGAAAGTTTTACTGGTACCCCGGAACATAAAGGGCTAACTAGGAAGGAACACGGATGGGTTTTAGTCAGTAAGAGTCTGACACTCCCTTCCGCTCCACCCAGAGCGGGAGGGAGCATTCAATGATTTCCCATCCAAAAAAAAAGGACATATTTATGAAAACTTCATAGAATTTGTTCTACCAGAATCGCGTCGCACCGTTGCGTCGCGCCTGTCTGTGGAAGCTTTTAATTGTCTGTAGGTATATTCAAATCACAACTGTCCTCATTTTACAGTTGTAAATACAAAATAAATACACCATTTCAGGTTATAACACGGCAAATTGATGTAGTGTGTCAATTTAATAAACAACTATAGGCCGACCCCTTAACTGAGACGTTGCCTGTGCGGTGCGAGAGGGGTGAAAGCTGTCTCGAGTTGACGAATCACTTTGCTCTCGCATCACGTCACCACACCCCTCCCGCATCGAGCTGCTACCTCAGGTAACGTCTCAGTTAAGCGGTCGGCTCTGCTCGCGACTTCATCCGCGTGAAATTTCTTGTTCCCGTACCCACCGCGACGCATATCGTATCGCCCGTCAGTGCTATTACTTCATTTTCGCTTAGCGTCCCTTCTAACATACTTTTTCTTTTGCGTGATGAGTTTGGCGTTAAATAGCCTTTCTCAAGAATCGGGTTATCAAAAGCAAAACGAATTTTTCAAGTCCAACCGGCACCCTAATTGCGTAACACACTATCAATTGGAATCAGAATCATTTTGAAGCAAATTGTTGATCCATTGCTTCATAAGTTCGAAAAAATTGTCTGCTCAACGCGTATATAACGCAGTGAATGTTTTCGAACTGTCAAAATGAAACCGATTCCGATTGATAATGTGTTACGCGATTGCCCCGCGGGTAGTTCTAGACATTAGCGTTTTCAAACAAACAAACTATTCGGCTTTAGTATTACCTTCCTCAAAAATCGGGCTATCAAATAGAAAAGAACTTTGCAAACCCTACTTTACCAGATCCTATCCAGAGATTAGCGCGTTCAAACAAAAAACTCATCAGCTTTATTATTTGTAGGTATAGACATAAAGATTAATTTTCCATACTTTACATATACATAAGTACTCAATTAGGTACACAGATTAAATTCTCCTCTCATAAACACTTTTACCTTTTTCCCAAGTCTGATTATTGAGACAGAATTAATCAACGAATAAAAAACATGGACTCGTTTTTCCATTTGAGTAAATTGCTGCGAGATTGTTCATTGTAATTGCGATTTTATTCAGTTGCAGCGTTAGATGAGAAGTGAGATTTACTTGGGAAAAGCTTTAGTAAAAGTGTATGTGGTTGAATTTAACTTGGAGGGTTGTAATTGAATAAAACGTGGACTTACGAGTCTACCATTAAAAAAAAAATTATAAAATTTAAATCTATTTATTTCAAACAACTTGTCATGGAACATTTTACATCACATAGCGCTCAATCTTGGAATTCAAAATAAGATTATGTGCGCTATTAACTAATTTTAGAGTTAGCTCACTTAACGTTAAACTCAAACTCAAAGCATTTATTTCAATTAAACCATTACAGGCACTTTAGAATTGTCAAAATTAAGTAGTCGGTCAGTTAGTCAGAAAGTTGAAGCTAGTTGCCCATTCCAAAGCGTAGATCTCTATGGAGAAGAACGGGCAAGAAACTCCATGGACACTCTTTTAAATCAAGATATTACAAAATCCTGGGTACATTATTCTTGTTGCTTCTATATTGTGAGAACAATGTAAAAAAACAAACAAATGAAAAAACAATACAAGAAATAAGATTAAAAATAAGCCTTGGCAGTTAAGAGATGACCAGTCTCAACCGAAAGCGCAATTAAATGTGGACTTACGAGTCTACCATATGCCTAGCCTTTTCCCAACTATGTTGGGGTCGGCTTCCAGTCTAACCGGATGCGGCTGAATACCAGTATTTTACATGGAGCAACTGACTACCTGACCTCCACAACCCAGTTAATGGATAATACGATACCTCTTGAAAAGACTGATTATCAGACTTTCGGGCTTCTGAATACCCGTAACGACTGTCAAAGATCCACAAATGACAGCCGGGATCAACGGCTTAACGTGATTTCCGAGGTACGGAGGGGTCTCGGTAGGTATTTGAAGATGGTCACCCATCCATAGACCAAGCGCGGCAAGCGTAGCTTAACCTGATCGATCGATCTGTGCGGCTGTTATTATTAAGCCACGGGCCCTCATTTGTAGTACTTTTATTTATTTCTTTAATAATTATAGGTGGTTTATTCTTAAAGTCTGAAATGGCTAACCTTACCCTTTTGGTCGGAGTATCCTAGGTTAGTTACCGCGAGCAACTTGACTGTGAGAAAAGGCTAGAACTTTAAAAAGGAGTTTATTTATTTTAAAAACGTGTGCATCAATAATAAGCCCGAAAACTTTTTAGAGGACCAGTAATTAAACAAGTATTGAGGGTAAGTTAACAATTTCCCAAATAAAAAAAAAATATATGGCACACGAGGACTGCCGCGGTAAAGCTATTGCATAGCATTTTTTATCAACTTATGCGAGCTTCGTACAGTCTACACGCATACGTCTAGTCCCACGCACACAAACACCGTGCCGAAGTCTGCCGAACTGAAACGACGTTAGACGATGCACGGCTTACAACGCCGCACCGCTGTGCCGGTCGGAGTGGGGGGTGTTAGGTTTATTTTCGTTACGGAATTTCTTGATTCGGTCGCCGCGCTCAAAGCCTGCTATAAAAGCTATGCAATAGCTTAATAACCAAGACTTGTTATTTTCGTAAATTCCTTATCATCATTTTCATTTATATTCATTGGTCTCAATTAATCTAAATTGCGCTGAAAACAGACGCATGTATAAAGACACTTAGTATATTAACAGCACTTAGTATATTAAAAGTTATAATAAAAGCTTTGTTTAGACCAAGTCACAGTTGTTTACTCAATAAGATTGGATACTTCGCGAAAATGAACCTGTTTTTCGTCCATTAATCTTTTGACATGAAATTTTACAGGCTGAATTTCCCTACGGGTTAGGCAGTGGTGTACCTACTATTGTATACTGATGTTGCGTTGATAGAACCTTCAACCTTATACAGGTGTTTTTTTTACCGGTTCCAAAATTTTACAGGGTGTTCTACTCATGAATATGAACAACTTTCACTATGGGACCAACGGTTTTCGGAATTTTTCCTTTATCTGTGCTATAAGACGTTGCTTCGTACCAAACTTCAAGATTCTGAGTTCACGGGAAGTACCCTGTAGGTTTTGATTCCCTTGCGAGTGTCGAAAATTTGCGGAAATTTGCGGCATAAACGGCTGGTTCTTTTGATTGCGTTGGTTTAGAAGTTTGATTTTTTCACAGCTCCAAGGGACAGTAGACCTGAGTATTCGATATAAAGTCCAGCTTGATACCTCCACGCATTCCTGAGAAAAAGGGTCTTGATAGACAGAAAGACAGACGGACGGACGGACAAAAAAGTGATCCTATAAGGGTTCCGTTTTTTCCTTTCAAGGTACGGAACCCTAAAAAAATAATGGTGATCGTGCTTAGATAGTTTGGTCATATTGAGAGGATGAATGGAAGGCGACTAACAAAAAGTATTTACAAGGCAGACGTGAGTAGAAACTCCAGGAGGGAGGGACGTCCTAGGAGGGCATATAGTGACCTTATTGGTGATATTGTTCAGAAAGGTCAGGTGCTTAGTACTCGCAACCGATGAGCGTGCATAACCTGAAGGCCAATTTCCGAAATTAAAAACGTTCAAAATCTAGTCGCAATCTCATCTTAGCGACAATCGAATGTCAAAAACTTGTCAAAAATTTAGGGAAATTAGAGGTTTTTTTACAGATTGAGACTGAGATCTAACTGTGAACGTTCTTAAAATTACGAGAATCACCCCTCAGATGTAGGTGTGAACGTAAACGAGACAAAAAGAGTATGTAAGGGTCGTAGCAGGTGGCGTTCTGTACTGTCTGCTAACCCCCTTGTGAAAAAAAAAGCTAATTATTTTTAAACCTATCGAATCCTGCAATTAAAAAGAAAACAATATATTCCAACAGCCATTGGTAAAAAGGTGACGTTTCCACGTTCCCAATTCAAATAACAGATTCATTTGGAACGTGGAATTTCGAAATAAACTCGCTATTTCGCTTCAACGGGAATGGCGGCAGATTTGAATAATTTTGCAATATTCCAATTTCGAACGAAATTCGTTAATGTTGCCACTTAAGGGCTTAATTGCCGCTGGTACTATTGTTTCATTATATTTTCCGTTCGACAGAATTGGCACATAATGATTATACCTAATTAATTTATTGGAGTAGTAAATAATAAATGATTTTATTTCTGTAAGTAGGTTTGTACAAACACTTTTACACGTCAATCACATTTTAAAAACTAGATGAGGTTGGCGATTCCTATTTGACTACTCTGAGAAGAAAGACCGAAACAAACTCAGAAGTCTCTTTTTCAAGGTCCAGACATAATCTTTATCAGATCGCGTGAAGACCATAATGATCGGTGTCTTTTTTTTGAAGTGAAAACTTCTTTAGCGGCGTTGAACACTTTTTGTAATGGGTAAAAAATGTTAAACTCGCGTCAGGGCATCGCGTCAGGACACGTGACCGTCAGGAGAGATTCCCCCCCCCCCCATCTCTTTCTACTGCGGCGCCAACCGAAGTGAACCAAGTGAGACACGATAATGGATGGATGGATGGATGGTGATGGTGATGGTGATGGCGATGGCGATGACGATGGTGATGGCGATAACGATGGTGATGGCGATGGCGATGGTGATGGCGATGGCGATGGTGATGGTGATGTGATGTGATGTGATGTGATGTGATGGTGGACGAGGACGCGGACGCGGACGTGGATAGACAGCTGATGGCTCGACCGTCTGTGTAGTAGCCACACTGCTGTGTATTCGTAAAATTCGTGTATATAAAGTGTTTAAAAAAATGGAAATTGAACAAAGTGCATCGATTAATGAAAAAAGTGACGCAGAAATAGTGAAAAAAACTTAGTTATATTAATTCAATTAATAATTGATTTATTTCAACGTTAATATTCAAGTTTTCACTTCTGCCGGCACTCCCGGAGTGCAACCCGTCTTTTTTTTTTTATGGATGGGAAATCATCAAATGACCCCTCCCGCTCTGCGTGGAGCGAAGGGAGTGTCAGACTCTTACTGACTAAAACCCATCCGTGTTCCTTCCTTAGCCCTTTATGGCCCGGGGTAGCGGTAACCCTTTTGGACAATCCCGCACCCCCGGCAGGCTTCGGCCCTGGCAGGCCCCTTCCTTTATGCTGACATCTCTTTGAGGCGCGCGTGGAACACGTACGCGCCGTCCGGCACGGGCCTGGTCCTGATCGGACGGTGAGCTACCCATTACTCTCCGTCCGCAGGCCCGCGCCTACGATGATCGGTGTCTGAAGTGGTATTTTGAGGAAAGAACCATACAGATTGAGTGGACCTGTCCAGTCAGTGCACGCATTTGTCAGTAATCGTCTAGCTCAACGTAAAACTTAAGAAGCTCAACCATTTGACGATCAATACCAAAGAAAGGACATTTGGGTAGGCCGCATAAATTACTCAAACTGCCAGACCATGATTAAAACTAACTGAGAAAAAAAAACATAAGTTAGTGACAACAAATTCAGTAATCCTGCAGCTTAACTTGGAGCTCAGGTAAAGTTAACTACATTTCGAAACACACAGGATCTGGTTAACGAATAGAACAACTAGATACTAAAGTTGATATTAGTGAATCCCAGCAACGTCTTAATTACCTTTCACATATTCATGAAACTTGACACAGAAACTGTAAATTAATTACGACGAAGAAACTCTACGGAAACGTTTATTTCCCTACCTACACCATTCATTTTGCGTTTCATCTCAACATTACAGAAATATAAATGTGAGGAAAGTAAAATGATATAACGCAGCCATAAATGCTGATAATATTTCATTTCTACAGTAATGTGTACGAGGGAACGGTATTATTATTGAAATATTAGCTGTGCCCAGAATTTTCACCTGCCGTTTAATATCTTTATGACTTTTTTCTTTTGAGGAAATGCGGGTGGTCGTTTCTCCATAGAAACGCTCTCGCCTGTTTTCTTTCTGGTTAATAACCATAAAACGATGATTTTTAACAGAATAATAAATATTAACTACTTGTATGTCCCTATGTTTTCCTTTTTGATGATACATTATTTTTATAAGCAAAGCTCAAAAAATGCCGATATAAACCGCTGTCAACAGAGGCGTAGTGTACAAATTTGACAACTATTAATGAAAAAAGAAGAACAGGGACACAGTATATATATCCTTCTTATTCAGTTTATGAAATATCATTTAAATTGATCCAATATTGGAAGAGGAAATAGGCGAGAGCCAAACCTCGAATCACGACTTTTTACTTAGGATTTTTCAAAAGTCTCTCCGACCGCATTTCCTCTTAAGGTTAGCATGGTGTTAAACAGCCTGTAATAAACATCCTCAAGAATTCGGCTATCAAATGAAAAAAAAAATCAAATCCGACTGGTAGTTCCAGAGATTAGTGCGTTCAAACAAACAAACTATTCAGCTTTATTATTAGTATATACAGGGTGAAATTGAATTCATGGGCATCCTTTTAAGGGGTCATTGTAATCATCATTATGAACAACTTTTACTATGGGACCAAACCTGAAATCGAGAAAAAAAATCAGCTCTTCCCTACATTTTGACGAGTTATGTGAACGTAAATGCAAGGAACAGCTGATTTTTTTTTCGCGATTTTAGGCTTTGTCCCATAGTAAAAGTTGTTCATAATGATGAGTACAATAACCCCTTAAAAATGCCCATGAATTTAATTTCACCCTGTAGATTAGGAAGGCATTTCATCACATTCGTGTGTATGATTTCCATGGACCATCGTTTCATGACTTTTCTTTTATTTTAACCATAGCATGAACAGCTCAAAAACTGAAAAACTCAAAGTATTTATTTCAATTAAGAGGATTACATGACCTAAAGCGCGGTCACTGTCGGACTGCATAGAAAAGAAAGAGAAGCGCGATGACACAACGCTGGTAATTTATTGCAAAATATGAAACAATTATCTATTTACGAAAAATCTATTGTTTGGACTAAAAAATTAAAACACTAGAGTTTTAGTATGTTGCTTGTCGAATAATCTGACAAAAAATCATAATGATTGTATATATATTAGTATGGTTTTTACTGTAAAAAGAAAGTTTTTAGAGGTATCTTCATGATTTTTTTCTATCGTACCAAATAAGTTGTATTATGTTTTCAACACACTACGAGTACCTACCTAGCATATATCCTGAAGAATATCATATATTTTTTTGATTTTGTTTACTGTCGTCGATCAAATACTTTTTATTGTTAAGGTCCTGTAAGCCCCTTAAACCAATTATGTACAGGCTTGAATTGTTAAGGAGTCGGTCAGGCAGAAAAATTACATTTCAAAGCGTATTAAGTTCCTAAGGACAAGAACGGGCATGAATATTAATTTGAAACTAGATTAGTCTAGCTAGAAATTAATATGAAATCTATCTGTTTTGAATCGAAATAACTTATTAATTGATGATGAAGTTTACCTTGAATAAAGATCTGAATTTTAAGTCAAAATGCATAAAACTAAGCTCAGTTTTATGCATTCCCGGATCTTTATTCAAGATAAACTTGTATTTGAAATGTCAATGTTAAGTTTTTTGCATAATTTATAGATTTATCTCTACGATAATGTAGGCGTTTATAAAAAACAAAAAAAAAAAACACATTTATTTCAGGTGAATAACACCCATTGTCAAACATAAATTACCTACGAGAAATCATTAAGAAAAAACATAAATAATAATAAAGTAATATGATAAAATCAAATAACATTTTATAAACACATCAATACTGATAATAAAGCTAAAGAGTGTGTTTGTTTGAACGGAATAATCTCTGGGGCTACCAGCTGGATTTGAAAAATTCTATAGGTTTGCAGCGGTATCTACAACGCCACATACGAACAACGCGTCATACTGATGTCACACAAAATCCAGCATCTCGCAAGCAGAGTTTACCGCGCAACATAGATACAACGGCCCGACATGAATCATAGGGCAGTTACCCGCCAGACACCGGTCGGAGGATCCTTCTTTTTCTATTGAGTATTAGTGAACTTTACACCGTTCCTCAAACCTCTATAGGCTACTTAAATACACGCTAGGGCCCAGAAGCCGAGCAAAAACAAAAAAGACAACGCTGAGCGAAAACGAAGTAATAGCGCAGGCAGGCGATGCGATGCAACGGGGTGAAGGATCAAGAAATTGTACGCGGACGAAATCGCGGGCAGAAGCTAGTACAGTATATTCAGATAAAAAAAAACAGTGGCACTCCGGGAGTGCCGACAGAAGTGAAAACACAAACAGAATCCTTTGCCATCACTCTCTGACATATCGGATATACATTAAAACCGAGTACATCCCGAGGACAGCCGAACACATCGATTCGATTACGGTAACAGTGGCGCGAGTTCAATAGCTTTTTCCCATCTCAAAAAATGCCCACGCGCCTAAAGAAGTTTTCCCTTCAATAATATATGACTAGAGTACTCGTAACAAGCCACCATATTAATAACATTACGCTGCGGTCCAGATAAAGTGCACACTAAAGGCTAGGAGAGCTTTAGCTTGGATTAAGCCTTTATTGGTCCTTTGAAGATACCGTACCTACCAGGCAAGTCAGGCAAGCTAAAGTGACCCATTTTGACTAGTTTGATTATGTTCCCATAACGTCAGATTAGATTAATATAAGGAGTAATTTCTGAGTTTATACAGGACTAGCTGTGTCCCGCGGTTTCACCCGCATAAGTCTCGATCCCGTGGGAATATCGGAATAAAAAGTAGCCTATGTGTTAATCCAGGGTCCCTGGATGTGTGTGTTCTAAGACTTTTGTAATAATTTTACCAATTTGAATACCGAATAAACATTATTATTATTATTATCTTTACATACCGAGACCCCTCCGAGCCTCGGAATGCACGTTAAGCCGTTGGTCCCGGCTGTCATTCGTGGATATTTGACAGTCGTTTCGGTTAGTCAGAAGCCCGAAAGTCTGACAACCAGTCTTACCGAGAGGTATCGTATTACCCAGTAACTGGGTTGCGAAGGTAAGGTAGGCAGTCGCTCCATGTAAAATACTGGTGTTCAGCTGCATCTGGTTAGACTGGAAGCCGACCCCAACATAGTTGGGAAAAGGCTAGGCAGATGATGATGACATAAATAACAAGCGAAATATGAGTGAGCATAACACTTCTGCTATCCCTCTGCTATCATACAAGCGTGATGATTACCTCTCAGAGAATAAAGGCTTAAAATGTTTATAGTCTAGTTGGTGTACCTACGGTTATAGACTGCTCCAGTCGGCTTCTATGTAATCGCAGACGTTTCTCTACGAGATACGAGATAATTTCCCTTTGATATCAAACCTCGGTTCATTCAAGGAACCCATTGGCTTTGAATTCTGATTCCGCAATAATTTAATCTGTGTTTTAACTTAAAATAATTAATTAGTGAAATCAGCCTATAAAGTTCCCACTGCTGGGACACTGGCCTTTTCTCTTCCAGAGGGAGTGAGCTGTAGATACCACGCGGGCCCAATGCGGGTTGGTAGATGTCACATATCTTCGATTTTTGGTTTTGGGAGATGCCGGTTTCCTCACGATGTATTCCTTCACCGTTTTGAGAGCAGTGGTGATGAAAGTATTTACACAAAGTAAAGCGCCTGCCTGGGTTCGAACTGACGACCTACAACTCGTAAGTTAAGATAGTTACCACTGGGCCAGCACTTGAAGCCGTGATTTTTGTCTTTCTTTTTTTACAGACGCTTATAAATCTTACATTTACCAACAAACATACAGGGTGAAATTAAATTCATGGGCTTCCTTTTAAGGGGTCATTGTACTCATCATTATGAACAACTTTTACTATGGGACTAAATCTAAAATTGCGAAAAAAAATCAGCTGTTCCTTGCATTTATGTTCACATAACTCTTCAAAATGTAGGGAAGAGCTGATTTTTTTGGCAATTTCAGGTTTCGTCCCATAGTAAAAGTTGTTCATAATGATGATTACAATGACCCCTTAAAAGGATGCCCATGAATTCAATTTCACCCTGTAGATATCATAAGCAAAGGATGAGAGTTTTCATAAGAAAAGCCAGTTCAAAAACGCTTTTGAGAAAGGCCCCTCACCGCTGATAGACGTTTCTAAATCGTACCTAAGTGTTCTATCACTTACCTTAACAAATAAAATATCTAAGCTTTAATCTAATCCACTACTATCGCGCAAGTAAGGCGTTCTGGCTAGGTAACCTAATAAAATTACAGTGTAGGCCACATGAAGTGCGCAGAAAAGCCCCCGAGACGATATTTAGTCCAGATTAGGCTGTTATTAGTCCCCAAGAGGCCGAGCGAGACGTGCTGTAATTTATACTGTGCCAGTTTAAGTGTCCTCAAGTGCTTGTCATTTAGGTAATGAAATAGTTGTTAGGGCTTTATTTCGAGTTGTTTACTGAAGCAGAAAAGGTTTCTGAATCTATCACACTAATATTATAAAGGCGAAAGTTTGTGAGTGTGTGTGTGTGTGTTTATATGTTTGTTACTTCTTCACGCTCAAACGCCTGGACCGATTTTGATAAAATTTTGTGTGGAGGTAGCTGACACCCTGGATTAACATATAGGCTACTTTTTATCTCGATATTCTTACGGGATCGAAATTTACGCGGGTGAAACTGCGGGGCACAGCTAGTACAATAATAAAGGTGAAGAGTTTGTTGATTTGAACGCGCTAATCTCCGGAACTGCTGGTCGGATTTAAAAATCCTTTTTGCATTTGATAGCCCAATTCTTGAGGAAGGCTTTAAGCTGTTAAACATCACGCTATGACTCTTAGGAGTTGAGCAAAATGAAAAAAAGTCAGAAAGAACGGTAAACGAAAAAGAAATAACAGCGCGGGTGGACGATGCGATGCGACGGGGCGAAATTTTACGCGGAGGAAGTCACGTGGAGAAGCTAGTAAGTTATACGCGAAATCCTTTAAAGTTCGTGAAGATTTACGTGACAAGAAAATCATTTGCTTGAGGTATTCATGAACAATGTTTTTAACAATAACTTGTTTTGATTAATAAACGTTCTCTAAACTCTTCTTAATAGTTTAAAAGTCACAAGATTGCTTATATGCATAATCAGCTTATAATGTTCCCACTGCTGGGACACAGGCCTCCGCTCAGTGAGAGGGAATGGGCCGTAATCCACCACGCAGGCCCTTAGCGAGTTGGTGGATGTCACATGTCTTAGAATTTTTGGTTCTAGGACATGCCGGTTTCGTCACGATGTTTCGTTCACCGTTTTGAGAGCATTGGTGGTGAAATAATTTACAAAAAGTAAAGTGCCTGGCTGGGTTCGAACCTAAAACTCGTAAGTCGTATCCGTTACCACTGGGCCACCACTGCTCTACTTATATTTTGTTACTATGTTATTTTGTTTAACACACCAGTTGTGCCTAAAAACATTTTCAACAAACGAACCTACATACAAACACTATACATATAGGTAACACTCGTCAGGTCAGGCGGTGACCTACATCGTACAGTTGACTCTAACAATTTGCAAGATGCCATCTAACGTGTGCTGTGTTCCCTTTTCATTAACTTCTGTTTTGTGTATGATACGACAAAGTAAATCCAAGTTTACATTACGAATCTAGCTTCGCAAACTTAGTTAGTTATTCATTGCTAGTTTCACGTGTAAAAAGATAATTATTTACACGTTGAAACTATCAATGAATAACTCACGAACGGATCAAAAAAATTAACAAGAAGAATCACATCACACTAATATTATAAAGGCGAAAGTTTGTGAGTGTGTGTGTTTATATGTTTGTTACTTCTTCTCGCTCAAACGGCTCGACCAATTTTGATAAAATTTTGTATGGAGGTAACTGACACCCTGGATTAACATATAGGCTACTTTTTATCTCGATATTTCTACGGGATCCAAATTTGCGCGGGTGAAACTGCGGGGCGCCGCTAGTGCAAAATATTTAAATGATTCCCTAAATATTAGAGCTGCAGCAGCAGCGGCGAGCGCTACATTGAAGTTGATTGCAGTTACTCGACCATTTAGTATTTTTAAAAGGACCTCAAAATAGGTTATATTATATAGTGCACTGGTGGCCCAGTGGTATCGGCCGCGACATACGAGTTGTGGGTCGCAGGTTCGAACCCAGATAGCCGCTTTACTTTGTGTAAATTATTTCATCACCTGCACTGCTCTCAAAACGGTGAAGGAAAACATCGTGAGGAAACCGGCATGTCCTGGAACCAAAAATTCGAAGATATGTGACATCCACCAACCCGCACTGGGCCCGTGTGGTGGATTACGGCCCACTCCCTCTCACACAGAGGAGGCCTGTGTCCCAGCAGTTAGGCTGATTATTTTATTTTATTTTATTTATTGTAGGATCTCCAATTATGATTATATAGTATAGGTTCGATTAGATATATGCCAAAAAATAATTATAATTCATTGTATTTAGATATACATTCCTCAGTTCTTAATACACGCAGTCGAGTTCTGTTACTAACAATTTTATAACATAAATAAAAAGGTCTTTGACCTTTCCTTGTTACCAATTACAAATTACAAGACTTTTAGTACGGGACCCTTGTTATTTACTTTACCTGTAAGATAGAGTTTCCTCAAAGTTGTCTTGTTACATAGCATAATCCTTTTAAGCCCGCCCTATGATCACAACTGCGTGAGTAGACAACTTAAGACATCCACTTTTACAAGCTTTTATTACCTGGAAATAAAATACAAAGAAGGTTTACTTAAGAGGCCGGCGAAGCATACGTTGTTCATACAAACGTAATACCAAAATAATTTGTAAATCAAACATATTCCTAAGGTAGTGTGTATTTATTCCGATTGGATTACAGATTATCTAGGTTCGCAAATATATATTCTGAATTTATTAACCATACACTAGATACTAAAATAAATGACTAACTAACTTACAATACAAATATATAAAAATAAAAATAACAAAGGACACTTAGGCGTCGAAGTATTCATCCGCATCGCTGTCATCCGGAAACGTGCCCAGAAGACTGGCAGCATTGCCACGTTGAATGGCAATGCTAATTCTTTGGCCAAAGAACGACCCAGCCCTCTGGTCACGTGAAGTATCGACCAGCCGGCGAGAAATTTCCTTAAAAAGGAGACGCGCGCTCGGGCCCCATGACCCGAGCGTTCGACCCCAAACGGCTCAAAGCTGTAGTTGCCCATAAGGTTACAGTATTTGCGCCGCTTGAGGGTCTCAGCAGCTGCAGCAGCGGCGCCAGCACAGCCCGCAGTGCTAGGAACATGAGATGGCGCAAGGGTATCGACACATGTTGCGTCCCACACCAAAGGCCTACCCACCTTCCAAGGCAACAAATTATTTTGAATGCACACTGATTTAATGACGAGTCATGAGAAAAATAAGTTTTCTATATAAATTTCAAATTTCTTATATCTCGTTTTTATATCAGAGTTCTTTCAAAATATATATTTTGGAACCTAGATAATCTGTTATCCAATTGGAATAAATACACAATACCTTAAGAATATGTTAAATTTATAAATTATTGAAGTGAAAACTTCTTTAGCGGCGTTGAACACTTTTTGTAATGGGTAAAAAATGTTAAACTCGCGTCAGGGCACCGCGTCAGGACACGTGACCGTCAGGAGAGATTTCCCCCCCCCCATCTCTTTCTACGGCGGCGCCAACCGAAGTGAACCAAGTGAGACACGACAAAGATGGCCGAAGAAAATGACATTTGACGTACAAATGTTTGAAAAGTCAGTTTCGTAAACAATAGTACTTCGAGGAGCCGCAGTTGTATTTAATTTATTTTGAACTTCTGTTTAACCAATTTAGTTTATTATTATATACCTACCTACAATACAAAATAGAAGCGACGAAAAATATAACGAAGCACATTATAGCAACAAGAAATACTGTGGGACATTGCTGCTTTTGTGTGAAAACAATGCTTCCGTGTCGACCACGGAAGTTTACACCCTGCAGGGAGATGCTCCAGTAGGGTGTGGCTGTGAAGCTATGTTGCAAAACATGCTCCACGTCCTATCCTGCCTTATTTGTCCTACCCAAAACATGCAGTCAAAGTGACCTCTGCGCTGCCACCGACGACAACGTGGAAGTGGCAATATTTTGAGCCAACAAGATCTAAAGTAAAAGAGAAGAAATTTAGGGAGTAGTTCATTAATAAAAAGCTTGTATACAAATATCAGTTTATTTTTATAATACTTGTACGCACCGGGACTTACAGCTTAGTACGGCTGTTATTCCAAATGCATACAGTGTGGCTAAGTTTGTAACAATTGAGCCTGGTACCTATGGTTACCTCACCCTACTGATTATAAACCTACAGCAACTACTTAACACCCTAGTTATCCTAACACCCTAACCTATCATACAAGCCTACGGGAGACCTACGGGAACAGACAGAATTTGGGTAGGAATAGGGGTTTGTGTACGTCGTGCAATGTGTAGTACACAGGAAATAGTTTTGTCATTGCCGGTCCCACAGACTCATAGAACTGGTGATGGCTAAAGGTGTCTTGGCCATAGTGAGAGGAATTATGGAAGATGAATCAAACTCTACTCCAGCTTGATGACTAATTTATTCATTTACTAATTACTAATTTATGTGGAACGAATGTATGTCGCTCTTGATGCTGACGCTGGCGTATGTAACTCTTGCCTGTTCACGGCTGAACAATACTCTAAACTCTAATTTGGCTTCTAAAACTTGTGCAAGCAGAACAACATTTTTAAAATGTTTGCTTTTCATTTGCCATCTGTGCCTGTGTAGGCCGTTTCATTTTCTGCTATTCGTAGTGAAGCACCATCCTTACTAGTCCTATTGACCTGAAATACAAAACTAATGTTATAAATTCTTTCTCTTCATTATCTTATTTATACTGATTTAATTAATCAGTAGCGGCATCAAAATAACAGTCATTATTATTCTTATGGCGGGTTTTTGTTTGTTACAATGAGTTTTGTACAGGCAAACGGAGTTCTTCGTAAAATTGTAAATTGGATAGGCACCTAATTCGTAAATCATGCCAGGCTGCCCCTGTTTAGCGTTAGTGCTTGTGTCAGTGTTTTTATTTTCTATTATGGAGACCTCTCCCTGACCAATTCTTCCAAAAAATCTAAGGATTAGAAGCAAAAGCAAGCATAAGTATAAGAAATTGAGAATGTTTACAAAACATAACTTACTTTGAACACATTTTAGCTGTAACAGTAAGTACACACCTTATCCTCCTCCAACCAATATTCAATTCTTTGCCCTTCATTGCAACTAGTCTCCGGTCTTAATTTCATTTATTTTAAATACAAAAAAAATATTCAAAAGTTTTTTAGTTTGACACATACAATATCAAATTCATTCATCGACATATTCATATTGTTTCCATGACGACCTCATGACGTTGTCGCGTCAAAACTGTTGAAACTGTAGACAATAAATTAGTTTTTCATACGTAATAATGTCTATGGACACAAATATTTGGTTCGTAGACAGATATTCTCGTATGCCGATTTAATGTGTTGGCCAATTTGTTGGATGACTTCATTATAATGGATTAGACTTCATTATTTAGAAGTTGTAGGACATTCTAGTTATAGAACGTTTATGAAGCGTTTATGAATACAAAATTTTATCGAATGTTTTAAAGGCCTATTGAGCATTTTAACTAATGAATGGTTTAAACCTTCAATAGGCTTTTTTATGAATAAGACCGAAAGTGTTTAAAATATGGAAATTGAACAAAGTGCATCTATTAATGAAAAAAGTGACGCAGAAATATTGAAAAAAAATGAGTAATATTAATTAAATTAATAATTGATTTATTTCAACGTTAATATTTAAGTTTTCACTTCTGCCGGCACTCCCGGAGTGCAACCCGTCTTTTTTTTTTGGTATTACTCGTACGTTTGTATGAACAACGCATGCTAATAATTTTGACAGTTCAATAACATTCATAACGTTTATTTACGTTGTACAAAATTTTCGAACATACAGGGTTAATTGTAATTCAACGTATATTCGTCAGGAACTGAAAGGGAGGCCAAAATGAAACAAATTGAACCACCTCTATGTAGGGCCGAAATTCAACAGTTTTCGAGATATTTGAATTTTAAGGGTTTTTCGATATAAAGCCAAATAAAACAAAAACTACATATTAAATGGGTACCATTAAAATATGATATTGTAGCTGGCACTTTAATTAAGCTATGAACATAATTAAAAGTTCTTAATTCAACAAAATAATTAAAATGATGAGCGATTTAAAAATAATATCTTATCAATATTTTCATTTTACGCTTCAAAATTGTTTCAAATATCTCGAATACTATTGAATTTCGGCCATACATATAGGGGGTTCAATTTGTTGCGAAAAATCATTGAAGCGCAAAATGAAAATATTGGTAAGATATTATTCTTAAATCGCTCATAATTTCAAGTATTTTGTTGAATTAAGTACTTTCAATTGTGTTCATGGCTTAATACTACATGACCTAAAGCGCGGTCACTGTCGGACTGCATAGAAAAATATGAAGCAATTATCTATTTACTTAGAATCTATTGTTTGGACTAAAAAAATAAAAACATCAGAGTTTTAGCATGTTGTATGTTGCTTGTAGAATAATCTGACAATAACCTCCTTCGTTTTTTCGTCGGTTAAAAAATGATAATGATTGTTTGTATATTAGTATAGTTTTTATTGTAAAAAGAAAGTTTTTAAAGGTATCTTCATGATTTTTTTCTATCGTACCAAATAAGTTGTATTATGTTTTCAACACACTATCTACCTAGCATATATCCTGAAATAATTCATATATTTTTTTGATTTTGTTTACTGTAGTCGATCATATATTTTATTGTTTCTAAAACTTGCGTTTTTTGTCCTGTAAGCCCCTTAATTGAAGTGCCAGCTACAGAAGGGTTCAGAATCACGTACTGAATCCGTGGCATCAGGTTGCATGTTCCTAATATTTAGAGGCTCAAAAGTAACATCATAATCAGCCTATAATGTTCCCACTGCTGGTACACGGGCTTCCTCTCTGTGAGAGGGAGTGGGCCGTTATCCACCACGCAAAAGTAACATATCGTTCCCAAAGTACACAAAAAGCGACGTGAACCATGTCACTACCACCCATTCGTTTACAATCATAAGTCACCCTGCGATTTATTCGAGACAGCACTTAATAGCGGCGCCGTACTATTGTGCGGCGAACATCGCAATAACTCATGATTTGACAGCTCTATTAGATACATCGCTACAACTTTGATCACTACTTATGTGGAAGTAACAGCTGGTTTCTTTAGCCTGTATCATATACTAGCTTCTGTCCGCGACTTCGCCCGCGTGAAATTTCCAACTCCCCCGACCCACCCCGTCGTCGCATCAAACTCAAAGCATTTATTACAATTAAACCAATTACAGGCACTTGAATTGTCAAGGGGTCGCGGCGGTCAGTCAGAAAGATGAAGCTAGTTGCCCATTAGAAGAACGGGCAAGAAACTCAATGGACACTCTTTTTTAACCGACTTCAAAAAAAGGAGGAGGTTCTCAATTCGTCGGAATCTTTTTTTTTTAATGTATGTTCCCCGATTTCTCGAAGACGCCTAGACCGATTTGGAAAATTTTTCTTTTGTTGGAAAGGGTATACTTTCCAAATGGTTCCATGAAAATTTTATCGAAATCGGACAAGCGGTTTTTGAAAATTCAACAAAAATCTAAAAATGTATCTACATTGTCTACATTAACGATTTTTTGTTTACTTTTTCGTGGGGTAGTTACAACTAAAAAGTGCAAAATAAAAACTTTATTACAAAAAAAAACAACCGACATAAAAAAAAACACTACAAAGTGATAAATTACTTTAATTTCGGAAGTCGGTGTCAAAAAACGAAAATGCGGAATCAACGACACCGACTTCCGAAATTAAAGTTATTTATCACTTTGTAGTATTTTTTTTTTTAAGTCGGTAGTTTTTTTTTTCACTCTTTTCGTTCTTTCTGACTTTGATGACTGACTTTCTTTTTGATTTCTTTTTTCTCGGCTCCTAAGGGTCCTAGCGTGATTTTAAATAGCCTGTAGCCTTACTCAAGAATTGGAAAAATAAAATGCAAAAAGAATTGGCTTTGGCTTCATAGAAACAAGAGTCTACGGGTAGCTCCGTGCTCGGGCAGAAGAGATAATCGAGTTGGATAGAAAGAACTTTATCTATTTTTAGTGGAATGGCACCGACGAGTCCGCACCAACGAGTCCATCCTACGTGAGCTCAGAATAAAGACCAGACTCTCTACGACCTGTCGCCGCAGAGTTTTGGAATTTTTCGGCCATATAGCGAGAAAAGATGGCAATAACCTCGAACAACTGATGATTACCGGCATGGTGGATGGTAAACGACCAAGAGGTCGCAGCCCTTTGCGATGGTCCGACCAGATAAGCTCTAATTTCATGATGCTCTTCACTTGGCCAAGGATAGACAGAGATGGCGAAACATCGTCAGGGAAAAGATGTTTTCAAGGGAGGATCACGACCATCAGTAATGAGAAGTACGACTTGAGGAGGAGGAGTAGAATGGATATAGAATTGGTCATGCTACGCGAGCAGGTAAATGTACCATCGAAATGAAAAAAAGGATAAGAGTGAGTTTATTGAGTTTTCGTAGCACAAGGTGTCCCGTAGGGTCTGTCTACCTTCATGGGATTTAATAAGAAGTGAGTGTGTGTTTATTTATAGCTTAGTTGCAACTACAATACAGATAATTCAGTTCTTATCACTTGTTATCACATAACACATTATTATAGTCCGCGCGGATTTAGTTGGCCGCTGAGGTGGAGACAGGGGTGAGGCGGCGGTTCGCAACGCATGTACTGAGTAATGCGCCCCCGCCCCTCCATACCACCGCTCACATACCTAAGGCGCGGCCAACTAGATCCGCGCGGACTTATCACGATATCCGATTTATTTCAATCATGTCAAAATCAATCTGCCTAGCCTTTTCCCATCGTTATTGGGGTCGGCTTCCAGTCTAACCGGATGCAGTGCAGTATTTTACATAGAGCGACTGCCTATCTGACCAGCACAACCCACGTCACCCACCCAACCACGGACCAACCGCGGCAAGTGTAGCTTAACCTGATCGATCGACCCTTACTTAACCACTCACTTATTTCAATTATGTGAACCATATTTAAGCAACAATACAGAACCGTTACCATTTCCATTCGTTACCAGATCTTAATTAAGCTCATAAGGCTTTTTGTGCCACAGTATCTTTCCTACTTATCCACAATAGAAGCAAAAATAAAAAAGCCTCAACAATAAATATTACGACATAAAATAAGAAAATTTGATCACCAGCTCCCGCCTGAGAAAGACTAATAAGAAGTCTCAGCGTCGCCCTAGTGACGTCATCAAAAGAAATAACCAGCAAAGAGAAATGTGCCAACGAATCATAATTGAGATTTTAATGATAGCGCCATTGAAGAGGATTTTGTATCTTTCCCTTTTGGTTTGGGATTTTTCTGCTATAAATCATAGAATTAGATTTATGTAAATCCTTCGTTTTTGTTTGGAGTTTGATCTGATTTTTCCCTTTATTTCCATTAGCTGTATTTACTTTTTTTTACCGACTTCACCTACCTACGCTGCCCTCTCATACCTGCTGTAATTTTAAAACATTTTAAAAGCCAATTATTTTTAAAAGAGAAACCGTGGAGTTTCTTGCCGGCTCTTTCCCATAGGAAAAGACCAATTAGAACCGTGCACCTAACACACATTCACAGCGTGTTTGTACACTTGCTTACCACAAGTAAAGTGCGCGTCGCTTCGTGAGATAAAAATATACTTTACCACACTAGTGTAAATTTCTGTTACTACGAATTCTGTAATTATTATTATTATTCATTTATTTCAGATTCAAAAAATATTCCATACATTGTTAGTAAATCATACTTATAACTATAATGTAATAGATCCTGGATTTTAATAAGGAAAATCAAGTTTTAGAAAAAATCGGGTATATTTCGGGTTGTTTCCGTAAGTCATGTAAGACAAACACAGTGTGACAAATTTCCGGTCGCGTATTGTTCGTTGTTTAACAGAAAAACTAAGGCTAAAATAGAGGTGTTAGGGGGAGCGAGGGGGAACATTAAGGGCAATGGGGGATACAGCATCCAATTTGGGAGAACGTCAACTGCACACTGTCCGAACTGCGGGTGATTGAAGGCTCGGTCAATTGCGGTAAGGGTAAGGTTCTCGAAACAAACGTGTGTGTATTTTTTAGGGTTGGAGCGCCATAAAAAACCTATCTATGACATTTATTTGAAAGTATTTGTTTCTGTGAAGGATAAAATCAGGAATAAAATTATCCGGAGTTACCGACATGGCTTGCAGAGTAAGCAAACTGAAGTGGCGGCTGGCCATGTCTGTCGAAGGACCGATGGCCGGTGGAACAGACGAGTCCTGGAGTGGAAACCGCGTACCGGCAAGCGTAGTGTGGGACCCCCAGATAGATGGACGGACGACCTAAAGAAGGTGGCTGGGGTAGACTGGATGCGGAAGGCAGAGGACAGGGTGCTGTGGCGTGTGGGAGAGGCCTATGTCCAGCAGTGGACTGCGATAGGCTGAGTTGATTTGATTTGTTCATGGAGAGATTTCAATTATTATTGTAAGGGCTGATTTTTCAAACGCCAGATAATTTTATCGGAGGAATCATTTTGAATTTTTGACAGTTCTTCCATGCAGAATCTGTCAGATGACAATTTTATTCCATGAATAAAAATTATCTGTCGATTGAAAAATCAGCAGTAATTGGTATACTTCATCATCATCAAGGAAGGCCTCCCACAAGGTGGACCGACGACCTTGTGAAGGCCGCAGGAACTCGTTGGATGCGAGAAGCACAAAACCGGTGGAAGTGGAGGTGCTTGGGGGAGGCCTATGTCCAGCAGTGGACGTCTTTCGGCTGAAATGATGATGATGATGATCATCATCATCATCAGCCTATAATGTTCCCACTGCTGGGACACAGGCCTCCTCTCTGTGAGAGGGAGTGGGCCGTAATCCACCACGCGGGCCCAGTGTGGGTTGGTAGATGTCACATGTCTTTGAATTTTTGGTTCTAGGACATGCCGGTTTCCTCACGATGTTTTCCTATTGGTATACTTACTTACAACATAACTGGCAAAATGTGGATTTACTTCAGTGGCATGCATTGGTTTTCAGAATAGGTAGGCACTAGGCCGGGTCTAGTCTAGGCAAACGCGGTCACTAATCAGAAAAAAAATGAGGTCAAAAGGTTGGTTATTTAAGTAGGCATGCCTACTTAAGGGTGATAAATTGCGTAGGTCGAACGTCATGGTATTACGCGTGAGACGTACGTATTTTTAATTTTGTCGTATTAACTTGAACGAGTAAAGACCAATGACAATGTGCGAATTGTACGGGAGCCGAGTAGAGTAGGCCGTCCCGCGACAGCCTACTGTCGCGCGTGTTTGTATGAAGATTTTGTTTTTTGTTAGGTATGATAATTTAGTGAGTTTCTTAATTGTGGGGCACACACACTAAAATGTAATTGACAGGCTTATCTTGATATATCGAGGTAGGCACTGCTTATATGCCTATATGCAATGCACGCCACTGCTTTAATTTAAACCTCTGCCTAACCCTTCAAGGAAAATAAGCGTGATGATATGTTATGGTAAGTGTTGATAGGGTCCTCCAGGGCGAATTTCGGCCATAGCAGCCAATTTCATTTCGGTAGCTATTGACGCAGGAGATATTATAGCGCACGAGTATGTGCGCCGACACAGGTGCCCTCAGTGTGCCCTCAGTCGATGGACGGCAATCCGACACGATCGGAGAATGGGAGAGAGATCAGGGTATACCTAAATAGTGTCCACTTAAACTATATTTTGTTTTTATCAAGTAACTAGCTGCGCCCCGCGGTTTCACCCGCGTAAATGTCGATCCCGTGGGAATATCGGGATAAAAACTATCCTATGTCCTTTCCCGGGACTCAAACTATCTCTATACCAAATTTCATCGAAATCGGTCCAGCCGTTTTCATGTTATGTCGTGACAACGGAAAACGGGTTTCATTTTTATATATATAGATTTTCAATTGTATCACACTAATATTATAAAGGCGAAAGTTTGTGAGTGTTTGTGTGTGTTTATATGTTTGTTACTTCTTCACACTCAAACAGCTGGACCAATTTTGATAAAATTGTGTATGAAGATAGCCGACAACCTGGATTGACATAAAGGTTACTTTTTATCCCGATATTCCTACGCGATAGACACTTACGCGGGTGAAACCGCGGGGCGCAGCTAGTTTCTTACATAAATATTTCTCCCTTGACGACTTTTTAATAATTAAGTATATCGAAGCTGTCTCTCCAAAGACCTTCGGAATATTCTGAATATTTATATTTTATTTTGCATTTACTTTCTGTACCCAGAATATAAATTACTCTGAAATAATATTAAACTAAATTTATATTTTATTTTACATTTACTTTCTGTACCCAGAATATGAATTACTCTGAAATAATATTAATAAAACTTTATCAAAATAATCTACCTGTAAGTTTTAGTCTGAAGGGAATTTCAAAAACTAGTCATTTGTAAGTTGAATAGAAAAGGATCAAAAAGTTCGTTTTTGTAAACTTGTATTTGAATACGTCGCTGTGTTTACTGCTAGAAGTTTTATTTTATATTGATCAAGATATTAAAGTCTCTACTCAATTCTGTGTAACTTTGAATAATTTTGTATTTTAAGTTGACGAGAGAATATTGAGAACTTCTTTTCCATCCCTCTTTCATTTTCACCCTTTCAATAAATCTCTTGTAAAGTAAATAATATTTTGGGATGACATAGATACAAAGCGGCTTCTTATAAACGAATTAAAATAAAAGAGAATATTACTAAATACTACCTTATTCATAAAACTTATCAAACCTATTTTAGTTAAAATGGGGTTTGTCTCTTTCTTACACACACAAATGACAACGTGACAGATAAAGACAAACGTTCTATAAACCTATTTTAGCTAAAATAGAGATAAAATAGGATTATGAATAAGGGGGTAAGTATTTACTATAATATTCTTCAACTAAATAAGAATGAATTTAATGGTTCCCTATCCATTTGCATAAAATTTTAAGACCTAATATAACTTAGCATAACTTTGTTTGGCATAATTATATTTTCGCATAATATAATTACGCATAACAGCTTACGCATAATTTTTTTAAGCATAATTTCTCTATCCATAATAATGATTAAGCATAATATTGTAAAGCATAAATTTATTAAGCATAAAGTTCTAAAGCATAACTTTTTTAAGCATAATATCCTAAAGCATAAATTTATTTACGCATAATGATATTAAAACATACTTTTATTTTTTCGCTGCAGGAAGCATGAAGCAAGCAAGCATACAGCATGCAAGCAAGCATACAGCATGCAAGCAAGCATGCAGCAAACAAGCAAGCATGCAGCATTCAAACGCTCGCTCTTGCATCTTATGTCGACGGAGCCCCGCTTCGCGGGGCCCCTATTTCTGAGTAAAGGGTTTAAAGTAACCTAACCAACCCGAACCTCGGGGTGCCCTTCGCTCGTTCTTGCATCCTATGTCGACGGAGCCCCGCTTCGCGGGGCCCCTATTTCTGTGTAAAGGGTTTAAAGTAACCTAACCAAACCGAACCTCGGGGTGCCCTTCGCTCGCTCTTGCATCCTACGTCGTCTATTCGCGTTCGTTGAGTTCGGGTGCGGTAACGGTAACGGAAATAATTCGGAGTATTGAAAATCGGAATGTCGTTTTTCGGACCGCGAACCCATCGAGCATTTGATTCTTCGAATATATGAAAATCGGAAAACAAAACAGTCGCATTTATGACTTTCGGTAAAATAAATTTCGTGATTTTTAATAATAGACATTATGATTCTTAGGTATTATGAAATTCGGACTTTTGAAAATCGGAACATCGAAATTCGGAACAAAATATTTCGGAGTATTTGGGTGTTCCCGTTTCAATCAGTTAACTTCTATCTGAGGAATAACCGCCATATTTATTTCTCATAATAGAAGTTAACTGATTGACATATTTTTTTATACAAAAACTGTCAAAACATCTAATATGTATATTCTTCAGATAAAAGTTATCTCGCGATTGAAAAATCGTTTAAGTTACATAATGTTATGTATAAATTATATTAATTGTATGCCTAAATATTATTATGCTAATAGTCATTAGGCCTACTAACGTTATGCTAATAGTCATTAGGCCTACTAACGTTATGCGAATCAAATTTATGCCAAAACAAATTAGTCTTTAAGATGATTATGCTAACATAAAATGTATGCCTAAAAAAATTATGCCGAAGTATTATTATGCCAAAACAAATTGTGCCAAAATCGTTATGCCGAAGTATATTAGGACAAAGAACATTATGCGAAAAGAAGGGATCCCGAATTTAATATGTGGCTTATTCTGCAAAACAACTTAAAGAAAATGAAGAGCAGCTAGAGTGTACTCACTGTAATGGCTTTGCTAATGATTTGCGTAAGTAAACAAAGTCAGTAAGTACATAATGTTTAACCACAATGTATATTATCAAAAAGGCTACGACATCATAACTTTACACTACAAATGAGAGAGTTTGTGAAATTGGGATAAAAACTGTTACTTGCTTACTTTAAAGGGGCAATTCTCGTAATTAGAACGTTTACAGTCTGATCTCAGTCTCAATCTGTCAAAAATACCTCTATTTTCCCTACATTTTTGACAAGTTTTTATGGTCGCCGAGACGAGACTGCGACTAAATTTTGAACGTTTTAAATTACGAGAATTACCCTTCAGAGGTCGCTGCTATCCAACGTCCAAGAATTTGACAGGTCGCTATATCCATGTATTTTTTGTAAATAAGCGACTCTTTTACGCATAATTAATTGATATTCCTCGTTGCGCAGTTGTTGATGTTAAAAGACGAAAATTGTGGTAGAAGTTTTCCGAAAAAAAACGGAAACCCGATATTTCGTCGAGACTATGAGCTAAGTACCCTTTTTAAACCTGAAGAGTTTTATGGGAAAAATTCGTATACAGGCGATGCTCCCAAGAGAACTAAGTCCGTTTTACTACATACACGCACTTCTGGTGTTAATTACTTAATCTTTCAAGCTCCGCTAATAATAATAATAATAATAATTCTTTATTTCGCAAAAAAGTGAGCAATAACACTAGTAACTATGATACGCTAAGAGCTGTGTTACCAGATTTTTTCCAAAACTAGCGTAATTTGAACTCTGGTACTCAAAGTAAGATCTAACTTGTGTTATGAGTACCAGTGTTCCAGCAAAAGTTATTACACAAAGGTACACAGGTTCCCACAAGGGACAGCAGGGGCATTAGTGCAGTTTCATTGTCACAGAGAAATGAAATAAAAATATAAAACAGTAAAAATTATACAGAAAAATAAAGTGGACAACGTATGTAAGTGTGCGAGGGTGAGTGAATGTTTAGGGATGTGTAATGTATGTATATGTAATTTATGTATGTGTATTGTATGTATGTGTAATGTCGTAAGTTTAAAATAATTAGACTTGAATGAGAAATCATGTATAAGTTACAGTGAGTGACTAAGTAGATATCTTAAGCAGATGTTCGGTGTCTTCGTAATTAAGTTTTTGTAGCCATCCCTGAACACTTTTCTTACATTCGAACCTAGTCATTGGATAAATGTTGCAGTTTTTGTTTACGATATTGTACAGGTGATTGCTTATAATATTGTAGTGACGTATGTAATGAGATAATTGATTTTCTATTGTTTCGTCGCCAATGGGCGACGCGCGCCGCTTGACCGGTTAAATTATAGTATAAGTGTGTGTTTATATTATCATACTATCTTCTGCCCGCGGCTTCGTTCGCGTGAAATTTCTTGTTTCCCGGACCCACCCCGTTGCATCGCATCGCCTGCCCGCGCTATCTCTTTGTTGATTATGTTGATATAAATTAAACACTCCTTTCTTACACTCTCATCTTCAAAACACATCACAATTTCACAAAGTACGTACCTACTAACCAACAAACAAACTACAACATAGCTATTATTCTCGGCCCGGCCGAGTTGATCAGAGTTCCGTTGTTCGTCGCATTGAGCCAACATGAAAGAGCTCGTCACATAAACGATGCCTCGTTCTGCTATTGTATTGTTAACTAGCTAGTGAAACGAAGTAGCAGTGGAGCTTTGCACGTACTGTTGTGACTTCTATGTTGGTATGTAGCCCTGGTACTTTTTTTATAAGCTTGGGTACTGTAAGGTTCGACGCGTTACCTTGTTATAGTCCGGAATAGTGGCGCGCCGCCAAAATACTAAAATACTTTCATAGGAAATTGATTCGCTTTTCCTTATAAATAAGGAGCATAATCGTGTCAGCAAAAAAAAAAATACTTCGAAGTTCAAAGTTTTTTTTTTTTGTAAATACGATTGTGCTCTTTATTTATATAATGACATGGATCGATTTCCTATGCAAGTATTTTCCAGCTCTGCCTGCGCCCGGTAGCATAGCAAATACTTTCATACTTGCAAGTTTTTCCTGCCTGTACCAGGGCGCCATACTTCGAAGCAAAGCCCTGGCTTACAAACCTCGTATGGTAAATACGTCCAAGAATACACATGCCTGTAACTTGCACAAAAGTATGCAAGTAGCTTGCATGATAGGTATAACAACTTTTGATTGTTGAATACCAAGCATGCAAGCTATTATGCTGCTATTAGCTGTATTCCGGGCTTATAAGATAGGGATTCTTGATTAGGGGCACCGTATTCCGTGTGTTGTGTAGCTTTGTACGTACTGTGGTGACTTCTGCGTTGGTATGTTGTCCTGGTACTTTTGTAAAGTTCTTGATTAGGGCACCTTGTTCCGAAATTAGTTGGTATACAGGGTGTCCGGTAATTAATGGATAACCTCTTAAGGGGTCATTGTACTTAGTTTATGATTATGAACAAGTTTTACCACGGGACCAAACAAGAAATCGCGAAAAAAAATTTGCTGTTCCCTACATTTGTATTCGCATAACTCGTCAAAATGTAGGAAACTGCTAATTGTTTTTTCGCGATTTCAGGTTTGGTCCTATAGTAATAGTTGTTCATAAAGTACAATGACCCTGAAGAGGTTATCCATAAATTATCGGACAGCCTGTATATAACGTCCTGGTAGTGGAAGAAACCGAGGGGGTTTTAGTCGGTAGGTAGGAGTCCAACATAACCCTCTGTTCTTTTTTTTTATTTTTTTTTATTGCTGAATGGGCACGCTCTTGACCTCGATCACGCCTGATGGAAAGCGATGGATGAGGTCTATGATGGAACGAGTGTGCCCAGAGGATGCCTAAGGCACTGGAACTCCCACGCATCGACGAAACACAGCAGGCTGCTTGACGCCGGACTCCGGTGGGAGGGTGGTCGCAAACCAGGCGGGCGTTAGCCCTACCACCGCAAGGGAAGAATTGGCCAGTCAAATAAAGTGTTGGGTGTGACTGTCCAGGATGCGCCGAGCGCTCGGTTCAGTTGAGTAACTGACGGAACAAACTGCGCTTCACGAGGAGGCTTCTTCATGCATCCCAAAAAAGTTCTCCTCAGACGGAGATTATTCATGAGGAATTCCCTACGAAAAAAGTAAACGTTACGTGGATCCCAAAATAACTCGTGAGGAGAGTAAATAAATAAACGACGCCTCATTCTGCTCTTGTGTTGTTAACTAGCTAGTTGAACCTAGTATGGCAACAGAACTTTATTTATACCTCATGGGGTGATCGGTGTGGGTATGTTGTCCTGGTGATTTTTTATGAGGTTGAGGTGTTATTTATAATTATATACGGTTCAACGCGTGAATAGGCAGGCTCTTTAGAATAGAATATTGTTTATTTTTGCTGAAATGTTTAATGGACAAAATAAAAAAATAAAACAGATATTTTTATTACATTTCTTTTGTGTGTACAAATAAGAAGAAAATAATTAAATATTCTTACATAGATAGGATAAGGGTAGTTCTTCAGGGACAAAATTTTCGATGTCTGTGGGTATATTTCTGTAACCAACTAACAAAACGGCATGTAAATTTTTTTTTGTACAGTTTAGCATTATGCCTTACTAGGACAAATGATATTTTTTAAATACTTGCTGTCTAGGTACAAAATAAAAATATTTGAAGTGTGTTCTTCTGATTCATATAACGCGTCCGTTTGCCATTTTCCGGTACAAAATGGTCGATGTCGCATTTTCCCTTTGATACATCAATATAAATTATAATTATATCGAAAGGAAATGAGTTGTCCTCTTACAAAAAAAATGTGTATTGGTTATAACTACGTTATTTTGTTTATAAATAAGTAAATAAGGAGTGTCCGGCGTATAATACTGATAAATGTGGCGTAAGCTTCACTTGACCGTACTTGGTCAGGTAATAATAATGAGAGTCTGGCTTCCCGCGCGGGGGGAAGCCAGTCGTGCAACGGACGAGCTAGAAGGTGGACCTGCGGCTGGTTGGCTTAGATCCCGGTGTTACGAAGGAAAATATCTGATTCACCTGTGTTTGGTTCAGGTGGCATTATGATTACAATGCCTACTTTATAAAATTTATTTTATTGTTTTAAAACTTCAATCAGTGTTTCGTGTGATGCTTTTAGGTTATGGAATCGTGTAGAAAAATGACAATAATGAAGTCTGTATGTATGATGAGTTATGCATGATTGTAGGCAAAAATCTGATTCAACTGTGCCTGATTCGTATGATCAAAACCCCCATATGACTAATGAAATAAATTCGATTTCCCCTTTTCAGCACGAAAGGAGTGCTTTTGTTGCATTATAATGTCCAATGTTTGACCGTGTACAAGTCAGTAGTTCTAGTCTTATTTATTATCATTTATTTAGCTATAACCTGTTAAATAATTTAAAAGTGACAGGAGTATTAAAACTGTTCTAAATATGACACTTTCGATATGTCTTAGTCTTAGTTAAGAATAAATAATTATTGTTTAGAATTATCAATCAAAACTAACGGTGTATTTATTACTTTTTATTTCTGTTTCTGATTCATCTGGGCACAAAATATTCGAACGTCGATATCTTGATAACTACTTTATAAAAACGAGCCCCTCATACAAACATATGTTCTTTGGTATGTCTATTTTCATATGAGCATGTGTTACAGAGCTGAAAGTGAAATTAAATTTTGGCCATATGGATCAGTCGAAGAATCAAATTTCGAAGAACTACCCATAAACGAAAACTAAACTATGTACAGTCAGCATCAAAAGTCGATTAACACTATCATTTTTACATGTTATTAAATTGACAACAACTTTTTTCAATAAACAGATTTTTAGCTTTTCACATAATAGACAAGAGTATATATTCTAAAAAAATTTCTTCTGCTGCATTTTTAAACAAATATTTTGCTCAATAACTAAGATTAAAAAAACTGAAGTGTTAATCAACTTTTGATGCTGACCGTACGAACTGTTCTAAATGATACAGGGAAAGATAGTTTCCTGATTGCCTCCATGTTAGCCCGAAACCGTACGATAAAACCGTGATATATTGTTACGTTGTTTTTTTGCACCTACAACGGGTTGGTTTAGTAAAGTAGCATTTACCTGAAAACATAAGTAGTACATTACGAGGTTTCCGAGTAACAAATTTCATTGTAGTTTTACAATCGGCTTCCTCACAATAAATCACTTTTCTTAATCCTAAAACATATTGAATTGTAATTAGTTGCGTTTGTTTACATTCCAAATGTCATTCAGTCAAACGTCAGTTTCTATCTGTCAAAGGCGACATCTGGTGGTCGCCGATTCACAGTTGTAGTTTAAATCGATATTTTAACATATTGATTGCTAACCATCGAAATAATATCGTATGGAGCAATCCTCAATTATTTTCAGCTTTTAGTCAAAAAAAAGTCATAATAAACTAAATAACCGTAAACAGAAATCATTCATTTTTTCAATATAGACTTCTTTCTAGAAACTTCGTGTCAAGTTAATATATTTTTTATCTGTGAATTGTCTTCGACGTAATGTGACAAGCTAATACTTTCTTAATTTGCCAAATTAAGTTTCGAGGAGATTTTCCACGATCCCGACAAGTTCTAGTATTGGGAATGACAAATAATTTGTTTGTTGGTCTGGATCATGAAGATTCTTATTGTTTCAGCGAATAAACGTCATGTTGTGCAGTTGTTAGTGATTTTCAAGAATTTAAGTATCTCGGTGTATTATTTGTCTTCAGTGATTTAATATTATTTTACCCGTAATCGGGGAGATTTTTGAAATGCTCCGACTAATTCCGGTTTGTGAGCCAGTGACAGCATCATGGGACTCACTTAGCATCTTGAAGCCCTACGACACGTTGAGTGATTCCACTAAACTTGTTACACGTTCTAAAAGGTAAGGATTTGGTTGTAATAGTCTTTGGAAGTGGTCTGTGAGCCCTTCCCTGGTTGTTAGAAAGGGTATTGTCGTGATCCATGGATATTTATTGCAGGATTCCAAATTGCGCATACGCAGGCAGCTTTCCAGCCGGTGAAGAATCTTGCAGTCAAGTGCTTTCTCCCTACGACAACCGTGAGTATTTCACCCGCTGACTATTTGCAACTCATCCCTATTGTCCGACCACTCAAGATTAGGCAAACCGAAGTCGTAGCTCTTTATGGTGTCATTGTAAAAAGGCCTCGTTAACCGGCTAATGTTTTAGCCTTTTAGATTTCCAAGCTCAGTCACCTCCAGGAAGGTGAATTAGTTTCTCTTTATATTATTAGGCCTCCGTATTGTCGATTCCAGGAGAGGCACCTCGAGCGATTCGTCTCGCCGCCAGGACCTAGAGGATCGTCTGGGGCCTGGACGCGAGACCCGTTCCTCGAGCACAGCGAAGCCTCGTGTGGAGACGACTGCGGCCGGCATAGTCCGTCTAGCGTTAGCGCTCAGGCGGGACGGTTTTTTCTTTTACCTACTTTAACTTTTTATTATACCTTATTACGGTTCCCGTAGGAACCAGTTGATTGTCTGGGTCCGGTTTTCGATACTGGAAACCGGCCTGCATCACAATTTAATTTGTGGATCTCGGGTTCGACATCCTACCCCGTCCGGAATAGTATTGGACACCTTCGTCGGCTCCGGGATCCGGGACTCTCAAAGTCCCTGGCGCCCATTTAATAGATTTAAATTAAACAATAACTGGAAGGTTACTTTCTCCTTAGTTTTATAATAATTATTAACTTTTAACTTGAACTCATTTTAAAACGGAACAGTACCGGGTTTATCTCCAACCCCCCACGACCTTCGCTCTCTATTTTCTATTATTAGCTGGCTGGCAACAATTTGTTATTAGTGAACTCATTTTGTTATATTAGTTTACAGTTTTTTAATAAACAGTGTTTGAGATAGTTGTTGTTTCATATTTCCATACCCACTAGTTTGTCACTACAGATAAAAAATCTTTATTGAAACAGTGGCGACCAACGTGTGTATTGGTTGGAGATAGAGGTTACGTCTATTGCTGTACCTTACAAGCCAGAGTGCTGTTCCGTGGGCCTTCCAGTTATTCTAATTTTAAGAAGAAACCGTCGCGTGGAATCCTTTGTTAACGTGTTCATGTTTATGTTTGTACTGTTTTATACACTTTTATTTACTTTTTACATTTTTTACACTTCTTGCTGCTATATACAATTTACAATTTTATTTTACTTGTGTCCCAAAACATTACACCAGGACTATTGTACTTGAAATTAAAAGCCTGGTATTAAAATTTAAACTTACTCTATAAGACTGCTATTTATGTAACTGTGTTTACTATTGATAATACTTACACTTTGCTCGGTATTGTACATTGTGACAGCCAGTTATAACTTTAGTTCGGTTTCATTTTTTTTTAAATTATTTTTTTTATTTTTACAAAATGGAACGACCCATTACATTTAATTTACTTCGCAAAGACGAGCTCATATATGAAGTACTGGTCCGAGACGCGAAACCTGCTTCAACCGTAGAGGAACTACGTGTCCAAATTAGGGAACTTAGTAAATTGGTACGTTCTGACGATATAGTGGAGACAAATATAGATCCGAAAACCGAATTACAAACAATTAAGGCCAAGTTGTCAGAAATTGGTGAAGTATTAGATAAGTACCCTTCCAGTTTTAAAAAATTTAACCGCGCTAAGGCTTTAGCATTCCACCTATTTCATCGTTTGAGTAGGGTTACTCCGCCAACTAATCTTAGTGCCGTTTACGAAGACGTTGACAAGCAACTTAGCGGTTATTTATTAAAAATTGATTCGGTTAACGCGAGCTTCCATCAGTCATTTACTTCCGCCGAGGAGACACCAAATGTACCGTCAAGTTTACAGACGAAGGACGTCATCATTTCCTGCAAGAAGGAATCTGTTAAATCCCTAGATCATAAATTTAACGGTACAGGTTGCGTGAAAGCATTTATTGAGCGTCTTGAGGAGCTTTGCGAGGCCAGGGGTATTAGCGAAGCTTCCTTACATCAATCTGCTCTGGATCTTTTCTCGGACGGAGCCTTATTATGGTACCGGGGAATAAAAGCGTCGGTTGGTGATTGGGCGGAACTGAAGAAGCAGTTACTCACAGATTTCGCACCGCCTGATTACGATATGCGTCTCATTTCTGAAATAACTAACAGAACGCAGGGGTCGACTGAGCTGTCTTGTATATATATAGCAGTCATGGAGAATCTTTACAATAGACTTTCTTATAGGGTTCCAGAACGCGATCGTTTAGCACGGATCAAATTCAACATGAGACCGGAATATACGTCGGGGTTGTCAATTTTGATTATCAACACGCTGGACGAGTTAAAAGAGAAGTGTAGACAACTGGAGTTAGGTTTCCATAGCAGGGCACAGTTCCATGAGCCGCCCAAACCAACCTCTTCGTTTGTTGCACCAGACTTAGCATACCAAGCCCCGAAAGGTTCTCAAAGGATTGAAGCCGTGCAAACAGATTCTAGTTCGTCGTTCTGTGTTCGCTGTAGGGTTAAAGGGCACTCGTTATCACAATGCAAATCAAAGGAAATTGTGTGTTTCCGTTGCGGCAAGAAGGGTGTACGTGCACCATCGTGCCCTACGTGCAGTAAAAAGCAGAAGGAGGCGCAGTCCTGTCCAACCTGCATTTCAAAAAACTAAATTTACGGAACTACAGCCAAAATTTTGATAGGTCCGATTGGGACAATTATTTAAAATCTTTAAAATTATTTTTTAATTCACTAAGGGTTGATACAGTACATTATAAGACTACGGACGATAGTCGTCCACATTTAACCGTTTCTATATACGATGAGCAGTATTACGGTTTACTCGACTCGGGTTCTTGCATTTCGGTGTTGGGTTCCGATGTTGGCCAACAATTCATAAGGGCTGGCGCAACTTTACACGCCGATAGACAGTTGGGCAACATCGTAACTGCCAATGACTCGCGGGCATCCGTGGAGGGTTATTTATTTTTACCAGTGACTCTTATGGGAGTGACTAAGGTTATTAAATTCTATGTTATTCCAGACATTACTACACCGTTGATTTTCGGCGTGGATTTTTGGAAGACCTTTAATTTGGCACCAAAAATTTTTAATAAATTGCCATTTCAATATTTAAAAACCAATAGAGGTCATAAATGCGTCTCGGAGGTTAGGCACCTTCAACCGTTTGAAGAATTAACATCGGATCAAAAGAATGAAGCGGAGTTATTAATTAAAGACTTCGAAAAGGTTTCCTTCGAGGCTAAAGGATTGGGTCGTACCCATCTGTTGCGTCATAAAATAGACACAGGAGACGTTCCTCCTATTAAACAGCGTTATTATCCTTTATCACCTGAACGCCTCAAGGAACTTAATCGTCAGCTGGATGAGATGTTAGAGATGGGAGTGGTGGAACCTAGCAGTAGCGCGTGGAACAACCCGGTTTTACTGGCTCCAAAACCTAATGGGGAATGGCGTTTTTGCCTGGACAGCCGAAAGCTGAATGCGGTCAGCAAGCAAGATGCGTATCCACTGCCCTACGTCTCTCACATCTTAGACCAGTTACGGGACGCGCGATACCTTTCATCGATTGATTTGAAATCTGCATTTTGGCAAATCGAGTTGGACTCCGCTTCATCCAAAGAGAAAACCGCGTTCACGGTTCCCGGTCGAGGTTTGTTCCAATTTAAAGTTATGTGTTTTGGGTTGACTGGAGCCCCAGCCACCCAACAGCGATTAATGGACAGACTTTTCGGCCCGGAGTTTGGTAATAAGGTGTTCGTATATTTAGATGACATCATTATTTGCTCATCAACCTTCGAGGAGCACATTTCACTTCTTAAACGGGTTTTAGACAAATTAAGGCAGGCTAATTTGACAATTAATTTATCTAAGTCCTGTTTCTTTCGACGGGAACTAAAATATCTAGGTTACAGAGTGGACGAGCATGGCTTACACACTGATCCGTCGAAAGTTCAGTCAATTATCGACTTTCCAACCCCTACAACCCGTAAAGAAGTGAAAATGTTTCTTGGAACGGCCTCATACTATAGACGTTTTATTAAAAACTTTAGCTCGATAGCGGCCCCTTTAAACGCACTAACGAGTACTAGCAAAAAAGCGCCGCCTTTTAAGTGGACGGCTGAGACAGAAACCGCGTTCTCAACCTTGAAGGAGGCATTGGTGTCTGCTCCAGTATTGGCTTGTCCAGATTTCTCTCAACCTTTTGAGATTCATTGTGACGCATCTAGTTTTGGGATAGCGGGCACTCTGACTCAGGTCATAAATGGAGAGGAGCACCCAATAGCCTACTGCAGTCGTTCGCTTAATCCGGCCGAACGCAATTATTCAGCAACGGAGCGTGAGGCTCTCGCTGTAGTCTTCGCCGTGGAACACTATCGTCCTTACGTGGAAGGCGGCCCTGCGTTCAAAGTGATAACCGACCACTCGAGTTTAAAATGGTTTTTTAATTTAACCAATCCCTCTGGTCGATTGGCCCGTTGGGGTTGTCGGTTATCACCTTATAACTTTACCATTGAACACCGCAAGGGTAGGGACAATGTGGTTCCAGATGCCTTATCTCGTGGCGTTCCGGTGCTGGAAATTAAAGTGTCTGACACTGACACTTGGTTTAAAGGGTTGTGGGATAAATGTGTCAGCACGCCCAGATCGTGTCCAAATTTTATTATTAAGGAGGATAAACTTTACCGTTATTCGAAAAATAAATTCGGGGTGGCTAGTGAATATGATTGGAAGCAGGTGGTACCGGAGGGCAATCGGCAAGAATTATTAAAGAGTCACCATAGTGGCGAATTATCTCCACATTTCGGGGTGTTTAAAACTTATAAACGACTTGCACTCCGATACTACTGGCCTAACATGTATAAGGATGTGATTAGCTACGTTGGTAAATGTGATACGTGTGCCGCTTATAAACACTCACAGTTACCTCCTCCCGGTCTCTTAGGTGACGCGAAAGAATGTTCCAAGCCATTTGAAACCATAAGCATTGACTTGGTAGGTCCGTTGCCACGGTCTAGAGCGGGATTCACATATCTCTTAGTTGTCGTGTGCTGTTTTACGAAGTACTGTTTACTGTTTCCTTTACGTAGAGCTGTTGGTAAGGCTATAGCACAGAAACTAGAAGACGGCGTTTTCCTCGTACACGGTATACCCCGTACGGTTATAGCAGACAACGGGACGCAATTCACGGGTAATGAGATTCGTTCACTACTGGAGAGGTACAAAATACCTCAAGTTCACTTCACACCTCGTTATTGCCCAAGCGTGAATACCGTGGAACGCTATAATCGTACCATAATGACCGCGGTATCAATTCTCGTGGAGGATGATCATCGATCCTGGGATGTTAACATCTCAAAGATCCAATTCGCTATGAACACCTCCACAAATGAAGTTACTCGTTTCACCCCGTTCTTCCTAGTACATGGCAGAGAGGCAGTTAGTAGTGGTGATGTCTTCGGCAATGATACCGTTGATCAGCCCACTCTAGCTTGCGCTTCCCGCAGATCATATGCTAATCAGCTAGAGGCATTGGGTGGTATCTTCAATAAAGTAAAGGACGCGCTCGTCAAATCACATAAACGTAGTGCACGTTATTATAATAGTAGTAGGAGGCACGCGGAGTTTGAGGTAGGCGACACTGTGTGGAAGAAAACGTATCCCCAGAGTGACGCCTCCAAATTCTTCATGGCCAAATTAGCCCCTAAATACGAGAGATGTATAATTAGGAAAAAACTTTCACCCTTAGTGTATGAATTGGAAGGCTGTAGTTCCGGTAAAAACCTTGGCACATGGCATATCAAGGATTTTAAATCACCATGTGGCGAGGAATAATTTTTTTTAATATTTTATTTGAATTTAAACTAAAATTCACTAATAGTAGTTGGTCGCAGTGACCATTGAGGGCTGTATATGCCTTGTGGTTGTTTATTTTTATTAAGAAACAGTTTGTAGTGGTACACAGGTTTCTACTGTGTCCACATTTGTAAACTATATTTAGAAGTTGTTGGTGGTCTGTGGTTGTTGCAGGATTGACACCCCAGGGAAGTGTAAACCTCCGGATTGCTGGTAAGGCAGCAAAATGATAGTCCTGAGATAGGTGGCCTAAATGGCGGGCGTGTAGGCTGCATTGATGGAAAACGTTTCAGATGGTATTTTTTTTTAAGGCAGATTAACCGTCACATTTTTATTATGGTAGACGGTTAGCCAATGTTCATTAGTTTGTAGCATTTAATTTCTTTTAGTGTATTGTTGGGGTACCAGCTCAGCACTATTATCGGTAGTTATTTAAATATTTTTACTCTTTTTGGAGCTTGTCTTTTACATGTTTGTAAATGGATTAGACTCGCTCTTAATTTCTTTTAGTGTATTGTTGGGGTACCAGCTCAGCACTATTATCGGTAGTTATTTAAATATTTTTACTCTTTTTGGAGCTTGTCTTTTACATGTTTGTAAATGGATTAGACTCGCTCATCTCCATTTATTTTTATTTTCTTTCTCTGTTCTTGTTTTCAGGCATGAACGTTGTAGATTTTTGTAATTGTGCTTGGTCCTTCGGAGTCTGCTTTGACGCTGGAGGGCCAGCGTCGAGATTTGCCCTAGTGGGTCAAATCTCTGGTGGTTGGGGAGGTACTGTTACGTTGTTTTTTTGCACCTACAACGGGTTGGTTTAGTAAAGTAGCATTTACCTGAAAACATAAGTAGTACATTACGAGGTTTCCGAGTAACAAATTTCATTGTAGTTTTACAATCGGCTTCCTCACAATAAATCACTTTTCTTAATCCTAAAACATATTGAATTATAATTAGTTGCGTTTGTTTACATTCCAAATGTCATTCAGTCAAACGTCAGTTTCTATCTGTCAAAGGCGACATCTGGTGGTCGCCGATTCACAGTTGTAGTTTAAATCGATATTTTAACATATTGATTGCTAACCATCGAAATAATATCGTATGGAGCAATCCTCAATTATTTTCAGCTTTTAGTCAAAAAAAAGTCATAATAAACTAAATAACCGTAAACGGAAATCATTCATTTTTTCAATATAGACTTCTTTCTAGAAACTTCGTGTCAAGTTAATATATTTTTTATCTGTGAATTGTCTTCGACGTAATGTGACAAGCTAATACTTTCTTAATTTGCCAAATTAAGTTTCGAGGAGATTTTCCACGATCCCGACAAGTTCTAGTATTGGGAATGACAAATAATTTGTTTGTTGGTCTGGATCATGAAGATTCTTATTGTTTCAGCGAATAAACGTCATGTTGTGCAGTTGTTAGTGATTTTCAAGAATTTAAGTATCTCGGTGTATTATTTGTCTTCAGTGATTTAATATTATTTTACCCGTAATCGGGGAGATTTTTGAAATGCTCCGACTAATTCCGGTTTGTGAGCCAGTGACAGCATCATGGGACTCACTTAGCATCTTGAAGCCCTACGACACGTTGAGTGATTCCACTAAACTTGTTACACGTTCTAAAAGGTAAGGATTTGGTTGTAATAGTCTTTGGAAGTGGTCTGTGAGCCCTTCCCTGGTTGTTAGAAAGGGTATTGTCGTGATCCATGGATATTTATTGCAGGATTCCAAATTGCGCATACGCAGGCAGCTTTCCAGCCGGTGAAGAATCTTGCAGTCAAGTGCTTTCTCCCTACGACAACCGTGAGTATTTCACCCGCTGACTATTTGCAACTCATCCCTATTGTCCGACCACTCAAGATTAGGCAAACCGAAGTCGTAGCTCTTTATGGTGTCATTGTAAAAAGGCCTCGTTAACCGGCTAATGTTTTAGCCTTTTAGATTTCCAAGCTCAGTCACCTCCAGGAAGGTGAATTAGTTTCTCTTTATATTATTAGGCCTCCGTATTGTCGATTCCAGGAGAGGCACCTCGAGCGATTCGTCTCGCCGCCAGGACCTAGAGGATCGTCTGGGGCCTGGACGCGAGACCCGTTCCTCGAGCACAGCGAAGCCTCGTGTGGAGACGACTGCGGCCGGCATAGTCCGTCTAGCGTTAGCGCTCAGGCGGGACGGTTTTTTCTTTTACCTACTTTAACTTTTTATTATACCTTATTACGGTTCCCGTAGGAACCAGTTGATTGTCTGGGTCCGGTTTTCGATACTGGAAACCGGCCTGCATCACAATTTAATTTGTGGATCTCGGGTTCGACATCCTACCCCGTCCGGAATAGTATTGGACACCTTCGTCGGCTCCGGGATCCGGGACTCTCAAAGTCCCTGGCGCCCATTTAATAGATTTAAATTAAACAATAACTGGAAGGTTACTTTCTCCTTAGTTTTATAATAATTATTAACTTTTAACTTGAACTCATTTTAAAACGGAACAGTACCGGGTTTATCTCCAACCCCCCACGACCTTCGCTCTCTATTTTCTATTATTAGCTGGCTGGCAACAATTTGTTATTAGTGAACTCATTTTGTTATATTAGTTTACAGTTTTTTAATAAACAGTGTTTGAGATAGTTGTTGTTTCATATTACCATACCCACTAGTTTGTCACTACAGATAAAAAATCTTTATTGTAACAATATTCATGAATGTCAATATTGGAATTATAATAAAAAGTACCTAAAAATAAAAATGCTAAAAAGCCACTTCAAAAGAAAATAACATTTGAATTTCGCAATAAATCTTCTGCTCGCATCTTCTACGAGTTCAGTGGCCATGTAAAATTGTGTAAGCATGAATGAGAACATTCTTCAATGTATACTTGTAGATTTGTGTTCTCGACACAGCTTTATTTGCATTCAAATTCTCAGATACGCCAATCTACTCGTCTGTAATATCCAAGCTCCAATGAAACATTCCTAAATATTCAAAGAGAGCATTCACACTATCAAATCAAATCCAACACCAATGTAATATTATAGTTTCTTGAAATAGTTCGGAGCAAGTTCATATCGATAACTGAACATTATTGGCACTTCTGACAGTTTGAACGAACATTTCTTGGACTACCCAGTTTTTCAATCTTTGGATATAGTTGGAAATCACATTGAAAAAGGGTTCAAAGAAAATTCAATCGAAATCTTGAGTCGTAGTATTAGAAGTACGTAACCTTTCTTCAGAGCTGGTCGGGTAAAAAAAGGTTAAGATCGAGAAACTTTATGCGTTGACATGAATAAAATTATTCAAACAAACTTTTTTCTTTGATGGGTCTCTGCGGATTAATAAATAAATAATACTAGCTCCCGACAGACGTTGTCCTGACCCAATAAAAATCATTTTCAGTTTTTCCTGAACTTACCAATTTTCCGGACAACTTTTTCCAATTTTTAGGGATCTTTATCTAAAAAGGAAAAAAACAGAATCCTCAAGGATTTATTTTTACAAGGAAACCTAGCCAAACCCTAACTGAAAAGTAATTAAAAGCACGAAGCCGTGCTTTCGTACTCTATTTTCATATGACTGAAAATCAACAGAGCCTGAACCACTCTGTTAATTAAAAAATACTGAAAACCAATACCCAATCCATTATATGTATACGCCAAAATTTCACATTGGCAGCGAACCCGAAAATAAATCGGAACGCGCCCTTAAAGTCAATAAAACGCATTCACTCGTAAGGGCTTCTCTGGCGGGAAATTATAGAGCTGCCGTGTCGAAGAAATTATATTACAGGATCCGATACTGAAGGGGTCTCATTGGTATTGGGTATCGAACCTCTAAAAAGGGATGAATATCCGAATATCCGATTAGGGACGAGAATATGTGACAATGAGGTCACTTAATCGAAAATATGCAAATCAGGAGATTGCCAGTAATAATTTACGTTGTGAAATCTTCAGAGGATATTATGTAGTTAATGAAAACAGGTAGGACATGGTTTATAATTATTATACTCCTGTGAGCAATAAAACTACAATTTGTATCGTAGGTATTTTCACATTAAATGTATACTGACAAGAAGCTCATCTTTTTATGTTGTGTTGAATGATGCATAATAGTTTTCTATTTCCAACAAGAAAGTACTTTCTTGTTTCACCGGGTTTTAGTTTTCAAACTTGTTTTTTATTTAATTATTTTGGGGCTTATTTCAGTAATATTTATATTTTTGAAATATGCTAATTAAACCCTTTCACTACATACCCAACACGGCATGATTAATTTTTTTTTTAGATCGTGACTTTATGCCCGCTAAAGGGCGCCATATTGAATTTAATGTGACGTCACGTAGCCTATAACTAGCGGACGATCAAGAAGCTTCTAACTATACCTCATTTGTCCAATTATGACAAGTGGTTTAGAAGTTATGAGGGAACAGATGAACAAACATACATACATACATACTGGTCAAAATCATAACCCTCCTTTTTGCTTCGTCGTAGTGGGGTAAAAATTATATGGTATCACGTAATCTGTTAATAGGTTCACCTACCACATTTAGCGCGATACCCCTTTTAGCGCTGTAAGCATTGTATGCGTGGGACGCCTTCCGAAGCAAAGGGTCAAAGTACTCAAGCTTTGCATAGGTTATTCTAAGCAAAGCTTGAGTATTTTAGTTTCTAGGGGAGCATGTATGAGCAACCCCATACATATCAATCGTGTGTATTTTATGCTGAAATCTACGCGCAACGATTGAATAAAATATATCTAATTGAGTAAGCAATCAGTAGTTGCATAGCATCTTTTGGGTAAAGGCAAAATCGCCGCGCTTATTAATACCATAGGCATTTTCTATCAATCAACCTTTTTTTCAGTTTTTTTTTTTTATTATTTTATTTTATTTATTTCTAACTTAGGTACAATACACAAGTTGAACTCAAATCAGTTTATCATTTGAATATACCTTATCCTAACACTTTACAACGCAAACCTTCTCATATCCTGAAATAGGAAAAGTGACTGTTATTTATAACTAGCTGCACCCCGCGGTTTCACCCGCATAAGTCTCGATCCCGTGGGAATAACGGGATAAAAAGTAGCCTGTATGTTAATCCAGGGCGTCAGCTACCTCCATGCAAAATTTTATCAACATTGGTCCAGCCGTTTGGACGTGAAGAACTAACAAACATATAAACACACACTCACAAACTTTCGCCTTTATAATATTAGTGTGAAGTGTGATAGTGTGACTAGAGTGATAATTTATCAAAATTATCCTGAAATGCAAGTAGGTACACATTGTTTACTGACCGAAGAATTGATCGGGCTTTCATTACACGGTTTATCAAGAAAACAATGCTTTTAGTTTTCAATCCGTAATTACAAGGTAGGTTTGGTTGTTAACGTGCGACGTGTTTCACACCCTCTATTAGGCTGAGGCTACATTAGGCAACGACGCGACCTGCAGCACATGAGCGATTAAAACAAATAAATAAATTCTCACGTATTAAGGCTACACCGTGAATCAAATATTACTAGCGATCTTTGTTTTCTTTATGCGATAGGAACAACATTACTGTAACTACGGTATCGGCTACATCAACATATCAGCGAAATTGAAGCGAATTTATTAGAATATTTCTCACTTGCACGACTAGTTCAATAATGCTACTGAATATGCGTGTGGCTACATAATGCGTATAGTAAACCGCGATAGATGATTTGCTAGCATTTGTACTGTAGCTACGTCATCGCCAAATATACGCCGGATTTTCGCTTATAATGTAGCCATACCATGTTTATCTCGTTTCGCTCTACCAGTCGCACCGCAAATCGCTGCCTACTGTAGCCTCAGCTTTAGTCTCACCCACACATGATATAGCCTTCTGTGTGGTGTGTCGGTCAGGGATTACCTCACCTTTCGGAGTGTAGAATTCTCCTGAACAACTGTAAACTGTGATAGGCTTAGTGTAGATTGTGTACTCCTGAGGTTGTGTAGGATTACGCTCGATTTCCACGTAGTTTGATTACAAAGACCTTATCACCCTTAGGCCCTTTGTACAAGGCACGGGTTCTATAAGAGAGGGGTCAGAGACGGGTGTAGAGGCTATCTATGAAGCCTTACCTCATTTTGGGACATGCTGGTTATAATTGAGGGCGTGTTCCATTCGAACGTTCAAGCGTGTGTCAAATATTCTGTTAGTGTTTTTTCTTGTCGTAGAAGCAGTGCTAGTTTTAACGTTGTATTGAAAGGTTCTTCTAAAATATATGCTGGTTAGAGCTTCAAGCTTTTTAATTATACAGAGTTATTGGAAAACCACATCATTATGAACAACTTTTACTATGGGACCAAACCAGACATCCTGAAAAACAATCAGCTGTTCCCTACATTTTGACGAGTTATACGAACATAAATGTAAGGAACATTTGAATTTTTTTTCGCGATTTCGGGTTTGGTCCCATAGTAAAAGTTGTTTATAATGATGAGTATAATGACCCCTTAAGAAGTTGTTGATGTTTTTCCAATAACCTTGTATATTCAAAGCACACATCTTAGCTACGATCCCCAAAGTACGGTGTGTTAATATACAAATATAATAAAGTTCTATGGTATGCGACAATATACAGGGTCAAATGAAATTAGCTAACAAAACTCCGCAGAAGTGATGGGTATCTTTTAACACGATATCACAAAAAATAAACTAATTTGACGATGTTTTTTTTTTTTGAGGGGTAGAAGTGATATTACCTAAAGAGGTTATTATATATTGTCGATAAATGTTATTACACACTAAATGATTTTTTTAATGAAGACCTAATGGGATGACTATGAATTTGTTAATTTTTGAGATATTTATTTTTATCACTTTTATATTGTGACTTCTGTTTTATTTACCTTTTTTTATTAAACTTTTATTATTATTTATTAAATTTCTTGTAAAATTTTAATCTGTGACAATATTATTATTATTTTATTTTTATGAATTGTATTTTTAATGACCTTTCATTGTTATGTATTGATTCCAATTATTAATTAAAGCATGCTACTATTATACTAAATTGTTGTGCCCGACTGGGTCCATGTGAAACATTTAACATGCTTTTAATTGAATTGAGGAAAGAGTATTTTAAGTTGTCAGTTACCTACAACTCTTAGCAACTTATTTATCTTTACAAAAGACCAATAGTCTACAACTCTTTCCCATTTGATCTAAAAACTTACAAAGAACATGTCTTAACAGTATTTTCTTCGTTCCCTTTTATTCTTTTCTCGTCGACTGCATATAAATAAGGTTAGAATATTGAGTCCGTTCCCGCTGCAGTCAAGATGTAATCTGATTAAGAGACCAGGTCACTTAATATGGAACGTCATTGAGCAGAAAATTGTAAACCCTTTCCGAGAATATTTATAATTCGATTTCTTTACTTTGCGCAGACTCAGACTGTTTCGTTGGTCTAGTGGTCGTAAGTGCTACTGCTAATAAACATTGATTTCAGAAAATATCCATATTTCAACACACACATTTTAAAAAACAACTAATTCACGTCAAAATAGGGAGCAGTGGTGGCCAAGTGGTAACGGCCGCGACTTACGAGTCGTAGGTTCGAATCCAGACAGGCACTTTACTTTGTTTAAATTATTTCATCACCACTGCTCTCAAAACGGTGAAGGAAAACATCGTAAGGAAACCTGGATATCCTAGAACCAAAGATATGATAGAAAAAAAACATGAAGATATCTTTAAAAACTTTCTTTTTACAATAATAATCATACTAATATACATACAATCATTTTTTTTTTGTCAGATTATTCTACAAGAATTATAACAATAGATTTTTTGTAAATAGATAATTGCTTCATATGTTGCAATAAATGACCAGCGTTGTGTCATCACGCTTCTTTTTCTTTTCTATGCAGTCCGACAGTGACCGCACTTTAAGGTCATGTAGTCCTCATAAACATAACTGGCGAAATGTTGATGTACTTTATGTACAGTTCTGCCTAACCCTTTGGGATTGACAGGCTTGACATTACGTTACATTATAGGAAAGTAAAGTCGAATCATTTGTTTCAATTAGAGCATTTACCAGCACTATTTAATCACGAAAAAGGTTGTTAGCTAATTTGAACGTTAATTGCTGCTTTTCAGAATGAACGTTTATCATTTGATTGCTGGCTTGGTTACCTGACGGTCGATGTTGATATGCTACTTTTGTTTTAAAGTTTTTATGGTGATTAACAAAGCGTTCATTGAGAATCGTGTTATGAGATTTGATTTTTGGTAAAAAATTAAAAAGAAATGTGTGTTTATAGCCAGTCATAAAAAAATTTACAATACATATTATCTCTGCCAAATTGCAAAAGACTTTGCTGGCGGATGTAGCTCCTTTTTTTATGTACAAAAACATAATTTAAGGGTTTTAAAGACACGGCGCGTTGTGTTCCACGCGCGCCTCAAAGAGATGTCAGCGCTAACTGACGGGGTTCGCTAGGGCCGATGCCTGCCAGGGTCACGGGTTGTTCGAAAAAGATACCGTGGCCTCTGGCACAGGCAACTGAAGGAATACGGGTGGGTTTTTGTCAGTAAAAGTCTGACACGCCCTTCCGCTCCGCGCAGAGCGGGAGAAGTGGTTACAGATAGGCCAAAATCGTCACACAGTGGGTGCCTGAATACGGGCGTTGTCACCGAGTCAGGCCTAAGAAACTGGCGCCACGATTTGGACTCGTTCCTAAGCGATTGGGCGGAGAAGGCACAGCTCAAAGAAGTTCGGAAGAATATGGCGGAGCCCTTTGCCCGGCAGTGGGACACTATAGGATAACGAAAAAAAAAGAAGTGGCACTCTAGGACTGCCGACAGATTTGAAAACTTGAACAATTACGTGTGTATTTTTTGTTTTTTTTTTATTTATTCTCTAGAGAAATACAGTATTTTTTCTTTTACAATATCACTCGCCAAACTTTCGAGTTTGATTGCGAGAAGCGCCTGATACATATACATAGTAAATACTGACCTTAAAAACTACCAACTATGCACTCAGGGATAACTATTATGTCGTTGAATCGTCATATTATAAACAAAACACAAACAGAATACTTTGCCATCACTCACTGACATATCGGAAACACATTAAAACCGAGTACATCCCGAGGACAGCCGAACACATCCGAAGCAGTGTCGGTTACGGTAACAGTGGCGCGAATTCAATGGTTTTTCCCATCTCGAAAAATGCCAAACGCGCCTAAAGAAGTTTTCACTTCTAAAAATTACATTCCCATAAAATTTAGCAAATACATGCGAATACTTGCGGATTTTCATTTTAATATGCAAGCATAATTATCATCACGTATATTTAAAGTAGTATGCCACAAAATAATCTTCCTTTATTTTGCCTCTGCGAAAGAAAATATTTCTATAGAACTGTCTACCTCTGCTACACAACTTGAGAAGGATCAAAATATACCTTCGACCTTCAAGCCTTCAAGGTCTAAATAATATTGACAAAACCCCAAATAAATCAAAATAATGACGATATAATATAATTATGCTGGTAAAGTTTTCGAGGTCAAAGGTATAAATCAGCGTTTTTATGTAAATAGGGTCCGCATTAATGAATTTACATTTTAGTATTATTACGTCCCTTTTATGGGAGTCCGGATTATTTTGATAAGGAGGAATTTTCTTTCGTTTTATTTGAGAGAAATCTTTACCTTTTTTATGAGATAGATTTTATGTATTTTGTAAGACTTTTGTATTACGAAAATGATTGTAAGTTACGATATTGTTTATACGTATTTTAAAATGCTTCATACGATTACTTTCAATATTTTTTACTGAATAAAATCTTGCGTACAGTCACGTCTAAAAGTATGTATACACTTGGCAATTTTCAATTGCGATTTTTTCGTGAAATAACGAATGCAACATTGAAATACGACACTTAACATAAACCTATGGGTTCGAAAATACTATTTTCGTAATACCTTAAAATTTCATTCAAAAATAAAGGAGAAAATCGCCTTTGAATAAAACCAAGTGTATACATACTTTTAGGCGTGACTGTACCTAGTACTCGCGTGTATGACCAGATGTATGAACGTAAACGAGGCTTAAGAAGTATGTAATATGTACCTACCTCCATGAGAAGGTGTGTAAAAACGTATAACCTGGAATCCAACACACGAAAAAAGATTTCGTAGCTATTTCGTAGGCATGCTACGTCGTAGCGCGGCGCGTAGCACTCCGCGATGTACGCAAATGGGGTGTAAAAATAATTATTGTGTTTTCACCAGCTACGAGTAAATCATCTTGTAGAATTTTTTTAGTAGTTTAATAAACATTCCGTATCTCCACACCGCAGAGGCTCAAGTTGCGGTTAATATTTATTACACCTTTCTTAAAAAGGGTCGTCATCAGCGGCCCGGATAAACTACCAAGTTCCCATCCTATCCATATACAAGCAGAAAAGGTTGAGTATCCCTGCTAAACGTTCGTACAGATAGCAAAACACTCTCGAAGATAGTCCTCCGAAAATATTCCAACGTTCTCTAGAATTTTCTACCGGTACTCACAGTAAATGAGGCTTAAGTACGTCTCTGTTTTTGCCGACGGTATTTTTGCAGGGGACTCAATAATTTGCGGACGGTACGCCTATCGAGCGTCGAGTGGTCTTGACCCAGTTGCCAGCCAGGTAAATAGCCACTACGGGCGGCTAAGGGTTTCTTTGCAGCGTTGATAAAAGTAACAATCTTTTGCTGCTTTTTTTTGTTGTTTTCCATATTTTTGGTAAAAGCACCGAAGCGTGTGTATCGGTTCTTGGAAATATTGTGAGGGGTTTCATACTTAATAAAATCATCATCTGCCTAACCTTTTGCCAACTATGTTGGGGTCGAACTGAATACTAGTATTTTACATGGAGCGACTGCCTATCTGACCTCCACAACCCAGTTACTAGGTAATACGACACCCCGTGATAAGACTGGTTGTCAGATTTTCAGGCTTCTGACGACCGGCAACGACTATCAAAGATCCACGAATGACAGCCGGGACCAACGGCTTAACGTGCTTTCCGAGGCACGGACGGGTTTTGGTATGTAAAGATGGTCACCCATCCACGGACCAACCGCGACAAGCGTGGCTTAAGCTGATCATATTTTATAAAATATCAGCAGTAATTTTTATAACGTATATAAGTTCACGAATCATATTTTGATATTTTGGGCCCTTATTACAGAATTGAAGAATTAATTTTGTACCTACTAATCTATAAATATCAGAAGCATACTCGTAATCGATATTCTTCGGTGAAAACAGGGTGTATATTCAAGGTTATTATAAGGTGTTATTAGGTAACAGCACGATTAAGGTACTAGTAGATAATTATTAGTTCGTAATTGCTGTCTTCGGTAATTACATCACACTTTATTATATTTATCACACTATATCACACTAATATTATAAAGGCGAAAGTTTGTGAGTGTGTTTGTATGTTTGTTACTTCTTCACGTACAAACGGCTTAACGGATTTGCATGAAATTTGGCACACAGATAGTTTGCAACCAGGATTAACACATAAAACAATTTTTTATCCGGATATTTCTACGGGGTAGACACTTAGGCGGGTCAAACCACGGGGCGCAGCTAATTTGGATGATAAATCTGAATAGTTTGTTTGTTTGAACGGGCTAATCTCTGAAACTGCCAGTCGGATTCGAAAAATATAATTTATTCATTTGATAGCCCAATTCTTAAGCAAGGCTATAGGCTATTTAACATCACGCTAGGACCATTACGAGCCGAGTAAAACAAAAAAAAAAACGGAAAGAATGCTAAGCAAAAACGAAGCAATTGACAACATTTCATATTGTTACGAGCTTGGGGTTCGTGACAATAAAAACTGCCGATTTAAAAACCAAAAATAGACACTTTATTTAAAAACAGCAATTACAACTTTAAAACACTAACAATAAAACACAATCGCACTACAGATCACTCTAGTCGCACTTGAAGATCGCTTCGATGTTTTCGCTTGTATCGCTTATCCAACACTGAATGCGGGCTCGCAGGCACACCGGCCTTATATAGGCCTCGGATAGTTCCAGAACCTTCTACCGTAGAAACATCTAGAATGTTCGAGTACATGCCGAACCCGACCGACCAGACGTCGATAGTTCTGGAAAGTTCTATCATCGAAGTTTCTAGAAGGGACCCGAATAATTATAAGTTCTGCTACTCGATACTAGATGGCGCTAGTGGTAGCTAATGTCGCCATCAATTGTGGCGCGCAACACTGCCCCCTCCTAAGACATGCTCGTCCCGAGCATTATTGGCCCCATAATAACGCGCCAGTCGATCCACATGGACGATCTTAGGAGTACCTCTTGCACCTTTCTGTATCCGGTAGGTTACGTCATTGATCTTTGTCACAATCCGGTACGGTCCGTCCCATTTAGCTTGAAGCTTAGGAGATTTCCCTTTGCTGCGGACTGGATTGTGCAACCACACTAGTGAACCTTCGTCGAACCCTTTATTGTTCATTTTGCGGTCATAACGGGTTTTCATCTTCTCAGACATTTGCTGGCCCGATTGTCTGACATGCTCATAAATGTCATTCATTTTGTTCCGCAAGTCATTCGCATAATCGGTTATACTACGTGGGGCATCAGGTGGTATTCCGGTGATCAGGTCTGCAGGCAGCCGTAATTCTCTTCCAAAGTTTGCGAAAGCTGGTGTCACCGATGTACTTTCGTGAACAGCACTTCGATATGACAACAAAAACGGTTGTATGTGCTTGTCCCAATCTCGTTGCCGATTTTCCACAACTTTTGCCAGGTATCTCTCCAATGTCTGATTAAATCGTTCCACCATTCCATCCGATTGTGGGTGGTAAGAAGTTGTTCTCGTTTTATGAGTACCCATAACTCGACAAGTTTCCTGGAATATTTGGGACTCAAAATTCCTTCCTTGATCACTGTGAATCTCTAAAGGTACTCCAAAACGGCAGAAGACTTCATGAACCAATTTATCTGCAACTGTTGAAGCTTCTTGGTTTGGAATGGCGAAGACTTCCGGCCACTTGGTGAAGTAATCCATTACAACCATGAAATACTTGTTACCACTTTCACTTTCCGGAAACGGTCCCGCAACATCTAGGGCTATCCTCTCCCATGGTGCACCAACATTGTACAATTTCAATGCACCTCTACTACGAGTCTGAGGTCCCTTTACAGCTGCACAACTCGTACATTTGCGGCACCAGTCCTCGACATCGTCCCGACAGTGAACCCAGTAAAACCGTTCTCGTATCTTCTGTAGGGTCCGTTTAACTCCCAGATGGCCTCCTGAACAACCATTATGGTACAGCAGTAGAACATCCGGTACTTGAGCTTTAGGGACAACCATTTGCAAATGACAGCTGTCTCCCCGAGCATTTTCCCATTTACGGCACAGGACTCCATCCTGAATCACCAAGCTGTCCCATTGGGCCCAATAGCTTTTTGTGATCGAACTCATCGCTGAGACGTCGCTCCACGTGGGCTTAGGTGCACTGGCCTTCATCCACTCAATAATCGGCTTGAGGTCTGAATCTTCCTGCTGTGCATGTTGTAGGCTTTCCTTCCACTCGTTGCTGAGGTCTGTCTTGAGCATCCTCACAGGTACGACTTCTTTACTTTCTTGCCTAGTACAATGCTTGCAGTCTTCAGGACAAGGTCTTCTTGACAATGCATCTGCGTTGCCATGAGATTTTCCGCTGCGATGTTCGACCACGAAGTCGTATTCCTGCAGTAGTTCAATCCATCTCGCAACTTGACCTTCTGGATTTTTGAACTGCAATAGCCATTTCAGTGCAGCATGGTCAGTTCGTAAGTGGAATTTCCGCCCCAGAAGATATTTGCTAAAATGCTGCAATGACTTTACCACAGCAAGCAATTCCCGTCTCGTGACACAATAGTTCCTTTCCGGCTTTGACAACGACTTGCTGAAGTACGCTATTACAACCTCTTGATCACCATTCCGTTGAGACAATACACCACCAAGTCCTATGTCACTTGCGTCTGTGTCAACTATAAATTCCTTGCCTGCATCAGGGTACCCCAAAATAGGTGTTTTACACAGTCGGTCCTTTAACTCCTGGAATGCGATGTTGCAACTTTCGTCCCAGCAGAAATGTCGCTTCTCCTCGGTTAGCTTGTGCAGGGGTTTGGCTATATCCGCAAAGTTCTTAACAAATCGCCGATAATAAGAGCACAAACCCAAAAATGCTCTGACCTGCGTCTTATCTTTTGGAACTGGCCAATCCTTGACAGCGGCGATTTTCTCTGGATCCGTGCGGATACCTTCTTCCGACACTACATACCCCAAAAAGCTAACTTGTCGTTTGAATAGTGAACACTTCTTCGGACTTAACTTGAGGTTGGCACTCTGGATCTTCATGAGCACGCGTTCCAGGTTTTGAAGATGTTCTTCAAACGTGCGGCCTACGATGATGATGTCATCCAAGTAGACCAGACAGGCATCGCCAATTAGCCCGGTAAGTACAAGTTCCATCAACCTTTCAAACGTTGCCGGAGCATTGCATAATCCAAACGGCATAACTTTAAATTGCCAAAGACCCTTTCCTGTCGAGAACGCAGTTTTCTCCTTGTCCTTGGGATCGATTTCAACTTGCCAGTAGCCACTTTTCAGGTCCAGCGTGCTAAACCACTTTACTCCAGTAAGCATGTCCAGCGTGTCATCAATTCTTGGCAAAGGATAGCTGTCCTTCTTCGTAACGTCGTTCAGACGACGATAGTCAACACAAAACCGCATGTTGCCGTCCTTCTTCCTTACCAGCACTACAGGTGAACACCATGGACTAGATGAAGGTTCAATAACACCATCCTTCACCATTCCTTCAATCATGGTTTCCACTTCCTTTTCACGTGCTACCGGCAATCTCCTTGGCCGCTGACGGATAGGCAATTCTTCTCCTGTGTTTATTTTGTGTTGAACTAAGCCAGTCTTCCCAATGTCAGCATCGTTTGACGAGAAAACATCGGCGTACTTGAGTAACATCTTCTTCGCCTTGACCATTTCATTTTGGGACAGAGCGCTGCGGCAGTCTTCTAAAAGTGTGGACACTTTCGTTTGTGCATCCTTGCTGAGGGTTCCAGTCGATAGATATTGGCATCGTCGCAACCAATCCACTTCCTCGCAAGTACCAACAAGTGTGCCTTTTTCTATAATCTGTTCCTGATCACAAAGGTTCAGCACACGTACCCCTGAGATGTCGGTGGCTCTGACTAAAGTTCGTGCCACTTTCCATGGAAGGTCATTGTCTACCCTTTCCACGAGTACACAACGATTAGTTTGCCCAGGATTCCGAGGAAGACTAACCGGCACAATCGTTTCTGATCTCGGCGGAAGAACAATCTTTTTAAGGCTGTACACATTCCCTGGTAATGCCCCTTCCATAAAAAGTTCCTCTTGTCCACATTTCAAAACCCCTTGCTTGACGTCAATCTCGCAATAATTCTTCCTCATAAAGTCAAGGCCCAAGATGCAATCGTCCATTATATCAGCCACGATGACATTATGCAGGTAGATTCTGTTGCCTAGCTTCAACTCCATCTTCTTCTCTCCATGGACGGGTATGCGCTGACCGGTGGCTGTTACCAAATTAATGCGTTCTCGGTTGTATGCGGAGTCCCCAAGGAACCGACTTATAAGTTGGGAACTGACGACCGTACGAGAGGCTCCAGTATCTATGGTCAGCTTACACGGCGTTCCGTTGACCTCGCCCTTGATGATTAAGCTGTTCCCGTCAAGGGTTTGTGTGATCGAAATCCTTGGGGCTCTTTGAGCATCAGCCAGCACCCGCCCCGCAGTCCTGGCTATTACTCGTTTCCCTGCTGCTGTTGCTGGGCGGTGCTGTTAGCCGCACTACCCTCTGGAGCTCGGTCTTCTCTTTCTGCAGTTCGCTTAGGGCAACTGGATCGAAGGTGGCCCCTTTCCCCACAGCCGTAGCACCTAGGGCTGTATCCTTTATTGCGGTCGCGAACTGTAGCCGCTGCAACCTCCCTGACGCGATGGGAACGATAATCCTGCCGCACAGCTTCCACCTCCAGTGCATGGGCCAAGGCGTCTTTAAGCGTCCCGTGGTGACCGAGCCTCACAGCAGCTCTAACTTCAAGGTCGCGGATGTCGTCGATAAATACCTGCACCAGGTTCCCATCAATAAGCGCTGGTACAGACTGGTATGCTTTCCGAACCAGCTTCTCCACTTCAAGGGCCCACTGCTGCAGGTTTTCGTTATTGCGTTGCACGCGATCCTTGAGCTGCGCACGAAACACGTGTTCCAGGTGAGCGTCGCCATACCGAGCCTCCAATGCCTCAAGGAGCTGCTCGTAAGTCACTTCTTTGCTGAGAGCTTCCAGCACACTTAAGGCCTGATCGCGAAGGCCTAGGGTGAGGGCAGTCATGGCCTGACTCTTATTCCACCCGTTCGCCTTCATAACAGCCTCAAACTGAATTTTGTAGGCCGACCAGGAAGAAGTTCCGTCGAATGGTGGCACTTTAAATCCACGTAGCGAAGGTGTTGTAGCTACGGGGGCTGCGATTCCGTCCTCAAGTTTAAGGTAATCCAGCGTTTTCTTCACATCAGCCATAACGGTTTTTTTTACGTCAGCTATCACGGTTTCCTTCACATCAGCCATTACGGTTTCCTTCACATCAGCCATCACGTTGTCAACCCGATTATTCACTTGGTCGATTCGGGTTTCAGCTTCCAACAGGCGGTTGTCATGTTGAGCAACCTTATCCTTCACCTCCTTCATGTCTTTCCCGAAGGTAGCGTGAAGGTCCTTCAGAAGGAGCATCTGCTCTTCCTGTCGGCGGGACTGCTCCTGCTGACGGCGGGCCTGTTCCTCCTTATCTTGCTGGAGCTGTTCTTCCAGCCGACGAGCCTGTTCCTCCTGTCGGCGGGCCTGTTCCTCCTTGTCCCGCTGGAGCTGTTCTTCCAACCGACGAGACTGCTCCTTCAGCATCATCATCAGAGCAGCAAAATCTGGTGCTGATGATGTTGGAGCAGCTGTGGACGGGCCGGCCTCCGTGATTGGTAGTTGGCCCTCCAACGTCTGTGGCGTTGCTCCACCGAATCGCCTCTGGTCCGTCTCTTGCTGGCGTTGACTCCGGGTACGGATACCCTCCGTGTCGTCCTTCGGTAGAATCGGCATGATTTTAATCCTTGCTTCTGACACCAATTGTTACGAGCTTGGGGTTCGTGACAATAAAAACTGCCGATTTAAAAACCAAAAATAGACACTTTATTTAAAAACAGCAATTACAACTTTAAAACACTAACAATAAAACACAATCGCACTACAGATCACTCTAGTCGCACTTGAAGATCGCTTCGATGTTTTCGCTTGTATCGCTTATCCAACACTGAATGCGGGCTCGCAGGCACACCGGCCTTATATAGGCCTCGGATAGTTCCAGAACCTTCTACCGTAGAAACATCTAGAATGTTCGAGTACATGCCGAACCCGACCGACCAGACGTCGATAGTTCTGGAAAGTTCTATCATCGAAGTTTCTAGAAGGGACCCGAATAATTATAAGTTCTGCTACTCGATACTAGATGGCGCTAGTGGTAGCTAATGTCGCCATCAATTGTGGCGCGCAACAATATTTTTAACCTGCATGTATTATTACGTTATATAAAAGTAAATTCAAATCTAGGGCACCCATATTTTTTCGTTTTTCGAAATTATGTACTTTTCATTCATAATTTTAACTTTGAAATTCGGTGTATTCTAAAAAGACGTAAGTGCCAGATGACGGTAGAATGGCGATATTACCTTTGCTTTATTGTGACCCGTCAAAAAAACTGTTAGATGTCACTTGTCTCAGTCGTTGTTTTGGTTCTGTCATTGGCGTATATTTTTCATTGGGATCCATTTTATTGGCGAAATATCAATCAAAAATTGATAATATTAACAGTAAGCAGCGTGTCGAGTTGATATAGGAAAAAATATTGTTGAATTCAATTCAGTTTTTTAGTTGTTTTCTAGTTACACTTCTTAGGTGACATTGACATGTCTTGTTTGATGTAATGTTTTCAATCAAAGACATTGGAATGCGCAAAGGTAACTACCTCATTCCGCCGTTTATGTGACGTCATCGCATGTTTTTTGATTTTTTTTTTTTAGAAATAAAAAAATAAAATAAAAATATATTTGAACTCAGGATACGAAAATAAAGAAATAGTATTTTTGTTTTAAGGTCGTGTCAGGTTTGAAATGTTGTCAATTAGGCGATGCGATGCAACATGGTGGATCGGGGAAACAAGAAATTTCACGCGGAAGTAGTCGCGGGCGGAAGTTAGTATACTTTATATAAGTCCGTTTGAGTCCGCGTATCATTGGTCAGTTTCCCTCGGTCGTCAGTTTGACTTAAAAGTTTAGGTAGTGAGCGTGTAGGTAGGTATGCTAAGTTATATATTACTAATACATTGGTTTATGGGTGGGTACTTATGTTTGCGATAATTTCTCGAATTGTTTTTATAATGGGTAAGGTGTACGACTTAGTAAATCACACATTTCTGACCAGTAAAATTATGAAACATTTTGTTCGCCTGCCATATTTATCATAGCAATTCGCTTCAAGACAGTTTGCTACAAGCTAAATCAAACCTATTGGACTTATTTAAGCACAGTTCATGCCAGCTAAGATTAACTACACGGTATACCTCACAAAGGTCGTGTGTGCTCGGCGGTCTCAAAGGATTATCATGCATAATTCCACCCTAAATTAATTCTCTTGCAAGCTTCCTGAAATGTTTTTAATCCAGCTACCCAATTAATCTTAAAAGGTTAAAGATAATTCTCTGATGAATTTGTATTTGAGTAAATTCTAACAACGTTGAATGAAACATAAGGATAGGATAAATGGATAAATGGAATGCTTTATAATGTACACTGTAGGAAATAACAAATACGATACAAGGTTTACGATACTAATAAAAATATTTAATTCTCAACAGCTCACTTTCAACGCTTGTAAAATGCCTTTTTATGCTAGCCATCAAAACTGTAACTCACGTGCTTTCTCGGTACAAGTTTCTAAAACACGCGAACCGAAAAGGTCACGTACGTAATTGATACGGTTTATGCTTCATAATAATGTCAATATAAACCTTAAGTAACTAGAACAACTTCATATTACTCTGTTCTTAGTCACACTCTGTCCAGGTTTCCATAAAACACTTTATAGGCCACTAAACCGTTCTACAGCAGCCTTTCAAGCCAATTTAATCTCTAAAACTTTAATATTAGAGCTCAGTTTTATAGACGAGATAAAAAAGGTCCTTGTTTTTAAAGGGTTTGAAGAAGGTCGTATTATTCAAGTTTTTATTACAATTCAAAGGGTTTATATAAATGTGTAGTAGTCAAACATAGGCGAGTCAGTTTCTGATATGAACTAAAATGAGAATACATTCAGTAGACTACCACACTAAACTTTACTTGTATAACAATTACCTCACTTTTATTAAATTAGTTGTGTACTAAGAAATAAATAATTCTGAAAGCATTTAATAAATTGAAAACGCCTGCTAGTTATATCATAAAATTTGCGAGCACGATCCTACAATAAGTTGCTAAGAATATATTTCAAGGCGCGTATAATAAATTAAATTAGAATGCCAGTGGTCCGTGAGGCATTTTATAACAACGCTCTTGAATTACTTTCATGAAACTGAAAATCTTGTGAAGAAAACTAAACGAAGTGAATCATTGGGAAATTGTTTAAACTTTAATCTAATTCATAGTTAACTTTTGAAGTGTCATCAAAATATATTTATAGCTTATGTAGGTAGTAAAAGTATTTTAGGAATTGTCTCAAAAAAATCTGGGAATAATATTTAACTTAAAACATCATAGGAGCTTAATGAAAAGTTCGTTCCTTGGTATCAATATACTGCTCCGTGTCAGTTTGCTATTCAATTTATCACAGGAGCTTACAATTCATTATAACGTTACCTCAGAAAGAAGTGAAAAAGACTATGAATGGCTCGCTTATTTTTTTTTTCTTAAAAAATCTTTTCGGTAACTAGGTGTACGAAAAAAGAATCTTTTATATAGCCTTATTATCGAAGCTCAGAGGTAAAACTGGCCAAATCTCTCTAAGTAAGATATACCTACAAGGTGGGGCTAAAGACTGCGCGTAGACTGCTTTTACGCTACGATGCGTAAAAGATGCGCATCCCTGGTGCGTAGAGTACGCGGCAGCGCCAACAGCATCCTGAGCATGATCGCTAGTCGCCTGGACCGTGCGTACATCGGTCGTTGCTGCGCCATTAGTCATGGAATGGCGCGGTAATGATTGTTGAGTAGGTATAGTCAGGTACTTACTTTTTATTTTTATATGTTTTGTGGTGGGTAGTTTTAAGTATTACTAACACTAGTCTATAAGAACATTGTTACTAACAAAATGGACACTATGGTCTGCAATAAAGTAATTATTATTATTATTATTATAAATTAATCACCCTATGTTGTTTTACTGTATTTTTTTAGTAATGAAAATTTTTAGTTCTACTTGTGGATTATGTTTATTTGATGAATTAAAATGTTTAAAATCAAGTCGAGCAGTGGTGGCCAAGTGGTACCGGCCGCGACTTACGAGTTGTAGGTCGTAGGTTCGAATCCAGACAGGCGCTTTACTTTGTGTAAATTATTTCATCACCACTGCTCTCAAAACGGTGAAGGAAAACATCGTGAGGAAACCGGCATGTCCTAGAACCAAAAATTCGAAGGCATGTGACATCTGCCAACCCGCACTGGGCCCGCGTGGTGGATTATGGCCCACTCCCTCTCACTGAGAGGAGGCCTGTGTCCCAGCAGTGGGAACATTATAGGCTGATTATGTAAATCAAGTCGAGAAAATGATATCGGTCAAGTGGTCGCCGTCAAAATTGATGACCATACGGGCTCGTTTTATGTCATTTTCCATCACTAGTGTCAGAACTTCCAGCGATAGGTTCGCGCATTCCTGTCGGATAGAGTCTGAGGCTTGTTTACATAATCCCGGGACTTTAAGTAACCCCATAAAAAAAAGTCTGGAGCGCTCAAATCGGGTGATCTGGCCAGCCAGTGCAAATCGCCAAAGCGAGAGTTTAGACGTCGCGGACAATTATTGCGCGTTCTTGAGGAGTATAGCGTTCAATGGCTTATTAACGTGTATTCTGCATCTGTTTACTTCACAAATGTCAAAGCAGAATTGACATTTGCCGCCATTTGCAAAAGTTATAGCGCATTCCACTAGGTTGTTTACTTTTGCCCCACCTTGTATAATATTACATGCAAATCCCGCCTACCTTCGACTGAAGAAACTCATTTTCGTTGGCTTATTTAATTGAAAAGATATACACGGTATAAGGGGAAAATAACTTGATTATACAATGTAGGGTAGGTAATAGAATGTACACGTATAGGTTGGCTATCCCTGCGTTCCCCCTTGGCAGGGGTAGGTAACCTCGGTCCGAAGGGGCCCCTCTCGTGATGCGCCGACGTGATGAGAATGTATAACAAATCGGGTTAGGCTGGTTACATATTGGGCAACATGGTCGGATTTACAGATACAATTAGAATTAGTGAATGGTATGGGCAGCTTGTTATTCATGACAGGATTCAATTATTATACCTACCAAGTTTTGGAACTTGTAGGATTAGATATGGATCAATAAATAGGAGGCGTATAATACAGCGCGTTACGGAAAGGGTATATCAATACAAACGGGTTGAAGAGTGTATCTGGTCTAGAATCTCTGTACAAAATTTCAGCTTAAGGCGACTACACGACCTAAAGCGCGGTCACTGTCGGACTGCATAGAAAAGAAAGAGAAGCGCGATGACACAACCGTGGTAATTTATTGCAAATATGAAGCAATTATCTATTTACAAAAACTCTCAAACACCAAACAAATAAAAACCGTATACTAAAATTCGGGGAATTAAATTGTCTTTTAGATGATGAAAGTTTTATGAAAATACACCCGATAGTGTTTGCGTGATTATCGTTTTTATGTCCGCGGTAGACATTACTTTACAAATTAATTACACTATGTTAAAAAAATATAATTGCAAATATTCACATATCAAATTACGAAGCAAATGGTCTAGTATAACATTTATTTTTTTTAATGAAATCAGTCCGGTCGATTAGACGTGATGTTGAATTTAAAATCATTAGAAGTCGTATATCTGCGCCTTAAAAGCAGTAACTTTGAAAATGCTTAATATTTTTTTGATGTGCGTGTACTAGGCGCACAGATACACTACAGATAATGGATAATGACCCTCGTAGAGCGGTGACACGTTAGTTATGATTTCAATTTAGGTTATAAACTATAGAAATAAAAAAATATTAAGCATTTTCAAAGTTACTGCTTTTGAGCTGAAATTTTGTACAGAGATTCTAGACCAGATACAATCTTTAACCCGTTTGTATTGATATACCCTTTCCGTAACACGCTGTATAAGGATCGTAGCTGGTGGCGTTCTGTAGTTTTTGCTTACCGCCATGGAAAGGAGTGTTTATTCATTTATGTATACAAAAAATTACTTATGAGTATAGTCTTAACACATGGCTTTTTTATTAAGTACGTCTAAAATACTCGTACGTATCGCTCACACTTTAATTACACGTAATTTAAGCCAATACATAGTTTATTGACGCCTCTTTAGGGGCGTTAGTCGTTCATTATTTAAGTAGCACGATCCATTATTCATTTTCACAATTGATTTTATGCTTTCTACCTAGTTTTGTTCAGCACAATATCTAATGACAGGGCACTTCTCTAGTAGCGATATGATTGTGTATACATTTGGCATACTCTGACTGTCTATATTATTTTTACACTCGTACAGAAAAAAATTACCAGTGCGCAAATTGTAACCATGGATTCAGAATGATTCTTCTTTAGCCGCGTTGGGCCTTTTTTGAGATGGGAAAAAACCATTGAATTCGCGCCACTGTTACCGTAACCGACACCGCTTCGGATGTGTTTGGCTGTCCTCGGGATGTACTCGGTTTTTTTTATGTAAGTATATCCGATATGTTGTCACTTCTGTCGACACTCCCGCAGTGCCACTGTTTTTTTTTAAGACGAAAATTTCTACGCTATGGGTTTAGAATCATATTATGCTGAATTCATGATTACAGTTTGCGCACTTGTTATTTTTTTCCTGTATAGAACATTGAAAAAAATAAGAAAAAATCTAAGAGGTTCCCCCGTATGTAACCACTCTAAGGCAATCTACAATACATACGGATGCCTAGGTTATTGCACGTACGATTTTTATTTTTAACAGATTACGTCTAATGCCAGTCTACCCTTAAAAGAGGATGGAACCTATTTCACAGTCGCCTCTTTAGAACAGACCGTTATTAGATTCTAGTTTCTATGCCAATCGTCTATTACCACTTATTGAATCGTTATCTTGGAGAACAGGATATTGTCCTTTATTTTATTCACAAGTGCATTGAAGAAATACGCGTTTAGAATACCATTAGAAATAGGTGCAATATCATCATCATTTCAGCCGAAAGACGTCCACTGCTGGACATAGGCCTCCCACAAGCACTTCCACTTCGACCGGTTTTGTGCTTCTTGCATCCAACGGGTTCCTGCGGCCTTTACAAAATCGTCGGTCGTAGCCAAGGGTAGGCGAGCCACCGGGTACTAGGGGCCAAGTATTTATTGGGCTTGTCATTCTATGGAGGGGGTTGCCATCATCGCCACGCAAGCTTGGTACAGACGCCAGCACATCAAGCTACTACAATCTGTTATTTTTCTTAGAAAGTTTATAGTGGATGAAATAGAGATTAAAACAGAAGAACAACTAGGCGGGGAATCGTGGGGGGAGGGGGGTTTACGGAATTCATAGAAATGTAAAATATATCTATGACGGAATTAGACCGGAATACCTCCTTTTGAAGTAGGGTGCCAATTTGCTTAACACTTACCCCCTTAGGTACTAATAAACGTATTATATCAGATGGATAGTTACACACCGATTTCTCTCTTTCAGTTGTCAGTAGTTTGACTTTCGAAAGAAGAAGACAAAGAGTTGTGTAACTATACAGAAACATTTATTAGTAAGGGGGTAAGGGGTTTATTTATAAACGATGATTAATGTTAAGTGATGTTTAAACGTCAAAAATGTATGGTTAAACAGTGGCTAATCACTACTTAACTTTAAGCAACGTTTATGAATAAAGGGGTTAATTTTCTTGGGTGTACTTACCGAATAAAAAATGATGCAGTATATCTCGAGAAACATTTATATTTGCGAGTGTAAACAGCCCTCTAAAGGGAATTGAGCTGGACCTATGGTTTTTAATAATAATATGGATAGTGTTGAGTCTGATTGATTAATTCCTCCGATAATTAAATTCCCTTTCATTAGACATTTTGATTACAGAGGTAAAATTATAGAAGTCTATTTGCAAATCAAATAATCAATTAAATGTAAAATAATTGGAGAAACTGTCGACACCGAACCATTTTGATTGATTATTATCTAGAGCATAGATTCTCAACGTGGGTGAAAATGCCTCCTCGTGGGCGTTTAAGACTTTTAGGGGGGCAGTAGAAGACCCAGAGAAAATTATATACCCTATCTTACGACTGTATATACACGTTTTTTTTTTATCAGTTATTCTTTATATATTTACATAATTTAAAAAGCTAACAATCTTAAAATAATAATATGTACAAGTATATAAAACCGGCCAAGTGCGAGTCGGACTCGCCCATGAAGGGTTCCGTAGCAGCAAGTAACATAATATAAAAGTTCTTGTAGTTCGTTGTAACTTTGTGAAAGGTAAATTGCGGTTTTCGATTTATGACTTATTAAAAAAAAACTACTTACTAGATCTCGTTCAAACCAATTTTCGGTGGAAGTTTACATGGTAATGTACATTATGTATATTTTTTTAATTTTATCATTCTCTTATTTTAGAAGTTAGAGAGGGGGAACACACATTTTACCACTTTGGAAGTGTCTCTCGCGCAAACTATTCAGTTCAGAAAAAAATGATATTGGAAACCTCAATATCATTTTTGAAGACCTATCCATAGATACCCCACACGTACAGGTTTGATGAAAAAACATTTTTGGAGTTTCAGTTGTAAGTATGGGGAACCCCAAAATTTATTGTTTTTTTTTTCTATTTTTGTGTGAAAATCTTACTGCGGTTCACAGAATACATCTACTTACCAAGTTTCAACAGTATAGTTCTTATAGTTTCGGAAAAAAGTGGCTGTGACATACGGACGGACGGACAGACAGACAGACAGACATGACGAATCCATAAGGGTTCCGTTTTTTGCCATTTGGCTACGGAACCCTAAAAAGGGAGGGAAAATAATCAAAGGGCAACAAAAAATTCGTCCGCATCACTGTCAACGGGAAACGTGCCCAAAAGGCTGGCAGCATTGCCACGTTGTATGGCAATGCTGATTCTTTGGCCAAAAAATAGGCCAGCCCTCTGGTCACGTGATGTGTCGACACAGTCATACACGTTTTTAAATATAATCGTGGCAATAGCTGTTTCAGATTCGCGACAGATGCTAAGTAACAAAAATTGAGGGGCTTTACAAAAAATATATTGCAAAATATGCTTGAGAACCTATGATCTAGACTCCTCTAGATAATAAGTTTCAACCTTATTTTGCCATAGATACCTCTTGGATCTAGAGGTACCATTTTATTAACCGACTGCGGCAAAGCCCAAAAGGATGGAGGAAAAAAAAACTGAAAAGCTAAAAACAAGCCCATTTTAAATTAAATAAAAGTTGGAAGCAGGCGGGACCAATTCCATTTTTATAATTTCAAACTCAAATGGGTCCCGCCTGCTTCCAACTTATATTTAATTTAAAATGGGCTTGTTTTTAGCTTTTCAGTTTTTTTTTAACTTAACTTGTTTACCGTAGTCGGGTTTTTTTAGTTTTTTTTATTACTTTTTTTTACTATCGATTCCTTTCTGCATCGAAACAAAATCATTTCACACGTAAAGGTACTTGAACCGGCTATCCCTCTTGCACGTCGAGTGTACACCATACAGGGTGAAATTGAAAACATGCGACAAATCGAAATGGGAGATTGTACTCATCATTATGAACAACTTTTACTACGGGACCAAACCTGAAATTGCGAAAAAAATCAGCTGTTCCCTACATTTATGTTCATATAACTCGTCAAAATCTAGGGAACAGCTGATTTTTTTTTTCGCGATTTCAGGTTTAATCCTATAGTAAAAGTTGTTCTTAATGATGAGTACAATCTCGCATTTCGATTTGTCGCATGTGTTCAATTTCAACCTGTATGTACCGATAACAATACAATTTCTATCGTGTCGACTAATTAGACGCGCGACGGGTTAAAAACACTTTCGCCCTTCATCACTGCAAATACTTTGCACATTACTAACAGGATTTCCTTCTCTTTCCCAGATTATTCGAAGAAAACCAAGATCTGCTAAATATGTTCGAGAAATTCCGCCAATGCCGGACGAAGGAAGAACAAATCAACTCGATGGAGTTAGCAGAACACGCAAACAACGTCATGAACACGCTGGATGAAGGCATCAAGGGTCTGGATGACCTGGACAACTTCTTTGGGTACATACACCAAGTTGGGGCTAGCCATAGAAGAATACCTGGATTTAAAGTCGAGTATTTTTGGGTGGGTACCATTTTTTTTTTGTTTCACTAACTTTTCCCACTCCTGGGCAAAGGGCTCCCTCAGCTCCTTCCATCATTCGCGAAATCTCCTACGTGGTCCATCGCAACCCAGCCTCAATGTGTCAGGGCACAAGTTCTATGCTATTTGGCCCCATAGTTTGTCAGCAGACATGTCCTGCCCAGTCCCATTTAAGTTGGGCAGCCATTGGAGCGGTGAATGCTTATGCGAATCCCGCACCCCCGGCCATAGATAGAGGTGGAACACCGCGGTGGTTTTAGCCGATAAGAGTCCGGCATGCCCCTCTGTCACCCCCACGACAGAGGAAGTCCATGAAGATTTCCACAGCGAGAAAAAAAAAGCCTTTTGAGCCACGTCAGCTATCTTTGTTTTGGACCGCAGTATTGTGTTTCGAACACGATCAGTTAATCCGCCAAGTATACAGCGCTCCATTGCTTGTTGGCAGAACTTGAGTTTGGGATCTCGGTATGTAAAGGTGGTCACCCATCCATGGAACAACCGCGGAAAGCGTAGCTTAAACTGATTGATTGACTCGTACGGCTATTATTACTAAGCCACAAGCCCTTCCGGCAAAGTCTAATATTAATTAACAAATTGAATAATCCACCCATTTAATTTTAAATTACAATATCGTATAGCTTTTTCCATTTGATAGGAAATGGGGAGATTATAAAGCTTTCCCATCGATTCAAAGGCAATCCGGATTAAATTTTATCTTTCAACTGGCTTTAAAATTTATTGACTTTCGAGTAGGCAGTCATTTTATTGAATTTAAATTCGTATTATCATGTCATTGAATATTCTGGTATGAAAACTCCATCTTTCTCGGATAAATAATGCCTGGAGTGTTCTTAGTAATATACATGCACATATTCGCTATTTACCTACAGTATTTTCTCTCCTTCCCCTTGTTAATTCATCCAAAGGTTATCTTTAAAAGATCGCTCTTAGCGATAAGGCCGAAAAAAAAAACATTGGTTGTCTGTAAAGTCGGTTTACGGACGATAATTTTATGTGATAATGTCATATGAAAACATCCGATCGTGCCTCTCTATCGCTTGTTCCGCGCTCTCGCTTGCACACTCGGCTCAGGCGGAACGTGACAATGAATCATGCTTTCTCGTGCGTGCAGCCGGCGTTTATCGATTTATAAGACGATATCACGTCAAAAAAATCTACAAATATATCTGTAATTTATATGGTGTACATAATAAAGAGTTATTCTATTCTAGAGTCGTGTAAAAACTGCAATACCTCATTGAAATTAATCCAGCAACCATTGGATTTATTGGAATTTTGTAAATGAAGTGCCTTCAGCTTATGTTGACTTTACTGTAAATCCTTTTTGGATATCCCTTTACTATTCATAGTGTATCTGATCCTCAAAGGATTAAGTGGAGAAATAGTAAACTAAAATCTGAATTTGATAAACACCATTGTAAGCCATGAGTTGCTATGATATTGGACACAGTATTGCCAAGTATAAGATTTTTAAACGCCTTTTTTTGAGATACAAGCTTTCATTAGCAGTAGGACCCATGTCAGAGGTAACACTTTGACTTTTTGTATTTAATTTCATCACCACTGCTCTCAAAAAAAGTGAAGAAAAACATCGTGAGGAAACCGGCATGTCCTAGAACCAAACATTTGAAAACATGTAGTATACCACCAACCCTCACTGGGCCCGTGGTGGATTATGGCCCACTCCCCCTGTTAGAGAGAAGGTATGCATAATAGGAACATTATAAGCAGAATAATAAATTATGTTATGTAGAAGAGGTCATACTAGTTTTGTTACCACTGATTTGCGAAATCAAGTAGAACCAGTTACAGAACAGTTAGTAATTTCAAGTATTTTTCGATAAGTCATCATGAAAAAGTTTAACTATACTCTAATTTTCACTATGTGGTATCTACTATACAGGGTGTTACGGAAAGGGTATATCAATACAAACGGGTTGAAGAGTGTATCTGGTCTAGAATCTCTGTACAAAATTTCAGCTCAAAAGCATTAACTTTGAAAATGCTTAATATTTTTTTATTTCGACATCACGGCGCTGCACTGGCGCGCGGCGGCGTGATGTGCGTGTACTAGGCGCACAGACACACTACAGATAATGGTTAATGACCCTCGTAGTGCGGTGACACGTGTGTTATGATTTTAATTTAATAAACTATCGAAATAAAAAAATATTAAGCATTTTCAAAGTTACTGCTTTTGAGCTGAAATTTTGTACAGAGATTCTAGACCAGATACACTCTTCAACCCGTTTGTATTGATATACCCTTTCCTTAACACCCTGTATAATAATAATATTTGAAGGCTATTTTAGTGACATTAGTTTAGCTGCTAAGATGCATTTTATTTGAGTAACATTCTGCTATGTGACAATTTGAGCTTATAAAAACATTTTTTTTAATTATTATTATTTATGTACACACCGTAAAATACTAGGGATACGACATAATTACAATTTTAATTTTACAATCCAACTAAACACCGGCTTAATCTAATACGATGAGGCTGATGATTTTGTAAAAGAAAGAAAAATAATAAGAAACTTGCTTTCATTCTTCTTCAACCGGTATAGGTATTTCGTTACGTAGGTAGGTAAGTATACTATGTATAGCAACCAGCGAAGCCTACTACCTTTTCCTAAACTTGAACTTTAGGTAGGTTCTCTGTAGAAGACTAGTTTCAAAGAGAATACCAGTTTGATTTTGCTGAATTTCTCTGAATTTATCTCTGAATTTATCTTCGCTCTTCACTACTCGCAACTTCGAAAATAAAAATATATTTCCCTCACGCAACTTTATCCTGCTCATCATAAATGAGGGGTCATGAAACAGAAATTCTATTAATAATTTCGAATCCAATATATTTGTTCTACTTCACCACAAACGCCTCATTTATAAGTAATGAGGTTCCCCACAAAACGGTAGATTACCCCGCATTTCAACCACGTCATAATCTCTCAACAAATTATTAATTCCAGGGATGAACCATTCATCAAATTCAGATATACCATAAATTGAAAATTTTGAAGTGAACTTTCCCAGTAATATTGTAAAGTTGATTGGATTTATATTCTGATGTCAAACTGAATGATACACTGGCGGTGTCGTGTTTTGGATAGTTTTTGAATTGATTGGTTTTCTCTAAAATGGTCGAGAGGTTTTGTTTTTATTTTATTTTTAGGCTCTAAAGTGCCTTGTTCGTGGCGCTTGCTTAGTATTAAAGTGACCGAATTCAACATTCAAAATTAGTCATAAATGAGTTATAAACACCGTCATCTTTAATTCAGCGTCATCTGTGAAATATGTGGTTCATATTCAATCATAAAAAAATAAAAATAACAATGCAACTAATTAATATCTTGTAACATTTACGAGTATGCCCAAATAAACAACCGAAGTCCTGATTGCAAAACGTTTTTGTGATTTGCCAAAAAACTAGTTTTTTTAATTCGGTCACTTTAATATTTAATAAGCTTGCGATGGGATACTTAATTTTTGTAAAGAGTTCCTTCACACAATGATCTCTCCAGCTAGGGCATCAGCACTCATATTAGGTAACACCGTTGGAGCCACAATAAGAAGGATTTTAAGGGTTCATAAGCTTCATAGTATAATCAGCCTGATAATAAACACCCAGTGTTCGTCCTCCTCTCTCCTACTATCTATGCTGTGCCCGACAGGGTCCATAATTGTGACTAATATAATTATTTCTCTACCAACTATATACATTATGGTACGCAATAAAGAATTGAGAATTGAGCCTATACCTTTCTCACTGCTGGGACACAGGCCTCCTCTCAGTGACAGGGAGTGGGCCGTAATCCACAACCCAGGCCCAGTGCGGGTTGATAATAGATGTCACATGTCTTCGAATTTTTTGGTTTTAAGAGATGCCGGTTTTGTCACGATGTTTTCCTTTATCGTTTTGAGAGCAGTGCTGATGTAGTTTCGTCACCAAAGTAAAGTCCCTGTCTGGGTTCGAACCTACGACCTACAACTCGTAAGTCGCAGCTGTTACCACTGGGCCACCACTGCCCACAAGTAAGCTTCATATTTTTGAAAAATTCTCTGCTCACCGACGTAAATAACGCAGTGAATATTATTGATAAATTGCCAAAATGAAGAGCATTGCTGTTGCAAATGCGTGACGTAATAAATTAGTCTACAGGTTATCGATACTGGAAATATGAAATAACGTAAGGGAAATTTTGTCGAAAATGAGTTATATACAGGGTGAAATTGAGTTCATGGGCATCCTTTTAAGGAGTCATTGTACTCATCATTATGAACAACTTTTACTATGGGACCAAACCTGAAATCGCGAAAAAAAATCAGCTCTTCCCTACATTTTGACGAGTTATGTGAACATAAATACAAGGAACATCTGATTTTTTTCGCAATTTTAAGTTTAGTCCCACAGTAAAAGTTGTTCATAATGATGAGTACAATGACCCCTTAAAAGGATGCCTATGAATTTAATTTCACCCTGTATATCGTTGTATTCGAAATTTATTGCTCTATCGATTGGTATATTTAAAATCTCAATATCTCAAAAAAAATGTCCCTTACATTACATAATTATGCTCAGAATTTTCTGTCATTATCTTTCTCATAATTATGTAAATGGAACTTGTAATGAAATGAACTTAGTTGACACAGTTTGTGCTGTTAACCGGCTTGATTTCATACAACCTAAACGCCGTAAATCATTTTCTTTTTTCGAACCCAATGTATTTTCGGATATTGAAGGGTCTTTACGCAGCTGACCGCACTTCTAGACCCTTCAAAGCTAAGTCACTAGATATTACTACCCTCTCCCACGCCCCGTCATCCAATTTCATTGACATGCAAACCGCGGTCAGTAGCGGATTGAAGTCTTCTTCCCAAAACTGTAAATTACACAACGTCGTACGTCCCTCAGTAATATATGCACATAAACTAGACGACAAACATCTAAGACAGAAGTTCCATCCAATGCTTTGTAGGATAAGTTGAACTTCCACACAAGCTTTCCTTTAAAAAAAATAAGTTTAAAAACTAAAACCCGACTACTGAAAAGGATAAAACAAGAAAGTGCCTTCCCGTACTAGCATGCTACGATAGCTTATATGTATGCTAGTACAGCGGCATGCGACCACGGGAAGGCACTTTCTCGTTTCATCCTTTTCAGTAGTCGGGTTTTAGTTTTTAAACTTATTTTTTATTTAATTAATTTGGGGCTTATTTCAATAATATTTATATTTTTGAAATGTGCTAATTAAGCCCTTTTATTTGATACACCACACGGCATGTATAAAAATTTTTTTTTTTAGATCATGACTTTATGTCCGCTAGAGGGCGCCATATTTAATTTAATGTGACGTCACATAGCCTATAACCAGCGGACGATCAAGACGCTTCCAACGATACCTCATTTGTCTAATTATGATAAGGAGTTTAGAAGTTCGAGGGAACAGATGAACATACATACTTACATACATACATCCCGGTCAAAGTCATAACCCTCCTTTTTGCTTCGCCGTAGTCGGGTAAATACCAAAGTAAATTCTCAGCGACGGTGACCTACATAAAAGGGACAGAGAAAATATTGACAATCCTTTGTTTTGCTCTTTTAGTATGTTTTTTTTTACAGAAGTGATAATTTTGTGATCTGTGTCCATCATTTGTGTATCTTATCTACATGGTTAACTATCTAACCAGCATTGACGTTGGCAATGTTAGATTAGTACCTAACAATACTTACATAAGGGCCGATTTTTCATTCGTCAGATAACTTTTATCTGAATAATTAATATGTCATATCGTCAATTCATGTTAAGTCATGTATCAATTGCGGCTTTTATTCCGCAGATAAAACTTATCTAAAGATTGAAATATCGGCCCCAACGTCGTTCTCAAAAACGGTGAAAGAAAACATTGTGAGGAAACCGACATGTCCTAGAACTAAAATTCGAAGACATGTGATATCTGCCAACCGGCACTGGGCCCGTGTGATGGATTATGGCTCACAGAAAGAAGGCTTGTGTCCCACCAGTGGGAACATTATATGCTGAATTTGCATGTATTAATTGAGATTTTTATTCCACAAGCAAGACTTATCTAAAGATTGAAAATCTGCCGAATCTTAGACACTATCTACAACTGTATTTAGTATATTTTACGATTCCTTCACTATTCTTTTGTTTGACTGCGATTTTCCTCTTGTCACGGGTTTTCTGTATTTTCTTACCCCTTGTAACAAGTCCGTCTATTTCTGGAACTCCGGAAGTGACCCTCGTCCCTCATTTCCGGTAATGAAAGCCCTCTCACCCTATGACTTATCCACGTGTGAAATATCCATGAATCTGTTTATGGCCTGCCAATGTTGACGTGGCTTAAATGTTTTTAGTATTAAATAAATATTTTTTAGGTGTTGCCATTGTTGGACCGTAGACTTTTGTGGGTCAAAGGGCGAGCCACTTTAGCTGTATTTTTAGAGCTTATTTTTTTAGGATTTCTAAAATGTACGTGGGTGTCTGGGTGGGAGTTGCCATTTATCTTCGATATTACATATTTTTGTTGTTTTAAAAATAAAGTATCGAAATTATATTTGGATTAACATCATCTTTCTTTTTCGCAGAAAATCGAAGCACCGTTCCTAGCAGCCGTGGAGTCGACCTTGGGCGACCGTTACACACCAAACGTGGAAAATATCTACAAAATTACCATCAAATTCATACTAGAAACGCTCATAGAAGGCTACGAGGCCGCTGGCAAGCATGCCACGTGAGTTCAGCCATGTACAGAAACAAATAACACATAATAGAACTGAGAAACCTGAACAAAACCACGACTCAAACATTAGTCTTCTATTGGAAAACTTTAAAATTGGAATCTAATTCTAAGATTCAAAAATACTGCTGCAAATAAATTAATGTCAATTTAAACGAGATTTTAAAAAGTGAAGTGTACAGACGTTTATAATGCATCGTGAATTATGTGTATAATGTGAATAAATCTATAATTGTGTATAGGTGTCACTGTTCTTTTTCGCTCGTCTGTATTTAGACTGGTTTAGTATAAAATGGGACTAACAGTTCATTAAGGGAACATTAACTGAGTATTAGAGCGCTTTTTTGAATAGAAACAATTTTAATAATAGGAACAAAATGTAGATAAAAAAATAGTAAAAACATGTGTGTTAAATTAAGGAATTTTAAACCAAATAACTTTTTTAAATGTCGCAAAACGCTTGTTAGTACTAATTTAATGATAATCATTATTTATTTCTAATGATATTCTTCATAACGTCCTTATTGTTGGCTGGACCAACTATTGTATTTTATTATTTAAAAATTTAATAATTCGGCATAATTATTGTTAAATTGCGTCTTCCGTGCGTGAATGTTGTAATAATTAGCATAAGTTTTAAATTCAAGAATTTATTATAGTTATTATTTAATCTACTTGTCGGTTACACGGAATATTTGTTTTTTTTATTATATTATTAAATTGAATTAAAAGCGCAAATATTGAGCACATAACAGTATATTTACTAGGTTATACTTTTAATATGTTTTGTACTAATTTCTTAAGAATTTTCAGAATACCTCTATGCACAAAAATGTAAACAAACATAATAATAATATTATACAATCCCACTCTACATGTATATTTTCTGAAACAATCTTATAAAAAGAAAAATAAGTAGTACATTATAGTACTTGAATTTTTCACTTATATTTCATACAAAAACATTATTTTGTACGCCTCTAAAATAAGTACTTACAAAAATTGCGCAAAGTTCTTTTGACTCAAGAAAGAAAAATTCAATGTTAAAATGTTTAAAAAGTCCGTTAAAACTCTGTTTGTAGTCAATAATGAGCTATAGCAAGCTATAGTAAAAGTTTTCCTTGAAACTCGGTCAGGTTTGTCCTTTTATTTCAACTTGAGTGGACAATTATATACTATGCAAACTTTTAGAAGTGCCACACTGTAATTTTGTCTGTTCAGTAGCAAGTTTATAACTTAAAGGAGAATGGCAGAAGTTCATAGAACGCTGGCATTAAACTTTTTTAGTTTCCACAGAAATAAAAGTGGCATGGTTTGATAGGGAATATTATGAGCTTTTGTTAAATAAATAAATAAAAAATAATAACAATGGGGTTAAAGAGAAATCTTAGTTTTTGTAAAAGTGAGGTTAAGTGCATTAATGTTTGTACTTTAATAGGTTATTTTACCTCTATTACTATTTTAACGCATAAATGTTTATTGTATGCATAACATATTGCTAATTATGCTTTGTAATGACTGCAAAAATGATAAATAACTACTTGTTGAAGTTTATTTAGTTCAATGATTTACCCACTGATCATAGACCTAATGACAGTTTCAAGTGTAGGTACTCGGTCAGTTTTAATTAAACTCAGTAATCACAGAAAACTCAGGAGACTCTAGAGACTCACTTATCGGAATCTAAGCATATAATATTGTTAAGGATAATTATCTAAGGATGACAGGATTATTGTAGGTACAATAAAAAAAACAGTATTTAATCATAATATTTGACTCATGCTCATCATCATATATAATTAAGCAATATAATTATTAGCTAAGAAAGGTGCAGAGGGAGGCAGGCTATCTTGCTACCAGATGATTGACATGATATGGGCACAGTATCCTACTGTTCTTCGTCCAACAATGCAATTCCAACAGTATAGTTTTATAGCTTCCCGGCCACTTAGAGAGCTGTCAATCAAAATATAAACAAAGTATATCTTTCTTCCATGTCTAGACTTAATTCTTGCAGAACGAAACGTCGAGGTCCAAGTCTAGCAACGGTCGTTCAGAAAGGTAGGAGTCTTTGAAATCCAAAAGCAAGCCAGGTCGTTGTAAAAATCCACGTAAAACTTTGGGCGCACAAAACATTCACGCCAGCACAAAATAGTAGCGAGCGAGCCACAGAGTACTTTTTGATAGACTGCGAATGTGACTTGTGAAGTTTTGTGTGTCATCTTCTAAATGTTTGTATGTTTGCCATGACAACACTGTCATATAGTATAACAAGTCCAAAAAGCCTTGTGTCCGGCTGCTCAACTTACTCATATTTAACGAGATTTAATCCCAATTCTCAATAATAACGTTAATCTGGCTATCATTACATAAAAATAAGCGCTTTTTTTTTTAATAGTTTTGTATTCTGTGCCTTTCCAAAACTAGCAATGCCAAAAACTGCCATCTCCATTACGACTGTTTTGCTAGCTTTTTACAAGTAGCTTATTTACATAACAGAAAAATAAAATGGCTGAAAATAATACCGATGTACTCGTAGGTAGCTCTTGGAAAGCAAGGGAATTATCAAGTTGGGCAAATTCCAAAAAAAGGTTGTAGGTAATAAAATCATTAAAGCCTAACATAACACACCGACGTTGTATCTGAACCAAAATTAAGTAACAAAGAAAAAGAATCGACATAATATAGCCCAAGGCTTGACAAGTAATTAGGGGGAAAAACATCATAAGTATCCTACTCACTGTATTTTTCTTTGCGTTATTTTTACCTGGGTTCACGTGTGTTGACCACTGGGTATGTCACTTATTAAGCAACTGCTTAACTGATGATGATAATAAATTATATGTATTTCTGTAAATTTGCTTAAAAAAAAAAAAACATTGGTTGTCTGTAAAGTCGGTTTACATCCATAAAACATTTCCAGTAACTGACCTTTGGTACTATAGTCCGCGCGGAACTAGTTGGCCGCGCATTAGGTATGTGAGCGGTGGGTCAGAGGGGCGGGGGTGCATTACTCAGTACGTGTGTTGCGAACCGCCGCCTCACCCCTGTCCCCACCTCAGCGGCCAACTAGTTCCGCGCGGACTATAATTATCAAGATAACTATGCTGTTCAAGTATAAAATAAAATTAGTTAATTGATTCATTCGGCACTGGGCTCGCGTGGTAGACTATAAGCCCACTCCCTCTCGAAGAGAGAAGACCTGCTTTCCAGCAGTGGGAACATTATAGAAATTATGAACATGATTAAATTGGGATAAGGGTTGCCTTATCCCAATTTGTTTGGGGTCGGCGCAACATGTCTTTCTTCCATAATTCTCTATCATACTAGGAGAAATGGGTAAAAAAACGTGAAAATTCTAAAAAAAAATGGCCTGAAAAATTCAACCGGTCAGACATTTTGTACGACAGACGTTAATCTGATAAAAATCTTTCTATAAGGAGCCATGACGTCAATTATTTTTACGTTATGACGTCAAATAATATAGCACTCGGCAAATCCGACAAAAATACCTGTGCGTGAGTCTATTTCGGCAAAATATTTACATACTCGCCAAAATAAATATTGTAAGAATACAGTACTGAGGAAAATAGTGATTTATCAGCTGCCAGAATTTAAACCGAATTATGGATGGGCAGTTGAAAACGCAGAAGATATTTTCAGTTTGTAGTAAACAAAAGAATCTAATCTAACAATAACCGATCTTGTTTATCTTCGTGCCGATACAGGAGATCGAAACATAACAGAAAAGACCATACACTAGGCGACTTTTGGGCCACAGTTGCGCTACACTGACTAGTAACTCAACTTCTCCGTACGCATTTGGTTAGAAACTTCTTTTAATTTTAACAATATATACTCTTTACTATACAGCTATGACCAGCCAGTTGAAGTGACAGTGGCATTTCTCAGTATTTAATAAAAATGCCATAGATTGATACAGTTGTAATAAAAAATCAATTCTGTGGTGCGCCCTAGACACCACTTGGTAGTCGATTGCGTTGCGATGCCCTCGCGCAACGTTTGAGTCGCACTTCTGAATTGATAGACACTTTAGCCCACTGTCAGATTGTACATATTTGACAGGAAGAAGCTATAGTAGTTCGTTAATTTTACTGGTTACTCACTCTTTAGTAAAAACTCGAGGATCGAGGTCAAGACCAGGCCTTCCCGAAATAAAATCTTATCTGCGATCATACGTGAGTTCGTATCCCAATTTCATTGCCTAATACATGCTAAAATTGCTAAACAGAATTTCAACAAACTAATCTGCTATTGTTGTGCTGATGCGCAATTGTAACGCCACTAAAAGTCGCCTTGTGTGGTTCCAAAATATGCTCTCATTTACATTTCTCAACTCCAGTAGATGTTATCTTGTTTGAAAGGTAACGATCAATTTCGTACAAACAAAACCAAGATTTATATAAGAAATTCCCCCACGGTTTTATTTGTCTAATTTTACGCAAAGTAAACAAAGGTAACTCCATAATAATGGAATGTAAGTGCGTGCGTACTTTTTGTTGTTCCTATGTGCTTTTTCTAAACACATAGTAACAACAAAAATGGATGAAAGGAGATCGAATTTTCATGCGTACTTTCCTGTATTTGGTAGGTTTTTCTCTGTTCTCTGGGGAGTATTAACAACTCTAGATACATACAGTTCAATGCCACATAACTTTTTATCGGATATTAAATGTGTGTTGCGATTAAAAAAACATGGAAACTTTTGTCTCGAGTTGCTGTCGTTACTGCCAATTGTCAGTTTTCCATTTTCTTAAAGGGTTTAATGAGTAAAAATGTTCTACGGGTTCTAGGTACTGAGTAATGGTCAGTGTATGTGATGAAAAACCTAGTTATTGAGAAACTAAAATCTGCTACTTTGAAGAGTCAAAAGGCAGTGCATTTTTAAAAGCATCCTAACCATTATTTCGCTTGTTCACAAATTCAGTCATCAATCATTATTTTGCAATACCTAAACCAAGTCTTTTTTTTTCTTTTACTTTCTTGCATCAGTAACTAGACCTTAAAGAAAGAAAGAAAAAATGTTTATTCTGTACGAACACTAATAGGTATCATCATCATCAGCCTATAATGTTCCCACTGCTGGGACGGGACCAACGGCTTCACGTGCTTTCCGAGGCGCGGAGGGGTCTTGATATGTAAAAATGGTCACCCATCCAGGGACCGACCGCGGCAAGCATAGCTTAACCTGATCGATCAACCCGTGCGGCTGTTATTACAAGTTGAAATAAACGGACAACCATTTCCTCTAAGTTAATAATTGTTATAAAACCATTATAAGTATTGTATGTACGATCGTTATTATTGTAATAAGTACTTACTTAAGTAAATAAGTTGTATTTATAAAAGAATTCAAATAAGCAATGAATGTGTTGTATGTAATAAAATGTATAAGGTCGGTGTATTAAAGTGTTAATTTAATTTGAAATAAATATTATTTGAAAATTACTTACGTTTATTTATTTATATCGTTCACATTTATAATATAGATATTACTAGCGACCCGTCCGGTTTCAATAAACAACCAACTCAGCCTATTGCAGTCCACTGCTGGACATAGACCTCTCCCAGGCTGCGCCACAACACCCTGTCCTCCGCCTTCCGCATCCAGTCCTCCTTTTATGAAGTCCGTTATAAATGGCAACGCCAGTCTTATCTGAAAAGCACAGTCATGGTGATTGCAGAAAAAATGTAGGATATGTCGCAGATGGATTGTCGAATTTTAGCACGCAGAATTGCATAAACGTTTTGCATTTATCAATCATAATCAGCCTATAATGTTCCCACTGCTGGGACTCAGGCCTCCTCTCTGTGAGTTTTCACGGGAAAATTTCTTTCAGCAGGTCTATAGAGACCCTAGCAGTACGGCATGTGGCACCATGTTGTTGAAACCATATCCTCGAGGTATTGCCTTGAAACTTTTGCCGCCTCTTTGCGCCGCGCATTTCCGAGAAATTAAGGACGCAAATCGCCAACACCCTTATGGCCCATCCTGTATAATTTTCAGGTCAATCAGTTGATTTGCATGAAGCCTGCGTGCTGCAGGTAAGTATAACGTGCATGTGAGTGAGTAACGGAGTAGACTACGTGACTGAAATACAACGGTAAAGTCTAGTGAAACTGAAAACAAAACGGTAAACTTTCAGTTTAGGTGATGTCGTAGTAACATATTGAGTTCATTGGCTAGATTGACCGATTTATATGGCAGAAGTTTTGAAAACTAAGTAGACAATTTTTTTTTTTTTTTGCTAAATGGGCGGGCTCTTGACCCCGATCACGCCAAATGGAATGCGATAGATGAGGTCTATGGTGGAGCGAGCGTGCCCAGAAGATGCTTGTTCATTCTTGATTTGAAGGCAGACGGGTTAAATGTGGGGGTATGGGATAACACACTTTAGAATTAATTTAGAAAAAAAAAAGCAAGTTTAGTGATGAAGTTCTTCAGAACGGTCAGGTGCGTAGTACTCGCAACTGGCGTGAGTATATGACCAGAACCCTTCTTACCTACTATATCAATCTGAATCATTTTGAAGGATATTGCTAATCCACTGCTTCATATGTTCGAAAAATGTATAAGCTCAACAACATAAATAACGCAATGAATGTTGTTGATCTGTCAAAATAAAAGCCATTGCTACAGATAGTGTGTTACGCAATTACCCCGCAGATGTATGAACATAAACGATCTGTAGCTTCTGCCTACCCCTTACGGGAAGAACACGTCATTTTATGTATGTAAGTTTAGTGATGCAACCAGCAAATCAAGAACCGATTCGTTACCTTGCGTTGAAACTGGAAAAGAAAAGAAAAAAGAACATTGTAATAACAACTTTTAGCTTACACTGCCATCGACAAATGGGTCCGTGGCTTAGGCCCCCAGTGGTCGAGGCACCCGTGGCCGACGCCCCCGATTCGATTAATTTAATTCAAAGCTTTTTTTGATCAAATGTACTGTCAGGCACAGACATTTTTTTACCAAGTCTATTTTTAACTATATATTGTAATTATTTCGCACGAGCCCTTGCGAAGGACCTTCGCTCGTCATTGTAAGATGACACACTAAACTTTCTTATCTATTGCATATTGCAATATTCAATAACTTGAATCTGGTATGAAAGAGATAGACATTTTTGTGGACAAAAAGACGAACTTTTTATTGTTACCATTAACTGGTTTGGCTCAGTTAGTTGACGAGTTGGTTGAAATTGAAAGATAAATTTTCCATATAGTAATTTATTATAAATGTACATTAATAACATTTTATAGAAGTCTTTTTTTTGGATGTTTGTACATAATAAATATGCTTTTAATGGGGAAAAAGGTGTGTAAGGATCAGGTTAAGTGGCGATCCATTCTCTCTGCTATTTGATAGATAACTTTTGTTTAGCAAGGAAAAATACTTTATTATTATGGGAAAACACTTTTCTCATTTACTGTACTAAGTGAAAAAGCATAAAAAAAAAAGATATAAAATTAATCAAATCGGGGGCGTCGGCCACAGGTGCCTCGACCACTGGGGGCCTAAGCCACGGACCCCGACAAATTAGGTGCAGATGTACCTATAGGCGCCAGGATATCTCACAATTTTTTTTAATAGATTTTCAACTTTATCGCTAAAGGATAAGGTTCAAAGTAGATTGGGAAAATTTGACAGTTTCGGGTAGCTTGATGTGCTGGCGTCTGTACCTGCGAAGTTGCTCTACCTACTACTAAACCCTTTGATGATCATTAGCGTGAAGATTTTAATCAGGTCACAAACGAAAAACTGTCGCAGCAAAAACAACCTTTTTTGCTCAAACATAAAGACTACAATAGCTTGAAAGTAGTCAAACCAAACATTACTAAACCATTGTCTACCCATCATACAAACACATATAGAGCAGTGTGCACCCAAAAAGACAATGCCTTATCGCTTGCATTCATCACTAAAACAAAAGAAATACATAACCTGCACTACATAGAGAATATCGTCACCATACCTTTAGGAGATCATTCATGACAACTCATACGATACCATCTTCAATACGTGACCTTTATCACTGGGAAATAAGGTCGATAATCCCGTGCCAATAATTAAGTAAAAATAGTGACGTCCACTTACCATAATTGCGTTTATGGAAGTAACATTATCATACAATTGCACAGACAGAATTGTATGGCCAACTCGTTTGAATAGTGATGGGCAATTATTTTCGCGGTAATAACGTTAGATAACTGTTATTTTAATGCGTTATTTATTCAAAATTATGACATGAATACAATTTTGAAATTGGTTCCGGATTTATTGGGTATGCAAATTTTGAAAGCCGTTCCGGTTTATTCCACAGTTTGTATTGTGGTGTCGAGGCATTGGATAGCTAAATTGAACAGTTATGTATTACATAGATACATGATTGCTATTCCCTGGCTGATCGGCGACCATTTGTAAATTAGACGTATATGGAAAAACGTAATCCCAAATCCCATATTTTCGTACTTAGTATCCACTGCTGGACCCCCTTTCCAGAGGCTGCCTTGACGCCGAGGAATTAACCGCCCACGTCATCCTGGAATGCGAGGCTGTGGCTTCTCAACGTGAAGAAATCCTCGGAACATTGAGGTCGCTCCGTGAAGCCTGCAAAGCTCCCAGGAAGCTTCTGTGCTTCTGGATGGAGCTAGGCTGGTTTTGTTCTTTAAGTCTAAGTGCGGAAAAGGAAGCCCCTTCATCATCATCATCATCATCCACTGCTGGACATAGGTCCCAGGCTTCGCCACAACACCCTGTCCTCTGCCTTCCGCATCCAGTCGGCTCCAGCCACCTTTTTAATTTCGTAGGTCCATCTATCTGGGGTCCTCGCCACACTACGTTCAACGATACGTGGTCTCCCTTCTACGCCTCGTCTGCTCCACCGGCCATCGGTCCTTCGACAAACATGGCCAGCCCACTGCCACTTCAGCTTACTTACTCTGCAAGCAGTTATTAACCTGAGTATTATTTCTTGAAACAACCCAGTTACACAATAATTATGTTCTCAATCAAGTTAAAGGAAACCATTATCCAAAATTGTCAACATCAAAATGTTCTGAAGCGGAAAATCAAAATAACGAGCCTAAAAATGTTAATAATAAAAACCCCACCAAAAATTGTGAATTTTACTCAATTCCACCTTCAACGGTTCGTTAGCAATAGATTCCACGTTTACGAAATAAACCCGTTATTGAAACCGGATCATAGTGTGACATTGGAGTCACATTTTCGTATTACATGAGGCAATTTGGCCTGGAATCGTTGTCGTGTCGTACACGTGCCGTTTCCGATTTTATCATCTTCAAATTGGATTTGAGAGGCCGGCGAAGTATCCCTGACTAAATGACAAAAAGTATGTAGTATGTCCTTGAAAGAATTTTGGGGTATTTTTTTGTATTTGTTAGGAACTCGTAGGTCGTTTCTCGACACGAAATTGATGACCACTGATAGATGTAATATAGAGACTTCATTACAACAAACTTAGGATTTTGAGGGCTGCTATGGTCGAGAAATTTGCCAATTACTATGACACTTACTTCTAAGATACCATAAAGTAGGTATGTAAGAAAATAACACGTAGGCCATGCCACTATATTGGCATCACAATTTCTGTCAATGATTGTGATAGGTACTCCTCAAATACCATAAAGTATGTGGAAAACATGCCATTTATTTGACAGCAAAAAGAAACAAGATATTTACGAATAAAACTACCAGTAGGTACCCACATCAACATTTGTCCAGTCGTACGCAAAAGCCTGGGCATACACTTAATCTGCATTCGGGATTAACTTTACATAAAATGCAAACAAATATGAGTTTATGGAAAAATAACTTTTAATCCTACACAATAAAGTTCTGTTTACACTACAACTTCAAACATTTTTTATAACTTTTTCAATAACTCTAAAATCAACTTAATAACAATTAAAATAAAGTTGATATTTGTTTAACCGGTCAAGCTCCCCGCGTCGCCTATCAGTGACGAAACAATAGAAAATCAATTGTCTCATTAGCGGAGCTTGACAGACTTGAAATTAATTTGAAACAGGTTTGAATAGACTTTAGGTTCCATTACACACAAACACACACCCTCACACACACAAACTCCCCCCTTCTTCCCATGGAAATAGGCAGAAAGTACAGAAAACCACATGCTTTATACGATCCTTACATACTCCTTTTGCCTCGTTTACGTTCATACATCTGGTCATACACGCACGCCATTCCAGGTTCCATTATTTATTTAGTACTAGCTGCACCCGCGGTTTCACCCGCGTAAATGTCGATCCCGTGGCAATATCGGGATAAAAAATAGCCTATATGTTAATCCAGGTGTCAGCTACCTCCATGCAAAATTTTATCAAAATTGGTCCAGCCGTTTGAGCGTGAAGAAGTAACAAACATATAAACACACACACACACACTCACAAACTTTCGCCTTTATAATATTAGTGTGATTACAGGTCAATGCTTTTATACAGCCAAACATAAACTTTTTAATAAAAAATACTTTCAACAGTACTAAACGTTACTATCGATATTTTTATTTAAAAAAATAACTGATATTTTTCCCATCACTACAACTTAGTTCCTTAGCCTCAGTTTGAAAAAGTATAGTCCTCGTTTAAACTAGTCAAACAAATGTGCTATTTATTTATATAAATAATTTAATTTATTGCGTTATGGAAAATAACTATACGTCGTTATTATCAATATAATGAGTTTTAGTGATGATCCTAATTGATATTTAATAGTGCGCGATCGTTTGATATTTTACGATTCATTATAAATTATTGGAAACAAGAGCGTTTAGTTTTTTATTTCTGCCTACGATCTTAGTAATAGACTATTTGTTCAACTGCTCAGGTAATAAGGTACATTAATTTAATCAAGCTTAGATATTTCAGTTTTGTGTTTTTTTTTTATTGTCATTCACATCACATCTATTATAAATCTACCAGCAAAAAAAATGCCATTAATTTTACTTTAATTTTTTTTTTTCTTATTATTCCACCAAATAATATTATTAAAACAAAAAGCAATATCCACAACGCAAACCGCGTTATTGAGTACCAACGCAAAGACACGCAGAACGATATTTTTTTTCTAATTTTAGAACTGACAAACAATTTATTGCATTTGATTTCGAAGAGCGATTTCGGATACTCGCACCGGTGTCGGCATCCGGTAGTCTTAACCGACGCTCGTTAACACTAACCGCTTGATTTATTAATTAGGTTTTCACAGGTTGACGAACACAGTGCCTTTGTGTAAAAAAAACAGTTGTTTAAAAAATACAAATAAATAAAGTGTGAAAAGTGACGTGAAAAAATAAAAATTTCAAACAATTATACATTACTGTTTCGCTGATTAAATTCTAAATTCAAACATTAAAAAAATAACAGTGAAAATAAATAACAAAACTGCCTAGCCTATTCTAAATTTAAAAAAATAAAAAAACAAAAGCTGTTTAAAAAATTGTTACCGTTTTGGCCATTGTGATATTTTCTACAATGGGTTGTGAGCTAACCAAGTTGGCATCTTCGGAGTTCAACAACCATGATGCTATAGACCGACCACCGCCACCTTCGGACCCTCGGTCACCCCTGACCCTCAAGCAGCAGTACTGCATGCTGGCATCCTGGAAGGGAATCTTCAGGCAAATCGAGAAGACTGGCATTCTATTATTTATCAAGTAAGTCATTGTGTTTTTTTTTTTTTTTTAAGAATTGGGCTTGCCTTTGTTCTCGCCTGATAGATGAGGTTTACGATGGAACTATTTAACCCAGAATGTTTTGAAGATTGACAGTTTATTCATAATCATGTCGTGTGGAAACTGTGTATGGCTCTTTGAGAATTAGGTCACACAGGTACTACCAACTTACCCATGTCTATCACCAACCAGCATTGCTTTATTTCGGTTTGAATGGTGTCGTGCAATTTCAGTTTTCTCTCTGGGATACGAATGCATCTGAAGAGCCTTTAGTAGGTAATGCTTATGTGTTAGCGGCAATAACCACTCATTATCAGGGTCCTATTTAATATAACTGACAATGCGACATTGTTGAGGGGTGAAATTATGCGCAAACGCTGATTTTGGCCGAAATCAGCGTTTGCGCATACACGATCTGAGAGCAGTGGTGGCCAAGTGGTAACGAGTGGGAAGCGACTTACGAGTTGTAGGTCGTAGGTTCGAACCCAGACAGGCGCTTTACTTTGTGTAAATTATTTCATCACCACTGCTCTCAAAACGGTGAAGGAAAACATCGTGAGGAAACCGGCATGTCCTAGAACCAGAAATTCGAAGACATGTGACATCTGCCTACCCGCACTGGGCCCGCGTGGTGGATTACGGCCCACTCCCTCTCACCGAGGAGGCCTGTGTCCCAGCAGTGGGAACATTATAGGCTGATTATGTATGTATGTATGATCTTCAATGTCGCGATCGCGAGTATCCGCCATTATACCTACTCGTAAATGTAAAGCTAAAGTGCCGTCTCATTTTACAATATAAATGTATTAGTAACCAAAGGAAGTTGAGATTCATTTCACCCCTCAACAGACATAATTATTTGACAAAAAATTACTTACAAAATGTCACATTTTCACATCAGGTGATGACAATGGGCCTGCCAATAGTGCGGTGTCTTATTCATGACAGATTAGTTATCACGGGTCGATTGGTGGCAATGACTTTTTAACACACTGTGTTTCAGAGGTGCCTACTAAACAACTCACTAACCAATTTAACACTGAGATCCAAGTGTTGACAAAAATTAATAGAAGCCTACGCCCAGCTGTGAACAACGATAGGTTTGATTGGAACAACATTTAACAAAACCCATTTAGAAATTAAATGTGTTAAATAAACTATACAATAAAAAATACAATGCAATAAAAAAAATATTTAACAACATTTTGATGGACGGCGCCGCCGAGGTCGGCCCAGAAAGCGGTGGCGGGATGTGTACCGCGAGGGCTGGTTTGAGGTGGCGCGGGAAAGAAGTTCCTGGAAGGACTTGGGGGAGGCCTTTGCCCAGCAGCGGGACAGCATAGGCTGAAAAAAAAAATTATAAATGAAAAAAAAACATTTTTTTTTGTTTGAGGACGTGGTTTCTTGCCCATTCTTCTCCGTCTAGAAATAACATTTGGAAGAGACGACTAGATTAAATTCTTTTTTTCTTGTAATTGTTGACGTTCAAAAGTGCCTTTTAATGGTGATATTGAAATATACGATTTGACTTTGACAAAAATGAGGATTCTAGGTGCTACTTTTTAAGCCCACATAAAGGCCAAAATGTTTCAAAATTATAAAACAGAAATTTTCAGAGCAGGTTTAATTAAAAAACTCGTTACAAAATGTTTGGTCACACTTAGGTTTTGCTTTGGAGCATGTCCCATATTGCTTCAACCTTTTTACTTGTTTTTTCGATCGTGGAATCGGCAATCAAAGCGTGTTTTAGTAAAACCTTTCCCTTAGCTTGGAGCTCAATTTTGACGTGAATTTTGTGTTAATTTTAGCTGAACCTTGACTTCACGATCATCTATGGCTGCATAGATACATTTGATTGGTGATTTTGTCTTGTTTATACAAATAACGAAGCTCTCGGAAATGAATATTTTCATTTCGACTTTATTAAAATTGTCTCATCCATCCATACTAATATTATAAATTCGAAAATCTATACCTTTTCACGTCTGAACTACACAACGGATTTCGATAAAATTTGGGAAAGAGCTACTTAATGAAAAACCAAACAGACTGGTAGAAAATTCCCAAGGCCGCCTTTGTACAGTTTTCACTTGTGCATAATAATAATATAATATTCCACAACTAGGTATCACACAACGCCATCTAGTCCCAAGCTAAGCAGAGCTTGTGTTATGGGTACTAGACAACTGATAAACATACTTATATATTAAAAGCAGAAAGTTTTAATAAATAAATAAAAAAAGGAAAAAGAAAAATAGATAGAGAATGGAATCCTAGTTCCGGTAGCAAGTTCCCGTGGGATAATTTCCGAAATCCATGTGGGCGAAGCCGCGGGCAGAAATGATTATTTTTATTTTTTTACTATCGTATTTTGAACTAAACAAAATAAAGTTTTAACAAACGTTCAAAAGATAGCTGACAGTAATAAATTCGTAATTACATTCTAAATATTGAATATACTTAGGTAAAAGTAAGAGGAATCGCACGTAATAAAAACCATATAGTAGCCATATAAAAACCATAAATTTTCTGATAGAACTCGCAAGATCATCAAAGCAAGCGAAAACGAACGCTGTCTGGCGCCAAACCACGAAATCTCTGAAATATCTTAGTGATTGACGATGAAAAATATAAATCTATATTTATCTCAAGGTACGACAGTGTAAATAGAGATATAAATAGCGACAGAATATATATATTTTTTTTTTTTATCTAGCCTGCGCTGTCCCACTCCTGGGCAAAGGCCTCCCTCCACTACTTCCATTTTTCGCGAGCCCGCGCGTCCTCCCTCCAGTTTTGACGGAACCTATCCAGCTCGTCCCGCCATCTCCTGTGTGGTCTGCCGCGACCCCGCCTCACTGTCTCAGGGCACCAATTCTGCGCTATTTGGGCCCACAGTTTGTCCGGTATGCGGCAGACATGTCCTGCCCAGTCCCATTTAAGTTGAGCAGCCTTTTGAGCCACGTCAGCTATCTCTGTTTTGGAGCGCAGTATTGTGTTTCGAACACCATTGCTCGTTGGCAGACCTTGAGTTTGGACTTCTGGATGTTAGTCAAAGACCAAGTTTGTGCACCATAGGTTAAGACGGGAAGAATACACATGTCAGAATATTACATTTATAAAATAACAATTGATATAGATAACCATTTTAACGGAGATATGCATTATAGTTATGTAAAACAATTTGTTTTCGACGTAATTTGGCATCGTACACGTTACTGTAAGCAATTTACAAAAGTATGTGAGTAATAAATTCTACAAATAATTTTGTACAAGAGTTTTTATTATGGTATGTGAAACTTTTAATGAAAGTGGACCGTCCACCTGCACCTTGGATGATCAATTCTATTTTAATGTAAATTTTGACGTTCAAAAGTTCCTTTTATGTGCCTATTTGAAATAAATGCTTTGACTTTGACCAAAAAAATGCCACTGTGGTCGCAATTAACGTAGCCACCTACTGGGCTCAAACAATGTATAAAATTCAAAGTCCTGACTGACTGATATATCAACGCACAGCCTAAACCGCTTGTCCTAGAGACATGACATTTGGAGGGTGTGTTCTTTGTAAAGTTTAGGTATCCACTAAGAAAGGGTTTTTCGAAATTTCACCCCTAAGAGGGTGAATTTTAAAGCGGAAGAAGTCGCGGGCAGAAGCTAGTAGATATGTAAAAAACAACGAGGAAGAGTACCATTAACACGAAAAAAAGAAGAAAGAATGTGGAACTATTAATCAGTAATTCAATAACTACACCACAACACTCCGAATCCTAACCTAAAAAGATTGAACGCGATCATTTGGTGGAACCTATAGGTACACATTCTTATCCCCATCGGTATCGTGATCACAATGAGAACCATATGAGCCCGAACATTATCGAGAAATCCTTTGTGAATAAATATCCAAGTAAAATCCTCCAGACCGAATTTCGGCCATAGCGACGAATCTCAGCACAGACAAAGGTGCACTCCCTCTTCCCTCACTCTCATAGTCCAATGAGACGGCAATCCGACACGACCGGAGAGAGATCAGGCGCAGGGCCACGTGCTTTCCGTGGCACGGGGGTATCACACCGCGCCAACTTCCAAACTACAGGCTTTTACTAAGAAATTCCCAATGAAAACCCAAGAACACACTTAACCTGACCCGAGAATCGAACCCAGGACCCCACGCTTAGCAGTCGCGCTCACCAGACCAACGGGGCAGTTGCCTGTAATATATGTAATCAAGTCTTTCGATGACTAATTTAATTCTAAGCGCCATTAATACTCTCAATAGGTACCTCTTGATCGTTTGCTATATCTGTCTATGATCAATCCCATATGCAAAAATAGATATCACCAGGCCGATATCTAATGATCCCTATGTTCAAGCTGTAACGGCAATGAAGTATAACAAAGCCAACAATGAATCATTATGTGCCATTGTAGCAATGTTCAAACTACATGGGTAGTCTCGAATACAATGCTAAGTCGTTAGAGACAATCCTATCTCGATATATCCTAGAAAAACTAAGGACCGTTTCTGTTTTCAAACGTAAAAGTTATGCTCGAAAAACGTACGTAGTAAATGTCGCAGCTCTGTTAAAAAATCAACGTATGCAAATGAGTTTTCCAGCTACATCGATCTCTGTTAAAAATAGCCAGGTGTCCTGCCCTACATCACTGAAACAGTTTTTGACACGTTTATCCGTTGACGTATATCTCGATATCATTATTCCGTGATCGGCATTTTCCAAAGCCATGTTTTTATTTTCATTCTATTGATATATGTGTGCCTCTTCCAGTTCGCGACACAGCTCGTTGTATTCCATTTTTATACTCTCATTCCATTCCATTGGTATGTCTTTGGTCCGTCTGACTGAAACCCTTTCTAATATTATGCTCTCCGTCTGTTTATCTGGTTGAATATACACCATAATAATAATGGTAATAAACAAATCAAGTATCTTGACTTGGCTCGCGAGGTTGTCGACATGTGGGATGTTGATTCAGCAATCATTGTGCCGATGGTCGTTACAGCCAATGGGTTGATAGCCAAGAGCCTCGACCGACACCTGAGGAGGCTCTCGTTGGGCAGCTGGATCAAGGACTTGATTCAGAAAGCAGTACTTCTGGACACGGCTCGCATTGTCAGGAGGTTCCTCTCTCTGGAGCCATGACCGGTAGCTTGGACCCTGTCCCGATAAGGGTGGGCTAATATTTTTTATATTTTTAAATGTTTTATATTTTTTTTATATTCAAATACTTAAAAATATAATTTAATGTATTTAGTTAAATAAAGGAAATAATGTGGTAATAGGCTCAATAACCTTGAATTGATTTTATCAGATGGTATCATGTCATGTGGTGTACTTCAATAAGTGCTGGCATGACTTAGAAAGAGGAAGGTTTTTTTTGTAGAAGGCATTTTTTAGTTTCGACATCATCTCTGCTCCTGATGAACAATATTTGTTTTACGTTCTTCTACGATATCTATTTCTGCCTCCAATAACCTCTAGGTGCCTGGACGTAACCTTGAAGTAGACAGAGGTTTTTTCTAAGCATCAGGTGAATCATTCACTAATTCCATCACCAACTCAAACAATGCACCAAAAAAACAGAAACGCACTCTAGAACTCCATTTAAAATACATGAAGTGAGAAGTTAAATAAATCATCATCTGCCTAGCCTTTTTCCAACTATGTTGGGGTCGGCTTCCAGTCTAACTGGATGCAGCTGAATACCAGTATTTAACATGGAGCGACTGCCTATCTGACCACCACAACCCAATTACTGGGTAATACGATACTCCTTGGTAAGACTGGTTGTCAGACTTTCGGGCTTCTGACTACCCGTAACGACTGTCAAAAATCCACAAATGACAACTGGGACCAACGGCTTAACGTGCTTTCCGAGGCACGGAGGGGTCTCGTTTTGTAAAGATGGTCACCCATCCACAAGCCAACCGCGGCAAGCGTAGCTTAACCTGATCGATCGACCTGTGCGGCTGTTATTATATAGCCACGGGCCTCTCTGAGAAGTTAAATAAACTCGGCATAATTTATCAGCTTCTTAGCATCCCCCGCGAATATGAATAAATCAAGAAAAATAGTTCAGTGCGAGGGTAACTCGTAAACGTTGGCTTCAGTTATTCATGCACTATAGCATTTGTATTCTAACCGCTAAGAGCTTTTCCAGATCAAGCGTTTTATGTGCGAATTGAAGAGGCAACGCGATAAAAAACGCTTGGCAGGTTTGAGAACAGGCACACTTGATGGAAAGTCATTACCACCGCGCTATTGTCTGTTGTCGACCTTATAAGCAAAGTTAGAATATTAGGCGGGCCCTATCAGAATACCAGCGCTGCAACATTTTTTTTTAATTTCGCAGCATCATGCTGAGATAGGAGCTTTTTGGCCTCATATACAGGGTGTTACGGAAAGGTATATCAATACAAACGGGTTGAAGAGTGTATCTGGTCTAGAATCTCTGTACAAAATTTCAGCTCAAAAGCAGTAACTTTGAAAATGCTTAATATTTTTTTATTTCGATAGTTTATTAAATTGAAATCATAACAAACGTGTCACCGCACTACGAGGGTCATTATCCATTATCTGTAGTGTGTCTGTGCGCCTAGTACACGCACATCACGCCGCCGCGCGCCAGTGCGGCGCCGTGATGTCGAAATAAAAAAATATTAAGCATTTTCAAAGTTAATGCTTTTGAGCTGAAATTTTGTACAGAGATTCTAGACCAGATACACTCTTCAACCCGTTTGTATTGATATACCCTTTCCGTAACATCCTGTAGGAGTTTCTGTTTCATTTTATTACTTTTTTTTTTGTTTTTTTTATTTTTACTGTGTTTAGTTTAGTTTGTGATCTTCCTGTACGAGTCGCAATAAATACTTTTTCTTTCTTTTCTTTCTTTCACATCTCTGCAATTTTAGCAGCAACTGTAGCTTTAAAACCTTTGGGAGATGGCAATACTAAATAATAAAGCACTAAGTTCCAAGAGCAGTACCAGCTACCTAATATTGTTGAGTTTAATTACAGTTGCAATACTATCCAACGCAGTCCTCCTTATTTATGGTATTGCAAACTTTGCGGGACCATTAGAAACTACGCTGCCTTTGATATTAAGCTCCGAGGCAGTTATAGTAGGCCATATGCACAGAACATATAACTATGTTCGGAGGCGATATGCAACATGCAATTTCGATATTCGAGCGTAATTGGCGGAAGCCACTCTCGTTAGTTCTGCCAGGTTTGTCCCAAAAGCCCTTGGAGGCTGACCAATTCCTTGCTGAAATGTCCGCACAATATGGAGGCTGGACACTTGCAATATCGGTTTGTATGGAAATTAAGTTGTACGTGTGGATAGCTTTATGTCGGTAAGACGAAACGCATGTAGAAGTTTGTACGGATATCTGTTGTAAACGTAAATCTGTATGCTTCATGTAACTTTTGGAGATTAAGACGTCCATTCTTTTCTACGGGGGCGATTAGTTGCTGTCCTCAACTCCACGTTGGACGTGGAGCGCGTTGGGAAAATTCATCATTCGAAGCGATTATTTCTTTAGGAGCTTGATACCCTAGCTCCTCGAGAGACCAGCAACGTTTTGGTGTTATAACTGACAGTCTCACGGAGAGTAGGTTACTGCAGTACTGTATTTCTCCAACCGGTATATGTACTCTGGTAGCTAAAACATTTATTATATTTATAGTGCAGGGTGTGTAAATGGTAGCTCATAAGAATCAAATCGATCACTTCAGTGGCATCTTAAATAACATAAGACGCTATAAAACAGTTGATTGATACGATATTAATTATTGCCATCATAAATTTCACTGTAACGACTATACCATGAAATAGATGGAGAAGGTCCAATTTCTATAAAATTCGATATTGCAAGCAAACGAATGTCGAACCAACAATAAAATTCTTTCTCAAACGGTGAATACTTGGATGAATTTCTAAAATACGGCTGATCCCTTACCTATGCGGGTTCAGTCGTACTGCTCGTTGGGGGTAATAGTTTGACCTTGAGTTGGCCTTATGTAATATGGAATTTCAATGGAATAAGAGGCGAAATTATACTGGTTTTGATACCACTGACATCTAAACCCAATGTTCTGTAATTTTTGTTCAGTTGTTACATTAATTTAGAAGTACAGCACTACAGTGATGTTTACACTTACTTATACAGGATGATTTTTTATCACCATCCAAATTTTTACAGGGTGTTCTACCCATGAATATGAACAACTTTCACTATGGGACCAATTCTAAAATCACGAAAAAAAATCAGCTGTTTAATACAAAAGTTCAATACCTACTTGACCAAAATTTATGAAACTGCTGATTTTTTTATTCGTGATATTAGAGTTGGTCCCATAGTGAAAGTTGTTCATATTCATGGGTAGAACACCCTGTAAAAATTTGGATGGTGATGAAAAATCTTCCTGTATAGATAGGTAGTCGTTCCATGTAAAGTACAGTCATAACTCACCGTGAAGTAAAGTGCTGTCAATAGTGTTGTCCCTAGCATCAAGTAGAATACAAGCTCACTCACACGCACCCAAGTTTTCGTGGTGAGATTTTTGATGCGCTGGCATCTGGCACCCGAAACTGTCAAATTTTCCCAATCAACTTTGAACCTTATGTTTTAGTGATAAAGTTGAAATTCTATTAAAGAAATTTGACTGATTGTAGTAGCTTGATGTGCTGGCGTCTGTCCACATAAGTACATAGATACAACATACGTGACTATGTTGCATCCGATTAGGCTGGAAGCCGACCCCAATATGGTTTGGACAATACAAGGTAGATGATGAATGACAGAAATAAGGATTTCAATGATGCAGTTGTTACGAGTTGGTTTTCTGTCCTCTTCTTACATCGTAGCAAGATCGAGTGGCTAATTAATATTTTGACTAAAATAGATCGATTTCACGTTAAATATAGCGTCTCGGTGGTTGTGGTTGTTTTTTAAATTGCCAGTAACTAGAGCTCTGAAGTTAATCATAAGCGGGGTGTTGGGTGATGGAGTAAATACAGATTAGTTTTATATTGCGTGTGTTTTCATTCCACTAATTCATAACCTAGCATGCACCAAAGTAGCTGAAACACAACCATAGGTGTTTTTAAGGAACTGTCGGAGATAAACCGACAAACACACACACAGACAATCATTCTTTTTTGACTGAAAATGCGACTATGCTATAACGGCAAGCACAATTAATATAACACATAGATATGAAAAATCTTCAAACAAAATAACATAACGATTACTTCGCGCTAGGCCAGATTGAACCTGCCGGGGGTGCGGGATTGTCCGAAAGGGTTACCGCTACCCCGGAACATAAAGGGCTAAGGAAGGAACACGGGTGGGTTTTAGTCAGTAAGAGTCTGACACTCCCTTCCGCTCCACCCAGAGCGAGAGGAGTCATTTGATGGTTCCCATCCATAAAAAAAGGTCGGATTGAAATCAATATTTCTCACACATTTCAACAATATCCATAGCATGGCTTTTCTACAAATGAGTTAAAATCCAAGTGATGCGGACGAATTTTTTGATGCCCTTTAATTATTTTCCCTCCCTTTTACTTGTACATATTATTACGTCTAAAACTATGTAGGGTGCTTCCCTAACATAAGTAATGTCAGAGCAAATGTAAAATGTCAGATTTAAACTTAAATGCAGAAAATGTCAGTGAATGCTCAACGGGATGAATTTAAATATAAATGCAAGTTGTCCAACTCAAACCACGTCTAATTGAACACAAACAATTTTAAGATTGTTAGCTTTTTAAATTATGTAAATCAAACTCAAACTCAACTCAAACTCAAAGCATTTATTTAAATTAAACCATTTACAGGCACTTTTGAATTGTCAAGAAGTCAGTCAGTCAGAAAAAATGAAGCTAGTTGCCCATTCCAAAGCGTAGGTACCTGTGGAGAAGAACGGGCAAGAAACTCCATGGACACTCTTTTAAATCAAAATAATGTGGTTACAACGTCTAAATATGTAAAGAAGACTGAATGAATGTTGAGCATAGAGTTTTGCACAATAACAATACAAATGATTCATTGAATAGACAAGCTCCCCTAATCTTATTACGGTACGAGAATAGCCCTTTAATTCAGGAGCCCCAATTTCCTGCCGCGAAGAATGTCGTGACGTAAGTTGTGGGCGTACCAAATATGAACAATGGGCTGAATGACTGGTCTTGCAAACAAATCTACCCACTCATAGTACGTGAATACTGGCCATTGAGATGTTTGTGTATTCAGGTAAGAATGGAAGGGAGTAATGGACTGAGAATGTGGAAAGTCTTGAAAATGTTGAAAGCTTTGAGTATGAATGTGGATGTATACAGTGTGCTGTGTGACCTGAACTCAGGGCAATTCTCGGAATTTTAAGAACTTTCACAGTTCAGTCTCAATCTGCACAAAAAACCGCCCCAACCAGTGCGGATCAGTACGGATATATGGAGCACAAGGTTCCATATATCCCTACCGGTAGCGATAATTGGAAAAAATCTCCATGTATCCCTACCAGTGGGGATACGTCAGTAGGGATATATGGAACAGGGGGAATTTCCCTACATTTCGACATGTTTTTGACATTCGTTTGTCACCGAGATGAGACTGCGACTAGATTTTGAACGATTAGAATTACAAGAATTGGGCTTAGAAGATAGTATGACACTTTTGCAACATTTAAGCACCCCATAAAGCCTAGGAAAAAAATCATGATACTCGAGAAAATCAAATTTTTATGTATTTTTGAAAAAAATCCAGAATTCGTCACTAAATATCACTTTTCTCTAAACTCTTAAATCGAATGTATTTCATTGCTATTTCATTGGGTACCTAATACTATTACACACCTTGTGATGTAGCCAATTTTTTTTAAAACGTCAAACAGTTAAAAGTTCAAAGTACCAAATACTTCTCTGTCTTTCAAGTCTGTTTGATACTTAGATAGGTATGTCATAAGAACGTTTCCAAGTGATTTACAAGAACACTTTCGCATTTATTAGAACATGTTATACGCACCCACTTACAAGATCTCCAATACCCAATGTAATATGGACATAAGTACTACAAATAGCAGGCAATCTTGAGTCTTTCCCGAAGTTTTGTAGACAGAGACTTGTAAACAAATAAAATAAAATATATATTAGATACTCAAACAAGTGCTTCAAAACTTATCCAACTCGTGGATCGAGGGGGATTAGGGGGACGGAATATTGACATCATCCACCTCGGGAGGGGATCACGTAAAATATGTTCCTTCGATTTATCGGAAAATATTTTCATGTCTTCGTAACATCGAAAGTTCTTGAAAGTCATCCATTAGTTCGTAAGTGATGACCTAAATATTTCGACAATAATGTCGTTTGATTGTAGAAACATTTGTGTTTTTTATCAAAAAGCTTGGAAAAACTTTGTTTACCCGATTTCCTTTTCAATTGCTGCAGAAAATAATATGGTAAGGTGCAACAGAGCCTATAAAAGGTAATAGAATTTATTTCAATAGCGTCGCTTTAATTGCTTCGTTAGTCTAGTGATCGCAAACGCTACTGCTATGCGATGAGGTCTTGGGTTCGATTCCTAGGTCGCGAAAGTATTATAGGAATTTCTCAGTAGCAGGATTTGTGCCCGGTTGCTAGCAATAGGCTCGCCCCCTATTACATGGGACCTAAACATAGCTGGCGAAATCTGGGTGTACTAAGGTAGGTACATCTCTGCCTCACCGTTTGGGGCTTACAGGCGATAGAATAGAATTACTCTTTATTATGTACACCATATTATAAATTAGACATAAATATATAAACTTTTCAATGGGTGGCTCAATAGGCGGTCTTATCGCGAAGAGCGATCTTTTAAAGACAACCTTTGGATGGATTATAGGTAAATGGGAAGGATAGACAAAATACTGTAGGTAGTTAATAATAAACATAAAACAGGAGCAAAGAAAATAAAATGACAATGTTTAAGCAGAGAGAAAGTGCGATGTTAAGTCATTTGAACTAGTATTGCTATGTAGGTATGTATGTCGTGATGATCAACTTAACTAAGATTTTGATTAATCTAAACAAGATATCGTCAATCAAACTAAAAAGTCACTTGATTGGAGTGCACTTTTTTCAGTGTATGTTATGTGTGTTGGAATTTTGACCTTCTATTCCGTAACCAGAAGGTTCCCAGGTATGGTCCTGTACAAAAAAAAATATTGCAATGACGGAGAATACAATTGACTCTCGGCTTCGTCAAGTGTATTTTTACACCCGATATAATTACTGTCATCGTTGACACTGCTACACAGACATTTACTACATAAATAGGCATTCTTATTTTCCCAGTCATACCAACTTCTAAACTAAAAAACCGACCAAGTGTGACTCGGACTCGCGCACCGAGGGTTCCGTACAAACCTGTAGGTATATAAGTAAAAGTTCACCCATCACGACAATCTTCCAAGAATCACCCATCACGACAAAATTATTAAAATTATTTTTATTATTATGATGTAACTAAAATTTTACGGTTTTCGCAATTTTTACTTTATCTGTGCTATAAGACTTTGCTTCGTACAGTCAGCATCAAAAGTCGATTAACACTATCATTTTTACATGTTATTAAATTGACAACAACTTTTTGCAATAAACTGATTTTTAGCTTATCACATAATAGACAAGAGTATATATTCTAAAAAAAATTTCTTCTGCTGCTATTTGAACAAATATTTTGCTCAATAACTAAGATTAAAAAAACTGAAGTGTTAATCAACTTTTGATGCTGACCGTACCAAATTTCAAGATTCTGAGTTCACGAGAAGTACCCTGTAGGTTTTGATTCCCTTACGAGTGTCGAAAATTTGCGGAAATTTTGCGGCATAAACGGCTGTATCTTTTGATTGCGTTGGCTTAGAAGTTTGATTTTTTCGGAGCTCTAAGGGACAGTAGACCTGAGTATTTAATATAAATTCCAGCTTGATACCTCCACGCGTTCCTGAGAAAAAGGGTCTTGACAGACAGACAGACGGAAGCAGGGACGGTCAACAAAGTGATCCTATAAGGGTTGCGTTTTTTCCTTTCGAGGTACGACACCCTAAAAACATCTTCAAAGGAAGCTCTCAATGCGAGTGCTTCGACAAATAAAATATATAACCGAACATTTCTACCAAAGATATCTCTGACTCAAAAAAACTTGACCAACAAACTTGTGTAGCTTCTAGTTTAATAAACTCGTGCAAGATGTGACGGAAAAAGTAAATAAAATTCGCAATTAATAAGTAATTAACCTTTAATAGTGAGCAACATTTAGGTAAATACGGAACTGAATTCTTGAAAATAAAATCAGCATTAAATTATTTATAACTAGCTTTAGCCCGCAGCTTCGCCCTCATGGAGGTCGAAAATTATCCCACGGGAACGTACCGCCATAAAAAGAAATATTTTATGTAACACATAATAGATACTTTTTTATGGTAGTACAGGTTATAAAATATCTGTGTGGAAAATTTAATCTAAAGCCGTTCACCTATTTTTGCGTGATTGAGTAATATCCAAACATAGAAACTTTCACATTAATATTATGGGCGCTTAAAATTTTGACGTCCGACACGAAACGTCTAAATTGAAAGCGATTTTTCTCGATGTTGACAGAACAGAGTGATAACTTAAAAGGTATTATGTATACAAAGTGCCTACTATAAAATAACAACAACAAATTAATTATGGTAGCATTAACATTATCGACATTGGAATCTAACTCACCTTGGACACTTATAACGATAGGTGTTCCATTACGAAATCTGAGACACCATAATATTTTAAGTTTAATGTCCCAAAACATTATAGTGTATGTTTCCAATATGTCTCATTTGGTAAACAAACACGTTACGGGTCAGTGGGTCGTCATGGAGGCGGGAACCAATAGTCTTAACCTATGTTCGTACTTAACTAATAACACAGACAATGTACAGGTGACATGTGACCTCACCAACGGGCTGTCATGTCTCCCGACTATAGCGCGTAGAATACTGCTGGGGCTGTCACGGAGTCTGTTTAGCAGCAAGGCCGCTCTCTTACGCCGTAAAGCATTGAAGCAGTCGATACATGCCTCAGTGAACATAGATGATGAGCTACAGAACCAAGGCAGACGCAACAGAGCATAGCAAGAGCCATACGGTTCCTAAACAGCGTCTCAGAAAGGCTTGACATTTTTAACTGTACGTACAGACGCCAACACATCAAGCTACTACAATATGTCACTTTAATAGACTTTCAACCTTATCGCTAAAGCATTAGGTTCAACGGTTGATTGGGATTTGTCAGTTTCGGGTAGGTTGAATGTGCTGGCGTCTGTACATTGCCAGAATTCGTGAGGGTGACTCTCGATTTACTAACTAGTAAATGATAATCATTTAATCACATTATCGCATTGGGTGTGAACCTTTAATGATAGTGTAAGATTGTATAAATACATAAATGCATTGCTATACTGGAGTATACAGGATGAAATTAAATTCATAGGCATCCTTTTAAGGGGTCATTGTACTCATCATTATGAACAACTTTTACTATAGGACTAAACCTAAAATCGCAAATAAAACCGGCCAAGAGCGTGTCGGGCCACGCTCAGTGTAGGGTTCCGTAGTTTCCCGTCCGTCACAATAAGTGTTCCCACGTACAATTCGATAATACCCGACCCAATGTAATAAGTACCTACAGCGCCATCTCTCGGGGAATTGGGTTACTAATTAATACATAGACGTGAGACGTGTAGAGTTTTCGGTGGTAATTTTGGATTGCGAGAACCGATTTTAATAATTTTTTTTTGTTTGAAAAAAGGTACGTTCAGGATAATAAAATATGTAAACGAAGTTAAAAAAAAATGCATGCATATACGATTATACTACGAACTTATTCCAGAAATGATTTTGTACAACTTTTTGTCTTTTTTGTACAAAAACTGTTGTTTCTATCAAGTTCAAAATAATTTTCCTAGAAAGTCCTTATAAAGTTCTACTTTTCAGATTTTTTTCATATTTTCTAAACTTATGGTTCAAAAGTTAGAGGGGGGGACACACATTGTTTTTTACTTTTGGAGCGATTATTTCCGAAATTATTGACATTATCAAAAAATGATTTAAGTAAACCCCTATTCATTTTTAAATACCTTTCCAACAATATATCACACGTTAGGGTTGAAATTAAAAAAAAAATCACTTCTCACTTTACATATAGGGGGGCTACCCTAATAAAACATTTTTTTCCAATTTTTATTTTACCACTTTGTCGGCGTGATTGATATACATATTGGTACCAGTGCTAACGGTCACAGAGATTAAGCGAGGACGGACAGACGGACGGACGGACGGACAGACAGACATGGCGAAACTATAAGGGTTCCTAGTTGACTACGGAACCCTAAAAAAAACTGCTGTTCCTTACATTTAATTTATGTTCACATAACTCGTCAGAATGTAGGGAAGAGCTGATTTTTTTTGCAATTTTAGGTTTAGTCCCACAGTAAAAGTTGTTCACAATGATGATTACAATGACCTCTTAAAAGGATGCCCATGAATTCAATTTCACCCTGTAGATTAAGAGAATTAGATAATAGGTAATACGGGCTGGTGTCCGCAACTCCACGTCAAGTAATAATTAAATGTGATAATATAAAAAGCTCATACAAAATCAAATAAAATGTTGTGACTTACATGTACCTACGTGTGTTTGTGTTACAATTGTTATTACATTACATACATCTCCGCTGTATGATTATATTCGGTGCTTCTTCCGTTCAAATTGAACCCATTACATCGGTGGTAATCTCAAATCTCAAATTGTTTATTGCAATCCATAATGTACAATGGTGGTAAATAAAAATAATGGAAACAATTATGGACCCTGTCGGGCACAGCAATTTTTTATATAGGTAAGAGAGAGGAAGAGCGCTTTATTATATTTCCTTATTATATATTTATATTTAATATTGCTCATTTCTTTACTCACTTAAGATTTGTTCATTTTATTTGTTCATTGTAGTATAATTAATTAGTGTTATGTTATCATTTATTTTTGTTATTTTACTTATTAATATATATCTGTTATTCATAATTATTTGTTATTATTATTGACTTTAACTATAAAAAATATTTTACATGCTATTATCTATGTATTTATATTTCCATTTATTTACTTGTTTTATTAATATTTTATATGCAGGTCTATCTATTAATTTATTATTTCATTGTATTTAATATTCCTTATTTCTTTACCACCGGTAAAGCAGACTTGACTTGACCGGTACCAGCAGACTTGACCTGGATACGTCGTCCATCCGATTCGTACGTGCGAGTATGGTTCAGAGGAAATTGAAGGCCTAGATTGAATATACGGGAACAGCTTTAGAGTTTGGAATGTTAAAGCAATCAACCTAAACTCGGATATGAATCTCTATTTTAATTAGTTCAGAGTACCATGTGTTCAACCCTTCGTATGCTTAAACGTGGATCCACGCGAGACTCAATGGCTTTTTAATTGTGTCTGTAATAACTGCATTCAACTAGTTAAGAATGGTTTAAAATGAAGGCAAAGATTTTGTTAGCCTATTTTCTGGTATTTGAATAGGGATATCTCATATTATTATTTTTTTTTCTAAGCAATATTAGATTTGAGACTGAGTAACTGGGTTGTGGAGGTAAATAATAAAATAAATAATTTATTTTGGACCAAACAGGTCCAAATCAATGATAAATATGTATAAATAGTGGCGGTTATTAAAGTTGTTATTAGTCTGTTAAAAAAATTAAATTAACAACTTTACAAGAAATTGAAAAAAAAAAAAATGAATTTCTGAAATATTCTTTCATACAAACTTTGTCCTGATAATACCGAACACAACAAAAAAAGATTATTTGATATTATCCAATTTGGTGCACTCGTTCGGAAGTTATTCGCGTACATAGGTAGGTACATTTAGGCGATTCATTTTTATGGTTTTCATATTAGGTGCCACGGCTAGAATATTAATTGTTATGAATAATTTTATAATATATTAATTGTGTATATTTAAAATACGTGATGTAGAATACGTTGTTTACTGTAGGTATAATGACATGATAATTACATTATATAAACCTACAAAATTGCGTAACAGTTTGTCGGCATCAGCCATCAGCTTCGCATAAAAGATAGACTATCCACGATCTGTTACCAAAGGATTCTCGGTTACTTTGGTCACATTGCCCGTCGGGAACCAGATAATCTAGAAAAGTCGGTGGTGATGGGCAAGGTACAGATGGGAAAAGACCTCACGGTCCGCTGGTCAGACCAAGTAACCGCCCTCACTTGACTCTCAGTTACGACCGCCCTGAGAGAAGCTGAGAACCGAACGAATAGAATAGAATATATTTATTTGCTTTAAAACATTGTACTAAGGTCTTATAAATAAAAAGTGATGATCTTACATGTTTCGAAGTGGAAGAACATCGTGCATAAAGCCACGAAGGCCTTTCAGGAACACGACCTTTAGTAATGAAGAAAGCGATCAAGAAGAAGAATATCTCATCATCAATAATACCTAATTAACCATCCAATTTCATCATCATCATAATCAGCCAATAATGTTTCCACTGCTGGGACACAGGCCTCCTCTCAGTGGAAGGAGTGGGCCGTAATCCACCACGCAGGCCCAGTGCGGGTTGGTGGATGTCACATGTCTTCTTCACTATCCAATTTCATTAACTACTTTTTCTATTATTCTTATTAAATAACGTGTTTTTTAAGTAATTATTTTGCTGTGATGAGTTAATAGGTAATCCAGCACCCAATTGCGTAACACTATTTCATGATCCGAGGGATTTTGAAAGAAATTCCAAACCCATTGCTTCATAAGTTTGACAAATTCGTCTGCCCGACAACGTAAATAACGCAATGAATGTTGTCGAATTATCAAAATTAAAAGCTTGGCAATTGTTAGTGTGTTACGCAATTACCATACGAATGAAAATTGTATGTACGAATAGTTCCTATCCTACCTATTCATAAATATTTATACGAACTATGATTCATCTCTAACCGGGTTATCATCCGTCTGGATTCAACTCGGAGATAAAAATCACACAATATTTGAACAGTTATATCATTCATCTTCGTGGCTGAGTTGAAAGCAAATGTTCAGTCTTGATTTATTTGTATGTACCTATGTTTAGTAGCTTTGGTGTAAAGTTTCATTGGGATTGGACATCGTCTTCAAATATAATTATAATCAACTAACTGCGCCCCGCGGTTTCACGCGCTCAAGTCTCGATCACGTGGGAATATCGGGATAAAAAGTATCCTTTGTCCTAATTCAGGTCATTTTCTACCCACCACGTGCTAAATTTCGTCCAAATCCAGGCATTTTAGTGCGAAAACGTAACAAACAAATATATATTTTTTTATCCTTCTTATAATATTATTAAGTTCAGATGTAGGTATACAAAATATTATAAAACATTTTAAGAGGGTAACTGTGAAATTTCACGCCCTCTTCTTCAATGCATTCTTCTCCAAATTACCTATGTTCCTTCATCTTAACGACCCTAACTACCTTTTGGAAGGGGCTTTCAGAATCATGTTATTTTTTCTTATAAATGACGTTCAAAATGCCTTTTCATCATCATCATTTCAGCAGAAAGTCGTCCACTGCTGGACATAGGCCTCTCCAAAGCACCGCCCTTTAATAACTTACTTGAAAAAATATATTTGATTTTCACCTTAGAATTTAAATAACCCATATTATACTCGAGTAAAAAAGCATACACCAATATGTATTGTACCTATTATAAAATGGCCAAACAGAATTGGTAACATAATTAATTTATTTGACCAGAATTAATTTTCCGAAAGCCCTACTGTAAATAATTATTATAATGGTTCTCTGAAATGAATGGACATGGGCAGGCCTTTTTTCTATAGAAATAATTACTTTGATTATAGCAATAAAGTTGTTATATCTCAGGAGTTGCTAAGGGTTCATGAAAAGACCTTTTAACTAATTATTTGATGTATGTTTTATCCTTACTCATAGATTTTTAGGTCTCTTTTGATTAAGTACAAAAACATTTAAAGATACCAGCAATCTACACAGACCATAATTTTCTTTTCTCAATGTGAATGCATAGCCTTGCTGAATCTTGAAATTCAGTTCCATTCCAATTAGTAGAATCTGAAATCCCGACCGACTATCGATTTAAACGAAGTTCGAACAAGTTTTGGTGACAAGTTTTGGTGCTAAAGACGATAAAACTGCTGGGTACGGTAAGCTGCACGTGTCGGTGGTGACAAAACAAGTATCAGAGGGACAATTCCCGCATTCTAACCCGCTTTTATTAGCTTCACTTGTAACTAACTGACAATTTAACAAAATCTTAGAAGTCAATTTTATCCTACTTCTAATTTAAGAACGTTCACAGTCTGATTTCAGTCTCAATCTGTCAAAAAGACCTCTAATTTCCCCACATTTTAGACAAGTTTTTGTCATTGATTGTCGCTGAGATGAGAATGCTACTTGATTTTTTAAGTTTATCTATATAAATAAAAACAAAAGGCCTGACTGACTGATTGACTGACTCATCAACGCCCAGCCCAAACCCTTGGACCTAGAAAGCTAAAATTTTACACGATGGTTTTTTTTATAATGAAGACCAGGAATAAGGAAGGATTTTTTGAAATTCAACCCCTAAGGTAGTTAAATAGGGGATGAAAGTTTCTATGAAAGTCCGTCAGTTTAAAAGTTAGGATCTTCAAATTTTGTGTTTAGGCTGACGATTGAAAATGAATTTATACGTGTTTCAGCGTTTTTGATAATTTCACCCCTAACGGGGGATGAACAACCTGACTGAGATATCAATGCACAGCCTAGACCGCTGGTCCTAGGGACTTGAATTTTGGATGGTGTGTTCTTTGTAAAGAGTAGGTGGTATCCAATAAGAAGGGGTTTTTGGACATTCAACCTTAAAGGGGGTGAAAAGGGGGGATTTTGTTTGTATGAAAAATCTTATTCCTTGAGTTAATAATCTTGAAACTTGGCACGAATACTTATCTAAGTAAATTATGAAGTTTGGTATTTTTCGTTTTTCTAAACTAACCCCTAAAGAGGTATTGGGGGGTGTCAAAATTTCCATGGAAGAATTTTAACGCGCTGTCCGATTAACTCGAAATTCAGTATTTATACTAAGGACTAAAGGGCAATAATTTTGCAAGGGCATATTTTACTGCGTAGCTTGATTAGCTGGGAAATTGGCATAAATAATCTTTGAGTCAAGTTATGAACACATCTTAAACGATTTTTCATAATTCCACCCATGTAGGGCTGAAAAGCGGGAATACAGTTTATATGAAAAATCTTATTCATTTGGTTAATAAACTTGAAACTGGCACGCATACTTATATAAGTAAATTATGAAGTTTGGAATTTTTTGTTTTTCTAAACTACCCCCCCCCCCCCTAACAGGGGATTGGGGGCGTCAGAATTTCTATGGAAGAATTTTAACGCGCGGTCCGATTAACTCGAAACTCTGTATTTATACTTAAGACCAAAAATAAACAATAACGTCTATCAGGGTTTGTCGAAAATCTACTCTTAACGGAGTGAAAATGGGTAGTTAATTTTACAAGGGAGGATTTTACTGCGTGGTTTGATTAACTCGAAAATTGGTATAAATAATCTTTGAGTCACGTTATGAACACATCACGTACGATTTTTCAAAATTCCACCCCTGTGGGGGTGAAAAGCGGGAATACAGTTTATTTGAAAAATCTGATTCCTTTGATCTATAAACTTAAAAATTGGCCCGAATACTTATTTATCTAAATAAATGATAAAGATCATACTTACCTACATACATTTTCGAAATTTTTAGTGGAAAGTACGAATTTCACGCGGACGAAGTCGCGGGCAGAAGCTAGTTTTTTCATATTTTGAATAGACACTGATTTAAAGACGAGAAGAATATGTTTGATTTACAAATTATTTTGGTTTTACGTTTGTATGAACTACGCATGCTACGCCGGTCCCTTTAGTAGGTACGAGAATTGGCCTTCTGATATCTTGTTCTATTGCAACTCTTTACTACGCTAGGCCAGCTCAAGTTGTTACCACCACCTGAAGCCTGCTGTATCTACTGAAAAATTCGAATGCTCTCCCAATTACAAAAAAAAAAAAACATTTTTTTTTTCAACTCTGTTGGGGTCGGCTTCCAGTCTAACCGGATGCATTTGAATACTAATATTTTACAGGTAGCGACTGCCTATCTGACCTCCACCACCCATTAACCTTTGTAAGACTACCCGTAACGACTGTCAAAGATCTACCAATGACAGCCAGGACCTACGGCTTAGCGTGCTTTCCGAGGCCCGGAAGTGTCTCGATATGTAACTGATGGTCACCCATCCACGAACCCACCGCAGCAAGCGTAGCTTAACCTTCGTTCGACCCGTGCCGGTGTTATTATTTAGCCACGAACCCCTCCCAATTACTAATTAGACACTAAAAATTATTTCCTCAGCCTTTGCGCTCAATGTCGTAATAAGGTAAAGGATATTGTTACTGGCAGTCACTCAAAGGAAACTCATTAATTACTCAATCTGCACGGACACTACCGAAGATTACCATTCTCTAAATTCATAAAGCGAATGATTTATTACTAGATTTAAATAAACGAATCGGTAAAATTTGAACGAACGTATGAATGAATGATATATTTATTTGAAAGAATACAGATAACATAAGTTCTTAACATTTATAATGAGTTTCACTATATTCAGCTCTTCAGCCGTACAAATATTTAGATTTTACATTCTGGATAGCATGCATTTAGTAACAATAATATAAAATACTAATAATAATTTCATAATTTAAATTTTGATTACATGCAATTAATAAAATTAAAATTATATACAATTCTGTTCATTTCAAATAATAATAAAATAATAATGTCAAGAAATATATTAGCAATAATAATAATAATGTCAGTCGTAGAACAGTGATGTCATTGTGATCGTAAACTAAATCGGATTATCCGAATGGATTAATCGAATTGAGTTCATCGTTGAGTTATTGTAGTGTATAACAGGTTTATATCAAACAAAATATACTACAAAAGTAATTTAAAATAAACATCGCATATTGAAAAAATAACGGATATTTTTTTTTACTGTATGGAATTTTTATGGCTTGTTTACTAAGTACTTTAAAACTGAACTCGTTATTTTAGTACGCGGTTGAGTAGATAAGCTAAAATAAGAATGTTATTTCACTGGGACAACCGGCCAATTGCATGTCAGCCTCGCTTACTAAGGGTTTCGTACTACAAGGCAAAAAACGTATTTGGCTATGAGAAGAAGAGAGAAAGAAAATGTGCGAGCACTGCTTTCTCTTGGTTATATCCCTCACTCAACTCCCGTTCGCCTCGCCCGATCACACTTTTCGTAACGCTTACGTCACGCGTTCGCCAGCTTACTCCCCTAGTCAAGCGTGCGTAAAGAAGTTTCACATCAATAACGCCAAAAAACTCGTTTCCTGTATGGAGACCCCTTTAATTTTTAACCTTATTTCATTTGAATTTTTAATTTAATTTATCGGCAACCTCAATTCACGTGTATCTTTATTGTTTTGATTATTTGTTTTAATTTTATTCGATTTACATAACATAATCAGCCTATAATGTTCCCACTGCTGGGACACAGGCCTCCTCTTTGTGAGATAGTAGGCCGTAATCTACCACGCGGGCCCAGTGCGGGTTGGTAGATGTCACATGTCTTTGAATTTTTGGTTCTAGGACATGCCGGTTTCCTCACGATGTTTTCCTTCACCGCTTTGAGAGCAGTGGTAATGAAATAATTTACACAAAGTAAATCGCCTGTCAGGGTTCGAACCTACGACCTATATCTCGTAAGTCGTGGTCGTTACCACTGGGCCACTACTGCACTCTGCTTTATTCGATTTATTTTGATTTAATTTAAGTTGATATCTTTTGTATCTATAATATTTAATTTGATTTATTTTGATTTCATGTTATTTGATTTGCTCTAATTTGTTTTTGTGACATAAGGTTGCATTACAAATAGTATCACCATGATTTCGACAAAACATTACATAAAAATTAAACGATAAGATGCTGGTACAATATAAGCTAAATCACAAATAAAAGAAACGGGGAACACTCGTGGAAAGAACTGCAGACAATAGCGTTTCCATCAGATTTACTTTGTCGTAGTTATAAATGTTAGGTACCTACGATAAAAGAAAAACAAAGGCATTTGTTGGAAGAGAGAAAATGCAGGAGAGTCAGAAAATTATCTATTAACGAGAGAGAGACAATGGCGCGAGCCGGTTATGTGCATCCTACTAATATTATATAATACTAGCGGATTCGGAAGACGTCTTCTTGCCCGGAAAAGCAGCGCCACATTAAATCATTATCTGAGTAGCCTTTTCCCAACTATGTTGGGGTCAGCTTCCAGTCTAACCGGATGCAACTGAACACTAATATTTTACATGGAGCGACTGCCTATCTGACCTCCAAAACCCAGCAACTGGGTAATACGATACCCCTTGGTAAGACTGGTTGTCAGACTTTCGGGCTGCTGACTACCCGTAACGACTGTCAAAGATCCACGAATGACAACCGGGACCAACGGATTAACGTGCTTTCCGAGGCACGGAGGGGTCTCAGTATGTAAAGATGGTCACCTATCCACATACGAACTGCGGCAGGCGCAGTTTAACATGATCGATCGACCTGTGCGGCTGTTATTATTTAGCCACGGGCCCCTCACTAGTGGTAATACATACAATAATAAAATTAGAATTACATAAAACAACACAATATGTATTTAAATAAAATGAAACAAAATTAGATGAAGAAGAAAGTGATTTACTCCTAATGTTTATGGTGTTACGAACATAGTGTTATCGAAACCATATTATGATGAAATAGGTTTTTTATAATATAGGTGAAAGTTTGTGAGAGTGTGTGTGTTTATATGTTTGTTACTTCTTCATGCTCAAACGGCCGGACCAATTTTGATAAAATTTTGTATTGAAGTAGCTGATACCCTGGATTAGGCTACTTTTTATCCCGATATTCCCACGGGATCGACACTTACGCGGGTGAAACCGCGGGGCGTAGCTAGTCTACGATAATTCCCAATCCATCTTAAATAGTAGTAAGAATGCCACAAAAACAAATATTCCTCACACAAAATTGCCTTAAAAACTAATATGGCTTATTCCCAACGGCTCCAAAATTTTATTCCCAACGGCTCCAAAAAATTATTAAATAAAATCATTCCCATTGGCTCCAAAAATTTTAAAGTACAAACTGCAAAAATATTTGTATATTTACAATAAAATTAATATATGATTCAACAAAAAAATTATCCGTTAAGTCAACATTTGAAAGATTCTACGTTTGACATCATAATCTACTATTGACAGATGATTTATTTAATAGATTCTGCATTTGACAGATTTTGAAAAAGTGAGACAAGTAAGGAACATTTTCGCATCAAAAATAATACTGTTATATAGTTATCACTATATATTGATAAGCATAGATTAGCAGTCACAGAAAGAGATCGATTAAAGTTACGAACAGTTTTAAAAGTACCTACCCAACATTTTTTAATATTTTTTTTCTCTGTTAATAACATAAATTAAAAAGCACACGTTTTTAATACACTGTATTATGGACCTGAAAGCGGTTCATTATGAGCCACTTTACGAGCAAGTGTGTTGAAAAATAGATTAAGGTCAATTTAAATGAGAAGACTGTAATTTTTAATTCTTCGACTTCATATTGTGTGTCATAAAGTAAATTTTTGATGACAGAAAGTGCATTGTGAGATTATTGTTTTCAATTTTACCATGGGTATATAAGTACATACTTAGCATAAATTTTTCCCTGAACGTCACTTCCCATAATGTCGCTTTCCGTTTTACTTCGATTCCACGTACGTCGCTCCTCGCTTCACAATGATTCCCGGCAGGCCGCGCCGCATTTATGGTTAGAATTGGTACAGTTCAGAGCAGAATTTTCAGTTTATTTTCTGGTCTTAGAGAAAAAAAAAACTGCAATAAATTATATAGACACATTCAAATCATTCACAAATAAATAATGCAATTTATTTCATACTTCATATTTTTGTATAATCAAAATAGCCTTATTTAGTTTAGTTTTATTTGAAAAGTACTAGGGTAACAGAAGTTAGTAGGAGGTTGTATAATACGTAATGCGTACCCCATGTATAAGCCGCATGTTCTTCGTGAGTTTTATTTTAGCAGCAATCTCTTGCATACTTCTGCTACCCTAGTGCTTTTCAATTAAAATTACAGATAATAAAAAGAAAAATTAAGTGGTCATCTTCGGTCCACATCCGAGAGAAATTCAAACTAATACCTATTTCCGTCCCAACCTTATTATTTTTCTTTTTAGAATAAAAAAAATGAAATTCAACAATTTTATGCAATCTTAAAATAAAGTTTGAAAAGAGACTACCCATGACTGTACCATAAGTAGGCGCGACGTTGTGGTATTTACATTAAGGTGAAGAGCGATGTAATGGGAATGCAAGCAAAACGTCTGTTGAGGAGCGACATTATGAGAAGCGACGTTCAGGGAAAAATTCCTTAGCATAATATATTGATTTGTGACTACCTTTGTACTGAAACTATTTACCACGAAATTAGAACATTAATTTTAGCAATTTGTGTTTTGTTGACCTTACGCGATTTGTTTTGGAGCCGCTGGGAAGTTTTAATATTTTATTATTTTAACTAATAAAATTATGGAGCCCTTGGGAATCAATGTATGGAAAGAAAATTTTTGGAGAACAATAGATTTGGAGTTCGTGGGAACAACCCCTAATATTTCATCCGTGCAGTGATACTTATAATAGCCAGCTATGTATAAAGTCGCCATCATTACCGCGCCGCCATTGTCTTTCACAGCGCCCTTCAAACAGAACCTTTGTTCTATGAGGTGGGAGCACGAGTACCACGATATAAAAGTATATATTCGGGTAAAAGAACATCGGTTTTAAAGGATTTAATTTTGAGCGTCCATGTTTTATTTTTAAGGGAAGTTTGACGTGTTTTAACGAAAGGCATGTCTTTGACCGGGGAAAGGGAGTGTTTGACTTTGACTTTAAAAAAGAGGATGATTTTTTTTTAGATACTGCATTTTTAAACTTGGTTTTTCTACTTTTATATGCTTTCAATGTCGATTGCTATTACCAGTAGGTATTTCTGTTAAGCCTTAGCAAAACATTCATAAATAAAGTTTTCGAAAAGGTATAAAAATTAAAAAAAAAAATTGAAACACTGAAAATTGTCTAACAAAACAACTTGATTGCTCTGTGCCGGAGCTATTTATCCAACCCCCTTAGCTCTACATCACAACTCCCAGACCAATAAAGCAGCCTTCATTAACAACGAAAACTACTATAAATAAAGCAGAATTGCATTTGGACTCCATTTCGAGTGATAATTTAAAAATACCGTGTAGTTCCGCCAACCAATCACGGCTAATTTCCATGGTGATACGTGGCACAACCGTCGCCATTGTCGGGCAACGTTCCAATTCAAGCATAGTTACTAAAAAGGCATAAATATTAAACAATAAAAGTACATTTCCAACCAGTTATAGAGAATATTTCGTTTGTAACTTTGAATTTTATTGGACATCGAATAGGCTCGTAAAAGGCATAAAATTCGGATTATGACGTTCATTTTGTCCGATATCGGTGTCGGTTACGACATTTTTGGTGACATTTTCAATACTCTATAGATGGTTTAATTTTGATTAAGTGCTTGTAATGCAGGGTTAAGCTCGATATAAACGCTTAGTAGGTATAACAGAATATATTATTTTACTCCATCCATTTATTTTATAATATTTTGTAGCTCAGTTATTTATTATTTTCGTTTCTATTATTATTGTCCTCTGCTATACTATTGTCTGGCCAAGTAAAATAAATAAATAATAAACAGTTGTCAACAACAACTCAAGTATCCTCTTTGGTTTTATAAAACCCTTGTCAGTAAATTTCTAAAAGACTATTTATAAACGCCTCAATGAATTACCGTAATTTTTAACCGACTTCAAATAAGTCTCCTCCTTTTCTGAACTTGGTTAAAAATACGGTTAAATACGGCAAAAAACGAATACACAAATCTAAAGACACCGACTTCCGTAGTTAAAGTTATTTAAAAAAGTTTCTTTTTTCAGCGTTTTTCCAACTACTTAGATACTAAGTGGCTTTCAGTTTTATAGCCATAGCAACGTATTCTTTCCTAAGTCTTCTTAAACCAAAAGTTTTCCCAGTTCATTCGCTTTATTTCAAGCACTCGCAAAGCTCGAAAAGTAATATTAACGCTATTACGGCGAGTTTGTGGTTTTAACTGGTGCACCAAACAAAACAAATATGTACCTATATACAATTCTGGTTTGGTGTCTGTTTTTCGCTGATGATAGGTATTTTATTAAGGATCGTTTTGTATTTCTTTAAGAATTTACCTGAGCTTTTTTCGTTTTTTTTTTGCTTGCAATAATAATCAGAACTGAAGCTAATTCCAATCTAATTATGTACTTATTTGGTGCAACGAAACGGCCTTAATCTCTGCTTACCCTCCCTAATTATGCTAACAACACAAACCCGACATTTTATTTACCTTAGCATCCAACATTTATTTATTTACCTCCTTCATTGTTCGAAAATAAACTTCAATAAATAACACCATAAACATTAATGTTAAAACTCTGTTCAAAACATTCGCGTCTGGCTACTTTCGATTCAAAATAACTAAGTCTGTTTATACAAACTCAATCCTCATTGTATACAGAAAATCGCTTTGTTTAATTGTACGCAGAAAAACATTTAAACAACGGCCGTGTCTGTAATTGGTACATTCACCCTGTGAGTTATCTGTAAGGGTTGAAAACCACGGAGTTATTAATTATAAAGGGACATTTTGGGAAATGACAAATGATATTAAGGGACAAACAGAATGCTTTGATGGTCCACTTTATGGGACCAAATGATATCCTTAAGATGGAACTTTATTTGGAATTTCATCTCCAATTTGGCAGGGAGTGGCCGTTGTTTTAACCCATAGAATATTCCAAATACTTAGGTACTGTGTTTTCACAGGAGGTTGAGTAGGTAACTCTAAAGATTTTGCAGATCATTAATTAAAATATGATATCTAACGGAGCCAAACTGTAAACGGAGCACACTGATAATGTGTAAACTATACATTTTCATTTTATTTTCGTTCAAGTAATTTCGAAAAAAATAATACTGACGTTATGTGCCTTAGCGCCCTTGAAAGAGCTTGTGATTGTTCACATTTGAAATACAATAATTGCCGGTTTTCACTAAAAACTTGGTAAAACTTAGCCGAATGCCAACATAAACAAAAAATACAAAAATCATAAACAATTCACTTAATAAAACTAAACAAATATTATGAGAATGCACAGTCAGCTTCAGAGAAAAGGAACCCACTTTGGTAATGACATCAAGAAGTTTTGGGGTGGTTCCTTTTCTCTGACGCTGTCTGTACTTACATACATATAATACAAATAAACATACATGTATACTTCTAAAATAAATATCACAATTAAAATCAACTAATTTTTTTGGCAAATTAGTAGTTAAATGTAAGAATACCTATATCCAGTATCCACGTTACAATACCTATTGTCGATGACGTCGATCGAATTATGAACATCCCGACCAAAACAGTGGTCGAATTTAATCAAGCTTTAATCCCCAAACATTCATTGAACTGGCACCACGGATATCGCACTGTCGGATACAACGCGTTTGGAACGCGGTGACAATAATTGACGGGCGAATTTTATGGGCTTACGTCACTACACGTTGCGAACTAAACTGTGCATATAAATGGACTGATTGACTGACACTGCACAGCCTAAACTGACGAAGATAAAAATATGAATGTTATAGGATTTTGGGCGAGTAGAGGTACAAAAATAAGTTTCTTTTTGAGTTCCCCTAAGACCCTTATTTGGTCAATGCAGAACCGAATTTTGTATGTGATGATCATGCTAGCGTTATAAAAAACATTTTTTTTTTTATTATTCCCTAAGCTTTGTTACTTGACGTGGCTCAAAAGGCTGCTCAACTTAAATGGGACTGGGCAGGACATGTCTGCTGCATGCCAGACAAACTGTGGGCCCAAAAAGCGCAGAATTTGTGCCCTGAGACAGTGAGGCGCTGAGACAGTGAAAAGTCGCGGCAGGCCACGTAGAAGATGGCAGGACGAGCTGGATAGGTTCCATCAAAACTGGAAGGAGGTCGCGCGGGCTCGCGAAAAGTGGAAGGAGTGGAGGGAGGCCTTTGCCCAGGAGTGCGACAGCGCAGGCTAGATAAAAAAATCCCTAAGCGGTCCATAAAGGATTGTATTTTAATGGACCATGATCATCATGCTTGCTCAATGCATGCTGGAAAATAACAACAATCGGATAAAAACTGACGAACCTAATGAGGAGTCAGCTTTTAGAAGTTAATTATGTCATGAATAACATTGTAGAAATGGCTACTGCAATTGGAAACCATTTTCCAAAGGGATTTACTTGCAAGATATAATATATTTAACTTTTTAATCCAAACTATCAACCGCTAGCTGGCTTAATTGTTCGATCTAAAAGCTATGCATTTCCATGGAAAGAGAATATTCACGTCAAACATTTTGCTGACTTTTTGACATCTTACACTCAACCGCACATCAGTGAATAGAATAGAATAGTTCTTTATTTGCACAGAAAGTAGGTACAAGTTACAGATGTTAAGTGGTAACCATTTGACATTGACAGCGCCTTTATGTCGTAGCAGAAAGGGTGATTTCCGTATTGCAAAGTATTTCCACTTATATGCGATTGCCTCTATACCTATATGTTTGAGTCTATACCTATATGTTTTGTACAGGCCAAATAACTGTTAATACTTTCCGAAGAATTTATGGGTCCCCAAATTAATTCAATCGGCTTTTGATTTTCGCGAATGACACAAAATTCATTGAGCGAGCGATCATCAAGTGTCGCGGGCACAATGGCGGCGAAAGCAATTCGCGCGAATTCGCCCGTGACGTCACAATGTAGATGGCGTCGACGGATTATTTTAATAAGAGGTTTTGTTTATTTAAATACGCTTTTATTTATTGTTCTGAATTTTTGGGTGAAAGCTGTTTTAAAGGATTTTATGGAAACTTTTACCTTATCATCTTATTACCCAGTAACTGGGTTGTGGAAGTCAGATAGGTAGTCGCTTCATGCAAAATACTGGTATTCAGCTGCATCCGTTGAGGCTGGAAATCGACCCTAACATAGTTGAAAAAAGGCCAGGCAGATTGATTGATATTGATTTGATTGATACATATGTTTTTAAGCTATTGCGTGGTAAGACCTACAATTCCGGTATTTTGAAGGAGATTTGTCTGAATGTGCCTGACAATTACGTATCGCGGCGCCGGAAGCCACGGTTATTAGCAGTGCCACATGCACGAACCAACTTGCTCAGCAAAGCGCCACTGACGCGCGCCTTACACGCACTGAATGACACGGCTGACAGGATCGATTTATTTTCATGCTCTCTGAATGAATTCACAAAAACAATGTTATATGTGTTATGTTATTTAAGTTAATTATTTAATATAGTTTAATTAAGGACCACGCTACCGCATTAGGAATTTCCTGTAATGGTAGCAGTGTTTGTGATAAATAAATAAATAAATAAAAAAAAAAAAAAGAAATTTCGTTTAAAATTGTTTCATAACCTCGTGTGTTAACATCTTCTTTTCCCCTGACTGCAAAGACAGGGTTATATTTTTCTATCTATGTACGTGGGATTCTTTATTTTTTTACCCTCGAAGAGTCTTAACGGCTGGATGGACGTGACGTTACTTTAAATGAATGCGCCTCTTTTTATGAACCATAAGTAATTCCTATTAGGTATGGGGACCTAAATACTAAATAGCCAAGTGCGACCAACTTCGATGTAGCGAATAAGGCCGTTAACACATTATGCCGTAGCAGCAGCGGCATCGCCGCAGGAGAAAATAGGCGAGAGCCAAACCTCGAATTATGACTTTTTACTTAGGCTTTTTCAAGTCTCTCCGGCCGCATTTCCTCTTAATGATCAACGTTTTGCGTTGCTCCATAAGCACTCTTCCTCGATTAAAGTCTCCACTAATCATAATAAAACCTCTATGAAATGAATATGAGTCATGATGGCGTCGTATTTACCCTACTCCTCATACGAACCTTTAATATTTCCATCGCTGTAAAGGGCACGGCTTTATTACGTGTAATGTAATCTACTTTGTAAGGGTCTGTTTGTATCCTTATACGCCATTATTAAGTTATAAGTCATTTATTTCTTAACAAAATACATTGTGTAGAAAGATGTTGATGATAAAAATAAAGAAAAAAAAAATAATAACAATAACTCATTTTTACAATAATAAAATTAATAGTCGTTTAGTAATAAATATAATGTCAAAAGACGAAAAAAAAAATTTTTTCTTTTTTAAAGGGATCCTTGAAATTAATAATTATTCATTTAAAGGATTCCTTTTAGAAAATGTGTTTATCTTACGAAAACGAGTGTTTGATCACTTGGATGCTGAAGAAAGGTTTTTGTTTTAAACATTAATAATAATAATTGTAGGATGGTGGTGGCCCAGGGGTAACGGCCTCGACTTACGGGTCGTAGGTCGTGAGTTCGAACCCAGACAGGCGCTTCACTTTATGTAGATCATTTTATCAACAATGCTTTCAAACCGGTTAAGGAAATCATCGTTAAACGGCATGTCCTAGGTTACAAAATTCGAAGACATGTGGCATCAACCAACCCGCACTGACCCCGCGTGGTAGATAACAGCCCACTCCATCTCGAAGAGAGGTGGTCGCGTCGGTGTCCCAGTAGAGGGAACATTACCTATAGGCTGATTTATTGTCGGATGAAAATGAAAGATTTGTAAGATGCATCGTTTAGGTGTTATAATAGTAAAAACGTAAATCTAGACTGGCTGGTTTACTGTTTTAGTCTTTGACATCTTTTTGACTGCACGGTATTTCTGTGACAAATAAACCTATTTTTCTTTCCATAATATTTGATCTTTTAATCGAGTAATCCATTTTTGTGATATTTATTTATTTAAGCTTTTCGCACAAAAAGGTACAAAGGCGGACTTAATGCCTTAGGCATTCTCTACCAGTCAACCAAGGGTGGTGAGGAGATTAGACGGCAGGTGCTTTGGTTGAGAGGAACAATGAAAAAAAAAACTTAAAATTAGGATATTCTTATATTTTACTAGCTGCGCCCCGCGGTTTCACCCGCGTAAAATGTCGATCCCGTGGGAATATCGGAATAAAGAGTAGCCTATATGTTAACCCGGGGTGTCTGCTACCTCCATACAAAATTTTATCAAAATTGGTCCAGCCGTTTGAGCGTGAAGAAGTAACAAACATGTAAACACACACACACACACACTCACAAACTTTCGCCTTTATATTATTAGTGTGATAGTGTGATTAGAGCGCGCAGGCGCGCTACTTTGTGTAAATTATTTCATCACCACTGCTCTCAAAACGGTGAAGGAAAACATCGTGAGGAAACCGGCATGTCCTAGAACCAAAAATTCAAAGACATGTGACATCTACCAACCCGCACTGGGCCCGCGTGGTAGATTACGGCCCACTCCCTCTCACAGAGAGGAGGCCTGTGTCCCAGCAGTGGGAACATTATAGGCTGATGATGATGATGAGTGTGATTAGAGTGCTTAGTTCTTGAAATACATTGCTCTTCAAAGTTGTGCTTGTATAAACCTTTTGTAAAAACAACCTTTTTTATTGTTGACTGTCGTTTTAACAGTTAAAAGTATAACCAATGTTAATAATATCGTTAAAAAAGTTCAACGAAATGAAATACTAACGAGACTCCCTGCGAACTCATGATCCGATTGAATGAATGAATAAAATTTTATTCATTCATTCACTCGATCCACGTGACCGGGTCCATTATTTCATGGCCGATATTCACTCCCCTTCTGTACGAAATGGAGCGATTAGGGGTGGTTTTCACCCCCCACGCCACTACGTTTGAATGTTCAAGTAGTTGTATAGTGTGACAGGTCGTTAATTCGTCGTTTATATGAATTTTAAGTAATTTTACACGCGATTTCACCCTGAAAAGTGATTAAAAACATTGCTGTCACGTCGCTATAGGTTCACCCACTATTACATGGGATTTCTACCCAACTGGCGAAATGTGGAATTGCTATGTATGTATATTATGTAGGTGTGGAAATTGTGGAATGGTATGTACAACCGCGGACAATGGCGGGTGATCTCTTTTCACCCTTATGACCGTAGTAATAAGGTTGAAAAGTGGTCCACCGCCAGTGTCCGCGATGGTACATACCATTCTAATGATAGATGTAAACAGGAAAGTAAATAAAAAATAATAAAAATATGCAGGGTGGCAGGGACATAGATGCACAACTTGTTACCATGAATTCAGAACAAACTCAAAGCATTTAATTCAATTAAACCATGTACAGGCACTTTTGAATTGTCAAAATTAAATAGTCGGTCAGTTTGTCAGAAAGTTGAAGTTAGTTGCCCATTCCAAAACATAGATCTCTATCAAGAAGAACGGGCAAGAAACTCCACGGACACTCTTTTAAATCAAGATATCACAAATTCCTGGGTACATTATTCTTTTTGCTTCTATATGCGAGAACAATATAAAAAAACTACAGAAATGAAGAAACAATTCAAAATGAAAGATTAAAAATAAGCCTTGACAGTTAAGAGAAGACCAGTCTCAACCGACGGCGCCCGTTCACGAACATGTCGCGTGGAATCAGCACCATCCAGCTCAACCACTTTGAAGGGTGGGTACATGATTCTGAACCCCCTTGTGTTGAATTTCTTTGTTGGCTATTAAAAAACAAAATTAGATTATCATGCCAGACACCGCCGACACCGGAGGCTGCATGTACACTGTTACTGTAGGTATGTATTATCGTACTCTCGTTTTCGGTTAGGACGAAGCCAAAAGAGCAAAGTGGACCACAGCAGCAATGTAATTAAACAGTTGATATCAATATTCAGTAGAGCCCGCCTATCCTATTTCCCCGGACAAAGTAACTTACCACAGGAAACTTCACTACTATTACTATCACGAATATTCCTTAAAATATTCAGGATGACCCACTTTGAATAAAACAAAGACAATGCACGAAATATGCCGTAAATAATTAAGTACGTACACTTCACCGCAATATGACAAGGGGTCAAATTGTATTATTTTTCACCCCCTTTAGTCCCCCACTGGGTGGCTTAGCGCCCCACGCTGCCCAGGTGGTTTCCTATCGAGTGTTTGCACAGCTAAGGTATTATATTGACGTATTGTCAGTAGTAATTGGAACTGTAGTTTTGAAAAGTTTCTAAAAATAGCTAGGTAAAAGAAGAACCTTTTTTCTCGTAGGCTGTAAAAAGATTGGCTGAAATATTTTAGGATTTCATGTAGACACAAAATGTTTATTGAAATAAAAAGTGATGGAAAGATATAAAACATTTATTCAGTACACACAAAAAAATTTGCACAACACACAAAAGCGCAATTAAATTATAACAAATTAAAGCCGACTCCAACATAGGATAAAAAGGCTAGGCAGATGATGACATGAATATAAAAATCAAGGTGCCAATATACAAAAAGAAAAACGTACTTGAAGAAATAAAGTGATACTTTAAATCAAATAATGAATAAAGTGTGGTGTGGATTGCACCAAATGGTAGTCCAGCTCAGCACGTCTCGGGCAAATATACCTGACGCTGATATTCCGCTGGATCCCTGCAGTGACATACGGACGTTGAGCAGACGAGATAAATTGGTGTTGTTACTAACACAACCTCATATCCGCATTCCTGAAGGAGTAGCCAGAAGATGCACACATTTTCTCAGTTATTATAAAAGGCAGATAGTCTATTAAGATAATCATTAATCGGACACTAATCCAAACATCACCAACACTGAGCCAAAAATTCGCTTCTATCTTTAGTGCTTTAATTTGCTACTCTTGTTTTTTATGGATGGGAAATCATCAAATGACCCCTCCCGCTCTGGGTGGAGCGGAAAGGAGTGTCAGACTCTTACTGACTAAAACCCATCCGTGTTCCTTCCTTAGCCCTTTATGTTCCGGGGTAGCGGTAACCCTTTCGGACAATCCCACACCCCCGGCAGGCTTCGGCTCTGGCAGGTCCTTTCCGTTTTGCTGACATCTCTTTGAGGCGCACGTGGAATACGTACGCGCCGTCCGGCACGGGCCTGGTCCTGATCGGACGGTGAGCTACCAATGGGTAGCTCACCGTCCGCGGAGAGTAATGACTCTCCGTCCGTAGGCCCGCGCCTACGGTGGCCGGGAGTCCTCACGTGGCTCCCGACGCCCGGAGCGTCTCCCGCGGCGGCTGGGACGTGAGACTCTCTCCCTCTTTAACTTGCTACCCTGACTTGTTAGTTTCAGTTCCGTCGCTGACTGCTTAGATATTCAAAACTAACTCATGAACTGTGCATTCCATGTGTCACTACTATTCCTTGGAAACAAAACATTTATAGCCTAAAGCCTCCTCTCTCACATACCTTCCGCCTCTATTTTAGATTCACCATGACGTGTTCGCAGCTGCGCTTCATAAAAGAATTACAGTCCGATGTCCGTCAGTCAGTTCAGACTGGTGCACGGATGGAATGCATAATTTACCAGCCTGTGTGCAAAATAAAAATATATCCCGAATAAATGAAGACTGTTTCTTGATCACGATTAATGGTTTTGCAGTTTTCAGATAATGTTTTATGAGTTTTTTGGAAAACTGTGCCGATTTATCGATCATCATCTCTAAGCCATAGGTATTCTACATTTAGATGAATAGTAACGCTTTAGTAGGAGTAATTACAGTTTGAATGGGGGCTCGTAGCTAAATAATAATAGCCATACGTGTCGATCGAAGGTTAAGCTACACTTGCTGCGGTTGGTTCGTAGATGGGTGATCATCCATTACATATCAAGACCCTCCGTCCCTGGTTGGTCCCGGCTGTCATTCGTAGATATTTGACAGTCGTTACGGGTAGTCAGAACCCCGAAAGTCGGACAACCAGTCCTGGCAAGGGGTGTCGTCGTGTGCCAGGTTACGTTACTGGGTAACAACCCAGTAACCTAACCTAGTTGTGGAAGTCATATAAGCAGTCGCTCTATGTAAAGCGCTGGTATTTAGCTTCATCCGATTAGACTGGAAGCCGAACCCAAGATTATTGGGATAGGCTGGACAGATGATCATGAATTACAGCTTAGATAATTTTTGTGTAGCTTTAATCGGAATTATCCAACTGAGTTTGATCATCAACTATTATCGATAAGTAATGTGAACCGCTAATCACACTAATATTATAAAGGCGAAAGTTTGTGAGTGTGTGTGTGTGTGTGTTTATATGTTTGTTACTTCTTCACGCTCAAACGGCTGGACCAATTTTGATAAAATTTTGTATGGAGGTAGCTGACACCCTGGATTAACATATAAGCTACTTTTTAACCCAATATTCCTACGGGATCAACATTTACGCGGGTAAAACAGCGGCGCGCAGCTAGTCATAATCCAAAAAAATAAATTTCACTCTCGAAAGTTTTTAAATTGAAACTTCTTTACGCACGCTTGACTTGGGGAGTAAGCTGGCGAACGCGTAACGTAAGCGTTACGAAAAGTGTGATCAGGCGAGGCGAACGGGAGTTGAATGGGGGATATAAGCAAGAGAAAGCAGTGCGCGCGCACATTTTCTTTCTCTCTTCCTCTCATAGCCAAATACGTTTGAAGTTTCACTTCAGTCGTGCGGTCATAAGCACACTCGGTTTTTTTTAAAGAAAATAACTAGGTACAACTCGTCATAACTTCCCACAGCATATCAATACTCAATTCTTTATTACATACTTCATTCGCTTTTTTGTTTCACTTTCACTATCAAAACCACTCCAAATTCACAGTTCCATTTCCCACAAGAACAATAACCGTTCCTCATCTGATACCTAACCGGCGCATGTTGTCACCTGTCAGTTTTCGCGACTGCACGTAGTTTACGCGTGGCTTGCATAATTAACGGGCGTATGCAAACCTCGCATGATTTAATGGTGATTTGTGGGTCTTTCACATTAATTTATGGTTATAAATGCTATTTGTGTTGCTGTGGTTAAATATCTCTGCAGTTTGTAGATAAATTATGAACAATTTCCCCTTCTATAAGTCTGGGAACTTCTGGAACTATCGGGATCACAATTAAACACAGACTTCACTGATAGACGTATATTTGGAGACTGGCGCGCGGCTCGTTACGTACAATTAATTATTCCTAAATACCCACTATTACAAATATATCACACCTCCACCACAATACAACAGTACATCTATATAGAATAACACAATAATAAAACACAAATAATACAACATCAAAATAAACAACAATATCAACCTGGTGTAAACTGATAATAATTCTTAACTAGTTAAACAATTGTAAACCTGTCTACTGGTTTACGTGTTCGCTTAGAGTAACGAATCTCCGGCGGCGGAGATTGTGGTTGTAACTTAACCAGAGAATCTTCAAGAGTATTAACATCCGGATTTGAACTTTCCCCCTTATTCCTGGTACTCGCCTCTGGTGAGGTTACCTTTACTACCCGTTCTAACCCCTCGCTAAGCGGCTCGACCACATTCTCTCCCCCATGATTACTGACTGACTGACCGACTGTATTGTCCACCGTTTCTGGACAGGCAACATCAGATAAGCGTGACCTACGGCGCATTTGATCTACATGTCTTTTTAGTGATTGACCATTATCCTTTACCACTGAGTATCTACGAGCACTGTCTACCCGTTCCACGGTACCTTTCACCCACCTATCACTAGCACCATACTCACGAGCCCAAACTGAGTCACCCTCCCTGAAACTGCGGTCGGTTCCCCCCGCAAATTCCATTTGTCGTCTCTGGGCTTGATGGACTCTGTCTTCGGTGACCTGGTTGGTGCGCAGCAAATCTAGTCTGGAGCGTAATGGACGTCTCTGCAATAGCATAGCCGGGGTTTCCCCAGTAGTGCTGTGCACGGTGTTCCGGTATGCTAACAGAAACGTTTGGAGTGCGGTGTCGACATCTACACAATCCCTATGCGCTTTCTTAATTGCCCGCTTGCAAAGCTTAACTGCATTCTCCGCGGCCCCATTTGATGATGGGTGGTAGGCTGGTGAAAAATACTGTTTAATGCCGTTGTTTTTTAAGAAAGTTTTAAACTCTATACTAGTAAATGGTGGGCCTTGATCAGATACTAATTCCTCCGGCAACCCAAACCTTGCAAATGTAACTCTTAAAACCTTAATAACATTTGATGCATTAGTTTGTGTCATCTCAAACACTTCTAACCATTTTGAAGTAGAATCAATAATAACTATGAAGGTAAGACCTTTATATGGCCCTAGGAAATCGATGTGAACCCTTGTCCAGGGGCGCGCGTGATACTGCCACGGCTGTATCGGGGCCCGCGGCGGCGCGTCCGCCTCCGCGGCACAAGTCTCAGATTGCTTACATAATGCTTCCACGGCAGCGTCAATATTAGGCCACCATACATAGCTACGTGCCAAGCTTTTTGTTTTTACGATCCCCATGTGACTGCTATGAAGTTGTCTTAAAACATTATTCTGCAACGAAAATGGTATAACCATACGATAGCCCCGCATAATACAACCACACTCCGTATATAACTCATTACGCCTCATAAAGTATGGTTTGATACTTTCTGCATCTACACAGGTTGAAGGCCACCCGGATTGTATGTAAACTAAAACCCTACTTAACACTTTATCTACAGCCGTCGCTTTCCTGACGTCTTGGCTCGTAATTGGTAAAAAATTTTCAACGAAATTAACATAAGTATTTTCTTTTTGTAATATTACATTTTCTTTACAACCTTTGTACGGTAGTCGTGATAGTGCGTCGGCACAATTCTTACTCGAAGAAACATATTCAATGTCATAGTTATACCCAGCCAGTAACACCGCCCAACGCTGTAACCTAGACGCGGCCATCACCGGAATACCGACTTTATCACCAAAAATATAAGTGAGAGGCTTGTGATCGGTTCTTAATATAAATTTACGACCATAAAGATATTGATGAAATTTACGAACTCCGAACACAATAGCGAGTGCCTCTCGATCTATTTGTGAGTAGGCCCGCTCGGCTTGCGTGAGCGCGCGCGATGCGTACGCCACGGGCCGCTCGCCCCTTGCCGTTGTGTGCGATATCACAGCTCCTACGCCTACACTGCTCGCGTCTGTTGTTAAAATTATAGGTAGCTCCGGTGTGTAGTGCATTAGTACTTCACTACATGTTAATAAATCCTTCACTTTACTGAACGCATCTTCACATTCTCTATTCCAGCTATACGATGTTCCAGCTTTAAGTAACTTATACAAAGGCGCTAGAATTGTACTAACATTTCTTATAAATTTTCCATAGTACATCACCATACCAATAAAAGCTCTTAGTTCAGAAATATTCGTGGGAGCTGGAGTTTTCACTATAGCTTTTACTTTGTCTGGGCACGTGTGAACCCCTGCTTTACTAATCGTGTGACCTAGATAGTTTACTGATTCCGCAAAAAATACACATTTTTCTTTTTTTACTTTGAGCCCGTATTTTTTTAAGCGATCAAATACTTTGCATAAGTTACGCATGTGTGCTTCGTTTGTGGATCCCGTTATAATAATGTCATCCAAGAACACCCCCACATGTGGTAAATCTGCAAACAATTGCTCCAAATGTCTTTGAAAAATGCCCGGACTCGATGCTAACCCGTACACTAGCCTATTATACATAAATAATCCTTTATGAGTGTTAATCACTGTGTATTTTTTTGTTTCATCCAGCTCAAATTGAGCGTATGCCTGTGAAAGGTCAATTTTACTAAAATGCTGGCCACCCTTCAAACGAAGTAGTACTTCCTCTACTCTGGGTAACGGATAACGGTCAACTTCTATAACTTTGTTCAAGGTTAATTTATAATCTGCGCAAATTCTAATGTTACCGTCCTTCTTGACGACCGGCACGATGGGTGTTGCCCAGTCTGAACGCTCCACAGGAGAGAGAATGCCGTCCCGCTGTAGCTGGTCCAACGCGCGCTCCACCGGCTCGCGCAGCGCGTACGCCAGCGGGCGCGCGCGCATGAACACGGGCCGCGCCCCCTCGCGCACGCACACGGTCACCGTGCCACCGGTGAACCGCCCCAGGCCGTCCGCGAACACTTCACAGTATTTGGTACTGAAAGCAGCCACATCAAATACATTGTTTTTGTACATCACAACATCATTACTATTACAATCATAGGTCACTGTAGGTAATTGTATTTTTAGTTCTGCCATCCACTGACGGCCTAGTAGAAGTGTTTTGCCATTCTCAACAACATATAAATCTAATTGTTTATGCGCATTTTTATATTTCACTAATGGTTGTATAACTCCAAGGGGTTTTACTAATTCGCCGGTATAATACTTTAGTGTTAAATTACTCGGCTTAAGTTTTACATCATTAAACAATTTACTACTATAACACTTCCAGCTTATGCATGACACCGCACTGCCGGTGTCACATTCCATTTTAATGTCAATACCATTTACATTCAGTTCGACATAAATAGGACTACACTGCATCGCTGATAATTTACAAACATCTACAAGTATTACCTCATCGCTCTCCGCGCCATCACTTTCACTGGTATTTTTTATTTGAAGCGTGTCCATATCCACGTTGTAGTGTTCCGATAAATTCGGACACATACGTCGCAAATGTCCTACTTGGTTACAAACTCGGCAAACTTAACGCCCGAACTTGCACTTGCTTGCGTCGTGACGCGCGCCGCACACTCGACACTGCTGTTGCTGCGCGCGCTCACCCAGCTTCATGGGTGCGGGCGCTGTCGATGCGCGCGCGCCGCGCCCCCGTCCGCTAGACGTCGTAGTATCGAACGGTGTTGTCGCTCCGCGGCCGTCACGAGTAGCCACCGCCGCCGGACCCTTCCGCCGCGGGCCCGCTGACATCGCTTGACACGTCACCGACGTCGTGGATGCACCCTCGCTTCTCGACCCGCGCTGTCCTTCAACAGCCGCTGCGTCTTTTTCTGCTGCCTCCATGCTAACCGCCAACTTATACGCCTTTCCGAAATCCAACTTGCTTTCGGCGAACAATCGTTGTCGTATGGTTTCATTTGTTATGCCACACACTAGCTGATCTCTCAAGCTTTCTTCCAGCCAGGACCCAAATTCGCATGTTTTTGACATTTTCTTCAAGATAGCCGTGTATTCCGATATGCTTTCACCTTCTTTCTGTTTCCTATGTCGAAACTTGTATCGTTCTGCCAACTCACTTGGTTTTGGTTGCAAGTGTTTTTCCATGACGTCAACGATTTGTGCTAACGTTTTGGTTTTTGGTTTAACCGGCGTACACAAATTAACCAGAAGTTCATAACACTCCGCCCCCATCACTGTTATTAATGTAGGCACTTGTAATTCGCCAGGGATCTTGTTAACTATAAAATATTGTTCTAAACGTTCCACGTACAACTGCCAATCGTCACTGTGAACTTTGAACTCTGCAATTTTACCGATCGACATTTCTGATTAATTTGGTGATACTGTTTCTATTTTATTTATTTACTTTAGTACGAATCACGCGTAGAATCGTCTGTCCTCGTCGCCACTGATAAGTCTGGGAACTTCTGGAACTATCGGGATCACAATTAAACACAGACTTCACTGATAGACGTATATTTGGAGACTGGCGCGCGGCTCGTTACGTACAATTAATTATTCCTAAATACCCACTATTACAAATATATCACACTTTTTATATACTTGTACATATTATTATTTTAAGATTGTTAGCTTTTTAAATTATGTAAATATTTGAATCATTAAGATGTTAAGTTAAATAAATATCTGTTTTGTAACTTCTTTTCTCATCATAATCAGCCTATAATGTTCCCACTGCTGGGACACAGGCCTCCTCCCTGTGAGAGGGAGTGGGCCGTAATCCACCACGCGGGCCCAGTGCGGGTTGGTAGATGTCACATGTCTTCGAATTTTTGGTTCTAGGACACGCCGGTTTCCTCACGATGTTTTCCTTCACCGTTTTGAGAGCAGTGATGATGAAATAATTTACACAAAGTAAAGCGCCTGTCTGGGTTCGAACCTACGACCTACGAGTACGACTCGTAAGTCACGGCCGATACCACTGGGCCATCACTTCAACTTCTTTTCTATTCATACATTATTGTTACATTTTTTAAGTAAAAACTTCTTTGCGCATTTTGCGTTCTTTCTGAACAGTGAATGAAATTTTGCCGTTACGCTCGTGTCGGTGTCACTGAATCGGGTATACTCGGCTCCAGTCATAAGTTTTCACTTCTACCATGTGGTCTTAAGCCCATTCTCTTTTTTTTATTTCTTTGTTTCTATTAATAAAGGTACTCTGAGATATGCGTTTCTGATTCCAGCACGGCGCAGAACAGAATTTAAATTGTAATTAAAACCATATTTGCACATATTTTCAAACTTTAGAAATGCAGACACAAAATCACTAAACTCCTATGAACTGCATGTCAGGCAAATACTCCTAGAACTTCCTAACTCAATCTACTTTTTGGAATACTAAACATGTGAACACACACACATTATTTAAACCAGTCCCGTCAGTTCAGAAACATGCACATTAGAGTTTCAAAATACATAAACACACCCCCTATCTCACGAACACACACACACATAAGTTCCTGAACTCTGTCTAGTTGGTAACATTTAACTGTGATGCGGTCATTAGTCGGTTTTCCGTCGCGTCGCGTCGGTTCGTCTCCGGCATACAGCTTTCATATTTAATTCAAAGGATTTGACGACGAGATTTACTGAGCGGCTTAGAATAACTAACGCTAATATTTTACGCTTTATAGACGGAAATTATTAAATACTAGCGTCTGCCCGCGACTTCGTCCGCGTGAAATTCGTACTTTTCTCTAAAATTTTCGAAAATGTATTTAGGTATGATCTTTATCATTTATTTTGATAAATAAGTATTGGGGCCAATTTTTAAGTTTATAGATCAAAGGAATCGGATAGATAGATATATACTTTTCCGGGATAAAAAGTACCCAGTGTGGTGCCCAGGATATTAAAGAATAATTATACCAAGTTTCATCGTAATCGAACCCGTATTTTTTGCGTGATGCCTGAACAAACAGACAGACAGACAGACAAAAAATTTTTAATCACATTTTTGGGTTCGGTGTCGGTCTAGTAACACCCCTGCCATTATTTTTTTGAAGTGAAAACTTCTTTAGCGGCGTTGAACACTTTTTGTAATGGGTAAAAAATGTTAAACTCGCGTCAGGGCATCGCGTCAGGACACGTGACCGTCAGGAGAGATTCCCCCCCCCCCCCCATCTCTTTCTACGGCGGCGCCAACCGAAGTGAACCAAGTAAGATACGATAATGGATGGATGGATGGATGGTGATGGCGATGGTGATGGCGATGGCGATGGTGATGGCGATGTGATGTGATGCGATGGTGATGGTGGACGCGGACGCGGACGCGGACGTGGATGCGGACAGCTGATGGCTCGACCGTCTGTGTAGTAGCCACACTGCTGTGTATTCGTAAAATTCGTGTACCTATACATATAAAGTGTTTCAAAAAATGGAAATTGAACAAAGTGCATCGATTAATGAAAAAAGTGACGCAGAAGTATTGAAAAAAACTTAGTTGAAATAAATCAATTATTCAACGTTAATATTCAAGTTTTCACTTCTGCCGGCACTCCCGGAGTGCAACCCGTCTTTTTTTTAATTTTCAATCTACAGAATTTTCACTTCTACAGATTTATTATAAGTATAGATAGACAAGGAAAATATTCTGCTAACTCTTGGTCATGTGTAAAGTCTATGCCATCAAAAACATAACTTGTAACAAAAGCCAAGTCTCGGAACTCAGTTCTTCTACCGTAAAAAGTTGTGAGATCCATGTAATACCAAGTCGGTTAATTTATTCAGTCCCCACTTAAGGGACCTTCTGTCTTAAGTTATTACGTAATTAGCTAACCTAACAACATCTTATAGTGACCATATCAATATTAAAAATCTTTTATGTTTTAAATAAATAGACTGACTTGGCCATCGCATGAAAACACAATGTGTCTCACAAATAATACATATTATATTAAATAAAATATTTATTCTTTTAGAAACTAACTATATACACTAGATACTAAAATAAATGACTAACTAACTTACAATACAAATATATAAAAATAAAAAACTTAGGCGTCGAAGTATTCATCCGCATCGCTGTCATCCGGAAACGTGCCCAGAAGACTGGCAGCATTGCCACGTTGAATGGCAATGCTAATTCTTTGGCCAAAGAACGACCCAGCCCTCTGGTCACGTGAAGTATCGACCAGCCGGCGAGAAATTTCCTTAAAAAGGAGACGCGCGCTCGGGCCCCATGACCCGAGCGTTTCGACCCCAAACGGCTCAAAGCTGTAGTTGCCCACAAGGTTACAGTATTTGCGCCGTTTGAGGGTCTCAGCAGCTGCAGCAGCGGCGCCAGCACAGCCCGCAGTGCTAGGAACATGAGATGGCGCAAGCGTATCGACACATGTTGCGTCCCACACCAGAGGCCTACCCACCTTCCAAGGCAACAACGTCATGCCGTCTGGTCTCTTCCCATCATCACGTACCAAGCCGTTTGGTTCTAGCACCGCTGGTACGCCGGCGGTGACAAGGGCTCGACGAATAATATCGTTGATGCTGGCGTGCCGTGCTATGCGACCTGCGCTTCTGCAGCAGGACAGGCCATGGTGTCCGAGACTGTCGACAGCTTCACCGCAGTGACATCGATGCGGAGCAACACAAGGTGCGCCCAAGCGGAGACACGTAGCGAGCCGAAACGATGAGTCATCCATCATTGTGCCTATGGTGGATGACGGGAGCGCCTGAAGCCACAAACCTGACTCCCATTCTCCCACAGCCAGCAGACGGGCACGCTCAACAGTATTACGTGACGTGTTTACAAGGGTATTCCGTATAATACTGCAGAGCGGCACGTCCCACTGTCTCTGGGAAGACGGGTTATCAGGCAAAACCGTATTGGGACAAGCCATTTTCCAAGCATTCAACGCATCGGTCAAAAACGGCACTTCAAAATCGACCAGTGAGGAAGATAAAATGTTCCTGGTTAATTTATCGGTACTGTGGACCGAGGAGAGGAAGGCTAGTAAACTAATACTTGAAATTTTGCGGACGCCGAGACCGCCCAAGCGAATGGGTAGTGTGGCTTGCTGCCACGCACGGTCGTCCAGGGCCACATTTAGGATGGAAGTTAATGTGTTTCTAATAATTTGGTCTACTTTTTCTAAAAGTTGTGGATGCTTCCATAGATGAGAGGAGCGAAGGCTATAAGTAAATTTTGGTCCAAAACAACAGTACCGAATGAGTGTGAAGGCCGAATGAATATTAATTTTGAAAAGTCTTTCCGAGACGTCATTAAAATTTTGTATCTTCTCCTCAATGAACGTTGGAAAGGATTCGTCAAAAATTGGGGACCCTAGAAGGTGAAGAGAGTTTCTTTCCGTAATTTTGATATTTGGAGCTATTGTACTAAATTTTGCAATGGTTGTCTGTCTGTCAGTCGTTTGGGGAAGATAAATTTCGCATTTTGAAAGGTTAAGGTCTAGGCCAATGGAACTGAATTTTTCTTTTAAAAACTGTAAATCTTTTAAGACTGTGTCTACATCACCTCCTAGGGTTCCGTCATCCAAGTACCATACGTTGAATTTAGAATTTAGTTGTCGAATAATTGGATTTATTGCCAAACTAAAAATGACTGGCCCAAGAGGGTCACCCTGTTGACAACCAACTGCTGATTTCAAAAGGTTGTCTTTATAAAGTAATTTAGAGGGGTGCCTGTAACATTGATAGAGAAAACTGTAAATTTTGGGTATTTCTTTTTGAACTTCTGTCAACAAGGTGTCCCTGTTTACGGAATTGAAAGCATTCTTAATGTCAACCTTAAGAATGACCTCTCCTTTATCGCTATTGAGATAGGTGGATAATGCATGTACCGCAGCCTCACAGCCCCCTTTAGACCCAAAGCCTAGCTGTCGGGGCTGGAATTTGCTGGCTAGTGATTCGCTGTAAAAAGCACAGCAAATTTTGGCTGCGATACGACGGTAAGTGGACCCTACGGCAATGGGACGAATGCCGCCATCCTTCTTGCGCAGGGCACATAAATTTGCCCCATACAAAATATCAATGACGGCTTCGTTCACATTGCCGGAGAGCATGAGATTGATGAGGGCCGTCAGCTCCTTCAAAAGGGACTCACCAGCCTCCCCGGCGCCTGAACACATTAAGTCCTTCAGGTGTTGAGGTGTCAGGCCGTCGAGGCCGCCGGCGGAGCCACTTCGAAAAGAGCAAACGGCCGCACATACTTGTTGAGCTGTAATTTCAATTGTGTTCACTTCCGGATCGGGTGGGTCAGGGAAGGAGAGGTCATCTGCCGGGGTGGGGTGTTTGCTCTCCAGAGCTGTAAGAGTCTCTGGAGAGTACGGCGCAACCACATCGCTGCTAAAGATGATTCTAGCTGCGCCTCTGATATCACCCTCGCCTAGTTTGTATTCCACATGGTGCAATAAACCTCTTTGGGGGAGGTGCGCTGTTAATTTAGGGTCAAAACTGTGGGCCGAAATGTTACAATTATCCTTGATTTGTGCTGTTAAAGTTTTTTTGTTTGCCAAATTTTTTTGCACATGTAGAATTCTAAACGGGAAGGTGAGTAATTGCTCCCAAGCACTTTTAGAGTTTTCTCGGGCGGCGAGGCGGATGCAACGCGCTAAACTCGAAGCCACGGATGGTCTCGCGCCACGAGGAACTCTCTTTAAAACTGGGGTCGACGTTTTTAATTTTGCAAGGGTTTTCCAAAAGGGTTGAGCGGGTGAATTAGGTGTTAGGGAAGTGGGTATTGTCGGGCATGATGAAGGCACATTGTGGGGTTTGTGTTTCTTCCCCAAATGTACCTTCAAGCCTCGTTCACCCTTAAAAAAACGTGCTTGGGGACAATGAGGGCATCTCACTAGGCCATCCAGCGATGTGGTAGGTTGACTGGCGCTTCGCACGGCGTCACTACTGTCGTCATTATTAAACATTTAAAAAAAAACTTACACTACTTACATGATTTTGCCCACACACACACACAATATAATATAAACTCAAACTCAAAACTCAAAGCATTTATTTCAATTAAACCATTACAGGCACTTTTGAATTGTCAAAATTAAGTAGTCGGTCAGTTGGTCAGAAAGTTGAAGCTAGGTGCCCATTCCAAAGCGTAGATCTCTATGGAGAAGAACGGGCAAGAAACTCCATGGACACTCTTTTTAAATCAAGATATTACAAAATCCTGGGTACATTATTCTTGTTGCTTCTATATGTGAGAACAATGTAAAAAAACACACAAATGAAGAAACAATACAAGAAATAAGATTAAAAATAAGCCTTGGCAGTTAAGAGATGACCAGTCTCAACCGACGGCGTCCGTTCACGAACATGACGCATGGATCAGCACCATCCAGCTCAACCATTTTGTAGGGAACCGAATGATCCAACAATCCGAATGATAAATTAGAAACTAAAATTTAATAAAAATAACAAAAGTGACATAAAAAAATTGTCAGCTTGACTGAAGCCCGCCGATGACAGGCGGCGCAGTCGCGCCGGCGGCCTGGGGCGCCGCGCCGCCAGCGGTTTTATGTTGAGTTAACACCACACACGATACGGATATTCTTCAACGTTCTTGTATATATGCCGCAGATGGGTTTTAGAATCAGCTGTTTTACAAAACCGCTACCGACGTTTAGATTATTATTAGGTAAGTAAAGAGTAACATGAGGTATTCCACTCAGAGCACCGATTTATTTATTTATTTTCTTTTCTTTTTTATGTCTTTAGCACTTCTTTTAAAGTACTTGAAAATGTGGGTTTTAGTATTTTTATTCTAATAAATTAAATTTTCATAAAAACATGGAATGACATTTCATCATGTTTCCATAATTAATTTAAGAATCAAATGATTAAATTGTTTATTTCATAATATGGTGCGACCCGTGCGACGTGTATTAAATTTTTCCTTTCCTATTAATTTTTTTTTTTTTTAATTTATTAAATGCATATTAGCAATATAGAGTACACCATGAAGAGACTTTTACTTTGGAAATCACTAAATCTTTATTTCGTATAATGTCCCTTACATCAAAAAAAATATTTGTTTATTTCCTATAATGTCCCTTACATCAATGCTGTTCATTTTTATATTAAATTAGATTGTTTAGTGTTCAAATTGAATGAAATTTGAAATATACCGTGTTTATACAATGCCTGCTTGGTCACTGAAAATTCAGGCTTCTAGTTTTATCCACAACGACGTTATAGGTGGTCGAAAATGGCCTGAGCTGTTTCGAAAAAAAACTTTTTAAGAAAAAAAAACCGACTTCCAAAAAAACACTACAAAGTGAAAAATAACTTTAATTTCGGAAGTCGGTGTCTTTGGATCTGTATTTTAGTTTTTTGCCACCGACTTCCGAAATTAAAGTTATTTTTCACTTTGTAGTGTATTTTTGGAAGTCGGTTTTTTTTTCTTAAAAAGTTTTTATTTCACGCTTTTTAGTGGGTCTGCTTATAATTTATCTCAGTTACAATAGCCTAGTGTCAACTTTCTCATCGCCTTTTACAAAATATTGCTTTTACCGATGCAGGGAAGTTAATTGTTGAAGAGTTCTCCAGGTCCACCATCAGCTCCATATCACCATTCACATTGTGACAAGCATAAATTGCTTAGCAACCATATTAAAGTAATCGAATAGCAACCCGTGAAATACTTATATATTATTGAGTAGTTCCGGAGGCCATCTGTGGTCTTCATCATCAGTTCCACTTCACCAAATGGTGCTTTCCGAGAGCAAGTGCACGAGTTACTATAAAAAATACCCAAATCGCTATAGGTGTGCCTATAATATTTGAAGAGTTCCTTGGATTTCTCCAGGATCCCATCATCAAATCCTGACCTGATGTTTTTAGACTAGATGCTGATAATCCTGGCTGCAGCATCTGGCCAGACTTATGTCAACATTGCATTGAACTTAAAATTTAGTCCTGTTTAAAATGAGCCCAAACACGACTACTGTGCTGTAATTTCAAGGTTTGTACTTTTTCTGATGCTCCTGGCTTCAGCATCAGGTCTCTATGTATTTCGGTGTTCCTCATTAACAGTACGTTTATCCACACATCGAGCCCTTTTCAATGAGCCTGAACACGATATACCTGCTGTTAGTTGTCGAGGAGTTAGGTACTCTGCAGACTATCCTGACTGCAGCATCTGGTCATGACTTGATGATCATGAGACCAAATGTGACAAATGCCCTATCAAACATCAAAACAATTTACTAAAAACAGCCCTTGCCTGTTCGAGTAACTTCTTACTGTTAAGGAGTTGTACCTTCCATCATCAGCCCAGCTACCTGAGATGGTGACAACCATACGCAAATACACAAGATACTTCATAAAATATGCGAAAAACAATAAGTGAGCCTATAAAATTTGAGGGTTGCCCTCGATTTCTCTAAGATCCCATCATCAGATATTGAAATGGTGACAATGGGACCACACGGGAAGCACCAGCTTTCAAATAAAAAAAGAATCATGAAAATCGGTTCACCCAGTCGCAAGTTATGAGGTAACAACAATAAAAAAAAAAATACAGTCGAATTGATAACCTCCTCCTTTTTTTGAAGTCGGTTAAAAAGTATGGTACGGCCGTACCTCTTTATGCTCGACTTGGCGTGGACACTGCCATGCCCCCAGATTACCTTGAGACTATCATCTAATTTGTGGAGTTGGACAAGTTCTCAAATTCAAATTCTCAATTCAGAGAGCGGGTGTTAGTATATTTTCCTAGTTGCTCTCGTTTTGAAAGAATTCATCTGGATAGTAAGGCGGAGCACAGGGTGTTGTGCCGCAGCCTGGGAGAGGCTCCGATAGGCTGAGTTGATTGATCGATCCGGATAGTACTGCAACTATTAGGCCGTATTCAGTGCTCTCCTGACGGTCAGGACTGACGTCGGTCTGCCGCGTAGCTATCGCCATAGAAACCATGCGTGCATTCAGAGCAACACTGACCGCGTCCGCATACGGACGCATAGTGCGTGCGTACGCAGTTACACACTGACCGTCAGTCCTGACCGTCAGGAGAGCACTGAATACGGCCTTATAAATTACCACGAAGCATGTGAAGGTAGTTTTGAGTGTGTGTAGGTACCTGTTACTCGTGACTGAGACTACAACATTAGCTGGACATTTGCTAATCTCCCAATTTTTTTGTTTTCTGTTTTTCCTGTGATCTCCCGAATAGCAGTTGGATTTATTCCCCTACCAAGAAAATTCACTTACGCCACACATTTTTAACGAAACCTGTCCACCTTCGCCACTGCACCACGAAATATTGTACGCTACCACCCTCGCAAGGGAAGCTACACCTTCCAGTCGTGTGCAACATCACTTATGGATGTTAAACGATGTACTAGTCAGAGCCAAGCCAAGACTGTCTTTGTATACCTAAGAATAAAATAGAAGGTTCAGAAGGTCGGCTCCATACAACGTGTGAAAACAGGCGCACGCGCATATCCCATCGCGAACGAATAAGAACCGCTACGGCAAAGCTCCTACGGAGCCCGAAGCGTTTCCGGAATACACCGATGCACATCTCCCGCCTGCACTATAACACTAAGGTGGAGGACATCGTTGAGTACGTGCGCCAGAAGACGATGTATCATCGCGGCTTTTTTCGCCTGATCACTTAAAAAAAATTTCGCCTAAATCCTGCGGCGGCGCCAAGCCACGCCCCCTTGAAGTTTTCGCCCATTAGGAAAGCGATAACGCAATTAATTGCAACCTGCACTGCGCAGCTTAGTGACGCATCACGTGTACTCCCTTTGTGAATTTTACGGACGAACTATTTGACCTTGGCGGGCTTACTAGAAAGCGCTTCTATTTTTTGAGTGCAAGCAAAAATGAACTTAGTGGTCGTCAGGCGGGAGTGTCCGCGATAGTACATGCCGAGAGTGCAGTTACTGGCGTTTTTGGTGCGAATATCGAATTGCCATCTGCCCGTTGTCATGGAAGAAGACTTTTGGCCACAGGACGTGGCGTTCCGTCCCTTTTGCGGACAATTACCACAGGGCAGCATAAGGACAAGCTAGTGAAGTGCTACTAATATAGTTTTATGCTATACTAGCTGCGCCCTGCGATTTCACCCGCGTAAATGTCGATCCCGTGGGAATATCGGAATAAAAAGTAGCCTATATGTTAATCCAGGGTATCAGCTGCCTCCATACAAAATTTTATGAAAATTGGTCCAGCCGTTTGAGCGTGAAGAAACAACAAACATATAAACCCACACATACACACACTAACTAAATTTCGCCTTTATGATATTAGTGTGATTTATTAACACGAGTTTTGTTTTACACTTTATTATATGTTATACTAGCTGCGCCCCGCGGTTTTACCCGCATAAGTCTCGATCCCGTGGCCTATGTCCTTTCCCGGGACTCAAGCTATCTCTATACCAAATTTCATCAAAATTGGTCCAGCCGTTTGAGCGTGAAGAAGTAACAAACATATAAACGCACACACACACACACCCACACACTAACAAACTTTCGCCTTTATAATATTATTGTGATACTTTGTAAGGTCTATGAGTCATTATAGCCTGAAATAAAATTTATATTATATTTATATAGACGCTGCGTACGGAGATCAAGAATGCTAGTCGGGAGTGCGCTTGCACTCGCTGTACGTGAAGCGTGTCTATGTGTGCGTTGGTTTTCGCTCATTGCATTCAGCCAACCTTCTGTACCAGACTATTCCATGTCTCAAGTTTCTTCCCAGTCAGTTTATCTGCATCGCCTCAGGGCATGCATAATGAAGTTGGCGGGAATTCGGCTCTGTGATTTACAAGCCCTAGTTTAAGATTTATTCCGGGTCTAGCATAAGATTTTAAGACGGAAATGTGAGTCAAAGGTATATCATTCAAAATAATGGTGCCTAGAAATAGAGCTGGTTGGTAATAATTTCTACAAAAGATTTCCTCTTTACTTTATTTACCAAGGAGTATCCAAGGACACCTACTTTCGTAAGGATCCTAATTATTGTGGAAAATATACTTTTGATTACAAAAGTCCTAAATTATGTGGTCCAAAAATGCTTAGTTTCGAAGATATCATGTATCCTCATGTACCTAGGTTTCATTGATAAATACGAGTAATTCATTTTTCATTCATATTTAAAGCTAAGAAAATGCGACGTTGTCATATTTCACGTAAGTCTGCTTTACATTAATTATAGTGACTTTGTCGAATTATTTTGTTTGAAAAATGAAAAAAAATAATAATAACTAGCAAATAATTCATATGTCAGTTCATTATTTGATATGGTCTTATTCATGCCCTAGAGTTATGTGATATAAAAAACCGTGTGTGCTTATGACCACACGACAAAAGTGAAACTTCAAACGTATTTGGCTATGAGAGGAAGAGAGAAAGAAAATGTGCGCGAGCACTGCTTTCTCTTGCTTATATCCCCCACTCAACTCCCGTTCGCCTCGCCCGATCACACTTTTCGTAACGCTTACGTCACGCGTTCGCCAGCTTACTCCCCAAGTCAAGCGTGCGTAAAAAAGTACACGAAATTGTTCCGTAGACTCTTACTGATAAGGAGCATGATCGCATTTGCGAAAACTAACGCGGTTGAGTAGGTACTCAACCGCGTACGTACGTACGTGGTACGTAGGTACGTATTTGAGCGAGTAGCCGTATAAGATACTTTATAGTCTTGCAAGTATTTTGAGTCGGTACCTGGTGTGCGTACTTGGAAGAAAATACCTGGTGTAAAAACCCGGTCGCATAAATACGTACCTTCCCTACTCGCCCGATCACACGTTTTCGTAACGCATTCGCCAGTTTACTCCCCAAGTCAAGCGCGCCTAAAGAAGTTTCACTTCAAAAAAACACCTTGTATAAGATGACTGTTATAGATAGGTATCATTCTAGTGATCATTATCCTATCGGCCGTTGATCTATACAACACAAAGGGTCCATCAAATTTTCTTCCCATATACATACATGGTCCGGTCATTGTCACCGAAGTGAAGCTAATTCACAAGATTGCGTGACTATTGACTAGGTAATGATCACGTTTTGGATATAATGAATAGAATAGAGACAAAGGTTTCTATCATAAAGCGAAATCAAGGAATTAGGCACTTATTATTAAGTAAGTACTAATAGTAAGTAGGTACCCTATACAAGATGAAATGGAATAGGTGCCCCAAATTAAAACATTTGATTCAGTGTGCTATAAAGAAAATTTAGAGCATGTCTTTAAGGAAAGGGATGCATTTACGAGTACGTGCCCGGAGGCAAGCGATTTGGCAACGTTGTCGCGCGCCCTTTTTTCGTAGGGAAGGTCAAAGCACAGATAATATAATACGTCAAAGTTAGGTAGATATCGCTAATTCAACGCGTTACTAACCCTTCATGTTGTGAACTCTGCGATGAATGGATTGCTTATCGGGCGCGCGCTAAAATTGATACTTTAATTTGCTTATTTGTTTTGATTGATTGTGATGTTATTTTTTTCACTGGAACGCCAATTATTCGTGTCTACTTAAAGGCAATGACTTAGTTTGCACTATCTAAGACGATAATTACACTATTTTTTTCAAGAATTTAGATTTGGGAAATGACAATTTATAATGATTATGTAACAGTTACTGCTGTTTAGTAATCAAATAATCAAGGCTGCAATCCCTTGAAGCAGTGAAAAAATCAAACTTCTAAGTCAACGCATCCAAAAGAAGGGCGTTTATGTTCCGTTTATGCCGCATATTTTGACACTCGCAAGGGAATCAAAACCTATAGGGTACCTACGTCCCGTTGACCTAGAATCATGAAATTTGGAAAGAAGCGATGTCATGTAGCACGAGTGAAGGAAAAAATCGGAAAACCGTAAATTTGTTGTTACATACCTACAAATTTGTACGGAATCCTCGGTGCGCGATTCCGACCCGCACTTGACCGTTTTTTTTTTGTATGTTGGCACCTTGATTTTATATATTCATGTAATTTGTTACCATTTAATTGTGTTTTTGTGTGATTTGATGTCTTTTGTGTACACTAAATTTTAAACCACCAGGCGATATTAATCCCAGCTTTTGCTGGCATCCACATTCCTGCCCAATTTCCTCAACTTCCCCTGTTCTTCAATGATAAGGATGACCACACAAATATTCAAACTGAAGCAGATCGGTCCCGAGACGGAATGCAAGTGCACTTGGTTCATTAGGGTTCTCAGAACCGTTTGGATATTGTCTTGTGTCAATAGCACAACTATGATGAATGGTATGCTGATGGTTTCATCTAGCTCTAGAAATTCCGTGGTACTGTTCCTCGAATTGTTGAGCTAGTTAAGTTTTGAGTTTAACTGCACGATTACTGACAAATGCGTGCACTGACTTGACATGTCCACTCAATCTGTGTGGTTCTTTCCTCAGAAGACCATTTCGGACATCAATCTACATGGTCTTCACACGATCTGGCCAAGTTTGTGTCTGGACTTTAAAAGAGACTCTGACCTCTGAGTTTGTTACGACCTTTCTTCTCAGAGTAGTCAGATAGGAAACGCCAACCTCATCTACTCGTAGTTTTTAAAATATGGTTGACGTGGAAAATGTGTTTGTACAAATCTACTTACAGGAATAAAATCATAAATCATTTATAATGAAGTTAATAGAAGCCTCTGACTTTTGTCTTCAGATTTCCAAACATATTTTTAGGATTTAGTTTCTGGTAAAAGCTAATAAAGCTACCACGAAATATGTCGTAAATAAAACAAAATATCTGACTTTTTTGGTTTTCTTTCGAAAAGTGGTCTTCGTCTTAGATTTTCTTGTGTTTTCTGATATAGGTAATGTCACTATTAGCGATAAATTTAGTTTTCTATGAAAGCGGTTCCGTCATATTCGGCCGTCGTGTCTTTTTCACCAGTATTTGCTACTATATTATGTGACCATTCACCGTTTTTTAGGAAATCAAAGCTTAAGAGAGATCCTGCTTTTCTGGTGTAAAAGACCATGTACAAAATATCCATATAAGTAATTATCTATCTAAGTCCCTACACAAATGCCAACATATCCGCTATATCTCCTGTCGTGTCTCACGTCGGCAACCTAACAACGTAAGATAATGACTTCATTACCAACACTCCGGGATAAATGGACGCTTTACCAACTTAATAATGCAAAATGGCTGAGTGACGAAATTCTCTGCATAGTGTAAGTAGATAAGAAATAGCCTCATATTCTAAAATAGCCTTGGTTAGAAAGATCTTACCGAGGCTATGTCCTTACATATCCTCTGTACTGTAAGATCTTTGTGACAAGAAGGTATAAAATCATCTTTATCCTTATAAAGATGTTTTTGTATTTTCTTGTCTTTTTGGTTAAAGTAAAAAGTAAAGTAGTAGTAGTTTTTGGTAAAGCAATACATACAGTGAACCAGCTGTTCAGAATTATATAAGGTGTAAAAAAATTAACTGCAAGAACTTTAAAAAATGAAACAGCTCATTTTTTTTTTCGTGATTTCAGAGTTGGTCCCATAGTGATAGTTGTTCAGTTCGATGGTCTAAAGCACCTCTTAAAGTTCTTGCAGTTAATTTTTTTACACCTTATATACATAAAATAAATATCTAAAAACATCGGTTTGGCAAATTATTGTTTCAGAAAAAAAACTACTACTTACCTATTGTACAAAAATTTACATGAATTCTTTACCCACGTACGTGTATTATTCAATATGTATGCTTCTTTTTTGTGGATGGGTAATCATCAAATGACTCCTCCCGCTCTGGGTGGAGCGGAAGGGAGTGTCAGACTCTTACTGACTAAAACCCACCCGTGTTCCTTCCTTAGCCCTTTACGTTCCGGGGTAGCCGTAACCCTTTCGGACAATCCCGCTACCCCGGACAATCCCGCTACCCTTTATTGCTTTATGGTGGAAGTTATATCGGTTCAACCACGATATCTATGGGTTCAACTTATAAGTTCAAAAAACTCAGTACCATTGTGCTCAGTGCCTACTACGTCGCTACCCAAGAACACTGTTTACTCTGCTATAATTTTCAGGTCAATCAGTTGATTTGCATGAAGCCTGCGTGCTGCAGGTAGCTTTCAATAGGTTTTTTGAGTTTATCTATTACAAACAAACATACAAAACATAAAATCTTTTCTTTTTATAATATTAGTTTAGATGTGGATGAAATGAAGATAGTTGTTGAGAAGATTGAAGACATTAACAATGTGTGCAGCATTGCTGAATTCATATTTGCGTTGTCAATAATGAACATTGCCGCATGTGCAAAGCCGCGGGTGCAGCTTGTATAGATCTATCTCTGTTTTTTTTTTTTTGTTACTATCCAAGCTAAGCTTGCTGGTATGTCGACGATGCATCCGCCTCGCGTCACGTAACCAATAACGTAGAGCTTCGTAGAGCAAAGTTCTGCGGTGGCGCGCAAGCATCTACGGCTTTTATGAAACATCTAACTAACTTTTTTTGTAAATACTAGAGAGGATGGAGCAGGAGGGGTTCGTGGCTAAATAATAACAGCCGCACGGGTCGATCGAAGATTCAGGGTCAGGACACATTCATCGACGGCGATCGACGGTTTGTCCATACAAAAAGAGAGTAAAGTATGGATCGACGTACGCATCCTTTCGCATCGACGCGCGACGAGACGAACGCGCTCCGGCGTAGTGTGCTCCTTTTCAATCGGCATCATCGTGAAATTTTGCATATACGTTGTCAGGTGTACAGAAACGGACATACAAAACCTTCCATCCCGAAAAAAGTACGTATGTATGATAATAGATGCCGTCACGTGTCTTTCGAATTCGATTGAATTATAATATTAGAAACTCGAAACTTACGCGGGTGAAACCACAGGGCACAGCTAGTGATAAATAAATTCATGGGTGCCGAGATGGGACTAAACCGAAATAGTCTGCCTAATGTTGTACAGTATAGGAATTTGTTTTTTTTTTTTTTCAAGAATCGGATTAGAGCTTCGTAACGAAAGTTGTTTAAAATGACGGGTAAAATCACTCCCTTGACGGATGCAGGTGACTGAATGTTCACCTTGTATTTTAACCATTAAACTAAACCGATTTTTACGATACGCTATTCGAAAAACGGAGATTGATACGCTCTTCCATCATTCAATCAACGATATAAAACTTTGCAAAGGATTAGTTTCCTGTACTTTTAGGCAAAACTCTCATCTACCCTCAATTATTTTTCAAGTTTTTACCCGATTAAGCCAAAAAGGAAGGGTTATGATAGGTACTAAGCGGAGACGGTCGTTACTTAGACCGAGGGATTTGTTGAGAAACACATAATACAAAAACGATTTGTCAAGCTTTTAAAGGTATACGTATTCACCTCGGTACCTAGATCAAAATGTAAACACCTGCCGAAAAAAGGTTGGTGAGCCGGGCGACAAAGATGTTTGTTCCAGAAAAGCTTTTAGAACGTAACTCCTCTATTTATTCATTACTTTGGTTTATTCTTTACGGATTTTAGGATTGCTTCAAAAATACCAAATTCTCGCACATTTTTCAAAGCAGTTAAATACTCTGTTTATTAATAACTAGGTTTTGCCCGCGACTTCGCCCGCGTGGAGTTTTGAAATTATCTCACGATAACGTATTACCGGGATAAAAAGTATCCTATGTGTTAATCCAGGTTATAATAAACTATCTGTGTGCCACGTTTCATCCAAATCCTATTAAAAGCATAATACCTACTAATGATTGAAAGACTATCGTGAATTCATGCAAGCCTAGTACTTTTTGTTAGAATACCTACTGCTCAGAAAGTCGGGTCATATTTCAATTATGATTCGAAAGACATGTAGCGCAATCTGACGTCCTAAAGCAATTGTGACCGTCGAAATTAATTGTTCTTTTTCTCGGGAACAGTATTTTTTTCTGGATGAAAGGTACCCCATGTTCTTTTTTATACCCCTAACAACGTATATGTAAAATTTCATGATGATCGCTTCAGTGGATTAGGCCTGAATCTTACTTTCGCATTTATAATTAGTTAGGGTAGTGTTTCCCAGATACGACCGTAATTACCTACGTTCTCATTCCCGTGAAAAAGTCATCTTTCGTCGCATGTTGCGGGCGGGAGCTACAAGGTCGTAGCACACGTATCAAACCAGAAAGGGATCGGCACCGTACAAACTCGAGCCGTTCAGTATTCTTTGTATGAAACTCCCTACTGCAACGCACACTAATCGGAATCGTAACGTAATCGCCTCGCCTCGGGACAAGCTCACAAGCCGCGGTGAGGTGCGTTACGGTTCGTCTTCCCTGCGCTTACGGCTCATTGTCTCCGCGCTTACGTCTCTCCGTACCCGAGCTTACGTCTCTTCGTGCAGCCTTGCCCCTCTCACCCCTCCGGCCTGCCTGCTGCACCATCAACTAACGGTCGGCGAGCCGTAAGCGCGGCGTCGCCTAGCCGTAGCCGAGTAGACGTATCGGAGCTTCTGATCCGCTTTGGTTACGTGCTTACGTTAGGTTGACGCCTGTTTGACGGCGACGCAAAAGGCGATACGGTGCCGATCCCTTTCCGATTTGATACGTGTGCTATGACCTACAAGCATATTTTTATTAGACAAATCGAGAGTAGGCAAGGTTGTGCGTGTGAGAAATGTTTCTACCTAAGAAATGTTTCTGACTGTGTTGTGTTGTCTATGCGTTACCGTTGCCTTTACTTTCTTTTGTTTACTTTACTTTGTTGTGTTACCTTTGCCCACTCACGCGGCCCGGGGCGCCCGCCGCGCGCCGCCATACTGGAATAAGACGGCTTTTCCACCAGAGATGTGCTATGCAGCTACGCTGCGAGGATGTGAAAGCTAAGTTACCAAACAATACGACTGTTTTCACTAATGCTAAGCAATGTAGCGGAGCGAGTAAGATGTGCTATAAAGATGCGTGCATCGACAGGGGAAGGTGACAAACGCGCGCCTACTGTGAGTACTCTGCTCTGCACATGGCTACACCAGTCGACCATCCATATGTCCCATCCATAGAAATGTAAAAAACAGCCCATCCATAGCACGCATCTTTCCATATAAAAACATAGCTTAGTTAAACCCGTTTCCACCAGTGCTATGTGGACCAATGAATATGATTGGTGAGCGTTTTATTTTCACTCATAATTTGTTAAGCAATCAACAATAACTCGACCCCAACTGAAACTTCTGCCGCACCTCTTCCTCATACCTTCAAACCAAATCCAAGGTACCGAAGTAAAGACCACGAAGTTAAATTGGATCTGCCGTAATTAAGAATGAACTTATGAGCCCAAACTCGCCGAATTTGGGGACGAACCTTAATAGCCTGTTAATGTCCAATTTGTAACGAAGTCGCGAAGAAACTTGGACTTCAAACATATCTATTGTTGAAGAGTTATTTGGTATCGGTTCCAAGAATTTAGTTGGGGCGTTGATTGACTTTGAATCAGAGAAATTGATTGTGTATCAAACTGACACAATACCTTCAATTGAACGTGATATAGGCCATAGAGTAAGTAGGTAATGTGTACTCGTAAGAAGAGACAGGAGTCCCATAGAAAAAGATGAAAAACGTCGGTTGTATGAAACTTGTACTAAAACTGAATACCAACATAACAAAAATGACACAGACTATGCGCAGACTGTACATGTTAAAGCGAGACAGCGATAGCCGCCATTATGTTGAGTACACGTTTCATAGTTTCTTTTTTATTAGACAGTTGCGTCAGACTGGTATAGGCATTTAATACAACTGCCAAAAAATAAAATATAAAAGCAAGAAAACAGAAGAATGACAGATGTGATTTGAATAAACCGTTTATTGTCGTTGGATCCCACTTTTGAATCCCATTTTTTAGGTATTAACGATGGATCCCGTTTGCTATTTCCGTTGAATCCCATATTATAACAACATGTGTACATTTCAGAAGAAAAGTGATTTACCTTTATCAAAAAATAAAAATAGATTATTTTTAGTGGGGTACCCGGAACCGAACTAGTTAGAATAGGTTAATTATTAAAAAAAAAAAAAACAATGTTAGGTTAGGTTAGGTTAACACTGTGACCCCTACGCACGAGCCGAGCGAGCGAAGCGAGCGGTGCCGCGGCAGCGGCCGGCGAGTGCCAGAAACGACTAGATTATATAGAAAATTAGTTGTTTGTGAAATAAATAGTATACGAAACGTTGGTTGTAAATTAATTTGTCAATGGAGTTTTGGTGAAACATTAGTGAACCCCTCATTTTATTATAAACAATTTTGTTGTTGAAAGTACCCGCATTCAGATTTTTTTAAGCATTCGGGATCCAACGGAAATACTTTTCGGGATTCAACGACAATAAAACGTAATTATCTTGCATTTTTTAAATTCGGGATCCAACGGAAATACATAATAACATAGATTTATAATAACGTCCAGATGCCTAGTACGCGCTGTCAAAATGCTTCGAATTCACAGACACCAAAATAGTGTATTCGTTCGTTAGCCCCGCCCACAGGCCGCCATTACGCGACAGACGTTCAACGCGTGTACGTCAGAAAACGCTGTTAAATATAATTGAAAAAATGACGGTTTGTGCAGTGAAATCGTGTAAAAACTACACTCCAAAAAAAGACAAGGATACGAACATCACATTTCACAGGTAAGTTTGCAATTTTATGATGAATTTCTACGTATTTCATTGAAATTATTACGAAAACAAAATAAAAACAAAACGACGCCATAATATTTGAGTATTGCCAAGGTAAGGCATGAAATATTTTTACCCTTTTTTTATGCTGCGATATTTTAATATTGTATAATGTTACGAAATCAACATTATTATTATCAACAAAATGATATCAATGGTTGCCAAGGGTATGAAATACTTTTACCATCTTTTTTAATACTACGATATTATTGAGTCAACAAACGGATTTGGAGCGAAACAATATTTTAGGTATGTTTGTTACATTAACGTATCATCATCATCATCATCAGCCTATAATGTTCCCACATTAACGTATGTTTAGCGATAATTCTCAAACCAGTACCACTCACAAAGTTTCTGATTTATAATATTAGTACCTATGATATTAAAGGTTTTTTGTTCATTCACACATGTTTACGAAAACCATGTTAAAAATAAAATTATAACAATCTTCAAAAACTATCATAAGAGTCAATCGGTATGAATGTAAAAGGCGGGTTTCATTTTGTACACATATAATAACTATATAATTACCTAAGTGAATATGAATAAGAAAACTACACGAATTTTCCCACATTTTGGGGTAATCATTTTGCGCTGGTATTAGAAAACGTCACGCACACAACTGCAGAAACGATAATAATACACTTGCGGTGGGCGGTACCAACGCACACGCGTATCACTAAATGCATTCAATAAGAACGGTGCGTTTTGTACGGAACACTCAATCTGGACGTTATTATAAATCTATGCATAATAATGTTTTGCGGGATCCAACGCCAAAAATATTAAAATGGGATTCAAAAACGGGATCCAACGGAAATAAATCGAATAAACGGGCAATATAAGTTGGCAGGTAATTTGGTAAACAATTAATTTCTCTGACTTTACTTATGTCAGCGATCCCCACATATACCCCTTTATTCATCATATATAGATATACCCCTTTATTCATAAACGTTGCTCAAAGTTATGTAGTGACTAGCGACTTTTTAACCATATATTTTTGACGTTTAAACGTCACTTAACTTTAATCATCGTTTATAAATAAACCCCTTATTAAATAATTTAGAATTAAGTTGCTAATTCGTCAGATAGTACTCCTACTATATACAAAATGGCTGCAACTTAGAGAGGGACAGCGCCGGCGGCCATTTTGAATTGGAAGGTTAGGCCTAACTGTCGCAAAAATTTAAGTACCTATTGTTAGAAAAAGTAGTAGTATTGATTAAAGCATTTCAGGGAATTAATTGAAAACTGTGTATCATTTGACCAGATACCGCTCACACTTAGGTCTAGGGGTCTAGATACCGGCCCGTCCGAAAATTCGTGATCCGTCAAAACAAGCGACAAATTAAATTTTACGAACGGGTAAAAACACATCGTGTTAGGGACAACTGTCAAATCATGTAATCTTATGTCCGTAGGTCTTCTTCTTAGCGTGTTGATAGCAATCTAAATGGACTTGGCCCAGAAGTCGGCTACTTGTTTGGCGCCATCACCAGCGTCCATCAGTTCCTGTAACGTGCAGCTAACAGGACACGCAGAACACCACATGATAGTCATAGATATAGGTAACGCCCGTAACTTGGCCGAATCTACGGATACCGATACTACGGATTTCGTGTTTGGAGAGTAGACCCCCTTTTTTTTTTTTTTTTTTATGGATGGGAAATCATCAAATGACCCCTCCCGCTCTGGGTGGAGCGAAGGGAGTGTCAGACTCTTACTGACTAAAACCCATCCGTGTTCCTTCCTTAGCCCTTTATGTTCCGGGGTAGCGGTAACCCTTTCGGACAATCCCGCACCCCCGGCAGGCTTCGGCCCTGGCAGGCCCCTTCCTTTATGCTGACATCTCTTTGAGGCGCGCGTGGAACACGTACGCGCCGTCCGGCACGGGCCTGGTCCTGATCGGACGGTGAGCTACCCATTACTCTCCGTCCGCAGGCCCGCGCCTACGGTGGCCGGGAGTCGTCACGCGGCTCCCGACGCCCGGAGCGTCTCCCGCGGCGGCTGGGGTGTGAGGCTCTCTCCCTCAGCCGTTCAGCCACCTCCTTCGCTAGCATGACTGCTTCGCAGAAGGAGGTGACCGCCCCCCACTCCCTCTCGCCCCGGACCATGGCTTCAAGAGTAGACCCCCTGAGCCGGGGCGGAGTTCAAAGAACAGTCGAAATAAAACCTCATCAGAAATCATCGAAATTGCAAAACTTTTGATTTTTACCTTATTTATCGGAGACCGGTTTATTTGATTGACCCTACTTCAGAATTATGCTTATTCGTTCTTTGGTAACTACGCAAACGTTGGCCGAAATAACTTACTTTTATGTCTATAAACCATTTTTCTTTCCACTTTGTGTAATGGCTGGTTGATCACTTGATCCATTGGCAAAAGTAAACTGCGAAGTAAGCTTAAGTTATAATATGTATAACTCATTTGTATTCGTGAAACTTTTAACGTAGACAAATTAATTTAAATGTATGTAAACATGTTCGGAATATCTTGAATGTTAAGTAACCTTAGATATTAAGCAAATATATCTACCTACTTCTAAAGCTAGAGTCAGATGGGTTAGTAACTGTAGCGATACTGATAGATACCTACGGCACAATTTAATGTAAAGTTTTTCATCATACATAGAGAAGGGTGGATCTTCCGACCATACGCTGGTAGGCTACTGCCCGACGATTTATGTGGGGACGTTGTATATAAGGTCCCATTAAAATAAATGGACAAACTTTTAGACATCATTCAGACCACCAAAATAAGGACGATCGTAAAAAATATATAAGAAAAACGCATTAGATACTTACAAGAAAAATAATCAGCTAACGAAAATACACTAATGTGCCGGCAATTTATTATTTTAGGTGAAAATGAAATCACTTTTATCATTGTTTTTTTTTTGCTTGGATATCTTTGGTTAGACGTACTGAGCGCTGTTAAAATTTGTCCATCTATTTTAATGGGACCCTGTATATGCTAGTCGCGCGTCGTACTTTGTTTGCACGATACGGGATTTTGCGTGTGATCAGTATATGCATAATTCGCATGTCGCATGTGGCGTTGCAGATGCCGCCATAAGTCTAATCTGTCTGCGATAACCGATAAGTAAAGATTTGTCTCGGTGATTTGTTTGATTCTTTGCTGCACCAGACGACGTCATTACGTCAGCACCGGCTGTCGCTGAAAACCAGCGCTGGGGCTCTGTCTTACATAGGGTCGCAGCATAATGCTGAGCGATAGCCGTTTTGCGTGGATGTGAAGCATGTTTCCCCCTACCTTTTTTTTATAATATTTTTGTGTTTATGTTTTTTTTGCGTCATGCTTACCGCAAATAAACGTATTTTATTTCTTTCTTTAATTCTTCTTTCTTTCTCGAGAGTGGCGTATCACATTTTGGCACTAATTTCAAACACAAAATGATTTCTTTTGCAACATACTTTTTAACCAAGGTTTTATTAGGAATTTCTCATTAGTAGCCTGGGGCAGACTCACAAATTCAGAAATTTGTGCCCGGTTGAAGGCAATAGACCTCCTAACAACTAGCGAAATGTAGGTATACTATGATCACCTCTGCCCAACACTTCGAGGGAGCAAGGCCTGATGTTATTTGTTATATGGAAATTAGATTTTCTTTTTAGCCGACTTCAAAAAAAGGAGGAGGTTATCAATTCGGTTGTTTTTTTTATGTTTTTACCTCAGAACTCCGTTATTTATAAGCCGTTTTGCAAAATACTTTTTTTGATTTCAAAGGATATGCTTTCAGATTGGTCCCATAGAAATTTTATCAAAATCGGTTCAGTAGTTTGGTTTTTAATTTTATTTTTATTTAAATGGGAATTGGACCCTCTTTTTGTAAACCTACGCCGCTGCCAACACCTCTCCGCCTACAGACAGACGCAGTCCTTACCTCTCCACATGATGCGTACATTATCCTGTCAAAACATTCACTGAATGAGAGAATGAATGAAAGCTTTGTTTCGCGAACAATACGCGACTAATGTTACGAACGTAATGCACGGTATTGTGTTCAGTGAGTGAATGATAAATACGTTTTGGGTAAAATATGAAAATGTAATTCATTATGAATGATTGATCTTTATGTAAAGTGTTTTGTTGGTGACTTCAACAAAGAGGTATAAATGACTATTCATTTTATTTCGTTTACCTACTCTCTGAATGTTCTGAGAAACATTCAAATCTATATTTCGCCACCCCTCCATGCCATATCCCTCAATATCCGTGATCACACTAATATTATAAAGGCGAAAGTTTGTGAGTGTCTGTGTTTATATGTTAGTTACTTCTTTACGCTCAAACGGCTGGACCAATTTTGATAAAATTTTGTATGGAGGTAGCTGACACCCTGGATTAACATATAGGCTACTTTTTATCCCGATATTCCCACGGGATCGACATTTACGCGGGTGAAACCGCGGGCTAGTTGTATATAAAATTCAAAGTCCTGACTGACTGATATATCAACGCACAGCCTAAACCGCTGGTCCTAGAGACATGAAATTTGGAGAGTGTGTTCTTTGTGAAAAGTAAGGTATCCAATAAGAAAGGGTTTTTTGAAATTCCACTTCTAAGAGGGTGAATGGGGGGAGGGTGAAATTTCACGCGGACGAAGTCGCGGGCAGAATTTTTACGATTACTGGCCACTAGCACCCGTGTGTTATATTAATGTCGCCATTGTAGCAGCACGTTGTATGTAGATTACACCACTGAACCCCAAATCTTGGAAATATATTCTAATAAGCGATCGTATTGTATTACAGATTCTTGGAAACAATCTAATAAGATCCTAATACTCCTTTCTTATCCAATTCCAGATTATTCGAAGAAAACGAGGACCTACTCCATCTATTCGAGAAATTCGGCGAACTCAAGACTGCTGAGGCACAGATGAGCTCCGAGGAGTTGGCTGAACATGCTACAAAGGTCATGCATACCCTGGATGAGGGTATCAAGGGTTTGGGAGATGTTGACGCGTTCTTCGCATACATACGGCATGTTGGAGCCACGCATCATCAGGTGCCAGGGTTTAAGGCTGAGAATTTTTGGGTGAGTTCAATGTTTTTAACCGACTTCAAAAAAGGAGGTTCTGTATTCGACGAAGTTTGCCGGGTCAGCTAGTTTGAAATATATTGCTAATACCTTCATTCATTAACATTGGTCAGCAGTAAAGTTAATGAGAATAGCATTGGATTTTATAAAATGAGCCAACATTTTCTAACTAATGCACACGTCCTCTAGAATTAATTGCATAAGTTGACGCCCGCGACCAACTCTCACACTGTCGACAGTCAACAGAAAGCGTGTAGATACTTCTACCACAGAATACTTAAAGTACTACGTACAGAAAGGCCACTCCCTTCCCCGCACTAACATCAGTTACCGCACCTCACCCCGCACTTCGGCGTATTCGTCGCAGTTCTTTAACAAGAGCGCTCGCAAACACAAGTACCTCACGCACACATTCATACTTATACAAACGTCATTTTTTAATGTAGTAGTAGTAGGTAATTATTTTGCGAGCGTTGTATGGAGTGTCCGGGGTGTACTTCTATAAAAAAAAAAAAAACTTTAAAATTGTGAATTGTTAAAAAAACAAACTTGTACTTAATACGACATACAGTGCAAATAGTTAGTGCCAAGCACTTGAATATCTGAGCAAAATAAAAATTCTGAAAGCCAAAATTGTGTTCTCAAATATATTTACGCAATTCGAATACCGTTAGTACCTGGCTCTCTGCCAATCTTGAAGGCAAAAGAGCATGAACGTTAAGCATCTCATAATTCCCGGATGAAAGGTTAACTGAAAGTACCTGAAACGTTCATAAAAGATCTACTGACGCCGTCTTTTTACTCGCCATGTTTAATAATAACCGGCCAAGTGTAAGTCGGACTCGCAAACGAAGGGTTCCGTGCCACAAGGAAAAAAAAGGCAAGAAAATCACGTCTGTTGTATGGGACCCCCCTTAAATATTTATTCTACTTTAATTTTATTACTTATTTATTATTAAAGTAAAAATACAACTGAGTATTTTGTGAATATTTCAAGTGCCTACCTGTTGCCATTATTGATATCGAGCAAAAAAGGGCAAAAAAATCGCGTTTGTTGTATGGGAGCCCCCCTTAAATACTTATTTTATTTTGTTTTTAGTATTTATTGTTATAGCGGCAACAGAAATACATAATTTATGAAAATTTCAACTGTCTAGCTATTGCGGTTCTTGAGATACAGCCTGGTGACAGACAGACGAACGGACAAACAGCGAAGTCTTAGTAATAGGGTCCCGTTTTTACCCTTTGGGTACGGAACCCTAAAAAATGCAATATCGACTTACCTATTTTATTTTTGTGAATTTTGTAATTGTGTGGTTTTAAATTCATGGGGAATTTGCATTTGTATAGAGTGGGATGACAACTACCTAATTAACCCGAATGGTGAGGCATTGGCACTGGCATGGTGTTTGTTTGTCAGCCGCTTTTCATCGTGAAAAAGTTCGATTGCTTGAGAAATCAAGCCTATTCTATGAGCAGTAAATAGGCCACCAATTTCTAACTGTGGATTGAAATAACGACTAAAGTTAACCAAAAGGATAAGCGATAGAAAACTCCTGTTTTTTTTTTATTTGAAATGGGCTTGCTCTTGACTCTAGCCTAGGTCAAAGGTGACAGAGACAATGTCGACGATGGAGCGAGCTTACCCAGAAGAAGCCTGTTCACTCTCACTTTGAAGAGATTCGGGTTGTATGCGCTCGGAAAAACAGACTGATAATAACCGATTTTTGTAGCTATTGGAGGTCCAGGATTTAATAAACTAGTTAAAATCATGATTAGTGCCCAGCCAGCGAAGTAATTGCGTAACACACTATAAGTAGCAATGGGTTTCATTTTGACAGTTTAACAAGATTCATTGCGTTATTTACGTTGTTGCGAACACACATTTTTCGGACAATATTTATGAAGTAATGGATTGATTGATTTTGTAGAGGGGCTTGGCTGTTAAATAATAACAGCCGCACAGATCGATCGATCAGGTTAAGCTACGCTTGCCGTGGTTGGTCTTTGGATGGGTGACCATCTTTACATACCGAGAATCACGTTAAGCCGTTGGTCCTGGCTGTCATTCGTGGATCTTTGACAGTCGTTACGGATAGTCAGGAGCCCGAAAGTCTAACAACCAGTCTTACCAAGGGGTGGGCCATTCCGCTCAATTAGGCCGACTTTTGTTTGCAAATGGTAAGGACATTTGGTGCGTGTTGATTGCAATAATAAATTAAATAAAGGTGTTATACTTTTTTAGATAGCGGCGCCATACGTAAAAACATGTAAGAAATGTCATATAAAGTAAAAAAAGAATGCAGCTATGATATTTAATTTATTATTAGCATATATTCGCAGTTAGTGGATTTCCGCGGAATTACCCGGGTATCGTATTACCCAGTACATAACTGGGTTGTGAAGGTCAGATAGGCAGTCGCTCCATGTAAAATACTGGTATTGAGCTGCATCCGGTTAGACTGGAAGCCGACCCCAACATAGCTGAGAAAGGGCTAGGGCTAGGCAGATGATATGAAGTAATGGATTAGCAATATCCTTCGAAATTATTCAGATTAAGATTGATAGTGTGTTACGCAATTAGGGTGCAGTTTAATGACCTGCTACTAAAGCTAACATAGGAACACCCAATAACACAATCATGTTATCGTATGTTTGGGTTATCTAGAAAATAGCACATACATGTATGTGCTATTATATATACAGAGTGGTCAAAAAGTCGAAGATCAAACGAAATAGGGAGATAAAGGAGGCCATTTCCAACAAAAAATATTTCCACAGCATTCAATTCAATTCAATTTATTTATTCATCAGATATAAGCTAACAGTTTACACCAAATCGCTTATATCTATGCTAATTCTACAAAATTACATTAAAATTTGCCAGCATTGCCATAATTCAATTGCCCTAAAAGCTATGAATATTTTTGTATGCCGAGTTCTTTTACAATTAGACCAATTTAAAATAAATGTGACATAAAACAAACGGTGTTGTATTATTACTAGATAATGTACAAAAGTTCTATTGGGGCTCTGGGTACCAAATTTCAAGAGCAATAATTTTTTTCCAAAAATTTTGAAGCGTTACCAAAAATTATTTCTCAAAAAAAAAACTTACAAAGTAAAGACCTCCTTTATCTTCCTATTTCGTTTGATCCACGACTCTTTAACCATCCTGTATATAGGACTCCCTAGAAATCCAAAATCATCCCTAGAAATAGGACTTGAACCTAAGGCTTGCCATTTATCTCACAACCATGCACCAAAGACGCGCTAAAACTGCTTCTACAATACTCGTATACAGCAGAAAAGTTAATTAAAACCAGAAAGACAGTTTACCTTGCCACAAACATTAATTAATTACTTAGAACGCCAGGCCTCTCAGTGTTTAAATTAACAAGAACTTAATACAAGTATAATACTTCAGACAGACGGCTAGCGAAGAAATAATTGGAAAATACTGAACGAAAGGATGTTTCTATAATCGCTTAAGTAGAAACTTTGCCGATGCACTTAGGCACGGGCGGCGTCCAGAGGCAGTGAAGTATTCACCAACTATAATAACATTAATTGAATAAAAATATTTTTCTACCAAACCAACACAAGTTGTTTTTGTGTCATTTAATATACTTTATTGCAAAGGAAAGGATACTTAATAATACATTACATCTATAAAGAAATTCAATTAGTAAAAAAAAAAACTGACACTCCGGGAGTGCCGACAGAAGTAAAAAAAAAAACAAACAGAATACTTTGCTATCACTCACTGACATATCGGATATACATTAAAACCGAGTACATCCCGAGGACAGCCGAACACATCCGAAGCGGTGTCGGTTACGGTAACAGTGGCGCGAATTCAATGGTTTTTCCCCAATCTCAAATAATGCCCAACTAACCAACCAAACCAAAAATGCTACGGGTTTTTTGAACGGGTTGTGTGGGTTACCTTAAACTGTAGGGAAATAGTGCCCTACTGTTTCAGGTCGTATGATAGTTTCAAAGGTCGGAATTTATCCGGGTAAGATGAAGGCATCATACGGTCGAAGATTTGCTAAGGCGGTGTCCTGCGTGAGCGACGAATACGACGCGACGCGACGCAACACGACGCGACGTAATGCGACGCGATGCTACACGCAACAAATGTCCCACGTGATTTTGGTCGTTACTTCTCGAATCATGGAGAGTACAGTACAATTTTAACAGGAAACCGTCAATGGGGACAACGGGAATACATGTTAATTATTTTAATTGAGTTAGTTTCGAATGGGGACAACGGGAACAGACGGAAAGTTCATATGTAGTTCGTGATGTCGCGTCTGGTCGCTCTCAAAACAAGTACGCGTTACGTCGCGTCTCGCCGCAGACTGTCATATAGGACGCAAGCAGGGTATGCCGTTGAGTTGATCGCGTTCGTCGCGTTCGCAGCGTCGCGTCGCGTCGTATTCGTAGCTCACGTAGGAAACCGCGTAAGGCTAGTAGGTTCCGGGCGCATGTTATAGTTATCGCCACGAAAGATGAGACTTGACCCTGCCTCCCGCGCTCTTTCCGCCGCCACTATGACGCCCGGTCCCGTCCCGCGCTCAGACCTCATACCGCTAGAGACCTAAAATCGTGTACTGCGCAAGTCAAACCACGTGGTGTGTCAAGTCTCATCTTTCGTGACACGCATTATACGCCTACTTCCTCTTCTACACAAAGTTACTTTTTGTTAAGATGAAAGCGCCAAGTTACTACGTGAATTCTTTATTTCTTTTTACAATTTACAGGTCTGTATCAAGTTGTGTGATGATCAAAACATGATTCGAGAAAGAGAGTTATATTGATGATTTCAATGATTATAATTCAGTAATTATTTCATCACCATGCACTGCTCTCAAAACGGTGAAGGAAAACATCGTGAGTAAACCGGCATGTCTTAGAACCAAAAATTCGAAGACATGTGACATCTACCAACCCGCACTGGGCCCGCGTGGTGGATTACGGCCCATTCCCTCTCACAGAGAGGAGGCCTGTGTCCCAGCAGTGGGAACATTATAGGCGGATTAATTATGAATGAATGAATATGAATTTCATATCTGTACGCGAATCTTATTGTGAGCAACATAGAACCTGACACTGACTATGACACTGAATAAAACGTAAGAAAATTTGAAGTGACTAATAACACGAGCATATTTACACCCATACGCTCATAATTTTGCAATAGATTTTCAACAATCTCTTTGTAATTATCACTTTTTTTACTGCCTAAAAAATTTTCAAAGACCTCTACAGGGTGTTACAGAAAGGGCATATCAATACAAACGGGTTGAAGAGTGTATCTGGTCTAGAATCTCTGTACAAAATTTCAGCTCAAAAGCAGTAACTTTGAAAATGCTTAATATTTTTTTTATTTCGATAGTTTATTGAATTGAAATCATAACAAACGTGTCACCGCACTACGAGGGTCATTATCCATTATCTGTAGTGTGTCTGTGCGCCTATTACACGCCCATCACGCCGCCGCGCGCCAGTGCAGCGCCGTGATGTCGAAATAAAAAAAATATTAAGCATTTTCAAAGTTAATGCTTTTGAGCTGAAATTTTGTACAGAGATTCTAGACCAGATACACTCTTCAACCCGTTTGTATTGATATACCCTTTCCGTAACACCCTGTATATCTCAGAATTGTGACGTTTGTGCTGCGAAAAAAAAAAAAAAATTTAATTACCGTCCATAGCCTACATAAATAATATAAGTACGAGTATGTTTCATTTCATGAACAAAAATATTTTTTTTGTAAACTGGTGTAATCAACGTCTTTCTACAACACATTTCGTTACTTAGTTTACCGTACTGCTTACACAAAAACACAATGTTTCCAGCACCGTGTTCTAATAACCATTCCTCCTTTGCTAAGTACCTCTGCGCTTTCCCCGAGTCGTTTGCAACAAACATGTTATTTCAAGATGGAAATGAATCAACGTGTAAAAAGCACGCGATATAAAATACACTCGTATAGCGTGCTTAATTTGGTAGTGTCGTTATAATGTGAAGTTTGTATTATTGAGTTTCCGATGAACTGTGCAAGAATTGCAAAGTTTTGATTGAAGAACAATATCGCTTGGAAACTTTGTTTTTGTTATGTGGTTGAGTTTGCTTTACTAAAGTTGTTTCTTTTTAATAAAGGTCCGTTTATTCAATGTAAAGGGGATAAACGCTGTTATTATTTTTGATGAACAGACAGTAGCTCATTTTTGTTTCTTTTTGCGTCCATATTAGTACGTCTTTCTTTATTTCTACCCTGCTATTTTTACTCCATAATTATAAGATTTCTATTTCATTTGAAGTCAGCGCAGCATGTCTTACTCTACCAACCCGCACTGTGCCCGCGTGGTGGATTATGGCCCAGTCTCTCTCTCTCACAGAGAGGAGGCCTTTGTCCCAGCAGTGGAAAAGTTGTAAAAGAAAGAAAGAAAAAAGTATTTATTGCGACTCGTAGGTACAGGAAGATGTAGGCAGGGAGGTTGTAGGCTAATTATGCAGCATATCTTTTTCCATGAATTATTTCAGAAATCACCCCTTTCTAGCCAAATCGTCTCCCACACAATCTATCCACCGTTTCTTTGGTCTTCCCCTTATCTCAACACATTTTACGAAGGAATTTTCGAATTTTTCACACCATATTTACGCTGCAAGGTACACGACATATTCAGCCTAAGTGAGGGAGCTTCAAACTTCGCTGTAGCATGCATTAGCGACGCTCGGACACTTTCGAAACTATTCACAAGTGCTCGCAAACGGAGCAGAGCTAGCATAACATCTTGCATGACAGCATGAATTCTATGATGACTTAGATATTGAACTTACGTTGTACCTAGGACGTTTAAGATGAGAGGCTTCTTGACGATTCAAACTGTCAACACACAACGTGTTTTACAACACAACGTGTCTATACAACGTGTTTTTTTATATCCCATAACTCTAGGGGGTCATTTTACTCCTCATTATGAGCAACTTTTACTATGGGAGCAAACCTGAAATCGCGAAAATAAAAATCAGCTGTTCCCTACATTTATGTTCGCATACCTAACTGGTCACGGTGACCAATCTCAATGGAAATTAGCCAGGCACGCAGGATTCATCATAGTGCACAAGTGTGTACGTAAACACAGGTGCACTCTCTGTTCCTTTACTCCCATAGTCAGATGGGACGGCAATCCGACACGACCGAGGAGAGATCAGGCGCAGGACCAACGGCTTTACGTGTGGCTTTAGCAATATAACCAATTTAGCAGTTCCTTTATAATGCACAAAATTCAAAATGTACCAATTGCCCAATACGTATTTCTGCAGTTGTCGATTCACCCACAAATAAATTAACTTAGTGGGAATAGCCTTTTTTTTTCTCTCGCGGTGGAAATCCTCATGGACTTCCTCTATCGTGGAGGTGACAGAGGGGCATGCCGGACTCTTACCGGCTAAAACCACTGCGTTGTTCCACCTCTACCTATGGCCGGGGGTGCGGGATTCGCATAAGCATTCACCGCTCCCCCGACAGGCCTCGACCCGCTGTTCAGCTCCCGAAAAAAAAAAACGATTCGCCTGTTTCCTACGAATGAACCAATAAGTCTATTCAACTGTACTGTTATTGTAACCCATATCAGCCTTATAGAAGGATAAATGCTCACAGATTATTTGTTGTTAGCAAACAGATTCCGTATCGGTTGATCGCCTTTCACACAATATCCACCGATGAGGCTAATTATTGGCCAAATACTTCGAACGACTTGATTAGCGTAGCATTGTTATTCAAACAACAGCCTAAATCAATATTTCCTTTCTTATTTTTTTTTACCACTGCTGGGCAAAAGCCACCCCCATTTTCTTCCACATTTCCTTGTGCTGTGCCTTCTCCGTCCAGTCGGTTAGGAACGAGTCTAAATCATCACGCCAGCGTTTCTTAGGCCTGCCTTATCAAAATAATATATTATTCTCTTCTTAAACACTGTCAAAATGTTAATCATAGATACTAGCGAACGCATTGAGAGTTCCGTACTATTTTTTTGAAGTGAAACTTCTTTACGCACGCTTGACTTGGGGAGTAAGCTGGCGAACGCGTGACGTAAGCGTTACGAAAAGTGTGATCGGGCGAGGCGAACGGGAGTTGAGTGGGGGATATAAGCAAGAGAAAGCAGTGCGCGCGCACATTTTCTTCCTCTCTTCCTCTCATAGCCAAATACGTTTTAAGTTACACTTCAGTCGTGTGGTCATAAGCACACTCGTTTTTTTTTTTTTGTTTATTGATAAATCAGACCTAGATAAAGTGGATAAAACAGATTAAAACAGAAGAACAACTAGCAGGGGATCCGGGGGAGGCGGGGGTGGATCGTTCAGGGGATCAGACTAGAATAAATCCATATAACACATAAATAAAGGGTTTTATCAATTATCAAATCAAAGGAACTACGCGAAGGAACTAGTGAGCATAAACGTAAGAAAGTGGTACGAAACAGTGTAAAAGTGCAAATTGACACTATTCTTAATTATAACATAATCTATCTCGTAAAATATTAAGTTAGAGTTATATTGCTTAGTAGTCTATTAGGCTAGATTGTAATCAATTAACTAAGAACTTTAGTTCTTATTAATAAAGATGAAGAAAAAAAAAGTTATCCAAAAAAAAATACGTTTAAGGTCACACCCCCGGCAGGAACGAAGTTTAAAATAAAAATCCAAAAGGCGGCTCTGAAAATTTTAAAATATTAGCAGCCGCCATCTTGGATTTTCATTTTGACCTCACTATCGCCTACAGTACGGAGTACCCTTGAAAACCTTGAAAAAGATACCCATGACGAAAACTTTTAAATTTTTTGCGGCCGCTATCTTGGATATTTCTTTTGACCTCACTATCGGCTTCAGCGTCCTCGAAAAACATGAAGGCTATCCTTCTCTCTCTCTGACTCTCTCTATTATATGTAATAAAAAGTCGCTGCAGGAGGCATAACACTTTTCGTAACGTGACGATTTCTCCCAGTTTATTCCTACTGCAAGCTTCGTTCAAGAACTTCGTTCCCAAAAAATAGTCTTTGCACCCATTTTAGCACAGATTTTACAAAGAACAAATTCATAAAACTTCATTTTTCTTTTTACAGAAAATCGAGCAGCCATTCTTGCAAGCAGCTCAAACGACCCTCGGCGAAAGATACACTCCGAACATAGAAAATATATACAAGAAAACCATCAAGTTCATCTTAGAGAACCTGGTGAAAGGCTACGAGGACTCCAAGGTGGAAAACGGGAAGGCACAATCTTGACAGGAGAACTTTTGAGACTTATTTTAGTATGATTATAAAACTATGGATACCTTTAGTAAATATTTAGCAGTTAGAGTTAAAATTTGGCAGTTTTAAACTCGTTAATAACAAATTGACAAAAAATATTAAGTTACCCCGTTTGGCTGGGGTACCCTAGCTGAGGTACTGAGACCAACTGTGATTAAAATCTATAAAGTCAAAAAGAGGTTCATCTATTAAAAAGGTGTGCATCAGTAGACTCGCATACAGTTTTTAGAAGTTCATTCATTTCAAAAAGTATCCATTATTAGATGGTCAATAAGTTTTTAGAGGATCAGATAAATATTTTCTTTTCCCAAATTACCGCTAAATTAACAATAGCCTACAAGATGCTACTGACTTAAAATTGGACTACTCTGTAAAAATATATGTATGGTCGTACATAAAAACAAATGTACGCGTCGACTTGAGAACCTCCTGATTTTTTTTTTCCTCGGTTTATATTTACTTTTTATTTGACAAAATCCACCCATACTTTCACAAAATATTAATATAATTGTAATTTTTTTATTCATTTATTTACAAGTTTAATTTAATTATATTTTTCAAATTACTTATATCCTTATTTAACAAAATTAAAACCTAACTTAACTAAAACTATACACAAACTAAAATAATAATATAATTAATTAAACCTACTTACAGAAACAAATCATTTATCACTTAATTTAATTCACTTTTATAAACACTAAACTTGGGACCTCTGCCAAGATCTACAGTGAAGTTTTGCCAAGTTTTAGCTCTAACTTACGGGAATTACTTAAGTTTATTTTTTGCTCTTAAGATTTGTGTTCAATTCTCTACAGCTTCGCAAAAAGTCTAGAAACGGTACTACAATATTTTTTATTTCTTGTCAGCTGTAATCAGTTCATGATTATCTGAAATTCTACTACTGGAGTAATTTTTAAGCATGCATCAGCAGCATTTTATATATGTTATCAAAAAAAATCGGTTGTTTCATAGAAAAGTGCAATAGCTACTACGTCGTCAAAATCAATGGAATAGATTTTTTTTTAATATCCGACTCAAAATTTAAACGCAGGTTGAAATTTGGTGCAACATAGGGGATAAATACAAAAACGTATCTGTATACGTTATATTGTCGTTGTGTATGTTGCACCACCCATGTTTTGTCTCTGCATCGCCCTAATGTCGACTAGTAGAAAATGCCTCAGGCATTAAATCCACCTTTGTACGGAATTTTTTTCTTGTGCATAAAGTTATAAAATACACAAATAAAAATAGGGGAAGTCTCGCAGGATATGTAACCTCTTCGTTATATTTTTATTGTTGTATAAGCAACATCACCGCCACTGTTTCTAGGTACTCTTTTTTGCCAAGCTGTTAATAAGCCCATAAGTTATTGTACAGAAAATACTGCCAAGTTTCATTTTGTGTATAAAAAATCCTACATTACCTCCTTCCACGCGAATATTTACGAGCATTTACCAACAAAAACCACGAATTTACAAACGGGAGAGCGTCATTAAAATGCATGCACACTTTATTTTCGAATCCATCCGGATTTCAGGCAGAAATCCGCTTTATAAGATTTCAGAAGCACGAACCGTCATTGATTTATTCACTGCAAACATTCGATATGAATTTGTGATTTCGTTCTCAATCATGAGGTCAGGAGAAAATATAAGCGTGCAGTTTGTTTTGGCGAGTCTTTGAAGTCACTGCATGTCTAGGAATAATTTTTAATGCCTCGAAATGCTCGCGAATGTATAAGTACAGGTACATATCGTACATAGGTACAGTCAGCAAAAGAGATAAGTACGCAGGATCGTCGGATATAGGTGAAGTTTAGTATGAAACCGATTGATGTTGTAGACTGAAATTTAATTTAATAAATGAGCTGTTTGTTTTCTATTAATAAAATTAAATTTGATTCGAGAAAATCCATCGGTTTCTTACTAAAATTCAACTGCACATTATCTCTTTTTTTGACTGTACATATGATATGAAATAAATTATTGTGGTAATATTTGTAGGAGTTCAATTCACAAAACTGCTTTCTTAATTGTCTCCCAGCAAACTAATTGCGTAACACACTATCAATCTCAATCTGAAGCATTTTGAAGGATATTGCTAATCCATTGCTTTATTTGTTCGAAAAATGTATCTGCTCACAGCGTAAATAACGCAATGAATGTTGTTGAACTGTCAAAATGAAAGCCATTGCTACTGACAGTGTTACCCAATTACCCGGCTGGTATTTGGTACCTATTTCACGCCACTTTATGCAACTTATGCATGGGTTGGCTTAAAGATTACTTTTACCGTTTTCTGAACAATAACTTTATTTTAATATTAAGATTTTACCCAACAATGTTGTATTAAATAAATAAGTATTATTACTATAACAATTAAGGCATTTAGATCGATTAAGTATGAAACTGGCTTATAAACCTGACTAGGTTGTGTGTAGCTAATATTTTGCCTAGGTAAGAAATCATCATCAAAAGTCATTTATTCAATTTAGGCTGAAAATTATCTACCTAGTCCTCTCATATTTTTTACAATGTTACACCGACAAAACTTATTTTAAAAAAAGGCAGGACCTATTATGACGAAACTTTATATGTAGTATACAGAATGTTTTTTTTTTACCGGTTCCAAATTTTTACAGGATGTTCTACCCATAAATATGAACAACTTTCACTATGGGACCAACTCTGAAATCACGAAAAAAATCAGCTGTTTAATACAAAACTTCAATACCTACTTGACCAAAATGTATGAAACAGCTGATTTTTTTCGTGATTTCAGAGTTGGTCCCGTAGTGAAAGTGGTTCACATTCATGGGTAGAACAGCCTGTAAAAATTTGGAATCGGTAAAAAAAATCATCCTGTAGATGGAATATTTTATTTCAGAAAAAGTCCATAGTAGTACAGACACGGATTAACATAAAAATTCAGCGTGGACCTACTTAGCAACAATAAGAGCTATCAAAATAATTTAGGGCCATTTTTATGCGAAATGTTCTCTAAACTTCGTTAAACGAAAGATGTTAGAAATATTTGAGCTGTTAATCTATACTAATAATATAGCTGAAGAGTTTGTTTGTTTGAAAGCGCTTATCTCTGGAACCAGTCGGATTTAAAAAATATTTTTTCATTTGATAGCCCAATTCTTGAGGAATTCCCTTGGCGTGAATGTTGGAGAGAGAGGGAGATGGTTAGGTGTTTCATAACGGCTTATTTTTGATGTAGAAGGGCCAGTCCAAAGATCCGATTGAGGCTCTTTCAGTGTAATGGCTCCTACGATGCCTTCACATATTTTAGACTTATTTTGGATGGAATCCTCTATGTATCCCTCTACAACTGCATTGGACTTCCAGCCTCCGTGGCGCTTAAGGGACAGGAGATCAGCTCCGGAATCAGCCAAAAGTGTGGCTGAAGTTCGTCGGAAACAATGACCCGTGTACAACAGGGGTTGTGGAAGTTCAAGAAATGTTGCTATTTCTCGTGGGATACTGCCAATTTTATTAGTACCCATAGGCTGTCTAACACACTTTCCATTGCGATACTGTAGAAAAAATCGATTGATTGGAGTGTTAGGCGGGCGTAAGGCTTGATATTTCTCAACAATCGTTACGTATTCCTTGCGAATGACGAAGTTGCGGTCTCTTTTTGTCTTTGTATTAGGTAAATTAATTAATAGTAAGTCATCTGAATGTTTCTCAATGTTTTTGACATTAAGTTGTGTTAGTTCATTAGTTCGACATGCTCCGTTTATTCCAATAATAAGAACAACCTGTAACGTAAAGAGTATTGTAGTAGATAAATGAATAAAATTGATATGAACGCATAATTATGCCTATCAACATCTACTAAGTATACTATTTAATTGAGATTAATATACTTAAGTAGATACTGAATGTGCAACTGACTTACTTTTGCCGCCAAATATACGGAATCGGGTGCTTCGTTAAGAAACTTTTCAATATCAGATACTGTGAAAACCTTCGATTTTTTTGGTTGATGACCAGATGAGGCTCTTTTTAAAAATGCCACTAATTTAGGATAGGTATCGACATGTTTGTCTTTTTTCATCTTTATTGTTGCTTTTATCATCGAATACGTACTCCATAGAGTGCTTGCTTTCTTGTTCTCGGATAATTCTATAAAATATGCCAGCAAAACGTTTTCTGAGAAAGTTTTGGCTCCTTTTGCTAGTCGCCACGTGTTGAACATATCGTACTGTTTTAAATACTTCTCGCGTGATTGTTGAGGGAGAAAGCTCATTTGCGCATTATTAACAGTTTCAGTCAATTCTGTTGGCGTCAAGCAAACTTCCTCGTCGCTAGAATCACTCATTTTAGTTTTTTCACTTGTTTTCAAGTTTCTTGTTTTTAATATAAGGTTTAACAATGACGTGAAAAAATGCCGCGTAAAGAACCGCGTACAAAGCAAATTGAAAAAAGAACACCAAGAAGGTTCCGAGTCTGAGTTTTTAACAAATTAAAAAAAAGTTGTATGATATATTCGGCACCATAGAGGTAGCAGTAAATAGGTTTAATGTTTTTTTTAATTCACAAACTTAGTGCACACGATGTTCTAAATTCAATTTACTTTATCCTCTAGAGAATAAAAACGGCTTTTCCACTCAGATATTGAAGATTAAAAATACTCTTTCCGAGATGGTGGGATGAAAAAGTATTTTTTCTTTTTATTATTATTGTTATATTTTTTTATTTAACTAACTCATAGTCCTTTCGAACTTATTTTCGACGTAAAAGATGAGGTTATCTGCAGTACGTATACTTTTTTGACCCCAAATGTAACTTTACATAAGGATATACATAGTTAATGTAGGTACTACCTAAGTTAAATATGTCTACAAATAAATCTGTTATTTAGTTTCTTATTACATACAATTAAAATACCTATATATTATTATAAATAATATTCATAAATAGATGGAAAATACGTACATTTTTTTAGTTATGTCTATTAAGTTTATTTGTAACAGTTATTTGAACTATGGATGATAATGAAAATTCTGGTCATTGTAATTTTTATTAAATGTTATTATAGATATCATATAAATATATTTGAATATTTATCATATTTGTTGTGTAGTTTTCGTTCCATTAACCATGACTTAATGGTGTATCTTGGTAAACGTTCCACAAAAGTTTTAATCGAAATTTACACGCGCTCTCAACTTCCTGCAATACCCCAAAACTAATTAAAAATATCCCTGAATAATACCTACGCATCAAAATAAACGTGATGGCCGAGTGGTTAAGGCTCGCCTCCCATGCACAAGATTGTTGGTTCAAATCCAAGTACAGACGCCAGCACATCAATCTACCACAATCTGTCAAATTTCTTTAATAGATTTTGTATTTAAATATAATGATCACCAAAGAAATATACTGAACACCAAAAAATTTAGTCTAAAATTACATGAGTTCTAGCTGGGCACCTCGAGGTTAGGTTTGGTTAGGTTACTTTAAACCCTTTACACAGAAAATGGGATGCAAGAGCGAGCAAATGAGAATACAAATACCTTTGGCTGATCATTTACTATTTTTGGCAGTAAAAAGTGTTTTTTTGATGTTATATTTTACTTTATCTGGTGATAAGTTAAACATAAGCCTTCGATTTTCAACTTTAGCGCTGGTTCAAAGTTGATTGGGTTTGACAGTTTCGGGTAAAATGATGTGCTGGCGCCTGTACCAGTGTGACATTCTCAATTCGTATCAGGACCCTAATTCACTATGACCCCTTAACTATTCCTTACTTCGAACTCACGTCAATTCCTTAGCTAATCCTGCCTATCGCGCGATTTCGTTTATTTAGTCATAGAGAATTACGGACCAGCCAATCAATTCTGTAAAAAAATATCACCGTGAAAACTTAGGTGAAGTGAGCTTGAGTTTGTGCGTGTGTGTGTGTGTTTATATGTTTGTTCCTCCCTCACGCTCAAACGGCTGGACCAATTTTGATAAGATTTTATATGAAGGTAGCTGACACCCTGGATTAACATATAGGCTACTTTTTATCACACTAATATTATAAAGGCGAAAGTTTGTGAGTGTGTGTATGTGCGTGTGTTTATATGTTTGTTCCTTCTTCACGCTCAAACGGCTTTAACAATTTTGATAAGATTTTTTATGGAGGTAGCTGACACCCAGGATTAACATATAGGCTTCTTTTTATCCCGATATTCCCGCGGGATCGAATCTTATGCAGGTGAAACCGCGGGGCGCTGCTCTAGTAGTATAATATAGTTAAAATTATAAGATTTTGTATGGAGGTAGCTGACACCCTGAATTAACATATAGGCTACTTTTTATTGCGATATTCCAACTGGATCGAAACGTATGCAGGTGAAACCGCGGGGCGCAGCTAGTAGTATAATCAAATCGACAACCCATCTTGAGCAAGCGTGGTGATTAATCCTCGTGGTCTATACCCTGCAGGTGCGACAATATTAGGCTGGTATTATATCAAGAGAAACTAGTATCAACAGCTGTTAGCTGTAGGTCTATCGATATTTTTCAAGCAACGAACGACCTCGCGTAAAGGTAATCTACATAATATAATAGGTATTATATACATCTACATATAATCTGCGAGCTAATCCCGAAAGGCGGAATCAAACGCCTTTGTTTCGCTGTTACAAGCGTGAAAGGAAATGTTCAGAGGTGCTTAGGAAACCTTGAGAATGCCTTTCTTGGTTCCAGATCAAAGAATATGCCTATCTATGTTACGGGTTTGGTTTCCGCAATTAATCCTTCAAGTGGACCATTTTCTATAGGTATTTATTTCAATTAAGTAGGTAATCCATTTTGTATGTGGTCGTGGAAGAAATAGCAAAATATTTAATAAGTAGAAATCGACTCCTATAATTTGCTGATCGTTAAGAGGAAATGCGGTCGGAGAGACTTTTGAGAAAGCCTAAGTAAAAAGTCATAATTCGAGGTATGGCTCTCGCCTATTTCCTCCTCCAATATTGGACCAATTTAAAAGATATTTCATAAACTGAATAAGAAGGATATATACTGTGTCCCTATGTTTTTCTTTTTTCATTAATAGTTGTCAATTTTATACACTAGGCCTCTGTTGACATCGGCAATTTTGAGCATTTATTAAGGGTTCTAGTGCTTATAAAAATAATGTAACATCAAAAAGGAAAACATAGGGACATACAAGTAGTTAACAATTATTATTCTGAAAAAAATCATTGCTTTATGGTCATTAACCAAAAAGAAAACAGGCAAGAGCGTTTCAATGGAGAAAATACCAACCGCATTTCCTCTTAATGGTTACTTTTGGGATTTGTGTAAATTGTGACTAATAAGAATCACAGGCTTTATTTTTCAGTTAATACTAGCTTCTGCCCGGGCTTCACCCGCGGAGATGTCGGAAATTTCGTGAATTTGTATAAGATGTGATACTTTCGCTTAGTTTTTGTTTTGACTTATGTGTATTAGATCTTTCCAGTAATGTTTACAGGTAAAATTACTGACTTACAACGTCTGAAAGGCATCATTTTGTAACAAAAACGGGCAGCAGTAGCCAGATTTGTTCATCATCGATTACCTAATAATATTTATAACAATGCAGACCTAGATACTTTTCAATATCTTAATATTTAGCTGAACGATACAAGTGTTATATTTGAGGAGCAATCATTCAATTAGTGTTTTGTCCATAAATTAACGAAATACAACTGAGTATGGAGAAATCATAATATGATCGTAATTATGATTTCTCCATACTCAGTTGTATTTCGTTAATTTATGGACAAAACACTAATTGAATGATTGCTCCTCATTTTTAGTCCTGGCATTTATTATATTCACTCTAAAGGTCTCAACACAAACTTCAAAAAACAACACTACAAAATGATAAATAACTTTAATTTTGGTTTCGCATTTTCGTTTTTTGACACCGACTTCCGAAATTAAAGTTATTTATCACTTTTTAGTGTTTTTTTTTTTAAAGTCGGTCTTTTTTTTTTTGTAAAAAAAGTTTTTAGTTGTACCTACCCCACACAAATTCAATTAACACTTGTGCATTGAAGAATTGAAGACACCGACTAGAAGAATCATCAAAATTCGCATAGAAATGCCGGAGATGCAGTACATTAATGCATATAACTTCGTACATAAGAATAATTACCCAATGTATTATGTACTAAAAACCATCCTGAAAGTATGTAGATCACATTAGTGAAAGAGTTGTCAAAATTGGTTCGTTAGTTTTTGAGAAAATCGCGGACGTAAAAACATACACACATACATGCATACATACGGGTCGAATACAGAACCTCCTTTTTTGAAGTCGGTTAATAACTGCAAGAGTTTTCAGTCATCTGTGATTCGAAGTAGCAGCTTGCTCGCCATATTAATAAAGTTTAGGCTTCGTGCATTATACAATAGTTGCAGAATAGATAGATACTTCCTAGCCTAAACTTGTGCATTCCGGATACTGTGAGGTCAAACAATTCTGGTGGAACTTGGTAAACATATTGTTTTGATATATGAATGGATTATGCTATAAAATACAGCAGAATTCTCTACCGTGAATTTAGATAAGGCTGTAATAAATTCAAACTTCATTGTTCTTTATTTCTTAAATGATAAATGATTTTATTTTTGTAAGTAGGTTTGTACAAACACTTTTACACGTCAATCATATTTTTTTAAAGCTAAATGAGGTCGGCGTTTCCTATCTGACTACTCTGAGAAGAAAGGCCGAAACAAACTTAGAGGTCACAGTCTCCTTTAAAGTCCAGACAAAATCTTGGTCAGATCACATGATCTGACCACGATTTTCAGACACCAATCTACATGGTCTTTACATAAAGACCATGTAGATTGGTGTCTGAAATGGTCTTTTGAGGAAAGAACCACACAGATTGTGTGGACATGTCCAGTCAGTGCACGCATTTGTCGGTAACCGTGCAGCTCAACTCAGAACTTAAGGAGCTCAACGATTTGAAGAACAATACCAAAGACAGAACATTTGGGTAGGCCGCGTAGACTACTGAAACTGCCAAACCATAATTATCTTCATCAACATTTAGCCGAAACACATGTGTTAATAAGATTCCCTGCCACCCGGTTGTATTAAAATAATCTAATAAGCAGTCATAATATTCACAGATAATTACTGCGCAAAATGTAATCAAATTCATAAACCTAACTACATTGTATTGTACTCTGTGCCAAAAGATATATTATCTATGCCAAACGGTCTCCTAAAGGGTTGTGAAGTAGGGGCCGATGGCCAAGTAAGATAATCATTTGGCAACAAACAATAGAGACACTCAAAATGTGTTGAAGTCTAAATAAAATACCTGCCGGTCTGTCCTGTAAAAATCTCAATGTGAAAACCTAGATGAAGTGAGTTGTAATTCCACCTAGTGGTACTAGGGAATAACAGCCGCACAGGTCGATCGATCAGGTCAAGCTACGATTGCCGCTGTTGGTCTGCGGATGGGTGACCATATTTACATACCGAGACCCTTCCGTGCCTCGAAAAGCACTTTATGTGGTCGGTCCCGGCTCTCATTTGTGGATCTTTGATAGTCAGAAGCCCGAAAGTCTGACAAAAGGTCTTACCAAGGGGTATCCTATTACCCAGTAACTGGGTTGTGGACGTCAGACAGGTAGTCGCTCCATGTAAAATAGTGATATTCAGCTGCATTCGGTTAGACTGGAAGCCGATTAACATAGTTGGGCAAAGGCTAGGCAGATGATGGTCCAGTCAGCATCAAAAGTCGATTAACACTATCATTTTTACATGTTATTAAATTGACAACAACTTTTTTCAATAAACTGATTTTTAGTTTTTCACATAATAGACAAGAGCATATGTATTTGACAACCAGTCGGTTATCTTTTAAAGTGAAGGCACGTGAACATATTCGGCAGAAGTTGGCCGTAACATCCCAGCGCTGATTTGCTGGATTCGTTTTCTCCTCTACCGATCATTTTTCCCCTTAGAGTTCGTTTGGTTTATATGTATGTATGTATGTATGTATGTATCTGTGTATATATTGTATTTTATATTCATTTCCTAGCTAGTTCTCCTGTATGTTGCACCTGCCATGTTTTGTCTCTGCATCACCCTAAAGTTGACTGGTAGAAAATGCCTCAGGCATTAAGTCCGCCTTTGTACAGTATTATTTTTTTTACTTGTGCATAAAGTTTCAATAAATAAATAATAAATAAATATATTCTAAAAAAATTTCTTCGTCTGCAATTTTGAACAAATATTTTGCTCAATAACTAAGATTAAAAAAACTGAAGTGTTAATCAACTTTTGATGCTGACCGTACTAGAGATCAACTCTATTGACAGCTCACCTAAGTTTTCGCGATGTGATTTGGCGGAATAGGCCGGCTGGTCAAATTTTTTCAGATACTTAATCATATTATTAAGCAATCGTTAAAAAATTAACTCGGAATCAGCTCTTCCATATAAAATTGCATTACTAGCATAATCACACCACAATTGTTTGGTAATATATCAGTATAAAATACCATTTTTACTTTGAACCTTTTAAGATAAAAAAAAAGTTTAAAAAACTAAAACCGGACTACTATGCCGCTGTACTAAATAAGCTATGATAGCATGCGACCACGGGAAGGTACTTTCTTGTTTCATCCTTTTCAGTAGTCGGGTTTTAGTTTTTAAACTTTTTTGAAGTGAAAACTTCTTTAGCGGCGTTGAACACTTTTTGTAGTGGGTAAAAAATGTTAAACTCGCGTCAGGGCATCGCGTCAGGACACGTGACCGTCAGGAGAGATTTCCCCCCCCCCCCCATCCCTTTCTACGGCGGCGCCAACCGAAGTGAACCAAGTGAGACACGACAAAGATGGCCGAAGAAAATGACATTTGACGTACAAATGTTTGACAAGTCAGTTTCGTAAACAATAGTACTTCGAGGAGCCGCAGTTGTATTTAATTTATTTTGAACTTCTGTTTAACCAATTTAGTTTATTATTATATACCTACCTACAATACAAAATACAAGCGACGAAAAATATAACGAAGCACATTATAGCAACAAGAAATACTGTGGGACATTGCTGCTTTTGTGTGAAAACAATGCTTCCGTGTCGACCACGGAAGTTTACACCCTGCAGGGAGATGCTCCAATAGGGTGTGGCTGTGAAGCTATGTTGCAAAACATGCTCCACGTCCTATCCTGCCTTATTTGTCCTACCCAAAACATGCAGTCAAAGTGACCTCTGCGCTGCCACCGACGACAACGTGGAAGTGGCAATATTTTGAGCCAACAAGATCTAAAGTAAAAGCGAAGAAATTTAGGGAGTAGTTCATTAATAAAAAGCTTGTATACAAATATCAGGTTATTTTTATAATACTTGTACGCACCGGGACTTACAGCTTAGTACGGCTGTTATTCCAAATGCATACAGTGTGGCTAAGTTTGTAACAATTGAGCCTGGTATCTATGGTTACCTCACCCTACTGATTATAAACCTTTTTTTTTTTTTTTTTTTTTTCCGGGGTGGAAAATCCTCATGGATGTCCGCCGCCCTGGGGCGGGCGGCGGGGTCTGTCAGACTCTTACTGACTAAAAACCACCCCGGTGTTCCATCTCACACCTACGCCAGGGGTCGCGGGAACGTACGATCCTTCCGCAACCCCCGGCTGGTGCCGGCCCGCCGCTGCAGGCCTCCTCAGGTCAGGGGGGGGGAGTGAGGTGTTTGACTCCCCCCGCGACGTCTAAAAGGGGCGCGCGTGGAACACTACGCGCCGCCACCTCGGGTCCTAGTGTATGGGGGGCTACGGACGTCCCCGAGTCCGTCGCCCCTGGACCCATTTAGGGGGGCTGGAAGAGCGCGTTGTCCGCCCTCCGCCGACGCCCGGTGCGCCTGCTGCGGGCCGGGTGAGTGGACGAGATCTCCCTCTCCCTTTCCGCAGCCTCCTTCTGCGAGACGACGACTTCGCAGAAGGAAACCACCGCGTCCCAGGACTCTTCGCTGCCGACCATCGACTCGACCACGGCCGGCAGCGACAGGTCACCGCCTACTTCTGAGATGAGGGCACGGCGCGGCTCCTCCCAAGCGGCACACTCTGCCAGCGTATGCCATGCCGTGTCCTCCCGGCAGTCGACGCAGTGGTGACACCGGGCGTCCGGCTCCCTGTTTATGCGACACAGGTACTTCCCGAAGCAACCATGCCCCGAGAGCACCTGCGTCACCCGAAACGACAGGGAGCCGTGCCTCCTTCCGAGCCAGTGCTCGAGTACCGGCCGGACCGCCTCGATAGTGACGAGGCCGGCGGTAGGGCGTGAAAGCCTGTCCCGCCATTCCGCCACCAGGACCTCGCGAAGCTGTGACCGACGCAGCTCCATATGGCGCTGCATCAGCCACTCGCCTCGCACCCGCGCTTCCTCGCGCCACCGGTACAGCGACGCGAGTACTTTCGCCTCCAGGTCCCAGGGCGGGGATCCAGCCAGTACGCAGGCCGCCTCGTAGGAGATCGTGCGATACCCCCGGACGACTCTGACGGCCATCGCTCTCTGCGGCTTTCGCAGGACTGCGATACTACCGGCTGTCAGGTCAGTCGCCCAGATTGGGGCCCCATACAGGGCCATCGATCGCACGATCCCCATGTAGAGCCGCCTACAGGCGGCGCTCGGGCCCCCCAGATTGGGAAGCAGCGTTGACAGCGCCCCAGCCGCGCCCAACAACTTGGGCGCCAGCCGCCGAAAGTGGGGGCCGAAATCCCACCGGCTGTCGAGCACCAATCCCAGGTACTTCATGGTAGACTCGACAGCGATCCGGGCCCCCCCACTGATTATAAACCTACAGCAACTACTTAACACCCTAGTTATCCTAACACCCTAACCTATCATACAAGCCTACGGGAGACCTACGGGAACAGACAGAATTGAATAGGGGTTTGTGTACGTCGTGCAATGTGTACACAGGAAATAGTTTTGTCATTGCCGGTCCCACAGACTCATAGAACTGGTGATGGCTAAAGGTGTCTTGGCCATAGTGAGAGGAATTATGGAAGATGAATCAAACTCTACTCCAGCTTGATGACTAATTTATTCATTTACTAATTACTAATTTATGTGGAACGAATGTATGTCGCTCTTGATGCTGACGCTGGCGTATGTAACTCTTGCCTGTTCACGGCTGAACAATACTCTAAACTCTAATTTGGCTTCTAAAACTTGTGCAAGCAGAACAACATTTTTAAAATGTTTGCTTTTCATTTGCCATCTGTGCCATCTCTTCTGTAGGCCGTTTCATTTTCTGCTATTCGTAGTGAAGCACCATCCTTACTAGTCCTATTGACCTGAAATACAAAACTAATGTTATAAATTCTTTCTCTTCATTATCTTATTTATACTGATTTAATTACTCAGTAGCGGCATCAAAATAACAGTCATTATTATTCTTATGGCGGGTTTTTTTTTTGTTACAATGAGTTTTGTACAGGCAAACGAAGTTCTTCGTAAAATTGTAAATTGGATAGGCACCTAATTCGTAAATCACGCCAGGCTGCCCCTGTTTAGCGTTAGTGCTTGTGTCAGTGTTTTTATTTTCTATTATGGAGACCTCTCCCTGACCAATTCTTCCAAAAAATCTAAGGATTAGAAGCAAAAGCAAGCATAAGTATAAGAAATTGAGAATGTTTACAAAACATACTTAACTTACTTTGAACACATTTTAGCTGTAACAGTAGGTACACACCTTATCCTCCTCCAACCAATATTCAATTCTTTGCCCATTATTGCAACTAGTCTCCGGTCTTAATTTCATTTATTTTAAATACAAAAAAATATTCAAAAGTTTTTTAGTTTGACACATACAATATCAAATTCATTCATTGACATATTCATATTGTTTCCATGACGACCATGACGTTGTCGCGTCAAAACTGTTGAAACTGTAGACAATAAATTAGTTTTTCATACGTAATAATGTCTATGGACACAAATATTCGGTTCGTAGACAGATATTCTCGTATGCCGATTTAATGTGTTGGCCAATTTGTTGGATGACTTCATTATAATGGCAACATTTAGAAATTGTAGGACATTCTAGTTATAGAACGTTTATGAAGCGTTTATGAATACAAAAGGAGACTCTTAAAAAGTGGTCTATGAACCAATAGCGATACTGTTACGATATTTCTGTGGGGATACCTCAACTATACCCTTGTGCAAAGTGGCATCAAAATCTAACCCGGCAGTTTTGAGAAATATAATATTTTAGAATAAATAATTTCATGATAACATTAAAAAGTGGTCTATGAACCAATAGCGATACTGTTACGAGATTTCTGTGGGGCTACCTCAACTATACCCTTGTGCAAAGTGGCATCAAAATCTGACCCGGCAGTTTTGAGAAATATAATATTTTAGAATAAATAATTTCATGATAACATTAAAAAGTGGTCTATGAACCAATAGCGATACTGTTACGATATTTCTGTGGGGATACCTCAACTATACCCTTGTGCAAAGTGGCATCAAAATCTAACCCGGCAGTTTTGAGAAATATAATATTTTAGAATAAACAATTTCATGATAACATTAAAAAGTGGTCTATGAACCAATAGCGATACTGTTACAATATTTCTGTGGAGATACCTCAACTATACCCTTGTGCAAAGTGGCATCAAAATCTGACCCGGCAGTTTTGAGAAATATAATATTTTAGAATAAATAATTTCATGATAACATTAAAAAGTGGTCTATGAACCAATAGCGATACTGTTACGATATTTCTGTGGGGATACCTCAATTATACCCTTGTGCAAAGTGGCATCAAAACGGCAGTTTTGAGAAATATAATATTTTAGAATACATAATTTCATGATAACATTTTTATTTTAAACACGTTTTAAAGGGTATTTCTGACTTTGTAATACTTAATTAATGTGTTTCTTTCCTAGATTTTAGTATTTGTTTCGATTTTAACCGACTTCAAAAAAGGAGGAGGTTCTCAGATCGTAGGAATTACATTTTTTAAATATTTTTATGTTCACCGATTGATTACACGAAGACGGCTAGACCGATTTAAAAACTATTTTTTTGGTTGAAAGGGTATACTTCCCAAATGTTCCCATTGTCACCAGGTCAGGATCTGGTGATTGGATCCTGGAGAAATCTAGGGAACTCTTCAAACATTATAAGCACAGCTATAACAATTTGGGTATTTTTTAAGGTAACTCGCATTTGCTCTCGGAAAGCACCATTTGTTGAAGTGGTACTAATGATGAAGACCTCAGATGACCACCGGAACAACTCATTAATAAGTATTTCACGGGTTGCGATTCGATTACTTTAATATGGTTGCTAAGCATTTCATGCTATAAATAAACCGTCAAAATAAAATGAAAAAATATTGAATGATGAAATCATGTTTCGACCCAGAGGTGATGTGATTTGTTTGATCTGCAACCATTCTGTGCTATTTTTTCGAAAAAAAAAACCTGAAATTCAGCACTGTCGAGGTGGTAAGTGTCTTTGTTTTACAGAAAACCACATTAATTAAGTAGTACAAAGTCAGAAATACCCGTTAAAACGTTTTTAGAATATAAAAATGTAGCAAAAAAAAGGGAATTTTAAAGTATTATTTTTCTCAAAACTGCCGGGTTAGATTTTGATGCCCCTTTGCACAAGGGTATAGTTGAGGAGTTCCCACAGAAATATCTCTACAGTATCGCTATTGGATCATAGACCACTTCCCATACAAATTTTAACAGTCTCCTTTTATCTAATTTTTTAAAGGCCTATTGAGCATTTTAACTAATGAATGGTTTAAACCTTCAATAGGCTTTTTTTATGAATAAGACCGAAAGTGTATAAAATATGGAAATTGAACAAAGTGCATCTATTAATGAAAAAAGTGACGCAGAAATATTGAAAAAAAATGAGTAATATTAATTAAATTAATAATTGATTTATTTCAACGTTAATATTCAAGTTTTCACTTCTGCCGGCACTCCCGGAGTGCAACCTGTCTTTTTTTTTTTATTGAATTATTTTGGGGCTTATTTCAGTAATACTTATATTTTTTAAATGTGCTAATTAAGCCCTTTCATTTGATACCCCACAAGGCGCCATTCCAAAATATTTATTTTTAAATTCACCACTTTATGTCCTCTAGAGGGCGCCATATTGAATTTAGTGTGACGTCACATAGCCTATAACCAGGGGACGGTCAAGACGCTTCTAACGATACCTCATTTGTCAAATTATTATAAGTACTTTTTAAGTTATGAGGGAACAGATGAACATACATTCATACATACATAAATACATACATACCGGTCAAAAATCATAACCCTCCTTTTTGCTTCGCCGTAGTCGGGGAAAAATTACAGCACGTTTAGTTTTTGCACTACAATTTTCATAAAAGTCTAAGTTAAACGAACAAAGGAGTGTTAATGAGATAAACAGCGCTCACAGTAAAACATACTACATAGTTTCTCGGGGTCTAGGAACAACAAACAATTAAGTTTGTATTATGAACTTATGATATATTATGATAGCACATGAAGATTTATTAAAGTAGCGGTATTAGTTACATTTTGCATTTAAATGCAAAATGTCTCGATGTTCCTTTATTTCTTTTACGATTATTAAAATGACACAATAACTTCTATACATTATAGCCACATTATTGTGATCAAACACTCCTGAGTTTTGTTAGTAAAAAAGCTTAAATAAGACTATTTTTGTATATCGCTCTTTTGGGGAAACATTGACGTAAATGTATTTTTTCCCAAAAATGAGTTAAATAGTGTATTAAATATGCAAAAGCACTTAGAAAGCGTATTTACGTTAGAAAAGCATGGACGAAAAAAAAAGTACCAGTTACGTCGATGTTTGATTCAAATGTCCTTTATAATGCGCACAGCAAAAGAGTGGAACTCTCTACCTGCGACTGTTTTTCCGAGCGCATACAATCCGAATCTCTTCAAAGTGAGAGTGAACAGGCTTCTTCTGGGTAAGCTCACTCCATCGTCGACTTTGTCTCTGTCACCTTTGACCTAGACTAGAGTTAAAAGCAAGCCCATTTCATACAAAAAAAAAATGTTTATCCAAATGAGCGATATGTAGATTAATATGACTTGGTTACCTCGTTCCTGACACCTGTCAGTTTCATGAAAGCGAATACATGTTTTGCGAATTAAATATTTATAAGCTATTAGAGTTATCGCACTGACAGGTCAGGAAGTCATTCTCTCGACGGCCGAACACAACAACAACACACACACAACTTAATACAACATACAACAATTACAATTATATTTATTTCAATTTTATTTATTACTCTCTGCGCCCCGCGGTTTTACCCGAATAAGTCTCGATCCCGTGGGAATATTGGGATAAAAGTATCCTATGTCCTTTCCCGGGACTCAAACTATCTCTATACCAAATTTCATCGAAATCGGTTCAGCGGTTTAGGCGTGAAAAGGTAACATACAGACAGAGTTCTTTTCGAATTTATAATATTAGTATGGATGGATGGATTTATATAAAATTTAACGTTTATGACGTAACGTCTCTTAACTTTAAGCAACGTTTATAAATAAACCCCCAAATGAACATGGAAGGTACATACAACCTAAACAAAACGAATAATATGAAGAATTATAATAACTTCCTTCTCAGCCACAAAAGTATATAAAAAGTTTTTAAACCATTCTTTTATTTGTTCCAAAAACAAAAGAGAGATGACAAAAAAGACACGAATTTATGTCATAAAGAATTCTCGTAAATTGTCTCTGAGTAGCCAGTATTAAGTTTACTTTAATTAACTCAAAGCCTCCGTGGCTTTGATTTTTAATTAGATTTGTGATAGAACTAGAGATGCCAATTGAAGAGTCTAGACGAATTATTGGTACGAAGTATTATACTTCTTTGGTCAAATAATCCTAAAATAGGGATAATGACTAGTATATTAGACATCGCACTGCTAATACAAGACTGTATCAACTCAAAGAAAGACAAATTCGAGATAACTCATTCTTCATTCTTGATAACCTGCAATCTCTGAAATTACTCATAATTAAAGAAACCCCTTAATTTTATCACTACTTTTAAAACAGTGTTCACTTTAACGAGTAATCAGTTTTCCATCATTTCTGAAAAAAGCTTCATTTTGAGTTGATACAGTGTTAGCAATGCGACATGCTTGAATAATGTAATTTCAAAGAAGGCATAGTAAAATTAAATCATCGATAAAATCTGTAAAATCGATGGAAATATAGAGAAAGTTTTTGGAGGGGATTATTCCCGTCCTTGTCATGACAATGTATGGCGCTTGTATGAAGCGTAGTCGTGACGTCACTTCTATGATAGTGCCGTCATTGTCTAATAGTTATTTTTAAAACGTTTATAACTTGGCAATTTTTTAAGCTTTTAGACTTTTTATAGTATTGTTTTCACTATTTACAAACAAATATCTTTTTTTTGTATACAATTTAAAGAATGTCATCACCCCTATTATTTGCCCTTATTATTTCATTGTCCTCGTCATCTAGAACCTAGGTCTTATTTTCATCTGAAAGGCTTTCATCCCCCCTTATTCTTACTGAAAACTGCTATGAAATTGAAAAACACAATGCTACTTGGCTGCGAAAATATGTGTGGTAATATTTGGCTAAAAAAATGTTTTGCAAAGAACAGATGATTTAATTTAGCAAAGTATCTATAACAAGTATATGGTAAATACCAAATCTATGTTTTTCATGAATATCATCTACAGCACGTATCAGAAAGACGTGTTCATATTTAATGGTGTATAAAATTGAGATTTTTATTTTTTTTATGTTCTATCTATATTTACAAAAAAAATAAAATTTAACTGTTTGAATGTCAAATTAACAACTTTTTAACCGACTTTAAAAAAGGAGGTTCTGTATTCGACCCGTATGTATGTATGTATGTATGTTTGTATGTCCGCGATTATCTCAAAAACTACTGAACCGATTTTGATAATTCTTTAATTAGTGTGATCTACATACTTTCAGGAAGGTTTTAGTATATAATACATTAGGTAATTATTCTTATGTACGAAGTTATATGCATAAATGTACTGCATCTCCGGCATTTCTACGCTAATTTTGATGATTCTTCGAGTTGTGTCTTCAATTGACAACATTTCAAACCTGACACGACCTTAAAACAAAAATACTATTTCTTTATTTTCGTATCCTGAGTTCAAATATATTTTTATTTTATTTTTTTATTTCTAAATTTCTGAGAAAAAAAATAAAAATCAAAAAACATGTGATGACGTCACATAAACGGCGGAATGAGGTAGTTACCTTTGCGCATTCCAATTTCTTTGATTGAAAACATTACATCAAACAAGACATGTCAATGTCACCTAAGAAGTGTAACTAGAAAACAACTAAAAAACTGAATTGAATTCAACAATATTTTTTCCTATCAACTCGACACGCTGCTTACTGTTAATATTATAAATTTTTGATTGATATTTCGCCAATAAAATGGATCCCAATGAAAAATATACGCCAATGACGGAACCAAGACAACGACTGAGACAAGTGACATCTAACAGTTTTTTTGACGGGTCACAATAAAGCAAAGGTAATATCGCCATTCTACCGTCATCTGGCACTTACGTCTTTTTAGAATACACCGAATTTCAAAGTTAAAATTATGAATGAAAAGTACATAATTTCGAAAAACGAAAAAATATGGGTGCCCTAGATTTGAATTTACTTTTATATAACGTAATAATACATGCAGGTTAAAAATATGAAATGTTGTCAATTCTTCAATGCACTAGTGTTAATTGAATTTATGTGGGGTAGGTACAACTATATGACAACTGTAGGACACCGACTTCCGAAATTAAAGTTATTTTTCACTTTGTAGTATTTTTTTTTTGAAGTCGGTTGTTTTTTTACTAAATGCATATGAAAGTATATACGGTACTTATAACAAAACAACTTTTTTTTGTCTGTCTGTGTTTTTCCGGCTTTTTCCGGCTAATCTTCGCAACAGCTGAACCGATTTGGATAGGACTTTCACTAGCAGATAGCTGATGTTAACTTAGGCTACTTTTATTTATGAAAAAAAATTATGGTTCTGCGCAAAAAAATTTAAACCCATGAAATCCAATTTGTTTTCCGACGTGCACGCAAACGAAGACGCGGGAAAAGCTAGTCAATCATAAGGCTGCCTGTCCATTGACGCGAAGCAAGGCTGCGGAGCGGAGAAACGGAAAAATATTAACCAATAGAAAATGATATTCGAGATTTTATGCAATCCTACTGGTTAATATTTCTCGCTCCGCGTCAATGGACAGGCAGCCTTAAATTAAAATAGACACCCACTAAATCACATTATGAAAACCCATAAACAAAATTCTGAAGTAAGCGAGCTCATAGCAAAACAAATTGTGAATTCTGCGGAGGGCGACAAGACGATCATTAATCGTTCCCCCAAAGGCGAGGACGGACGGGATGGAATAATTCCCAGTCCTTTGTCATTATTCGCATACCTACACTGATTCTTAATTTACGTTCCCAGGTAAGAATTCTGTGGTGGAGGTTTTTGTTGCGTGGATTTTAGAACGATGATTCTTTATTTAGAGTGCACTGCACTTAGAAAGCATAGAGAATTTATATGAATGAAAAAGGGGTCTTTGCCCTGCACTGGTAAAGTAATGAGCTGGTATTTTTTAGCCTTGAGTTCAAAGATGTATTTTATTAGGTATACAGAGTGGTGAAATAGTTGTAGATCAGACGAAATAGGGAGATAAAGGAGGTCATTTCCAACGCTTTTAAAGTGAAAAATAATTTTTGGTAACGCTTCAAAATTTTTGGAAAAAAAAAATAATGGCTCTTGATATTTGTGCCGGTTTCTTCCCAGAGAACTTTGGTAGTACCGTTGGAATAGGGGGCGAAACTATTGTCATCAACCGCGCACAAAACCAGACTCCGGGCTGCTAATGAGATATTCCAGATGAAAAACCAATAACACTGCTCGATCCGGGAATTAAACCCAGGATTTATGTTCAGCAGTAGCGCTTGCGACCACTAGACCATCGAGGCGGTATTATGGTGTTTAGGGAAATCTTCATGTTTTCCGGGTAGTTTCATAGCCCTTAAGGTTTTCAGTACAAAATATCGGGTAGGCAGATTAATAGGAACAGAATGTCTATCAAATGTTCTGTCAGGGAAGTTTTGGTATTCGGAGGTGTTAAGCATAAGAATAATCAGCCTATAACGTTCTCACTGCTGGGACACAGGCCTCGTCTCTGTGAGAGGGAGTCGGCCATAATCTACCAGCCCAGTGCGGGTTGGTAGATGTAAAATTGTTGGTTCTAGGACTTGCCGGTTTCTTCACGAAGTTTTCCTTTAACATTTTGACAGCTGTGGTGATGAAATTATTTACACAAAGTAAAATGCTTGACAGGGTTTGAAATCACGACCTCCAACTCGTTAGTCGGGGCTGTTACCACTGTACCACTAGGCCGCCACTACTCTCGGAGGTGGTAAAATAGTACATAATTAACATTAGCAATAAACAACACGTAACCGTTTTCTTACCTCCTAATGGTTGTGTAAAAGGGAAATAATAAGGCCCGGCGCCCATTGGCGGCGCGGCATGGCAAGGTATTTTTAGGCGACGAATAAAAATATAACTTAAGAGTATAAAAATAAAGTTGAAATTTCAATGTTAACGGTCGAATGTACAAAAACAATACCGCGGTATGCTTAGGCATTCCGTGTCGGCAGCCTTCGGAACGCTTCGGCATCCCTCGAAACGCTTTGGCAGTCTTCGGGATACCGCGGCAAGACAGCGTGCAGCGCCCGCCCGAACCCCGCGGCCCCGCGCGTAGCTTCATTAGCTTAGCTCCTTCTTCAGCAAGAACTGCTATGAACACTAGGTCCCAATCAACCATTAGACACACACTTACAACAAGCTTGCGTTAAGACCGTTCTGAAGAAGAGATACGACTATTGTGAAAAAAGCTAGGCGCGAGCAAGGTGTCTAAGGACGCCTCGGCATGCCTAAGGACGCTTCGGTATGCTTAAGGACGTCGCGGCATACTTAAAGATGCCACGGCATAGTTACCGCCAGTGTGCGCTTACATGTAGGGATGCCGAAGGATCCCCTGCCGTATCGTGCCGCCAATGTGCGCCGGGCCTTAGGCTTACATAATGAACACACATTCTAATTAATACTTTCCTCTCTAGTGTACATAATTAGGAATTTAATTAACTCCTATTTCTCAGAACACGTGTGGTTGTTGTGTCCTCGTATTTAAATGATGTCGTGTATTTTACTTTGTACCATAAAATAGAAGATTTTGTATATTGTATATAATTATATAAAGGAAATTAAAGAGAAATGTATAGTAGAATAAACGTTTAGGCAATCTTTTGTTTTGGGTTAAGAAGTGATTTGCTGTAGGTACAGTCTGTTATAGCAATTAGCTGACCCCCCTAAAAATTACTCGATTTTGCACCCTCCTCTCATAACATTAAAGGTTATTCAATATGTATGAGTTAATCGGACTAACACTACTCGATGAACAGAAACAATAAATAATTTTGATACGCAAATTTGAGCTTTAAGATGTTGGTGTTAGGTCATTTACTATGTATGGGTATTTGTTACGCAATTTTCATTTTTAATCAGCAAGACTTAAAGGTTAGGTTAATGTTGTGATAATTTGTGTCATTGCTACTAATACCTTATTTCATCTATCTTACTCAAGTTAATCTGGTGTCGTGGTTCATGCGTAAGGCTGAGACGTGCAAGATGCGAGTTCAAATCTAGTCTCATGTTTAATTTTGTTTTCAATATATAAATTGTTCGTAAGTATTTCTTGCATTATTCTAAAGAACAAGCATATCAATTAAGTTGATAAACGATAAACGTTTCACCTTTTTCAATAAGTGGGTAGTTCGACGTCAATATGAGTATTCAACAAAAACTGCTATTGAAATGATTTTAGGAATATGGGGTAGAAGAATAAATTGAACAAGACATTCTATGCACAAATAGCAGTGAATACGCACGAACATTTTTATATTGCCTAAGTTGCGAAAATCCACGCCTTTTTATTAATTATTATTATCGGTTTTGATAGTTTAATCGTCATGTCTCAGTTGAGTGATTATTTAAAATACAAAATATTGTATTTGCATAAGGAGAATGTTGGTATTAAAGCGATTGCTAGGAAACTTAATATAGCGGTAAGTGTATTCTTTTTTATACTTCCTTAATTCGTTAGTTGGCTTAAAAACGTGAGTATAGAATAATAGAAAATTAACTGTTTCATTATGAGATCATTTATAGGTCTAATGTGGTTTATCTAAAGGTATTTTTGCAAACTTATTCGAAAAATTATGATGACCGGGTTATTAAAATTATGCTTATTGTGTTGTTTCAGAGAAATACAGTCAGACTGTGGCTAAGACGTTTTGAAGAGACAGGGAATATTCAAAAGGATCGTCCTGAACCAAAACCTGCAATGTTACTCCTGTGTCAAAACATCATCAAGCAATTGTTAGAAGGCATACTGAACACCCATTTTTGCCTACTCAATGCAGTATAATGTTTCTGTTCAGACGGTCAGAAAACATTTGCATGTTGCTGGACTGAAACAATACAAGCCAGCACGTAAAATTTAACTGACTGCTGCACATCGCCAAGCAAGGGTCCGCTTTGCCCAAGAATATCTCAATTTTAATTGGGAAGATTATGTTGTCATATTTACCGACGAGAAGTTTTTGTCAAAACCTTATTTATAACTAAACATAACTACATACTTACAAAACAAATTGATATATACATAGTATACCTAGTAGGTAAAACATCAACGTATAATGCTATTTTATTTAGTTCAACGATATTTAATGTGGTGATGTTATTGTTATGAAATAGAAATACATACCTATATATTTCTAAATATTATAACATGTTGATTCACTACATTAAACTCTGTGAAGTATGTAACAACGTTATTAGTAACTGTTATATCATTTACGTTATTCTTATAATAATTTTTTTTATAAAATAAAATCGTTTTTACCATCATTATCGTTTTTTTATTTTCGTTCAGCTTTTTTTTTGTTGCTAAAGTTATAATTTATTATTTATAACTTAAAAAAAAATATTATAAAACAAAATGCGCAGCAGAAAACATGTTGGTTTCGAACTCGCAACCACGCTCTTGTCAGCTCACTGCAGCTACCACTAGACCACACGAACATGGTGATTGTCGTTGAAATTAGCAATAATATATTACAAGCTAGAACAATATTCAAGATCATACCTACCTTAAGAGCGTTATCGCTTAGCGCGGATCGTCAAGTTTAGGTAATTCTTTGCAAATTTCACTCACACAGACGCGTGCGCAACTGTGTGCGTAGGGTTAGCGCGTTCGCTCTGCTTATAGTCAGACGTACTCACTTTGATCCGTTCGCTTTAGGGCAATAATTGTTTTAGCATTATTTTAATTTGACCAATCAATCCAACTTCAATTTTTTGTCATACTTATGATTTATAATAAATCTGAAATCCTCTACACATAAAATTAAGTTATTTAGGAGAAAAAATAATATTAATAGTCCTCGATATGACTTTAAACTGTCGTGCATTTAGTATTGAACTAAATGTAGAACGCCACCTGTAGGCTATGGGATAAATACACCCAAATAGGCTCGGATGGAACAGTCGATATTAGTGCAGGATATCAACTCAGGGCGGCGGCTGATGAACATCTAGCACGTCAAAGGCGGCGCCCACGGACCCAGTCAGGCGGTCCACTGTACACCCACCAACTCGCACTAGACAAGCGCGGTGGGTTAATTTTCCTAAACCTCTACTCTCTCATGAGAGAGTAGGGAGGCCTTTGCCCTGCAGTGGGACGTTACAGGCTAATAAGAAATAAGAAGATTACTCAAGTGTTGGTGACTAGTTTCAGTTGGTTGTAAATAGCTTTTTTAATATTTATGCACTAGATGAGTAGGTGGGAAATTAAATAAAGGTTTAAAATCAAAATATTTTATTTCACATAAACCTACATGGGCACTTATGAAACGTCAGAAGCTAGGTGCACAGTTCCAATTGGTCGTTTCCTATGGAGAAGAACTGGCAAGAAACTCCACGGTTACTCTTTTAAAAATAATTGGCTTTTACAATGTATTCAAATTACAGTAGGTATTGGAGGACAGCGTAGGCCTGTACCAGGTACTTGATAAAATAAAAAATGGTCTAAAGGTCTAAAGTCTACAAGGCTTACAAAGTCCCCACATTTACAAAATAAGAATCTATCAAAAGGATAAATAGAATATAAAAGTCTACTAAAACCAAGTGATATGATTTCCATTACAACCACTATTAAAGAGGTGAAAAATTAAAATTGTCTGTATATAATGTCAAATAATAAAAAGAGTATGTCAAAGAAGTATGTAAAAAGAAATAAAAAATAAATATCGTAATTTGAGAGCAGTTAAACATTTACGTAGTTATGCCGTTAATGAGGTCCCAGGGAAGCCACATGTGCAGAAGGAATTATTGCCAAAGTACCTTGTCTTTAACATAGTCTTTAATCTTATAATATTATGCTTTTTTGATAAGGACTCGTTTGATGAGGGTTTTGAACTTTTCATCGCTAAGTTCTGTAACCGGCTTTGGCAACTTGTTATAAAAATGGATGCAGTTTACAAAAAATGACTTACTAGTTTTAGTAAATCTAAATTTAGTTAACACAATTTCATTTTTCTACGTTTATCATGTTATGCTGTTTACATTATAAAATAGTTTCCCTCAGTGGCATTGATCGGCTTTTTGTGGGATCAATTATTTCAGGAAGAACGCACATATAATAAAATTTTGTCAAACGAGGAATCATTTTTCTTTCCAAAATTGATCGTCTTTATAAATCTTCAGAACATTTATTGGAAATTCAGGACCAGTGTACACCGCAAACAAACATAAATTTTTATTTTCAATATTTAGTTGGCCCTGAACTTGGTAATACCAGCCATGGTTAACGTTGATAATGACGTTATCACCATCAAATAAAAAACATTTCAATTGTTTTTTGACGGATTGCTGCTCCACTGTCACCACAATACAATTTACTTTTTCGGTCCATCACCTAAAACATAAAAGGAATAATAGACCACACACACCTAGTTGACACTACACTATTACGTTTATGATTCGAATGTACAAAATAAATTTTATGAAAAAAAAATACTTACGGATCAAAACGTGTCAGGCGTAGTATATACCGCCGGCAACTACGTATCTGTGTATAGTCGATCGATGGCAGCGCGAGCGACATAGGTCCTACCTCGGAGAGCGCCACAGCGCGACTGGCCGGCACCGCTCGGCGCCGCGTAATTTATTAGTAACTTTGAAATCTTATACTGTCGATAAAATATCTTTATGTAAGTTTTTTTTTTACTGATTTTTGTTTGCCTGAACTCCTCTTACAAACAGTGTATTTTTTTTTAATAATTTCAGCCTTAATATGACATAAAAATGATGTTTTATTTTGCCAAATTTAGATTAAGAAAATATTTTTTTTGTGACACTTAATGAATTAAAATTTCTTTTTTATTTTATACAAAAACAATAACGGTATCTTTCCTTTTTCCACGTATTTTTTCCAGACTTCCACGACTCATTGTTGATTCATAATTTCATTCCGAAATTCAGTCTTCCCGTATAGTCTCAAAAATATGAGTTCAAAATAAGCTTTTATTTTGATATTTAAGAATATTTTTCAATTTTTATTCTATACAAATACAATATAAAGATATGCTTAATGCGGTACTCAAATTAGTTTTTAATAATTTCATGCCATTTAGTAGTAATTTAACCTTAAAAAACCCCGATTTTATGTTTATTGTCATTTTTTAACGATAACACTCTTAACACTGCGTGTTAAATATCAAATTCGAATAACTGTTTTATTAATCGTAGACGTTGAACTGTTCTAGTTCGATAAGCTTACTGCTAACAAGCAGAAGGTTCAAATTCGTTTAATTTTTAAGGGGTCAGCTAATTGCTATAACAGACTGTACTTAAAATCACGGCTGGTTCCTCGAAGGAGTGGGTAGAGATGCCTACACAAACTTTTTCCTTTTTTACTTATGTTTAAACTTTTAATTCAAAAGTAATGGCGAGCAGGAACATTGCCATAAACTGGTTCTATACTTTTCAAAAATCAAATGCATTTGCATAACCTACGGCGCACAACACAATAGCAATTGTTTTCTTTTTGACAGTTCAACAACATTCATTGCGTTATTTACGTTGTTGAGCAGACACATTTTTCGAACATATGAAACAATGGATTAGCAATATCCTTCAAAATTATTCAGATTGAGATTGATAGTGTGTTACGCAATTAGCTGGTTGTGAATTTCCACTTGATCATCTTATCCATAAAAAGGATAAAAAGTACCCAGTGTAGTGCCCAGGATATTAAAGAATAATTATACCAAGTTTCATCGTAATCGAACCGGTAGTTTTTGCGTGCTGCCTGAACAAACAGACAAACAGATTTTTTTATTTTTATTACATTTTTGGGTTCGGTGTCGGTCTAATAACACCCCCTGCCTTTTATTTTTTTGATACTTTCAATGTATAGAATTTTCACTTTACAGATTATAAGTATATAGATGCGAAAGTGTGTCTGTCTGTTACCTCTTCACTCTTAAACCGCTAAACTGATTTAGATGAAATTTGGTAAAGAGATAGTTTGAGTCCCGGGAAAGGACATTAAATATTTTTTATTCAGATATTCCCACGGGAAACTTATGCGGGTGAAACCGGGGGGCGCTGCTTCTCAATGAAATAAATATACAACTACTGCCGTTCACAAATCCACTTCGCTCGCATTAAATTACTTATGCTATACCAACACTCCAATCCCAATACGAAACCGAATCAGGCTCAACACTACAAATTGAGTTTAGTTAAATCAGTACCCGGTCGGGCACAAATTGGCGCAATCGGATATCTTTTGATAGAGGCCGACAGAACATCGAACGCATGCCCGATGGCACATCCCTAGAGGCAAACCCTTTGGCGCGGGTGTGATACGTGTTAACGGGCCCTTGGTAAGTAAAAATATATATCAGTGTTTACACGTGTAGCCTTCAAAGCATAATATTATCACATCTCTGAGGAAAATTACTTATGTATACAATAACATCATGAAACGTAGATTAGATCTTATCTCGTGTCGACGTAAGCTATTTACTGGGTTTTGTAACATCTTGATTTAGAAAAGTGTCCTTGGAGACTCTTGACCGTTCTTCTCCATAGAGATCTACGTTTCGGAAAGTGCCTGTGAATGCTTTGAGTTTGAGATTAAGCTATAACTAATTACTAGCTTAGCTAGTTATTGCTTGATCTAGCTATCTTGGTCAAAATGTTTAGCCGTTTCGCGGCCGTCCTTTTTATTCTTTATCTCGCTTATCACACTTCAAACTAATATTATAAAGGCGAAAGTTTGTGAGTGAGTGTGTGTGTGTGTGTTTATATGTTTGTTACTTCTTCACGCTCAAACCGCTGAACCGATTTATCTGAAATTTGGTATAGAGATAGCTTGAGTCCCGGGAAAGGACATAGGATACTTTTTATCGCGATATTACCACGGGATCGAGACTTATGCGGGTGAAACCGCGGGGCGCAGCTAGTAAAGAATAAAAAGTAGAAATAGTCAATACAGGCACTTTTTAAGTATCGTTTTTTCATAAATTTATAATAAATAACATAACATGATCAGCGTATAATGTTCCCACTGCTGGGACACAGGCCTCATCTCTGTGAGAGGGAGTGGGCCGTATCCACTACGCGGGCCCAATGCGGGTTGGTAGATGTCACATATCTTCGAATGTTTGGTTCTAGGACCGGACATGCCGGTTTCCTCACGATGTTTTCCTTCACCGTTTCGAGAGCAGTGGTGATAAAATAATTTACACAAAATAAAGCGCCTGTCTGGGTACGAACCTACGACCTAACAACTCGTATGTCGCGGCCGTTACCACTTGACCACCGCTGCTCTCATAATAAATAATATGTGGTGATATTCATAAAAGATGTAACCTTTTATGAAAAAAACAATAAAATGGACAGCGTAACGGAAGTTTCATTATTTTAAGTGAGTCAGATGTTTTCAGACACAATTTTGTATAAAATTTATTATCAATAACGTGAAAATACCTCTGTGTATTTTAAATTGGTTTCTTATCGTCTCCCTTATCCATTTACAGTGTAAGCAGGAATATAAAGATTAAGTTTAAGAGATTATTCTGGAAAAATTGAGCGGTGTGGGCGTTATTTTAATTTTCCTCATTTTTATCCATGGCTGCTTTTTTGTTTTATCGCCTTGCAAAATATATGAGGGCTGATTTCTCAACGTCAGATATCTTTTATCCGTGGAATAAAGATGACGATTAGGTAACAGTTTTTGTACGGAAAAGCTGTCAACAATCAACATTATTCCTCGGATTAAGGCCTTGGAATAATCACAAAAAAAATGCATCCTAAAAACACACTTAAACGCATTTCATCAACTGCTTAGCCTTTTCCCAACTATGTTGGGGTCGGCTTCCAGTCTAACCGGATGCAGCTGAATACCAGTATTTCACATGGAGCGACTGCCTATCTGACCTCCACAACCCAGTTACTGGGTATTACTGGCCCCTTGGTAAAACTGGTTGTCAGACTTTCGGGCTTCTGACAACCCGTAACGACTGTCAAAGATCCACGAATGACAGCCGGGACCAACGGCTTAACGTGCTTTCACGAGGCACGGAGAAGTCTTGGTATGTAAGGATGGTCACCCATCCACAGACGGACCGCGGCAAGCGTAGCTTAATCTGATCGACCAACCCGTTCTTTGTTAAATTGTTACAAACAAAGCAGTCATTTACCATCAAGTCAAATCCCATATATAAAAACTGACGCTCCTCAAGTACTGTACTTTTATCTCAAGGAGCGACACGCGCTTTATTTGTGGTAACTGAATGTACAAACACGGTGTGAATGTGCGTGAAGACGTGTGGCGACAGCACATAATACACACACACACACCCCCACATCCGACTTCGCCATTGTCTCGGACGGTGCCGAGAGCTCCTGCGCTTACACACACATTCACAGCATGTTTGATAGCTTACAAGTAAAGCGCGCGTCGCTTCGGAAGATAAAAGTACTATAACCAAGGGTGAGTAAAAAAATTCTATTACACCATGTACCAACATCAAATTGTCAGTCGGTATTTCATTTTAATATAGTAAAGGTAGTACAACGTTATTAGATTTGCTTCGAGACAAACAGACTGGCATGTCATCCAATCTACTAAGGAATTTTGTTGGAATTATAAACAATGCTATTCAGAAAATGTGTGTTTGATTTGATTGGAGCGAACAGCGTTTGAACTATTTAAAACCTTTTTATTAAATGTTAGCTTGTCTGCTTGCAATACGGTATTTTTTTAAGAGAGAGATCGAGAAATAGCTGATGATTAAAATCTAAGGTTTATCAACTGAATAATATTTTTTCTGGAATGAATAAAGGGCCTTCCAGTTGAGGATCATAACAAGCTCCGCAGTGATGAATTCACTGATCTTTTGCCAGAGGTCCCGCAACAATTTTTTTTTTATTTGGTTAAGTATATAGGTATAATTAATATTTAGGTTTAAGACGTCACAAAATCAAAGTCTTCCCCTCTTGTTCTCACACACTATTGACCGACCCTAAGATGGTTGGGAAAAGGCTCGGCAGATAATGATATGTTTTTCCTCTTAGGAGTGAATAATTGTACTCTTTTTGAGGGAAATAAATTATATTTTTTTAAAGGATGGGAAATCATCAAATGACCCCTCCCGCTCTGGGTGGAGCGGAAAGGAGTGTCAGACTCTTACTGACTAAAACCCATCCGTGTTCCTTCCTTAGCCCTTTATGTTCCGGGGTAGTGGTAACCCTTTCGGACAATCCCGCACCCCCGGCAGGCTACGGCCCTGGCAGGCCCCTTCCTTTTTGCTGACATATCTTTGAGGTGCGCGTGGAACACGTACGCGCCGTTCGGCACGGGCCTGGTCCTGATCGGACGGTGAGCTACCTATTACTCTCCGTCCGCAGGCCCGCGTCTACGATGGCTGGGAGTCGTCACGCGGCTCCCGACGCCCGGAGCAGCTCCCGCGGCGGCTGGGACGTGAGGCTCTCTCCCTCAGCCATCCCCCCACCTCCTTCGCTAAATAAATTATCTTCAACCGTAAACCATAAAGAAATGAACAACATACCATAACGCCTGTAATACATGGAGGTGACAGAGGTTTATCTATAGTAAACCCTCATTTCGCCAGTTATGTTGCAATGCTGCATGCCGGGGCCACACTAAACAGTAAACGCCGATAATTATCGCGATAAGTTGTGACTCATTGGCTGCACCTACGATTAACGTGTCATTACAATAATTATCGGTGTTTCTCGTTGGTGTGGCCCGGGCGTAAGTCCTATGTAACAGTGGGCGAGACTTTTGCTATCGACCGGGCACCAATGAAGTAGTATAAAAATGTTTAGCAGCAATTTCTCAAGCCATTTTTCCTACCGGCGTGTCACATACGGCACACAGCATCGCTATAATCTTCTATACTTAACAATAATAGTGAGGAGTTTATTTGTTTGAATGCTCTAATCTCTAGAACTGCAAAAATAATTTTTCCAATCCGATGCGATGCTGGAAGTCATGGGGAGACGCCTTTGCCCAGCAGTGGGATGATGCAGGCTAACAGTAACGATGCGATGCGACGGGGATAGGTCGGGGAAACAAAAAATATCACGCGAATGAAGTCGCGGGCAGAAGCTAGTGCGTCTAATAAAACGCTTATGTCCCGCACCGGGACACAACTCGCGCGGCGACGTTTTCACACAAACAGACACATACGACAAGTTTACGACGATAATGTCTTACTACGCAGCGACGCAGTTAATGTCGGGAAGAAATGTTTAATACGTCCCTGGCTGTGTTTATAAAGGAGACTCTTTATTTTATGTTTGGTTAGCTGTACGAGGGGCTTGTGGCTAAGTAATATCAACTGCACGGGTTGATCGATCAGGTTAAGCTACGCTTGCCGCGGTTGGTCCGTGGATGGGTGACCATCTTTACATACCAAGACCCCCCCGTGCCTCGGAAAGCACGTTAAGCCGTTGTTCCAGGCTGTCATTCGATATTATCGACCGATAATTCGCGTGCCAATAAAAACTTTTTTACAAAAAAAAACAACCGACTTCAAAAAAAAACACTACAAAGTGATAAATAACTTTAATTTCGGAAGTCGGTGTCCTTGATTCCGCATTTTCGTTTATTGACACCGACTTCCGAAATTAAAGTTATTTATCACTTTGTAGTTTTTTTTTTTTGAAGTCGGTTGTTTTTTTTTGTAAAAAAGTTTTTATTTTTCACTTTTTAGTTGTACCTACCCCACAAAAAAGTAAACAAAAAGATCGTTAATGTAGACATTAGATTTTTGTTGATTTTTCAAAAACCGCTTGTCCGATTTCGATGAAATTTTCATGGGACCATTTGGGAAGTATACCCTTTCCAAGAAAAAAAGAATTTTTCAAATCGGTTGGCAAACGACGGAGTTATGCGCGAACAAACATAAAAAAAAAAAAATACAAACATTCGAATTGAGAACCTCCTCCTTTTTTAGAAGTCGGTTAAAAATCGCACCAGCTTACGTACAAAAATCGTAAGCCGCCACTTTCCCGCTCAGTCCTGTGTACTGCTGGCTGGGTGAGCATGAGCGCTGGCGCTAGGCCCCGGGGGTGGGGCAAGACGGGTGCCACACGCGGCGGCGTCTTTGAATCGATTTGATTTTCCCGTTACTAAATAGTGCTTGTGACGTCATAGTAGGTAGTCAAAAAATGGCGCGCTTTGTTTTCATACAGATCGTGATACTTGCGTTATCTAGGTCTATCTTATATGCGGTGGCCACCGCTTTAAAGTTCAGTTTTCCTTTTTATTTACTAAATTATATACTTGTACATATTATTATTTTAAGATTGTTAGTTTTTTAAATTATGTAAATAAATAAATAAATGAATTGTTAATTAAATAAGTAGTGTCCGTTTGCTTCGATTCCCTTGTCCAATGACGATTTATGAGAACACTGTCTAAGTAACAGAAAACTCTTTATTACCACCGATGAAGTTCCAAACGTTTTCATACACTTCAAAAGGAAAACAAAAGAAACTTTATCGCTGCAGCAAGTTATAGTTCCATTCGAAGCTTTGTTACAATGTCTTTACTAAGGAAAACGCCTTGTTATATCTTACAATGCAATATAGTCAACAGGCTGGCTCGATGGCAAGCGGGCTAATATTGTCTGTTCCTTTTTTATTACCATTGAACATTTGAGGCGGAGTTCGCAGAGCTATTATTGCCTAATATTCGGAGCGGAAATAGACGTTTTTACTTTTCTAGAGGGATTTGTAAAGAGCAATTTTGGAGCTTTTATCAGAGGGGCAATTCTCGTAATATTAGAACGTTCCCAGTCTGATCTCAGTCTCAATCTGTCAAAAATGTCTCTAATTTCCCTACATTTTTGACAAGTTTTTGGCCACGATAAGTGGTGTTTTCTACAACCCAAATTAGACTCAGCACTCAGTGTAAAGATTACCTTCAAATGCTTAGTATTCTAAGGCTTTCTTAAAGAAAATCTGCCTCCCGTGAAATTGAGTTAAAAGCGACCGAAATTATAAAAAAGAAAAATGAAATAATTCTGAATTTTACGTTCCAAAATTTTCCAAGACCTTTGATTTATCGCAAATTGTAAAGTTGTACTTGAAAGTCTGATTATTCTTTGAAGTTTTCTGATTAGCCACAAGAATGCTAGAAGCGTTTCCTAGATCGAATGTTATTTTATGACCGACTTCTTAAATAACTAATGAGGTCAACAAACGTGAGTGAATGGAGCTTTGAGAGGTCCGTTCTATAAAATATAAAGTAAAAATTGCTGAATGAATACGAAACCATTCGAGACCTTTAAGAGCAATAGTGGCCTATTGGTAACCTCCCCGGCTAACGAGTTGTACACAAACCCAGGCAGGCGCTATACTCCGTGTAAATAATTTCATAGCAATTTGGTAACCGACATGCCGTCCGGTAAGGACCAGGCCCGGCTCGACGGCGCGTTGTGTTCCACGCGCGCCTCAAAGAGATGTCAACACTACTGACTGGGTCGCGGGTTGTTCGAAAGAGATACCGTGGCCCCTGGCACAGGCAACTGAAGGAACACGGGTGGGTTTTAGTCAGTTAAATGTCAGCACTAACTGACGGGGTCCGCTAGGGTCGATGCTAAATAACTGTTGTCAAACTTTTGGGCTTCTGACGACCCGTAACAACTGTCAAAGAACCACGAATGACAGCCGGGATTAACGGCTTAACCTACTTTCCAAGACATGGAGGGGTCTTGGTATCTAAAGATGGTCACCCATCCACGGACCAACTGCGGCAAGTGTAGCTTAACCTGATCGATCGAACCGGGCTTCTGTTACTACTTATCCACAGGCCCCGAGTTACCTCAGTAAGTAACTTTAGTAAATCAACAACAGTTATTAATTAGATCACGGTCTGCGGAACACGAAGGGGGAATTAAATTTAACTGTTTACGTGAAGTCCTTGACGATCCAATTACGTTTGCGTTAGTACGTCACATTTCAATTATAATATGTTGCCTTGGTACATACGTCACTATACAGTGCCGTGTGAATAGGGCTGGGATTGCGTGATTATAGGAAAAATATAAGCTTTAAATTGATTTCGTATTGAAACGAGTATGTGGTATCCTGCGTTGGCGATGTATTTGCCAAAAATGTAAACAAAAATATGAATTAATGGAAAAATAACTTTAATTCCTACATAATAAAGTTCAGTTTACGCTACAACTTCAAACATTTTTATAACTTTTTCAATAGTGCTTGTCATTCTGAAATCAACTTAATGTTCATTGAAATAAAGTTGTTATTTGTTTAACTTGAAATAGGTTGGGGGTGTGCAGCACTGCGCACTTATAGAGGTATGAGGAACAGGGTGTAAAGTTCGACGGGTGTTGTGTCTGGCGGGCAACTGCCCGATGATTCATATCGGGCTGTTGTATCTATCCTAGTTGCGCGGTAAATTCTGCTTGCGAGATGCAGGATTTGCATGACGCCAGTATGATGCGTTGTTCGCATATGGCGTTGTAGATACCGCTAAACTTTTACTATAGATGGTTTGGTCTTGTTGAGAGGATGAATGAAAGACGACTAACAAAAGGTATTTACAAGGCAGATGTGAGCGCAAACGCCGGGAGGGAGGAACGCCCTAGGAGGACAAATAGTGACCTTATTGCTGATGATCTTCAGAAAAGTCAGGTGCATAGTTCTCGCAACCGGCGTGCGTGTATGACCAGATGTATGAACAAAACGAGGCAAAAGGAGTATGTAAATATCACAGCTGGTGACGTTTTGTAGATCCTGTCTACCCCCATGGAAAGAAGGCATGAGTTTCTGTACATAATGAAACTAATTTGATACAGATTTTTGCCCGTGTTTTTATACCAGAAGTCTGACAACCATTCTTACCAAGGGGTTTCGTATTACCCAGTAACTGGGTTTTGGAGGTCAGAAAGGTAGTCGCTCCATTGAAAAATACTGGTACTCAGCTACATCCGGTTAGACTGGAAGCCGACCCGAACATAGTTGGGAAAAGGCCAGGCGGATGATGAATTAGTACTTTTTGAACTACAAACTTACATAACATTCCTTCGCTGGAAAGAAGTGGCGCAACAAACTCCCCAGCAACACACATGTCCGTTATGTTAGAAGAACTCAAACTATAGGTAATACGTAGGACTCAAATCGGATGTAAATAGTGATTGCCTGAAACCTCGATCTACACAAAACGGCTATCGCTCAGCATTATGCTGCGACCCTATGCAAGACAGAGCCCCAGCGCTGGTTTTCAGCGACAGCCGGCGCTGACGTAATGACGTCGTCCGGTGCAGCAAACAATTATTAAAACACTTTACTCGTACAGTGTACTTAATGAAAAATAATTGAACTTAAAAGTGATAGAATAATTATACTAAACAGGAAATAGTCACCTTAACCCCAGGTATTAGCACTTCCAGGAATTAGCACCTTTAGTACGTTCCGTCTCCTCAAGATTATTATTCCGATCTAAAATGGTGGAAAGCAGTTGCTCGCAGAGACTAAGTTGTAACACTTGTAACAATGCTACTTGTTGACAGTCATAGTTATGACGGTACAACTTCAGGACAAACTCTAACAAGGAGCTCTACTGAATAATATATTACCTTGTATTTGTGCTCATGTAAGCCAAAAGCAAGAGGCTTTTGGCCGACTCGAACAGAGAAGAATGACTATTGATCACCTCAATGTTATTTTTCACTTTGTAATGTTTTTGTTGGAAGTCGGTTGTAGTCAGTAAAAGTCTGTCCAGAGTGGGAGAAGTTATTTGATAATTTCCCACCCAAAATAAAGAAAGAAATAAGTCGCACAGGAAAATCAACTTTACCACTACTTACGTGACAATTGCAAAAAGACATACTGGGTGTGACATACCTATTATGAGTGCAGTTGTGTTGAGCACTCTGAGTGGAATCACATCGTCCTCACATATTATTATATTATAATTAATGTACCTATGCAAAATATTGAAAAACATTTTAAAAGAGTAACGGTGGAGTTTCATGCCCATTCTTCTCCTTACGAAAACTACTAATTTTTGACGTTCAAAGGTGCCTTTTATGTGCCTATTTGAAATAAATGCTTTGACTTTGAATACCCCGTTAAAAAAGACACACTTAATATCTACACGTTGGAAAATTATAATGTGTCTACCAGGTCCGTTCCTTACAACAAAGAAAAAGGTCAATTTTTATGTATTTTCTTATCTGCTGGTGGAAAATGTTCATCATTCACGTTAATTTTGATGTACCAACTGAAAGGACTTGTTTTTAGGAAGTCGTAATATCTAGAGGTACGACTAATGCGTCTGATATAGTCTTATAGCTATTCAATCAAATGCATGGATTTGTGTAAGTGTTATCTTGAAACAGTAATTGGAAAACACTCAGAGACGTCATATTGAGGAAAGTATGTAATAATATAATGATGGCGCAATATTGACGATTGTTTTCGCAGTTTTCAGCTATGAGTAACAAGACTCGTTAGCTCAGTAGGTTAGAGCACCGATATAATTCAATCTTGGGCATCGGAGGGCGGAGGTTCAAATCCTTCACGAGTCAGCAAGTTCCTTTTTTATTGCAATTAATTTTCTTTATAAAAATTTACTACAAGGTCATTTTATAGTAAATATTTAGCGCTGAAGCTAATACTGTTTAATCGTGGTCGATTTCGTCGACTTGCATGTTTATTGTTACGGTTTGAATTCATTTATTTCTAAAGATTACAAATCACTTATACAGAAATAAATACTAGATATTACTTAATTATACGTTTTTGTTGTCCAGGAGTAGGTATTAAGCGTAGTGTTAACATTACGAATATAGGAAGGTAATTATTATTGTTAGAAGTTTTGTATTTTTTTGTAGTTTTTATTGTTTACCGACATAAAAGCGTAGGTCCAGATAAAATGCAACTTAGACGCCTCGATTCTTCTAATCATTTGGTATGAGCTTATAGTGCTGCTTGATGTAGTTCTTCATAGGATTGGTTAGGGTCACCATTTCAGCCGAAACACGACCACTACTGGACATAGTATTGCCCCAAGCATCGCCGCATCTACCTATCCTCTGCACTCGCATCAGCTAGTTAGGATGGTTTATGATAAATGGTGCAATGAGTTTTTCGGGTTTTAATTCACGAGCGTTCGTTCTCTGGTCGTAGGTACACACATGAGCTCTTACCACTTTGTAGCATTCGTCGTAGCGTATTATCAGTAAGTCCAGTTTTACATCTATTGGTTGCGTGGTACTTCAGACACCTCTCTGTTTTGTTACTGTTGAAGAGAGTGAGTAATCACGACGTCATATTGACGATAGCGGTTGAAGTTTTATGTTAGATATGGCAAGACTCGTTAGCTCAGTAGGTTAGAGCACCCGATATAATTCTAATCCTGAACATCGGAGGGCGGAGGTTCAAATCCTTCACGAGTCGGTCTTTAGCGATTTTTATCTAACTTTTTTCTTTGTATTTTTTATAATAAGTAAGTCGTAGAGCTTATTTTTAAATAATAGTTCTTCTGACTTGCCTCCATTACTCTTTCAGCCGCTAAATTTCTTGTAGGGTATGGCAGAAATGAGAGACAGAAAGTATAAATATACAAAAAAAAATTGCGATGGTAGGGCTAACGCCCGCCTGGTTTGCGACCACCGGAGTCCGACGTCAAGCAGCCTGCTGTGTTTCGTCGATGCGTGGGAGTTCCAGTGTCTGGGCACGCTCCTACCATCATAGACCTCATCCATCGCTTTCCATCAGGCATGATCGAGGTCAAGAACGCTTATTCAACAATAAAAAAAATTACAACTTTTGGAGTAAATTGCAATTGTAAAGATGTGCTGGGAAATAACACAAGGTATCAACAGTTAATTCTTGCAGTAGAAATAGATAGAGATGACAGCTTATGTAATTATAATTATTGGAAAATAATCATGAACCGGTTCTGTTCCTTAACCGGTTGAATGCCGTAAGTACAGACACAATTAATAAACCAATTTTTTCTCATCTCAATTCTCACTTACCTACACGTCAGCTGGTAGATAATGTTCACCATTTTGATGTACCTGCTGAAAGGACTTGAGTTTCCGATACCCATTCATTGAAATGCATGGATTTGTGTAAATCTTATCTTGGAACAAATAGGTAAATACTGCAACTTGTAATAATGAGTCAAGTGTTTAGTAAAATAATGATGGCGCAATATTGACGATTGTGTTCGCAGTTTTCAGCTATGAGTAACAAGACTCGTTAGCTCAGTAGGTTAGAGCACCGATATAATTCAATACTTGGGCATCGGAGGGCGGAGGTTCAAATCCTTCACGAGTCGTTTTTTTGGAAATTGTTCTGGCAAAGTTTTGTTATTTTTTATCGATCTAAAATTGTGCAATAGCTAATGTTTTTTTAACACACACAATGCAATTCAAGACACACAGTGCACTTCAAGCTTCAATTCAGATGAGCTGAGGTTGTACACTGCTTTTAAGGACTTATGTGAGTTATGCTATGTTTCAACGAATAAAAAAGTTGAAGAAATCCAACTTTCCAAGCTGAGCCCGCGTAAATAAACGATGGCCTAGCCTTCAAACAGGTCCCCGCAAGTTAGCAGAAATGGCACAAACGTGACTAGAATCCAACCTGGAATTCCAATTAGTCTGACTAGCCTAGACTGAAGTGCTTACCTGAATGTTATTAGACAAATATGTGTGGCTCTAACTTGGCTGACTAAAAAACAACCGACTTCCAAAAAAAAAAAACACTACGAAGTGGAACAACTTTCATTTCGGAAGTCGGTGTCGTCAGTTCCGCATTCGTTTTTTGACACTGACTTCCGAAATTAAAGTTATTTTTCACTTTGTAGCGTTTTTTTTTTTTTGGAAGTGGGATGTTTTTTTTATTTGTAAAAAAGTTTTTATATTCATACCATTATTTGCATTGCATAATGTTAATAAGAATGGTTTCAGCAACACATTCTTGTGTTGCAGGCGAAATGTTGCTAATGTTCTCTGTATTAATTTTTTTTTTCTAAATGTGCCTGCTCTTGAACTCGATCACGCCTGGTGGAAAGCGATGTATGAGGTCTATTATGGAACGAGCGTGCCCAGAAGATATGTACCTGTTCATTCTTGCTTTGACGGTAGACGGGAATTAGAACTAGCTGTGCCCCGCGGTTTTACCCGCATAAGTCTCGATTCCGTAAGAATATCGGGTTAAAAAGTATTCTATGTCCTAATCCAGGTCATGGTCTTCCCATGTGCCAAATTTTATCTAAATCCGTTCAACCGTTTCAGCGTGAAAGCGAAACATACAAAAAATCTAATCATTTCTCTTTATAACATTAGTTTAGATAAAAAATATAATTAATTGCGCTACATTGTTGCCCACAACATCAAATATCGTTACAGCTATTTCTCAACTTATGTGCCAATGAATACAAGATTTTCCTTCCACATTATTATAATCAAGTAGTGTTGTGCCCACACGAGGCTATACGTGGCCACTGTTTACTATCTCCCGTATAAGCTTTTAATAGCCCGCTAGAACAAAGCGAGGCTATCGTTTGTAGACGAAGGCTAATGCATTTTTAAGCGCAATACAGAGAGTACCGTGTGGTCCCTGCGTTTGATGGCCGGCTCTGTGGGGAGAGTGATATCTAACGGTATTTGGGTACGATATGGTTGGTTTTAATGAAACTATAAAAGCGTAAAGCTTTGTTGTCACAAATCAGATTTTCAATACAGACTCTTACCTTCCCTCTTTCCACTTTTCAAAGGCCTATTGCCTGAGGTACCTGCGCGTTGCGGGAGGGGTGATAGTTGTCACAGGTTTTCGAATCACTGAGCTCTCGCGTCACGTCACCGCACCCCTCCCGCACCTCGCAGCTACCCCAGGCAATTGGCCTATAGCATATAATAACTGTTTTCTTAGCTGACTTTGAATAGTGGAAAGAGGGAAAGTAGGCCTTTGCCCGGCGTTAGGACAACACAGGCTAATAATAAATAAAATGTTTTCCTTTAGATAAAGGTGAAATAAAACCCCTCTGTTTGCGTAGGAGGCTAATTAGAACTCCGTGAAATTAGCTGCTAGAACTAAATACTGAAACGGTTATTTAGTAGGTTATTTTTTACCTCTATTGTTGGCTTGAGAATTAATAATAATAAAAATACTTTCCAACATACGAATAACCTTTATCTTAATAATTATATTCTCTATTAAAGCGTCTTAAAAATTCAACGGTTACACTTTAAAATTACTTCCTTAATAAAAACACTGTTTACTTATTCAAACAGTGAACTATTAATGTTTCTCGTGGTATTCTGCTCAGCTAATAAAAAAACAAAGGATATTTACCGGCGGTAAATATGACCTTCATTTTTCAAGATTCATTAAATTTTTACGTCATCAAAGTGAATTATTTTACATAATAATAAAGTGTCTTATCGCTGAAAAAGAACTTTTTTTTCAGCCCCGTTAAGCTGAACCAGGGAATGTCTTGTAGCTTGTCTATCAATAAAAAGATAAGTTAAATAGGACTTATATCTTATCTTTTTCTTTTATATTGACTTACCTTTTACTTCAATAAAAAGATAAGTCGAAAATGACTTAACTTTTATGATTTTTAATTTTTGGTCTTCTTCTTTCGTATTAGCACAAACTAGGAAAGTTCATAAACTGCTAAACATATTGCAGTCAGCAATGCGGCAGCGAGACTGACTCCCTGCGAAGCACCCGACTTACCTCCGTTAGTATATTCATTGGTGGAGGCTACACAAAATGGTACGGAACCATCAGTCTGCAAGCACGACTCGTCATTGACCGGTGCTTTATAAATTAACCAAAATTATCATCTGCCTAACCATCTCCGAGCCTCGGAAAGCACGTTAAGGCCAGGTATTCCCAATTTTACATCACTTTGATTTAACAATAAACAAAGAAATCGTGATTTTTTTAATCGAAAAAAAAAACTTGTTCTAGTTTACTTTATGTATTTTGACAATTTGTGGTTCAAAACACGATATCGAAAACTTCACTCGATCAAAAAAAAATCCGAAAAACAGGCTTAATCGATATTTTTTTATGTTTTTCTTGTTTTACTCATAGTTTATAAATGTTTTACTACTAAAAAATCATATCTAAAAAAAGGCAATAACGTAGAGAAAAGTAATTTGTGGTTGCATTTTACAAAATAGCTTAATTCTTTTAATAATAAATTATTATATAACACAGCGGCTCGCGTTCGTCAATATCCAGCTTTATAACCACTCATACCTTGAACCGCTCTGCCGCCCGGCCCCCGACAGGACCCCGATTCAGTATTTGTCAGTACCGCTTCGGCTATCAGACGGGGAACCCGTGTCACTTTGCTTGCGCTCAAAAGACCCGATTGACAACGTTTTATGTTCTGAAGAAATTATGTAATAAAGTAAAATGAAATATAGATGTAAAATATAAGGCCTCGTATTTTTATTTTTTCCAAATTTTGTAGTTTTCATTCATAAAATAATTTTTGAAATGGTTTAAAATCGTAATCTCATGTCAATGTCAAAACATTGTCAGAAATTTAGGGAGGTAAACGTACCTATTTTAGACAGTTCCCAATGTGTAATGGTGTTTTCAATATATTCAGCAAAACTATTTTTATAAATATTTTATCTATTTATTGATACAGGGTGTAAAAAGACTTATAGCCGTCGTACATCAAACTAAGTAACATTGCACAAAAGATCTGTGACAAAAGTAATTGCTGGAAATCGACTTTAATTTTTGGTGTGAAATTTTGCTGTATGCGCACTACCACAAACAGCAAATTTTGCACCCGCATGTAACTGTACAGGGGTCCTGGAGGTATTTAAAGTTGTGTTATAATATCAAAACTTGTTTTCGTAAAAAATATCGTTTATGCTCACTAGTTCCTTCGCGTAGTTCCTTTGAAGGAACTACTGAGAATTATTGGATCAGTAGTCCCTTTGCAAAAGCTGAAGGAACTACTGAGACTAAATAGTTCCTTTGAAGGAAATAAACATATATAATGCTGCCCGCTGCTGCCGCATGCAGGACCGTAGGTTCGGTAGGAAAAGAAAGAGAAGCGCGATGACACAACGGTGGTAATTTATTGCAAATATGAAGCTATTATCTATTTACAAAAACTATTTAATAAAAAATAATCCATCACTGAATGCAGTTTGGCATCAGAAATTTAATGGTATATTTTTAATTATAATCAAAATAAAATACTTTTACAAAGCATTAAAGTAAAAATACTTGCATACGAAATTGTTCCATAGACTCTTACCACACCTCGGAGCGGACACTCCATACAACGCTCGCAAAATAATTACCTATTACTACTACATAAACAAATGAAAATGCGAAATCTTACAAACAGTTTATGTAAATACGAATTTGGAAAAGCATCACAATATCCAACCATCGTGATTAAAACTCAAATAAAACTTTTAAATCGCATAATTGTGTGTTCGTATCAGCAATACAGCGCTGTGGTTCGCGAGCGCCCTTGCTAAAGAGTCGGCGACGAATACCTCGAAGTGCGGGGTGAGGTGCGGTATAATACCCGGCACGTAAGTTGGCAAGATATTTTGTAGTGGGGGAAGTTCGCGCATGCACAATTTCATACATTTTTACATGCGCGAACTTCCCCCACTACGAAAAATCTTGCCAACTTACGTGCCGGTAACTGTATCTGATATGAGGTCGAGGAAGGGAGTGTCCTTTCTGTACGTAGTACTATTAAGTATTCTGTGCTCTTACTGATAAGGAGCATGATTGCATTTGCGAAAACAAACGCGGTTGTTGAACTATTTGAGTACCTACGTACTTGTGTCCGTACTTGGAAGCAAATACCTGGTGTAAAAACCCGGTCGCATAAATACGTACCTTCCCTACTCGCCCGATCACACGTTTCCGTAACGCGTTCGCCAGTTTACTCCCCAAGTCAAGCGCGCCTAAAGAAGTTTCACTTCAAAAAATGTTTGACAAAAAATACCGACTCCCAAAAATACTACAAAGTGAAAAATAACATTAATTTCGGATGTCGGTGTCTTTGGATTTGTATATTACTTTTTTGCCACCGACTTCCGAAATTAAAGTTATTTTTAGTTAAAAATCTTATATATCCAAAAAATGTATGTAATGTGCCGTCCATAAAACATGGAATAGAAAGTGAAACAACTACCATGGAACAACTAGCATCACAATTTAATATTAAAAAAATAGAGCCTTGTGGTCTTTTTATTGATAAAGAGTTACCTTTTCTAGGTGCAACTCCGGACGGAGTTGTGCAGGGAGAAGACACAATAGTAGAAATAAAGTGTCCAATTTCTGCATTCAGGACTTCGTTGGACGATGCAATAGATTAAAAAAAATAAGGTTTTGGAGGAAAACGAAAGATGGACTTTCCATAAATTCCATCTTGAACCGATTTTCTTCAAACATAGCTAAGAACACTCGCGACTTATTCACCTTTCAAACAAAAAAAACAATATCAAAATCGGTTCATCCGTTCGGGAGCTACGATGTAACAGACAGACACACACACACACACACACACACACACACACACACACACACAGATACGTCAAACTTATAACACCCCGTCGTTTTTGCGTCGGGGGTTAAAAACAACTTGTTTTAAAATTCGTTCTATTCCAAACCTCCGTTAAAGCCAAAATGTATGAAACTTTATAATTGACATTGAGTCATTCCGATGACGTATTATTATGCGTTATAACCATTGCGTGCTCTTGACAGTGCTGGGTTGCCAGCTGTTTTAGAACCCAATGGCTCGCGACGATTGGAAAAGACCAGACAGATTGACCATAATGCCTTAGAAGTTAGGTCGGCCTTTGGTGTGTGATGCAACATGTATCGACTACCTTGCGCCACCCCATCTTCCTATTACGGTTGGCTGTGCTAGTGCGATTACTGCGGGTGCAGAAAACCTCAAACAGCGCAAATAGATACTCTAATCTTATTCCGACTTATATGTACCAGCCGTTTGGGGCTGATACACTAGGGCCATAAGGTCCGAGTGCCTACTTAATTTTTCGAGAAATCGCCAAGCGATTGGTCGACTCTTCACGTGACCAGAGGACTAGCCTATTTTTTGGCCAAACATTCAGCAAAAAGAAAGTAATTTTAAGGCTTTGTCATGGCAAAGGATTTTATTACTAATCAAGTTATTTTGAATCTTATTTCAATGAGTTTAGAATTCATGTTACTTTATTTCGATACCACGATGCCGGGAAATGACGCGACGTGCCGCGGGACGCTGCGGCATGACGCAACGCGCCAGGGATGCTGCGGCATGACGTGTCATGCCGTTTCATTCCACGTAATGCCGCGGCGCGCCATTGCATCCCGCGGGACGTGTGGGTCACGTTGTGTCGAGGAATTATGATTGCTAAGCTAGTTGAAATAAGATTGAAACTTGTGCTGCGGTCATTTCGGTTAATGGGACGCAGTCCGGTCTGTGCGGGCTTTTAGCAGGATGCCACGGAACGCCGCGGGATGCCGCAGCACAACCTGCCGTGGCACGCTGTCAGTGAGCTGAGCGCCGGCTCTATTTGGCTGTCGATGTCTTATGGTGACAAATATATGGCGATAGAGCAATGGTCTTTGGTCGGTCATAGAACACTAATGAAGTAGGTACTTATATTGCGGATTTCGATGTAAACTGTATTTGCTATGCGAATGATGAGTGTCTCATGTTTGTTTTGTTATACCTACTTATTATTTACCTGCCCATTTAAAAGAATTTTATATATACTGTACATAAAATGTGAATGTAATAAATTAATGTTAAGTTTAATCATTTTATTTCTTGACATCCTTCCAACAATAGTTCAGTTCACCCTAACTGAATCAGTATGTCAGTGCGAGTGGGATAGAATGATACATAGCGCGGGGAAGTGGGGACAAAATCTGAATTTTAGCTGAACTATTACCAGCCCTTAAGCCGTTGGTCCCGGCTGTCATTCGTAGATCTTTGACAGTCGTTACAAGTCGTCAGAAGGCCGAAAGTCTGACAACTAGTCTTACCAAGGGGTTTCGTATTGCCCAGTAACTGGGTTGTGAAGGTCAGATAGGCAGTCGCTCCATGTAAAATACTGATACTCGTACTCAGCTGCTTCCAGTCAAACCGGCAACCTTCTTGCGTAACACGATTAATCACAATCTGCACGATTTTGAAGGACATTGGTAATCAATTGCTTCATATGTTCGAAAAATGTGTCTGCTCAACAACGTAAATAACGCAATGAATGTTGTGGAACTGTCAAAATTTAAAACCATTGCTACTGTTAGTCTGTTACGCTGTTACCCCGCGAGTGCAGCTGTATACTAGTATTTTACATGAAACGTATGCCTTATGACCTATACCGGTACTTAATAAATAAAAACTTTTTATAGAAAAAAACAACTGACTTAAAAAAAAAACACTACAAAGTGATAAATAACTTTAATTTCGGAAGGCGGTGTCGTTGGTTCCGCATTTTCGTTTTTTGACACCGACTTTCGAAATTAAAGTTATTTATCACTTTGCAGTGTTTTTTTTTTTGAAGTCGGTTATTTTTTTTTGGAAAAAAAAATTATTTTTCACTTTTTAGTTATACCTACCAAACAAATTCAATTAACACTGGTGTATTGAAGAATTGAAGACACCAACAAGAAGAATCATCAAAATTCGCATAGAAATGCCGGAGATGCAGTACATTTATACATATAACTACCTATACAGGGTGTTACGGAAAGGGTATATCAATACAAACGGGTTGAAGAGTGTATCTGGTCTAGAATCTCTGTACAAAATTTCAGCTCCAAAACAGTAACTTTGAAAATGCTTAATATTTTTTTATTTCGATAGGTTATTAAATTGAAATCATAACAAACGTGTCACCGCACAACTAGGGTCATTATCCATTATCTGTAGTGTGTCTGTGTGCCTAGTACACGCACATCACGCCGCCGCGCGCCAGTGCAGCGCCGTGATGTTGAAATAAAAAAATATTAAGCATTTTCAAAGTTAATGCTTTTGAGCTGAAATTTTGTACAGAGATTCTAGACCAGATACACTCTTCAACCCGTTTGTATTGATATACCCTTTCTGTAACATCCTGTATAAGGATAATTACCTAATGTATTATATACTAAAACCTTACTGAAAGTATGTAGATCACATCAGACATACATACATACGAGTCGAATACAGAACCTCCTTTTTTGAAGTCGATTAAAAATGCATTTGTCCTTCTCCAATCTACCAGCCTCGCCAGTCTACCAGTACGTGAATAATTTCCAACATGTCTGCTATTTTCCAATAAAAGGTGAACGCTTAACTGATGCAAACATAGTGCTCTCAACTAAAATAGAAAGGCACGTTGCTGCCATTTTGTCCTAAACAAATATAGCACGGAACACTCTATTCGAGTGTTAACTTGTGCCTGATTTGATTGAAACAGGAAGTTTAAACTACTGTTAGAATGTGAAAATAATAATATAAAGTATCAATACCAATATAATAAATCCGACTAAGTTGGATTTTAGAAAATAATTCTTTTTGCAATTGATAGTCCGATTTTTGAGGAAGGTTAGACCACGCCACGAATCTTAGGAGTCGAGCAAAAAGAAAAAAGTCGTAAAGAACACTCGGTTGCCTCAGCCTGAGGCAACCGAGTGTTCTTTATGACTTTTTTACAAACACAAAAAAACAACATACAAAAAAAACACAACAAAAAAAAACATAACGGAGTAACGTGGCACAGTTATAGGATATAGTTTAAGTGAAAACAGAAATTTCACGCACACTCGAATTTGGTTCCAAGAGAAAAGGAGGTTATAGAAAAGTCATTATGCGGAATGGAACTGATGGGGCTACTAACATACCTTATAGAATAACTTGTAGATATTTAACACTTTCAAGACTCTTATTGCATTTTGGGGACTTCAGATGTCTACAGATTTGATCAATTTTTGACGACCGACACGACACACACATGTCGACATGTGTACTATTAATTAAGTAAATGTGTAAAAAAACGGACGATCGACTCTGTATTTTTTGTCGATTGCCTCTGTGGACAGTTCCGTCGATCAATAAATCAACAAGTGATGTCTATTTAAACGTTAATAGTTACCGATCGTTAACAGGCGACAATAACGATCGATAAAATCGAGTAAATCTTTATGGAGCTCACAGATCTTAATGATCGTCTAAACAGCTATCTCGTCGGATCGTTAAAAATCTAACAAATCTTTAGGCATCTTAATGACACCTACTTAGTTGTAACTTAGTAACTACTGAATAATTAACCTACATCTAAGGAGCTTCAAAATCAGAAGGAATGGGATTTTTTATAGCATCTACACGAAGAAAGGAAGCTTCAAAAAATACTAACGAGCTATAAAAACCAAACGCCTATGAAGAGATAAAAAGGCAATGCCAACCCTATAAGAAATAACTCATAAGACACATGAAAAAATGAATAGACTGTGACATCTACTGACATGATGATTAATAGTAGAGATGCCTACTTCTCTACCAGTCATCATCTCGGGAGTCATTCCCATAGGAGCAGACGAAGACATTGTGTGATGCGCTGGCCCCAAATCCATTCTAATATTAGGTATTAATGCGAAAGTGTGTCTGTCTGTTGCCTCTTTACGCTTAAATCGCTGAACCGATTTAACTGAAATTTGGTATAGGGACATTTTGAGTCTCAGGAAAGGACATAGGAAAGTTTTTATCCCGATATTCCCATGGAATCGAAACTTATGCGGGTGAAACCGCGGGGCGTTGCTAGTAAATTAATATAAGAGCTAAGAGTGGACTGATTACCTGGTGAAGGCTGCAGGAATCCGCTGGATGCGAGAAGCACAGAACCGGTCCAAGTAGCAGTGCTAGGGGGATGCCTATGTATAGCAGTGGACGTCTTTCGACCTAAATGATGATGATGATGATGAAGGGTAAGAGAATGATGAAATAAGTAGCTCCTAAGTATTTTTCCCGTCTGCACGTTGATTTATCTTATCAAACACTAATGGACTACAAGTAACCGAGAATCGTGTGACTCGAAGGTCTTACCAACGCCTAATATTAACTTTAGTGGGAAGCTTACAGGTGTTCACTTTGATGTGGTCAGATATCTGATTACAAGGCTGAATGTTTGATACAATCTGTATACTGTGTGTAGTTAAGGCCTCTTCATAGATTTTACTCACAGATTCTAATCTGCAGGACAAGACCTTTACGTGCGTTGGTGATGCAGCTGAATACAAGCATTTGATCATCAATTATTGCATTATTGATCAGCATTTGAATCAAGATTATAATTTCGTAAAACAACCTTATCATAGCCTAACTAGAATATCTCCCAAAACCTAATTTCATCTCCATAGTTCCAATCCTACAAACAAACGTTATTGGCACGAGTTCCTGCAAAAAATATCCAGTCTTTTAGGAGGGAATAGAGCCAAATTACAAATAAACTTAATTACTGGGAGATGGTTTATGGGCTGACCTAGTTACTGGTTTGTAGTCTGTCGCCACAGGAGGGGGGGGGGGCTTGATCCGATGCCACCCGCTGTAGGAGAAAGATTATTCTCATGTTTGTTTGATTAATGGTAAGAATAACGAAACGAAATGGTACGAAATATTTCCTCATCTGCTCTAAAAATGGAAAAGTCATTGTTAGAAACCACAAATTCATTAAAGTTTTATTTTATTTATACAGAAATCACACTACTATTATAAAAGCGAAAGTTTGTGTGTGTGTTTATAGGTATGTTTGTTACTTCTTCACGCTCGAACGGCTGAACCAATTTTGATAAAATTTTATATAGAAGTAGCTGACGCCCTGGATTAACATATTAGGCTACTTTTTATCCCGATATACCACGAGATCGAATCTTATGCCGGTGAAACAGCGCAGCTAGTAGTAGTAGTATTTTGTCGACTTATCCAGAAAAGTCTGAGAAAAGGAGAGAAAGAAGGATAGGATTTGTTTAAAAATAGTTTCTAGAGTTGTGGGAGCCCCTGAGGACTGGAGGCCTGGGTGGACCACCCGTGCGACATCCACCAACCCGCATGGGACCCACGTTGTGGATTAGGTCTTACAGAGAACATGTCCAAGTCCCATCAAGGGAAACGTTATAGATTATGTCAAATTCACAATTCAATTCATTTCAATCATACTTATCATATTTTTTTTCATTTTTTTCAATTATTTTTTTTTATGTTTCACGAACTGTGTCCAAATAAACATTTTTCTTTCTTTTTCTAAATTCAATTTCCTCTTGTTTTCTCTGAAACAGTAAGACAGGCTTTTTTTTTTTTTATATGACTACAATTTCGAATTCTTCAATCTGCCCTTCGTTCAGCCTTTATGCGTGATTGAGTAACATTATACATCCAAACATTTCCACATTTTTATTATTAGTGGGATGGGATGCCTTTTTAACCGACTTCAAAAAAGGAGCTTCTGTATTCGATCCGTATGTATGTATATTTGTATGTCGCGATTTTCTCAAAAACTTATGAACTGATTTTGATATGTCTTTCATTAATGTGATCTACATACTTTCAGAAAGGTTTAGTACATAATACATTAGGTAATTATTCTTATGTACGAAGTTATATGCATAAATGTACTACATCTCCGGCATTTCTATGCGAATTTTCGTGATTCTTTTAGTCGGTGTCTTCAATTCTTCAATGCACTAGTGTTAATATAATTTGCGTGGGGTAGGTACAACTAAAAAGTTAAAAAAATATTTTTTACAAAAAAAAACAACCTACTTAAAAAAAAACACTACAAAATGATAAATAACTTTAATTTCGGAAGTCGGTGTCAAAAAACGAAAATGCAGAACCAACGACACCGACTTCCGAAATTAAAGTTACAAAATTTATCATTTTGTAGTGCTTTTTTATTTGAAGTCGGTTTTTTTTTTTTGTAAAAAAAGTTTTTATTCATTATTGAATTGTTTGATCCTTGTTCCTCGTTTTTGATGCATCAGCAAAAGCAATGCATTTCGTGGACACGCGAATCACCTCACTCCAAAGTAATACTCTACGTGTCGCGTTTGCATTCCGAACCACATTCCCTACACAGTTTTGCCCCCGTTTCGACATGTTTGGTATTCAATCTGTATTTTTATTTGACTTCAAAGAGGTTCTATTTTCAATGTATCACGTTATCAAAGGCGATCCTCGAAGATTTTCCCAGAAAGGAGATCATTCACCGTCCATACATTTTTGGGATAAATGTGAAAGTGCCGGACAAACAAAAACAAATTTTAGACCGTTATATTCAGTTAGAATATGATATTCTCTTTAGTTTTCACTAAAGGGTACGATACGACTACGAAAAATACTGTTTTCACTTCTCATGCTCTAAAAGTTCATCTTTATGTTGTGCTTAGTATTTTTTTTTTTTCTGAGACTAAGGTAACCAGGCCCAACAGCCACGCGCGCAATAAAACTTCGAAGTTTAAAGTCGTGATTTATTTCATTTTCTTTAATTTATACCACTTCCGTGTTTTCTATCGTTAATTTAATAAAATCAGGTACAATAGTTGTCATTTATTATTTAAAAACGCAAAGAAACGTTTTTATGACTTGGTAGTATGAAGTAGGTACCCAAGTCGAATGACAAACGTTGAAATTAAAAAAAAAAAACTTTTTAAAAGTTTCGTGGCGGTATTATCTGTGGTGGCGGGAATTAGCTATGCTTTGCAACATTTTTGATTAATTATGTACTGTATACTTTATGCCTGTTTCATTTTCTCGCAATTGAAGTGAAAAGCAGAGTGTATAACTCAGGCATAAACGAGCCATTTTACCCCCCGACTTAACTATCCACCCTCGCCTGCGGCTCGCGTGGATATATACGTCTCTGGGTAAAATAGCTTCTTTTATGCCTTAGTTGTACAATCTACTATTTCAGTAGGTACTTAAAAAAGTAATATAGTTATACTAATACATCAGTTGTCATTTGTTACACAGTTGAACTCTAGGGTTATTCTCCACATAGCTACAGTACCCACTTATATAATATCTATACCAATAATAAAACTGAAGAGTTTTTTTGTTTGTTTGAATGCGCTGATCTCTGGAACTACCAGTCGGATTGCAAAAAATATTTTTGCGTTTGATAGCTCAATTCCTAAGGAAGGTTCACATCACTATCTACATATATGGTACGGAATCTTAGGAGCCGAACAAAAAGAAAAAAAGTAACAAAGAACGCGAAAACGAACTAATGGCGCAGACAGGTAATGCAAAACGAATTATCTCCTAACACACACAATTTTAAGTCTAGAGGTTCAACAAAATAAGTGACAAAAGATTTTGACAAACATTTTCAATGTAACTTCATTAGGCAAGAAAAACGAAAAGTAATCTTTTAATGTTCTTGTCTAAAACATGAAAGCGCAGACAAAAAATGAGGAACAAGAACTGTTTACTCTCCAGTGAGCAGATCGCGAAAGAGAGACTTAGTTTGTCGTATCCATTTTCTCTTCTGATAAAAAGAAAATTTTGAATGAATCTTTTTAGCTATTACGTTGGAGTATTCAAATTGATATTTATTATATTGGATAGGCAAAAAATCGTGGATCAAACGAAACAGGCCGATAATTGGGGTTATTTGCAATAAAAAATATTTCTGTCGAAGAGCCCTAACTTGATCTCCTTAAAAGTTATGACAATTATTTGAGTTATTACAGTAAGGTTCTAAAGTTACAAAATTATTTTTCGTGAGACTTAAAAGATATTGAAAAAAGTGCCAATACTGATAAATCATGGTACCCAATGTCATGAAAGCACTTTTGTAGTGATGTTTCTTTTTTTTTGCTTCAAATTACTATCGCCCTGTTTCGTTTGATCTACAATTTTTAACCCACCCTGTATTCTGACATTAGAATGTCTGTGGCCGCGGGCTTATGATTTATGTAAATGCTTCTGAGTTTCAGAATGGGAGGTAAAAACCTTAGTACGTACTCTACTCAGTATCATTTTCCATAATTTTAATTACTTTTACGACTTCCACTTCTCCCTAATGTTCGAAGCGAAATTTATTGGTATTCAGCTGCGTCCGGTTAGACTGGAAGCCGACCCCAACTTAGTTGGGAAAAGGCTAGGCAGATGATGATGATAATGTTCGAAGCGCAATTTATAGATTAACTCGGTATCTTACTAATCTGAGAAGAAAAAAGCCGAAACAAACTCAGAGGTCACACAGTCTCTTTTAAAGTCAGACATAATCATGGTCAGATCATGTGAAGGCTGTGTAGATTGGTATGAAATGATCTTTTGAGGTAAGAAACACACAGTGAAAGTGGAACTGTGTTTGTAATTATCATATAAGTTCAACGTCAAATAAAAACAACACTACATCCATGCTGAAAAAGAAATATCTCCACATCGAATAAACGATTATTCACCATTGTCACTTCTTCTTAACGCCATGAACATTTTTACACAGACGTAGCTTCGATAAACATTTTATTAAGATAACGTCGAAAAAAGCGACGAAATAACAATACAATTCGTCTGTTTGTATTATAATCAACAGAGATGTTCGCGTGAATGAAAAAATATGATACATCTCTAGGGCAAAGTGCTGACTGCGAGCGTGAAGCGATGACGTGACAAAATAATCACGAATATCAGGAGTAATAATGACGAGCACCAATACTTAAAGAGGCAGCCTCTTACAACAAACTGCGGGGTAACACCCTATCAATAGCAGTGGTGACCCAGTGGTAATGGCCGCAACTTACGAGTCGTAGATTCAAATCCTGATATGTTCTTTACTTTATGATACTAAAACATCAGCTGATTAATACAAAAGTTCAATACCTACTTGACGAAAATGTATGAAACAGCTGTTTTTTTGAAGTGAAAACTTCTTTAGCGGCGTTGAGCACTTTTTGTAATGGGTAAAAAATGTTAAACTCGCGTCAGGGCATCGCGTCAGGACACGTGACCGTCAGGAGAGATTTCCCCCCCCCCCATCTGTTTCTACGGCGGCGGCGCCAACCGAAGTGAACCAAGTGAGACACGACAAAGATGGCCGAAGAAAATGACATTTGACGTACAAATGTTTGAAAAGTCAGTTTCGTAAACAATAGTACTTCGAGGAGCCGCAGTTGTATTTAATTTATTTTGAACTTCTGTTTAACCAATTTAGTTTATTATTATATACCTACCTACAATACAAAATAGAAGCGACGAAAAATATAACGAAGCACATTATAGCAACAAGAAATACTGTGGGACATTGCTGCTTGTTAGCATACACAATAATCGACTATTTAACTAATATTATTTGTGGGTTGCAACATTATCATTTTTTTTAAACATTTTATGCTCTTTGGTTTGTGGCAACCCAAAAATAAGGCACTGATGAAAAACGGCGGGAAGAGTGAAAGATTGCATTTTTCCTCTCCCAGCAAAAACGATGATAAAAGTGGTCTCGCTTGAGTTATAATTACTATTTTACTGTGTTGAGTCTTGAGTACCAATAAAGTGATGTGTACAAGTGTTCGAGTTTATTAATTATAACAAGTCAGAAGTGTGCTAAAGTTTATCTACGTGCCTGACGCTGTGGTTTCCTGGACCAAGGACAGTTTGAGTTAATATCTGAAGCGACGAACGGACGATGCGACACGACGCGTGAGTCATTATTATCAATTATTGAACTAACGTGCGATCCGGAGAGCGCGCTCGGCGCACAGCGCCCTGAATTGGCCCGACTACTCGAACCCGCCGTGTACCGACCGCGTACCTGCGCACGCCTAAAATGTAGAGTGCGCCTGGCCTGGTACTCGTATAACTTCGTTTCCCTGTGATTTTGTGACAAACTTATTGTTGTTATAACATGTGCATAAGCATGCACGAGCGTGCTTGAAATAAGAAACAAAGTTCAAACATTTAGAGCAATAACATAATAGTGATCGTTGAGAAGTACCTAGTGAAAGTGATACCAGTTTTAGTTTAAGTATTTACATTTGTAATAAAAGACAATTTGAGATTTGAATAGTCCACAATTGCGATGGAATTATTATTTTAAGTATTATATTACCGATCGTTTAAAATTTCTAGTTGCTAGTTAAAGCGGTTATATTATTGTTTGATTAACTTGTGTTGCAAACGAATTTCAGCTGACTTTATTATTTTCTTTTGTTAGTTATCTATATCATTATAAATATTAGTTATTTGTTGTTGCTGCATTTAAATAATTTTGATTTTATTTTGAATCACTCAAAATCGTTTAACGTGATAATGGGCAATTCTAAGCGAAGGCGACGTGAGACAAGTAGTGATAGTTGCTCTGTAAATAGTAGCGATAGTGATGATAACAACCGTAGGTCGCGGCATAGTAAAATGCGACGTCGTGTTAAAAAGCATAGCAGTAGCCATAGACAATATAGTAAGAGAAATAGGAAGCAAAGGCGCTCTAAACATACTGATCGTGAGTTAACTAAAACTCCTCCGTTGACTTCTACTACTACTACTAACCACACTATCCCTGATTCATCGGATAATAATAAGTTATTGAATAATATTCCTTTAAATATGAATAACCCCATCGGTAACTCTGCGTCACTACCCACATCCAATTTCTGGGCTCAAAACAACTTTCCTGTTGCTTTTAGTGTTGTACCCGAATTTGACCCTAGTGATAATAGCCAAACAATAGAAAATTGGATTAACAAGGTCAGTGAATGTGCGCAGATTTACTCTTGGAATGATCGTCAAATATGTCACTATGCCCTTCCCAAATTAAGTGGTTTAGCCAAGAAGTGGTATCAGGGTTTACCCTCGGTACTATTTGATTGGAATGAGTGGGTTCAAAAATTAAAACAGGCTTTTCCTTCCAACGAAAATTATGGAGATGTGTTGACATCAATGCTAAGGCTTAGGTGTAAATTTGGTCAGTCTTTAGAACATTATTATTATGACAAAATGGCACTTATAAATAAATGTGAGATAACTGGTAATAAAGCAGTTGGCTGTCTTATACACGGTATTGACGACAAATTTGTAAGAATGGCAGCAGGAGCCTGCATGTTTAATGAACCGGAACAAATCCTTAATTACTTGCGTACCGTGTCCCAACACGACAATAATACACCTACTTCCAACTTCCGTAACCGAAATAATGCGCCACCTAAGAATTCCAATAAGGTTTCAAATGAGCAAACAAGAACCAGTACAAATGATAACATTCGATGTTATAATTGCAATGAGCTAGGGCACATAAGTTTAAAGTGTAACAAACCCATTAAACGATGTAACTTTTGTTTTAAATTGGGACATGAAACTAAAGACTGTCGTAGAAGAAACGCAAATAACAATGACTCTTTAAATAAAACGAATACCGCTACAGAACTAAATAAAACTATATTGTGCATTACTAATAGTGAATTCGCAAATTCAAAATATTACAAAGATGTCAGAATAAACAACGTTATCTTACAAGGATACGTTGACCTAGGTAGCAAATGTACTCTTGTAAGAGAATCAAATGCAAAGTTAATAGTACATGATTGGGATATCGAGAAATTACCCATTTTACAGGGATTCGGAAATTCCGCTGTAAAGCCATTAGGAAAGTTTATAGCAATTTTGGAAATTGGCTCAGTTAAAGCTGAAACGGAAGTTCTGGTTGTAGATGATAATTATTTACAGACACCAATTTTAGTAGGGCAGTCTTTTACAGAAAAACCTAATGTTATTATCTTAAAAACAACGGATGAACTAGTATTTATGCATACGCCAGATTTTGATGATAATGTGTTTAAGACTAAAGTATACGCAGATGCTGATAAAGTGATAAAACCTAAATCTATGATGCCAATAGATGCTATTACCAATGACGCGTATAGTGGTGGCTTGTGGATACAATACAGTCTTCGAATTTTACCGCAAAATGAATATGCTGTTTTGTCTGGGGTTCTTGAGTTTGAAGCAGGTAAAGGATATTTAATGATAGCAAATTTATCATCTAACGATTTAAATATTTATAAAGGAACTTTATTAGTTCGGGGTCAACACTATCAAGAAGTAAATAAGGAATATATAGGTTTAACAACGGAAACTAAAAATTATGTAGAGTTACCTTTATCAGATATAAAAATTAGTACGGAAGTATCAGAACAACAAAAAGTACAGTTATTCGATTTGTTAAAGAAATATAGGGATTGTTTTGCAATGAACTTAGGAGAGTTAGGTAAAACTAATCTAGCAAAAATGGATATTACGCTGACAGACAATAGACCAGTAGTATATAATCCTTATAGAATATCACACAGTGAGCGTGACCACCTAAATAAAATGATTGAAGAATTATTATTGAACGGTATAATACGCGAAAGCACTTCGGATTATTCGAGTCCTGTTATCTTAGTGAGTAAGAAAAATGGGGATAAACGGCTGTGTATAGATTATAGGGCCCTAAATAGAAAAACGTTAAAAGATAAATATCCATTGCCTCGCATCGAAGACCAACTAGACAGATTAGGGGGCAACAAGTTCTTCATAAGCCTTGATCTTTTTTCAGGATACTACCAAGTGCCAATGAGTGAAGCCAGTAAGCGATATACTGCGTTTGTAACACCGGATGGTTTGTATGAGTTTGAAAGAATGCCGTTTGGACTTGCCAATGCACCTAGTGTTTTCCAAAGGACTATTAACTGTATGCTTAGGGGTAAGCAAAATTTGGCGTTGGCTTATATGGACGATTTATTGTTGACATCACGTACAATTGAAGAGGGTTTAGATAAGCTGGAGAAGGTTTTTCAATTATTAAGGTCTGCTCATCTAACATTAAATCTTAAAAAGTGCGATTTCTTTCAGACTCGTATAAATTATTTGGGCTACGAGATTAATTCCGATGGCATCCGACCCGGCGCAGTCAAAATTCAAGCTGTAGTAGATTTCCCTTTACCTAAAAATGTTCACGAGGTTCGACAGTTTGTTGGCCTTACAAGTTATTTCCGACGGTTTATTCAAAATTATTCTATGATAGCAAAACCTCTAACGATTCTTACAAAGAAAAATGTTTCTTGGTGTTTTAACGAACCTCAAATAAAAGCATTTAATGAATTAAAAAGTAAATTAACCACTCGACCTGTTTTGGCACTATATGACCCAGAGGCTGAATTAGAAATTCACACTGACGCTAGTAAAATCGGTATAGGAGCAATCTTGTTACAATGGGCGAATTCAGATAAAGTATTCCATTCTATAGCTTATTATAGCCGTCAAACGACACCAGATGAAAGCAAACTACACTCGTATGAGTTGGAAACTTTGGCGGTAGTTTGTGCTTTGAATAGGTTTAGAGTTTATGTTTTGGGTAAATCATTTAAAGTTGTCACTGATTGTGCCGCTATACGCAGCACAATGACAAAGAAAGATTTGATACCGAGAGTAGCGCGTTGGTACATATTAATGCAGGAGTACGATTTTACTGTAGAACATCGCGATGGTAATAAGATGAGTCATGTCGATGCACTGTCACGCAACCCAAGTGACTCTGAATCCAATGACGTAGTACAGGTGGTTGATGTTTTCACAATAGATGACGATGCGTGGTTGCGCACAGTGCAGGAACAGGATTCAGAAATACAAAGGATAATTAACATTTTGAATGATTCAGAAACAAAAGATATTGTCGAGATTCATAAGAACTATACTGTTAAAAATGGCCGTTTGTACAGAATAACTAATGACAAAAATGATATAACTAATTTAAAGTGGGTAGTTCCAAAATCAGTGAGATGGCAAATAGTTCGTATGAATCACGACGATGTCGGTCATTTCGGTTTTGAAAAGACTTACAGTAGGATTAATCAGATATACTGGTTTAAAAAAATGAGACGTTTTATTAAAAAATATTGCAGTTCGTGCTTAAATTGTGCCCACAATAAGTTGCCAGCTGGAGCTAAAGAAGGGGAGCTTCATCCAATCCAAAAAATTAATAAACCGTTTGATACACTTCATACTGATCACTGCGGTCCCTTTCCTATCAGCAAGAAGAAGAATTGTCATATTTTAGTGATCATTGATGCCTTCACTAAATTTATTTATATAAAGCCAGTAAAAAATGTTAAAAGTAGTACTACGGTGCTGGTATTTATGGAATATTTCTCGCTATTCGGAGTGCCACGTCGTCTGATATCTGATCGCGGCACTAGTTTTACAAGCAAAGAGTTCTCCAATTTTATTAATAAAAGGGGCGTTAAACATATCTTAAATGCGGTTGCCTCTCCCAGGGCCAACGGTCAAGTTGAGAGGTATAATCGGACTATTGTTGATGCCATAACGGCTGCTAATCACAATAAACCAGAAAATGAGTGGGACTTGTGTTTACCCCAGATACAGTGGTCTTTGAACAACACAATAAACAAATCCACTGGTCGTACTTCTTCAGAAATGTTGTTTGGAGTTCAAACTACCGGCGTTTCGGATGGTTTTATGAATCCACTTGTCGCGGAATCTCATAAACCGTTAGATCGCGATGAAATTAGATCGGATGCAGACTCGCGAATTCAAATAAGCCAACGACTACAAAAAGAGCGTTTTGATAAGTCTCATAAAAAACCAACTGAGTATAAAGTAGGAGATTTAGTTCGTGTAGAAAAAGATATCCGTACAGACCCTGGACAGAGCCGTAAACTAATACCAAAATGTGTAGGACCGTACAGAGTATCTAAAATAATAGGCAACGATCGTTATGAAATAGAGGACACTCCTATTACTAGAAAAGAAGGTTGCAAACCATATAGGTCGGTTTATGCCGTCGATAGGATACACCCTTGGCTTGTTTTTAATCATGATGCGATGTCGAGTGATTCAGAGTAAGAGTCAGCAATAACTATTGTTGTAGTAATATAATTGAGATTTTCAGATTAACAGTGAACGTCAATATTGTGATTTGACAATATTGCTTAAAACATGGTCATGAAATAAAATTAATTTGATAATGAAGTCCCACTTGGACAACATTTCACTTCAACTTAGAGAACTGTACATAATAAATATATTTATCTGTATTCATTAAAGCGATGTCTATTGACCTGTATTTACAGAGAATATTACTGATTATTAAATACACAAGAGTTTAGAAGAATGTTTGTTATTTCTTACTAAATAATGTTAATTTTAGAATGAAATAAAGTGAACGGACTTGTTGCAATATACATAAATAAAATATAAGTGAGATGTAGCGATAGTGAAAATAGTGATGATTAGTGAGTCTTTACGGGTGTATGTGCCCATAAACGATAAATAGAGATAAAAGTGAGTCACTACAAGTGAGAGTACTTGTAGTCGATGTTTAGTTATAAAAGTGAGTCACTACTACTGAGAGTGCTTGTAGTTGATGATTAGTTATAAGTGAGTCACTACAGCTAAGAGTGTTTGTAGTCGATGTTTAGTTACAAAAGTGAGTCACTACAGCTAAGAGTGTTTGTAGTCGATATTTAGTTATGAAAGTGAGTCACTACAAGTGAGAGTGCTTGTAGTCGACGTTTAGTTATAAGAGTGAGTCACTACAAGTAAGAGTGATTGTAGTCCATGTTTAGTTATAAGAGTGAGTCACTACAAGTGAGAGTGCTTGTAGTCGATGTTTAATTATAAGAGTGAGTCACTACAAGTGAGAGTGCTTGTAGTTGATGTTTAGTTATAAGAGTGAGTCACTACGAGTGAGAGTGCTTGTAGTCGATGTTTAGTTATAAGAGTGAGTCACTACAAGTGAGAGTGCTTGTAGTCGATGTTTAGTTATAAGAGTGAGTCACTACGAGTGAGAGTGCTTGTAGTCGATGTTTAGTTATAAGAGTGAGTCACTACAAGTGAGAGTGCTTGTAGTCGATGTTTAGTTATAAGAGTGAGTCACTACGAGTGAGAGTGCTTGTAGTCGATGTTTAGTTATAAGAGTGAGTCACTATAAGTGACAGTACTTATAATCGATTAGACGAAGTTACGAATTTAAGAGTGAATGAGTTCTTAATTAATAGTAAGATTTCGATGTACCTTTTTTTTTATTTTTATCTCTTAGTTTATTTTTAAATGAGTTCTTAATGAATAGTATGATTTCGATGTACCTTTTTTTTTATCTTTCTCTATTTGTTTATTTTAATTTTCTTTTTTAAACGCGAGGCCGCGTTTGTCGTCAGGATTAGCCGAATGTTAGCATACACAATAATCGACTATTTAACTAATATTATTTGTGGGTTGCAACATTATCATTTTTTTTAAACATTTTATGCTCTTTGGTTTGTGGCAACCCAAAAATAAGGCACTGATGAAAAACGGCGGGAAGAGTGAAAGATTGCATTTTTCCTCTCCCAGCAAAAACGATGATAAAAGTGGTCTCGCTTGAGTTATAATTACTATTTTACTGTGTTGAGTCTTGAGTACCAATAAAGTGATGTGTACAAGTGTTCGAGTTTATTAATTATAACATGCTTTTGTGTGAAAACAATGCTTCCGTGTCGACCACGGAAGTTTACACCCTGCAGGGAGATGCTCCAGTAGGGTGTGGCTGTGAAGCTATGTTGCAAAACATGCTCCACGTCCTATCCTGCCTTATTTGTCCTACCCAAAACATGCAGTCAAAGTGACCTCTGCGCTGCCACCGACGACAACGTGGAAGTGGCAATATTTTGAGCCAACAAGATCTAAAGTAAAAGAGAAGAAATTTAGGGAGTAGTTCATTAATAAAAAGCTTGTATACAAACATCAGTTTATTTTTATAATACTTGTACGCACCGGGACTTACAGCTTAGTACGGCTGTTATTCCAAATGCATACAGTGTGGCTAAGTTTGTAACAATTGAACCTGGTATCTATGGTTACCTCACCCTACTGATTATAAACCTACAGCAACTACATAACACCCTAACCTATCATACAAGCCTACGGGAGACCTACGGGAACAGACAGAATTTGGGTAGGAATAGGGGTTTGTGTACGTCGTGCAATGTGTACACAGGAAATAGTTTTGTCATTGCCGGTCCCACAGACTCATAGAACTGGTGATGGCTAAAGGTGTCTTGGCCATAGTGAGAGGAATTATGGAAGATGAATCAAACTCTACTCCAGCTTGATGACTAATTTATTCATTTACTAATTACTAATTTATGTGGAACGAATGTATGTCGCTCTTGATGCTGACTCTGGCGTATGTAACTCTTGCCTGTTCACGGCTGAACAATACTCTAAACTCTAATTTGGCTTCTAAAACTTGTGCAAGCAGAACAACATTTTTAAAATGTTTGCTTTTCATTTGCCATCTGTGCCATCTCTTCTGTAGGCCGTTTCATTTTCTGCTATTCGTAGTGAAGCACCATCCTTACTAGTCCTATTGACCTGAAATACAAAACTAATGTTATAAATTCTTTCTCTTCATTATCTTATTTATACTGATTTAATAATCAGTAGCGGCATCAAAATAACAGTCATTATTATTCTTATGGCGGGTTTTTTTTTGTTACAATGAGTTTTGTACAGGCAAACGAAGTTCTTCGTAAAATTGTAAATTGGATAGGCACCTAATTCGTAAATCATGCCAGGCTGCCCCTGTTTAGCGTTAGTGCTTGTGTCAGTGTTTTTATTTTCTATTATGGAGACCTCCTCTCCCTGACCAATTCTTCCAAAAAATCTAAGGATTAGAAGCAAAAGCAAGCATAAGTATAAGAAATTGAGAATGTTTACAAAACATAACTTACTTTGAACACATTTTAGCTGTAACAGTAGGTACACACCTTATCCTCCTCCAACCAATATTCAATTCTTTGCCCTTTATTGCAACTAGTCTCCGGTCTTAATTTCATTTAGTTTAAATACAAAAAAAAATATTCAAAAGTTTTTTAGTTTGACACATACAATATCAAATTCATTCATTGACATATTCATATTGTTTCCATGACGACCATGACGTTGTCGCGTCAAAACTGTTGAAACTGTAGACAATAAATTAGTTTTTCATACGTAATAATGTCTATGGACACAAATATTCGGTTCGTAGACAGATATTCTCGTATGCCGATTTAATGTGTTGGCCAATTTGTTGGATGACTTTATTATAATGGCAACATTTAGAGGTTGTAGGACATTCTAGTTATAGAACGTTTATGAAGCGTTTATGAATACAAAATTTTATCGAATGTTTTAAAGGCCTATTGAGCATTTTAACTAATGAATGGTTTAAACCTTCAATAGGCTTTTTTTTATGAATAAGACCGAAAGTGTTTAAAATATGGAAATTGAACAAAGTGCATCTATTAATGAAAAAAGTGACGCAGAAATATTGAAAAAAAAATGAGTAATATTAATTAAATTAATAATTGATTTATTTCAACGTTAATATTCAAGTTTTCACTTCTGCCGGCACTCCCGGAGTGCAACCCGTCTTTTTTTTTCTCTGTGTAAGTTAGAGCAGGAAAGGTGTACTCTAGACAGGCAATATCCGGCTCAATGAGTCGGTGTTACAGTGAAGGGGAAGAGAATAATGAAGAAAAATCACTGGCTTATTTTTTATTAAAACGGCCCTAGCCGAAACAAACATTTTAAAGCGATAGGAATAAAACATTTTGGCTAACAATTACGTTCAACATGTTACGCAACAAGCCCAACAACAACCTAAAAACAATACAATAAAATATCAAAAACGTTAACTCGCTCACACTACAACCTTATCCTCAACATTGTATTCCATACCGCGTAACTTGAAACACTGATTTTCCGTGAGCAAACGAAAATAATTGCGCGTGGAAAAGGTTTCAACAAACAAATCAAGTATCACGATTGGATGAAATTGGACAACAAAGCGTGCCTTCATAGGTCTATAAATAGACACCTGGGGACCATAACAACGGCTTGTATAATTTGCTCGTATATGTGTTTTGTTGTGTTGAAAACAATTTTAAACCTTGAATGTTGGTTCGGCTTCGCACGCTTTTTATGATTTGACAAAACATCAAGATTTTTTTATTCTACGAGTATGTACCTAAGTTTAAAGTTTTATACATGTCGCATCCGGTCATTCGTTTGACTATTCGGAACGCCAGCGCCATCTGGCGGCGCTTGACAGAGTCTAGCCTGAGTTCGTGGGAGGTCGACAACAGCGCGACAGAACGATGTGGAGCCTCTTTGACATCGGACATCGGACGAACAACATGCGCTCAGAAACTGTCCTGCGTTCCGTATCTGGTTGTATCGTGTACCTATAGTGTGTGATTCGCTAGTGTTATTAAATTGTCCGTGAAATTATAATCTGATTTGAACTGCATACCGTTTTTCTATTGCGCCATAACCAACACATACCCATAGTTCGCCCACATTAGTTAAAATATGGCTGATAATAACGAGACACACATGCCTTCTCCGTTATCAGAAGTGCGATTCGTGTTGGTTTATGCGCAAAATCAGAACGCTTAATGTGAAAGTAACCGCGCATTGACATTTGAAAAACAAAGTGTAAACATGCGAACGCTTGTTATAATCGTGTGGATCTGTTCGAGTTGAACCCAGAGAAGCCAGATACGGATGCGCGATCATAGTGCATGTTGTTTTGGGCATAGGCTGTATGCAGAAATACCTTTGCCGAAGGACGCGCCAGTTGCGTCTACCGCCATGTTTGAAGAAAAAACAAGCGGGTCCCTAACCGGCGTTCGAGTTCGTCGTATCCCGTTCCCGTAATTAGAACACGCGGTAGGACGCGTGTGCAAACGTAACAGCACACAGCACTGCAGCTGATTTGCGTTTTGCTGAAAATTCACTGCAAGGTGGACAAAGGAGCAGCATCAACGTGGCTATCGTAAATAGCATTCCAAGGACGTGGCGTGGAGCTACCAGTGACGTGGATAAAACTGAACCGAGCCAAGCAGCGCAGCCGTCAGCGAAGCCATTCGCGTGCTGCAAGTAGGATACCAGGACATATCGCGGCCCGATACACGAGCAGTGGCAGTCAAGCTGTGCAGGCGGATGGAGGAGCTCGTGCTTCAACTGCCGCAAGCAGCAACGGCGACTGGATGTTTGCGTCGTACAACTACCCCCAGACACGTTAGAAAATAAAGGTGAGCTGTATTGTTTTGTTTACGATTCTAGTGCTGAATGCTTGTTAGTAAAGGAGAGGTTAAATGGCAAACGAGTTAATGACGTTGTTGCGTTGACTGGCATTGGTCAAACGCGTGTATTCAGCACAGAATAATTCTTATGTAGTGTAACGATTAGCGAAAAATAACTTGAGATTTTATTACATTTCTACCCGACCCGACATTTACTTGCAAAGTAACATTATGATAGTATGTGATCTACTCGTAAGTTGATACAGTTCCTGACCAATTATTACCAAGGCTTAGATTAGAAGAATCTTTTGTTATCGATTATTGTTATTGTCTTTATTTAAATTTTTGTTAAGTAATGCGTTACGATAACAATGTGGTCAGAATTGGCCGAGTGGAACAGGCACTGCTGTTGATTTTTTCGGTTACAGGTTAACACACAAGAACGTCTGCAAGCAAGATGGCAGTGTCAGACAGCGCTGCACTCTCCTGTACGAAGAGTCGCTGATCAAGGACGCTGCTGTTCGAGCAAGGAGTTTCGCGACTTCTGCCAGGGAAGCGGTGGCAGCGAGTGCAGCTACAGATTCTATCGTCTACCGAATCGGGTGAGCCGTTTTCATTTTGTTTTGACTCTTGTACTGAGTGCTTTCCTGGTAAACAACAGCAACAATGGTTACATTATTAGGTATAGCCTAATCTAGTTTACAATGCAATTTTTAAATACGCTCCATGACTGTGTTCGGAAGATGCCCGAGGGCCAAGTACCAATTGAGATTGTAGACAATATTGATGATGAGTTGGCATCACTTTGGTTTGTGTACTCAGGTTCTCGGTTCATTGGGTCGGAGACCGTACCAGAGTATCGTAGCCATAGCCCGTTAGAAATCGGCATCTACTTGGTAGACCGTGGGTACGTGGTGCGCGGTAGCTCTGGGTAGTATGGTCGGGTCTAGCCTTGAAGCCAAGACCGTAGAGTCAAGGACGACTCGAAGACCGTACCAGAGTATCGTAGGTACGTAGTACGCGGTAGCTCTGGGTAGTATGGTCGGGTCTAGCCTTGAAGCCAAGACCGTAGAGTCAAGGAGGACTCGGAGACCGTACCAGAGTATCGTAGGTACGTAGTACGCGGTAGCTCTGGGTAGTATGGTCGGGTCTAGCCTTGAAGCCAAGACCGTAGAGTCAAGGAGGACTCGGAGACCGTACCAGAGTATCGTAGGTACGTAGTACGCGGTAGCTCTGGGTAGTATGGTCGGGTCTAGCCTTGAAGCCAAGACCGTAGAGTCAGAGATGACTCGGCATTCCTGCGGGAAGTGCGTATGTGACAAATGTGTGGGACCGTGAATGGGATACCTGTGGTTTTGTTTTCATTGATTAAAGTAATGTGGAAACGTTATTATAACGTTGTACTTGGTCTCGGTAATCTCGAAACTTGATAAGTACCTAGTTCAAATTCTTAGATTAGCCAAATTTTTGGTTTCTAGTTTGAATGCTTTTTGCAAATTGATTGTGAAATAAAACAGATTTTAAAGAGTTGAGTCCCTTTTAATTATCTCATGAGTCTTCATATGCGAGGTTGCAAAAAATGACAGAAAATCAGAGTATAACTGACGAAATTGAGGTTGAGCAAAGTAGTAGTAGTAACAATGAGGAGAGTATTTAAGTTTGCATGATGATTGGACCGTACCAGAGGTTGTCGTGTAGCGGTAAGCAGTCAACTCTGGCGGAGGTCGGGTTTTAGTGAAAACCGTAGAGTCCAGGAGAGACTCGGCGCTCCCGTGGGGGTTCGCACAAAAGAAAGATGGTTAAAAATCACATGTAGACCTTAAGTCTGTTGATTAAATTGGTTTGATTGTGTCTTTTGTGAGATAGCGCGATAAATGTGTAATCAGATGTTAATTTTCTTCTAATTTATCATTGATTGTTATTAAGAAGGTTCCCAGTTTAGTTCAAATGAAATAAAGAGTTTTGACACAGAGAGTTTTAACTGACTTTTATGGGCTAGGTCAGGAGTGACCGAGCTATGTGATACTTTGCGGATATGTTTGTTTACAGATTAACACACGAGGACGTGTGCATCCCAGGATGGCCGTGTCGCATCCGGTCATTCGTTTGACTATTCGGAACGCCAGCGCCATCTGGCGGCGCTTGACAGAGTCTAGCCTGAGTTCGTGGGAGGTCGACAACAGCGCGACAGAACGATGTGGAGCCTCTTTGACATCGGACATCGGACGAACAACATGCGCTCAGAAACTGTCCTGCGTTCCGTATCTGGTTGTATCGTGTACCTATAGTGTGTGATTCGCTAGTGTTATTAAATTGTTCGTGAAATTATAATCTGATTTGAACTGCATACCGTTTTTCTATTGCGCCATAACCAACACATACCCATAGTTCGCCCACATTAGTTAAAATATGGCTGATAATAACGAGACACACATGCCTTCTCCGTTATACACATAATCATTCCCGAATAAATTCTCTAAATGATGGTGAAAAACTCATCAAAATTTGTTGCGTTTTTAAAAAAAAAATTAATCACGCAAACAGACATGAAAAGCGACCATGGAGTTTCTTGCCTGTCCTTCTCCATAGAGATCTGAAGGCCAATTCAAAACGTTCAAAATCTAGTCGCAGTCTCATCTCCGCGACAAACAAATGTTAAAAACTTGTCAAAATGTAGGGAAATTAGAGGCATTTTTGACAGATTGAGACTGAGATCAGGCTGTGAGCGTTCATAAAATTACGAGAATTGCCCCTCTGAACTCCGTTTCGGGACGGGTATCGAACTTTAACTTTCTGACTAACTGATCGACTCCTCGAAAATTTAAACCTGTTGGTTTATTATTGAAATAAATGCTATTACTAATATAATTTATTTATTTTATGAGTCACCGGTTGTCAGGCGCATATGCCACGCCTACCTGGGCTACTATCGTGGCATCGGTATTTTACAAAGAGATTGTAAAGTCTTCTTCTATGCCTGAGTTTTCCCCGGCACCTATACCTTTAAAACTGGGACGCATATTTCCCTTTCCGGGTTCAATTCGAGACTCCGGTTACGTGACAGCAACACTCTTTTTACCCGACTACGGTGATGCAAAAAGGAGGGTTATGATTTTGACCAGTATGTATGTTCATCTGTTCTCTCATAACATCTTAAGTACTTGTCATAATTAAACAAATGAGGTATCGTGGGAAGCGTCTTGATCGTTCGCTAGTTATAGGCTAAATGACGTCACATTAAATTGAATATAAAAAAAAAAATTTTTAATCATGCCATGTGGGGTATCAAATGAAAGGGCTTAATTAGCATATTTCAAAAATATAAATACAATTGAAATAAGCTCCAAAATAATTGAATAAAAAATAAGTTTAAACACTAAAACCCGACTACTGAAAAGGATGAAACAAGAAAATACCTACCCGTGGTCGCAAGCCGCTGTACTAACATACATATACGTATAAGCTATCGTAGCATGCGACCACGGGAAGGTACTTTCTTGTTTCATCCTTTTCAGTAGTCGGGAGGGTCAATCCGCGGAAATCCACTAACGGCGAATAATGCTAATAATAAATTAAATATCATAGCTGCATTCTTTTTTTACTTTATATGACATTTCTTACATGTTTTTACGTATGGCGCCGCTATCTAAAAAAGTATAACACCTTTAGTTAATTTATTATTGCAATCAACACGCACCAAATGTCCTTACCATTTGCAAATAAAAGTCGGCCTAATTGAGCGGAATGGCCCGGGATTTAGTTTTTTTTTTGCAAAGTACACAAAAACCGTGTTCAGTTTGCGTCAAATAAACAGTGTTTAGTAATCCCACCCATCTTAGTCTTACAATCCCACTTCCTAGTAATCCTACTAATTATTATTTATTATATTATATTATCCTACTAATATTATAAACGCGAAAGTTTGTGAGCATGGACGGGTGGATAAATGTTACTCTTTCACGCAAAAGCTACAGAACGGATTTTGATAAAACTTTACCGTAATATAGCTTATACGTCGGATTAACATATAGGATACTTTTTATCCCGATATTCCCACGGGATCGTATCTTACGCGGGTGAAACCGCGGGGCGCTGCTAGTTAAGAAGAGTGCTTATTAACAGTAGGTTAGGTAAAATTTTCGAAATGGTTCAGAGCTGTTCACTTAAAAGAAACTTAGCAGCCCCGAGCCATTTCGAAAATCACACTAATATTATAAAGGCGAAAGTTTGTGTGTGTGTATGTGTTTATATGTTTGTTACTTCTTCACGCTTAAACTGCTGAACCGATTTAGATGAAATTTGGTATGGAGATAGTTTGAGTCCCGTCCCGGGAAAGGACATAGGCTACTTTTTATCCCGATATTCCCACGGGATCGAAACTTATGCGGTTGAAACCGCGGGGCGCAGCTAGTTAAATATAAACAACAATTCGGTACAGAAAAGATTATTATTACAGAGAACCGATCACTAGTTTTCTTTTTCAATCCTTGGCACAAATATTTATTTTAAGATGGCTTCCCTTAGCCTCGGATACAAAGGCGACGCGACGCCGTGTCCATAGCAACAAGTTCAAACAATGTAACAGAGTAAACACTTGTATAAAATACTGTAAGTATATCAAGTCAGGTTTAATACTTGGAAATGTGAAAGGCTCTTCTGTGTAAAAATCCATGAAGGAAAAATCTGAAAATCGTTCAACGAAGAAGAAAAAACTTTTTTACAAAAAAAAACAACCGACTTCAAAAAAAAAACACTACAAAGTGATAAATAACTTTAATTTCGGAAGTCGGTGTCGTTACTTTCGCATTTTCGTTTTTTGACACCGACTTCCGAAATTAAAGTTATTTATCACTTTGTAGTGTTTTTTTTTTGAAGTCGGTTGTTTTTTTTTGTAAAAAAGTTTTTATTTTGCACTTTTTAGTTGTACCTACCCCACAAAAAAGTTAACAAAAAGATCGTTAATGTAGACAATGTAGATAAATTTTTAGATTTTTGATGATTTTTCAAAAACCGCTTGTCCGATTTCGATAAAATTTTCATGGGACCATTTGGGAAGTATACCCTTTCCAACAAAAAAATTTTCAAATCGGTTGGCTAGCGACGGAGTTATGCGCGAACAAACATTTTACGAGCCTATATATTTACCCAACTACGGCGAAGCATAACCCTTCTTGGGTTATGATTTTTACCGGTATGTACGTATGTTCATCTGTTCCCTCATCATACCTTCTAAACTACTTATCATAATTTGACAAATGAGGTATCGTTGGAAGCGTCTTTATCTCACGGCTATCCTCTGAACATCGCTATGAATATGTTTTAAATAGTTTACATGTAAGTTGTTTATTTAATAGTTTGGACATAACAATTGCAGATAAGAATGTTTTCTTGTTTCATACTTTTTAGAGCGTGATTTCTGAGTAATCGGGTTTTAGTTTTTGAACTTATTTTTTCTTCATAACTTCATAACGCACACGTATTCGATCCCGTGCATGACCGTTCAAACATCCCTAAACCCAAGCCTCCCAGATCTAAATCTAGTAGGCTATGACTCAATGACTTTGCCGTCATTCCAACAATCATAATGGTCAACAAAATACAAAAGTTCTTAGGCATAAAAGACATGAGAAATTGGGAGATATTGTTTAAGCAACTGTTCTCAGAATTCCTCGGTACTTTTCTCTTTATAGCCCTAGTGTTGTCATCTGGTATAGCCTATGGAACCAACAATGCAAATGTAGTTATAGCCTTGGCCCATGGGTTTGTTCTTGCTACGGTGGTGCAGATATTTGGCCATGTGTCCGGCGGGCACATAAATCCGGCTGTTACGGTCGGGGCTTTGGTGTGTGGACGTATAAAGCTTTTAAAGGCCGTGTGTTATGTTATAATGCATGTTGTGGGCAGCATTGCAGGTGAGTTGTGTTTTGTACTGCGGTGATTTTGTAATCGAAATGTGGTTGGAAATGCGAAATTGTATCGAAGAGTTTACTTGTTTAGAAGCCCACATTAATCCATACTTCCATACTAATATTATAAATTCGAAAGTAACTCTGTCTGTCTGTCTGTATGTTAGCTTTTCACGCCTAAACCACTGAACCGATTTAGATGAAATTTGGTATAGAGATAGTTTGAGTCCCGGGGAAGGACATAGGATAGATTTTATCCCGATATTCTCACGGGATCGACTCTTATGCGGGTGAAACCGCGGGGCGCAGCTAGTATAACATTACATTACGAATATATACCTCGAAGGGTTTGGCAGAGATGAACGTATAGTACACCCATATTTCGGCAGTTATGCTTAAGTCCCATGTAATAGGGGCCCATGTAATAGCCTTTTGCCATCAACCAGGCACAAAGCCAGACTCCGGGCTGCTACTGAGAAATTCCAGATGAAAAAACCCAACAACACTTTGCCCGACACGGGAATCGAACCCAGGACCTCACACTCAACAGTAGCGCTTGCAACCACTAGACCAACGAAGCAGTCCCTCAAAAATTTCAAAAATTTCAAAGAGTTCTGGCCGAAGGGTGTTGTGTATCGCCGGTTTCGTGGCCGGCTACATGACACCAGTCAGCGAAACACGACGCCGACACTTCGTGTTTAGTTTAGTTAGTTTCTTAGTGTGATAATAATGTTGTATGTATTTATAGTATTTTTAAGTTATATTAATAGATATTGTATTTTATGTGTTTTTATATGGGCCTTGATGCCTGAAATAAATGGATAAATAAATAAAATAAAATAAATAAAAATATAATTGTTTTCTTAAAACGAAATTCTTCCAAACATAAATGCTCCGAAGTCTTTCGAAAAGTGACGCAGACCTTGTAAATACCCTCCAGACTTCGTCACTGGTCACACAGAACATTTATAATTAACTACATCAGTAAACTAATTAGTAAATAAATATTTTACATCTACATATACACCCCTTACTAACAAACGTTGTATAGCGTCTGTATAGTTACACAACGCTTTATCTTCTTCTTTCGAAAGTCAAATTACTGACGACTGAAAGAGAGAAATCGGTGTGTAACTATTCATCTGAGGGGCAATTCTCGTAATTTTAAGAACGTTCAGTCTGATCTCAGTCTCAATCTGTCAAAAATACCTCTAATTTCCCTACATTTTAACAAGTTTTTGACATTTGTTTGTCGCCGAGATGACACTGCGACTAGATTTTGAACGTTTTAAATTACGAGAATTGGCTTTCTGATATGATACGTTTTAGTAAGGGGGTAATAATAAAGCTGAAAATTTTGTTTGTTTGAACACGCTAATCTCTGGAACTACCGGTCGGATTTTGAGGAAGATTACAGGCTATTTAACATCACGCTAAGCCCTTAGGAGCCCAGCAAAAAGCAATAAAGCCAGAACGAACACGAGGTAATAGCGCGGGCGGGCGATGCGATGCGATACGGGGTGGGACGGGGGAGCAAGCAATTTCACGCGGACGAAGTCGCAGGCAGAAGCTAGTCAGTAATAAACAACACAGATTATTAGGTTCGCTTCATTACACGAGACTTTAATTATCTCGCGTCAAATTAGATGTCTCTCACAAGACGCCAGACAATGAATTAATGTAGTCTTAACTTTTCCAGTAATTTAATTTTAATTATCTTTTAATGAACACGATAGGTACTCTTGCGTTCTTAGAAAATGTTATATTATAATACCATACTATTATTATTAAATCGAAAGTAACTCTGTATGTATGTTACCTTTTCACGCCTAAACCACTGAACGGATTTCGATAAAATTTGGCAAGGAAAAATGGCATCCTAGAAAAGGATGTAGGCTACTTTTTGTAGCACGTTCCCGTGGGATAATTTCGGACATCCACGCGAGTGAAACCGCGAGCAGAAGCTAGTAAAATGATAATACTTAATATTGTAGATAGACCGGAATCTGGATCTGCAGGTCTGAAGACAGGGCAGAACGTAAGAATAAAAATGTCCGATCCTGACTTAAATCCCCAGATTGGAGAAAATGTTTTTGGTCTTCCCAATTAGGAAATTTTCAGTAGCAGCCCTGAGCCTGGATTTGTGCTCTGTTACGCGGTGTCCTGCGTGAGCGACGAATATGACGCGATGCGACGCAACACGACGCGACGTAATGCGACGCGATGCTACACGCGAAAAATGTCCTACGTGATTTTGGTCATTACTTCTCGAATCATGGAGAAGGAGTACATACAGTACAATTTTGCTCGAAAGTTCATATGTAGTTCGTGGTGTCGCGTCTGATCGCCCTCAAAACAAGTGCGCGTTACGTCGCGTCTCGCCGCAGACTGTCATATAGGCCGCAAGCAGGGTAGGGGAGAGGTGCTATGAAGGGGACAAAATTCTTTAGTGGCTGATTTAGGGCAGTTAATGAGAGATAAATAAAAAAAGTTTACATTTATATCATAAAATATTTATTAAAGTTTAAAAAAATAAATAAAAAACAACTGTAAATCGACGCATTTAGAAATAAAAATACAAATTAAACAACATGTCGATATGTCCCATTCATAACAGGGTGGCCATGAATGGGACATCGTAAGTTATGAAAGGGACATATAAAATAAAACCTATATTTTAACAAATCTTATTTATTATTGTAAATGTTTATGTTTTATGATCAGTGCTTTGTATGCTTATAAAGTATTAATTATTATTTGGAAGATTTTAATCATATTATATAGGTTTGATGCAATCAATTAAACATCTTCAAATTAAGTAGCAAAAAAAAATATATAATAATAAATGTAGTTGCACAAGTTACAAAAAAAAATGCCTTTAACACCGCATTTTTCATTTGCCCATTTTAGACAAACTTTGTATTGAAACCAATCCTCCTTACTTGTAGAAAACTGCTTACAGACACGCCCATATCTTCTATAGTGTTCGATGATTTTCTAAGTTTATATAAAGGTTCATTATCACAATCAGACACAATCGACCTGGAACAAAATTAGCAAGCAATTTTATAGCAACAGTACTTAGATAATACCATTCAAAAGCAAAAACTGCCACCAAGCATCACTCAGATAATCTCGTAATGAAAGGGACGGTTATGAAAGGGACGTCCCATTCAAGACCTATTAGAGTGTCCCAAACAAAACTTTCATGCTTTTTGTAAAAATAACCCCACACCAAAAAATCCATAAAGAAAGATTGCGTAATTGTGCACTTACCTGTTAGATACATAAACCACTGATTAGTTTACATTATAGACACTTTCAAATATTACTACATTCATGTAAAACACGACCATAAAAAACACATAATAAAATACTTTTCATCACGATATATTTCAACAACGCTTCACCATTTTATGACATTTGACAACCAAGTGTCAGTTACGTCAATGTGCCCTATGGGTTAGTGTTGCCAAAATATAAAAAAGGAAAATGGACTACTGTGCTCCTAGCAGAATTTATTGAACTTGTCCCATTCAAAACTTGTCCCTTTCATAGCACCTTCCCCCTATGCCGTTGAGTTGATCGCGTTCGTCGCGTTCGCAGCGTTGCGTCGTCGCGGCGTATTCGTCGCTCACACAGGACACCGCGTTAATGTCAATAGAGTCGCGCCCTATTACTTGAGACTTCAACATAAAAGTTACCGTGGGGTTTCTTGCCGCCTCTTCTTCATAAAGAACGACTAATTAGAATCGTGCACTTATCTTCTGACGTTTCATATGCGTCCATGTAGGTTTACATGTGTTATAAAATATTATGAATTTGATACAAAAACGGTAAATTATGGACCAATGTACGGTCGAACAAGCTATTTGGTATACAGGCAAAAATATTCATCTTTCCACTACAAAGCCAATATTTAGTTTTATTTTGTGCGTTATAACTTTTTCAGCTTATGGCATCCTTAATTAAATAGAGTGGTATAAAAGCATTGAATAACTCGGCACACCATTGTTCAAAAGTAGTAGAAAGTTAGCTGCCTGTATACCAAATAGCTTTTTCGACCGTACCAACACCAAATTTCCACCTTTTCAGGGGCGGCAGTGGCCTACGCAGTTTCAGCGGATGCAATCAGAGGAGATCTTGGAGCTACAGTCCCATACAAGCACACCACACTAGAACAGGTCTTCGCTTTGGAGTTCCTGATGACCTTCCTGCTTGTAGCCCTGGTTTTAAGCGTAACTGACTACAGGAGAGGAGCAAGAGGTCTTGGGTCCTCACCTTTAGCTATAGGGCTCTGTGTATCTGGTTGTTTATGCTCCTGTCTGCCTTACACCGGGTCTTTGAATCCTGTGCGAACCTTAGGACCAGCTGTTGTGATGGGTATTTATGATTATCATTGGGTATATTGGGTAGCACCCCTTATGGGGGGTGTTGTGGCAGGGGTAGTGTATAGACTAGTTTTAGGGGTGAAACATAGACAGTATGTTTTGGAAGAAGAGTAGTGTGAATACTGTGAATAAAGGCTAGTATTTAAATTGGTGGTTTCATTCAAAATCAATTTTTTTCTCTCCTTTTACCCATCTACGGCAAAACCAAAAGGAAGGGAATTGCGTGTGTTCCCCCGTAGCGCCTTAACTGAACCAATTTTGATGAATGAGGTATCTTTAGATTCGTGATTATGGTCCAAGTGAAATAGGCTATATAAAGTCCATCTTTTAATATGTATGTTTTTACACGTAAACTGACCTCGAAAAAATCCATTTTTGTACCATTTTTTTACCAGTTTTTTTAACTGTCTTGATTTCTGTCTGAAAAATTGAAGAAGAGTGGGGCGCGTCTTCGTGGATGGCGCTATCTGTAATTACGCAATTTTTTAAATGCTGACGACATTGAGCTAGAAAATGACGCAGAATCAAATTCTGCGTAATTTTCCCAGCGGCGAACTTACCGGATCATATCTACTCTACATTCACCATTTTCTTAAAACTAACATAGCATTTCGCAGTCAGAATCCAACTAGCATTTCCCAAACACATTTTCGTTCTTGCCAACATCTAGTTGAACCGTTCACTCGCCTGCCAGCTCTTCAAATAAACTACATTTGTATTTGTAAGCAAATGAGCTGTTACGCCATGTTGCACGCTATTCAATGCATATGTACCCACTGAGGAGTGTAGACCAATTGATAGAAATGGGAGCTCAGTAAACTGTCGCTGTGAGCTCTGGAACGATTACGAGACGGTGTTGGATATGTTCTGATCTATTTTAAAGAAAATGTGAATTGATATCTTAGGTGTTCTTATTTATATTAGGCGTTAGTACACACAGGGATAAAATAAATAAACTAAAACCCAAATATTTTACAAAGGTCCAGAGGGTCTATACAGAAAAAAATAATAATAAAGAAAAAAAAAAAAAAGAATTATTATTATTATTTTTGTTTAATTATTTTCTTTTCTCGGCTAGCCGGAAAGAGCTGATAACACGGGCCTAAGCCAAGTGATTATCAGTTGGATTAAGTGCAGTCACGTGCAGAAGATTGCACAGAAGCTGGTAGCGTATTTGTGTTTTGATGTAGGTTTTCTGATTCACATTGCAGAAACTTTCTCACGAGTCTGCATGTGTTTAGTATCGCTGCCTTTTGCAGCAAATGGTAAATATTTGGGGGTAAGTTAAGGGAATTAAGGGACTGGTGAAGTTGTTTCGGTATTACTCCTGTTGTAGACAATACTATTGGTACTATTATAACTTTTTGCAGATGCCAAAGTCGGGCTACTTCATCTTTTAATTCAGTGTATTTGCTCAGTTTTTCTGTTATTGTTGTCTGCAAGTTATGTGTATTTGGTATAGCAATATCTATTAAATAACCAGTTTTGTTTATCTTGTTTATAAGTGTAATATCTGGTCTATTGAAATGAATTGTTCGATCGGTAAGAATCGCGCGGTCAAAATATAGTTTTGTTGAGGGGTTCTCTAATACAGTTTCTGGATTGTATTTGTAGTATGGTGTAATGGAATCTATAAGTTTGTACTGGTGTGCTAATTTTTGGTGTATGATGTTGGCTACTTCATCGTGCCTGTGTTTGTAATCTGTTTGGGCTATTGATTTGCACGCGCCTGTGATATGCTGAATCGTTTCTGGAGCACTATTGCATTTCCTACATGTGTCATTATTTAAATTCTTTATGATAAACTTTCTATAATTTTTGGTTTTAATTACCTGATCCTGTATAGCAAGCATAAACCCTTCAGTCTCTGGGAAGAGTTCGCCTCGATTTAGCCACGCGTTCGAAGCTTCATTATTATTATACTTAGTCCGGCCATCACGATTTCATTAAAAGCAAATCAAGATTTAGATATTTTTCACCTTTCTCTACCCAAATTCAAATTTAGTATAAGAAATATTTTGGCATCGAAATTTAAATAATAATAATGTTGTATGTTAATATTAAATTGTAAATTCTGTAAACTTTAACGGTGTGAAATTCTGGTTGTTGTTACACTTAGTCACATATAATTTACTTGTATAGTAATCTGTGGAAACTGTTTTTGGATTGTGTTGAACTAATTGTATATTTACTTATGTTTGTTATTGCATCTGTTTGTTTCCCAAATAAAATAAATAAAATCAATAGTTGATCCGTCAAAGAAATTGCCGAATGCAATTTTTCGGACGGGCAAGTGCACAATCCGGAGTAAATACAATTGTCAAATCGTTTTGTTATTCATTCATAGTTCGAGCCCGAACTAATCTTATCTCCGTAAGTAATACGCAGTATAAGATGCCCATAAATAGGGCCGAAACTACGGACTTCGTGCTTAGGGAGAAGAACCCCTTTTTTTCTGTCCCGGTGGAAAAACCTCATGGACTTCCTCTATCGTGGGGATGACAGAGGGGCTTGCCGGACTCTTACCGGCTAAAACCACCGCGGTGTTCCACCTCTACCTATGGCCGGGGGTGCGGGATTCGCATAAGCATTCACCGCTCCCAAGGGAGAAGAACCCCTGTCTTGATTTCTTAAATAATAATTAAACCTTTGCTTTAATCATGTCTAACATTTCGTGTTTTGACGAGCATTGTCCTATAGGAATATTGTGTAAAGGGACAAGAGGATGTGGCAGACAGCACAGGCAGGCAGGAGAGAAAGTCGCTCCATGTAAAATACTGGTACCCAGCTGACCCCAACATAGTTGGCAAAGCTAGCCAGGTCAACAGGTGCGGGGGCACCTTTGCCTGTATTGCACAGGCCTCCATCAGTGTTGGACGGGAATGGCCAGGTGCTCCCGGCTATTCCCGTAGCCCCCCAGCCTGGGGGGCATGCGGGGCCTGCCAGTTAGGCGGGCATGCGCCGGGAGAGTTGTGGAAGTAAAGGCTGAGCCGGTTTCCCATGGCCCTCCCATCACGGCGATGTGGGAACACCGCTGAGTTTTAGTGGGTATACTGTCGGTGTCATTCCGACAGGAGTCCCACATACCCCGTCTCGTCCCCCACGAGCCCCATGCGTAATGCATTTCTCAGCGAAAAAAAGAAAAAAAAAAAAAGATGATGATGGACAAAAGAATGCGAGGTAATTACCTCTTCCAATAATGTACCTTAATACCAATTATAATAAACGGTGAAGGAAAGAGAGGAAACCGGCATGTCCTAGAACCAAAAAATATCGAGAGTCGAAGACATGTGACAACCCACACTGGGCCCGCGTGGTACGCCCACTCCCTCTCGAAGAGAGGCGGCCTGTGTCTCAGCAGTGGGAACATTTTAGGTTGATTATAATCTATTATAATATCTCGGTGGTTAATTATTGTAGCAGAACACAAGCGACCTTATAATTATTATTATTTGAGTATTGAAATAGTCAATCTCTCTCTGAATGAACTGATCTCTAATTAATCCGCCTTTAGCTACACGACATAATTCCAAATCAATCAATAACATGCTCCAATTAAGTTAAATACCGATCTACCATGTTAATTCTGCTGTAAACTCTCTAATTCTCTCAAATGCCAAGTACGCTCGACAATGTATTGATTTTCCTACGTTAAATTATATGCCTCCCACATTCCTTATCAAGAGGAAGCAGTTATTGAAACTAGCTCTTGCTCGCGTGGATGTTGGAAATTATCTCACGGGAATGTTCTACCGAGACAAAAAAAGACGGGTTGCACTCCGGGAGTGCCGGCAGAAGTGAAAACTTGAATATTAACGTTGAAATAAATCAACTATTAATTGAATTAATACAGGGTGTTACAGAAAGGGTATATCAATACAAACAGGTTGAAGAGTGTATCTGGTCTAGAGTCTCTGTACAAAATTTCAGCTCAAAAGCAGTAACTTTGAAAATGCTTAATATTTTTTTATTTCGATAGTTTATTAAATTGAAATCATAAAAAACGTGTCACCGCACTACGAGGGTCATTATCCATTATCTGTAGTGTGTCTGTGCGCCTAGTACACGCACATCACGCCGCCGCGCGCCAGTGCAGCGCCGTGATGTCGAAATAAAAAAATATTAAGCATTTTCAAAGTTAATGCTTTTGAGCTGAAATTTTGCACAGAGATTCTAGACCAGATACACTCTTCAACCCGTTTGTATTGATATACCCTTTCTGTAACACCCTGTATAACTCATTTTCTTTCGCTATTTCATCGTCACTTTTTTCATTTTGTTCAATTTCCATATTTTAAACACTTTATATACACGAATTTTACGAATACACAGCAGTGTGGCCACTACACAGACGGTCGAGCCATCAGCTGTCACCATCCATGGATTCGCGTGACACGCTGTAACATAAACACATTTTCACCGCGCCGTAGAAAGAGAGGGGGATACTTCCTCTCCTACGCCGCGCCGGCCTATTTGAAATAAATGCTTTGACTTTGACTTTGGCTGTCTCCTCTCCATCCGTCTTAATAATTTTCGATCAGGTCACGTGTCCTGACGGTCACGTGTCCTGTCGCGAGTTTAACATTTTTTACCCATTACAAAAAAGGTGTACAACGCCGATAAAGAAGTTTTCACTTCAAAAATATCGTTTGTCATACCCAAGCCGAATGGTGACATACAGACAGTTACTCTCTATTTTAAGCCTAGTTCGGCCGACGACGTACGATTAGGCGTACGCCTTGCGTTACGTTAGGAAACTAAAGGTCTGAAACCCCTAAAATGCAGCGAGAAATCGTGACTATCACTACGAGTTCCTTTTCAGCATGAGAACAGAAAGCCAATTCTCGTAATTTAAAACGTTCAAAATCTAGTCGCAGTCTCATCTCGGTGACAAACAACTGTCAAAAACTTTTCAAAATGTAGAGAAATTAGAAGTATTTTTTGACAGATTGAGACTGAGATCAGACTGTGAACGTTCTTAAAATTACGAGAATTGCCCCTCTGGTCATCCATTGAGTTACTATCGTTAGAAAGAAGAAAGAAAGAAAGAAAATACGTTTATTTGCGGTGAACATGAAGCATAAAAGATCATAAAGACAAAAAAAAAAAAATAAGGTAAGGGAAACATGCGTCACATCCACGCAAAACGGCTATCGCTCAGCATAATGCTGCGACCCTATGCAAGACAGAGCCCCCAGCGCTGGTTGGCTGGTTAGCCTGTATCATCCCACGGCTGGGCAAAGGCCTCGTCCCATAACTTCAAGTGCTAATGTGGTCCACTAGTAGTTTGTTTTGCCCATCTCCACCGGCTGTAAAAGTGAAGGAAAAAAAATGTTATAAAAAAAATAAAAATCGTGACTTCTAAGCAAAATGTTCAGGAAACAAACACTATAAATTGTAACAGTGGAACGTTTTCCTCTTTTGTTTTCCTACTTTTAAGTTAAAGTTCGTGTAAACTAGCCGTTATTTAAAGCTGTTAGTTCACACGATATAACTTTTAAGTGGTGATAAATACGGAGTATAAAAAATATTCTAGAGAACCCTGGTTTTTGTCACCCCTGGAGAGGTCACATGTAAGGGTTATTCCGCTTATACATACCAAAAATTCCACCTTTGGGTGCATACGCGGAAACGCATGTCCGAGAATCCACCCTAGTCCTAGTTGGATAAACGGAATTGACAGGCGTGCGTTTCCGCGTATCCACCTTAGGGTGGATTTTTTGGGATGAATAAATGGAATAACCGACATATAATCTGCTTCTACTTTTCATACTGATGGGAGTCACGCCTCCTCTGTGCGTAGAAGCGGGCCGTAATCCACAAAATAGAGACGTGTGGATGTGTATAGTATAACCACGTACCGAAAACCGGTACGGTAAGCAAATCGAAACCCCCCAAAACCCTCAAACTAAGTTATTTAGACACGAGCCTCTTCTCCACAAAACAAAGTAACCCAGCCCCTAGTATTGGTTGTTTCGCAGCAGTCTGCTCGAGTCTCGAGCAATACTCACCTAATCCGTACGAGTCTACACGAGTAGGTATCGATTCGAGCCTAACTTTTAATTGAGAAAGTTGACACACGCGCGGGGTGAGACCAAGCTCAATTTTGTTAGTGACAACTTCATTCCAACGTCAAAGCTTATTGGCACTCGCTTTACCTAAAAAGCTCGTCAAGTGCGAAGGTAATTATGTATATGTAGTAATGTATTCCGGAACGTTAACTCCGGAGGAAATCTCAATATTTTATGAAGTCGTAAAAAACGTGCAAGCAGGGGCGGGTCGCAAAAAAATGATATTTAGTAAGTAATACTGGGAATATAAAAAACAAAACACGAAAATTTTTTTTCTCGAATTCCATGAATTTTCGCCTAGGCTTTATGGGGAGCTTATAGTTTGGGAGTTGTTATAACAACTACTGAAATCCGTACTTCATAAGTCCAGATAAACCCACAGTGTTACATATGCAGTGCTTATGGTCATCAAATTGTAAAAATACCGACTAGCAAAATTAAATGAAATGATTTTTTTTTATTCTATAAATAGGGAACCACTTTTACACGTCATATTAGAAAACAAAAAAAAATAAGCTAGATGAGGTCCGCGGTTTCTGTCTGACTACTCTGAGAAGAAAGGCCGAAACCGAAAAGGGTGATTGTCCCTTAATGATGATTGATACGGGTTTCCCGTTGCACATAGGCACGGAGCCACTCATCCGTCACTTTTAATAGCATTATGGAACTATACTTAAAAGAATTTTTTTTTTTAAGTGAAACTTCTTTATGCACGCTTGACTTAGGGAGTAAGCTGGCGAACGCGTTAAGAAAAGTGTGATCGGGCGAGGCGAACGGGAGTTGAGTGGGGTATATAAGCAAGAGAAAGCAGTGCGCACGCAGATTTTCTTTCTCTCTTCCTCTCATAGCCAAATACGTTTGAAGTTTCACTTCAGTCATGTGGTCATAAGCACACTCGGTTTTTTGAAGTGAAACTTCTTTACGTGCGCTTGACTTGGGAAGTAAACTGGCGAACGCGTTACGAAAAGTGTGATCGGGCGAGGCAAACGGGAGTTGAGTGGGGGATATAAGCAAGAGAAAGTAGTGTGCGCGCACATTTTCTTTCTCTCTTCCTCTCATAGCCAAATACGTTTGAAGTTTCACTTCAGTCGTGTGGTCATAAGCACACTCGGTTTTTTGAAGTGAAACTTCTTTACGCGCGCTTGACTTGGGAAGTAAACTGGCGAGCGCGTTACGAAAAGTGTGATCGGGCGAGGCAAACTGGAGTTGAGTGGGGGATATAAGCAAGAGAAAGTAGTGTGCGCGCACATTTTCATTCTCTTTTCCTCTCATAGCCAAATACGTTTGAAGTTTCACTTCAGTCGTGTGGTTATTCATAAGCACACTCGGTTTTTTTTTTTCTATAATTGGTTTGGTGTACCTACAATAGGAGAGGCCTATGTCCAGCAGTGGACTGCTATAGGCTGGTGATGATGATGATGATTGATGATAATTGGTTCTCGCAGGTCAACCTAGATGGTTGTCAACCGCTTAACCGGGCTTGGTCCGACGATTGTTGTCGGGACGTTGTATACAGGGTGATATTAAATTCATGGGCATCCTTTTAAGGGGTCATTGTACTCATCATTATGAACAACTTTGACTATGGGACTAAACCTAAGATCGCGAAAAAAAATCAGCTGTTCCTTGCATTTATGTTCACATAACTCGTCAAAATGTAGGGAAGAGCTGATTTTTTTTTTCGCGATTTCAGGTTTCGTCCCATAGTAAAAGTTGTTCATAATGATGATTACAATGACCCCTTAAAAAGATGCCCATGAATTCAATTTCACCCTGTATATGCTAGTCGCACGGTAATCTCTGCTTGCGCGATGCAGGATTTTGCGTGACGTCAGCGGGATTCCTAGTTCGCATGTGGCGATTTTAGATACCATCATCAGGGCGGGCGTTTTGGGGGACTGTCTTTTGTAATTTTGACGTTCGAAAAGTGCTGATTCTCAGCCTAGTTTGAATAAATGACTTTTGATTTTGATTTTGATTTCACAACTACTCATTCTAGAGCTTTTCAAAATCATGTTTTGTGTGGAGGCTCTCCTTCATGCGCAGATATAACCACTGACTCAAGGCTGTTTGACCAACAAAAAATTTTGCTCAAAAATAACACGATTCACGATATTGCCAGCATACAAACGAGTACCTAACCTAAGAACGATCGATCAAAAATGTATGAACACGACAAGCACACGAAAAGCGTCTTGTGCAAACTTACAGAAAAAATATTACTTCGAGCAAACTTACTGTGAGTAGAGGACTTACTTCGATGATTGATTCCCGAAGATTGAATTCTGCTTTCCAAGTAAATAAATATTTTATTTTATTTTCTTCGGGAAACTTACAGCTAATATAAACATTGTTCTTAAACAATATGCATTTGAAGGCCTTGTGACAGCACAGTTACATAATAAGCTCGATGACATTAAACAAAAAGTCTTCAAGAGTTTTCAGAACTGAATTCAGACCAGTCCAGATGACTTGGAATCAACTTTTTGAGTTTTTTGCAAATATGTTAAAAACTAGACGTCCTCGGTCGGTAAAACTGGCCAAGTGCGAGTCGGCCTCCGTACCACCGTACAATATATAACACTACATATCACACTAATATTATAAAGGCGAAAGTTTGTGAGTGTGTGTGTTTATATGTTTGTTACTTCTTCACGCTCAAACGGCTGAACCAATTTTGATAAAATTTTGCATGGAGGTAGCTGACACCCTGGATTAACATACAGGCTACTTTTATCCCGATATTCCCACGGGATCGACATTTACGCGTGTGAAACCGCGGGGCGCAGCTAGTTGTATATAAAATACGTTTCTTAATATTTTTAGCTTTATTTTATTTTTATTTTTGTTGTTGTAAAGACTATAGTAGTACACACTCTCAAAATTTCAATTGTCTACCTATTACGGTTCAAAAGATACTGCCCTGTGAGAGACACATGGACGGACAGACGGACAGCGGAGGCCTAGTAAGATTATGCTGGCACCCTTTGGGTACAGAACCTTAAAAAGCAATTATGAAAAGAAAGAATGACTTGTAGGAAAACCAGCACTTGTTGTCATGTAAAGTCAGGGAAAATAATAATGTAAAGAAAAGGGGTTAGAAGATTTTTGTATGGAGGGTGGCCCTAAGGTCGGCCGCCATTTTGATTTTTTTTCAAAATCGCGGTGCACAACAAAACTTATATATTTAGATAGAGGACGCTTATACAAACAAAAAATGATATATAACATAATATCCTAAAGCGTCAGGTTTCGGAGTTATTCACCGAAATACAAGTCGAAAACAACAAGGATTTTTTTGTTTTTTTTCCCTCCAGGTAAGCATATTGAACTATTGGGGTAATAGAAACGTTATGAAACCTTTATGGAGAAGAAACAAATGAAGAATAGACATTTTTTAAATAAATAATTAAAAACGGCTATTTATAGTTCGTTTTTTAATCCCAGAGACTAATCTGACATTTAAGTCTTTTGTGTTTTCGTTTTTTTTTTAGTACTTATAGAACTTTGACATTACACTTGACAGATTAGTCTCTGGGATTAAAAAACGAACTATAAATTCAAATTCAAAATTATTTATTCGGGACAACTAGATCCACCGGTTAGTATACAAAAACTTAGAAACTATTGTTAGTACTTAAAATACAATAACAAAGAACAACACAAATCCATCAATAAACATCACAACACAATTCACAAAAAGCCCCTGTGCTGAGACACCCCGCCCCAACAAGATAGCCAACAGCTATAGTATTCAGGATGCTGTTGTGACTCCCCCGCACCTTCCTCATAAGAGACACGACTTTTTTCCGAATGACGGCATGAAAACCGTCAGTCGGAGAATGCGCGAACATCATTCTCGGAGGCACTGCAGAAACGAGGAAGTCCCTCCCAACACCATCCTGAAAATATTATTGTATTGGGTGCGCAATGTGTCCAGGGATTTTTTGGTATAACTAACCTATAGACTACCCGTGTACAGACCCTGACAATACGCTTTAAATAGTGTGATCTTATACAGCGTACAGCGGGCGAATCTACGGGCCAGCATGTTGCCACGGACTGACAAAGCCCTGCGCTCCCTCTCTATGGCAACATCATCCTTAAGGCCGTCGGTAAGGTAATGTCCAAGGTACTTAAACTACGACACCCTATCCAAGTTTACACCATTCAAAGTAATGGATGGAACAGATTCAGGACACCTACTTGCGGCCTTAAAGACCATGTACTGACTTTTCTTTTACATTGTAAATAAATTGCCGTGTTTAATTATTTATTTAAAAAAATGTCTATTCTTCATTTGTTTCTTCTCCATAAAGGTTTCATAACGTTTCTATTACCTCAATAGTTCAATATGCTTACCTGGAGGGAAAAAATACAAAAAAGTCCTTGTTGTTTTCGACATATATTTCGGTGAATAACTCCGAAACCTGACGCTTTAGGATATTATGTTATTTAACATTTTTTGTTTGTATAAGTGTCCTCTATCTAAATATATAACTTTTGTTGTGCACCGCGATTCGGAAAAATAATCAAAATGGCGGCTGATTTTAGGGCCAAAACCTTCAAACCCCTTTATTACTAACTTAAATTTTCCGTATATTTAAATCACGACTGTCATGCTTTGATAGTTGCATAAAATGGCTATAACACGGCCAAATGATGTAGGGCGTCAATTTGCCTAAGGGTAGTTCTTCGAAAGGGGTTTGAAGATTTTTGTATGGAGGGTGGCCCTAAGGTCGGCCGCCATTTTAATTTTTTTTCAGAATCGCGGTGCACAACAAAAGTTATATATTTAGATAAAGGACACTTATACAAATAAAAAATGTTTTATAACATAATATCCTAAAGCGTCAGGTTTCGGAGTTATTCACCGAAATATAAGTCGAAAACAACAAGGATTTTTTTGTTTTATTCTCCTACAGGTAACCATATTGAACTATTGAGGTAATAGAAACGTTATAAAACCTTTATGGAGAAGGAACAAATGAAGAATAGATATTTTTTAAATAAATAATTAAACACGGCAATTTATTGATCCTTTTTTTAATCCCAGAGACTAATCTGACATTTAAGTCTTTTGTGTTTTCGTTTTTTGTAGTACAGAAGTTTGACATTACACTTGTCAGATTAGTCTACCTGGAAGGAAAAAAAACAAAAAAATCTTAGTTGTTTTCGACTTATATTTCGGTGAATAACTCTGAAACCTGACGCGTTAGGATCTTATGTTAATTACATTTTTTGTTTGTATAAGTGTCCTCTATCTAAATATATAAATTTTGTTGTGCACCGCGATTCTGAAAAAAAAACAAAATGGCGGCTGATTTTAGGGCCAAAACCTTCAAACCCCTTTGATTCTTCGACTGATCCATATGGCCAAAATTTAATTTCACTTTCAGCTCTGTAACACATGTTCATATAAAAATAGGTATACCAAATAACATATGTTTGTATGAGGGACTCGTTTTTATAAAGTACTTTCAAGATATCGACGTTCGAATATTTTGTGCCCAGATGAATCAGAAACAGAAATAAAAAGTAATAAATACACCGTTAGTTATGATTGCTAATTCTATTATACTCCTGTCATTTTTTAATTATTCGAAAGGGTAAATAATAATAAATACGACTAGAACGCTAGACTAGACTAGACTTGTACACGGTCAAAAATTGGACATTATAATGCTATAAAAGCACTCTTTTCGTGCTGGAGAGGGGAAATCTAATTTATTTTATTATTTATATGGGGTATTGACCATACGAATCAGGCACAGTTGTATCAGAATTTTGCCTACAATCATGCATAACTCATTATACATACAGACTTCATTATTGTCATTTTACTACACGAATCTATAACCCAAAAGCATCACACGAAACATAGATTAAAGTTTTAAAACATTTAAATAAATTTTATAAGGTAGGCATTGTAATCAGAGTGCCACCTGAACCAAACAAAGAAGAATCAGATGTTTTCCTTCGTAACTCCGGGATCTAAGCCAACCAGCCACACGTCCGCCTTCTAGCTTGTCCGTTGCACCACTGGCTCCTTCCGCGCGGGAATCCAGACTCTCATTATTATTACCCGATCAAGTACGGTCAAGTGCAGCTTACGCCACATTAATCAGTATTATACGCCGGACACTTCTTATTTACTTATTTATAAACACACTAACGTAGTTATAACTAATACACATTTTTTTTGTAAGAGGACAACTCATTTCCTTTCGATATAATTATAATTTATATTGATGAATCAAAGGGAAAATACGACATCGACCATTTTGTTCCGGAAAATGGCAAACGGACGCCTTATATGAATCAGAAGAACGAACTTCAAATATTTTTATTTTGTACCTAGACAGCAAATATTTAAAAAATATCATTTGTCCTGGTAAGGGATAAAGCTAAACTGTACAAAAAAAAATATTACATGCCGTTTTTTTAGTTGGTTACAGAAATATACCCACAGACATCGAAAATTTTGTCCCTGAAGAACTACCCCTAACAATGATCTTCCCCGTCGATATCTACCAATAAAAGACAACAAATATAGTCACAGATGGCGACTCCTGCATGCAGCCTTAAACAGTAAAATACCTTATCCAATTTACATACCATTAATACGTGACCAAAACCCACAAATGATGTCACAAAATTCGAAAGTAACTCAGTCTGTCTGTTTGTATGTATGTTACCTTTTCACACCTAAACCACTGAACGAATTTCCATTAAATTTGGCAGAGAGATAAATTGCATCCTGGGGAAGGACATACGATAGTTTTTATCCCGATATTCCCACGGGATCGACACTCACGCGGGTGAAACCGCGGGGCGCAGCTAGTTATCTATAAAATCCAACCCTACTGCACTATAGACGGGTATTACTGAACAGGGATGGCAAACCAATAGCTACTGTGGTAGGTAACTAATACAAACAAAATATTTGGGGTTGTCAAACAATTGACTATCTTTTTCGTCATCGATTTTTTTATATCTATTCTGTGCTTATGTGGTGCCCTATTTAGGTTATATTTTAACTCCGAACAGACTAACATTTAATTTTGGTGAAATTCGTGTATAGATGAGTGGCAAAGGTTCTCCTTAAAAAGCACGTTAATTGGAATATAATATCTTCTGGCTGTTGGGGCCCTAGGGAAAATACCCATAGTTTAATTTTCCGTTCCACAGGAAAAAGCACCAAGGCTAAAAGAAGCATATTTTTTTCACACCTCTCTTTTTTTTTACAAAACAGCACATGTTTAAGTAAGTCGTCACCCACTGACGATACACTTAAACATGCATTTCTTTCTTGGACATTCCTACACCCAGGGGAGTAAAAAAGAAAAAGAAAGAAAGAAAATAAGTACATTTATTTAGCACAGACTAAAAGACACACAAAACACCAGATACATACATCAGATAAAAAATAAAGGTAAAAAAAAAGTGTAAAGTCGGATGTAAAAAGGAGAAAAAAAAATTGCAGGAAAGTGTGCCTCTCGGCTGCGCTAAAAAGGCCCAGTTCAGCAAAAAATATAAATTACTAGCTGTTGCTTGTGACTTCGACTACGATCCAGGATGAAAAGTAGCCTATGTAGTCTGTGGGTCATGGTCTATCTGTGTGCCAAATTTCATCCAAATCCGTTCAGCCGTTTTAGCGTAAAAGCGTAACAAACTCACTTTCGAAATTTATAATATTAGGGGCAGTCTCCACGAGCGAGAGAATCGCAGCGATAGTCTCGCCGCCGCCGTGCCATCAAATTTTCGCCGCGATGATATCGCTGTGTGGAGACACGTTCTAAGAGAGTGTATAAAAACACGTGCCACGACGATAGTATCGCCCGCCGCGATTCTCTCGCTCGTGGAGACGGCCCTTTAGTTAGGATTTTTTCGATTAATAACCTTCCAAAAATTTTTTACATCCGAAATCGCGGCCGCATGACGGAGCCATTGGCAAATCTAGCAGAGGCACAAAGGTTCACAATCCCTATACTAGGGGAACATTTTCCTAATGACCTACTTTCAACGTCGGCCAATTAATTCCGGCTCGTCTCGATAATACGCGGACATCGGTTACTGATAGATAGGTTTAAGTACTTATACACCTACATTATGTGGCGGGCGATATTGCGAGTGTCTAATTGGGGAGTAATTGCATTGAATTTGCTAATAGGAACTAGGTATGTTATAGTAATAAATATATAAATTATTATTATTATTATATTATTATAGTCAGCCACACGTGCATAACAAGTCTGAGATGATATTCATAAGACAGGACGCTTCGAAATGTTGCCACTACATAAAGTGTAAAACGTTTATTGAAGATGATATTCTCGTAGCATGTACTGTCTGTATTCCCTATGTCAATGTTTCGTATAATTATGCTATCACTTTTAAATTCAATTATTTTTCTTTAAGTACACTGTACCAGTACAGTATTTTAATAATTGTTTGCTGCACCGGACGACGTCATTACGTCAGCGCCGGCTGTCGCTAAAAACCAGCGCTGGGGCTCTGTCTTGCATAGGGGCGCAGCATAAAGCTGAGCGATAGCCGTTTTGCGTGGATGTGACGCATGTTTCCCCCTACGTTTTTATTTTATTTTTTGTGTTTATGTTCTTTTTTTGCGTCATTTTCACCGCAAATAAACGTATTTTCTTTCTTTCATATGACACCTTATCATCATCAACGTCCTTGGCAGTCTTGTTCCACCCATGCTGAGTAAAGGCCTCCTCATCTCTCGGCCTTCTATGCCATGCTTCTCTCGCTCCATGCTGAAGTTTGTGTAAGTATGTATGTGTGAGTTATATGCTGCCACTACTCGTGTTCACACACACATTCACAGCGTGTTTGTACACTTGATTACCACAAGTAAAGTTCGCGTCGTGCGCGCACACTCTGTATAGAAACAAACTTATATTGTCTCATGTCGATGTCACAACAAAAAAAAAACCGAGTGTGCTTATGACCACACGAATGAAGTGAAACTTCAAACGTATTTGGCTATGAGCGGAAGAGAGAAAGAAAATGTGCGCGCGCACTGCTTTCTCTTGCTTATATCCCCCACTCAACTCCCGTTCACCTCGCCCGATCACACTTTTCGTAACGCTTACGTCACGCGTTCGCCAGCTTACTCCCCAAGTCAAGCGTGCGTAAAGAAGTTTCACTTCAAAAAAAAAACAAGAATCTAAAAATCATCTCTCGATTTATTACTGTTACCTACTTCTAAAATTTCTAAGTATTTGTCTCGAAAAGTAAAACTCTTTCCACGAAGGTGAAGCAAGTTCATAGCTAGAAAGTAATACAGGATGATTCACGTCAGTGGTAACTAAGTCAGTATAAGCACGTTTCTATTCTATATTATTGAAACGCCCGTACTACGCTAGGTAGCACCGCGCGCGGTCGACTGTACCTGAAGAAAAACCTTTGTCACTAGGAATCTTCAGTTATTCTAGGAGATACCTTACAACAAAACATAATTATATGTATTGAAATGAAGTTAAACGCAAGGCTCTATCTCTCTAGAATTTTTGGTATAACACCTTCGTTTTATTTCCTGCCATCTTTTGAACATATAATGTAAAAACATTTAGCAACTTCGTCACCAAGCGGGACATGTATTTGTCGACGTCCGTCGGTTTCGCTGTAGTAAATAAAATAGGTTTCGCACATCAGGATAGATGTCGCTACTTACCTTGTAGTACGAGAGCCTACAACCAAAACCATGTCGCATGGCATGGCATGACCATTCCATATAAAATCGTTAGTGTAGATGATTCTGAACCTGACTCGTTGCGCAGCACCGGTCAGAAACAGCAGGTTTTATCACAATACTAGCTGGACCGGCGAACTTTGTTCCACCTTAGAATCAAACTTCATTTTTTATCGTGAATTTCTCCCATATTTTTTTAAATAGTTTTGCTACTATTCGGGGCGGGAAAAATCCAACAAAACAAAGACTATAAAAATTGGTCTAGCCGTTATAAATGGTGTAACTAACCCGACTTTATTTTATTTACATAATGTCGCCGAAAACTGGATTAATTAGCCATTCAGTTATCTGCCTAACCTTTTAACTAAACGGCACTGTTCAACTAGCGGCCTGAATTATATTCAGCCATTCAAACAGTAAGCAAATGACTTGGATCGCTAACGTTTAACTACTTGCCTAGCCCAGACATTTAAATTAGCGATTGATTGATAGGTGTTTAACTTAAAGCGGCAGTTGTTTATTGTAGTTTTAAAATATATAAAAATTATATAAGGATAGATGTTTGATATTAATAATATACAAAGGTTTCGTCATTTTAGTACGAAAAATTTTGTAGTACCTAAACACTATCCCCGTTTTCTTTTGTCCAATTTAGTAAAAAAGTCCTTTAATTTCATTTCGATGGTTTCGGGTAAGCTCTTTATTCATCATTATCTACATAAGAATTTGGTAGATGTAAATACGCCGCAATACGATTTTTTTTTATAATTTCTGAGTATCGAAGAGTTGTATTTTTAGTAAGGTGCTACACTTTTGTCTGATATAACTTTTTTCTTCATCCGGATGAAGAAAAAAGAATGGATATCGATAACCATCACGTCTGCGGAGTTTAGCTAACCAATTTAAAATAACTCTGTATAAGGAACTTTAGTGCAAGCTTTCAAGTTTCTAGCAGGGCTGTGCGTTTTCTTTCTTTGAATGAATGAATTTAAGAATTTTATCTACACCCATGCTATAAATCCTCTATAAAAGTTTCTAACAGTTAGCTTAATTGCCAACATTAAAACCAGTGTTATAGTAACCATAATAATATCATGCAAAGGAGTGTTATAATGATGTACTATCCTTTTCAAAAAAAGAACATTGTCATGCACTCGCGTTTGACTACTACAGCGCTGAAATTTAGAACTTCTAGGTTATTCGAATTCACGTCGTATCCCGCCGGCCGCCATTTTTTTTGATATTAGTATTGCAAAAAAACTGTTTCAGAACCTTTTATAGAGGATTTTCACATCATAGGTCTAGACAAAATCTTGTATGCAACTGTACCTACATAATTAGGTATTAGGTATTATTAAAACACTCATGTCATACTATTATCAAACTCGGCTTCGTCTCGTGGGATACACCCACATTGTGTTTAATACCCCTTATTATACAACAGTTGCATAAATAACTATTATTAGGTCGATTTTCAGGGAATTCATAAAACAAATGTGTAGATTGTAAACTTCATTTTTATTGGGAATCAATAATCATCAATAGACACTGCATACCGATATTTTTAACAAAATAACACTGGTTATAAAGGATATACGAATTTATAAAGTTATAAAGGATATAGTATGTAATTTATTTACATACATACCCCACTACGCGGCTACGACCACAGACAGTGACCACACTGACCAGGTTAACCTATTGACCGCCCCAGTCGGATTAATACGACAAATAATTTCGTTCCCGTACCGCCACAGTGTGCACATACAAGCGACACGCGTCGACGACAGAGGCAACGCGTGTCGGCGGCAGCCGTGGACGCGTCGGCGGCTGCCGCCAACACACGATGACGGCTGTCGAGACACGCGTTGACAGCTGTCGCCGACACGTGCCGCGTGTCGCTTGTGTATAATATGTATGCTCACTACGTCGTATTTTAGCCTTATTTTAGCCTAGGCCTATGTTAGTTTTTTATTTCATTGCGGGTCGTACACAAATTCGCCGTAGACATTTATTTTTCGATTTATAAGCTTGGCGTAGGGGGCAATTATATGAAACCATACGGTCAATAGATTAAAACCAAATGCGCATCGCGGCCGCAACGACCAAATGGTCGCACCATCGGCTTCGGTCAAAGTTGTGTACAGACGCCAGCACATCAAGCTACTACAATCTGTCAAATTTCTTTAATAGATTTTCAACTTTATGGCTAAAGCATTAGGTTCAAGGTAGATTGCGAAAATTTGACAGTTTCGGGTAGCTTGATGCGTTGGCGTCTGTACCTGTATGAACGATCGCATCTTGGTTAGAACGCGAGTCCCAAAAATGACACATCAGAGTTCTAAAAAGAGGTTGGTGTGTCATTTGGGCTTGAGTGACAGAAGATGCCTTAAAAAACCTTTTCTAAATCATGATTAAATGCCTAACTTTTTTGAAACAGTACTTTAATTAAAAAAATTTGGCACTTCAGTGTACAGTCACCAAAAGACATAAGTAACCAGAGTCGTAGGAAATAGTTGAAGTTTAGTAAGAAACCGATAGATGTTTTCGAATGAAATTTAATTTGATAGATGAACTGTTTAAAAATTTTATTCAAAATCATCCAACGGTTTCTTACTAAACTTCAACTATATCCGACGAACTGGTTACTCATCTCCTTTGGTGAAAAAAGACACAAAGTGGAATTTTAACTGGAATTTGTTGCATTATATTTATATAAAAATACACTAAAAATATTTAAATTCCTAAACGAATTATTCGCCTATTCCGCTTCCGTGGTATCTACTTGGGTCCCAACATATCCTCAGGTTTGATCCACTGGTCGAACTGTTCTGCAGTGAGTATGTTCAGTTTGATGGCAGTGTCCTTCAGGTTACCTCCCTCTTTGTGGGCAGTCTTCGCAATTAGGGCAGCCTGAAACATAAAATATTCAGCAAATGAAATATTTAGCACTTATTGGTTTGAGTAGTAGCGCTTCTTCTTTTCTCGTATCGGCGCGAAATACTCATAAAATCACACTAATATTATGAAGGCGAAAGTTGGTGTGTTTGTATGTTTGTTACTTCTTCACGCACAAACGGCTGGACCAATTTTGATAAAATTTGGTATGGAGGTAGCTGACACCCTGGATTAACACATAGGCTACTTTTTATCCCGATATTCCTACGGAATCGATACTTATGCGAGTGAAACCACTGGGCGCAGCTAGCATGGTTAATAATTATAAATATGGTTGAGAGCAGTGGTGGCCCAGTGGTAACGACCGCGACTTACAAGATATAGGTCGTAGGTTCGAACCCTGACAGGCGCTTTACTTTGTGTAAATTATTTCATCACCACTGCTCTCAAAACGGTGAAAGTAAACTGCATCGTGAGGAAACCGGCATGTCCTAGAACCAAAAAAAAACCGAGTGTGCTTATGACCACATGACTGAAGTGAAACTTTGAGAAAGAGAAAAAGACAATGTGCGCGCGCACTGCTCTCTCTTGCTCCTACACTGTGGTGATACAGACAGTAGGCCTGCACTGTGCTTAGATATACGGAACGTATTTGGCTATGAGAGGAAGAGAGAAAGAAAATGTGCGCGCGCACTGCTCTCTCTTGCTCCTACACTGTGGTGATACAGACAGTAGGCCTGCACTGTGCTTAGATATACGGAACGTATTTGGCTATGAGAGGAAGAGAGAAAGAAAATGTGCGCGCGCACTGCTTTCTCTTGCTTATATCCCCCACTCAACTCCCGTTCGCCTCGCCCGATCACACTCTTCGTAACGCTTACGTCACGCGTTCGCCAGCTTACTCCCCAAGTCAAGCGTGCGTAAAGAAGTTTCACTTCAAAAATCTGGGCCAGAGTGGTGAATAACTGCTCGTTCCCGTTCACAGAGAGGAGGCCAGTGTCCAAAGAGTGGGAGCATTATAGGCTGATTATACACTCTCTGGGCAGTCAGCCCCGCTACAAACTCGTTGACTGGGTTATATAACAACGAAGGCAAGCGTTTTTCTCGAATGGTTAGTGCAGTGGCGTAGCTACGTGACCAGGGGCCCTGGTGCAAAAAAAAAAAGTTGGGGCTCTATCTAAACTGCCCCCTTATTCACAAACACTCGATATGCTTCCGTATCATATCGAACATTAATCATTGTTATCGTAGGAGTCTTCTCAACGCTGTTCACAAGTCCAAAATCCGAAAATTTTGTCAGTTTAAATCAAATAGACGCCCGCTATTCTTCCAACAGCTATTTGCTGTTGAGGGGAAGTCAAATCAGGTTATCGAAATGTCAGGTTTTCGATACGATAGCCTGTCGTATGGTTGTAAATCAGGGCTCTGGTCAGGTTTTATTTTATCAACTAAAAAACATAAATACTTACATATGGTTTATAGTGTATGAGTACCGTAACAATATTTTGTAGAAGATGTCAAGGATATGGAATTTTGTCAAAAAAAGGGAGTGCAGTTCATTACTAATATTTCAGTAGAGTAAGCTAGTATTCATAAATTGGTCGCATAACAGCCGATTGGTTGAAGTGGCTAAATACAAGAACTTACTCAACACAACAGAAATAATTTATTATAATATTTATGTTCTGAAGGTGGAATAAATTTTTTGCTAGGTCAGTTCGAGGTTTGCTGGTCAGGGGCCGCGGGGCCCCCTGAGCTTGGGGGCCCCGGTACAGGGCACCGCCTAGCTCTCCGATAGCTACGCCACTGGGTTAGTGCCGATACGATTCGTTCAAAAATTAAGTAAAGGTTCCTAAAAAATGTTCTCACCTTATCGTATCCGATGTGCGGGTTGAGCGCTGTGACCAACATGAGCGACTCGCGCATCATTTTTTCTATAACACCACAATTAGCCTTGATGCCGACCGCACAGTTCTTGTTAAACGCCTGGCAGCCATCACCTGGGAAGATTACAAGTTATTTACATTCAAATACCTAAGGGCCATACTGCTTAGTCACGAAGCCAATCACATAATTTATGGTGGCACAGCCTGACTACGCCCGACCTACCACAACTAGCATTACAACTAATTGTGCTCTGTTTGGTTTTTCCTTCACTGTTCACCGATCTTCTTATTAAAACTTACCCTCGGCAAAGCCCGCTTCTTAATGCCAGGTGTTGGTAAAATACAAAATCAAAAGTCTTTTATTCAAACTAGGCTGAGAATCAGCACTTTTCGAAAGTCAAAATTACAAAAGACAGTCCCCCAAAACGCCCGCCCTTCACCACTTCCTAGTGCTTTCGCTGGGGAGAAGAAGTGGCGGAACAAACTCCCCAGCAGCACAGCTGTCTGTTCAGTTAGAAAATAATTGATTTTATACAATACAATACTAAATATTGATGGGCGGGATACACTGGTTAAATATATTTGCTTCGACTTCTTTAAGAATAAGGTTAATTTTATTTTTTAAGAACATTCCAATCTTACCGATAAGTCTAATCGATCGCAGCACGTTGGCGACCATCATGGTCTTGAACACGTTGAGCTCGAAGTGCCCGTTGCTGCCGCCGATCGTGCAGGCCACGTGGTTGCCCATAACCTGCGCTGCTATCATTGTCATAGCCTCGCACTGCGTAGGGTTCACCTTGCCTGGAATATTGTAAACCTAACGTCAGCAAATAAATCAGTCTAAAAAAATACCACCGCGCAGCATCTTATCAGACGAAAGGACCTCACCAGGCATGATTGATGATCCAGGCTCGTTCTCTGGCAGCATCAGCTCACCCAGACCACACCTAGGTCCGGAAGCCAGCATGCGAATGTCGTTAGCGATCTTCATCAAGGAACATGCGATAACATTCAGCGCTCCGGACACCTCCACCATTGAGTCGTGTGACGCCAACGCTTCAAACTTATTTGGCGCTGTCTCAAAGGGAATGCCTGGAAAAATTATTGTTTCCGATTGCATTAAATTTTTTGGTGATAGAAATGTTTACAGGTGAAGTGCCTGTAAAAAACAACATGAGATTAGATAAGCAGGTTTCGCAAAGATAGCCCGCAAATTTCAATTTCAATGTGCCTACAAATTTTTTTATTGCAACTTACTACATTCGCCATAAGATATTTAATTACATAATACAACATGCTTCCATTTTTACACGACTGCCCGAAAAAGTAGTTTTAAGTTTTTTTCAAACCAAATAAAATCTAGGGAACAGAAACCAAATGATTATTACTGCCGTACCAGTGATATTTCCGATCTCCGCGGCGCATTTCTCCGCGAAGCCGATGCGCGTGTTGAGGCCGGTGCCGACGGCCGTGCCGCCCAGCGCCAGGTAGTGCAGGCGCGGCAGCGTCGCGCACACGCGCTCGATGCCGTACGTCAGCTGCGCCGCGTAGCCGCTGAACTCCTGCCCCAGCGTTAGAGGCACGGCGTCCATCAAGTGCGTTCTGTACAGAAAAATATACAAATGTAGCCATCTGAGAGCATGCAGCAGAACAGGAATACAGAATAATATAAATGGTATTAACCAACCTGCCGATCTTGATGATCCTAGAGAACTCCTTGGACTTGGCGTCCAGGGTATCTCTGAGTGCTACGAGGCCAGGCATGAGTCTGTCTCTCAGCTCCATTGCTACAGCAATGTGCATAGCTGTAGGGAACGTGTCGTTGGAGCTCTGGGACTTGTTCACGTGATCATTGGGGTGAACGGGGTATTTGGAGCCCAACTTGCCGCCCATGATTTGGATGGCGCGGTTTGCAATCACCTGAGAATAAAATCTTATTTATTTACACATCATAAGGCTAATATAATATGTTTACAGGGTGTTATGGAAAGGGTATATCAATACAAACGGGTTGAAGAGTGTATCTGGTCTAGAATCCCTGTACAAAATTTCGGCTCAAAAGCAGTAACTTTGAAAATGCTTAAATTTTTTTTATTTCGATAGTTTATTAAATTGAAATTATAACAAACGTGTCACCGCACTACGAGGGTCATTATCCATTACCTGTAGTGTGTCTGTGCGCCTAGTACACGCACATCACGCCGCCGCGCGCCAGTGCAATGCCGTGATGTCGAAATAAAAAAATATTAAGCATTATCAAAATTAATGCTTTTGAGCTGAAATTTTGTACATAGATTCTAGACCAGATACACTCTTCAACCCGTTTGTATTGATATACCCTTTCCGTAACCCCCTGTATATGAAGGTAGTTGAGTCTATTCGATCTCGCTACGATAGGTAGATTTGATAGAGTTACTTTACCTCATTTGTGTTCATGTTGGACTGTGTGCCCGATCCAGTCTGCCAGATGACGAGAGGGAAGTGCCCCTCTCTGTACAACTTGCCGGATATGACATCATCACACGCCATCATAATAGCGTCGGCTGTAACACATTTGTAGGTAAATTAATGCCAAGCCGTAATTATCGTAAAATTGTATTCTAGTACTTTAGTAACTAGGTAATTAGCTGCGGTTTTATCACCACGGTCTTTAACTTTACAAAATAATAATAATCAGCCTGTATTGTCCCACGGCAGGGTAAAAGGCCTCCCTTTCCTTTTTGAACTCAACTCGATCCTGAGCCAATATGGACCAATCTCTCAAATAGGCGTCAATTTCGTCCTACCATCTACGCCTGGGTCTTTCGCGATGCCGTTGGACGTTTTCAGGGACTCATGCTGTGATGGTCTTAGCCCACAATGTATCCGACGTGCGGAAAACGTGTCCCAGTCAAGGGGTCCCCCGACCGCACACTTATTTTTTCGTAATTGTTCTTAAATGTCATTGAAAAATAATCAATCCCAAAACATAGTGATTACACAATGATGTTTTTGGGATTTATTATTTTTCTTAACTGTCTGGCCTCCTGAAATAAATCCTGGATCCGCCCTTGGGCCCAGTCCCATTTGAGGTTGACTCCTTTTTGGGTGACGTCTGCGATTTGTGTCGTATTCCGTATCCGGTCGGTAAGTCGAACTCCAAGAATTGACAACATTTCAAACCTGACACGACCTTAAAACAAAAATACTATTTCTTTATTTTCGTATCCTGAGTTCAAATATATTTTTATTTTATTTTTTTATTACTAAATTTCTGAGAAAAAAAATCAAAATCAAAAAACATGTGATGACGTCACATAAAAGGCGGAATGAGGTAGTTACCTTTGCGCATTCCAATGTCTTTGATTGAAAACATTACATCAAACAAGACATGTCAATGTCACCTAAGAAGTGTAACTAGAAAACAACTAAAAACTGAATTGAATTCAACAATTTTTTTCCTATCAACTCGACACGCTGCTTACTGTTAATATTATTAATTTTTGATTGATATTTCGCCTATAAAATGGATCCCAATGAAAAATATACGCCAATGAAGGAACCAAAACAACGACTGAGACAAGTGACATCTAACAGTTTTTTTGACGGGTCACAATAAAGCAAAGGTAATATCGCGATTCTAGCGTAAGCCTGACGTCATCTGGCACTTACGTCTTTTTAGAATACACCGAATTTCAAAGTAAAAATTATGAATGAAAAGTACATAATTTCGAAAAACGAAAAAATATGGGTGCCCTAGATTTGAATTTACTTTTATATAACGTAATAATACATGCAGGTTAAAAATATGAAACGTTGTCAATTCTACACTCCATCGCTCGCTGGAAAACCTCGAGCTTGGCTTAACTTAACAAAATGACTAAAGCAAAGCTTAACTTTGTATCTTTGAAGAAAACTTTTTGAACTAGCCAAGTGAGATTTTGAATCAACTGTCGACAGCATAGATATCCGAGAGATATGCCTTCACTGCATATTTGTTCAAGTTCAAGTGTCGCCACATTTTCCCACTCCGGAAACTCCCACAAAAACAAAAGAAATAGATACGGCGCACATGATCAAATTGGGCGGCTTTTTTGGCACACACACAAGAAAATAAGCGTAACACTTTTGTGCTATCTTATTGCACACATGCTCAAAAGGGGCGGGCACTAGAAAGTATAGACACAGTCACGGAATGCACACATGCAACTCTAGCATCAACTAGGGAAGATGGGTTAATATAAATATTTGATCGATAAAAATATCGATAGATATCAACTACAAAAAAATCAAAAAACCCGACTGCGGTAAAAAACTTAAGTTAAAAAAAACTGAAAAGCTAAAAACAAGCCCATTTTAAATTAAATAAAAGTTGGAAGCAGGCGGGACCCATTTGAGTTTGAAAATAGAAAAATGGTATGGGTCCCGCCTGCTTCCAACTTTTATTTAATTTAAAATGGGCTTGTTTTTAGCTTTTCAGTTTTTTTTAACTTAAGTTTTTTACCGCAGTCGGGTTTTTTGATTTTTTATATTTAATTTTTTTATTTTATTCTTTTTAGTTATGAGTTGTAAACCCCACTTAAGTGTGATAGTTTCCCTTTAAACTTCGTAATATATAGGTACTACTGCCGCGTTTAGTTGGTAGAGGGGGGGGGACACTTGATTCTAACGAAAATTGGTACTTTAAAGCTTGATAAGTCACGAACGTTTGACTTAATCAAAAAACGGTCTTCCCAAACCACTGATATTTTTGAAAGACCTATCCAACGATACCCCACTTGACATAGTTTCTTGACTTTCATTTTTTTCATTTTCACAATATGGCGTCTAGTAGTCGCCATATTGAATTTTCATTAACGTCATGTCTTTAGTGACACTCGCCGGACTAAGAGGAATCGATTGACGTGTGAATCATAAAAATCGGCCCAGGCGTTTGGTCTGTATAGTGCTTCAAAGGAACATACAAACATACATACATACTTACATACATACATAGACTGATAAACACATTACCACTCCTTTGCGTCGCGCAGTCGGGTAAAAAGAGGAGTGTTTTTGGGTGTATTTTGTATTATTTATTTTTCCTGCTTTCAACGTGGTATATTAATAAAAAACCAATAAAACCAAATCACGTAATAATATAATATATTTGTTTGCAAATGACATTTAAGTAAATAAGTAGTTTCTTTAGTTTCTCTCTTACGTAAAATTAAAACTATTTAACTATCGATCATAAAACAACAATTCAAATAACCTATTGAACATTTAATAAAAAAACGTTTATTAAAATAAACAGGTTCTTAATAATTAATTACAATCTAGCCTATAAGACGAACAAGCAATTTTAATCTAAATTTTTTACATAATAATTATTACCCGAATGCTGCGAAGCCCAAAAGGAGGGTTTTTTTAACCTTTTAACCGCTTACGTCGGAATAATCCGACAAATATTTTCGTGTCCATTCCGCCAGAGTCGTATATATACGACCAAATAACACAGCTCGTTTAATCTGTATTATTATTACATCATCACAGCTCGTTTCATCGGTATTTATTGTTCGTTTTTTTTTTTTTTGTCGGGCGCTGGGGGCACGACAACTGATATAAAGTCCGGCGGTTAAAAGGTTAAAACTTAGAATAGTGTTGATTATTGGTACTTTACAAAAGTACAGAACAAATTACAGATTGGTTTGAGGGAAACCAATTATTTTTCCTGCCTGTTGCATCTATCCATTTATTTTTAATTTCTGGATCTTTCGGGAAACTGAAAAAAATAATTATTAATTCTTGTAAAATTACAATTTATCGATAGCAATATCTCAGCGCTACGCATCACTAATGCATCATTTGACACGATCCATGTCAAATGACGTTGCTAGGCAATTTTCTCATGTCATCACAATAATATTTCACAACGAAATATTTGTAAAATTCTTAAATAATATAATTAGTGCAGTGATTTTTTACTTACCGGTGGTAGGACACGCCGCTTGTCTTAAGGTTTGTTGTGACTGATCTATTTTTGCAAATAAGGACGGAACAATTCGGCATTTTGTAAAAATACGAAATGACACCACACGTTTCGATACAAACATATGACTACGGCGCTTACTGCCGTCGCGCAACTCGCGCATCTAACATACGCCCAGATTACAAGTTATGGCCATGGTATTATATAATTGTACCATGGTTATGGCCTTTTATAGAGGCGACGTGCGCCACGCCTCCATGCCATATCCCTCGATATCCGTGGTCGACAGGTATGGAAAGATCCTCGAATAATGGCTCCAGTTAATAGGAAGTCAGTGTGATAAAATTTTCTCCCGTGCAGAAAACAGAGATGTGCAATTTCTCACCGACTTTCTTATCGAGACCGAATTCCATGTTCACTTTGGCGGCAGCTTTCTTTAGGATGCCGAAGGCGATGATGACCGGATACTAAAAAAAGAAAGTATAGCTCAAAAAATTATAATACGTATAGGTATTATGCCAAAAACTGATACTGGTTTTTAACATTATAAACTGCACATTGCAAATACTCCTAAAAAATTTAAATACGAAGCTGTACCCGTATGCAATTATTTGCCAGATATAATACTATAACCAGAAAGTTGTAAATAGCATGAAGTGATAAAAGCATATTACTGATGTGAGAGTGAAGACGATTGCTCTTAAAGCCGATCTTTGTCTAAAACTCGGTGCGACGTATACCTATGGCACACCGAACTTGAGTTTACCATATATGGCACCGCGTATTGTAGTAAGAATTCGAACTAGGTATTGACTATTGAGTTACGGTGCCACATAACGCCTGTCCTTCCCCGAATGTTTGTTTTTAAAGGGTTATGCAGAGGTGTATCTTTGGTGGGTACACCCAGATTCCGCCAGTTATGTTTTAGTCCTATGTAATAGCGGGAGCAACCTGCAGGGTCATTGCGTAACACTCTAAGAGTAGGAATGGCTTTCATTTTGACAATTCAACAACATTAATTGCGTTATTTACGTTGTTAAGCAGACAACATTTTCAAACATACGAGTATGAAGCAATGGTTTAGACCCCATGGCATCCTTCAAAATGATTCAGATTCTGATTGATAGTGTGTTACTCAATAAGGGTAGGGTATAAAATCCAGACTTCAGGATGCTACTAGAAAATTTATCGAAAAACCCAATAACACTTTCCCGACCTGAGAATTGAACCCCGAACCTCATGATCAGCAGTGCGCTTGCGACCACTAAACCCTACGAGGCACTTACGGTGCCCTAGCACGAATATGTAGCAAACGTGCCGTAGTCACCGCAATAATTTCGCCATCGAAAAATTATACATGGTAATTGTATTGCAGAGGTACCATGAGAAATTGATCATGAGTACCGACATCAAGGTGAACCCTTTCCCAGTACAGTGACCCACTTATGGTACCAACACAGCGATTATTTTTTATTGTGTGTGCTTGTGAAAGTTGTTAACTTGATTGAAGGTCCTACAGCAATAGCCTATTACTTCACGTTTAGCATATAGTGACCAACTCTGGGTTTCTAAAACATGTGTCACTTGCTTGACATCAATCTACTAGTTTTGTCTTTGATGCTTTTGCTAAAACTAAATAGATATATGGGGTTAAGGCTGCGTTTCCACCAGAGATGAGCGAGGATGCGTAGCGAGGAATGTGTGTAAAATTAACCAATAACAACGCTAACTTAGTTCAAGCTATGAAACTGAAGCGATGTTATTTTGCTTATAACACGTTGCGTGTTCAATATAATAACGCATTCAGATGCATACTGGGGCTGCCTTGGCGGTGTAGTGCGTCCGGCATGTTTGCCGAAAGCAGGGTTGATGACTTTTACGCTGTCATGAGAAAGTCACAGCCCTCCTTTATGAACCGTATACACAAATCTGACAATGGAATATTGAGAGCCATATACGAGGTAAACTATTTCTTCGTATATGGCAATTAATATTCCAGCTGCAAATAACACTTATCTATTCCTGTTTTGTTGTGTTGTTTTGTAATACTTTTTTTTTCATAAATTCTTAATTTTTGATTAATGAATAATTTGTAATCTGGTTAAATTTTAAATTTTATATGGGTGTATACCTAAAACAAAAATGATTTGATTGGTTTGTTTCACATACATACCTCGCTACGCATCCTCGCATATCTCTGGTAAAAACGCAACCTTAGTGGTTAAGCGGGCGTGCTCTTCATACGATTTCATGAAGGCTTTATTTAGGTAGGTATTGTTCTGTTTACGTTTTTATTTTGGATTGAGTGTAGTTTTCAATGTTTTTGTTGGCATATTGTGTGTACGCGTGCTAGCTGACATTTATGGCAAATTATTTAATGTTCTTTTGTTTTGTAATGTATATCACTTTGTATAAAATTAAGTTCTTCTAACTGAATAGACTGTTATGCTGATCGGGAGTTTGTTGCGCCACTTCTTCCCAGCTAAAGCACTAGAAAATGTTTTCGGGAGAGAGCGGAGAAGGGCGGTCGTTTTGGGAGACTGTCAAATTATTTAACTTTGAGGTTTAAAAAGTGCTGATTCTCAGCCTAATTTGAATAAGTGACTATTGATTTTGTTTTTATTGTTTTAAGCTCTTTTTAATACTTTTAAACCTGTACCATTATGTTCGTGTAGATAATCATCATACTAGTAGGTTTTCGGCATTGAATATGTTTTGTTCCGTTTCATTTCCGATTCAATTCCATTGTTTCTATTATATTGAATAATATTGTACCTAGATACAGCTATGGCTGCTGCAACCTTTAATCTGTCAAGCTCCGCTAATGAGACACAATTGATTTTCTATTGTTTATTTCGTCGCCAACGGGCGACGCGCGCTACTTGACCTCATACTGAGCCTCATACTGGTTCATAAAATAATACCTTAACCGGACTTGGCCTTTATAGGTTACAGCTCATACTATGAGCTGTACGTATAAAGGCCAAGTCATAAGACCCAACCGCTGTTTATTCCTTATGCTGTATCGTTGCAGTGTTGAATCATGTTTGTGCGTGTGTTATTTGTGCATCATTGTCGTTCTGCAGGAATTTCCGGACTATTCTGCAAGTGTTGAGAATAGCAGCTTTCTGTAGGCTTTGGTAGGTCGAGGGAGCTACGTCCAGCGTTTTTAAAGATCGATGCAATTATTTGGGAATGACACCCGTGGTTGAAAGTACTACAGGAACAATGGCAACGCGGCAACGCTACCTAATCGCCACATTCGACTTATTTCTATTTTTAAGTCATTTATTTTTATTTTGACAGCTGTTCCGCAATAGTGGTTTGTAGGGTTTGGGCGAAGAATGTCAGAAACGCAAAGTGACAGATTAGCGAATTGTCAGGCGTTAGTATTTTGTCACAAATGGTCAGAATCGCAAAAAGACAGATTAGCAAAATGACAGGTTCGCAAAAAGACAGATTATGTTGTGTGTGTTTGGTACTGCTATGTCAATAATTTGCGCGGTTTTCTTATTTTTTTCTAGCAAAGTTATGTCTGGTCTATTATAATGTCTTGTTCTGTCTGTGAGGATCGCTCGATCAATAGCAGTATAGCTTGTGTTTTCAAGAACCATTTTTGGAGTACATATATTGGTACTGTAGTAATTAATGTATATTTAATGTCAAGTTTTGGATGAATTGTGTTGGCTATTTGATCGTGCCTATGTTTATGGTCAGTCTGAACTATTACTTTACATGATCTAGTAATGCGTTAAATAGTTTCAGAAGAACTACCTATGTCATCGCCTACAAACGTCTGTTAAGAGGGATTCGCATTATGTGCTGTTGGTAGTTATCATTTGGTCTTAAATTGCTGTCATGAATTTTTCAGTCTTAGGAAATTATTATTACTATGCATAGAGAACAACAGTAAGATGAATCAACAACATTTACTTTACCATATTTTTATTGCGTCACAAGAGGGCATCGTAGGTCAATCTTTACATCAGTTGGTATAGGCCAATAAAACACAAGTGTATTATTGAGTTTACGTCATAACCTATTTTAGATAACGCAGTTAGCAACTGGCTTGTAGCAGCCAAAGGCACGTTGCTTGGAAAAAATGGCATGTCGAATTTATTTAATCACGCAAATTATACCGATGACTCAAAGACTTTACACTTTTTAAGCATATATTTCGAATGTGAACTATAATGGATGTAAAACGAAGCGAGAGTCCGCTATCATAATCAGCCTACGATGTTCCCACTGCTGGGACGTTACACAAGCCTCCTCTCCGTGAGAAGGTATGGGCCGTAATCCACCACGCGGGCCCAGTGCGGGTTGGCAGATCTTGTCAGTTCTACCACTTCAGAAATGCATTGTAATATATTTTTAAATAATTTATGTTCCTTTGCTAATTTAATCTGTCAAGCTCTGCTAATGAGACAATTGATTTTCTATTGTTTCGTCGCCAATGGGCGACGCGCGCCGCTTGACCGGTTAATTAACGTTACGTTATTATTATGTAACTGCATGTTGTTAATACCTACTTCATGTATTACATATTTGCATGCCATCATTACATTGCGGAATGTGTCTTTGCACTACAATCTTACATTATCAACTTTTGTACCACATTTTATGCAAATAAACGATTTTTGATTTGCTATTGATAACATAAGCATTATTAGCCTATAATGTTCCCAGGCCTCCTCTCTGTAAGAGGGAGTGGGCCGTAATCCACCACGCGGGCCCAGTGCGGGTTGGTAAATGTCACATGTCTTAGAATTTTTGGTTCTAGTACACACGCCAGCACATCAAGCTACCCGAAACTGTCAAATTTTCCCAATCAACTTTGAACCTTATGTTTCAGCGATAAAGCTGAAAATCTATTAAAGAAATTTGACAGATTGTAGTAGCTTGATGTGCTGGCGTCTGTACATGCTGGTTTCCTGACTATGTCTTCCCTTCACCGTTTTCAGTCAGTTGTACTGCCCGTTATTGTGATATTTTTTTGGTACTGGACCATACCTGGGAACCTTCTAGTTAGGTTGTGACATTTCAAACTGGTTTTAATAGAGTATCAATTATTATCCCTGTAGTGGTATCTACAACGCCACATGCGAACAACTCGTCATACTGACGTCACACAAATCCTGCATCGCGCAAGCAGAGTTTACCGCGCAACTAGCATATATACAACAGCCCGACATGAATCATTGGGCAGTTGCCCGCCAGACACAACACCCGTCTGGTCGGAGGATCCTCCCTTTTCTATGGAGGTTGAGTGAACCCTGTTAAACCCTGTTCCTCATACCTCTATATCCCTATATCGTGGAGTTTCTAATGGTTATGAACCTAACAAAACCACCCCATTTCACCTAACGGTGCTATAAATAATTTATTGGAAGGGGACGATAAACGAGTTCAGTGTCTGGTTCCGTTTTCCTGTTCACGACTGTTGCAGCCAATGGATTAAGGGAGAAATATCCAAAAAACAAGTTCAACTCACCGGCATTCGTTCCTCGACGCCTCCAATAGGGAAGTTCATGACAGACCTCAGTGTCTGGGTTCCAAAGAGTTTGTCATCTGGCACGTCCATCTCGCCCATTGTGTCGCGCTCCTTCCGCTGTAACACGCATAATGAACCAGGTTTGGATGGACGATTCTGCTCAAGATATTACATAACTTAAGGGATAAAGGCATTGGAAGCGTGGAATCAAATATACCTACAGGACTTATTATTGTATTTCCTTTTCTGTTTTTTTTTCCGAATGAAGTACTTCACTTACATATATAAAAATGTCTGCCCTATTTGTTTTTTATATTGTAGTGGTTTTTTTTCTGAACTGAATAAGTTTTTTTTTTTTTATTGCCACTAATATGAATATCGATGGCTATAAGGGCCAAAGCACACACGCTACTTTTAGAATCGGCGATCGGCGATTTAGCCGCTTTTTAGAAGCTAAATTCAGCAACCAAGCAATCCACACCGCACATTGAAAAACTCGACACAGCGGCTGAACGCTACACTCCGCACACATTCGGATGCCGGTCGCAGCGATTTGGCATCTGCGCTAGCATCGGAACAGTCGCTAAAACGCGCGATTTCGATACCGCGTCCAAAGGCAGGAAGTCGCGAATCGCGATGCAGCATAGATCCAGCATCGGAGCAGTCGCTAAAACGCGCGATTCCGATACCGCGTCCGAACGCAGAGGAGTCGCCAAAACGCGATTCAACATCGACACAGCTGCAAAATCGCCGATCGCCGATGCTTAAAACTAGCGTGTGTGCTGTGGCCATAAGAGTAGGGGAAGACCAAAGAAACGATGGATTGACTGTGTGAATAATGATATGGATAAAAAGGGGGTGACTACCGAAATGACGACTAATAGAGAAGTAATAACATAACATAAGAGAGAGAGAAGTAATAGGGAAGAAAAAGATAAGTTGCGCCAACCCCTAATAAATTGGGATGAGGGCAGGAGGCTGATGATATTGCCTCTAATACATTAGCCCATACTCTCTTCTCCTCGACTTGCCAAAGGACGCCTTGGAGCATACATTAATTACCAGTCTCTTACCGTTTTCGTACTTTTCCCTTCCGGGTCCATACATATTGAACACGCCATTTTGACTGAATATAAATAATAAAACCAAAATATTAATAATCACGGTATCAAAACAGGTAGGTATTATATAAAGACTAGATAATATAAAATTAAAATAAATAAAGGATTCTGCATTTTACAAAGTGACAACGTCAGGTCAAAGACAAAGTTTTTAATTGCTGTTTTTTTTTTATGGTTTAATACTGGGCAGTACTTTTCATCTTTACAGGTTACACTATTATTATAATAAATTATAGTGTGACGAATAAATATATTAAATACGAGGAGCGAAGTTCCTCCCTTCTTAATGGTGGAACTCACATTTCTCCCTTTTCAATAGTGGAGATGGAGATCTCATTCCTCCAAACCTGGAAAAACCACATTTCGCTGCATTTGGTTTCGAAATCATTCAATATTATGAAAATTATTGGCCAGTCTAATTAATTTTAAAACGTTTTCTTGGTGTAAAAATAAACACATTTATTCGAATGTACGTTTGCCTGGCTAGGCCCCCCGGAATTTGCGATTTAGGTATACACCAATGCAATGTACTCGCCTCTAGGAGTATATGTACCGCTTTCTTTTTCAATGTACCTCTGTACTTTTGAAGAAATATGCAAAAAAAGGGGGCCGTGCCAGCCAAACGTTTTCAGCACGGCCCTCGTGTAACTTGAAAAATATATAGCGTATTAAAAAGTTTCATAAACTCAAGGAATGTACTTTACTAACACGTTCTATGTACCGTAACAGATATTGTGAATTCGTAATAACTTAATAATATATAGACGTGGATAGGGGGCCGTGCTGAAAAAAAAAGAAATGAGAAAATATCTGAAAAAGACAAAACAACCTTAGCCAAAAACTATATAAAAGTAATTCATGTTTGGCAAGTAACATATGTACCGCATTGGTTTCTCATACAACTTGCTGAATTAAAAAAATAAACCAATTTTAGTTTATTCAGCACGGCCCTCTATAGTTGCCTATATCTTTTTAAATATGACATGTTTGTTTACAAAATTCGACTTCCTGAATTATGTATAGGAGTACATTCGTTCCAAATAAATTGCGATTATGGTGTATTAGTATTTTAAAAGATAAATTGGATCAAAAATATCCTAACATGCAACTGATGGGGTGACCATGATTCCACGTGAGAATGGATAAAAAAACTTCTGAGTAAATCTTTAATAAAATAAAAAAATAAAAAATATCGTAATCTGTATTAACTATTAACGATAACTATAATAGTAGTAAGTAGTAGGTCGCAAATCGAACAAAATTTGTTTTTTTTAGATATTTTCTCATTTCTTTTTTTTTCAGCACGGCCCCCTATCCACGTCTATATATTATTTGTTATTACGAATTCACAATATCTGTTACGGTACATAGAACGTGTTAATAAAGTACATTCCTTGAGTTTATGAAACTTTTTAATACGCTACGGTATATATTTTTCAAGTTACACGAGGGCCGTGCTGAAAACGTTTGGCTGGCACGGCCCCCTTTTTTTGCATATTTCTTCAAAAGTACAGAGGTACATTGAAAAAGAAAGCGGTACATATACTCCTAGAGGCGAGTACATTGCATTGGTGTATACCTAAATCGCAAATTCCGGGGGGCCTAGCCAGGCAAACGTACATTTATTCGACACGTAGATATTCTAATCATTGATATTGAGATCGTTAAGTTTCGGTTTTACTGCTGAAAATTTATAAAAGACACGATTTTTTTATTTACATAATATATAAAACTTTTTTCCAAAAAATAAACAACGGACTTCCAAAAAAGAAACTACAAAGTGAAAAATAACTTTAATTTCGGAAGTCGGTGTCATTAGGTTTGTATTTTCGTTGTTTGCCACCGACTTCCGAAATTAGTTATTTTTCACTTTGTAGCGTCTTTTTTGGAAGCCGGTTGTTTTTTTTTGGAAAACAGTTTTTATTTTTCAATTTTAAGTTGTACTTAACCCACAAAAATTCATATAACACTACTTGCTATGTCAATATAACACACGAAGTCATTATAACATCATCAATATAAACTAAGTGGCAAAAATACCTATTATTGAAGCTAACTCAAAAACTACCCAAGCAAATATAATAAAATTTATATAGGACCACCACCCCTGAGGCATACCCTATCCATTAAAAAAGAATGTTTGAAATCCATTTACAAATCCCGGAGATATCTTGTAACAAACATACAAAAAAACACGAGTCGATTTGAGAACCTCCTCCTTTTTCAATTCGGTTAACAAATTCGTCCACATCGCAGTCAACAGCAAAAGGCAGGCAGCATTGACACGTTGTATGCTGAAGCTGCTTCTTTGGCCAAAATTAGGTTTTCAATATTTACAACCACAATCTAATTCAGCACTTGGAGTCGTGGAATATACAGGGTGTTGCGGAAAGGGTATAACAATACAAACGGGTTGATGAGTGTATCTGGTCTAGAATCTCTGTACAAAAAGTCCTATAATATTATTCGCAGCTATATTTGAAACCACCTGGTTTTGGTGCCAAAATATAACTGCGAATAATATTATAGGACTTCCTATAATTTACTTGCAGCTACATTTTTGTGAATTGTGTCCTTTATAGGGCAAGGTCACCAGCTTGCCATGCGTAAGCTTCGCAAAACAATGTCAAGGTCTTTCAGTCTAGGGCAGACTAAGTTTTATTTATTAGTACCTCCCCTGCACAAATGGTATTTAAAACATTCAGCTTTCCACGACCTTGGTCCACCACCTTGGCCTACCAAGCTTTAGATGATTTCACAGAAGGGCCCTGAAGCTTGGAAGGTTATTTCGGAGGTTTTTAAATAATGCCTGCCTCCTAATGCCATCGACTTTCTCTAATACGATGGCACCAAGCGTCGTATCATCATAATTATCTTGTTTTACAAAAATTACAAACAGGCCGAAGTTTAGACACTGATGGAAAGAGAGAAAGATAGACAGTATAAGAACATACACTTCATAAGTTCATAGACATGACCTGCGGGGCAATTGTGTAACACTTTATCAATCGGAATCGGTTTCATTTTGATAGTTCAACAACATTCATTGCGTTATTTACGTTTTGAGCAGACAAATTTTCGAACTTATGAAGCAATGGATTAGCAATTTGCTTCAAAATGATTCTGATTCCAACTGATAGTGGTTATGTTACGCAATTAGGGTGCGGTTTCAATATTTCAACCAAAGCTAATTACAAAGCTAGATTTTATCAAAGAACCCGAAAGTCTGACAACTAGTCATACGAAAGGGGTATCGTATTACCCAGTAACTGGGTTGTGGAAGTCAGATATGCAGTCATCATCATCATCATCATTTCAGCCGAAAGACGTCCACTGCTGGACATAGGCCTCCCCCAAGCACCTCCACTTCGACCGGTTTTGTGCTTCTCGCATCCAACGAGTTCCTGCGGCCTTCACAAGGTCGTCGGTCCACCTTGTGGGAGGCCTTCCAAGGCTACGCCTTCCGGTACGCGGTCGCCACTCCAGAACCTTTCGGCCCCATCGGCCATCTGTTCTGCGAGCAATGTGCCCTGCCCACTGCCACTTAAGTTATGCATATATGCAGTAGGTATGTTGTGTTTAGATATGCAGTCGCTCCATGTAAAATACTGCAGTATTCAACTGCACTCGGTTAGACTGGAACCGAACATAGTTGGGTAAAGGCTAGGCAGATGATAAAATACTGTTTATGAAAGAGCAGACAACAATGCAGCACGTTCATACGTCGATGCGCTAATTACTGACGTTGCATCACTATGCATCATTATCATTTGCAAACCGACCACATCCGGAAAGCGAAACTGTATCTAGAAACATAACCATAACTGCTGCATTCTACACAGGATCCAATTAAATGAAGTAACAAAACTCCACAGACGGTATAATCTATAGTACTTGAGAACAACGAAAAAAAAAAAAAGTTGATGATTTTTATTTGGCCTTACTTGAAGTAAGAGTTTAGAAAATCAGTTTTATTTTGTTTTATCATGTTTAGATATATCCGTACCGTCTGTGGAGTTAAAAATTAAAAAAAAAAAATATTTTCACCCTGTATAGTGGTATAGTATTTAGCACGGGCCGTATTACGAAGTAGTGAAGCCATCATGATTCCAGTGCGAAAAAAGGATGGTGCTATTGGTCATGTATAGCTCCGTCTCTCTGCTACACTGGAATCATGATGGCATTATGCCGTCATTATACGGCACCTGTAGGCCTATTTATCATTGTCCCCTCTTTTTCGTCCTCCTTCGGCCTCCACCCCTTTTTGTAACAACTAGGTACTTGTTACAAAAAGCAAGGCAAGGCAGATTCGAGTACTTAGGTAAGTACTCGAATCTGCCTTGCCAATCTATGTCCAAGTCTTTGCTTTACCACAAGCTTTATCCATCGATCACTCGACCCATCTTAGCATCAGTCTTCAAATTGAGCAGACAAGTTTTTCAAACGTGTGAAGCAATGGATTAGCAATATCCTTCAAAATGATTCAGATTGTGATTAAAAATGTGTTACGCAATTAAGATGCTGATCTTACTCAGTATACCTACCTACTACATATTTTTTTAAATTTAAACCATTGACTACCCAAAACACGGACAGCCTTCAATGAAAGAAAGTGTATTTTTCGTGAAATGAATAAATGAATATCCAAGCATTGATAGGTAACCACCTTTGGTTTCTTAATATCCACATCAGGCGCCAAATTTTTCCACATTTTTTGGACGGAATCCAATATAAGGCTTAAGACACAATAATACGTGTGCTGCAGGATGTTGGAGTTGCATTTCACACTAAGTAACCATTGCACGAAGGGATGTATAAAACGAATGAGATCAACTAACCTTCGGTTATGTTTTATTGCCCTTTGCTACAGCCAGTATCACTGTATTGGGAACAAACCCCTAGAGAATATTCAGTAGTGCAATCGTCTCAATACCTAAACTAACGTGGGCCCAGTTGCCCCCTAGGTGGAATTGGCCCCAGGTCCCAGTTTCGAAGTCTTTGAAATGTCGTTTATAATGCGCACAGCAAAAGAGTGGAACTCTCTACCTGCGTCTGTTTTTCCGAGCGCATACAACCCGAATCTCTTTAAAGTGAGAGTGAACAGGCTTCTTCTGGGTAAGCTCGCTCCATCGTCGACTTTGTCTCTGTCACCTTTGACCTAGGCTAGAGTCAAGAGCAAGCCCATTTCAAATAAAAAAAAAAAAAAAAAAAAGAAGTGGGACGAGTTGCCCTCTTAGGCCCCTGGTCCCAGTTTCGAAGTGGGACGAGTTGCCCCCTACCCAAATTAAAAACGTGGAATTGGTCCCTGGTCCCAGTTTCGAAGTGGACGAGTTGCCCCCCAACCCAATCAAACATCTATAGACAATTAATTGGGTTAGGGGGCAACTCGTCCACTTCAAAACTGGGCCCAGGGACCAGTTCCACCTTTCTAATTTTACTAGGGGTCGACTCGTCCCACCTCAAAACTGGGACCATGGGCCTAAGGGGGCAACTCGTCCCACTTCGAAACTGAGACCTGGGACCAATTCCACCTAGGGGGCAACTGGGCCCACCCAATTCCACCTAGGGGGCAACTGGGCCCACGTTAGTTTAGGTATTAAGACGATTGCACTATTGAATATTCTCTAGGGGTTTGGTCACAGAATAAATATACAGTAAGTTATCTAAGGCCGCCCGCCGAGTTATTAGCCTACTCTTGCGTTGATCCCCAGGGTTGTCACTTTTACTTTTAGTTAATATTTTCGAACAAGCAGCACTTGATCTAAATTTATGAAATAAAAAGCATATTATGATTGAATATTTTACGAATTTATAAATTTAGTAAAAATAAAAAGCCTTTATTCACATAACATTTATTATACTAAGTTACAAATTTTGATACCGAGAAAATTTTTCTCCTGTTTCTGCACGTCCGGAACGCTTTATTATTATTTGTTAATGTAAAGTAAATTCTCATTCTTATGTAAAGTTTTTGTAAAAAGCTTTTGGGAAAGCATGGACAGGGCATCTTAAATTCTATATCATTCAGTTGATCGTAAATTGACCGGCCAATTTTAATGTTGATGTCATGTTGATGTGGTCCTTTTCGAACGCTTTGCGAAACACCTGCTCCATCCTTTCTACATTATCGACAAAATCATCAGGTGGGATCATGAGTAAATTTCGATCTTTGCCGTAATTCCTGTAATGGGTGTATTTAGATTCTACACTTAAATTATACGCTCGTTGATTAACGTCGACGTAATTATTTAAAAAATCGCAGTTCTTATGATAATCAACACATTTTTTTAACAAAGCGCCACAAACATAAAAAATGCATTTTTTTCCGGTAGCTCATGTTGTATTGGTACACAGTCAGAACGTAAGATTTCCGACAAAATATTTTCATTTCCTTGTGTTTGATTGCTACTGGTAACTAACTTTAGCTCTAAACATAGTATTCAGAAAGTAAATTTGGGAATACATTTATATGGAAAAATGCGACTCGGCTACGCTCTTAATAAAGCAAATAAACTGTGAAATAAACAATACAATACCACATTTTCTAATAATATTTAAGTATAAGTAGGTACTTACATTTCTGGTTGAGTAGGAACTATGAAGAATGATAAGTCCGGGTTTGCGAAATCATTATTGAGGCACCCGAAAACACTACAATATTTTTTTCCCCTTTTTGAAGTCATGATATTCGTAATTTAAGTGGCCGCCGCCGGCGAGAGTTGACGAACGCAAGCGGTCATGTAGCGTACGCGCGTGCTCACAGTCGCGCTGCACAGCCCGCACTGCCGCCACCTTATTCCCTCATATATTATGCTAGCGTGTGCGTGTAATCGCGTGCCGACAAGGCGCGCGGCGCGCACGCACACATTCAAACCGAGAGCGGCACGTTTGTATGAAGATGTTTTACTGTATATTTATTTACTGTGGTTTGGTGGTCCCAATAAAGTGATACTGGCGGTAGCAAAGGGAAATAAAAAAATAACCGAAGGTTAGTTTATCTCATTCGTTTTATGTTATCATAATTATCATGACTAATTTTTTATTCTATAATTAAAAGATAACGTTCATGACAAAACAAATCAAAAGTACCTACACATTATGTTTTCTCAAAACCAAAATTAAAAAAATTAAAACAACTTCTTACAAACTTAAAACAGCTCTACTGTTTGATAAAAATCTCTTAACATTATAAAACCAAGTACCTGTTATTTACAATGAGAAACAATAATCCAACGCTTACTTAATCATGACATTGCATGCACTTGTCCCACTTTAACTAAAACCGACCATATTAAATATTTAGGCGTCACGATTGACACAAACCTTAATTTCCGCAAACACATAGATAATACGATTATATTGTATACAAGCACAAATCAATCATTAGGCGTTATAAAAAACAGATTTTTCAATGTAACTGAGGTCTTGATTCCAAGCTTGCAACATTCCGATGGCTCTCATCATCTCTTCTCGTGTCAAATGATGTCGTCGCTCCATATCGATGCAATTCTTTTCAGTTCCGATGTAGAAATTGTAATGGTTTTGTGAAAACCACGGATATCGAGGGATATGGCATGGAGGCGTGGCGCATGTCGCCTCTATAAAAGACCCTATGTTGTAATCTGACCCTATGTTGGTACGCGCGAAGGCGGTAAGCGCCGTAGTCATATGTTTGTATCGAAACGTGTGGTGTCATTTCGTATTTTTACAAAATGCCGAATTGTTCCGTCCTTATTTGCAAAAATAGAACAATCACAACAAACCTTAAGACAAGTGGCGTGTCCTACCACCGATAATTAAGAAATCACTGTGCTAATTATATTATTTAAGGATTTAACAAATATCTCGTAGTGAAATATTTTTGAAAAAAAAAAGAAAATTGCCTAGCAACGGACCCATGTCAAATAATCCACTAGTGATGCATAGCGCTGAGATGATGATGATGATGTTGATGCTAGAGTTGCATGTGTGCATTCAATGACTGTGTCTATACTTTCTAGTGCCCGCCCCTTTTGAGCATATGTGTAATAAGATAGCACAAAAGTGTTACGCTTATTTTCTTGTGTGTGTGCCAAAAAAGCCGCCCAATTTGATCATGTGTGCCGTATCTATTTCTTTTGTTTTTGTGTGAGTTTCCGGAGTGGGGAAAATGTGGCGACACTTGAACTTGAACAAATATGCAGTGAAGGCATATCTCTCGGATATCTATGGTAAAAACGTTTGTTATGTTTACATAGACTTACTATTAATGTACCAATGTGCTTTTTCTCAGAATTGTTAATGAATTATTTTTATATAGTTTCGTTTAAAAAATTAACGCTCCAATTGAATTGAAATGTAAAGTGATGGCCTGAAACACAGGTTTGAATAAACCTAGTTCGGGCGGGTCGCTACCTAATACTAATTCCAAACCATCACTACTTGCAACTATGATAAAACATATCTTAGTTTTAGTTTATTTTTAGACACTATAATTGTATGGTTTTACTACTCTTGGCTAAATAATATACACCTTTTGTAAACGTTTTATTAAATAAATTATTATTATTGTATAGAGAAATTAATTTGCTAAGATTTCTACTTGAACGATTTATCACGCCATTTGTTTTTTTTTTTATTTGGTTTTGAGAAAAAAAAAGTGTAGGCACTTTTGATTTGTTTTGTTATGAACTATATTTTTTAATTATAGAATAAAAAATTAGTCATGATAATTATGATTACATAAAACAAATGAGATCAAAAATAACCTTCGGTTATTTTTTTATTTCCCCTTGCTACTGCCAGTTTCACTGTATTGGGACCACCAAACCCCTAGAGAATATTCAGTAGTGCAATCGTCTCAATACCTAAACTAACGTGGGCCCAGTTGCCCCCTAGGTGGAATTGGGTGGGACGAGTTGACCCCTAGTAAAATTAGAAAGGTGGAACTGGTCCCTGGTCCCAGTTTCGAAGTGGGACGAGTTGACCCCTAGTAAAATTAGAAAGGTGGAACTGGTCCCTGGGCCCAGTTTCGAAGTGGACGAGTTGCCCCCTAACCCGTTTGATTAGGGCATTAAAAACAAAAGTTGTAAGACGATAAACGTATTGAGTGATGCGAGTTTGTAGCCTCAGGTACGCCTCTAACAGAATCAAAACCTATTAGTTAGGCTTAATAAACACCAACAATGCTGAGGTCAACTTCCAAGTCAAGCAAGAAGTGTCAGAATATGATTTACTAGCTTCGCCCGCGGTTTCATCCGCATAAATCTCAATGCTGTGGGAATATCGGGATAAGAAGTATCCTATGTCTTAAACCAGGCCTTATTTTACCCATGTGCTAAATTTCGTCCAAATCCGTTTAGCCGTTTTAGCATGAAAGCGAAACAAACATACAAAAAATCAGATCTTTTCTATTTATAATATTAGTTTAGAATTTTACATAGATGAAAGAATTGCCATCCAAGATCCAGATGCTCCAGAACTCAATCAATGGTGTAGGTATACCGATAGGTAGGTATCTTTTAGTGCTAATAAAATACAACTTCTATCATAAGTAGGTACTAAGGTACTCAAATTCCCTATTCTGGTACCAGTGGGTCGTCTTAGGGGCGCTGTCTAGTAATTTAAACACCTCGAACTGGCTACACTTGGTACCAAGGAGTCTTGTTGAGATGTACAGTAAATAATAATCATGTATCAAAGCATCGATTTTGTTCAATTTCGAGCGGCCATTGTTGTTTACATCTTCGGCTACCGCGGTCGGACTTTAGCAGGTAACTTCCTCAGTGTTGTTAACACACTTGGCACAAAAAGTTCCCTTTCAACATTGCGCAGTGGGCCCCTTTTGCCTCGAACCCCTTAGGTACCTACTTTCACTTCATCAATGGGTGAATGTTGTTCAATCAAAATGTAGTAGGGCGCGATATGTCTAAACTAATCCATACTAATATTCTAAATTTGAAAGTAACTCTGTCTGTCTGTCTGATTTATATGAAATTTGGGATAGAGATAGTTTGGGTCCCGGGAAAGGACATAGGATAGTTTTTATCCCGATATACCCCACGGGATCGAAACTTACGCGGATGAAACCGCCGGGCGCTGAGTCCTACTTACTATAATCCTACTAGTAATCATACTAGTACTAGTAATATTATAAACGCGAAAGTTTGTGAGGATGGATGGGTGGATGTTTGTTACTCTTTCACGCAAACACTGAACGGATTTCGTAATATAACGATTAAAAAATTCCTGCCCTCTGAGAGCTATCTTGGCGTGCGCTGCCTAAACCGTTAGAGTTACATACGTAGTACTATTAAGTATTCTGTGGTTACTGGTTACACAAAGATAATGTATCGTGGGATTGTTTGTCTTAAAAAGTTCTAAATAAAAGTCCGCGACAGCATATATCTACCTTTTATGTGGAAGCCACTATATCCAAAATAGTGAGCCATAAATACATTTAAATTGGATACTTTTTTTCAATGCACATTTTAGAGTACTTAGTTAATTCTCATCAAAATTAATACATTTATCGCTTTCGGTATTTAATGTAGATAAACTTTGTGTTTTACACTAAGCAATTTGGACGAATATTTTAAAAGTTATCACGATAAGATTGACCTGCCTGAGTCACACAGGAGTGGAGCGCTAATCTGTCGAGCTCCGCTCATTAGCGAGGAAACAATAGAAAATCAATTGTGTCTCATTAGGCACAATTGATTTTCTATTGTTTCGTCGCCAATAGGCGACGCGCGGTGCTGACTACATGAGTCGGTGGCGCGCAGAGTGTAGGGGAGGGGCGGTCCAGGCAATGAAGTCCCGAACACAGAGCATGTAATGATCCCGAACGCGGGCTATACGCGTCATAGACTAATATATATAATATGTGAGGCACAAAGCACTTTTATAATAGGTACTGGGCGTGAGGGCAGACCGGCAGACGTCGTTGACGGTTGTGTTCATTTTGCGTTTTTTTTACAGCTTTAAATTGGATTCGAAGCGATTTATTACTAACTAACAGTAGGCATAATTATAATTTTTGGGTTTTAATTAGAAATATAGATTCGTTTTTATTAATTTATTTAAAACAGTCATATTAGCTTCGTTTTCTTTGTTTGTTTAATAAAATTATATGATTGTATTTTTAGTTAGGTCACGGGTAGGGTACAGGTACTATTATAGCGGTATCGGTATCTACAACGCCACATGCGAACAACGCGTCATAATGACGTCACGCATATCCGTCATCTCGCAAGCAGAGTTTACCGCGCAACTAGCATAGACACAACAGCCCGACATGAATCATCGGGCAGTTGCCCGCCAGACACAACACCCGTCTAGTCGGAGGATCCTCCCTTTTCTATAGAGTATGAGTGAACTTTACACCCTGTTCCTCATACCTCTATAGTATTTATAAGTAGAAGAAGATAGATTCGTTTTCCTCTTAATTAAACAACCTCTATTGGAATTTGTTATGTACAGACGCCAGCACATCAACCTACACCTGTCACATTTTCCCAATCAACTTTGAACCTTATGCTTGAGTAATAAAGTTTAAAATCTATTAAAGAAATTTGACAGATTGTAGTAGGTTGATGTGCTGGCGTCTGTACAAAGGCGCGCGCCCCCGCGCGCCATCTATTGTACGGCGAGTCCCAACTCCCGAATAAATCTGTGCGTTGCTAGCTAGCGGTCGTTTCACTTGTGTACACCCTCTCCCGGCACCCGCGTACTTAACAGAATTGTTTTAGTTAGTTTGACAATTACTACCAATGAAAGCGTAAGTCTAATATTTCACAAAGCTCTAATAAAGCTCGAGCTTTAAAAATAGCTAGACTTAACGAGACGTCTCAACAAACTGAGACAACTGACTCAACACACAGAGCTAATGAGACACCAGAACAGTCCCAAGATCGACGTCAACAACACGCTGAGTATCTGGCATCTCAACGAGCTGCTGGAACTCCAGGAAAGTCTCAACCTCGACATCAACAGCATGTTGAGTATCTGGTGTCTCAACGGGCTGCGGAGACACCAGAACGGTACCAAGATCGGCATCAACAGCATGTTGAGTATCTGGTGTCTCATCGGGCTGCGGAGACACCAGAACAGTACCAAGATCGGCATCAACAGAATGCTGAGTATCTAGTGTCTCAACGGGCTGCAGAAACACCAGAACAGTCCCAAGATCTGCATCAACAGCATGCTGAGTATCTGGTGTCTCAACGAGCTGCAGAAACACCAGAACAGTCCCAAGATCGGCATCAGACCAGTCACAGGCTCGACGTCAGCAGCAGGCGACTTACATGGAGTCCCAAAGAGCCACAGAAACCTTTACAACGTGGAACGGCTGAATCTCGCAGACGCGTTGTTGTTACACGAATATAATGTACCGTGGGATGGGACTGTTTGTCTTAGTTCTAAATAAATGTTCGCGACAGCATAATCTAACTTTTATGTGGAAGCCCAAAATATTGAGCCATATCGAAAGTAAGTACCTCTTTTTGTATGTTACCTTTTCACACCTAAACCAATGAACTGATTTCCATAAAATTTGGCAAGGAGATTAGATAGCATCCTACATACGACATCCTCGCGGGCGAAGCCACGGTCAGAAGCTAGTATTATAATAAAGAGAAAAGATTTGATTTTTTGTATGTTTGTTTGTTACGCTTTCACACTAAAACAGCTGAACGGATTTGGATGAGATTTAGTATACAGGGAGACCATAATCTGGATTAGGACACAGGATACTTTTTATCTCGATATTCCTACGGCATCGAGAGTTATGCGGGTGAAACCGCGCGTGCAGCTTGTATTTCCATAAACTGACTGATTCTATATTAGGAATAATAATAGGTATCCTACCTTTCGCGAAGGGACAGGTATGTCCCTCGGTCCTGCCCCTCGGTCGGTGGAGGATGGTGGCCTTATGAAAACATTGAAGTTCGATCCTTATTGGTAGCGTACAAGGTATAAAATTGATCAGTTGCGAAGCTATTATACTCAGTGCCACAGAACTTGACCCACAACTTGTTACACATAATTTAGTAGATAGGTACCTAAGTAACGAAACGGTCTCGTTTCTCGTGTCAAAAACACATTAATATTCGGCAATATTATCCAAGTAAGTCGGTATACTTACGTTGTGCCTTGTTATTATCAGCCACATTACCAACTAATTACATATTTACGCTGCGAATCCGTCAATAGACTGGGAAAAATATTTTGACATGCATTAATGAGTACGTACTTACTTACTCATAATAGCGTAAAACAAATTATTTTCTGTAAAAAAACTTACCACACCAACTGTCTTCTTCACCCCATTACATGAGCATTCCATTTTAAAAGCACAAGAACTTAGACTCACTCAACGAATAAAAATAACACGAAAATGTATGTGACTGCAATACCGGTTAGTCCGCCAGTTGAACGTTTGATAGAGTTTTTTTTTTTTGAGCTTTATTTTTGATCGCCACGTCTCGCGGGCGTAGTCGCCGTAACTGACAACCGGTCTGATAGGTACCCCACCACTAAATACCTAGTCAATGCTGGTCCCGCGAATTTATTTATATGTAGCTACGGATAACGGGTTTGTTTGTTATCAAAATGTAATAGAACCGCCCGCATGGAGAGCTGTGGCGAAACTGATTGTGACTGGTTTATGACCATAATGTGATACGACTTATCAATTAACATTGTTTGATTTAACTTTGGCCGCTATTTGCATATTTAATTTTAGTGCCTACGCTTGTTTTTGTTACATAAGCAATTGAAAGATTTTGTGGAGACGTTTGGTTATGGTTATTTTATTAAAATGTTTTTTATTCCAGATGTACAAAGTCCGACCGCGCCAAATTTGCCAAAGATGTAAACCCGCTCGAAATTGAATAAAATCGATAAACAAGAGTATTTATTTTAAGTAATGTTTGTTTTCGTCTAGTTAGCTCGGAGATTTAGACGAAAACAAACATTACTTACTGTGTTCGTCTAGTTAGCTCGTAGAATTAGACGAAATCTAACATTACTTAAAATAAAAAGTCTTGTTTATCGATTTTATTCAATTTCGAGCGGCCATTGTTGTTTAAATCTCTGGCAAATTTGGCGCAGTCTGACTTTAGGTAATTATATTATGTCCTTTCCTATTTTTGGTGAAAAATCTGCTGTCTAGATACCTTACTTTCAGTGTCATGTATCTATGTTGAAACCCTTTTATTAAATACCTACCGAACCCACGATGGAGGTCATCAAACTTTTTCTAATAGCCTAGTTCAATCAGTAAGATTGTTTCTAGGTACCTACATAAACGCCATCACGCTAGAGAAGATACGCTTTTTATCATGAATTCATGATCATCATTTTGAAAGTCGTAGGAAAAAAAAAAAGAGTGCTGAAACGGTTCTTGCGTTTCCTGCCATCTTTTGAATAAGCTCGTTATCTTTTAATCGCGAGAAGTTGAATAGTATTTCGGCAGATGTCGCTACAAAGCTCAATGTTTAATTTATAAAAACGAACAAACAATATCAAACATTATTGATTTGTTTATGAATTACTGTCTTTTTTTATTCCCCATCAACTAATTTTCACTTGTTTTCACCTCGAAGCTTCCACATTTTATTCACTCTTCTTCTTCATTTACCATTCATAACTCTTTCTATCAGGGTATATATATTCTGTGATTCTATCGTTCATTCATCTCAGTCGGGTATCGTAATGACGTCAAAGAAAATGACATTTTCCTTTGTGACGTCTTTCTGTTCTGTAATTTTCAGGTTTTTCAGGAGTTTTGATTGAAATCAATGAAACATGATTGCTTCCATAATCTTTGATTAATTAAATCTAACATTATCTAACCTGAACATGGATACACCCGGAGAATACGAAGAAAATGATTACCCTATTTGGCAAGAACCACGGTGCGAGCCCTTGGGAGCGCCCAAGGAGACTCTGTGTGACGAAACCACCCCAGAGCAGGCACAAGGAGATAGGCTACACGCTTTGGAAGAAGAGCAAGAAATCTTATCATCATCTGTGTTCTCTCTGACCTCACATCTCGCGCAGGTAGAGTTTCGTTTACGACAGATTTTGAAAGCCCCGCCGGAAGAGAAAGATGTAATGCTAAAAGCTCTCGAAGAGTTTACATCACGTGGAGTGCCTGACTCACGAGCTGCCCCCCAGGGCAGCTCTGGCGACGCGTCGTGCGGTGAGTGTGTTGAGTTAGAACGGAAAATAACGCGCCAACGAACGAAACAGGCTCACTTTATTGATAGGCTTAAAATACAATTGAAGGAGCTAGAGCATTTTACTGCTAACCCTGTTTCAACAAGCGACAGTAAGCACAGGACATTGATTGATCATTTACGAAGTGAAATTGACCAAAACCTTGAAGAAGGATGCCACCAACCACTTACTGCAGAGGAGCTGAGGCACCAGATCAATTGTGCAGTGCGGCAGTATGCAGACAAGCAGCTATCAAAAGATGAAATCATCAGTAAACTGCAAGCGCATATAGAAGACATGCAGAAATTCATTAAAGTAATGAAAACTGAGGAGCTTCAAAACAGTAAACTGGCCCCAGAAACTAAAAATGTTGGAAAATCTGAAAAATTCGAGAAAAACTTCAGCAGGAGTAAAAGCAATGATGATTTAAGAGCTGAAACTATTAATTTGATGAGGAAAGCATCAACTTTAATTCAAATTTTTACTGTGTCACAATTTGGTTGCTCACCTAACACAAATAGAAGGTTTGATGGGAAATCATCAACTAATGTTACCCACTGGGGTAACTTACGAGCTCGGCTTGAGATGTCTGTGGATGGGGTGCTCCATTTAGTTTCAAGAGATAGACCGTCTCACAACATGATAGACAACTACGACAGTGAATCTGAAGAAGGTGGGATTATTATAAATGATGCTCCACTTACCACTGCAGTCCGTAGACATTTAGCCATTAACTTACGTGACTTACTGCACCATGGACTTACAGGTCCTGAATCTAGCTCTCTTGTTCCTATTATTGGGTGCTTTCCTGTACGCAGATCTTCCTCCTCTAGGGCCACACATATCTGGGAGTTAATCCTCCGATATTATGATTTAAATGATGGTGATAGATTTAATTCTACTCCAGCGAGGAAGTTAAGTCAAAGCTTTAACTTAGATATAGTGGGCGGGACAGCTATTACTAATAAACAGAGTTTGCTGAGTGCTATTGGCAGTATTGTGGCCTCTCATACACCGTACAAAAGAAGCTATGATGCCCATTTCAAAGCTTTTGTTTGTGCAGCATTAAATGCACATAAACTTGTAATTTGGTTAAATATAATTTTAAAAAGCAGGTCCTTGATTGATGCTTACTATTCATCAACAAGCTATGTTGTAAACACTGGTTTCCAGGATGCCCTGCAAAGTTTAGACCGCTTGACTCCATACAATTTTGAATTACCTGTCGACCTTGCCGTTAAACAGTTCCAGAATATCAAAGATGTATTTATGTAATTAATTAAGTAATTTTGTAAGAGTACAATTTTATACATAATGTACAATTGAACACTGTTTCTTCATGTGACAAGAGGCTATAAACAAATGTATGTGGAAATTATTTTACATAATAGGTACACACAGCTACACAGCAAACTATACATAACCACTATAAGCCGACTGCTGGTACGAAAAACCTATACAAGTCAGCTAAAACTTGAAATGTATAGCTTGATGTGTAGCCGTGTGCTGTTTTGATTTATATCTCCATAATTTAAGTAAAAATTCAAATATTAAGAAGCCCTCAAGGGCTCAAGCAGTGGCGTGCATTGCAGGTAGGCACTAGGCATATAAGCAGTGCAGTGTAGTAAATCTTCATTTGTTTTTTGTTAGGTATGATAATTTAGTGAGTTTCTTAATTATGGGGCACACAGTAAAATATAATTGACAGGCTTATGTTGATATATCGAGGTAGGCACTGCTTATATGCCTATATGGAATGCACGCCACTGGGGTCAAGCCCACTGTTTTGAAGAAGGAGGGCACCAATTACTGCATAATATTATGACCCACCCAGTAGCATCTTGTCACATCATTGAAAGCAGGCTTATGATGCCTTCCACAATATCAAACTATGCTGTATGCATTTATTGTAATCTAGTCTATTAATAATCTGAATTAGTCTTTAGTCCATCTATTTAGGTATCTTTTAGTTGTGTAATTGTCTTACTACATGGTAAAATTGTGTTAACTATAGTTTGCCCTAAAAAAAGTGAATACCATTGGCACGAAAATGGTTGACCTGCAAATCTGTGTGTATTGAATATGGGATTCAATTCAACCTAAATCAGTGGTTAGAAATCTTGACCCTACTATAGTGGAAATGGGTTTTGCATGGCCAGTGATTTATTAAATCAGTACATTCCAATCAGATCTCCACAGTAAATTGGGTGTGATATACCTACCAAAGATGAAACTTTAGTATTATGTGTATATTTATCATTGTTGCTAATTATAATGTAGTTGAAGCATGTAGACGGAGTTTTATTTTGTATCAATCAACACCACTGCTGGGAGAGGGAAGGGGAACCAGTGGGTGGAGTATTTTGTATCATCCATCATCATAATCAGCCTATAATGTTCCCACTGCTGGGACACAGGCCTCCTCACAGTGAGAGGGAGTATTTGTGTAACACTAACAGTAGCAATGGCTTTCCTTTCGGCAGTTCAACAACATTCATTGTGTTATGTATGTCGCAGGGAAATGAGGATATCAGGGATTTCACGAAATCCCGGTAGATGTCGAATATTCTTGTTTATTACTTACGTCTTTTTACTAAAGTATCTAGTGATATGACAAAATACATTATAAAGTCAGAGATATGTCATTTCACTAAATTAAATGTAGTGAAATAAAGATTACTACATAACATAATCAGCCTATAATGTTCCCACTGCTGGGACACAGGCCTCCTCTCAGTGAGAGGGAGTGGGCCGTAATCCATCACGCGGGCTCAGTGCGGGTTGGCAGATGTCACATGTCTTCGGAATTTTTGGTTCTAGCACATACCGGTTTCCTCAAACCTAATACTGAATACTGTTGATGAATAAAGTAATAAAACAAAATTACAAATTAAGTAACTGGTGCATTTTTTTAGAAAATAAAGTTTTAATCAACTAAACATAAAAACAAAATTACAAATTAACTGGTGCATTTTTATTAGAAAATAAAGTTTTAATCAACTAAACATAATAATCTGACGATGATATCAAGTATTATACCTTTTTTAGGGTTCCGTAGTCAACTAGGAACCCTTATAGTTTCGCCATGTCTGTCTGTCCGTCCGTCCGTCTGTCCGTCCTCGCTTAATCTCTGTGACCGTTAGCACTAGAAAGCTGAAATTTGGTACCAATATGTATATCAATCACGCCGACAAAGTGGTAAAATAAAAATTGGAAAAAAATGTTTTATTAGGGTAGCCCCCCTATATGTAAAGTGGAAAGTGATTTTTTTTTAATTTCAACCCTAACGTGTGATATATTGTTGGAAAGGTATTTAAAAATGAATATGGGTTTACTAGAATCATTTTTTGATAATGTCAATAATTTCGGAAATAATCGCTCCAAAAGTAAAAAACAATGTGTCCCCCCCCCCTCTAACTTTTGAACCATAAGTTTAGAAAATATGAAAATATCTGAAAAGTAGAACTTTATAAGGACTTTCTAGGAAAATTATTTTGAACTTGATAGAAACAACAGTTTTTGTACAAAAAAGACAAAAAGTTGTACAAAATCATTTCTGGACTAAGTTCGTAGTATAATCGTATATGCATGCATTTTTCTTTAAACTTCGTTTACATATTTTATTATCCCGAACGTACCTTTTCTCAAACAAAAAAAAAATTATTAAAATCTGTTCTCGCAATCCAAAATTACCACCGAAAACTTCTGGCACGTCTATGTATTAATTAGTAACCCAATTCCCCGAGAGATGGCGCTGTAGGTACTTATTGCATTGGGTCGGGTATTATCGAATTGTACGTGGGAACACTTATTGTGACGGACGGGAAACTACGGAACCCTACACTGAGCGTGGCCCGACACGCTCTTGGCCGGTTTTTATTATGTGGGTTCGTTCATTATGTACAAAAAAATAAATGCAAGTAGGTATTAAAATAGTAGATTGTACCTACAACTAATGCATAAAAGAAGCTATTTTACCCCGAGACGTTTATATCCACCCAAGCTGCAGGCGAGGGTGGATAGTTAAGTCGAGGGGTAAAATGGCTCCGTTTATGCCTGAGTTATACACTCTGCTTTTCAAGAGAAATAGGTACACCCCCACAGGGCAGTATGTGGTGAGTTGATGGGCATTACCGAGGTCTTGTTGAGTATATTGACCAGCCGAAGTGAACACTGATGAGGAACAGAGCTCCCACCTCTTCTTTCTTGGCCGGCTCGAGTGGAAATTCGCAAGAGCAAACGTGGTCGAGGGGAGGAAGTATTCCAGTGTGGTATGATGCTGGTAGGGATACGAGGGATAGGGATCTTGACCATAGGTACGTCCGGGATTATCCTGATATCCGTGGAATACCTCCACTCTTCAAACATCTCTGATGTTGCTCCCTTGTCGCCAGTGGCGGATTTACACATTTGCTGCCAGTAGGCTATCCAAATTTTGCCGCCCCTACCGACCTCTGCAATAATGTCCCATGTCTTTTGTATACTGCTTCGCCTTTTCTTCAAAATACTTAAAATGTTCTCGTTCATCAGCTACGAAAAACTTGCAGAGATTTGTAAAGATCGGTAACTGTGATAAAATCTACGGTAGAAGCCTGAATTTGAGCATTCACTTTTTTCTTATTTCCAAAAAAAACATGGTAGGTATATAAATAATTAATCTTTTTAATTTCAGTAAGACATTTATAAAAAATGTTAGTCCCAAATTTGCCGCCCTAGGCTCCAGCCTACTCAGCCTATTGGTAAATCCGCCACTGCTTGTCGCTACGTCACTATATGCAAGCGATGGTTTCCAGAGAGGGCATTAGTTATAGAGTAGGTATGCAGTCACCCCCTGCCATTTTATCCATGTATTTGGGTATAACACATTGGTAAGGCAGAGGCCATAGTCCTATAATTCTAGGCAACCAATCCCGTCGGTGCTCCATGGACCAATTGGAATTTGACCAATTGGACTATGGGGAAAATGACATGTTTCCATCGTCCAAATACCAACTGGACTATGGAGCACAATGGACGTAAACCAAAACTATGCTCCATTATAACATTGTAACCCTGAGTTCACACCAGTTTTCTATACTGTCGGTTCAAAGAAGCTTTTGTTATATTATATTTTTTGGTTTACATCAAACTGAATTCAAAAATATTATAAATAAATAAATACAATATAATGTTAGCTAATTATAGAGCGGTGGCAAGCTCCAGCGAAAGAGCCAAAATGGTCTCCGACACACGACACCCTTTGCACGACAACACCCTTGTGCCACAAAGGCTGAAAAGCCGAAACAGTTTCTTAAAGTGTGTCGTCCCACTCACTGGCGAACCACCACAAGAAAGACTGAAGCTGTGGCGAGACAGTGCTTCCTTACCCAAACCGTTCGTTCCACTCGCTGAGGACCTCCCACCTGGACATGAGTTACCTTGGGTAACCTGGAAGTCTTTAAACAGACTCCGGACCCAGGTTGGCCGAAGCAAGGAAAACCTGTTCGGGTGGAGATTTATAGACGACTCCGCCTTGGAGTGTAAATGTGGTGCTGTTCCACAAACGATGGGACCCTTAATATCGTGCCCTGCGTGTCCTGTCAGCTGCACATTACAGGAATTGATGGACGCTAGTGATGGCGCCAAACAAGTGGCCGAATTCTGGGCCGAGTACATTTAGATTGCTATCGACACGCTAAGAAGAAGAAGATAATAGAATCTTCAATGAAAATATAGGAAGGTATGTAAACTTTTTGAAATGGCACGGCCACTTCACAGAAAGCTTATAAATAATAATAATAATTCTAATATTAAACCCATCGCCGTATCTCTACGTTGACGTCGTGGTGGGGCTAGCGCGCTCCGAACTCTAGGCCTGTGCCGGAAGAGTTTACTTTGGCGAAACAGGTTGAGGAGCCAGAACAAAAGAGATATAGAAACCCGCAGGGCAGCATGTGCCGAGCTGTTGGGTAGTAGCAACCCCACGGACCCTATCTCCCGGGAGAAGTCTTGTTTCTCACCCCTGGCTTGCCTTTATTGGCCGGCTTGAGTGGAGATTCGCAAGAGCAAACGTGCTCGGAGGAAGGAAGTATTCCAGTAAGATGCTGGTAGGGATCTTGACCATACTTCCGGGATTGTCCTGATAGCCGTGGAATACCTCTCCACTCCTCATAAGCACTTCAGGACATGTTGCCGGGTCATTCTGCGGAAATCCACTAACGGCGAATATATGCTAATAATTAATTAAATATCATAGCTGCATTCTTTTTTTACTTTGTATGACATTTCTTACATGTTTTTACGTATGGCGCCGCTATCTAAAAAAGTATAACACCTTTATTTAATTTATTATTGCAATCAACACGCACCAAATGTCCTTACCATTTGCGAACAAAAGTCGGCCTAATTGAGCGGAATGGCCCTGCCCCCTTGTCGCTACGTCACTATGTGCTAGAGACCGTTTCCGGGGGCTCATTATTGAGCGTGCAAGTCACCCCCTGCTATTTTATCCGTGTATATATAAAACATTGATTAGGCAGGGGTCATAGTTCTTGGTAACCAGTCCACTTTAGCCACCCAAACCCATAGCCCAACTTTTTATTTTTCCATATCCTGCAATAGTCCTACACCAACCGGGGGTTGTCCTTGGGTGCACCTGCATAGTGCACATTTCATTAAAATTTCCCAAGGGGCCTCTGCGGGTTGGCTTCGGTTTCTCGTACGCCTTCCAAAGGACCGGGACCCCATGGTCCCGAGATACGTAAAATTCTAATATTTAAAAATATAATTTATATGTATATAGTGAAATAAAGGATAATAATTCAATAAATGATTATTAAGCGGTTACAAAAATTGTTTATGATATATTTTTTTAAATAGTATGGACAAGGCTTTACTATACTATTAAACTGGACAGTGGAACATTTCTCAATTCTCCATAGTCCAGTTGATATTTGGACGATGGAAACATGTCATTTTCCCCATAGTCCAATTGGTCAAATTCCAATTGGTCCATGGAGCACCGACGACCAATCCACCTTTAGGCACCCAAACCCATAGTCTACAATCTTTTTCAGATCTTGCATCAGTCCTAGAACAACCACAGCCTACAGGGATAATCGTCGGTTAACTGTGTTGTACTCATTAAAAACGTTTAACGGGCCTCTGCGCGTTAGCTTGGGCCCCTCCTAAGGCTTCCAAAGGTCCGGCCCGACGAACTTCTATACTAATAATAAAGCTGAAGAGTTTGTTTGTTTGAACGCGCTAATCTCTGGAACTACCGGTCGGATTTGAAAACGACGCGACGCGACGGGGTGGGTCAGGGAACAAGAAGTTTCACGCAGACGAAGACGCGGGCAGAAACTAGTATTTTATATTTTTAAATGTTTTTTTTATAGATAAGAAAATAAATAAACGAAGTAATAATGACAACCGCACCGCTTCTCCGCCTTCCGCATGCAGTCGCCTTATCATACATGCAGATTGCTTATCACTGCTGCGCCGCCGTGGTCTGCGGTAAACCAAGCGCAGGAGGAAGTAGGTACCTAGCGCTGGTGGTAACGGTAGGTGCAGCCTGACCTTCATCGACTCACGACGGGTTATGCCGTTTATCCACCCCAAGAAATCCACCATAAAGTGGATACGCGGATACACATATGTCCGAGAATCCACCCTAGTTAAGACCAGGCACTCTAAAATAATTTCTACGCATGAGAGAGAGAGATGAGAGACCGGTTAGACCGCTATGGTGAAAGACGCTAACGTAGCCGTAATAAGGTTGAATACCGCGTGCGCTCTTTGATCGCGTTCGAGCTCGAAACTAAATGTCGTAAGTCTCAATTCTAATTTTGTTTATAACTAAAGTAATAATTGATCTAGAGAAAAAATATCTTGTGGCTGGATAGTAAACTATATTTTCTTACTGTTAACATTTATTTTAGACATAAAGGCCAAGCAATCTTGAAAAAAAAAAGTAATAATCTTTAAAAAAGACATGATTTTTGAATAAAATATGAATCGAGCGAAAATGTTACAATTACGTAACTGTCTTGTACAGACGCCAGCACATCAACCTACTACAATCTGTCAAATTTCTTTAATAGATTTTCAACTTTATCACTAAAGAGTAAGGTTCAAAGTCGATTGGGAAAATGTGACAGTTTCGGGTAGGATGATGTGCTGGCGTCTGTACATGGAAAGAAAAAGATCCAATTAATCATAATACTAAAGTTCCATTTTGATTGTATGTGCGACTGTTTCAGAATATTAATGCAAATTAACGTAAAATTTAGGGAGCCTCCTCTTAAACAAAATTTATAGGCTTTAGGGTGGATTCTCGGACTTCCGTACCGCGTATCCACCTTTTGGGGTGAATGAACGGAATAACCGATCACGACTGCTTACCTACCCCCACCCAAATCGTTTAGTATGTTACCATGTAAAAAGGGTGTGTGATGATGACTGATGAGCCACTATACAATCTTCGAACTTGTATTACTTACCATGTTTATCTCGACCAAAGGCAAAGCGTTTTGTTTCAAGATCTCATCGAACGGATCCAAATAGGTACCTGGGTACCTCCCTAAAATGAGTTCGCCATGTTGATTTACCTTCTTATTCATAATCCTATTTTATCTCTATTTTAGCTAAAATAGGTTTATAGAACGTTTGTCTTTACCTGTCACGTTGTCATTTCTGTGTGTAAGAAAAAGACAAACCCCATTTTAACTAAAATAGGTTTGATAAGTTTTATGAATAAGAGGGTTAGTCTATAACGTTGTGTCATGCAATGGGTACCTAGTTCATTACGGCCAAGCCATACATTTTTACAAAGTTTTATAGTGTTAGGGACTTGGTTCTACATTAGATCAGAAGGACAATTCTCGTAATTTAAAACTTTCAAAATCTAGTCGCAGTCACAGAGAACATTAGGCATGGACTTATTATATCATGTACCCATGTACCTATGTAGGTCGCAGTCTCATCTCGGCGACAAAAAAATTTCAAAAACTTGTCAAAAGGGGTTTGAAGGTTTTGGCCCTAAAATCAGCCGCCATTTTGATTTTTTTTCAGAATCGCGGTGCGCAACAAAAGTTATATATTTAGATAGAGGACACTTATACAAACAAAAAATGTATTTAACATAATATCCTAAAGCGTCAGGTTTCGGAGTAATTCACCGAAATATAAGTCGAAAACAACAAGGATTTTTTTGTTTTTTTTCCCTCCTCGTAAGAATATTGAACTAATGAGGTTAACGAGGTGAGGAAAACGTTATGAAACCTTTATGGAGAAGAAACAAATGAAGAATAGACATTTTTTAAATAAATAATTAAACACGGCAATTTATAGTTCGTTTTTAATCCCAGAGACTAATCTGGCAAGTGTAATGTCAAACTTCTATACTTACTAAAAAAAACGAAAACACAAAAGTCTCTGGGATTAAAAAACGAACTATAAATTGCCATGTTTAATTATTTATTTAAAAAATGTCTATTCTTCACTTGTTTCTTCTCCATAAAGGTTTTTTAACGTTTTCCTCAACGTTTCTGTTACCTCAATAGTTCAATATGCTTACCTGGAGAGAAAAAAAACAAAAAAATCCTTGTTGTTTTCGACTTACATTTCGGTGAATAACTCCGAAACGTGACGCTTTAGGATATTATGTTATATACATTTTTTGTTTGTATAAGTGTCCTCTATCTAAATATATAACTTTTGTTGTGCACCGCGATTCTGAAAAAAAAATCAAAATGGCGGTTGACCTTAGGGCCACCCTCCATACAAAAATCTTCAAACCCCTTTAGGCGCAAATTAGAGGTATTTTTGACAGATTGAAACAGAGTAGACTGTGAACGATCTTAAAATTACGAGAATTAACCCTGTGAAATTTCTTAATATAATTTGTGTGCAACAAATTTCAGCTTTCCAGGACTGCGGGAAGTGACGATATCGACGTATTTTAGGTATTAATAAAACCCAAACTTTTTTAGGTGTTGAGATCATTGTGAACAGTCGGCAGTCTGTTCGTCCCGACATTTTTAACGCTGACTGTACGTTGTACATATCCATCGGACGAGTTGGGAATGAGTCGAAATACAGCATGAAACGAGTTAAGAAACTGACCAGATGCACAAGGTGACGTATTAGAGAATGTGCCCTATTAGGGATAGCGACGAAATGGCCAATGTGACGAATGGTCATCAGATCCAAAGCTATGAGGGTTTGGAAATACGACGACACACTTCGAGAAAAGGAATGTAGTGCCCCTGCTTTCTGTTATTGGCTCGTCTTGGCGGTGGCAAGACGATATACAATACCAATACCTGGGGCAACCCAGATGTCGAGGACAGGGAAAGTAAAACAACTGTTTTTACTTATTTTGATTAAATTCTGTATTGAGAAAACACATAAAGAGAAACATAGTAAATACTGTTAGCATTTAAATTCATATGTTTGCACAATACTATTCAATGCACTGTCTTAACAAAATTAAATTAAAAATCTGCATGTCAAACATGGTAAAATCTATCCTCTAAAACTAAAAGGTTTCCAAGATAATTTGTTGTAAATAAATTATTCATAAATGCAAATTGTTAAGAGCCGTAAGAAAAGTTACGATTCTTAACAATTACTTGTACTTTTTTATGTTGTAACAAGAATTTTTAAGATAGATATTGGCACGCCAATAAATTATCTTTGGTACTACAATAATGTAATCTGTACCAGCTCTCAATCTCGCTTAGGTATTAACATTGTCAAAAAACGATAAGCGCAACACGCTTCGCATAATCGATAAGATGAACATTCATCTTGTACCAAGGGACATCAAATTACCCTTCATTTGGCGCAACTGTAACCGATTAAACAAACGCAATGCATTAGTAAAATGATGTTTGGATTATGCGACAGGGAAGAGGCGAAAGAAATCGGATTTTTTCGACACAATTCGAACTTTCTTTGGCTAATTCTAATTGCAACACAAAAAATTTCTTCACTCATTCCGAGTTGATGGCAAAGAGGTTGTTTACTTAGGTCCCAACATGTTTTCTGGCCTCACCCATTTGTCGAACTGTTCTTCAGTGAGGATGCCCAGCTTGACTGCTGTGCCTTTAAGAGTTCCGCCCTCTTTGTGGGCTGTCTTGGCGATTTGTGCAGCCTGGAATAGGAATAGTTTACGGTTAGATTTTTCATACAAACTACAACGCTACAAGGTTAGTCAGAATCGGAACTTGTTTTGTCAATACAATTTCTATGACAATTTCACAAATGTTTACCAACAACGCCCGCAAAACTGGCAAAGTAAAAAAAAAATTCTGTTCCATAGGTACATTGTGACCGCGAAACAGCAAATTCTATGAAATAGCAATTTTTTTTTTTTAGAAACGGCTACTTGTGCATGTGACATGGTGCCGAAAGTTGAGTTTTCTAAGCAAGCGATGCCTTAAAATAACGGCCACGAAATGAGTGTTTTTTGACACTGAAGTCAAACACGGCATTACGGTCGTCAATTCGTCATGTAGCGGCCGCCTTTAGAAACTCAACCCTTACTTGATTGTTATTTACTAGAAAAGTACCGACTAGTCGGGTAATCTGACTATCCGGCCATATTTGATTCCGGCAACTAACCGGATACTTAATAATTTAGGAATAAGAACTCTATTTGGCAGTCTATAATTGAACTAAAAGCATTATCACAAGAATAATATGATTCCAACTAAAACATAAATTCTAAACGAGAGCTATGACTCTGAATAAAGAAGATTGAAAGAACATTTTCAGAATCACTATGTCGGTTTTGTACAGCCAACAGCAAAAGTAGATGATGAAAATCAGAAATTCAATACTAATAAACGGAGTTCTAGTTCGCGTCAGAACTGTGTGGCGTCGAAGTGATTCAAAAGTATGTGATTGTAAATTATACCAAACATTTACTGCTAGTACAGTTGCCAGTTCTGACGTGAACTCCGTTCATTAGTATTGAATTTCTTCACCTACTTTTGCTGTTGACTGTACATCCGAACTCCACCGAAAGCAATGATCGACTTGGTCAACTAATCGGTCTTTTGGCAACCGACTAGACTAGTCAGCCAGTCATAGTCGGTCCATTTCTAGTTGGTACCCGATAAAGAAATAAAGTCACCTTATCGTATCCGATGTGTGGGTTGAGTGCTGTGACCAACATGAGCGACTCGCGCATGATCTTCTGGATGATCGCCTCGTTAGCTTTGATGCCGACCGCGCAGCCTTTGTTGAATGCCAAGCAGCCGTCACCTGAGACCATGCAAGAGATCATTCAAACAGTGTCCCACAGCTGCCGCGCCTCGTGCGGGCCGCGCCGGGCCCCCGGTCCTGGGGCCCCCAAATCTTGAAACATAATCAGCCTATAATGTTCCCACTGCTGGGACGCAGGCATCCTCTCGGTAAGAGGGAATGGGCCGTAATCTACCACGCGGGCCCAGTGCGAATTGGTAGATGTCACATGTCTTCGAATTTTTAGTTCTAGGACATGCCGGTTTGCTCACGATGTTTTCCTTCACCGTTTTGAGAGCAGTGGTGATGAAATAATTTACACAAAGTGAAGCGCCTGTCTGGGTTCGAACCTATGACCCAACTCGTAAGTCGTAGTCGTTATCACTGGGCCACCACTGCTCTCTTAAATCTTGCAAAGTAGTTTTTAATCAAATCCCAAACAAGACTGAAGTATGTTCACAAAATAAAAGGCAGTTTTCATGCTGCTACGCATGCTAAATATAATTTTCGTTTTCATTTTCGCTCTCTTCGCCCGCTCTTGCAACCTACATTCTTTTTTTTCTCAGATTCCTCTGCGTAAGTCGACAAAGTTACTCCTATTCTTGTATGTATAGTTAAAAAAATTATGCCGAAATCAAACAAAAGTTCGACGTGGAAGCTTTTGTTTACTATGATTGGCTGATTGAGAGAAATTAATTAAATTAAATTGTATTTTATTATGGTTTTTGTCTTCTATGACTGAGTGTGTTAACTTCTTTGGTTAGTATTACTATACTGTTACATAATGTCACACCCCGGACACTCCATACAACGCTCGCAAAATAATCACCTACTACTACTACATTAAAAAAATGACGTTTGTATACGTATGAATGTGTGCGTGAGGTACTTGTGTTTGCGAGCGCTTTTGTTAAAGAACTGCGACGAATACGCCGAAGTGCGGGGTGAGGTGCAGTAACTGATGTTAGTGCTGGGAAGGGAGTGGCCTTTCTGTACGTAGTACTTTAAGTATTCTGTGATAATGTATTGTATTTGTTATTTTCAGATGGACCTAAGTATGAAGAAACTAATAAGAATTAAAATTGAAGGGTCTAACAATCACGGACAGTGGAATACTCTGGAGAAAAATCGTCCACACTCAGCAACAGTTTCCAATTTGAATAATTTTGATATTTCAGCTATAAGAAACTATCGTGAGGAATCCGGCATGTCCTACAAAAACAAAAATTCAAAGACGTGACATCTGCCAACCCGCACTGGGCCCGCATGGTTCATTATAGCTCACTCCTCGAAGAGAGGAGGCCTGTGTCCCAGCAGTATGAACATTATGGGTCAACTCACACCGAGATGGCAGCGAAGCGGAGAGCAGTTTCAGTGTCATACAATTTTAAACTTTATCTTCATTACTATAATACATAGTATCGCTTGAGAAACTTGAGTCGTCGGAATGCTCGCGACGCGGGCGGCCGCGCAATCTTTTCAAGTTTCTCAAGCGATACTATGTATTATAGTAATGAAGATAAAGTTTAAAATTATATGACACTGAAACTGCTCGACGCTTCGCTGCCATCTCGGTGTGACTTGGCCCTATAAGCTGACATGCTATTATTGAAAACGAGCTTGTACAATTCATACATGTTGGGGACAAGTAGCGAAGAGAGAGAAAGTGGTGAAGGGCGCGTATTTTGGGGGACTGTCTTTTGTAATTTTGACGTTCGAAAAATGCAGATTCTCAGCCTAATTTGAGTAAATGTTACTATAATATTTACGTATAGAAAGTGTAAAAAAGTCTCATTAAACAAAATAAAAACTTTTTTACAAAAAAAAAAAAACAACCGAATTCAAAAAAAACACTACAAAGTGATAAATAACTTTAATTTCGGAAGTCGGTGTCGTTGGTTCCGCATTTTCGTTTTTTGACACCGACTTCCGAAATTAAAGTTATTTATCACTTTGTAGTGTTTTTTTTAAGTCGGTTGTTTTTTTTTTTTTTTTTTGGAAAAAAGTTTTTATTTTTCACTTTTTAGTTGTACCTACCCAACAAAAAAGTAAACAAAAAAATCGTTAATGTAGACAATGTAGATAATTTTTTAGATTTTTGTTGATTTTTCAAAAACCGCTCGTCCGATTTCGATAAAATTTTCATGGGACCATTTGGGAACTATATCCTTTCCAACAAAAAAAGAATTTTTCAAATCGGTTGGCAAGCGACGGAGTTATGCGCGAACAAACATAAAAAAAAACATACAAACATTCGAATTGAGAACCTCCTCCTTTTTTAGAAGTCGGTTAAAAAAATATTCACAATAATTAAAAAAAAAATAACTTAATAAACAATAGCGTCTCCACAAATGGAACAGAATCAACGCACATAACCCGAACAATTTAAGTGGACATGCGATAATATGATTAATACTTTTAGTGAGAGTCTAACTCCTGCTGTTTATTACGACTTAATTTAAAAAATGGTTTTACGATGATTTCTTGACAAAATATCAGTATTTACAATACAGTGATAACAATTATGTAATTATAATATTAATACTTACCGAAAATATGAAAATCCATCCTTTTTCAGCGTCCTGGATGTGTGATTTTTACAGTTTTTAAACGAGCACTGAGGCGTGTTTATCGTCGGAGCGTTCGAATGCTACTAGATTAAAAGTGCACCCAAATGTCGAATTGGGTGCACATTCGGTGAGGACAAGTTTTGCCGCTAACTATGTATCTAATTCTTTTTAGTGGTCCTTTTTACATAGGTGATAATTGAGCCGTGTTCGGTCACCTCTCGCTCCTGCGGCATAACTCACCGATGAGGATGGCGGAGCGCAGTACATTGGCGACCATCATGGGCTTGAACACGTTGAGCTCGAAGTGCCCGTTGCTGCCGCCGACCGTGCAGGCCACGTGGTTGCCCATAACCTGCGCCGCGATCATGGTCAGCGCCTCGCACTGCGTAGGGTTCACCTTGCCTGGAATCGTTGATAAAACAAATTCGGTACTCTTAAGAAGTTAGTCTTTGGTATTGTTCTGAGTTTAGCTGCACGGTTACCGAGAAATGTGCTAGATCCGAACTCTTATCCATCCGAATTTAGAACATTCTCAATTCGGATTGATGTCGTATCTTTAATTCTGATTCGGACTGGATGTAGTGCAGAACCGCTCTAAGAGACTGACCTCCGAGTTTGTTGCGGCCTTTCTTCTGAGTAGTCGTATAGGAAACGTCGAAATGCACGGCACGGTCCGGCGGCCGAACTCATCAATTTTTTTTAAATATGATTGACGTGTATAGTCTTACAGAAATAAAATAATTAATCATTTAAGAGAAATAAAATATTTTAATTAGGATAAGTTATATCAGCTTACCAGGCATGATGGATGATCCAGGCTCGTTCTCTGGCAGCATCAGCTCACCCAGACCACACCTAGGTCCGGAAGCCAGCAAGCGAATGTCGTTAACAATCTTCATCAAGGAACATGCGATAACATTCAGCGCTCCGGACACCTCCACCATTGAGTCGTGTGAGGCCAACGCTTCAAACTTATTTGGTGCAGTTTCGAAAGGGATGCCTGCAAATGTGAACATTTTTTTTTTTTTAAGTGAAACTACTTTACGCATGCTTGACTTGGGGAGTATGCTGGCGAACGCGTTACGAAAAGTGTGATCGGACGAGGCGAACGGGAGTTGAGTGTGGGATATAAGCAAGAGAAAGCAGTGCGTGCGCACATTTTCTTTCTCTCTTCCTCTCATAGCCAAATAAGTTTGAAGTTTCACTTCAGTCGTGTGGTCATAGGCACACTCGGTTTTATTATCTAAAAAGCGAAAACGAAGTAATAGAGCGGGCAGACAGGGTGGGTCGGGCGAGCAAGATATCTGACGCGGTCGAAGTTAGGATAAAGAAGCTAGTATACTTGATAAAGGAAATGTTGTGGGTTATGTTATATTAAAGGAAAAACGGATTCCAAAGTAAATCAACTGTATATTGTAGAGTAATACAAAACAAGAACACCATTAGCAAAGCGTGGTTACAGAGAAGTAAAGTGTAAAAAAGGCGGGCTGTCAACTTCAACTCTTGACAAGTATGACATGGACAGTTGACAGCTCTAATCATTCAATAAGATGCGTTCCAATATTATTGACTACTTTCTTAATTCGTAACAGGAAACTCGTGATTTGCCGACTTTGTTGTGGTTGTAAGTAAATAAAATGTATTTGCTTGTCTTACTGTCGCAGGTACATAAACACAGACGTGTAACGAAAATAAATTAATTTTAAATATGGGGGTCATTTCTGGGGCAAATAGAAAATTTATAAAAAAAAGTTTCGCAATCTGTACCGTGTGATATACCAAATGAAAGGGGACTGTGAGGATCTCAAATATAATTTATTTCATAATTTAGTAGTGGTAGGTTATATTATTTGTTTTTGTTATTTTATTATTATATTACTTCTTACTTTAATTTAGGCGGTGTTTTTATTGTTTTTGTGCTCACATCATAAATAACTGTTATACGTCTATATGTGAGATTACCAATACATTTAAAAGACTTACCCATCACCGAATTTAAAAAACAGTTAGCAAAATTGTTGTTAGACAAATGTTACTACTCGCTTAAAGATTTTTTTGATGATAAAAGTTTCTGCTAATCGAATTCTTGATGTAAAATTATAATTATTTTTATGACATTTTTATAGTAGATAAGTGCCTAATTCCGAATTATATGTGTGGTAATATATTTTTTATTAAGTATTAGTTTTATCAATATTATAGTGTATTTTTTTTTTTTATATATTTTTTTAATACCATTATATGATGATTATTTTAGTAAGCGAAAAATGTTACATGTAATTCTAAGTCATTATGTTGTCTCAATTGTATAGAATTGTATTTAAATGTTAACGTAGCAATTAAGCAATGATTAAATATTTAATTAATTAAATAATTTTGCATGCCGTAAGGCAAAATGTATCGGGACTCTCCATAAATTAACACCATACTTGTTACCTACATTATTGGCAAATAAATGATTTGTATTTGTATTTGAGGATTTGTAATTGGTTTTCGGGTGACTATGGTTTCCTTTTTTGTTTGTTTTTATTAACTGTAAGTCCTCCATGTACTAAAATAAATAAATAAATAATTTTAAAGTAAATTGTATTAAAATTATTTAAGAAAAAGAGGAAAATTGACCATTAGCCCCCCCCCCCCCCACCCCTATCTCCGAACCTACTGAGCCTATTTGAAAAAAAAAAAATGTAGAAAATAGTTCTATACCTATAGATTACAGGAAAACCTATAAGAAGTTTGTGGTCTTAAAACAACATGGTAAATCTGTCAATATTGTGCGTACAAACTTACATTTTCAGTTGGAATGTATGAGAGAACATGTTTTTCAACTACACTACAATGTTAAGTTTTTTCTTGGGATAATTCTTCACACGCACTTAGAGCCAAAGCACACACGCTACTTTTTGCATCGACGATCGGCGATTTTGCGGCTGTATCGATGCTGCATCGCGTTTTGGCGACTCTCTGCGTTCGGACGTGGTATCGGAAGCGCGCGTTTTAGCGACTGCTCCGATGCTGGCGCAAATGCCAAATCGCTGCGACCGGCATCCGAATGTGTGCGGAGTGTAGCGTTCAGCCGCTGTGTCGAGCTTCCGAAAAGCGACTGAATCGCCGCGTTTGGCGTTTTTAAATGTGCGGTGTGGAATGCTTGGTCGCTGCATTTAGTTTCTAAAAAGCAGCTGAATCGCCGATCGCCGATGCAAAAAGTAGCGTGTGTGCCTTGGCCCTTAGCCAGTTTTTACCAGTAACGGAAGCGATCTCCGCGGCGCATTTCTCCGCGAAGCCGATGCGCGTGTTGAGGCCGGTGCCGACGGCCGTGCCGCCCAGCGCCAGGTAGTGCAGGCGCGGCAGCGTCGCGCACACGCGCTCGATGCCGTACGTCAGCTGCGCCGCGTAGCCGCTGAACTCCTGCCCCAGCGTTAGAGGCACGGCGTCCATCAAGTGGGTCCTGGAAGGTCAGCAGGACAACAAGTAGTATTAAGTTTACTTGTAAACTTGACATGTACCTAAGCTGTCAATTTAAAATAATTTTATTTTGGTTTTAAACTTGTCCTGTCCTGCAAATAAATGGTACACGTTCTAGACAGGGAACACTTACAAGCTTAGGGCCACTTGTAAGGCACTACACTATACTCCATTTGTTTAGGTAATTAAATAAAGGTAAACAAAAAAACCACGTGCCGTGGTTAACCGACTAAACGTAATACCAGTCTATTCAGTTGTCGTGCTACGTCACAGTTGTACTCTTCAATTTAGCAACGTTATAATTCGTTAATAATGTTGCTAAATTGAAGAGTACAACTGTGACATAGCATGACAAGTGAAGTGAGTGATATTACGTTTAGTCGGTTAACTAAGTCACGTGGTTTTTTTGTTTACCTTTATTTAATTACCTAAACAAATGGAGTATAGCAAAGAATACATAATAGTACTACGTACAGAAGGGACACTCCCTTCCCCGCACACATATCAGATACCGCACCTCACCCCGCACTTCGAGGTATTCGTCGCAGACTTTTTAGCAAGGGCGCTCGCGTAATCGTATGAACCGCAGCGCTGTACGGCTGACGTGAACACACAATTTTGCGATTTAAAAGTTTTATTCGAATTTTAATCACGATGGTTGGATATTGTGATGCTTTTCCGAATTTGTATTTACCTAAACTGTAAGATTTACTCAAAGTTACTTAGGTATACTTACATTAGTTTTAGAACTTATTTATGAAGGTTAAATAAAAAAGGTTTATTATTTTTTGCTTTTCAGTTTGTTCGGGGGTTTAATTTAATTGTTAATTAAAAAGTTTTTATTTTATCACTTTAAGGCTATAATTTACTATTTATTCTTAAGATGATTTAATAGCCCGTCCCTGAGAGTATAAATTAGAATGTCCGGTTAGTATTTAATTAGTCAAACAAAGTACTCAATTAATAAAGATGACACGGTTGGCGCAGTGGCTGAGCGATCGACTGCTGCGCTGAGTATCGCAGGTTCGATTCCCGCACAGAACAAGTATGTTTATTGCCTATACTATAGGTAGTTGTTCCGGGTCTGGCTGTTTGTGTATGTGAGTTTAAATGTTTGTAAACGCACCCACGACACAGGAGTAATTTCTAGAGTGCAGCAACGTTAATTCAAAAAAAAAAAAAAGAAATTGGCATCCACAGGTACCTTTTTTTTTTCTCGCGGTGTAAATCCTCATGGACTTCCTCCATCGTGGGGGTGACAGGGGGGCATGCCGGACTCTTAGGGTCTCCCCACATTTATCGACGCGGAATCGGCTAACGCCGGTCAAAAAAGCCTTTATGTCTACGTAATAAGTGTGTTACTAATACCATTCGCATCGGCTCGGCTCAGACGACGCGGCGCGACGCCGATCGACGGCGAAACGAGCCGTTTGCCTATTAGCTCGGCGATAAGTCGAGTAGTTTGGTGATACGCACTCGGCTTAAGCCGATTCCGCGTCGATAAATGTGGGTACACTCTTACCGGCTAAAACCACCGCGTTGTTCCACCTCTACCTATGGCCGGGGGTGCGGGATTCGCAAAAGCATTCACCGCTCCCCCGACAATCACCGCTCCCCCGACAGTACCTACGTTTGCTAATCCATGTATTTACATTTTCATGAGATACATTTGGAACAGATCATAACTCTATAGTGTTCACCTACCTGCCGATTTTAATAATCTTCTCGAACTCCTTGCTCTTGGCTTCCATGGTATCCCTAAGTGCCACAAGACCTGGCATGAGTCTGTCCCTCAGTGTCATGGCTACAGCAACGTGCATAGCTGTAGGGTACGTGTCGTTGGAGCTCTGGGACTTGTTCACGTGGTCATTGGGGTGTACTGGCTTTTTGCTGCCCAATTCGCCGCCCATGGCCTTAATGGCGTAGTTTGCTATTACCTGGGAGCAATAATAATTATATTATAAAACATGTCTTCGAATCATAATTCGAAGACTAGGTGACTTCCACCACCCAGCGCACGTGGTGGATTACGGCCCAGTCCCTCTCACAGAGAGGAGCCGTGCCCAGCCGTGGGAATTTTGGGCTGATTATGCATGACAACTTTTTCATTTATCGCATTACCTTCCGTAACGCATCTTTTGTTACGAGAACGCAAGAGCACGTTCTGTTGTCCACGAACTTCGTCAAAAACTAAGGACCGTGAATGTTCTACTTGAGGTTTCTTTTTTACCATTTACGTACGAATCCTTTAAATCACATAATCATATTATACTTCTTCAATAGGAAAGAATACTGCCAAGTTTCACCATAACTGCATCAGTGCTGTGTGTTAGGATGATCAAATTAAGCAAAATGTTTATTTCCTTGTGATCAGAAAACTAATTTAAGACATTAATTCATCATTTGAGACAGGGAAATGTTATCTCTCCGAAACTGTTCACCGCTGCACTGGAGGATGTCTTCAAGGTTCTGGACTGGAAAGGGGCTGGCATTAACATCAATGGCGAGTACATAACTCACCTTCGGCTTGCCGACGATATCCTAGTCATGGCTGAGACTATGGAGGACCTCAGTACAATGCTCAGTAGAGCCGCCGAAAGAGTGGGTCTTAAAATGAACATGGACAAAACGAAGGTCATGTCAAATGCCCATGTGACACCCACTCTCATGAAGATCGGAGACGCTACACTCAAAGTCGTGGACGAGTATGTTTACCTAGGACAATCTGACCAGTTAGTTAGGTCGAACTTCGGGAAAGAGGTCAATCGTCGAATCCGATCCGACTCGGCTGGGCAGCCGTTCGAAGCTACGCAATATGTTCTTGTCCCACATACCGCCCTATTTTTGGAGTTTCCCTGCGTGATCGAATCAGAAATGAAGAGATCCGCAGGAATATCGACATAGCCCGAAAAATTGCCAGACATAAGTGGCAGTGGGCAGGGCACATTGCTCGCAGAATAGATGGCCGATGGGGCCGAAAGGTTCTGGAGTGGCGACCGCGTACCGGAAGACGTAACGTTGGAAGGCCTCCCATAAGGTGGACCGACGACCTTGTGAAAGCCGCAGAAACCCGTTGGATGCAAGAAGCAAAAAACCGGTCGAAGTGGAGGTGCTTTTGTGTTTTATTTCAATGGAAATAAAGAAATAGGTACTAAAATAATTCTTCCTTAATATTTTGTAGCATAATTCCAATAGGAATAAATATTCCTTAGATATAAACACGTTGTTGCTATTTAAGCGCAGTTTCAATTTTTGAAAAATCGGTATCGTTAAGTAAGAAACTATGCCCTCACTCAAGATACTGGTTATGAATAATTCATAATGGTAAAAGTCGAAATCAATCAATCAATCAGTCAATCGCCATTGACGATGTCGATGGATTTGGTAAGGAGCTGGATTTCGATCTGGATGATGAATAAATAATTGTGATGATTTTCCATGCTTTGATACAACTATTTCATAATAAATATTTTTTTAATAATGTTGTTTCATTGTTATACTTATGTTTTAGAAAATATATATATTAACTACCAAAATATACCAATTTTCAGATATTGGATCGTTTTTGCAAATTAAGTTAAAAGCTACTTCCATTCAAAAAGCCTTTATTCAAAAACGTTCCAAGTGCATTTTTTTTCAAAATTTGTATGAGAAATATTAATAAATTTTAATGAAAAGTATATTATAATAAAATAATGTTTATTTATTTAGTTGAAGTGATTACTACTTAGTTGTACTCGCTACCAAAAAAAAGCGTACCACAAAATTACAAAAACGCGATTTACTCAGTTCGACCTGCGTATGGATTGGAACATTGTAGCATAACTACGTCCATTTGAGGAAGGCGCAAAAAATTAAGGTCGTTTTTTTTCGTGATTTCAAAGTTACTCTAAGTACTTAGATAGAGAGCAGGTAACAATCTTCGGACTCTTCGGGCTTATGGCAGATAGGTTTCTGTGTTTCGGTAGGTAGTAATTTTTCAAATCCACAAACTATATCGTTCGACGATCGACATTCGGTTTCCTGCGCTGATGGCGCCATCAATGAATCTCTTTTCGCGTTCTGTTTACTTTTGTTTAATTAGCATTTTTTATTACCTCATTGGCGTTCATGTTGGACTGTGTGCCAGATCCTGTCTGCCAGATGACCAGGGGGAAGTGGCCCTCCTTGTACAGCTTTCCGTTGATGACATCATCACATGCTGCCATAATAGCTTCGGCTGTAACACATTTGCAGTTAAATTAGTTTCAAGACGTAATTTCATAATTGTTTTATTATACTCTAGCTAATACTTTATTAATAATAAATGAAGTCCTCCATCCCCCTAGTCTTCCCTGGTTACCTTGGATAGCCTGGAAGTCGACTCCGGACCCAGGTTGGCCGAAGCAAGGAAAACCGGTTCAGGTGGAGATTCATAGACGACTCCGCCTTGGAGTGTAAATGTGGTGCTGTTCCACAAACAACGGGACACTTAATATCATGTACTGTGTGCCCTGTCAGCTGCACGTTACAGGAACTGATGGACGCTAGTGATGGCGCCAAACAAGTAGCCGAATTCTGGTACGAGTCCATTTAGATTGCTATCGACACGCTAAGAAGTCCTCCAGAGCCAATTTTGGCCATGGTGACTAATCTCAGCGGACACCAGCCTTCGGCGCTTGAGATATTATAGTGCACAAGTGTTTGCATAGACAAAGGTGCACTTTCTCTTCCCTACTCTCATAGTCCGATGGTACTTCATTAAGGAGATTTAATCAGGTAGGTTTAGGTAAAAAACAATGGTTTTCAGTGGTTTGTGAAATTTTATTTTATGTAATATGGTTGTTACCTGAATTAATGAATTTATTTTACCAAGCGAATAGTTCTCACTAACTTTAATCATGAATTGATCCGTCCAACCTTTGTCCTGCATGTTTTTTAAAGCCATTTTCTATAACCTAGGTACCTACTACCTACCTAACTTGTACCTAAGGTAAGCTTAAGTATGAACAAGATCTCACCAATTTTCTTGTCCAGGCCGTACTCTATGTTCACTTTAGCAGCAGCTTTCTTCAAAATACCGAAGGCGACGATCACTTGATACTACAAAAAAAAAAAAATTGTTTAGTTGCTTGTTACTTTTGTGCCTTGAACTTGAACTTGATATGGATGAACAAACATGAGAAAAATGTCAATGTTAAATCCATATCCATACTAATATTATAAATTCGAAAGTAACTCTGTCTGTCTGTCTGTATGTTACCTTTTCATTCATTCCTAAACCACTGAATGTATTTCGATAAAATTTGGCAGAGAGATAGATTGCATCCCAGGCATTGTAGGCAAGCATGGTGTACTATTTTAATACTAAGTGCATAATGAAAAGCTGGCGATCAGTTAGTACATTGCAGGATTTATATAGCAGATCTGTGGGAAAAAAGAAGGGATGGAAGTTTACTACCTTTAAAATTGCTCTCCAAGCTCTTTCGAGAGGAAGCAAGTTAGTTTTTCGTGCGCCACCCCAAGAAGTGATACAGAATTATAGATTGACATAGGGCCAAATAAACTTGTGTGATTAATTTTGAATCTGCTAATGTTCGCAATTTTTTAAAAACTATATTAGTTTGCGCACTCTTTTAACCTTTTGAACGCCAGAGTATAAACGTATCGCCGTACCCCTGACGCCAGGCCACTTTAACAAAACAACACACACACACACTTAAAACAACAAATTTCTCGATTTTGGTGGTTTATTTATATTAGTTTCATGCAATACAATATAGACGGAAGCTTAAACTTTTAAATTATATAAATAAAAACACACAAAAGTAATGATTAAATTGTTTATTTCATAATATGGTGCGACCCGTGGGACGTGTATTTTGTCATATATTTGTGACGTTGGCGTTCAGGGTAAGATTTCGTTTGTCACATATATGTGACAATGGCGTTCAAAAGGTTAACTAGGCTTTCAATATGTTTTTTAAAAGACAGTGTGTCGTCCATTATTTCCCCCAGGTATTTTATGTTGCTCGTACTATGAAAAAGAGTAGCCAATATGATTATTCTAGATTGGTTGAATGAAAGACAACTCACCGGCATTCTTTCCCTGATGCCTCCAATGGGGAAGTTCATGACAGACCGGACCGTCTGGCTTCCATAGAATTTGTCATCTGGCACGTCCAACTCGCCCATGGTGTCGCGCTCTTTCCGCTGTAATATGATAACGGAAATATATACACACATACACATGGACATCGAGGGATATGGCATGGAGGCGTGGCGCAGGTCGTCTCTATAATAGCAATCTGACCCTATGATGGTACGCGCGATGGCGGTAAGCACCGTAGTCATATACACACATCAAAAGTGTCTAGGGATCAACATATATTTTTGCAATAACTTTTCTCCTGATTGATATTAATTAAAATTTTCTTTAAGGATTCATCAAATAAAGTGTTTTCGTTTGTCACAGTAACGATAAACCAAGTCACCTTTGCATTAATAAAGAAATTTTCCATTTTCCTAATAAAGGGATTTTTGACATTTGAACCACTAACACAAAAGTTCGAAAAAAAGACTGAAATAACAGTTTTCTTTAAAATTTTATTGGGTAACTTAAACAATTAATAATCCGTGTTTCTACCGCGAACACTAACAACACAAGAACATCGGTTTGGCATACTCAAAATGAGTTCATCCAAATCACGCTGTGGAATGGCCGCCCATGTTCGTTGCAACAACAAAAAAAGGTCTTCTTGCGATACCCTCCATATTCGGCAGAGCTCTTCTCTGTAGCATATCCCATGCATGCTCAATCGGGTTCAAGTCTGGCGACTGAGCAGGCCAGGGCAGGACATTGATGTTAGCTGCGGCGAGAGTCTGTCTTACAACTCTTGCGGTGTGCGGTCGTGCATTATCATGCATTAACCGAAATAAGGGACCGATTTGCACTTGTAGAGGAACGATGACGTCTGATACAATCGTCTCAGCATAAATTTGAGCGTTGAGGTTGCCTCTGATCCAAATCAACTCAGTTCTTCCGCCGATCCAAATACCCGCCCATACCATGATGGTTCCACCACTATAAGGATGGACTTCCTGGCAGGATTTTAATCGCTGTTGGCGTCCAGGGGTTCTCCAGTGACGTATACGTCTTGTATCCGGTCTCATACCAAAACGAGACTCATCAGAAAAGCACACGAAACGCCATTGTTCTTCTGCCCAATTTCTGTGTTCAAGAGCCCATTGATATCGAATCCTACGATTGTGCATTGCTATAGGTGGTACCCGTAGCGGTCTTCGGGAATGAAGGTTCACTTCATGCAAGCGGTTTCTGACTGTTTGGTCGCTAATTAATTTCCCTGAAGAGTGATGAAGCCTCACGGCTAACATCATGGCGGTTATTGTTGGAGCTCTTCGAGTCAAGATTTGAATGTATCGGTCTTGTCTCCGTGTGGTGCAGCGATACCGTCCTCCATGGCGCTCAGCCACGGTACCAGTGCTTCGGTAACGTGTCCAAAGTCGACTGATAACACTCTGACTTGTATTCAGAGCTAAAGCCACAGTACGTTGCCGGGAACCAGCTTCTATCATTCCCACGGCTCTGAGCATTTCTTCCCTGCTTAAATGACGTCGCCGCTCCATAATAACGTTGGTTTTAATCAGTAGTAGGGAAACAGTAGCACTAATAATGTCTTCAGTGCGTTGTATGTTTTTATAGGGAAAATATTGACAGCTGATTTTCATCTTTTACTCGAATTTGATTCACAGTTCCTGATTCAAATTATGAAATGCACCAAAAAGGATCCATATAAATTTATAAAATCATAAATTTATTACAAAGCCACATCTCAATCTCAAGAAATCCGCATAAAAATGCTTGATCCCTAGACACTTTTGATGTGTGTATTTACACAAATATATTTTTACAAATATCTCATTGTGAAATATTTTTGAGATTACATGATAAAATTGCCTAGCAACGGACCCATTGACCCATGCCAAATAATGCAATAGTGATGCGTAGCGCTGAGATATGGATATTGATAATTGTTAGTATTTCTAAATATGAAATTATACTAAGAACTTATTGGTTGACTTGCTGGTTACACTGTGTTACTTCTTTGTCTTCTTTTGGAGACAACGGTACAACTATACTTACATTTTTTTCAAGCTCAGTTGGTTGGTGCTGGTGAACAGACAGTTAGAACACACTCCTAAGGTTGGCAACTTTTTTAAATTACGTATTTTATGGTTAAAGTGGGAAAATAAACAGTATTTAAAAAAAATAAACAATAGTAAGTAGCGAGTAGCACTAATGAATTATGTAACTATTTAAAAGGTTTAAAAATACTTAAAAGAGAAAAAAACCGGTCAAGTGAGAGTCAGACTTGCTCACCGAGGGTTCTGTACAATTTGTAGGTATGTAAATAGTTTATCGTCTTGTCTATTCAGTGAGGCTTACGAAGCCTTCAAAATTGGTGCTAAATTGATGAGTTGCACAAGTAGCTAATGAATTATGTAACTATTTAAAAAAAAAAACTTAAAAACTGTTTATTTGTCTTGGAAAAATTAAAAGTATTTTTTTTAGGGTTCTGTACCTAAAAAGGAAAAATGGAACCCTTATAAGAGCACTTCATTGTCCATCTGTCTGTCCGTCGATCAAGACCCTTTTGTTTTAAATTAAATGTATTATAGCTTTACTTCGATCATCCCACCACTGGAAGCACTCATTCTGTGAATACTAGTATTATAGTTAGTTCTGCCATCTGAGTGGCAGAACTAACTATAATACTAGTATCTAAAAGGTATCCTGATAAAAATATTATCTATTTACTATACTACGACAATAACTTCTTACTTGCTACAATAAAGATATTATAATAACAGTTACATTCTGAAATTAAGGCTCGAGAACAAACGCACCCAAGCCCAGTGAAAACAGTATTTCATATACTTCATCTTTGTTGAACAGTAAACAGTATTTTAGAGTGAAAAACTGTATAATACTATTTTTATTTTAACAATAATAGCATCCCTCACTCCAGCAAATGAGACATGATTTGAACTGAAGCATGCTCGCTCTGGGTGTACATTTCACCAAATAATGTTTGCAGCAGTACGGTATTGGTATTGCACGATTAATATCAGAGCCAAAAGCAACGATTCCTTTAGAAACAGCCAGTGAAACAGCAATCAGATTACGCAACTTACCGCTAGTGCACTTGAAGTCGAGAAACTTGATCTCTTTATTAATGCTCTTACGACGCATCTTAGGTTGCTTGGAGATTTGAATAATGCAGAAGTCGTACATTTAAAACAGATCGCCATGATTTTGAGCAAAAGCAAATAATTCTAGTAATAATTTCTGGAAAAGCGTCAAATTATTTCAAATTTTCAAAAGTATTCCGACCAGATTCCTCTTGAAAGGTCGCAGCTAATAAAAGAAGAAAAAAATAAGCTTAGTAGTTAGTTTTTTATAGTTTAGTTTATGACATGACCAGAGGGTAAAGAGTTTTGATTCACAGAACATTAAAATTTCCATCTCATCCTGAAACAAATAAATAAATTGCTTTGAGTTAGTTTATTCATTGATCAATAAAACAAAATACCTTACTAAGCTAAAGATTCTTGGAATTAAGGTACCCAACAGAATTAGTAGAATTACAGAACGCATAAAACGTCCCCCGTGATAATTGATATTATGATTATGCGATTTGACAGGTGGTGTCAGCGTTGTCAGCGAGTGACAGCCAGTGAGCGCCTGCCGTTGTTCTAGCGCCACCCCGCGTTTAAAAGGGAACCAGTAAACAAATCTCTATTTTAGGTAAATGTCATCAAATCATCACCCATCAAAAATTAGTTTAACATTTTGCGGGACACTAAACACCCCCAGATGTAATAACAATAAAACTTCTATTGTGTCTCGTGCGGTGTCCTTCCACCGATGAATAAATACAAATGTAATAACGTTTAAGGTATTCGTTCTAACAATGCGTCACTGTAGCCACTGATGGTAAAAGGACTTTTCTTCAACCATTAACCCTCGAATTTGTTTCACTTGTCTCCTTCGTATATCTAATTATTTGCCGATAGTAGTCCGTATCTTGAAGCTCAAGATGCAATTATCCAGAGTAGTGTGATGAATTGATGATATAAAACGGATTGTTTTTTTTTTGAAACTTAAAATTTTGAAAGGCAAGACGAATTTGTCATTTCTCTCTGAGAACAAATATCGAAATAAAATCAGAGAACGGTTTTATGAGGTATGTATACAAGTCTACTTTGTAAATAAACAATAGTAATGAACGAGGTCAACGAGTTTTTCGGTCAGTGGCAACTTGGCCCGTGTCAAGTGTGTCAACTCGACCCAAATAATATTACCAGATACTACGTCGTCAAAACGCCCTTGTATACCGTCGAGATGAAAAGTATCGACCACTTAAAATATTTGTGATTTTTTAAATTAATTAATTAATTTTTATGAATGAATACAGTAGACAATCAATTGTGTCTCATTAGCGGTGATAAAGCAATTAAAAAAAACTATTGTTATTGCTACCAGTTAACCGGCGCTGTGAGCAAAGGGCATTGTCAATTTTTCCAGAAATCGCCCTTGTCTTTTATGCTCTAGACTTTGTAAAGATCTACATCTTTACAAAGTCTAGAGCATAAAAGACAAGGGCGATTTCTACAAGAGCGAGATAGAAAACTTTCTCTTGTTATCATAACAACATAGAACATCATATAATATCAAAAAGAAATATATATATGTTAAGAAACATATTTCTTTTTGCAACAGGGACTGAAAGGTGTTCTAAAAAATTTTAAGTGGGGCTACTAGGGTATGTGGGGTATCATATGAAAGAACGCTGTTTGCAAATTATCAAAAAAAAAAAACTTTTTTTCTTAGGCCGCATAGTTTTCGACTGTTTTTGAAAAATGTAAAAAAATACCTACCGTTCCCCCCTTATCTCCGAAGTTTGCATAGAGAAAAATCTGAAATTATTCTATGTGATAGAAGTTTATGTAAGGTTACAGGCAAACTAAAACGATGTATCTAAATAGCACACTCTTTCAGAAATCAACAAAAAAAATAATTAGTTCCACTATCTGTCAAGAGATGGCAATGACCTAAAACTGCAATATTCTACACCGTAGTGTTAAAATTCTCTGACGAAAATTTAAAATTATTTCACGTTTCACAATACGGACCCTCGGCATACGCACGGAGTTTTTTAACCGACGAAAAAATGGAGGAGGTTATCAATTCGACGCGTATAAGTATATTTTTTTTTTTTTTTTTTTACGTATGATCACGCGTAACTTTTTACAGAGCAGTCCGATTTTGATAATTCTTTTTTGATTAGAAAGGATATACCCCGAAGGTGGTCCCATATAAATTTGGAAAAAAAAATCCAACCCTAAGGGTAGGAAAACAGGGGATGATTGATAGTTCACTCACTGATTGTAATGTATGACCACGCATAACTTTTTACAGAGTAGTCCGATTTTAATAATTCTTTTTTTATTGGATAGGACATACCTCGAAGTTGGTCCCATGTAAATTTGGAAAAAAAAATCCTACCCTAAGGGTGGGAAAATAGGGGTGATTTATTGTTCATTCACAGATTTTAATGCTGAGCTGTGTATTACAATTAAAATAAAAGCCTATCTATGTTGGTATATAAAGCCTGTTTTTTTAAGTATTTTATTATACAAAAAAGAATAATTAAAGTAGGATTATATAACAGTTAATATCTAAAGTAAGGTAGGTAGCTAGTTTAAAAGTAGTCAAAAATCAAGCATGTAGTAATTAGTAAATTATTGCCTCAAAAAATTATAAAATAAAAACTTTTTAACAAAAAAATTAAACCTCCGAAAAAACTGAAAAGCAAAAAATAAAAACCTTTTTTATTTTACCTTTTAAATAAGTTCTGCAAGTATACCTAAGAAATTTTGAGTCGGCGCCAAACAATCAATGAACAATGATCACTAAATTACCTTAAATTTAAAGAAATAACCAAATCAAATTAACAATGCAACGTGAAATCTCCAGCGATAAATATAACATTCCAAACAAAAAATGCGCTCTCCGCACGACCACTCGCAACGATATTAAGTTGCTTGTTTGGCGCCGACTCAAAATTACTTATGTATACTTGCATTAGTATAAGAACTTATTTATTAAGGTAAAATAAAAAAGGTTTTTATTTTTTGCTTTTCAGTTTTTTCGGAGGTTTAATTTTTTTGTTAAAAAGTTTTTATTTATTTCTTTGTGAATATAAAGTTACGTTATCCTCTACGTTATCCATATCAGTTGAGCTAAGGAAGACAGGTCACAAAATAATAAAAGCCAATATTCACAGATTTATTGAATATACGCGGCGTACTGTACCGACTGTCAGGCCGGGCTGATCAGAACTTAGAGCAAATGCTCTAAGGATCAGAACGACCCGGGCTCCGAGCAGCCAACGCTCATTAATCGTAATCGCCACCGCCAGGTATATTTATATTTTTGATCGACAGCAGATTGATCTGAATAATTCAGTAGGTACCGGAAAATATGGAAAAATCCGAAAGATGTATAATATCGTTTAGCATAGCATCAATTTCATTCTGTAGTGCTTACTAATTCCATGCCTAAACCTGGTTGTGCACTTTTTGTTTTATTTTTTCGTAATTTATTGTGTAATAGCTTATCATTGTCTTTTGCATATGTTCATTATCCGTTTGACATCTTAATTTTTAATTATTTGGCTTGAATAGTTCAATTTATGTTTCCCTAAAATAAAATTATTATTGTGTTGGAAAAGTAAATTATTTCGCAAAATTTTGAACGCATCCAAAGACGTAAGCGCCTCTAGCGGCAATTATGGTAACTAATGTTTCCGAATCGGCTATGTTCGGCTTTTCTCGGGTCAGTCACGCCTAGACTCGTTCGAAAAGCGAAACCAAATCATTCCACGGCGATGTACGAAGACTGATGCTCTTGTCGTGGACTCCCTGAGCAAACGTGCTATTTTACTCATTGTAACGGGCTTTGATACCCGCCAGAGGTATTTTTATAAGTATAATGTTGTGATTTAAACCGTCGCTTGTGTTGTTAAGTGTTCCTTACGTTTAAGTGAAAAAAAGTATACAAAGAATATTGTGTGTGGTGCAATAGTGCTCACGGCAGTTCCCTTATCCTGGATTCTAAAGGATTGTTGTTTATCCAGCAAAGAGATATTCTGTAAAAAGGTAAGTTTTATACTTTTGCTGTAGTGCAGCGGACCATTCGTGAAGCAAGAACGCGTGGCGTTTATTGGAATGGCTTCCGTTTATCGACTCGCGTGCGCGGTAATGGCTGACTTTCTTTTCTCTCACAGAAGGGATTTCGTTGATAGATATTGATGGAAACATAAGCTGGTGTCGTAAAATCGGCAATTTTATCATTGGATTGTTTTTTTTTGTGACATCTGTGTGCGTAGGTGGTTGATTACACAGAGTGGGTGGAGACAGGGAATGTAATCAAAATGCTGCGGCACGGCAGGCCTGAGACCGGTCGCGCGGTCCTCGGTCGTGCACCGTACTCGTAGTGTTGTCTATTCGATAAGGCGAGTTCCGTTTTTGAGCCCGACGAACGTTCAAGTTGTGGATGACGTGATCAGTTTTCTTATTCACAATCATCTGGGCCCTGCGGCCTCCCTGTATATATTCTGGGAGATAATTTTAGCTGTGCGTCTACAATTATTTACATTCCATAACAATATACACTGGATAGTAATAATAATTAATGTGTTCGAACTTTGAACCCAATTTATGACTCATTCCTCACTTCTGATTTAAAAATAACAATGCCGTGTTTGGGTCTCTTGTCTAGGCTAAAGTGTCTTGGGCACGTTTTGCAATAATTTCTAAAACGTTGACCATAATTTTTTTCTGCTTAAAAAAAGTTTGTCAAGCCATTTTCTCAATTTATGGTTGTCGTGTTTTTAATCTGTGAAAATCATTTATGTAGTCAGTAGTTAAAATAATAATAAAAAAATAGTCAGTAGTTACTTTAATTAATAACTAAAATATTTTGTAAAAAGTATGTCGGGCGTGACCGTGAGGAAACTTGATAGATAGGTACCTAAGCAATTTGTCCGTAAATTTGAACCACAACATAAAGTCCTTTTTTTTAGGCTAAATTATTGTTATTATAAATTGTTAATGTTTTTATTTTTGGCCATAACGCGGCAAATTGACGTAGTCAATCTGGTTAACAATTAATTTCCCTGACTTACATACCTAAATTATATTTTCCGACAACGTAACTTAACGTAAATAGTTAGGTAATATTTATTAAAATACGTAGGTTTTACCTATTTTGTATGCCAAGCATATACAAATAGATAAATAATAAAAACATATCATCATTATTATATTAAATATAATAATTTAATCCCTCTGTTCCTTTCCGAATTTAGTGTAGGTATATGTTATTTCAATCAGCCGCCCCCAAGACGACCCACTGACCAGAACTTGGCTATCCAGAACGGAAATACCTAATTTCGCCCATAGACGATTTTCGGAGTCAATAATTTCATTCAGTCAAGCTGCAGATAAGTGTACCCAATAATGCTAACAAAAAATAAATCGGGCTAAACTGAGAGACTGCTTCCTAATAGGTACCTATAAAAACCTACTTAGCGTCTAGGATAACGAGAATACCTATAAAAAATCTTTTAGTAGGTAAGTCTTGTTCGTGTTGCTGGCACGACTTTTCTCAGATCTTGTTGGCCCAAAACTTGGCCCTTCATCGGCGTCGTCGGTGGCAGCGCAGAGGTCACTTTGACTGCAGGTTTTGGGACACGGGATAGACTTTACCAAGTTGGAGTTACATCTTCCCACTTGTGTCCGGAAACGGTTCAAGGGACCTCCAAATGACCACGAAAGGTTACACCCTGCATGCATGCTCCTTTGGTGGTTGATATTAAGTGGAAGGCGGAAGAGTGCCACAGTTTGCGAAGGGCGTCCGAAGTATCTGGTGTATCCACACCAGGTACTACCATGAGACACGTTGCCATTTCTTTCGCAATCGTCCATTACCCGGCTCCTCGCCAGAAACTACCTTTTGTAATCGTACCTTTTGGTAGTACTTTTTCTACGGTAGAATGTTTGCTTTAATTAAATTTAAATGGCCTTTTTACCTATACTACACCTACTAAGAAACCACGTTAGACAACGTGAAAGAATTACGAAAATGATGGTTACCTACCTATAATGTTTCCACTGCTGGTACACAGGCCTCGTCTCAGTGAGAGGGCCGCGAACTGTAGGCCATAATCCACCACGAGGCCCAGTGCGGGTTGGTGAACGTCTGAATTTCGTCTTCGAATTTTTTGGTCCCGGGATATGACGGCTTCCTCACGATGTTTTCCTTCATCGTTTTTAGCAATAATTTACACAAAGTAAAGTGCATGCCTGGGTTCAGGACTTGGTTCCATACATGAAATCGAATGACGTGAAAGAATATAAAATACTCAAAAACGTTAGAACGATAGTAGGTATCATCTACTTGAAATCGATAAATTATGAGCGGCGACTGTTTACTGCCACTTTGCTCCTGAATTTTATCTCAATTATATCATAAGCTCAACACATACTCGAACTACCATCAAATCGGATTTTCCACATAGAAACAGAATAGTTCATTGTTTCGTAAACAATGCTTTCTACCCAATAATGTTTGTAAAACTACTTTCGTACATAGTTTTTATTTAACTAGTTTACTAATTACCTATAATGGGTAGTTTTAACCACAACGAGAACATTATGAACAAAGATTGTTTGTATTGAGTAGCTTATTAGGTATGATATCTTGTGTCTTGATTATATTTTGATCTAATTATACCTCAACTCGTTTACATCTCGTTTCATTGGTATAGTAATCAAATAAAAAAAAAACTTAAAGCTATGCAGAAAAATCGATTTGATGGCTGTTCGAGAAATGAGTTTTCGAGATATAGTTAGGAGATTTTAATGCAGCTGTTTACTGCATGAACAAACAGTCGCCCTCATAATTTATCGATTTCAAGTAGGTCCTATGGAGCTAACGTTTTCGAGCGTTTGTTACTCGGACGGAACCACGACTCCGGGCTGTTACTCCTGAGCCACCACTTCTCTCAATCTGGTTGCCTTTTACTAATGTACTATAAATAGGTACAATAATACTATGTTCATTAATTTTTCCAAACGTTTTATGGTATTCGCGTCTTTATTTAGGGTTCAACGACTCGCAATCTCACCGTGAAAAAAGCTCATGACTCCGAAAAAAGTCGGGCGAACCCGAAACATAATTATGTTATATTCTATAAAAAGGTAAATTGAGAAATAATAATAAAAACAAGATCAGTTGAAGTAAAACATAAATTTATACATTTTTCGAGATCCTAACTTCAATATCTACAGCATTGTGTTACGTCGTGTTCGTTCAATAGGTAACGATTAGTTTAATAACGCAACATTAGGAGATTAGGAAAGAAATATTTCATAAAACCTCGTCTAAGTGTAGATACTGCGCAAAAAAGCCCAAATAATTGAAGTCCTACAAAATCTGAAATCAGTTCAGCTTGATAAATAATATTAAAGAAATATTCCTCCAAAATTGATCAGAGAGACAAACAAATATCTACAAGTGCCTACTCAGATCACAAGCAACAACAAACGCGTTGTGATGAAATAGGCTACCAGTTAATGCCGTACAAATCCCTGTATGGTGGCCAAGAATGATAAGTGGAGTAGGTCATTCGAGATGGGTCGACGACACCGAAACCCACTTGGTAGCAAGGATGACTGAGTGTGAGAACACGACTGGATGTATTCGGCAATTTTTTGAAGAACACTTTGTAATATTGCTTCAGGAACATATTACGGTGCGAGAGTAACATTGACACGTATTTAAAGGTCACAACTACAGTGCTCACAGTGCCAAGAAATTCTACCTCTACGATACTGCTCCTCTTTTTGTCAGTTTCTTTATCATGCTGAACAAACAAGCGAAAAAAATCTAAGTCAAAGGTCAAGTGATTTGCCGGTCTAGGTTTCAATCATTTTTAATTTTAATCATGTTTACTCGAAGTGACTTTATTTGATATATAATTTGTAATGTTTACTAGAGAACTTTGTCCTTTATCTATTGTTAAAGATCATTAAAGAGCACACATAATTAGAATATCATTAGATAATGCCGAAGTCTTTTTTAAATAAACTAGAAAAACAAAACACTAGCTCCAATAAAAGCTGCAAGATAACGGCTTATTGGTCTCATCCATCACGTTATGTAATTTATTTAACACATCATTAATGTATCATGTCCATCTAATTAGCTTTAAAAGTTAAAGACAACCATATTCTTCGAATTAAATTTGTGAAATATGGCAAATGAACTTTAACGTTTTAGGGTTCAAATAATGGAACGTAAATCGTCGCTCAAACTGAGCCCTAAGGGGCTTTAACATGACGTTTGTTGTTTCAGGTCTCGTCCACGAGCTCGCGGCGCTGTTACCGCACTATGAGAGTGCGCCTCACATGCTTATGATCTCAATATAGAACAAAATACAAGTTTGAAGCCCGCATCGTACACCACAATGGCCTTTCTGTGAGTATACATTACTCGGTGTTTCGAATTCTCAATGTTTTTCGTTTCTCCGATTTTTCTTTTTCATTATTTTATCGTTACGCTACCACGTTCACTCCCTCGTTGCGAACAGCATGCCAAATTATTATTTTAGTTATTCCCCTTTATGATGATGCTGAGGCTTTCGTCGGCGTGTGACTTATATCAGTGCACTGACCGCGTCGGGGTCGCCCGCGCTATCCTGGTACTAACCTATTTTTAACCGGTTCATTGATTAGTCGCCGGCTTATGACTTAGTTAAGCTCGAGTGATTTAACTCATCAGAGGGCTTAGTTATCAGTAGCTCATGCTCGCTGAATATTTTCTGCATGACAACGGTATATTCTTGAAAGTTGGAAACCCAAATATTTTTCAAAACATTTTTTTTATCTGCTTACGTACGTGTTGTGCAGATAAAAAAAAAGAAGAGATTGCATAATCAAAACTATAACAAGACATTTCGTGACCCGTAACCAAAAACAATAATATGTATTTTGTACAGTAAAAATAGGTTGGTACCGATATCGTTTATCTGGGATGAGGGTGACCGCGTGTCCCCGCAACAGCTAGCGAATTCGCTCCGACCGCACTGGACCTCTCCGAGCCAATACGTGTACTCGTGCGCACCGCGGTTAAATAAAATCGTAAAAAAAAATACGCGATAGGTCCTCATCGTTGAATCGTTAACAGGCTTCACTGGACCATTGTATAGTAGTACATAGGCGAGTAGCAGGCGGCGGAGCGGTGCGGTGCGATGGGAACGAAGCGGCGACAGCGGCTGGTCCGGCGCACGGGCGCGGACAGTGCGCCTCAGTGGGTGTCTCGCGTTGCAGATGTAAGGGGCGGGCGGGCGGCAGCAGTGCGACGAGTGGGCGGCGGCGCGCGCGGTAGAGTGCCGGCCACATGCGCCCGCGCCATGTGGCGCGTGCTGCTGGCCCTGGGGGCCGCGTGCGCCGCCGCGCGCGCCTCGCAAGACGTGGTCCTCACCTTCAGCGACCCCGTGACGGCGCCCTATTCGTTCTTCAATCATCTGGCCGTCGACCGCAATACCGGCCGGGTGTACGTCGGCGCCGTCAACAGAATCTACCAACTCTCCCCCGACCTGGAAGTCGCACAGTCGATCATCACGGGCCCCGTTAACGACTCCGCCCTCTGCACCTTCGACTGCCCTTCTAATTATGTGAAAAAACCCACGGACAATGTGAATAAAGCTCTAGTGATTGACTACGCGACCAGCCGCCTGATAACATGTGGTTCGGTTCTGCAAGGGTTGTGTTCCGTACGAAACTTGAATAATATTTCTCACGATGTGCGCGAAGTGCGTGAGCCAGTGGTGGCGAACAATGCGACAGCTTCCACGGTGGCGTTCATCGCGCCAGGACCGCCGAATCCTCCGATGACGCAAGTTATGTATGTAGGCGTCACTTTCACAGGCAACTCGCCCTACCGCTCAGAAGTTCCTACTGTAAGCAGTCGCTCCCTTGAAGACGACCGTCTATTTATGATAGCTAGAACGGCGGTTACGACTGGTACGAGGATGTTCGTCAATTCGCTATCTCGCGAACGCTATCCTATTAATTATGTCTACGGTTTCAACTCTGAAGGATTCAGTTACTTTTTGACGACCCAGTTGAGAGGTGTAGGCTCTGACACATACTACAGCAAATTAGTCAGAGTTTGTCATGATGATGAGAATTATTATTCTTACACTGAAATCCCAATGTCATGTACCGGAGAAGGCGGTGGTAACTATGGATACAATCTGGTGCAAGCAGCGTTTGTCGGAAAAGCTGGATCCGTTTTAGCGGGAGAACTAGGAATAACTGCTCAACATGACGTGCTGTTCGCTGCATTCAGCCAGAGTGAATCGATCAACACTAACACTCCTTCTGATCTATCTGCGCTATGTGTTTATTCGCTCAAAGCTATCCGACGTAAATTCATGCAAAACATAAAGACTTGCTTCAGTGGCAACGGTTCCAGAGGTCTGGACTTCATATCGCCGTCCCATGCATGTATTGGAACAAAACTGCAATCAATCAGCGAAGACTTCTGCGGGCTAGATGTGAATACGCCTCTGGGAGGCGAACAACCTGTAGAAGCGGTGCCAGTGGCAATATTTTCGAAGAGGCTAACAGCGGTGGCAGCGACGGCCACCGGCGACTACACAGTTGTGTTTGCCGGTACCGCTCAGGGGCACCTCAAGAAGATCGTAGTCGAGAGCGCCACCTCCGCGTTTGAGTACGGAGACATCGTCGTCGACGAGGGCTCCGCTGTCAACAAAGACTTGCATTTCGATACTCAATTTATGCATTTATATGTGATGACCGAACGTAAAGTGTCTAAAGTGAAAGTTCAAGAGTGTAACGTCTATAAATCATGCTTAACATGTCTCGGAGCCAAAGACCCGTATTGTGGATGGTGTTCTTTAGAAAATAAGTGCAGCTTACGATCGGACTGTCAAGACGCAGCTAAAGATCCACTGTATTGGATCTCGTATCGCAGCGGCCGTTGTACAACTATTACTCAAGTAACACCAAATCAATTACAACGAACGACTGCTAGGACGTTAGATTTACTTATAGAAAACTTGCCAACTCTCAATGGACAATTCTTATGTGCATTTACAGCCTTAGATCGTACTCTCATAACCAATGCTACTAGGAAGCCTTATGGCGTTAATTGTACCACTCCGCGCACCGACACGCTGCCCTCAATTCCCACCGGCCAACATCATTTTACGGCAAAACTGTCGGTGCGCACCACCCAAGGGCCTGATTTCGTTGCCACCAACTTTACATTTTTCGACTGCAATACGTACAGCTCGTGCACGCAATGTGTCAGCTCCTCCTTCCCATGTGACTGGTGTGTCGACGGACACCGATGTACGCATGACACTGCTGAAAACTGCCGAAACGATATACTAGTCACCGGTGTCAGTAGAATTGGTCCCAGTTATCGCTCAGGGCCCGGCTTCTGTCCCACAATAAATTCAACGTCTGACGGCACAAACGAGATTTTAGTTCCATCCGGTGTAAAGAAAGCTATAAAAGTTAAAGTTCATATAATAGGTCAATTTATCGTCCAGACAAGGTTCGTTTGTCAATTCAATATAGAGGGGCGTGTGACTCATGTCAATGCTCAACTTCTTGCTGACACGATTTACTGTGAAGCCGTTGAATTTACTTACACATCGCGTGCTCCAAATATTACCGCTTCCTTCGCTGTTATATGGGGAGGATCGAAGCCTTTAGATAATCCGGATAATACTCATATTCTTATTTACCGTTGTAATGATATGGCAGATAACTGTGGTATGTGCCTCGCACTCCCAGAGAAGTTTGGATGTGGTTGGTGCCAAGGATCGGATCGATGCGAAGTTCAAGAACAGTGTGGTGTTCCTAGCGTATGGTTGAATCGTACCCAGACTTGCCCTAACCCAGAGATTCATTCGTTTCGGCCGCAATTAGGTCCCTGGGACGGCGGCACTAATATCACTATTGAAGGAATTAATTTAGGTCGTAATATATCTGATATTTATAACGGCGTTACTATTGCGGGTATCAAATGTCAGCCAATAATTGAACTTTATTTAAAAACGAAGCAAATCGTCTGTACCGTAGACGGACCGGGTGAAGAAGTGCCTCGAGATGGCCCTGTGGTCGTTCGCGTCGCGGATTATCGCGGAGAATCTAAACATCACTATGCATTTGTGAATCCAAAAATCAATTCTATTCAACCGAAATATGGTCCACAATCCGGAGGTACTAAACTTCGTATTACGGGTGAATATCTCAACGCAGGGAGTAACATACAAGCATTTATAGACGACTTGCCGTGCGCTATACTGTCTGTATCACACGAGGAAGCTGTTTGTAGAACTAGCCATTCGTATCAAATTAAAATGGGTACGTTGCGAATGCGTTTCGATAACGGTATGCGTACTTTAGAGCGAGAAAAGTTTGAATATATGGAGGATCCTATTGTTGCGTCCGTAGAGTCGGGTCCACCACTAACGACGCAAAGAAAACAACCCAAGGGTATTCCATCCGGTGGAATAAACATCAAAGTGACCGGACAGAATTTCCATACAATTCAATTTCCACAGATATACGTGTATCATGATAACCGACCTTACATCGCACCTTGCAACAGAGTTGATTTTCAATCGCATCTCATTTGTGAATCTCCAGGAATAGAAAGTGCTGGTCTCAATCTAGATCCGGATAGACCCTTAGAATTAGAATACGGTTTCAATATGGACGATGTTCAAAGTGTACAAAATCTGACTAGCAAAAGGGGCGAAGCATTCCTACTCTATCCCGATCCCCTTTATGAGAAATTCGACGAAGACGTAAAGTATTATAAGTCTGAATATTTAACTATAAACGGTCAAAATCTGGACAGAGCTTGTACTGAACTCGATGTGGAGGTTCATATAGGCGAAAGTTTGTGTAACGTGACATCACTGTCGCGGCATCAATTGACGTGCCGACCGCCTTCGCGAGATGAACTTCCAGACGGTATTGATACACCCGAAGTTGTAGTTAGAGTCGGACGTGCGCTCACGTACAAGATTGGTAAATTATCTTATTCATCGCAGGCTGGCCTCCAAGCCGCCATAGGCAAGCCAGCTTTAATAGGCATCGGCGTCAGCGCCGGTATACTCCTTTTGATATTTTTCGGATTTTTAGTTATGTATAGGAGAAAATCAACTGAGAATATTAGGGTATTAAAAAATATGCAAGAGCAAATGGATATTCTAGAATTAAGAGTAGCTGCTGAATGTAAAGAAGCGTTTGCAGAGTTGCAAACAGAAATGACCGATTTGACTGGAGATGTGACTGGCGGTATACCTTTCTTAGATTACCGTACGTATGCTATGAAAATATTGTTCCCTAACATCGACGACCATGCCGTCCTGCAATGGGAGCGCCCAGAGCTTATTAGAAAAGACAAAGGTCTCAGAATGTTTGGGCAGCTAATTATGAACAAAACATTCCTTCTATTATTTATTCGTACTTTAGAAAGCAATAGATATTTTTCAATGCGCGATCGTGTTAATGTAGCTTCTCTTATTATGGTTACTCTTCAGAGTAAGATGGAGTATTGTACTGATGTATTAAAGACATTATTAGCGGAGTTAATAGAAAAGTGTATGGAAGGAAAGAATCACCCCAAGTTGTTGTTGAGACGTACCGAGAGCGTCGCTGAAAAAATGCTGAGTGCTTGGTTCACTTTCCTGTTGTATAAATTCCTTCGTGAATGCGCTGGCGAACCTCTGTACCTGTTGTTTAGGTCGATGAAAGGTCAAGTCGACAAAGGGCCTGTAGACGCGATAACTTCTGAAGCACGATATTCCCTAAGCGAGGAAAAGCTCATTAGGCAGTCCATAGATTTCAAACCTATATCCGTTAGTGTGTCGATCTCGCAACAGACATTATTCGTTAGTGGTTTAGAGGCTACTACTGAAAACGTTCACGTTAAAGTTCTCGACTGTGATACGATAAGTCAAGTGAAAGAGAAGTGTTTAGACGCAATTTACCGTGCAACTCCGTACTCCCAGAGACCAAGTCGTGACGACCTCGACTTGGAGTGGCGCACGGGCGCCTGTGGACGGCTGATCCTCTACGACGAGGATAGCACTACTAAATGCGAAGGCGAATGGCGCAAGCTCAATACTCTTAATCATTACCGCGTACCGGACGGTGCTTGTCTTAGTCTCGTTGCTAAACAAAGTTCCGTATACAATCTGTCGAACATGGAGAAGAACGACAAGTCCCACACTTATGAAACACTCAACCGCGGTAAATACGGTTCGGCTAGTCCACCAGCCAGCCCCCTCAAATACGAACATGGCGGTGGTTTCAAATACTGGCATTTAGTGCGCCACCACGACGATGACGCACGCAAAGAGGGAGAGCGTGGCAATAAAATGGTCTCGGAAATATATCTCACCCGTCTTCTCGCCACCAAGGGCACTCTGCAAAAGTTTGTCGATGATTTATTCGAGACTATTTTTAGCACAGCGCACCGCGGCTCGGCGCTTCCTCTCGCTATAAAGTACATGTTTGACTTCCTCGACGATCAGGCGTTGCAGCACACAATCTCCGATCCGGAGGTGGTGCACACCTGGAAGAGTAATTCCCTTCCGCTACGGTTCTGGGTCAATCTGATTAAGAATCCTAACTTCGTTTTTGACGTTCACAAGTCCAACACGGTAGATTCTTGCTTATCAGTTATCGCGCAAACGTTTATGGACTCTTGCTCCACGTCCGACCACATCCTCGGTAAAGACTCGCCATCGTCCAAGCTTCTTTACGCGAAAGACATACCGGTGTACAAGGAGTGGGTGGAGCGTTACTATGCGGATATTAAGTTAATGCCAGCGATATCCGATCAGGATATGAATGCTATGCTCGCGGAGGAGTCGCGTCTCCACACTAAAGAGTTCAACACTAACTGTGCGCTGAACGAGCTGTACGCGTATGCAGAGAGGTACAACGAACAGCTGACGGTGACCCTCGAGGAGGACGAGTTCTCGCAGAAGCAGCGGCTCGCGTACCGCCTCGAGCAGGTGCACGGGCTGATGTCGCACGACTATAACGTGTGAGTGCCCGTGTGGGAGGCCCGTGAACCAACCCCACCGCCCTGTATATAAAGCCCCCGCACATATCTATGCTGGCAAATATTGTATATATTAGATAGTGTACAGTCATTAATATTGTAATTTTTGTATCATTTCTGCGGTCCGATGTCGTTTTTTAATTTTATATAATGAAATTTGTATTAATTTTACACGACGAGCTCGGCCGGCCGCGGTCGTGCCACAGTAAGCATCGTAATAAAAAATTGTGTATGTCTGTCTATGTGTGCTCGCGTCGTACGAGTTATTGTTACGTCGATCGGTGTAAAATGTGTGTCGCAAACGAAATCGCATGTGAGCTCGCCGGCGAGCGAGGCCGTCGCTCGCCGACGGGCGATTTTAAAATTTGTACTCACTACTTAACGAAATATCCGACAGTGATGCCCTGAACGATTCCAATAAATAAATATCGTCGAATATAAATATTTTGTTTGATTTGTCGGCGGTAGTGAGCAGCGCCATTGTCGCGCACGACGAAAGCCCCCGCGTCTCGGCAGCTGTCGGCAGGGTGAGCGCGGTACGGCCATGCCGCCTCGTCTCGCTAGCTCGCGGAACCCTTGTCGGTCGCGTCACTCAACTGTGGTGTCCAGCACGTCACATCTCATATCACCAATCATGTGTATGTCGTTGCGTTGAGGCACGTCGCCGGCCCACGAGGGTTGTTCGCGCGCCGCGCGGCGAGACGGTCATGGATGAACCTACGCGGCCCTGCTGTTTCAGCCGGTACGTGCGGATCGTGGCAAGAACGACATTCGCGGTCGTCAACAACCTTTACTGCATCCCCGCTTACGTGGTGTGGATGATGGTGCTGCGCCTCGTCAGACCCTTGTTCGCCCCCCTCTATTGGAAGATTGAAGGACTCATGTATCACTGGCTGCTGGCGATGGTCTCCATGTGGTCCTGGACGGCTGGATATGAAAGTAAGTCATTTTGTTGTTCGGAGACGGCGCGCCAATATCACACAATATCCGACCGGCTAATGTTCGGTTCCATAAGCCTCTTAGTGGATATAACTACGTTTAATTTTGAATAGTGTAATTAGCATCTGTGTGGTAACGTTCAGATTGTGTTTAAGATAAGTAAAAAGCGTATAGAAGCTTAAAAACTTTTACCATTGTTCTTTATGGTCCGCATCGTTGAAAAAAGGTATGCATAAGAGTTTTGTCACGTGGCGCGCCTCTCATAATATATTATAATGAGCTCTAAAAATTACCCTACCTATGTATGTATGAAGATAACTACCCGAATGTTGCTACAATGGGTAATATAAAACTGAATTAAAATTTGTTACGTATTAGTAAATTCCGCTTGCATTACGACTATACTTTCAAGGAACTTATTAAATCGGCGGTAACTCGGCGGACGTGAATGCATTGTATTAGGTGTACTTATATGTAAAGCAACCGGATATCAGAACAGAACCCTAACCGACGGTTAATGTAAACTTGTGTAAGGTACACTTATTTCAAGAACGATTCCTGCGACAAAGGTAAGTACAAAACTTGTTACCTATACTTTTAATTGGATACTGGTTAAGACTTCGCAATTTGAACAAACTCTCAATTTGACGTCTATAACATAGCTGCCATGAAGTCATCAATGGTCTGAATCAACCAGACGTTACTAAGCTGTTTATTTTATATAACTTGCTATCTCGCATACTGGATTAATTTATATTTAACGTCTGGTCTGGCATCATATTCTTAATAAGACAACAGTTTTACTTTTAAACTATACTATCTTATCTTTAGATTTACGAAATCATTTAGGAAATATTCAAGATTGCTTCTGTGACCACTTAAAATTGGTTAAGTAAACGCTGTTATCATAAAGTAACTCGTATTATTATTCTCGCACATGCGTTAAGAACACCCTGACTGATGTCTCTATAGTAGTGTTCAAGACTTATGTATGATTCATTGGATCAGGTGACACGTCAGGGGCACATGTTGTTTGCAAAGTGACGCAACACACAGCATCTACAGAAAAACTACGTAATCCGTTAAATGGCCAATGAATTTGAAATAGCTTCATTCACGCGACTGCAAGCTTAATCGCGTTGTAAAAGTGTAAGTAAACACGTCTGGCGACAACTAAACGGATTACCAACCAATAATTTCTAGATAATACGCCTATGTAATAATTATGTTACTCAATAGTACAAATTAAGTTTCGCATGTGGCGACTACGTCAGCTAAGTAATTGATTTTCGAATGAACAATAGTGTTTCGAAACGTTCTGGTTGCGAGTGGTCGGAGACCGGTCGTGGATGGCGCGCGCTGTATTGACCTTATGCGGCGGCGTAGTTTATGCGCGGCCGCCTGAGGACGGTCGATGACCGTCGCCGCCCGCGCGCAGCCCCCGCGCTAGGAATGCCACCTCCCCCCACGTCATGTCACGTTGCATTTCGAGTGGCGAATTTGCATGTTGTTGTCGAGTCAGCGTGCTCACGATCGACATTTCAAGCTACCGAGATTTTACACGTGGTGAAAGCACGTGAAAGTACGATGCTAGATCGTTTTTCACGAAGCGGTTAACCGATTTAAATCATCTCTTGATACAGTTTTTAGATTGATGGTTTAGTAACAAATAAGTAGATTCGTCTAGCGCACTTTCGCTTCTGGGTTATTCAAAGAGAGAGAAAATGATAAACAGTTTCACTATTAAATCTATTTTGATAATAACGTCTGCCAGCGCATAATAACTTCAGAACGATACGAATCTTATTAATTCCAGTCTCCAAACTTGTCCTGACACATCGTCGGCCCATTGAAATTCCGTTCACACCAGACCTCCGGAGACAAAATTAACATTGAAAGACTTAACACAAACAAATGATATTCAGACGGTGTCCACCTACAATCATTATTGGTGGATTGCGTAGTATCATTCTCGGAGTTATAAATTCCTTTTGGTACATCCTTCGATTGTGGCGGTTCGCGTTTCAAATTGAGACCTTCCTGCATAAATCAGGCGGTGGGTGCGTGCGACAAACATCTTGATGGGAAATGTCCCCAACATGGCGAAAATGCCGTCCGTGGAGATTGAGGCCACCACGCCAGATGTATGCACGTGAACTCGTATTACTATTCACACGCATCTGCAAACCTGTCTGTATTTATGGTTGTAACGCAATGGTTTACATACTGCTCCAGTAATTAAGAACTGTGTTATACTAGATATTAACACGCAATGCTGATTCAATCGTATAAAAACATTGGTTGTATGTTTTCATTTGCTGTTTCTTTCCATAACCATAGCATAGCTTTATCATGCTGTACCTAGCGTAGTGGTGTGTTTCACATTAGTTATTCAATAAATCGAATGTGTATCCTTACAAAATATAAGTACATATTATTTTCCATTACAAAATGTTCATTTGCCTCGTTTGCTGTAGACAGTTATTATATTTTGACATTGTACTCACGCGATTTTGAAACACGATTGATACAACAAAATTGAATGAAATAGCTCTGAATGACCATCATCATGAAAATATAACCGGTATGACATTGGTTCAGTCACACGCCAAAATAACAATGGTCTTACGATGAGTGACATCATTTCCTTGTTATATCAGATTTGTTCTATAATTCTAAGTGTAAAAATGTTTCTGAACTGTACAACCCAGTTACTGATTAACACGATAGCCCTTGGTAAGACTGGTTGTCAGACTTTTGGGCTTTTGACTACCCATAATGACTAACGATCTACGAATGATATCGGGCCCTCGGGACCAGCGGCGTAACGTGCTCGACGCGGTTACAAATATCAGATGGTTTGGTATAAAAACAAAGTGGTTTGACATGACATAATCGAAAGAACTTTTTAGAATGTTTCGCGATTCCGGGCTTACGCATGATTGAGTTCAATAAAGTTGTGATAGTGAAAATAAAAAGGTATTTATTCTCTTGAATTACTAGTATACTGGGCGAAAACATTTCGTTTTAATGACTGAAAGCGTGTCTAGGTAGTATTGGAATCATGGAAACAAAATATAGTAGCTAACTTCTAATAGTACCTACTAGGTACATATTAAAACTTGTCTACCTACTTTTAAAAGTTTCTAATGATAAATGATATTTATTTCTGTAAATTGATTAAAAAAAAAACCGGCCATGAGCGTGTCGGGCCACGCTCAGTGTAGGGTTCCGTAGTTTCCCGTCCGTCACAATAAGTGTTCCCACGTACAATTCTATAATACCCGACCCAATGTAATAAGTACCTACAGCGCCATCTCTCGGGGAATTGGATTACTAATTAATACATACACGTGCCAGAAGTTTTCGGTGGTAATTTTGGATTGCGAGAACCGATTTTAATAAATCTTTTTTTTTTTGTTTGAAAAAAGATACGTTCAGGATAATAAAATATGTAAACGAAGTTAAAAAAAAATGCTTGCATATACGATTATACTACGAACTTAGTCCAGAAATAATTTTGTACAACTTTTTGTCTTTTTTGTACAAAAACTGTTGTTTCTATCAAGTTCAAAATAATTTTCCTAGAAAGTCCTTATAAAGTTCTACTTTTCAGATTTTTTTCATATTTTCTAAACTTATGGTTCAAAAGTTAGAGGGGGGGGGACACATTGTTTTTTACTTTTGGAGCGATTATTTCCGAAATTATTGACATTATCAAAAAATGATTTTAGTAAACCCCTATTCATTTTTAAATACCATTACAACAATATATCACACGTTAGGGTAGAAATTAAAAAAAAAAATCACTTACCACTTTACATATAGGGGGGCTACCCTAATAAAACATTTTTTTCCAATTTTTATTTTACCACTTTGTCGGCGTGATTGATATACATATTGGTACCAAATTTCAGCTTTCTAGTGCTAACGGTCACAGAGATTAAGCGAGGACGGACAGACGGACGGACGGACGGACAGACAGACATGGCGAAACTATAAGGGTTCCTAGTTGACTACGGAACCCTAAAAACACTAAACCTCAACCGTCACAACGTCAAAATCTTCGTCTTTTATCACGTAATCTTAAACCGTATGATATACCTAAGTTTAGATGGTATGGTTGGAAAGAGGGTGATTACGAAGTTGACGTCTAATAGAGAAGTATGGAAGAAAAAGACATATTGCGCCCACCCCTAATGAATTGGGATAAGGGCAGGGAATTTTACCAGATAATTTATTATCTAAGTAAATATTAGACTTTACTTATAAGTAGGTGAAGCAAAATTAAGGAGGTAGTAATAATATTACAACTAGCTGACCCGGCGAACTTCGTACCGCCTCAGAATTAAATATGTAATGTGACAAAGTTCAATAGACTCGTGGCGCCATCTATTATTTAAGTTATTGTTGTTTTCCTCGGGAGCAGCACTTTTTTCGGGATTAAAGGTACCCTATGTCCGTTTCTGTACACCTGACAACGTATATGTAAAATTTCAGGATGATCGGTTCAGTGGTTTATGCGTGAAAAGGTAACAAACGTACTTTCGCATTTATAATATTAGTTAGGATTTGATAAAAATAGTCCTTTTATGCAGCAGCGTAAGCAAGCCTGTACCTAAACCATTTTAGTACCCTCAATTGAGATCTAAACTCATGTCTAAATAAAAGTGCGCTGTTAGATTTTCAACCCTCGGCTCAAGGCTGAAAGTTGAAAATCAAACAGTGCAATATATTCAGGCATTGAATTTGGTGTTGTCTAGTGTTATTGAAAACGGGCATAATTGCATTTGTCTACTTACACGATTGTGAAATTACCTAGTAGGTAACTAAACATGCTTAGGTACACGACTTAACTGCTTAGCATAGCACTTCATTGTACAGGCGCCAGCACATCAAGCTACTACAATCTGTCAAATTTATTTAATAAATTTTCAACTTTATCGCTAAGGCATGAGGTTCAAAGTTGATTAGGAACATTTGACAGTTTCGGGTAGATAGATGTGCTGGCGTCTGTATCTACACCAATTTGTCCACGCGTGTGTACAAATTACTGAAATGGTCTAAAATCAAACCAGCTGATATCAACAACCGAGGCAGACTAACAAGACGTCGAATCTAATTATAGATGTATTATTTTTCCATCATGCATGATTCATGCATCCTGCATATGAACGGAGAGTAAAGTACGATATTATATGTATATTTTATGTCTGAATCATCTTCCGGTCACTCAATGGCGCCAGTTTTTTATATTGGCTTTATTTACCCATTAAGTAGGTAATAGTTTCAAACTGGTTCGATTTCCGTCGGATTATGCAGAAAGTTGGTCTAGACCCGTTAGTTAATTTTATTACCACGAAGGTGTATCTCAGCGTAGATAGTGTTATGCACACTGAATAAAACTGAACTATAAAAATGTCAAGTCACATAAAAGGCACTTTTGAAAGTTGATTCTACCACAATTGATTCTAGTTGCCTCCTTCCAAAAGGTAGTTTCGTATGGAGAAAAATGGGCGAGAAACTCCACACTGTTAACACACTGAAAGGTCCAGGAGAGACAGTTTGTAAAAAATCCTATAAGAAAACCCTTTAGCACTTTCCAGCCGGGCATTCTCCAACCAAAGAATACCTCGAGTTCTACAGCTGCGCCCGGCACCACTGGACATTCGTTATATCTATGTATGTATAGTTATAATATATTTTACTGTGCCCTCTTCCACCCTTCTTATCATGTCCTGATAACGTCGTGATAGTCGACAGTACATAGCCCTCCAAGCATACCAAGTGTACCATACAAGGAAAAAAGGATAATATAAATAGTGATTAGGTCATGCATGCTCTTTATGATTCAAAAATAAGTTTAGTCAGTGCTCGCAATTTTTGAAGTGAAAACTTCTTTAGCGGCGTTGCACACTTTTTGTAATGGGTAAAAAATGTTAAACTCGCGTCGCGGCGCCAACCGAAGTGAACCAAGTGAGACACGATAATGGATGGATGGGTGGGACGGTGACGGTGACGGTGATGGTGGACGTGGACGTGGATGGATGAATGGATGGACAGCTGATGGCTCGACCGTCTGTGTAGTAGCCACACTGCTGTGTATTCGTAAAATTCTTGTACCTATATAAAGTGTTTCAAAAAATGGAAATTGAACAAAGTGCATCGATTAATGAAAAAAGTGACGCAGAAATAGTGAAAAAAACTTAGTTATATTAATTCAATTAATAATTGATTTATTTCAACGTTAATATTCAAGTTTTCACTTCTGCCGGCACTCCCGGAGTCCAACCCGTCTTTTTTTAACAGACTATGTTGTCACACTGCTGGACAAAGGTCTTCCTCCATATCCCTCAGGTAGATACTTTCCCTTTTCATGAGCTTCCTCGCCAGCCTTCGCAGTAGGTAATACTAGAAACGCGTAGAGATCATCTCGTCACCTCTTTGACTACCAACTAGATGCATTTCTCCCAACCCCAATATTGTTAAGAGTCAGGTTGCCAATCCAATCACCTGCCTTGTCGCGCCAAACAACCGATTATCCATTTTTACAAAATATAATTTCCTTTGCTCGACTCGACACTTTGTTAGTAACCTACCTATCGGAATAATGTTCAAACAATACCTATAAGACTAAGGGCTGCTTTCTCAATCTACAGATAACTTTTATTCGTGGAATAAAATTGACGTCGTGACAGTTTTTGTATGGAAGAACTGTCAAAAATTTAAAATTATTCCTCCGATAAAATTATTTTGCGTTGGAAAAATCAGCACTTAGTATTATGATATGATTAGGGCCGAAATAAAGATATTGCTCATCTGTGACTCACATAGATTGATTGCTTAATCTTCATTATCTGTTTAAACATGTATGATGATAGGTACCGAAATACAGATTAAATACCAACCGTTTTAAATATGGCAGATTCCTACAATATTCGGACCTTTATTGGTTAAAATTAAGACTATATCTTTGCTAATAATGAAGCAAAGACCTCATAGTTTTGTATAGTAGACCCTCCCAAATCGTAGTAGCTATTACAGCTAAAATTAGCTTACGCATCTATTTATATGCCCAGTTTGACAGTAAAAAATGGCATAACGTTTCGTTTGCTTATAGGAACCGAGCATTAGTTACTGACACACATTTACTACAGGGCTAAGAGCAAAGCTGACTAACTAAAGTACCCACATAAAACAGACTTGGCAAATAAATAACGTACAAAGTAAAGCGCAACATTTTTATTCAGTAGTAAAATTAAATTCCGTGAAACATGTCTCATAAAATCAAAACATTCACTCTTCCGCATGCACCTAGGCTAAAAGCACCCTATTTTCATTTCAGAACGGAACACAATTCATGAATTTATTATCAACTACCGCTGCATCTAGATAATTTCTAGTTTCCCTCAGTACATCAACAGAGATGAGAAACTGTATTATTTCCTGCAATTACATTTACAACGGAGATGCAATCCAGATCTGTTTCCGTTCAGAAACGTAGCTAACTGCTAACTCACATACAGCCGAGCATGTTATATACGCGTCCTCGTTCTAAAACAGTCGTTTCTGTGCGTCAAGGACGTTCGCGTTGTGTCGGTACACGTACTGAGAGATCGTGACAATTCGTGATAGCGACTTTTCTCAATTGAAACAAGTGTATCGTTCCGTATATTGCCGCGCCAACGATCTTCCCTCGTACCGAAGAAAACATGTACTGTAAACTTGTTCTAGATGCGATCTCTTGGTACGCGGGTACGTAAGCTAACTACGGAGGTAACAAAGAACTGGTTTGCGCCGCGGTTTTATGGGCCATCTTTCAGTGAGGCTGGAGAGCAACTAATTTTAGAGTCGCCCGATCGCCGTTTAATGAGCACTTAACTTCGTCTTTGACTTTGAATGCCGAAGTTCCTGTTGCTTTAAATATTGTTTTAGGTTAGGAACTTATAATATAAGGATGCCTTATAGCCTATAGAAATTGGCTTAGGTACGGCAATTTATTTCTATCTATTTATTATTATTTATTTATTTTATTGCTGAATGGGCCCGCTCTTGACCTCGATCACGCCTGATGGAAAGCGATGGATGAGGTCTATGATGGAACGAGCGTGCCCAGAATATGCCTATGGCACTGGAACTCCCACGCTTCGACGAACACAGCAGGCTGCTTCAAACTTCTGCAGGCTGCTTTGGTTTGCTGTCTGTATACAAACGTATTCGAACTCATTTTTGTTATCATGAATGTAATGAGTCGAGAGTTACAAACAGCGATAAGAAAAACACCTGTAATTTAGGTCCGCTTATTTATCATCCCGTAGGATCTTAATTAAACGGCTGCCAACTTGATACTTCAACGGCTAACAGTAAAATACCCATCACAAACCATTTCTAATAATATGAAACACGTAGCTGCACTTAAACTACCTGCTGTCTGTCTAACAAAGGTAAAAATAAACTACAAATCTCTAACAAAGAGTATCTATATCAACCGTCTTTTTATTTCTCTCTCGACTCGAAAAAAGTATCGTACAGCATCAGTTTCAATATAAAACTCGACGTCAAACATTAACTTGAGACATGTGCGTACATTAGTACACCACAAAAGCACTAGAGCAGAGCGAGTTCTTGCAATAAAACCACATTGGCCGTGTGTTGTTGTCTGTCCGACTTTCTAACCAATTGGACGGCGCATATTGTAGTGTGTGTGTTCGTATACGTATTAGGACCATTGTTTGGCCCGGTATAGTATCCGTATGGTATGTCTGATCATGTTTTTTGAAAGTACGAAGATGGACTGAGGCATTTTTGAATTTTAAAAGCGAAAGTGCGAAGGGCTTTGGGCCCAGATTTAACTGCGTTGCTAAATAAGGAAAGTTGCAGTAAGGAGGTGTGTGGAGTTCCGAAACCGGTGTGCCTTTCCGTACGAATTATTAACTGGGACCTTATGTCTCAGACATAAATGGGTGGTTTAAGTCCTGTAATAGTCAAGATTAGGCACTCTTCATTTCACGCATTTCACATTTGGGACTTCAGGAGGCGACACTTTGGAATTTAGATATCTAGCTATTTTCGATAAGTAAGTAGGTTTTGGCATTAGAATTCGCATACTTAATTAAACCAAGTGGGTTGAACACGCCTGGGAAGCATTTGCAATCAAATTCAAAACTTCAATCGTTTTAAACAGAAAGCTTGATTCTAAATAGTGTAACCACGAATGCATCTGAACTCCGGTCCAAAATCCCGTCGTGCAATATGGGCAATATGGTGTAATTATTTCCCGAGCACCCGCTTCAAGCGCTTTAACAGGAATTCCAAGCATTAAACATTCAAACTAAAATCCGCTTCATAAATACGGGTCTTATCCTAATACCCTTTCATTATAATTGTTTGCGTTCGTATTACTCAGAAGTGACGAAAAGGGTATGAAATTAATTGGTGAAGGCTGACTCATTTCACAACAGATTTCTTTAGACGAAGTCAGGGCTGCTACTGCCGGAATGAAAACGAACTAAGTGAAGCCAGAAAAGATGAATGACTGCTAACAAGTGATGTGTTACTTAAGTATTAATTGACTGATCAAGTTCCAAGAACCTGAACGACTAAATTCGTCCGAAATCTGGCAAGTAGCAACCCTAGCGATTCACTTAGTCAACCAACAAGTTAGTCGTCACCACGTGTTTATTTAATAACCTATATTTGCTTTACTTTGAAATAAGGAAATGGCGATCGAATTTGCTTCCTTTCATGGTGAATAAGCATGTGATTTGTTTATATTAGTTTGTAGGTACTTAGATAAGATTTAAATGTAATCATTTACACTATTCAATTTAGATATAACTTGCACGATAGCTTTTATTATGGCTTGGTTTGCGTGTACTATAGGTAGAGCACTGCCTATCCCTTCGAGGTTTACAGGCTTATGTTATGTTAGCGTATAATTCGAATAGATGTAGGTACCTACTATAACTAGTATAAGTTATAATTAAGGATAAAGTAAAGGTATTCCAATTCGGAGATGAATAAAAATAAACTTATTTGAAACTGATGTTTTTTTTTTTAACACTATACTATTACTTTGTGATCAGTGATACATTGAATGAAGTAACTTACCTCCTAACTAGGTACCTACTAATATGTTTTCCTTTTCTTCACCTCGAAGCAACTTGATTGTGCTACGAGTTCACTATAGTTCAAGTATAGGAATTTGAACTTTCAACCTCACGACTGCTATTATCTTTAGTTGTTAGGCTTATGGTAGAGTAGCTTATGGTCATAAAAATAAATCTTTATTCTTTGTATTTATTATTAAAGCTGGATGTAAAAAATAGAGGTTCCATCATAGACCTCATCCATCGCTTTCCATCAGGCGTGATCGAGGTAAAGAGCGTCCCCATTCAGCAATGAAGAAAAAAAAACTCTAAATATCTTACCGTGAAAACTTAGGTGAAGTGAGCTGTCAATCCCTAGAAACAGGTGAAATGACAGCTCAATTCAAGCGCGCTTCATCTATTTTTTCACGATGAGATTTTTACAGAATAGATAAGCTAGTGTTTGTCATCATAAGTGGCCATCGATAAGTAATCCCAACGGCTAGATTGTTGGATTTGCTTGGCCATAATCTAGAAAACTATGTGAAGTAGGAATCATCTCAAGAGCATCTAAAGCGTGGTTTTGCCTGTACCACTAGTCAAACTGAACGAAAAGGAGTTGGTAGTTAAGTATGTAATAGCATACAGCAGGAATACCTAGTCATTTGGATAAAGCAAAATTCTTTAGTTCATCAGTTTATTGGAACATTTATTTGTACCTACAGTCGCCAGCAAAATTGCATGGGTACCTTAGTGTCTATTTTCCCGTGAACGTTTGAATTCAAGTTTTCGAAAATAAACTAGATGGCGTTGGTTTCTTCACAACTATGACTAATTTACGAAACGTAAGTAAGGAGTTAGGAAGAAACGAAGGAGTTACAAGGCTAATACATTTATCTAATTATTACATTACAATTACCAGCATACCTAGCTTAAATGATAAAAATAATAATAGAAACCGATAGGAATATATTTATTAAGCTAACGAGTGGGTATTTTAATAATTAATTTAATATTCGAATTGGTAGGTACTGGTAGTTACATAGCAACAGGAAAAATTAGCAGATTCATCGCAGGTAAACAGGCTCGCCTTGTGGGCTCGCAAAAAAAGGCACTATAAAAAATCATAGAGGTTTATTTCTTACAGTTTATTATTCAAATTTAATAGTCAGTTTATTAAATATTATAGGTATAACATTATAATATTATGAAGTTATTGAGGCGATAGCTTAAGTATTCGTTTCCAAAATCGGAAAGAGGATTGAAGCTTATGTAACCTCAATAAAAACAAACAGGAGACCAGGTTATTTTATTACAAAGGTCAAGCGGATTAAATGGATACTAAATAAGTAGGTTAATAACTACAAAATTGCACAAAAACATATCAAATGGTTAGTAGGCAACATAAAAAACTAAAAACTATGTTGTTTAAACTTAAAGTGTTCATAACTTTTTAAATTATTAAAAATACGTAAGTTATAGTTTATACACACATAACCAGGTCTCCAGTCAATATAAATAATATTATCTAAGTATAATTATTTAGCTCGTAGCTACGTAACCACTTGTGTATCGCGTATTATTTCGACGCCACAAACATAAGCGTCCGTGTTCAATGGACTTAAAAGTTTTTTCATCTGTAAAGATGACATTACTCCAATCGAAGTTTATGTGATCCAAAGTGAACTGTAATCTTGCCCTTTTATGGTTTTCCGTGAGCAAGGGTTTCACAGCATGCCTCCGCGGCACAAATTTTGACGCGGCTCCGTGTCAAAACTTGTGTCAAATAAACCAGCATAGGTAGTGGTTCGGCGGCAGAAATCCATTTTCTTCATACTGCCTTATCATGGTTTGATGCTGCAATGTGTTTTATAAGTCGTGGTCTACCAGTTCTTTGATGGTGTTTCAAAGAACCCTCCTCTTCAAATCGTCGTACTCAAAGAACAACTGTTTTTCTCTGCAACAATAAAACAGAAATATATAATACCCAATAATGATTATTATGTAGTATAGTAACAAAAAAAATAATGCAGTTTTTAATATAAAAGTGTAAAAATAAAACCACTTACGTTTACACCGGTCTCTGGCTATTTCTGACAAGTTTTTGGCTTGATTATTCAAAGCAATTATTTGAGCTCTTGTAACGAAATCAATATTATAACTCGTGCTCGTTTTGGTAAAATAAGTAATCCGCCTGATCATAAATAAAAACTGAACAACAGGCACTCGAACGAGGTAATCGAAATGAACTTAGCGAACGATCAATTGAGCTGTCATAAATCTTCGATCTAAGTATTATTCATACCACCTACCAATTATTTATAAATCCATATTTAACCTACCCTCCCAAGTTTGAAAACTAAAACTTAGAAAATCAGATACCTACCTACTTATAAATTGATATTCAATTTTAACATAGTAGGTTAATAATTAGGATCAATTTTCTTTAAAAGAAACTATTAATTATAAATTGTTTGAATGTTTTAAGAGACAAAAAGAAACTGCAAAAATATTTTATCATATAAAGCAAAGCAACGCCATCTAATAACAGCATAAGTAAATTTTGTTAGTCGTTAACTGGTTTTACGCGAGATGGCGTCATTTCTCGCTTCATACGATTTTGTTTCTGTACTACCCATGCACTTTTGCAGCCTACTGTACCTTGGTACCTGGTCTGGTACCTTTCATAACTATCTTTCGTCTACCTACTAGTATTCATCGCAAGTAGTCATTCCAAACTTATGGATTAACATAATTATAATCCTATTGAATCATCAAGCTACGGCTTTAAGGCATCCTGGCAACAAACACAGGGAGCAGAAAGGAAACTGCGAAGGTAGGTGCACAATTATAGTATATTATACTATTATTATGACATAAGATGACATAACACAAAAAGCTTAGCTTCGCTACAAGTAACGTCATCACCCTTCTGAACTTCTTCTAATTTATTTGGGGTCGACGCAGGATGCCTGTCTTCCACACATTTCGACCAGCCGTCATCACACTAGGTCGGTTGTAGGGTGGTGTCGTATTATGCATCATGCTGACATGACATGTCCTGTAACACATCTCCTCATGATGCCTCATGATGACAATAACATAATCAGCCTATAATGTTCCCACTCCGAGGACACATGACACAGGCCTCTCTTCGAGAGGGAGGCAATAATACCTCATAATACGAGAACTAAGAGAGATAGATAACTGTGTATGAACAGGGGCCGTTCATACACAGTTATTCTATCTCTCTTAGTTCTCAGCTACCTCTACGGGAGCATGACCTCACAATGACAGCTTGAAGATAATGATGGACGATGGATGCACCATACAGTCAGTTTCTTCTAACTGCGTCATAATAAGGTGGCATATAAACAGATGACAACGGCCACGCATATTGTCCAGTACAAAACACGTGTTGGGTACAATAGCTTGTTTTGATTCGATAATTCTTTGTACCTACCTACTGGCACGTTTTGAATGTATAGGTAGTCTTCTTTGTACCTAGTGGCAGTCTTGACACGTTTAGAATGTAGACTTCTTACAAGTGAATGATGGATAGACTGACAGATTTTTGAGAAAGACGAAGAAGGTGTAAAAATATTATTGAGCCAATAAAAGCTCCAAGCCATTAGAATTACATTTAAACAAAAAGGAATCATGTTATGTATATTGACTCTTAGAGGGTAGTCAAAGAGTCAATATATTGTACGGAATGTAAGGGTCTGTTAGTTGAACTGATCATTTGAAATTGAGAAATTGTCAAACTTTAGAATTACATAAGGTGAAAGCCCGCAAAATTCCAAACTTCCAAATTTTTTGCAAAGAAATTTAGCTAAAAAAGAAAGTATAAGTAATATACTATTACCTATAGCTCAATTAGCTTTTCAATATCTTTTCTATACCTAAACAAAACACACTGAAGGCGATATAACTTAGCCTATCGCAGTCCATTGCTGGACATAGGCCTCTTCCAGGCTGCAGCATAACATCCGCCTTCCGCATCTTCTAGTCAGTCCCAGACAGCTTTTTAAGGTCACCAGTCCTTTTAGCTGGGGGGCGTCCCACACTACGTGAAAAGGCGAAAAGTAAACCTAACTAAGCACCCAACTCAATTAGCATAAAATAAAACAGATGCGTCTCTTATCGCTTATTTTAAAGCCACTGACAAACTTGAACTTGAAAGTATTTGTCAGTACACACTTGTGAAAGAGTCTGTGTTCATTTCTTTAAATATTTACTTTGAACTTCGTTGTACCTACTGTAGTATTCTATAACAAGATGTTTACTTGACGGACAAACGCATTCTTATGTTTGTTGGAAAAGTTACTAGAAATTTGTTGAACCAATTCGAGAAATAGTGGTTTGTTCACGATTGTTGTGCATGTTTAGGTACGTTGAGTAAGGTAGAATGCATTTGAATGAAAATAGGATATAGGTATATATATTTTTTTGTTAGCCTATACTGTCCCACTGCTGGGCAAAGGCCTCTCCCAAATGCTTCCAGGAAGTCTTCAGAATATACAGGTTGAAATTGAAAACATGCGACAAAACGAAGTGGGAGATTGTACTCATCATTATGAACAACTTTTACTATGGGCGCAAACATGAAATCGCGAAAAAAAATCAGCTGTTCCCTACATTTTGACGAGTTATAAGAACATAAAATAATAATTGTTGTTATCCTATACTGTCCCAACGCTGGGCAAAGGCCTGTCCCAAATCCTTCCAGGAAGTCTTCCCGCGCCACCACAGAATTACCTAATAGTACTAGACGGCGCCATCTCGAACCAGCTCGCGCGATACACGTACACGTCCAGGTCATCTTGCCATCTCTTTATGCTGGCCCGGTCTCGGCGGTGCCGTCATCTTCAGGCACCCATTGTGTGGATACCTACCCAGTGTCAGTGCATGCGGCTGATTTGACCCGCCCAGTCCCATTTGAGCCTTGTTATTTTAATCAAAATTAAAAGTCATTTAATCAAATTAGTCTTGTGAGAATCGGCACTTTTTAAACGTCAAAATTACTTATGACAGTCGACCAAAACGGCCGCTCTTTACCAATTCCTAGTGCTTTAGATGGGAAGAAGTGGCGCAACACTGTCTTAAAAGTACCTGATTATATACAATATTTATTTTATAACTAACGTTCTTATGTTCCAACATAAGAACTAGGGGTAGGTAGGTAGATCGGTACGTATGAATGATTGGGCCTTAGCTATATCAATGTACCCAATGTTCTCTTCAATTTAAAATATCTACCTATCTACCCACTTTTTTAAAATAACCGTTGCTGTTTTCACGTCTGAGTTATTTACAACTCATTGTTTAAACATAACTTATTTTAACACTTTCAATTATCAATCAGTTCTACCGTATTGAGCCCTGAAGCGTGACCATGGTTGCTTTAAAGGGCTTTAAAGCTCTGCAAAAAATAAAACAATAAGATCTGCAATAAGTGCGAAATGATCCGTGATAACTAGACGCGTTTTAATTGGAATTCCTATACTTGTTTACATTCACAATCCTTTGTTGAGGATTTCATGTTTTGCTGATTTTTCAAACGACCGATAATTTTTATTCGAAGAATAAAATTGACTTGATTTTGATTGATTTTTGATATTGAATTCAGCCCTAAATCAAGTAAACAAAATTTTATAATTATAGTCATTTCATCATTGATAAAAAGACGGGTTGCACTCCGGGAGTGCCGGCAGAAGTGAAAACTTGAATATTAACGTTGAAATAAATCAATTATTAATTTAATTAATATAACTCATTTTTTTTCACTATTTCTGCGTCACTTTTTTCATTAATAGATGCACTTTGTTCAATTTCCATATTTTAAACACTTTATATACACGAATTTTACGAATACACAGCAGTGTGGCTACTACACAGACGGTCGAGCCGTCAGCTGTCCATCCATCCATCCATCCACTTCCACTTCCACTTCGACTTCCACTTCGACTTCCACTTCGACTTCCACATCGACTTCCACTTCGACTTCCACTTCGACTTCCACTTCGACTTCCACTTCGACATCCACTTCGACTTCCACTTCCTTCCACTTCGACATCCACTTCGACTTCCACTTCGACTTCCATTTCGACTTCCACTTCGACTTCGACTTCCACTTCGACTTCGACTTCCACTTCGACTTCCACTTCGACTTCCACTTCGACTTCCAATTCGACTTCCATTTCCACTTCGACTTCCACTTCGACTTCCACTTCCACTTCCACTTCCATCCATCCATCCATCCATCCATTGTGTCCGTGTGTCACTTCGCTTCGGTTGGCGCCGCCGTAGAAAGAGGGGTGGGGGGGGGGGGGGGGGGGGGGGGTGAAATCTCTCCTGACGGTCACGTGTCCTGACGCGATGTCCTGACGCGAGTTTAACATTTTTTACCCACTACTAAAAGTGTGCAACGCCGCTAAGGCCCATTACGCACTGTCGACTGGTCGCCTGCGACTCGGTCCCTCTCGGCGACCAAAACATAGGCATCTTCCGGCGACCAAGTGCGTAAACACCTGTGTAAACTATAGTAAGTCACAGTCGCCGCCGACCGAGTCGCCGGCGACCAGTCGACAGTGCGTAATAGCTCTAAAGAAGTTTACACTTCAAAAAACCCATTTCATTATTGAAAATAAAGAATCAATTTGATTACATTAGATTATCATTCTTTTGCTCATTAAAATTTATCTGAGAGTATTATACGATAAGATCGATTTGCAGAATTAGAAAATGTACCAGACCTTAGTATCTACCTGTTTTACTTAGTTACTTCAACTGAACCAATTCTTTCATTATTGTTATAACCTACAATATTATTTACAATATTTACCTGTTAAAACTACGTCCGCCTTACGTCTGTCGTAGTCTGACAACCAGTCTTACCAAGTGGTATCGTACCTATTACCCAGTAACTGGGTTGTGGTCAGATAGGCAGTCGCTCCATGTAAAATACTGGTATTCAGCTGCATCCGGTTAGACTGGAGGCCGACACCAACATGACAAGGACAAGGCTAGGCAGATGATGATGACCTGTTAAAACTACTTGCATTTTAACTGTACCTATTTAAACTCCTTTTGTATTTCTCATCAGCATTAGTCACTGAGTTTCATCGAAAACTAAGTTAACTCACTTTACCGATGACGAACGCAAGTTTCAGAATATTTTGTTTTTACTCATTAACATTAAAAGGTGTTCTCAAAACTTGTTGTAGCTTGTTGTGTCTTTTGTTTTCTCGTTAAACTTGTTGATTACCGTGTAAAATATGCAAATGGATTTAAGGGCTACGGTATCTTATTATGAAATCTTGACCGTTGATTGGTGAACTTATTAATTTAGGCAGAATAATAAGTTGGAGAAATATATATTTCGAAACTTGCTCTAATTTTTCATAGGAATAAGTATAAGTGTACCAATCAAGTGCTTATTAGGCGTGAACTCGAACCAACTATTGTTATTGTTACTGACACTCATAATAGACACAACACCTATTAAAACCGATATATTGTGTGAAAATCTGACCATGTAAACTTAGTTGAAATGAGCTACCAAAAGTGTGAATAGCTTCTGGCTTGAGGTGGAATGACAGCTTACTTCACCTAAGTTTTCACGGTGACATTTTTACCAGAATAGACCGACAGAAAAAAGGTTATCGTATTACCCCCTTACTAATAAACGTATTATATCAGATGAATAGTTACACACATATTTCTCTCTTTCAGTCGTCAGTAATTTGACTTTCGAAAGAAGAAGACAAAGCGTTGTGTAACTATACGGAAGCTAAACAACGTTTATTAGTAAGGGGGTTAGTTAAAATACCTAAGCTAAAGTTTAAGCCAACGTCTATCATACATCGAAAAGCCATCCCAAATCTGAAATCCCCTTTGTGATTCTCCAAAGTCAAAACGCAAACATGCGGCTTCCCAAACATTACATCTCTCAACGTTAGGCCTGCAGTCCATATCACCCATACCACGTTATTTACAATTACTGTCAGCTTGTTTATTGTTACTACGCCAGGGTTCTGTAGATCTGTGCCATGTCATTTCACGAACATTATGGAGGTAGGTAACAGTTCTATAAATAGCAGCTCCTTCATCCTTGGTCCTTCGTAGTCTTGAACAGTATTTCTTTTGTTTTATTTTTGAGACAGTATAAGATTGGAAGAAGTTGATTTTGGCGGAGTTCATTTATAGAAGAAGTAGTCGTTTTATTTAGTGTCTAGATCGGTTTTACCCTCTCAAAGATTTCAGTACTAAGCCACGCATAGGTACATACATTATAGCCGCAACGGGCTGCAGCGCGACGCATTCTCATACAGAAGTGCGGTGCGGTCCGCCTATGGGTCCGCCTGTAGTGTGAGTTGGTTCATAAAAGAAGTACTAAAAACTAAAGTGATGAAGGAAGATTTTTGTAATGCGTTGCGTCACGTCGCATAATTAGCCTACAATTTTCCCATTACTGGGACACACCTATCTTCGAGAAGAAGTGGGCTATAATCCACCACGCTGGCTCAGTGCGGGTTGGTAGATGTCACATGTTTTCGAATTTTTGGTTCTAGGACATGCCGGTTTCCTCACGATGTTTTTCTTTACCGTCGCGGAGCGGCGCGGCCCGCCTCAGTCTGCTTTAGGTACAGTTAAGAGTTTTTTGGTTAGAAGAAGTGGTTGTAGGACAAGACTAAATCAATTAACAATAGCCAGTAAAAACACTGATACCGGTGGATTTGTATGTCAATGACTTCTGTAATCTTGTCAAATTATATCGGTATGTTAACTGCCAACCAAGCTATGGTAAATTGTTCTATAAATAGACCCGTTTCAGTTCTGTTGCAGTTTGTTTCATAAATGCAAGCTTCGGCTCGTGCACTTCAACTTGTCAATATTTTTTACTTGTTTTCAACGTCCGTTGGGACTAAAAGACAGCGATTGTATCATCTTATCCTCCAGTTCAAGTTGACTGATTCTTTTTCGGGTCCCGATCTGCAGGAAATACTTTAAGTTACTAGGGATTTGTGATTAAAAATATTGATACTAAAATCATTAGTTTTCAAACATAAATCTTAATCATGATAATCGTTAATCTTTTTCAAAGCAAATCTGATTATCTTAGCATTTTTTCTTATCTCCATCTTGATGTTTTTATCTTCAATGGAAATATTCAACGCTTTCACTTGACTCGCGACTTTCGATACGACTTACCGGATTTACTTAAAATATTTCTGAAATTACTTGTCATGTAGTCACGGTAAATATTCTAGCTCTGAGTAAGAAGAGTGTTAGTTCATTCTTTTATTTTAAACTTACATCTTGTTCATCTGCAGTTTAAATTACGTCTGAATCATTGTTATTTCTTGGAATAATAAAAAAAAAAACTGACGCCCCAAAGCTATCGTTTCCCACTCGGGCAAGTTGGGGAGCATCATAGTAAACTATTGCTATGAAAAAGTTCGTTAATATTCTTACCACGGCGCGGGTTTGAAGTTACGACAACTTTTTGACTACCTACTTTACACCCTTGGAGATATACTGTAGATTGTACGTAATCACAGATGTCGGTGGAATAAAACTTCTTATTTAACCAGTTGAAACCATTGTAGTTCTTAAAACTGGTCCATCATCGTCGATAATTCTATAACGCCTAGAGATAGTAAAACGGGGGCAATTAAAAACGGAATACGGTATGTTGGAGAAAGTTCGGGTCTAGGATAAGGTCGTACGAATCAAATTGTGCGCCATTTTATACACATTTTATTCTGCCCTGACGCGATGACGTTTGGGACAGAATAAAATGGCGCAGAACACAATGTTGTCCGCATTACAAAATTTTGTAAAATTAGCCGGGTTTTGATTCGTACGGTATTATCTCAGCGCCGAACTTACCTCAGCATTCTTTTTATAACGGTATTTTACAAGAATAAACTTTTTAGCAACCCAATGTCTTTACTACTTACTGGGGTATGGGGTATATCCATTATACCCATTGATGTACCCTACACTATTTGTTCTGGGTATGGTAGGGTATAACACTCTAAGAGTACGACGGGAGTTTTCGCTCGTAGTGTATGTAGTGAAACTGCTACGTGGCGTGGCGCATAACCCAGGAGTGCTGCGACACCTACAGCTGTACGTGCCCGACCGGTACGTGTGGAGGCGGCAACGCCCGCCCCTGCTCGCTGTGCCTGCAGCCATGACCAACCTACTGACGAGAACTCCTCTCACTAGAGCCATACGCGTAGTGAATGAGGTTCACGGGAGGGTTGATGTATTGTGGTGCAACTTGAGTGAATTCGCAAAAGTTACACTATATGTAATAAGTTATTTAGATTAAGATATTTTTAACTAGGTATAAGGTGTAGATTTAGGATTTAGTTAGTAAGGCCAATCTGTCGCATTGGATCATAGATCTGTAATGATAGTGTAGGTAAGATTGTTATAAATAAATAAAAAAATAAATACTGACTAACGCTTGACTAGACAGAATACAAACTAATCACTAATAAAACATTCACTAGCACAAGCCACTATTAAGGCCAACCAAAAAGTCCAAAACTGAGCGATCAATCATTACCGTCTGCAACACAAGGTTGAACGCTCATCGTCACATGGTAGAAAAAAAAAGAAGAAAAAAAGATAAAAGCTCTCGAGGATCGGATTCCCGAAGCAACCGGTTTTGAGTCTCACGAACCTTGAATGAACGTACGAAAGCATTCGACGGTGGCCTCAAAAGGTTATGATTTTCGAACGTTTTTTTCAAACTTTTGGCGCGTTTTCTGGGATTTCGGAGCGTTTAGGTAACCATGCATATGCTGTTAAGTTGGTAGACGTATATTTGCTTGCGACAGTCTTAAATATATAGCACAATTACTGCTAGTTTAAGTTTGAATGTACCTACGTTATTACAAAGCTCAGAAGTTTAACCTCTTAATTAAATATATTTTGGTTGTTTGCATATACTGGAATGCACATGACACTGTAGTAACTTTTTCAGTAAAATGACATACAATTATTTACGGGAATCAAAGGCTAGATATACTTACAATAAATCCAAATTATTTCCTCAAGATTAATTTGATGTCTTCAATATTGTTTTCACCCACTCCAGCTTTTCTTGTTTCAATAGCTACAGATACCTACCCCAACTCCAGATAAAGAGACTGTGATGTTTCATAGAGCAACATAATTGCCTGTCTTATCTCCCTTCAGTCTTATCATTCAAGGTTAATTGTCTATGATAAAGTGTCTTGTAATTTGTAACAGAAGGCAGTTACTAGCTGTGCGTGCTTTTAAACTAAACAAGGTTTTGAAGTATTTAGGCCCTTTAGGGTTTGGCATATTCAAGTCTCATACTTGAATAAAATGGTAGGTGGGTACTATGTTTTGGTCTTGCTTGTCTGGTATGCTGGCTTCTGAAGTAAGACAAGTGACAATTGCCCTATCTACATCTTTATGGCTGGGGGTCTAAAGTCGAGGGATGCAATTTTTTTGGGGATAGCCCCGTCATTTGTTATTATTATTATTTGGTAACACACGCTAGCAGCTAATTATTTGTGCAAGCCAATTTAACTTGAATCGGACGTTTTGCTGGAGTATTTAATTGCTGTAGACATTCCTAACATTTTAAGACCATTTCTGTAGACACGAAGAGTGCTGTCCAAAGCGTAGACGGACATTAGATTACAAGTTTTTTCTCATTACAAGAAGTTGTTTGTATGACTAATCCGATCAGGTTCCTGATATCACGCAATTTTATCGACAAAATTGCTAATTCTTATCTTTTTGCGACAGGTATGCCAATAAAGAGGTCAACAAGTATCTTTATAGTCATAGCTTCAGTAGAATTGACTGTTTAATTCGTTACACCTTTATGCTTTTCGTAACCTGTTTCTTCTAAAATATTTGGTGTTTCAAGCTATACTTGAACCACCTAATATTTTATCTTCATCCTGATAAATTCATCATTCGATGTACTAACAATTTCAAGATACTTATCTTTAAACTCAGCATGTGATGGTCCCACGTGGTCTTTACCGTAATATTATATTGCATGGAGTTAAATGGTCAGTTTGAATAGAACAATAACTTGCATATAAAGCCTCGTTTACTGGATGGTGTAGGTTCTAGAACATTAACTTTTTTTATTATTATGATACAGATCATATGAAAAATGTCATAGAACTTCTTGGTAAGAAAAACAGAGGCATTTGTGGTATTTAAATATTAGGAACATATTCTAGGGTCAATGATTTGCACTACACACGAGTTTTTGATTTTTAGGGGCCCGTTTTTTGATCCAAGATTGACCAAAGTTAGATAACATGCAATATTGGATACCTATTGCATGTTATGGTAATCCAAATCCTACATACGACTCTTTTTTTGAATAAAATCTTACACTACTACCTTCAAAAGTCATCTCACAGCAGAATCCCCACCAAGACTCTCAGAAGTGATGATAAATTGTAGAACACGGAGATAAGCAAGTAAAATTACCCTGATTTCCTCGACATATGGCGTTTCTGTGTCACATTCTACAGGAACCACTAGACCTATTAGTCTGGCTAACTCGCCCATTTATAAAGATAAGAACATCCTGACAGGATATCTCAGTCTACGTAGTTGCTTCAGACTGATTAGTGGTAACTGCAACTGCTTTATTGGTCGTTGCGTGCGTTGACTTATGTGGCACTGCCCTTACTAAATGCACTGGCTTTGTTTTTGGTATCACCTGCATTTTGCCTGTGTACTGTTAGGTATATTATGTTTGTCATACTCACTACGAATAACGGACTCTTAGTTTGTTTTCCAAATTGTACAACATGTAACGTATACTATTACTGGGTATAACACTAAAATCTGATTTGAATGCAATACAGTATGATTTGTGAAAAGAGACTCTTTCCACACATTTTGTTTTTCATCATTGAAAAATAAAATGTGTTGAAAGAGTCTTCAAGTAAAATTCAATAAGTTCATTTCTATGTGTCATAAGAAGAGACCGTTACTCACAGACAAATTGTGAATGTTAAGAAACAATACATTGTAATAAGAGAGTTACCTAACCTATCGGTAAGATCAACCGTCACCTCTATGTTTAAGCAGCCAAGTCATCATTATAAAAACTTATCTAGCCAGAGGCGACACCCGTTAAATCAAATGTGATTACTTTTTCAATCATACCTGCAGTCGATCACTCGAATATAATCGATTTGTAGTTGAATATGATATGTTTTCTGTATGGTTCTAATATTACTGGGTGAGTTTATTGATGAATCATTAGTATCGTAACGTACAGATTATAGGTACTACGTGTTTATAAGTTTCTGATCGATTTTGTCTTGTGAGCTAGTCTTGATAATGACTAATTTCCTCTACCTGACTAGGTTTTCCTTCCACACATTGGGCAGTCAATCAATCAAGTACCTAAGCCTCGCAATCCATCGCTGGATATATGTATAAGCCTCTCCTAAGTTGCGCTGCCACACTTTTCTCTCTAGGTTTCATCTCAAGCTCTTCAATTTTTTCTTGATACCTAGACACTAGTAGTAAAAATAATGATCTTTAAAGGCCGAAATTTACCAATAAAACTGATCGCAGTTTAGATGACCTAATCGTGGTCAGTTTCATTGGTGAAAATTGCATTTAGTTCCTACCAAAGATAGACGTTATAAAATAATCACGGTACAAAAAAAAACAGCTGTTGTCACCCAAACTAAAACAAATAAATGATATCAGAATAGAAACTAAGTAAAAAATAGTAAAACATATTATCGCAAATCAAGTGTTTGTACAACATTTTCGTCGTATCGCATCCGACAGACAACGATTAGATAGTATTCGCCAAACTGCACTAGGCTCGTTGGCTTGCCCACTGTATCGCTTGACATATTTATTTTTTCTTGATATCAACGAGTGACCAAAAAAACTGACTCTTCAAACACGATTGTAGTTAGATGGAAGTAGGACGGTTTGGCATTCATATTGGAATCTCAGTATTGTAGAAGACACCCGAAGTTTTCTACCTGTTTAGACCACACTTTTCCTTACTGTAGCATCATCATAGGCCTATAAACGTCCACTTCTGGACATAGGTCTGTAGAGCATGTTCTTTCTCAACTTGATCATTAGCATTGCCTCTTTCTTTTATACGAGTAAAGGTTCTATTGATAGATTCTTTATCAACCTTTATCTCTTGAACATGTCTGATAACATTTTTCTCCAGCCTTTTGTATTGTAACCCACATACAAGCGTCCCTGTCAACACTATCAATGATAAACAGGTTACCTACTTATTTCTTTATTCGCTGATAGCGATACAGTGCACATAAACATCATGTTATTAAAATATTATGATTTCATCATTTACTAACGTATCGGCCAGTATTTGCATACTTTATGTGAGAAGATAAATATTAAAACAGTGATTCATCCATTATTATGGCCATAATTCAATAACACCGCGGCCTCACACTGTGATGGTACTTACCGCCCAGTACCGTTAAAGCAGATCTTACAGTCAATTAAACTTTAACGATGCAGCTTACGCAACATGTTCCGAAAACGGCGAAACGACGGAACAAGTTACACCCTGTCACCGTAAAATGTTTACAGAAGACTCGCTAACAGCCATGTGCGAAAGGTACTCGACGCTTGACGGCAGATGCTGTTGCTAGGCACGTGAAGCAGAACGGTCGAACGGAACGGAGGTCTCGGCCGGCGTGGTGGGTGTTCCAAGATCAAAATGGTACAGCTATTCCCCAGCTCCCCTGTAACAGAACATATAATTAGCGATATGAAGGAAAATTGTCCCATTGATTGGTTGGATTGAGAAGTGTATAGATTAGGATATAAAATTTAACATCATGTAAAATGCATTCACTTTGGCAGTTTTCCTTTCTGTAAGCTTGTGTATCTGATACTTTATCGTCGCCAACCTGATGATTTGGCCTTCTGTATCCATCTCCTAAGTGGCTCCAACCCCTCCCTCCCTCCCTCAGATGTGGATCGTCAGTTGTCAAGCTGCGTCTGCGCAGGAATTTGTTTGCCCTTTGCTTGACGCCGCATTCCTTTGAGGATAGGGCTGGCACGTGGGCGTCTTTCATCTCGTCGATAATTTTATGATGGTGTTTGAAAGCTGTTAAAAGCCTCCTAACAGCCGAAGACATATATCTGCATATTTAAAATGTATAAGTCGTAAACGCTGGTATGCAGTAATGATTTATATGAAGTTTTCTTTGCTTATTTATTTCGTCTCCATAAACAGCAAAGAATTATGGGATTTTCTTGCTGTTGCAAGATATATTAATGTTTAAGCATGTCTGTGAATCAATTTAAAGCCTTCGCACTTATTCTACTTGTACGAAGCACCTTCCATTCCCCTTGTTTTTCACCGTTGGTGCAGCCATCTTATAAATAAGTAAGAGCTTGTGGCGCCCCTGTCTCTAGACATGTTCGGATATGGGAGAGGGAGGATGTGGGATGAATGTGTAAATATTATGAGAAAAAACCTCCCATCATTAAGAATATTGTTGTAGTAGGTCGCTCAGGGAATTTTTAGGGGTGCTGTGTTCGCGTTCCACAGAAAGTTCATGTTTTTCGACATGTTGGCATTCTTGTTACATGGCGTATTATGTAAATGAGCTGCGTTTCGAGTTTTTGAAGTTTGGTTTACTCATTTTTGTTAGGGTGGGTTTAAACTTTTGATAGTGGGTCCTAGTTGTGAGTTAACACTTCTAAGGGCTACGGCTATAGCCGTCATAAAAATAAAACTTTTATTTTGTCCCGTTTACCGCGCCGGAGCCTGTTAAGTCACTAGTCCTATATCGCGTGCCTTTACTTGATTTTCTAAACCAACGATATATCACAGATGCATATGTTCGATACACGTATGATGCATAAAACACGTACCTATGCGCACATTAGATGTAGTTACCATGAGCAATTATGCACATATTCAAGTAGTGTTTTTATTCCGGCATACATAAACACAAGTCTTCATTCTATGAGGGTAGCAGAAATTAGTACTCCACATAGTAAGATGCTTGCTAGGCTTACTGTTTGAATTGATGTCAGCTACCGATTTATAAAGGTCTCATGCATGGCCGCCATTATGAAAACAAATCAAAATGGCGGACTGGTAGGTATGCCACGGATCTGTAAAGCCCTTTAATTTTATTATAATTGAAAACTTAGATACATCATACGTTTCCACTTTTCCAGTACATTATTATGTAAGTTCAGACTCCCAGCATTAATAATGCCAACATTGTTATAAACAAGGCCATGATAAGCCTGCAATAAGCCTACTAGAGCTATCAGCTAAACGGATATTCGGAATCAAGCGGCCAAGCCGCTAACATGACAGGATAAGAAACAATACAATGTTACCAACTGGCAATTAATTTGGTTAATACCTTATCTCTCTATTCATAATAACTTTGGAACCACCGAAACGAGTTTGTGACTAAAAAGGTCTTAACAACGGGCGAATAGCAAATTAGAAACTAGAGTTGGTATTTGTGTTATAAATTGGTCAATGTTTAAGGCTTTGGCTTCAAATAACTATAATGTTATGAACTAACAGTTTACTAGTGGATGCTAATGTAGCTCTGAAGCATGAGGGAAAGTGAGTGTTTTTTGCCAATTTTAATGGTGATACTGCCTCGTTCGTTTAGTGCTGTGGGTAGACGGCTCTACATGAAATTAATCACTTGAACAATATAAGGCGCTTAAGAATCGCGAAAACGAAACCAAACGCCTTATGTTTCCAAAAAAAGTGGCACTCCGGGAGTGCCGACAGAAGTGAAAACTTCAACAATTACGTGTGTATTTTTTTAATCGTCACATAGACAAAACACAAACAGAATACTTTGCCATCACTGGCTGACATATCGGAAATAAATTAAAACCGAGTAAATCCCGAGGACAGCCGAACACATCCGAAGCGGTGTCGGTTACGGTAACAGTGGCGCGAATTCAATGTTTTTTTCCCATCTCAAAAAATGCACAACGCGTCTAAAGAAGTTTTCGCTTCTACAAAGAATGAATAGGTCTCACTAACTACATACCAAATTGGCCAATATCAAACTCATTGGTTTCAATTAAACTAAAGGCCGATTGACCACAATACTAGTAATTGTATTGTCGATATATTTTGGTCGTTACATTTGAATAATGCAATCTAACCCGCGGCAGACAAGACTAATCGACTGTCAATCATAGTGGTTAGGACATGACAGGTTAGGTATTCTATGTGTGGCAGGTCGCACTAATACAGTATCATTTTGAAGATAATTATTCATCTGTAGGATCCATAATTTGGGGCTTGTTTACCGTTCTCGATTTGACTAAAAACAGCGGCTCAATAATTCAGTAGCGTGTTTTGCCATTCTGGATGCAACTGAAAACTGCTAACCTAATTTCGGTAACTGTGTTGGCAGCACCACACCCCGGACACTCCATACAACGCTCGCAAAATAATTACCTACTACTACTACATTAAAAATGACGTTCGTATACGTATGAATGTGTGCGTGAGGTACTTGTGTTTGCGAGCGCTCTTGTTAAATAACTGCGACGAATACGCCGAAGTGCGGGGTGAGGTGCGGTAACTGATGTTAGTGCGGGGAAGGGAGTGTCCTTTCTGTACGTAGTACTTTAAGTATTCTGTGGTAGCACACCGTACCATTAGAAACTGCGATGTTTTTCTTTAAAAATCTCACCGAAAACTTACGTGAAGTGAGCTTAGGTGTGTTAGCTATTAACTTCAAGTGACCTGACATTCCACCTGATGCTAGGGATTGACACTATTGATCCTCCTCCTCCTCAAGTCGTACTCCTCATTACTGAGGGTCGTGATCCTCCCTTGAAAACATCTTTTCCCTGACGACATGTTTCGCCATCTCTGTCTATCCTTGGCCATGTGAAGCGCATCATGAAATTTCGTGTCAAGAGAAGAACTTATCTGGTCGGACCATCGCAAAGGGCTGCGACCTCTTGGTCGTTTACCATCCACCTTGCCAGTAACCATCAGTTGTTCGAGGTTATTGCCATCTTTTCTCGCTATATGGCCGAAAAATGCCAAAACTCTGCGGCGACAGGTCGTAGAGAGTCTTGTCTTTATTCTGAGCTCGCGTAGGATGGAGATGGACTCGTTGGTGCGGAATGCTGTCCAGGGTCACTATTGATAGCTCACTTCAAACTCACTTCAGAAAGAAAGAAAGAAAAATGTTTATTTGGGCACAGTTCGTGAAACACAAAATACAAAATTATTAAAAAAAAATAGTCACTTCACTTAAGTTTTCACGCTAAGATTTTACAGAATAGATCGGCTGTTGTTTAATACAAACTAGAAATAGATCGGAAACAATTGCCGATCTAAATTCTTCAATCAGTCCATGGCGAAAGATTTGCTAAGGTATTCCACTCAGAGCTGAGAGCACTATTCGTAAACAGGCAGTCAGCTCATGGGAAGTAGTTCCCGCCGGTAATAGCTTCTGCGACAGCTAGGAGATTACAAATCCACCCACCCACCTAGCCCACCTTAGAGTTAACGTTGATGTCATGTGAATGTACTTGTACCAATAAACGCCCGACCATATTGTCCTTAAAGGGAGTGACCACACTAATCGACCCGGAATTGGCTTAAGCCGGTTAGAAAGAGCTTTATTTATTTATTTATAATAATAAGCACACCAACAGCACAGTCACTTACAATTCAAAACAAATACTTATCAACTAAAATTAGCATTTCAGTAACCATGCAAATAACAGGTATGCATGACATCTAACTCAAAAATATTAGAGACAAAGGAGAACAATAAATAGTGTGTCTAGAAGATATTCTAGAACACTACAAAAAATACCTCTAATTTTCCTACATTTTGACAAGTTTTTGTCATTTTTTGTTTGTCGCTGAGATGAGACTGCGACTAGATTTTGAACGTTTTAAATTACGAGAATTGGCCTTCTGGTTATACACGCACCTGACCTTTGTTAAGAACATCACTAATAAGGTCACTATAATGTCTCTCTAAGACGTCCTCTCCCTACGTTTCCGCTCACATCTGACTTGTTAATACTTCTTGTTAGTGGCCTTTCATTCATCCCCTCAATCTCAACATGATCAAATCATCTGAGCATACTCTTTTCAACTCAAAGCAATTAAACCATTACAGGTACTTTTGAATTGTCAAAATTAAGTAGTCGGTCAGTTAGTCAGAAAGTTAAAGCTAGTCGCCCATTCCAAAGCGTAGATCTCTATGGAGAAGAACGGGCAAGAAACTCCATGGACACTCTTTTAAATCAAGATATTACAAAATCCTGAGTACATTATTCTTGTTGCTTCTATATGTGAGAACAATGTAAAAAAACACACAAATGAAGAAACAATACAAGAAATAAGATTAAAAATAAGCCTTGGCAGTTAAGAGATGACCAGTCTCAACAGACGGCGTCCGTTCACGAACATGACGCATGGATCAGCACCATCCAGCTCAACCATTTTGTAGGGAACCGAAGACATCTTCTTTTAAACCGCACCGTTGCCTTTGACAAAATTCCTCAGCCTATCATTCATAGTCAGACACCACATGCTTCGCAAGGAACGCATTTCCACAGCATCGGACGACGCGTCTCGAAGAAATACGATCAGTGTGACAAGCCGATTCCGCGTCGATAAGCGTGGTCACTCCATAATACGAAACGCAGTTATGCTGTTCTGCAGCAGTAATAAGAACAATAGGAAAACATCGTGAGGAAACCGGCATGACCTAGAACCAAAAATTCGAAGACATGTGACGTCTACCAACCCGCACAAAGCCCGCGTGGTAGATTACGGCCTACTTCCTTCACTGAGAGGAGGCCTGTGTCCCAGCAGTGCGAACATTATAGGCTGGCTATGGAATAAAAACCTAGGACTTAGCTCTTCTCTTTCACAAGGAACTCAACAGCTATAAACTAGGTATGTTCCGTGATTCTGTCCACGAGAACAGATTGCGGTTCCAGCCCAGTAAGCGATATATTCTCTCTCAATGCGAATCTGGATTTATTATCAAACGTGAGGTTTTCTCACGCCATGCTCGTGTTGTGCTCGTATGCAATTGATTTGGATTCTCTACGTGAGATTGAAAAACATGGATAGATATTCTGGATATAAATAGTGAACTTTGATCGTGTGTCAAAGAAAATTGTTCAAGTTTTCACTTCTGTCGGCACTCCCGGAATGCCAGTTTTATTTTTTTTATTTTAAGGCAGGTTTGTAAGAAGGTATCGGTCGCTCGGTATTAGTAGTCTTAAATAAAAAATAAGACGACTAAGAGAGAACCTGAAAATATAAGTTCCTACCTACAATGAAACTAAAGCCAATTGATGTCTTTGGCTCTATAAATCACCCTTGAACCAAAAAAATATCATAAGTAATCATAATAAAGACTTTCATACAATATTTTATACTTAGACATACAAAAACATCTTAATTAACCAAAACTATGTGCTATCAGACCACCTTTCAGTAACCCTGGACATCGCATATAATGACCACAAAATGGCAGTTATCTGCCAAGTGGGCAAGCAAAATTATTACTTAAACAACCAATCTATATTGACCTCTCATACTTTTGTTTTTCCAACAATTACTAGTTCTGTGTTATGGCTTGGCTTCGAGTGCAAGCGGGGTTAGTTTAAAAGTGTTTGGGCTGGAAAGCGATTCATTTGCAAGGTTATGAGTTTAATGGTCCGGATTATAATCTCCGGAACCACTTTGTCTGTTGTTAAATCTTGTTGTTTGTGTTTTTTTTTCTACAAGTTTACGCTATTCTGGGTCGGATTTGTGATGTTTTACCTTTTAAACCGCTGCCATGAAGTGTAAGATACAAACTGGTAAATGTGACGAATATTGAACTATCATGCTTCATTCTTAGAGCATTGACGATGACGACTATTTCAATAATAAAAAAAACCGAGTGTGCTTATGACCACACGACTGAAGTGAAACTTCAAACGTATTTGGCTATGAGAGGAAGAGAGAAAGAAAATGTGCGCGCGCACTGCTTTCTCTTGCTTATATCCCCCACTCAACTCCCGTTCGCCTCGCCCGATCACACTTTTCGTAACGCTTACTTCATGCGTTCGCCAGCTTACTCCCCAAGTCAAGCGTGCATTAAGAATTTTCACTTCAAAAGTCTTATATTTTTCGTTCTCAAGTAAGTAGGTATTAACTCATGCATGATTATCGCCCAAAGATCTGTTTACCCTCTGGCACAGCACAGGAAGACACAGCCCAAGCATAATGATATTCAGAAAGATACTAATTTTAGTCCCACCGCTTACAGCTACACCACAGCCTCCCTCGAGATAAAGGCCAGTACAGACGGTCGGTAGGTTATCGCCGGACAGATATCACCCGTCCGGTGTCCGGCGAGCACGAACGATGACCTCAACTTATCATTTGTTTCGCTTTGATTTACTTGTTGTTATTACGTTACATTTTATTCACCATTTTGCGCTTCTGGTGGAATGTTGTAATGAAATGTAGGTACTGACATAGCGCGGTGTCTCGGGGTTCTAACTCTTAAGTACAATGTAGTGTTTGTGAAGAAGTCTGCAGGATGTGGAATAGTTTTAATGGAGAACCTGTTTTTTTTAGAAGCAATTTCAGATTCTTTCAATTCGAGACTTACTAACAACTTGTTTTGATATATGCATATAGGTATTAAAACAGGTTGTAAGTTAGTTTGGAACTGAATTGTTTGCCTAGTAACAAATTAATCTTTCACTTTCATAATCATCATCATTCAGGAGCATTTGATGATGGTTGGTCCGATAAATTGAGATAAGGACAGGAGTCCTTATCTCAATTTATCGGCGCAGCATGACCTTTTCTTCGATACTTCTCTATTAGTCGCCATCTCAGTAGTCACCCCCTCTCTATCCATATCATCTTTCACACACTCCATCCATCGTGTCTTTGGTCTTTCTCTGTTCTTATAACCATCCACATTTCATTATCATTGCTATAATTTTATTTTCTATTTATTAATTTTTAAATAATTTATTATTGTTTGAATTTCGTTTTTTATCAAGGCTTCGTGGTCAATAACCCCGATTAAATAAAATATAGACACAAAAAACTTTTGTATACTTAATAAAACGCAATTATTTAACACAGGTGTATATTTCTAAAACCTGTCTGCTGTCAGTCTGTATAATTAATAAATTATTTTGTACGAAAATACTTGATCTAGACTTGTCTCTAACTTAGGCTTAATCACACTCCACAGGTGTATATTTACTTTATTAATAATTAATTAAAATATGCTACTGGTCTATAAAAACACACTTATATAATGCCATTTGAAGTTCGGGTTCATTCATCTGCTAGAATGACAGAAATAAGTTGTAAAACATGTGTTAAAAATATCGTTTTATTTAAATTAAGGGCCAAAGCACACACGCTACTTTTAGCATCGGCGATCGGCGATTTTGCAGCTGTATCGATGCTGCATCGCGTTTTGGCGATTCTCTGCGTTCGGACGCTGTATCGGAATCGCGCGTTTTAGCAACTGCTCAGATGCTGGATCGACGCTGCATCGCGATTTCGCGACTTCCTGCGTTCGGATGCAGTATCAGAATCGCGCGTTTTAGCGACTGCTCCGATGCTGGCGCAGATGCCAAATCACTGCGACCGGCATCCAAATGTGTGCGGAGTGTAGCGTTCAGCAGCTGTGTCGAGCTTCCGAAAAGAGACTGAATCGCCGCGTTTGGCGTTTTAAGTGTGCGGTGTGGAATGCTTGGAGGCTGCATTTAGCTTCTAAATCGCCGATCGCCAATGCTAAAAGTAGCGTGTGTGCTTTGGCTCTAAGTTGCATTCAAAATCGTTCCGTGACAGATTGTTTGACATGTCTGAGGCCCGTAGTCTAAAATGCTACTCAAAAGTGACCAGTTACTAACTGAAATCACCAATGAGTAGCCAGTATGTTTACCAATCACATACTAGTTAATAACGCTTTAGTTAGTCGCGTCGTTTTCGGACCGCCATTGTACTACTCTGTACAACACATGGCTGATTTGAGATTGTATCATGTTACTTTAAAACTTTTGAAGATAGGCTGAGGTCTCCAGGATGGTGTAGGGGTGCACAAATAATAGATTTTTCAAATTCATCCAGCGGGGTAATTGCGTAACACATTATCAGTAGTCATTGCGTTATTTATGTAGCTGACCATACGAAATGTTCTAAAATATGAAACGATGGATTAGTAATGCGACGGTGGAGTTTCTTGCCCATTCTGCTCCATACGAAAACTACCTTTTGGAAGAGGCGACTAGAATCAATTCTATTTTTAACCGTCTTCATTTTAAGGTAATTTTTGACGTTCAAAAGTGCCTTTTATGTGCCTATTTGAAATAAATGCTTTGATTTGACTTTAATATCCTTTAAAATGATAAGGATTGTAATTAATATTGTGTTACATAATTAAGGTGCTGGTAGTGGGTCTAACAGGGAGTGAAGTTCCTATGTATGCGAAGTTTGGAGCTACAGTTTTGAATTACCTTGGAAATATACCTGCACACATCAATTAATAGCTGAATGCGAGTGTCCAAAAGTTGATAACATTAAAGCTACCTGATAATGGATACTTAATTTATACATCGTTCAAAACCTTTTTTTTTTGCAAAATATTCATGGCAACACTCTTAACAACAAGATACCTACTAGTGATTAGTTTTTAAAGGTCACGGACAAGGTCGGATAAGGAAAATGTAAGAAACCTACATAGATGCGTACAACTAACTATAACATACCAAGCTATCGTCACCTGCACATGCTATTTACCTATACCTACTACAACTACTACAATCAAGCAATACTACAATCTGTCAAATTTCTTTAATAGATTTTCAACTTTATCGCTACAGCATAAGGTTCAAGGTTGATTAGGAAAATTTGACAGTTTCGGGTAGCTTGATGTGCTGGCGTGTGTACAAATAAACGAAAAGTCCAAAAGAGCGTTGCGTTGGGTTGATTATATAAAAGTCTAAAGTCGCGGTAAGCACCTGGATGAGGAACGCACGGAGCCGGGAAGTATGACAGAAAGGAGGGGTGGCCTATACCCAGCACCCCTGCTGGGTATAGAACCCCTTTTTCTCCACTGGTTTCGGGTTGAAATGATGATGAAGAAACGAAAAGTAGATATATTATATACTTAAGTACCCTAACCAGAAAAAGGTAACGGTGAAGTTTTTTTTTTAATAATATCCATACACTAAATGGGGATAAAATTTAAATTCCTATGGAGACATCTACCTTCTCTTAGGAGTAGGAAGCTTCTCCATTGGAATTTACGTTTTGAATAGGTAGTGGCTTCTCCACAAGACTTTATTAACTAAGGGTTGATTTTCCCAACCCCAGATAATTTAATCGGAGGAACAATTTTGAATTTTTGACAGTTCTGCCATACAAAAACTGTGAGACGTCAATCTTATTCCACGAATAAAAATTATCTGTCGAATGAAAAATTAGCCCTAAATGAGTTTTATACTAAAACTATCTGATCCGGCGAAATTCTACAATGTATGAACAAATGAATTATCTTCATTATTCTTTTTTTCGTAAATTTTTCCCATGTTTTAATAGTTATTTTGCTATTCGGAGCGGAGACAAATCCAACAAATCAAACATCACAAAAATCGATTCTTGAGTTATAAATTGTGTAACTAACCCGACTTTGTTTAATGTAATGTTTATAAATAAAAGGATACGTGACCATCTTTATACATACCAAGATCCCTCCGTGCCTCGGCAAGCACGTTAAGCCGTTGGTCCCGGTTGTCATTCGTGGATCTTTGTCAGTCGTTGCAGGTAGTCAGAAGCCAGAAAGACTGACGACCAGTCTTACCAAGGGGTATCATGTTACCTAGTTAACTGGGTTGTGGAGGTCAGATAGGTAGTCGCTCCACGTAAAATACTGGTATTCAGCTGTATCCGGTTAGACTGGAAGCCGACCCCAACATAGTTGGGAAAAAGCTAGGCAGATGATGATCTAATTTCCAAAACAGTATTTTGTTTTAGCTCAACGGGAAATTAAATTAAAAAACGAAAAACTATTGGAGACCGATTACGCTGTAGAATCCTTAATTCAATTAATAAATCAGTCACCCACGTGGCTTCGTAAAATTTTGATGTTAGATAGGTTCGTTACTCGTATTTTATTACAAAGGTCGTTGCTATGACATCATAAATACAGAAATTGAATATTTAATGTAACGGTGACGTCATGCCGACCTTAAAATGTCCATTGTAAATAAAAATGTCCTAAAAACAAATGAAGGTTGATTAGTAATGGCCGATTAAGGTTTTGTTCTTCAGTAATTTTGTTACTTATCTTATCTTTATGGTAATTTGCTTGTATGGGAATAGTAATGAACTACGAAAGTTATTACAGCTGTTCTTAACCCTTCGTATGCTTAAACGTGGATCCACGCGAGACCCAATGGCTTTTTAATTGTGTCTGTAATTACGGCATTCAAACTCAAACTCAAACTCAAAGCATTTATTTCAATTAAACCATTTACAGGCACTTTTGAATTGTCAAGAAGTCAGTCAGTCAGAAAAAATGAAGCTAGTTGCCCATTCCAAAGCGTAGGTACCTATGGAGAAGAACGGGCAAGAAACTCCATGGACACTCTTTTAAATCAAAATAATGTGGTTACAAAGTCTTGGTTACATCATTCATGTTAAAAATTATACATGTGAGAACGATGCAGAACGTTAAAAGCGTCCATAATGAAAAGATGAGAAAAAACAACAATTCAAATAATAAATTAAAATAAGCCATGGCAGCAAAGAGATGACCAGTCCCTACTGACGGCGCCCGTTCACGAACATGACGCATGCATCAGCACCATTCAGCTCAACCATTTTGAAGGGAGCTAAATGATCCAACACATGCGCCACCATCAGCGAGACATTTGAGTGAGCATGACATACTCTCAGCCGCCAGAGCACATTCAAGTCAATGAAAGACGTACCCAGTAAATGGTAGCTTTATAGTGTGTACATAGTACTCACACATGTGTTATGCAATTATACAATACTAGGAGATTGAATTTATACAATGCAAAGATAGACTTACAATCTTCAGCAGCTCCAACAGTATTTTCAAGTGTTAATCAATTAGTTGTGGTTGTGGAGCAGGACCAGCATTGAGCCAGGCATTTTTATCCGCGATGTAATCCCCTAACTTATAATATGCCTGCCTGCATAGTGTGCGTTTAATACAAGACTTGAATTTTGTCTCATTCAGTTGAAGAATGTGGGGAGGTATTTTATTATAACATTTTAAACAGTACCCCATAAAAGATGAGTCTACTTTAGCTAGTCTGAAACCTGGTTGAACTAAGAGGTCCCTATTTCTAGTACTATAATTATGTCTTTCACCTCTTTTACTAAAAAGATGTAAATTTTTCCTTACATACATGATGTTTTCATAGATATATTGACAAGGTACCGTCATGATGTTAATTTCCTTAAACCGTTCCCTTAGAGAATCGCGCCTGCGAAGATTATATATGGCTCTGATGGCTCTTTTCTGCAGAATAAAAATAGAATCGATGTCTGCAGCCCGTCCCCAAAGTAAAATACCGTAAGACATGATACTATGAAAGTAACTAAAATAGACCAGTCTCGCGGTATCTACATCAGTAAAATGACGGATTTTTCTGACAGCATAAGCAGCTGAACTTAGCCGTCCTGCAAGAGATGTTAAATGAGGACCCCATTGTAGCCTTGAGTCGAGCGTGATCCCTAGGAAAACAGTTGTATCGATGAATTCTAGTTTCTCCTGATTCAATATTATCTCGCAATCACTACCTTTGACATTTGGTAAAGAAAATCTTATGCACTTCGTTTTTTTTCCATTTAATACTAAATTATTAGCAGTGAACCAATTTTGGACCTGCAGTAGGGCGTTATTTACGTCGTCAAAATTTATAGCACGTCTATTTACCTTAAAAATTAAAGAAGTGTCATCAGCAAATAACACCATTTGTGGTTGGTTTTTTAATAAATGGAGTAGATCATTTATATACACTAAAAAGAGGAAAGGACCCAAAATCGAGCCTTGTGGCACACCCATTTTTACTGTTAAGCCATGTGAATTGACACCATTTATTTGAACTTGCTGTTGTCTATCATCTAAATAAGAACTAACTAAACTGAGCGCAAGTTTTCCAAGTCCGTAATGCTCAAGTTTCAAAAGCAAGGTTTCGTGATCGACGCAATCAAATGCCTTGGAGAGGTCACAAAAGATTCCTATGGCGTCTTGAGCCTCTTCCCACGCGTCAAAAATGTGTTTTAATAAGGTTACACCGGCGTCGGTCGTACAACGTCCTTTGGTAAAACCATACTGTTGATCGTGAAGGATTTTATTCGTGTTAAAATGATTGAGCATCTGATTAAGCATTATCTTTTCAAACACCTTGCTGAAAACCGGCAACACGGATACGGGTCTATAATTATTGGTGTCTTTACTGTCCCCGGATTTGTAAAGTGGTATTACCTTACTATATTTCATTAGATCGGGGAAGACTCCTTGATCTACACAAGAATTAAATACTAAGGCTAAGTAAGGCGCAATAGTCTCAATTATGGAGGTACACACTTTAATGGACATTCCCCAAAGATCTTCGGTCAATTTGATCTTAATTTGCTTAAAAGCTTTTATTACTACTACAGGGTTAATATGTTTAAATTGAAATTCAACCGGGCAGGCTTGAACGTTCGCTCTTAATAAATCAATTGATACGTCAGGTGAGGAATTTAAGGCTTCCGTCGTTTTTGATGGTATATTAGTAAAGAAATTTACAAATTCTTGAGCTACTTCTAAGTTAGAGCTTATGGCACCACGTGAAGTCTCCAACGTGTAATCAGTGTTTCGTTTTTTATTCCTACTAGTTTCGTTATTTATAATTTTCCAAACCGTTTTTATTCTATTTTCTGCCGATTCGATTTTGTTGCTAATGTACCGGGCTTTGGCTATTTTGCAAGTATTTCTAAAAATTTTAGAATATGTAGCAACATACTTGCTGAAAGTAACAGTATTAATGTAAGGCTTAAGGCCATACAGCTCGAACAGTCTTTCCCTACTTATCCTAATACCTCTAGTCGCCCAGTCACTAAATATAAAATTAGGGCAAATGTTTTTTGTTTTCTTTTCAAAAGTTTTATTGAATTGAGTCTGAACTACTGAAAAGAAATCCTCGTACAATTTATTTGCATTATCCATATCATGGCCCAGATCATTTAACTTATTATTTAGGGTACTATTGAATATTTTTAGTTTACCAGTCGTTATTGGTCTAAATTGTATTTGCACTTTTTGCAAAGGTGTTTTAAAGTTAAAAGTTACCGTTTGTCCACTATGATCAGACGGCAGATAATTTACGATGGCTTTATCTAAATAATCACAATCGCAAAAGACATTATCGATACAAGTTGCAGAAGTTGGAGTTACTCTAGTCGGTTCTGTAAAAACATTAGATAAATTGAACGATTTGAAAAGGCTTAATAATCTACAGCTATTTGAATTATTTTCCAAAATATTAATATTAAAATCACCACAAATAATTGCGGCTTTGTTATTAGATGCCAGTTTCGCAAGGACGTCTTCCATTATTGACTCAAATACAGAAAAGTTCTGATAATTAGGGGGTCTGTAAACGCACACTACAACATGCTTATCTAGCTCAACACAAGACAGTTCGATGCAATGTTCAATTGATAAATCCACTATGTCATTTCGTTGCTTGGATTTTAAACAATTTTTTATCAAGATTAGAGAACCTCCACGCAGCATAGATTTACGGTTAAAACAACTGCCCACACTATAATTCTCATAATTAATTAACATTTGGAAATCCTTTAACCAATGTTCAGTAAAACAAACAATATCAAACTTTGTTTTTTCTAAAAACATTTCAATTTCTAATAATTTGGAAGAAATGCCTTGAATATTTTGATGAAATAATTTCAAGGCATTCTGCTGATCTCCTTTTTGATATTTACTTATTTTAGAGCAAGAAGATACCTTGTTGATGTTAGGTATAAGAATATTATTACTGGTACCTTCTGTTGTCTTACAAACTAGTTTAAATTATTATCCAGAGTTAATCCTAAGACTTCAATGTCATCACCAGGCAGTGAACTCATAGTGCGTGAGGGAAATGGAACCTCCTTCGTACAATTTGTATAAATATTTATAGCATTTAAGCTACATTCATTTAGACAAACCACCTTATTATTAGTATTATTACTAACTGTTGTGGTGTTAATAATACAAGACTTCGACATAATACTTATGTCTGTGTTTATATAAAAAGCTAATAGTCTTGCTATTATGTGTCTAAAACTAACAGGCAGATACACAGTACCCCTAGTCGACTTTAAACTTTCTATAAAATTGTTGGTGTCAAAATAGACAAGCTTATCACTGTAATGACTAACTAAAAAGTGCATATGCTTATTAAGCATATGAATATAATTGTTTTGTCTGTTTGTCAATTTTTGAAAATATGGGAAAGCACACAATATTATTTTATTACAATTTAACTTTAACAACTCAGTTACACAGTCAGTTATTTCATATTTTTTGACCTTAGAACTGTTACCTACAAATACAGTAATGTTGGTTTTAGGATTAAAAACATTTCCTGTTACTGATGTCATTATTTCTTTGTAGGTTGACCCTGGCATACAATTGTTTTGAGTAGAATAACTCAGGTTGTTACTAATTAATTTACCTAAACCTCTTCCTATACTATCTGAGAACATAACTGAATCATAACAATCATGACTACTGAAAGATGGACAACTACTAACCTCAAGCTGTATCACTGGAGATAGATCCTGTACTATATCAGATACACCTTGGTTAAGGATACAGTCTTGAGACAAACACTCAGTCTGGGACGGGTCCTCCGTTGCCTCAGGCTGGACAGCAACAGGTTTTGAAACCTTCTGACAAGTACACTGACACATAACTAACTCATTAGCAGCAAGAATATGTTCTTTAATTTGGTTCTGAGAACCCACACATTTAATGTAAAGGGAACTAAGTCTGCCCTCAAGTACCTGTATGTCAGACTGTAAGCGCTGTGTATCAAATTCATATATTTTTTTGCTGTCTTCTAATTTGATTTGATAATTCTTTAATTTATTAATTAGATCAACACGTTCTTTCCTCAGTGGAATATTTTTGGAAAAATGTTTGTGTTGTTTCCTAAATTGATTACATTTTTTAATTATTCTATTCATTCTTGCATATTTTTTCATTTTGTTACGACTAACTTTATAACTATAATTCTGTTTTAGCAAGGAATCTTCAGTAAGGTCAATCGTTATTATGGAATGAGGGTTACAATTAATATTTAATAATTCATTATATAAATGGTTTGTTTCCTCAACCTGATTACATTTTTTTTCTTTTTCTAACTGGAAGATGCGACTATTAGCGTGAATTAATTCATCTTCTAGGTCCCTAACTTTACTTAAAGCCTCCTCATACAAATTGCTACAGTTGTTGAAACCATCCGTGACTACCTTCAGTTGATCGCGTTCATCAACAACATTCAGATATTGTTGATGTAGGTCTACTAGCTCCCGTTTAAGGCTTGAGTTTTTGTCAACTATTTTCTTTATTTCCTCCTCACTTTCCTCATTCTCCAGTAGCAATTGGTCACACTGGAGTTGAGTTGCTTCAAGTTTTTGGAGGGCCGTTCTCAATTTAAGGTCCATCTCCTGAGCAGTAGCCTTACGGGTCATCACAGGCATGGTTTCAGGATATGTTACTGAAATTCAATCAACCGGTTAAAGCTTTATGGGTTGTTATAGTACCTGGAAGTAGTACTTATAGTAAACTAGCTGCGCCCCACGGTTTCACCCGCATAAATCTTGATCCTGTGGGAATATTGGGATAAAAAGTATCCTATGTCCTTTCCCGGGACTCAAACTATCTCTATACCAAATTTCATCGAAATCGGTTCAGCGGTTTAGGCGTGAAAAGGTAACATACAGACAGACAGACAGAGTTATTTTCGAATTTGTAATACATATTAGTATGGAAATATGGATAGGGTTTAATAACTGAGCATACAGAAATCATTATCATCATTTCAGCCGAAAGACGTCCGCTGGTGGACTTAGGCGTATGTCCAACAGCGGACGGCCGGACGACCGGTTCTGTGCTTCTTGCATCCAGCGGATTCCTGCGGTCTTCACAGGGTCATCCACAAATACCTACTACTTACTCCATTTAATTTATTTGTGGAGTTTATGACCCCATAAAAAATATATTTAAGTACCTACCTATCACCCACTAGAAAAATTCCATCAACCATCATATGAATGATATGACAAGCCATTTGTTATTGTATGTAGGTAAACCATTGTTGAAAATGTTTCGGTACACGAACTACAAACATACATACCACAGTCTGTCTCGAGATGATGACGTCACAACGCTGGCAACACTGAGTCATCTCCCTTGACCGGTCACACTGACGATTAAAAAAGATAAAAATATCGTTTGAAATGGCCACGTGTGGACACGGCCGTTAAGATTCTGTTAGAAGCGTGGGCGTTTGTGTACTTCTGCGTATTATTTATTAGTGGGTCGTATTAAAATAGTACTAGTCTTTGTGTAGGTATCTATTTGTAGACGATAATGAATTGTTTGTTTTAGCTTCTTTGTTGTACACAAAGGCAGATTCTATCTGATTGGCTTAGAATAGTTTGTTTTGCTTTTCTCGGATCTACACGAGCTCTATACCAGTTAAGGTCCGGCGTTTCTAAATTTGCCAAAGATGTAAACGACAATGGCCGCTCGAAATTGAATATAATATTAAAAATACAAGAACATTACTTAAAATAAAATGTTCTTGATATCGATTTTATTCAATTTCGAGCGGCGAAAAATGGAAACAAATATGAGTTTATGGATAAATAACTTTAAATCCTACAGATTAAAGGTCAGTTTACGCTACAACTTCAAACATTTTTATAACTCTTTCAATAGTGCTACTTTATCTTACTTTTGCTTATGTTTTCATATATTTTCATGTACATAAAAATGAGGTAATACAAGGAAATAATGCTCATAATCATAACAAGTGCACGAACGAAGCGGTAAACTGTATCACACAATTGAACTGAAATGAGGAAGTGCTCCACAATGTGTGCGAGGTGAGGAGATTGTGACTCGTTCTGAAACTGGGAAATAAAGGATATTATGTATTAAGCTAAGAGATTCAATTAAACAGTATGTTAATACAATTCTGAACTTATCTTCTTTGGTAGAGAATTAGCTGCCAATGTTTTTATTGAAGTGAAAACTTCTTTAGCGGCGTTGAACACTTTTTGTAATGGGTAAAAAATGTTAAACTCGCGTCAGGGCATCGCGTCAGGACACGTGACCGTCAGGAGAGATTCCCCCCCCCATCTCTTTCTACGGCGGCGGCGCAAACCGAAGTGAACCAAGCAAGTGAGACACGACAAAGATGGCCGAAGAAAATGACATTTGACGTACAAATGTTTGAAAAGTCAGTTTCGTAAACAATAGTACTTCGAGGAGCCGCAGTTGTATTTAATTTATTTTGCACTTCTGTTTAACCAATTTAGTTTATTATTATATACCTACCTACAATACAAAATAGAAGCGACGAAAAATATAACGAAGCACATTATAGCAACAAGAAATACTGTGGGACATTGCTGCTTTTGTGTGAAAACAATGCTTCCGTGTCGACCACGGAAGTTTACACCCTGCAGGGAGATGCTCCAGTAGGGTGTGGCTGTGAAGCTATGTTGCAAAACATGCTCCACGTCCTATCCTGCCTTATTTGTCCTACCCAAAACATGCAGTCAAAGTGACCTCTGCGCTGCCACCGACGACAACGTGGAAGTGGCAATATTTTGAGCCAACAAGATCTAAAGTAGTCGTGCCCGCGACACGAAGAAGAAAAAGAGAAGAAATTTAGCGAGTAGTTCATTAATAAAAAGCTTGTATACAAATATCAGTTTATTTTTATAATACTTGTACGCACCGGGACTTACAGCTTAGTACGGCTGTTATTCCAAATGCATACAGTGTGGCTAAGTTTGTAACAATTGAGCCTGGTATCTATGGTTACCTCACCCTACTGATTATAAACCTACAGCAACTACTTAACACCCTAGTTATCCTAACACCCTAACCTATCATACAAGCCTACGGGAGACCTACGGGAACAGACAGAATTTGGGTAGGAATAGGGGTTTGTGTACGTCGTGCAATGTGTACACAGGAAATAGTTTTGTCATTGCCGGTCCCAGACTCATAGAACTGGTGATGGCTAAAGGTGTCTTGGCCATAGTGCGAGGAATTATGGAAGATGAATCAAACTCTACTCCAGCTTGATGACTAATTTATTCATTTACTAATTACTAATTTATGTGGAACGAATGTATGTCGCTCTTGATGCTGACGCTGGCGTGTGTAACTCTTGCCTGTTCACGGCTGAACAATACTCTAAACTCTAATTTGGCTTCTAAAACTTGTGCAAGCAGAACAACATTTTTAAAATGTTTGCTTTTCATTTGCCATCTGTGCCATCTCTTCTGTAGGCCGTTTCATTTTCTGCTATTCGTAGTGAAGCACCATCCTTACTAGTCCTATTGACCTGAAATACAAAACTAGGTAATGTTATAAATTCTTTCTCTTCATTATCTTATTTATACTGATTTAATTAATCAGTAGCGGCATCAAAATAACAGTCATTATTATTCTTATGGCGGTTTTTTTTTTGTTACAATGAGTTTTGTACAGGCAAACGAAGTTCTTCGTAAAATTGTAAATTGGATCGGCACCTAATTCGTAAATCATGCCAGGCTGCCCCTGTTTAGCGTTAGTGCTTGTGTCAGTGTTTTTATTTTCTATTATGGAGACCTCTCCCTGACCAATTCTTCCACAAAATCTAAGGATTAGAAGCAAAAGCAAGCATAAGTATAAGAAATTGAGAATGTTTACAAAACATAACTTACTTTGAACACATTTTAGCTGTAACAGTAGGTACACACCTTATCCTCCTCCAACCAATATTCAATTCTTTGCCCTTTATTGCAACTAGTCTCCGGTCTTAATTTCATTTATTTTAAATACAAAAAAAATATTCAAAAGTTTTTTAGTTTGACACATACAATATCAAATTCATTCATTGACATATTCATATTGTTTCCATGACGACCATGACGTTGTCGCGTCAAAACTGTTGAAACTGTAGACAATAAATTAGTTTTTCATACGCAATAATGTCTATGGACACAAATATTCGGTTCGTAGACAGATATTCTCGTAAGCCGATTTAATGTGTTGGCCAATTTGTTGGATGACTTCATTATAATGGCAACATTTAGAAGTTGTAGGACATTCTAGTTATAGAACGTTTATGAAGCGTTTATGAATACAAAATTTTATCGAATGTTTTAAAGGCCTATTGAGCATTTTAACTAATGAATGGTTTAAACCTTCAATAGGCTTTTTTATGAATAAGACCGAAAGTGTTTAAAATATGGAAATTGAACAAAGTGCATCTATTAATGAAAAAAGTGACGCAGAAATATTGAAAAAAATGAGTAATATTAATTAAATTAATAATTGATTTATTTCAACGTTAATATTCAAGTTTTCACTTCTGCCGGCACTCCCGGAGTGCAACCCGTTTTTTTATTATTATTATGAGCCTGTTGTGTCCCACCGTCACATCTCTGTGTGTGTTGTGCAGGGCAAATACCTCCCTTCCGTCTTTCTATATTTCTTTATCTTTTGCTATTTGAGCCTTAGGCATAAGGTAGGAGTCTAATTCACCACGCCATGTCTTAGTGCCTGCCACTGACCTCTTTATAATCGTCATCATTTATCAGCTGTAAGACTTCCCTGACCATTCCTCGTCTAAAGAGGTTTTAGTATCTTCAAGTTTTAATAGAGGCATTAGTAGACCACTCATGCCCATGATTTTTTACAGGGCAGCATACCTTTTGTACTTTCGCTTGATCAAAGACCGTATGCATCTCGCGGACTGTTACGCCTCTTTGATATGGCGAAATATCCTGCAAAAACACTGCCATAATACCAAACTTCTTGGCAGTTTATCTCAAAATAATGACACGTTTAAGTAGATGCCACAGCCCCACCCTAGGTGCCGCTTACTACACCCAAGTTATATATTCTCCAATTATTTTACCAACAATGATACTATATTTCGGCGCGATACATCAGTGAACATTAATGCAGTCCTTAGTCCGAGGAACAAAGTAGATCAAGTCAGAAGAACCACTCAGTTTAACTTGTACACCAACAAAAACTTAGCAACCTAACAAGATACAATAATAAGCATAGTATAAAGATGAACAGCATCTCAACTGGGCAACGGATCTTAGTCGTTAACCAAATTTTTTGTAAAACTGTGAAAGAAAATACATTTATTGAGCACAGACTAAAAGAGTGATATATTGCATTGAGTTGGTAACAGTAAATGCGCCAGTACCTACCTACGGCACTACTAATAATTATCTACTGTGATATTGGGAACATGAATACAAACGGTAGGATTACCTACAACTGTAGGATAACTGTAGGATAAAAAAAATTGGTAGCTCGTTAGACATTGTTTATCTGTCCGGATTATCATAAACTTTTCTTATTAGTTCGGGTAAAAATAAATACTATTTCCGATTACTGTCTTTTACTAGTCGTGTCGTTTCTTGCCTTGCTGCGAGTGGCTGACCGATCTTTTTTTGCTTCTCCAAATTGACTCAACTCTATATATTTCCTGCGTCCTCTAGAAAGATACAGTACATATTTAATTTTTCTAACAAGCAATGGAACAACATTGTTACTTTTAACTTTAAGGTTTTGAATACGAGGCTTTTGGCTACTTTGGATTATTGTCTGTATTTTATCAAATTTTTTAAAGTGAAAACTTCTTTAAGTGCTTTGGGCATTTCTTGAGATGGGAAAAAACCATTGAATTCGCGCCACTGTTACCATAACGACAACGCTTCGGATGTGTTCGACTGTCCTCGGGATGTACTCGGTTTTAATGTATATTCGATATGTCAGTGAGTGATGGCAAAGTATTCTGTTTGTGTTTTGTTTTCACTTCTGTCAGCACTCCCGGAGTGCTACTGTTTTTTTTTGTGTTGTGCGTTTTGTGTATGCAAAATAAACAAATTTTGAGTCGGCGCGTTATCCTTCTGTTCCATCCCGTACCATGGCTACTATACTTGTGTAGTTCCGACCTCGTTACATTAAACATACGCTCTCCGCTCCTCTGGCTAAATATCGTGGGTTCAGATCTAGCGAGTATTGATGGAGTGTTGTTATTGCGAAGCGTTCAGCTTTACATACAGGAATATTTTTTAAGGAGTGCGCAAAAAAATTTTGGTGGTTCAGTATCAGTAATAGAACACATTTCTATAATTTTTTCAAAACTTTTTTTTTTTTTTTTTTTTTTTTATTGCTAAATGGGCGCACTCTTGACCCCGATCACGCCTGATGGAAAGCGATAGATGAGGTCTATGATGGATCGAGCGTGCCCAGAAGATGCCTGTTCACTCTTGATTTGAAGGCAGACGGGTTAAATGTGGGAGGGAACAGAGAGTTCCACACTTTGGCTGTGCGCATAATAAAAGTGGAGGAGAAGCGCCGAGTACGACTCATCGGGATATCAACCAAGTGCGGATGGTACGCTGCAGTACGTCTGGTTGTCCGGTGGTAAAAGGGCGATGGTGGGATCAGGTCGTGGAGCTCCTGCGCACACTCTCCGTAGTACAGTCTATAGAAGACCGTCAGGCAAGCGACATTACGCCGATGAGCCAGGCTGGGAAGCGTAGCTACCAACGTCTCGTCGCCTATAAGCTTTCTAGCTCTGCGTTCCACCGAGTCAAGTGCAGCAAGCTGGTATTTTGCTGAGCCATCCCACAAGTGGCTGCAATACTCCATACAGGAACGGACCTGAGCTTTGTACAAACTTAAAAGCTGTCCTGGTGTGAAGTATCGCCTCACCTTATTTAGGATGCCCAGCTTCTTGGCTGCGGTCTGAGCTTTTGACTCGATGGTTGAGCCGAAGTTGAGATCTGATGTCAACTCCATGCCCAAAAGCTGAAGGCGGTTGGTAACCGGTACAGATGCACCTCGGAAAGCAGGGCATAACTGGAACTGGCTCCTTTTCGCAGTGAAAAGACACGCCTGTGTTTTTAAGGCGTTGAATTTGACCAGATTGTCGTCACCCCACTGGGAAACGAGATTTAAGGACAAATTCATTCGTTCCACCATGGCCTCTCTAAGAGTAGCCGTTCACGTTCACGTTTTTATCCGACTCTAAATCAGCAAATTATGGACACTATCTTTTCGTAATAATAACAATGGGCGCGCGCGCCGGGCGGCACACGTGGCGGAGTTGCAGCGGAGAAGTCCCGGGCGCAGAGTGGTGCCCGGGCGGTCACCCCGGATTCCCGACCCCGACATGACAGTCTGCTCATCGCATGCGCTTCGTGACCTCGCGTCCAATCGCTTTCCCGTGCAACTCCCGCGCCGCGCGTGTGTCGTACTCGGATCGTACCTACCGGTCACGATGTCGGACTTTAGTAACCGCGAGTTTTATAAGATGGTGCGAGTGTGGTGAAAGTTTACGAGCAGCTCGCAGAATGTATGCGACGGAGAGCATACCTCGAATGCGAGCCCATGGTATCATTAACCCCGCGGTCCCTAATGAAAGGACCAGTTTAGCAGCCAGTCAAAGGCTGCTTGATTACGGTCAGTTCAGGACCCCGAATCACGCACAAGGGTCTGGCAGGCAGACCTCGACTGGCGGTGGAAATCGAAGAAACCATTTTCGATTTCTTCGAGCGAGATCAAAGAGCGCACAGCTGATAGGTAGGTACACTCTACAGACGTCATTAGCCCATCAAGCAATACATTTTCAACTTTATCGCTAAAGCATAAGGTTCAAAGTTGAATGTGCTGACGTCTGCACATAGCACGTTTCGCTTCGCCACTCGCAAAATCAATTTCAAAGTAGACATCTTTCGTTTACGATAACTTTATTTTTTTGTACTAAGACATGTCAAAATAAAAAATAGGTGTTTAATAAAATTCATCTAAGTTTATTTTGGCAAAGTTTGCGCACTGAATAAAAAATATTCCTGTATGTATTAGGCTAAACTACTTGAGATGGTTGCAGGAAATGTGAGAATACGAGAGGGAAAGGATTTTGGTTTTAAGAAGTGGCTTTGTAAGTTGAGAGAATTCTTTTTTTTTTGCTTATAGTTTTCCCACAAAATCAAATGGGCAAAGGCTCCCCTTTTTCCTTCCAAACCTCCCGTCTTGTACGGACGTAGGTCAACCCTGCGCTCCTATACTCCCCTTTGAGCGCCACAGTAAAATATTGATTGGTGCTCAAATGGGAATACCTTTGGTGCTCTAAAAATAGGTGCTCAAACGGGAATACTCCATCCGTTTTTAATAAAATTTTCCAGAGATCGCACGGCGAGACGATCGACGGAGAGACTGGGCTCCTGGCTGATTGATGGCTGGGCTGGCGTCAGTAAAGATACGGGCTAGTCCTCTAGTTCGTTACTTCGGAATTAACCCTACTCCCGATTAATAACAAAATCACGCGCAATGCGCGTTGTCTGCGCCCGTTGTGTGGCGCATTATGATCCGCCTAATGTTAGTTAGTGATGGAAAGTAATCCTTAATGCCGGGTACGTTTTGCCCATCTAAAAAAATGGTCTAATTAGTACTTATATTTCGAATAACGTTGGATTTATCTTATGGATGTTTACCACTTTACTGATCGTCGATTGGTCTTGTTTAAAAATTCTGTTTCCTAGACTGTCTGACTATATTGCCAAGTGGCTTATTCAACAAGTGAGCTGCAACATCAACACATGCTAGTATTAGTAGAACATTGCATTGGAGGCACGGCTCCAGGTTATCGAGTGCAAAGGTTAGCGAAGTAATGAGGGGTCGCTCTCTGCGAATAGAATAGTGATTCTTCTTAAATGGGATAGATTTAGTAGTGTTCTATTATAGGACTATGTTTATTGTAACGTTGTGTACTGGAGTTTAATTATTAGCAGAAAGTTCATGGTAAAAATGTAAACAAAAAATATTGGGAATTTGTTGTAGATTTTTGATGAAGAACGTTAAAAATTACTTATGTTATTACGGTTATAATCAGCTTATAATGTTCCCACTGCTGGGACACAGGCCTCCTCTCTTCGAGAGGGAGTGGGCTGTAATTTACCAAGCTGGCCCAGTGCGGGTTGGTCGATGTTACATGTTTTCGAATTTTTGGTTCTAGGACATGCCGGTTTCCTCACGATGTTTTCCTTCACCGTTTTGAGAGCAGTGGTGATGAAATTATTTACACAAAGTAAACCGCCTGGGTTCGGGTTTAGTAAGAGACCGATGGGTGTTTTCGAATAAAATTTAATTTAATGAATAGAAAACAAACAGTTCATTTATCAAATTTTCATTCGAAAATATCCACTGGTTTCTTACGAAACTTCAACTATATCCGATGACCTTGGTTACTTATCTCTTTTGGTGACTATACCTCTAGAAGTCTTGGGGGAAAACCTTTTCCCTACACTGAGATGATGCAGGTTCATTGCAACAATTCACATCGGCCCGTACATTTTCACAAAATTTTGCTGCAGTCCTTAACGACTTCCTTCTGTTTCTTCCAAGTTCATATATTTAGCTGTGTGCAGGCAGGACCAATGGCAAAACGTGCTTTCCGAGTCGCGGAGGGATCTCGGTATGTAAAGATGGTCACCAATCCACGAAATAACCGCGGCTAGTGTAACTCAACCTGATCTATCGACCCTTGCGGCTCTTATTACTTAGCTACAAGACCCCTCTCGCACGGCCGATCATGTCATATTTAAATAGGTACCAGCCAACACTCTAATACTATCCTTTTAGTTTCGACACCAAACGTGACTGACCCATATATCCCGCACATAATTCACAAAACCGAAATAAAAACGTAAATTGAATTCACCAATACATCACGAGAGCGTTCAGTTCGTTCGGAAGCATGTAACACATGCAAATGGATAGATTACAGCACGCTCCACCGTTGCAGAATGTTATTTGCAACGCCAGCAGCAGTTATATGCAATCAATTGTTACAAAAATATTTTATGGGTTTTGTTTGTTCGTTGGCCGAAACGAATGGGAATAGACTAATTGCTTGTAGCTGGAAGCCGTGATCATAGTAAAGATCCTCTATTTAATCGCTCCGTCCCGGCGCAGGCTTCTAGCGGCTCATTACAATAGAAAATCAGTTGTGTCTCATTAGCGGGGATTAAGCGATTAAAGAACACATTACAGGGTACAACCACATCGACACACAATCTGTTACCATGACTTCAGTACCTACTGTATGATTCTGAACCCCTGTCTGCTTTGAGATTTTTCGTCGGTTATTACTATCTATACCTACGCTAAGGGGTCTAGAATCAAGTGCTGAATCCATGGCAACAGTTTCTGCAAATTTCCCGGCTAATACATGATATTTAAGTGTCTTTTTTCTTTATTTCTTAGGGCTTTATCGCTGAGCGATAACGTCGGATATTTATGTTTAGTCTGTAAGCTTTCTTTAACCGGTCAAGCGGCGCGGTTCGCCGATCGGCGACGAAACAATAGAAAATCAATTGTGTCTCATTAGCGGCGCTTGACAGATTAAAATAAAATAAATAAAACTTAAGCCACTAGTTACAAAGAGAAATTTTAGGTGATAATTTTCCATTATTTTTTCCAGTAAACAGCGAGATTCTAAGAAAACTAAAGTTTTTTTTATAGGCTTTGTGCGGTTCCGGGTTGCATCCGACGTGTTCTTGAAAAATTCTGCATGTTAATTTATTGGTATGACCTTTTATAACAGAAGGCCAATTCTCGTAATTTAAAACGTTCAAAATCTAGTCGCAGTCTCATCTCGGCGACCAACAAATGTCAAAAACTTGTTAAAATGTAGGGAAGTTAGAGGTATTTTTGACAGATTGAGACTGAGATCAGACTGTGAACGTTTTTAAAATTATATATGCCCCTCTGATATTATGAATGGGATGTTCAACTGTTCAACTCTTAGCTTAGATAAGAACAGAATTTGTTAATCTAATTAGTACCTAATATGTTAAGCACGAAAGATGTTTTTGCCAGTAGCAGCCCGAAGTTAGTGGCAATGGCTTGCCTCCTTTTACATGGAACTCAAACAAATGGTACCTTCCTGGTGGGTATTTTACCTCTGCCTTCTTCTTCGGGGAATACGGGGTTGTGATATAGTATTGCCAGTTCTTGCGAATGAGTCCTAATTTCCACTGAAACATGCCTCACCCCGGGAACAAAATATTTGTGTTTGTTTTGTCGCACGTTCAAGGTAACCAGACAATACGGTCGACTTGTTTTCCATCATAATGACATCAATATAGACAGGTTGCTTGTTTGTCATCTTCATACGAAAATTTCGATTTCTATGAAGATAGTTTACACGTAGAGTGTCCATTTGTCACCCACGTTAATAAAGAACTTAGAAAATTTGGCGTTTGATTATTTGTAATAATGATATAGGTATGTTTTTGATTTTTCTTTGAATATATCTTCTCTTACTGCCCTAGCCTGGTTTTAGACAGTCTATATTGACTTATGTATGTTAATTCAGTCAGTAGCAACCAAGAGTTAATTGAATTACGTCGTCACGTTCCCTAATTTAAATTAGATTATCTAATTATCCTATTGCAGTCCCCACCTCATCTATTTTATCAAACTGTGCTACCGTTCAGACTGCTTGTTTCTTCTGTTTAAATCTAATCAGCTGCCTGTATAACGGTGCCATCTGCCTGCCTATTTTTTGGGTTCTCTCTAGTTTCGGTTTTTGCCAAATAAGCCTAGGTACGCACGGGCGTGTTTTTCACGCGGTGATTGATTTTGCGCACTGTGTTTTTAAGGCACCGCTTATCGCCGAGAGTTGTAAATCTAAGTGTCTTTTTTGACACGCTAGAATGCGTTCTGTTTTTTATTCTCAATGAGTTGAAAATCCAATGCGCGATAAATTTCTGCCGCGATATTTTCACGTCTGTGCGTAAGTGGGCTTAAGGTTACTGACGGGTGCATGGTATGAAGTGGCATTGAACTTGTTTTTTTAAACAGGCATCCTCCGTGGAACACTCGCAGAAATGTAGACCAAACTGGCTTGGCACCTGCCCCGCTATATTTAAACGTAAACGGTCCCATCCGCTAATATGGACATGTTCAGACATGACATGTGAAACAAGTTGCTAAACGGGACTGACGAGACCTATGTCCATACTTTGTCTTGAACTGACAAAGGAATGTCAGTTTGCAGTCTTGATCTAGAGACGCCAATGTGAAGTGCTTTGATTGAGTCAAAAAGTGTTAGGTTTATACAGGAAGATTTTTTTATCACCATCCAAATTTTTACAGGGTGTTCTACCCATGAATATGAACAACTTTCACTATGGGACCAACTCTGAAATCACGAAAAAAAGTCAGCTGTTTCATTATACATTTTGGTCAAGTAGGTATTGAACTTTTGTATGAAACAGCTGATTTTTTTTCGCGATTTCAGAGTTGGTCCCATAGTGAAAGTTGTTCATATTCATGGGTAGAACACCCTGTAAATATTTGGATGGTGATAAAAAAAAAATCCTGTATGCTTGGGATACGTTACTAAGAATGTAGTGATATTACTTCTAGTTCTTTCTTTCATTTATGTATCTGTTAATGTTTTTGCAAAAATAGACGTAAACTGCAACTAGATTGTACGGACGGCTACATATAAAGCTATACATTACCAGTATAAACTGACTCCTCATTTAACGAAAAATGTGAGGTGATGAGGTCAGCTTAACTTGGAAATGTATAATTAGCTAACATAACAAAGTCTAAACATAACATAATCAACCTACAACATTCCCACTGCTAGGACACAGGCCTCCTCGCTGTAAGAGGGAGCGGGCCATAATCTACCACACGGGCCCAGTGCAGGTTGGTGGATGTAAACATAAAACATGTCTAAATTTTGCATCATACATACAACATGCTAATAGAGCATCGTAACTCGTAATCATAATGCATATGATAGTAAAGCAATCCTTCTGGGTTAGACTTGATGTGAAAGGTTTAAGAGCGGATGTTTGAAGTAAGTACCTTGGGAGATGCCTTATGCCTATAACCCGCAGCTGCAGTTGACTTGAGTCAGAGTTGACAGTAGCCATCAAACACAATATGCAGAGCTGAATCTGACAAGTTATTTTGTGGCATGACATAACAGTTAACTTTAATATGACGATATGCAAGTGGCCTAATTAATTTTAGTTGTTTAAATGTAACTCCGTCAGACATACATAGTTTGTGCTCATAAATGTATGATATCATTTTAGTGCAATCTAATTACCGGAATCGCTAGTTGAATATGTTACATTTTGTATTCTAAAGCCATTTTTGGAAGTTCTTTTATTTGGATCAAGATTAATGTTTCAGTTTCAATTCAATAGAGAATTATATATGGAAAAGTAGTTTGTTGTGGTAAAGAACAGGATCTTATCCAGATATAGGTCTCCCGTATAGGAACGAACTATACAGGCATAGACAGGCATATATGAGGTAGTCAGTATAAATGATGTGTCGGACATACATTTAAATATCGCTACTCGTGGATCCTCCTCCGAGTAATTTAATGACCACATTTGTCAAGTTGGAGCCATACATATACCTCATCTAGCTTAAAAAAGAATATGATTGACGTTTAAAATTGTTAGCCCATACCTACTTACAGAAAATAAATCATTTATCATGTACAAAATAGAGTATTAATATTAATTGTTTTTTAGGTCTAGCACGCGCTGCTGTGGCACGTGTATCAATGATTATGCCAAAACTTCTGGGGCTTCTAATACTAGAATTGTCAATGTAGAGCGTGTCTAGGATATACCTATAAATATGGTACAACGTGAAACTTTAGGTACCGAATGTCGAAATACGTACACGTTGAACGATGTTACCTATCCAGTTCAGAGATCAGCCTCCTTTAAAAGGAGAAAAGTATGGCCAATAAATATTTGCATTCCAAAACTACCTTCATTAAGTAATCCCAACTCGCATCCTTTTTAAAACCAATCACACCAATTGAGCAACCACGGAATCCAAACGAGTTATTAAGTCACGTTGACATTCAATTAATTCGTAATACTAATTAAGACAGGACGCGGTTGCGTTGCGTAAAACCGCGCACTTCTTTAGCAATTCGCGAAACGTCCTCTTCACGGTCCGTTTGCTGTAAAGCGAATAAAACCTTTTATTTGTAATGGCCGTGCTGTTATAAATAAGGTAGTGTGACCGATGATGGCCCGGCTCCCAAGATGGCCCACTTTTTAAAAAACACAGTTACGGTCGTCTTAACTATTTCAAATTTCGCGGGTGTATGCGTCTATGGCCATAGTCAAATCTGCATCTGCATTTGACACCAAACGTGCCGCCATTTTGAGTATGGCTGACAGTTTTTATTGTCGTGTCAAACGGTGCACGTGTTTCTAACCTCCGTTAAGTAAACTTTTTTAAAAGTTAACAAATTTAAAGCGCATTTCCTTATTTTTTACTAGTGAAACGACTTATTTAATCTGTTTAACATTAAATTACAGGTAAGTTTTATTATTTTATAGCTTTTCTTGTATTTTTAGGAGATTGCAATGAACTCGGGTAAAATTTCATAAGATGGCCCACCCCATGTTTCCCAAACATGGCCCGGGCCTTTCTAGGACTATTGAATAATACATAAAGCTTACATTAAATTGCAAGTGAACTAACAAATCAGTTTTCTTTCTTTTAAAAGTTTCCTTGGGCATGAAGCTATTATTTTAACATAAATACAATTTTTTGTAGCCCGCATATTATTGGCATGCAACTGTTGGAACAAAATATTTTATTATTGTATTAATTTCTATTTTTTTACTGTACACTTGTTTTTTTAACATTGGGCTTTTGGCTACATGTTTTGTGTGTTGTGATTGCTTAGTATTTTTATTTGTTTCTAGTCCAAAATGGAGCCACCAAATAAAAAAACGCGTGGACAGTGGACAGAAGCTCAGCCAAAGGAAGCCCTTCAAGCAGTAAATAGCAGACAGATGTCTCAACGAAAAGCAGGTTGGCTTAACTACGGAGGACGAGGAACAATTTGTGTGTCCCGATTGTAACTGAAACGAGATCTCATTAAGCAGCCAAAGTACTTATGATAACTAGACTAACTTTAGTGTTGATTGTTTTCCATTTTTATATTTTATTTTCTTATTTTACAAAGATTTACTTATATTTGTTATGAGTGTAATGCTCAGATACGTTTAAATAATAGATTTCGCTTTTGAAAATTATACCTTCAACCTTTTACGTAAGGTATAAATTTCAAAAGCGAAGTCTATACTAAGGAGTCCCTTAACTAACCGCTAAAGGTCTCTGAGTACGGCAGTAAGTGTATTTTATTAAAAGGCAGGAGAGCCTAATTGAATAGTTCCTATTTTAGCAATATTCTGTTAAGTTGGTTTTTAATACTCCTAACAAGGCCCATGAACAAATGTGAAAAAAAATCCATGACTGAATAAGTAACTGATTTATTAATATTTTGTTACAAACTATTATGATAAATGTCTACGTACGTGGCATATCTCATTTTAGAATGTTATTTTGGTTTTATAGCAATTTTCATTTTTGATTGATTTAACATGGCCCACAGCCAAATTTTGGATTGTTTTTTTTGATTTTTTTGGATATATTAAAATTAAAACTGTATTTTAAAATCAATAAAAGAAGAAAAAAGTGTTAAAATGTCGATTAAGCATACATTTATATTGATATACTTCGGGCCTTCTTGAGCGACCACCTCCCTAAGATGGCCCTCCGTCTATGTTTTTAAAATTTGTTTTATTTCTGTCAAAATTTTAAAAACATTGCGATTTCTTTTTTATTATGTTTCATTATTAAACAAATTACAATTCTATGTAAGGTTTTTCTTTATTTACCCAAACAGAACGATTTTATAAAACTTTGAAATTAAGTGGGCCTTCAAGGGTGCCTTTACCTTATTAACCATTTACTGTGTAGTAGACGGATACATTAATAGCGTTAAATTGGTTAGAAAGTTTAGCTTTAATTTGATTCATGACAGTTCGATATTATTTTCGGTTACGTCATTAAAAAGATCATAGTTTACAACACATTGGCTTTTCATTTCATCAATGAAACTTTATTTAGTTTTGACCATGACTGTTTACATATTTACAACAACAAACACCTAGAAAAAAAACCATTTCACGTCATCACTGCGCGGACCGCGGTCGACTAGAATCCCAGAATTTATACAGTTGGTAATATGAGGCTACCGATCCATGTTTAATAGAAATAGAATCCCATCGCATCGTATCGAATTTTGGGGTGTGAAATTAGATCCTTTGTACAGACCTAAATCCTTCAACCTAATTTCGAAGCCCGTTGATTGCAATCGTACTCCCCACGCAATATACCGGTATATATTCTCTATATAGTCTATGTTGCCTATATAGCTTGTTTGTCTTCAACAAGATGCAATTACCATAATTTTGGAGACTATAAATTCCCCATAATAGTTCCCAGAGTTTCTATAACTCCAGTTACCACGATTTATTACCACTGAATCGCTTTGGGCATTCAACAGTATCGAGGTGGTACTAACGGCCCTTATTTACGTTGACACGTTATTACTAAAATAGGTTTCAATTAGTACTAAATGCTCGAGGACTTTGGTCACCTCGTTAGGGACAAAGGCATTTATGAAAGATACTTTCGTTTAATGGCCGGCTCAAAGTAGTTTTGGAATGTTTATACATTAAACATGGTTGGCCTGACGAAGACAGAAAAAAAATGGTAGGTAGTTCACTTCTTAAAAGTACAGTTAGTTTCATTTGGGTAATGTTCATATGTAATGTTAATATCGTGTAATTGCACGATGCAGTGTCAACGTTTCGTCAAGCTGTAACCTCAATCGACTTTCATCATTAGCGCAGAATTGTTCTTTTACTCCCAAATTACCGTTAAAGAAACATGTGTAGACTTTACCGCAAGAGACTTTCGTAAAACAAAAACATTTCTGGAATGCATATATTTTTCGGCAATTAATTTCGTGGTTACTGCATCAAATGCATTTGTAGAGGGTACCATCACGAATCGTGCTGTGTCTGAGTCGTCTTCAGTCGCCGTGAGTTAAGACGCCAATTATGGAGCAATGCTAACGATCTCACTAATTGGTCCCTACGAACCTTTATCTTTATGATCGGTACCATGAACTGATGGTCGTGACAAATCGTGGAACTGTTGGAGCTATTATAACTGTTCCCCTTTGGGAATCGGTTCAATACAAGGATTGAGCTATTATGTAACATTAAATTAAATAATATCACTTATTTCTTCGTGTTTATTTGAAAATTCAGACAATTCTACCTCAGACACCTCTAAAATATGTATAATATGTATATGTTTACGTATAACTTTCCAATTTATGCTATCTTCGTCCCAAATAGTGCTCTGCGCTCCCAGCTGACCTACTACTCGGATTTGCGACCTTAGATAATGGTATCTAGCAGCTTTGCAGATTCAGCCATGAGTGTGAACTAGGCCATCTGGAAACGCTGGCAATATGTTCAATCTTCATGATATAACAATACAGGAGTGATTGTGTTTCTGAGAAGGATATTAAAGGGACGAAAGGTGAATAGACAATCTTTGGGAATCACTTTTGTATTGTTGTTCTTTTAGGTGAAATATAAGGTCAAACACGAGTAGCATTAATGTCGGACATTCGATATAATTCGCGGGCCATTTAGATGCGATTTTTTGTATTTGCCTAGTCTTAGCAAAATTCTGTTACTAAATAAGTGTCGTCTTTTTTACTTACCATTAGACCTGCGGTCAAGCCCATTATAACAATAAAAACCCAAAAGATTTCCATGACAAACGAACGGTTAACGGTTCCAATCATTTTCATTTTTCACCACACCGGTATTTCGGTGGTAGTACACGAAGACCCAATGACAGATTACACGACCATAAACAAGATACACCTTTTGTTGGCAACTAAGATGGCTGACGCCAAAATGGCGAAACGTTACCGATACGAAATTGGCGGTAATTGACGCCTTTGTCGGTGTAGGGCTGCTCTCCCGGAGCTTCTTAAAGTGTCATGTCATTTAATGATTCTTTAATTTTCTGAGAAATAAGAAATGTAAGTAATATATTCAAGAAAAAATCTAACAACTAAATATCATGGTGCGCATTGATATTTTTTCTTTCTTTGCGTTGTACTATTTTTTACTTCGACATAATAGGTTGGGGAAAAAGTTTCTTCGCATTTTTTAAGAAAATTCAAAACATTTTTTAATATAGTTTATTTACATTTAACTAAAGTATGTAGGTACCATTTTGTTCGATAACTTTTTGCCTTCTTGTAGGTAGGGACATGATCCCATTGCTATAGAAATTTTGGGACTTCTGATCAAAATACCGCGACAAGTGGTTTTGGCAGTCCTCTCGTGATGTTAACCTGACACTGCCTAAAGAATTCTGAAGAGCCCGAAACAGGTAGAAATCTGAAGGCGCAAGGTCAGGACTATACGGCGGATGCATTAACACCTCCCAGCCAAACTCTCTTAATTTTTGCTGAGTGGCTAAAGATGTGTGAGGTCTAGCGTTATCATGATAAAAAACCACACCCCTTCTGTTGATTAATTCCGGCCGCTTTCTCTCAACTTCTTGCTTTAATCTGATCAGTTGTTCGCAGTAGAGTTCAGAATCGATGGTCCTGCCTGGTGGTGACAGCTCATAATGAATAATGCCCTTCCAATCCCACCACACACACAGCATCACCTTGTTGCGAGTTAACCCGGGTTTCGCCACAGTCTGTGAAGCCTGACCGGCCTTTGACCACGACCTTTTTCGCACGATCTTGTCGTATGTGATCCACTTTTCATCACCAGTTATCAGCTTCTTCAAAAATGGTTCGGTTTCATTACGTCGTAAAAAAGAATCACAAATGAGTACACGGTTCATTAGGTTTGTTTCAGCGAGCTCGTGAGGTACCCAAATATCGAGCTTTTTTGTGTACCCAGTTTTTTTCAAGCGCGCCAAAACTGTTTTGTGGGCAATTCCCAGTTCTTCAGCTACGTCTTAACTACTGATATGCCGATCTTGCTTCACTTTTTCGAAAATGGCATCCAGTTCATCCGTAATAGGGCGACCAGAGCGACGTGCATCTTTGACATCAAAATTTCCGGATTGAAAACGCTTAAACCAAATTTGTGCTACTCTCACAGACACTGCACTAGGTCCATAAACATCGCAAATTTTTTTCGCGGTTGGCGTTGCATATTTACCTTTTTTGTAGTAAAATTTTAAAATGTATCGAATTTCTTCATTAGATTCACCTATCTTGACAGTACGAAAAACAAATGAAAATCACACGTTTTCCTAATTTGAATTTGGAATGATGTTTTTTAAAATTTAAACTTTCAATGATACCAAAACCAGCCAGATACAAATAGTATAGCCAAAGAGATTTTATTACAAGTTCATACATACTTATAATGCGAAAAGACTTTTTCCCCAACCTAATACTTTACTTTTACTTGTACATATTTTACATCGACACAGGCTTTTGAATACGCAGAAATTATTGAATTGGCAATGTATTGTTCATTGGGCACGCGCTGTTGTCTGTAAATACGGTTAGTTTAGGCAATTAAAGTAAATGGCAAATTATTTGATGTGAAGTCTTTTTTTCCATTTAATTCATGGTCAAGTTTAGACACTAGACAGTATACGTGTCTTGACTGTGGATTCACAGTGAAACGGTACTACTTAGAGAAGTATTTGTTTTGTTTTATTTGTTTCAGATTCAATTTTTGTGTATTTTTATTTCTTTTAACTTAGGTACATAGTTTTTAATTTATGGAAGCTTGTAAATGGCAACTTTAAGCACTAATTGAGGAGCAATCATTCAATTAGTGTTTTGTCCATAAATTAACGAAATACAACTGAGTATGGAGAAATCATAATAATTATTATTATGATTTCTCCATACTTGTAACGAAATACAACTGAGTATGGAGAAATCATAATAATTATTATTATGATTTCTCCATACTCAGTTGTATTTCGTTAATTTATGGACAAAACACTAATTGAATGATTGCTCCTCAATTGTACATTTTTTGCATAGATATTAGGTAGACTGTAAGATTTCTGAAGAATAAATATATAAAAATAAATAAATTCATACGAAATTGCATTTGGTATTAAAATTCAATGTGGTTTCGTCTTACATGCTACGTTTGTTTACTAACTCATAAACTTAGGTCCTAAATACACAACTTATTAATATTAAACGTCTTTGGCTTACGGTATTTTTATATGGCAAACTATTTGCGTTATTGTAAATTCAAGGTTATATTTCTGCGAAATAAATTCTTAGCATACAATTTTTTGCGACGCGGTCACCGGCTAAAGCATAAATAAAGATGGCCGACAATCTATTCTGTCATGATAAGGAACAATAAATATTATTTCGGCTTAAAGATAGTAATATATTTGATATTAACTAGCGCTTATAATTAAAGTCGTAAAAAAAACTGTTTATCAGAAATTCTATTAAAAAGAAGCAATTTCAAGGCCCATATGTGGCCGGTCCTTCTGTTGTGGAGTGCCGACAATTATTATAATAGCCGTTTAGTTATAATTTAATTTGTTTAAATTAACTCAATATGTCTGACAAATGATAGGGTTTTTATGCTCCATAGAGAGTGTTACGTTTTTTTTTGTGTCTAAATGATAGCCAACAACTTGGGTGGTCTTTGGCTATGTTCAAATAGTTTTTTGAATATAAAATAATGACTTAATATTAGCCCCTTTATTTATAAACGTTGTTTAAAGTTATGTGACGGTTAAACGTCAAAAATGTATGGTTAAACCGTCGCATCATTACTTGACTTTATGCAACGTTTATAAATAAATCCCAAAACGTTGTGTCATGTTATGATATAATTAAAATAAGTTTTTAATTCTAATGTAGTTCACGACCTCGTGTAACTCGACATATTTCAAGTTATAAATAGTAACATCTTCTAAATTGGAATATTTGTTAATCATTTCTATAAATTAATTACCCTACATCATAATTATTATCTGTTACTAATACAAATCAATTAAATAAAACAAGCCAAATTTATTGATTCAAGGTCGTTCAACCAAGAAAATAATGATTCGACCTCACGCAAGATTATTCACGAAACGGGATTTTTACGGTTTTTAAGTTATCGAAGCAAAAACTAAACTCTTGCATCACTACGATGCTTCAGCCAGAATACCAAAGTTAACACGAACTAAGTAACTGAAGAAAACTTGGTAGGTATATTGAGCAGAGCTACGGATTTGGTCCATATTCTGAAGCTAGATTGCTGATTATCTAGATCTAACAGCAGTTCAATGTTTTTAGATTAATCGTTCAACATCTTCTTATCCATTTTTGCGTAGATTAGGTAGGTACAGAAAAAGAAATGATTCGGGGTGTTGAACGTAGGCACTCATAAAGTGTAATGCCCTGTGACTTTATTATTAATAAAAACAAAAAAAAATACCTAAATTATTAATTTTAGAGAAAACAACAACATGCTCCGTTGCTATTTCATATTGCAACAGGTAAATAATAAATCATTTTATTCCTGTAAGTAGGTTTGTACAAACACTTTTACACGTCAATCATATTTTAAAAACTAGATGAGATCGGTGTTTCCTATCTGACTACTCTGAGAAGGAAGGCCGAAAAAAACTCAGAGGTACAGAGTCTCTTAGTCCGGATATAATCTTGATCAGATCATGTGAAGACCATGTAGATTGATGTCTGAAATGGTCTCTTGAGGAACACTGAGTGGACCTGTCCATCCAGTGCAAGCACTTGTCAGTAATCGTGCACTCGGAACTTAAGGAGCTCAACGATTTGAAAAACACTACCAAAAAAAGGACATTTGGGTAGGCTGCATAAATTACTTGAAACTGCCAGACACATGAGAAATTTCAGTTTTGTCTCTTAGACCTTATCGAACCTGAAATGCCTTTGGTATTGCAGAATCCCATAGGTGGTGGTGAGCAACTACCATCTGGATGGACCGGCCGTTAGTTTATGTTATTATTATTATTAGCCTGTGACGTCCCACTGCAGGGCAAAGGCCTCCCTACTCTCTTTTCACCTCTCTCTGTTCAAAGCTGCTAAGGACCAGTTCTTGTTGAAGGAGTCCAGCTCATCCCGCCATCTCCGTCTGGGCCTGCCACGATGTCGTTTGCCATTAAGAGGGACCCATTGGGTCGTAAGTTTGGCCCACTGTTCGTCTGACATGCGGCAGATGTGTCCAGCCCAGTTCCATTTCAGCGTGGCAGCTTTCCAAGTGACATCAGTTATCTTTGTGATGAAACGGATGGTCGTATTCCTAACCCGGTCTGTTAGTTTGATACCCAGAATACTCTAAGTAAAAAAAAAACGTATGAAAAAGTAGCGACACTGTCGTTTCAATTAATACACCCAGTTCATCGCAATTTGTTGGACATAGGCCCCAATATTCGCACAACTAACAGCAATCTTCTATCCTTCCGCATGATAGCCCTATTCAATTAACTGCTCTATATCGGTCCGTTTTGTAATTTTTTTCAATTAATATTGTTCATTGACGTAAAGTGTGGTCGCCATCATCTGAACCGTACAATTGAACGTGCCGCGGGTCACTTTGATGATATTTACAAAGTTATATTTTAACTAGCTTCAGCCCGTGACTTCGTTAACGTGAAATTTATTGTTTCACTAGCTGCGCCCCGCGGTTTTACCTGCATAAGTCTCGATCCCGTGGGAATATCGGGATAAAAAGTACCCTATGTCCTTTTCCGGGACTCAAGCTATCTCTATACCAAATTTCATCAAAATTGGTCCAGCCGTTTGAGCGTGAAGAAGTAACAAACATATAAACACACACACACACACACTCACAAACTTTCGCCTTTATAATATTAGTGTGATAATATAAACACTCGGCAATACTGTAGCTTCCCATTAGTAAAACAATTTTTGGAATCGGATTAGTAGTTCCGAAGATTTACCCCTACATACAAACTCACATATCTCTTCATAATATTAGTATAGATCCAGTGTAATCCTGCCCTTAGATCGATGTCCTTTGAGGTTAATAATTGGTGGAGTCGCCAAGTTTTTTTTGGTAATCTATTTCTGTGCTATTATTTATCAACAGTAGATTATCTTTCATGTTATTTTTGTCTTTAACCTTGAGCTAGATAAGAGCAGGTAATATAATTTATCGACCTATACAGGGTGTTACAGAAAGGGTATATCAATACAAACGGGTTGAAGAGTGTATCTGGTCTAGAATCTCTGTACAAAATTTCAGCTCAAAAGCATTAACTTTGAAAATGCCTAATATTTTTTTATTTCGACATCACAGCGCTGCACTGGCGCGCGGCGGCGTGATGTGCGTGTACTAGGCGCACAGACACACTACAGATAATGGATAATGACCCTCGTAGTGCGGTGACACGTTTGTTATGATTTCAATTTAATAAACTATCGAAATAAAAAAATATTAAGCATTTTCAAAGTTACTGCTTTTGAGCTGAAATTTTGTACAGAGATTCTAGACCAGATACACTCTTCAACCCGTTTGTATTGATATACCCTTTCTGTAACACCCTGTATAGTTGTACTCTCCAAATAAATTGATATTAGGGCAAGAGTCTACAGGATAATGATGATTACTAAGAATTCACAATATACATAGTACGCCGAATTTCAGAACGCTTTCATTCATAAAAAAACTAGACTAAGTGCCTTCACCAGTATATTTAATTTTCCAGAATGTAAACTCCTCGAGGCACCAAAACTTTGAATCCATAAAGAACTTGACAAAAAACAAATAGACGTCTTAAAATAACTTAATTTTGTAATACCTAGATATACCTAAATACTTCTGTATCGTTGTACAGACGCCAGCACATCAAACTACTACAATCTGTCAATTTTTTTTAATAGATTTTCAACTTTATCTCTAAAACATTAAGGTTCAAAGTTGATTGGAAAAATTTAACAGTTTCGGGTAGCTTGATGCGCTGGCGTCGTCTGTACTTTCCACGAAGTTCAACAACAGAATAATAATAATAATATTCCACAACCATCACACAACGCCATCTAGTCCCAAGCTAAGCAGAGCTTGTGTTATGGGTACTAGACAACTGATAAACATACTTATATATTTCTAAATACATACATATTATAGATAAATTACACCCAGACACAGAACAAATGATCGTGCTCATCACACAAACATTTGTCCTGGGTGGGAATCGAACCCACGACCTCCGGCATAGCAGTCAGGGTCACTAACCACTAGACCATCAGGTCTGTCAAATGAATGAAGAATGCACTAATTGTTCCAATTCTAAATACCTACTAGTTTAAATAGCAATTGAGGGACACTCTATTGTCGCATAAACTTACGTGCGTGCAACATGGCACTAGCACTACGTATGGTACTTATGCACAGCTGTCATCGTTGAATTCAATAATAGCGTGTTCTGTAATTACATACCTAGTACTTATGTCACGCTATTAGGCCGTAACAGTTCTTCATTGCGCTAGGTTTTGTTCTCTACTCTGTTCATTGTTTGATCTACCTTGTACGGTCAGCAACAGAAGTCGATTAACACTTCAGTTTTTATAATCTTAGTTATTGAACAAAATATTTGTTAAAAATTGCAGCAAAAGAATTTTTTTTTAGAATATGTCTTTGCTATTGTGTGAAAAGCTAAAAAGCAGTTTATTGAAAACAAAATGTTGTCAATTTAATAACACGTAAAAATGACAGTGTTAATCGACTTTTGTTGCTGTCTGTACTATGGAATAAGAGTGCAATGTTGAAGCGAGAAGGATAAAGATAAAATCGAATAACCGACTATCGTATAACTATGTATTCAAATTCATCAGAACATTTTTGAAGTGAAACTTCTGTACGCACGCTTGACTTGGGGAGTAAGCTGGCGAACGCGTGACGTAAGCGTTACTAAAAGTGTGATCGGGCGAGGCGAACGGGAGTTGAGTGGGGGATATAAGCAAGAGAAAGCAGTGCGCGCGCACATTTTCTTTCTCTCTTTCTCTCATAGTTATTTCACAGAAACTTACACGGGCATTTATGAAACGTCAGTAGCTACGAGCACGGTTCCAAATTGGTAGTTTCCTTTGGAGAAGAGCTGGCAAGAAACAATATATTCTTTAAAAAATTGGCTTTTACATTTTTTTCAAATTACAATAGTTAATTATGGGAGTACAGTGTAGGCCTATCAACAAGTACCAGGTACAGCACAGGTGCCAGCACATCAAGCTACTACAATCTGTCAAATTTCTTTAATAGAATTCAACTTTATCACTAAAGCATAAGGTTTAAAGTTAATTGGAAAAATTTGACAGTTTCGGGTAGCTTGATGTGCTGGCGTCTGTACTTAACAAAATAGAAAATGGCCAACGAATCGAAACATCTATCGATACTTATTATAAAGCTAAAGAGTTTGTTTGTTTGAACGAGCTAATATCTAGAACTATCCGTCGGATTTGAAAAATTCTTTTGCATTTGATAGCCTAAGGGAAAACGAGGTAAAAGCGCGGATAGGCGATGCGATACGACGGAGTGGGTCAAGAAATTTCACACGCACGTAGTCCCGGGCAGAAGCTAGTGTTAAATAAAGCTCAACTCTAAATAAGCATTGTACAGACGCTAGCATTCAAACTACTACAATCTGTCACTGTAATAGATTTCAACTTTATCCCTAGTGTAAGGTTCAAAGTTGATTGGGAAAATTTTCCAGTTTCGGGTAGCTTGATGTGCTGGCGTCTGTACTTATGTCTCTTAATCACTTTAGTGTCGTAAATTGAACATAATAGTAGATACCTACTCATATACCTAAAGTGTAGTGTAGTAATTGTCAGAATATACTGCTGGAAATAATATGTGGAGTTATGTTATCTACATATCACTCGGAAACATCCGTCGCTGTACATGGGCTTAATGACTGATACGATTATCGGCACCGAGAATATGTACAGACAGAACTGTCAAATTTTCACAATCAACCTTGGACCTTATATTGTAGAGATAAAGTAGAAAATCTATTAAAGAAATTTGACAGATTGTAATAGCTTGATGTGCTGGCGTCTGTACGTTGGTTAGTAGACTCGTCGTTCGTTATATTTTGTGTAGTTAGTTTTGGTTCAGTAGTAGAGGAAGTCTGAAAGTGGCGCCGGTGACTGAAAAGTTGGTTTGAACCCATAGATATATGAAATTTACATTTCTATGTTTGAAACAGTGGCATGCATTGGTTTTCAGAATAGGTAGGCACTAGGCCGGGTCTAGTCTAGGCAAACGTGGTCACTAATCAGAAAAAAAAGTGAGGCCAAAAGTGTGGTTATTTGAGTAGGCATGCCTACTTAAGGGTAACAAATTGCGAAGGTCGAACGTCATGGTATTACGCGTGAGACGTACGTATTTTTAATTTTGTCGTATTATTTTGAACGAGTAAAGACCAATGACAATGTGCGAATAGTACGGGAGCCGAGTAGGCCGTCCGGCGGCTGCCTACTGCCGCGCGTGTTTGTATGAAGTTTTTGTTTTTTTTGTTAGGTATGATTTAGTGAGTTTCTTAATTGTGGGGCACACCCTAAAATGTAATTGACAGGCTTATGTTGATATATCGAGGTAGGCGCTGCTTATATGCCTATATGCAATGCACGCCACTGGTTTGAAATCGGTTGTCATGGTATGTGATGCGGAAGAATGAAAAAAATACCGGAAGAAGTTGTGAGAAACGTTTTCAGTATGAATGTGGATGACTATAAGAGTAGCGGAAGAACAAAGAAACGATGGATGGACTGTGTGACAGATGATAATGGTTAGAAATGGGGTGGCTACAAAGATGATGACGAATAGAGAAATATGCAAGAAAAAGACATATTGCACCGACGTCAATTACATTGGGATAAGATCAAGGGAATTGGTCCAGTAGGCGGCATGTCAGTTATAACCTTGCCTCTTATTGTATTGAAACTCCGTACTATGGTAGGCCAGCTCAAGGTCAAACTGTTATCACCGACGGCGTGGGGTCTTACTGTAGGTACTTGGTAGTTAATTGATGATCGCAGTAGCCCGTCTTCTACCTTCATAAAAATCTTAAATTCACTGAAAGACAACGCGCACTCTAAACCGCTGGGTCTATAATCATGAAAACATGTGACTGTTCCTAAATTACCCTAGGCTGATAAAATTTTAATTTTTCCTTATAATGTGAAATATTAGTGTTTAGGTCGGTTCCCTCCGTAGCCGTAGGGGGATGAGCCGCACCCCACCCCGTACGACTCTGTAGAGCTCGTCTCCAGACTGGAAACTCTCGCACCGATTGTAATGAATTCCCAAGAAGTGTTTTGCCTTGTTCCGAGTTAGAACCGACCTAAACACTAATATTTCACATAATTAGGAAAAACGAAAATTTTATGAGCCTAGGGTAATTTAGGAACAGCCACATGTTGCACAGGAGTTCGTTTTATAACCAAGGTAAGCATTTTTGAAAATTCATTCCCTAAACTTTGTAGGTATACCAGTTCGTCATTTTTGTCAATGGGGAATCCCATGGGGCACACGGCTTGTAGAATGTTGGAATAATGGCTTCCCTTTCCATGGACAAAATCATTGTTGAATCTATACAGTGGAAAGATAAGACTACTAGTATTGTCTTCTATTTAAAGGGTACACCTAATAGATAAACATCGTACCTTTAATAAAGAACGAAAGAACTTACTAAAAGTTTCTTAACAAACAGACTTTTAACCAGTCGAGTAAACGCTAGAGAGGAAAAAGGAATGGCGCGTTGCCAACTTTCTGTCAACTAGTACTCCAATAAATAGTAGATAAAGCCCAGGCTCCCACCATTCACCATCAATAAAACTATTGTCATGAATTAATAATATTCACAGTGCAATGTCCTACCATAATGTGCTGTTTATTCTGTGGTTTTAATAAAGTTAACCGCAGACGTCCGTTCGTGTCGATAATGGCTGCCATAGAATGCTTTCACATAGAGCGACTAATTGCAGTATGAGTGTCTGTATGGCTATTTAATTTTTTTTTTCCAGTGTTGGGTATCGCTCTGGTATGCATTTAGACTCATTGGCATTAGGAATAGGTATTTGGTTTCTGTTGCGTTTAGGCACAGGTGTATTCTGTTATAATATTGTGTTTGAGGCATTAGGTCGTAGAAAGGGCTTTGAGAAGTTTACGATTCTGGCTAAGGACACGATTAAATCTTAGTAAGATGACATCACATGTGGTTGCATCGTGTAAAATAGTGACCTTTCATGTACGGTTAGCAACAAAAGTCGATTAACAATTCAGTTTTTTAATCTTAGTTATTGAGCAAAATATTTGTTCAAAATTGCAGCAGAAGAAAAATTTTTAGAATATAAACTCTTGGCAAATATGTGAAAAGCAAAAAAGCAGTTTATTGAAAAAAAATTGTTGTCAATTTAATGATAAAATATGTAAAAATTACAGTGTTAATCGACTTTTGTTGCTGACTGTACTTTAACTACTGATGTTCTTTGTAAATGACTGATACATACTAAAAAGAATCTGATAGTCAATCCATTTCTTATAGCACCGCAAAGATCATCGCAGGACCATCATCATAATCATTATCTTGCCCTTATACCAATTTATTTGGAGTGCGTGCAACATCTTATCTATCTAATCTAACTAGCCTCTATTGTCCCACTGCATTGCAAAGGCCTCCCCCTCTTTTCCACACAATTCTGTCTTTTGCGAGTGCCGGCCTGTCCCTACGGTAGGAGTCAAGCTCGTCCAGCCATCTTCGTCTTGGCCTGCCGCGATGGCGTCGAGCGTTTAGTCAGTTTCCTTTTTGTATACCTAATTACTTATGTTAAGAGACCGAAATTTTACCAAAAATTATGGCAAATTGATTTGATTTCATATTTCATTCTCAGAGTAGTCAGATAGGAAACGCCGATTTATTCCTGTCTAACCCCCTGAGCTTCCCCTCCACTCCCCCTCCACCATCCCTTGCTATTTCGTCTTCTGTTTTAAACTCTGGCTTATCCACTTTATGCTAGGTTACTCTTATTGACAGGTAAGTACAGTCAAGAGAAAATAAACGTCCGACCTCATCTAGTTCTAAAAATACGATTGACGTGTAAAAGTGTTTGTGCAAACCTACTTACAAAAATAAAATCATTTATCATACCTTTCATACCTATTAGTCATCATCTCATTTGTCAAACCCTTTCTAGCCATATCATCTTTCATACAGTCCATCCATCACGAAAACAGGCTTATTAAGAAGACTAGCTTCTGCCCGCGACTTCGTCCGCGTAAAATTTCACCCTCCCCCCATTCACCCTCTTAGGGGTGGAATTTCAAAAAACCGTTTCTTAGTGGATACCTACTCTTCACAAAGAACACACCCTCCAAATTTCATGTCTCTTGGACCAGCGGTTGAAGCTGTTCCTTGATAAATCAGTCAGTCAGTCAGGACTTTGAATTTTATATATATAGATAGAACGGAAAGGAAACTCAACCAATATTACTTCCATAAACACTAAAATTCCAACAGTCTTCTTTCCATGAAGCCGTAATTTCATAGTAAAGTAACAAGTTTATCGCGATAACACAAGTTTCAGACTTATTATTCATCAAACTTGGGCGTTGTTTATCATGATAATGCAGGTGCGAAGTTGCTCCGAACTTGGAACAGGTGGTGCAAATCGCAGTAATGCAATAGCGAACTAAGAAGTAATCCATTTTACTTTGTTGATTCTTGGCATGCGCTCGGGAAACGCTCGATGAAGTCGTTGCTCAGATGTTTTTATTGAGATCGATGATTTTTTTTTTTTTGTGTTTTTTGTCACGATTGTCGAGGCGAAAAGACCTGTTAATAACAGTTACTGTAATAAAAATATTTGTGATATTGGCGTATATTGATAACCACTGTTAGTTGGTTATTGGCAAGGGGTATCGTGTTACCCATACCCAGTAACTGGGTTGTGGAGGTCAGATAGGCAGTCTCTCCATGCAAAATACGGGTATTCAGATGCATCCGGTTAGACTGGAATCTGACTCCAACATAGTTGGGATAAAGCTAGGCAGATAGCAATTTGGTGTTGCAAAACTGCTTCAAAAGGCTTTAGACTGAGAATATTTCTAAGTAAGCCATCCTCCTTCTAATAACCTAAATACTCGTATAGGTCATCAGCAAAGCGCGCCACTTTTCGTTGTTCGTTATTTGGTTATTATGAGATAACGAAAGAATAATGAAAGACAGAAAAAATAAAGCAGTTCTGATGGGTCATAGTGCAAAGATTCCCCAGCTACAACAAAAGAAAACGTCTCTCTGGGAGTGCCGACAGAAGTGAAAACAAAACACAAACAGAATACTTTGCCATCACTCACTGACATATCGGATTAAAACCGAGTTCATCCCGAGGACAGCCGAACACATCCGAAGCGGTGTCGATTACGGTAACAGTGGCGCGAGTTCAATAGTTTTTCCCATCACAAAAAAATGCCCAACGCGCCTAAAAAAGTCTTCACTTCAAAAACTTTTGTTACTAAAACATGATCGAGTTAAATTGGGGGTATACTGTAGAGTTTCGTGAATCAAGACCAGCCCCCTTATTCACAAACACTCGATATGCTTCCGTATCGTATCGAACATTAATCATTGTTATCGTAGGAGTCTTCTCAATGCTGTTCACAAGTCCAAAACCCGAAAATTTTGTCAGTTTAAATCAAATAGACGCCCGCTATTCTTCCAACAGCTATTTGCTGTTGAGGGGAAGTCAAATCAGGTTATCGAAATATCAGGTTTTCGATACGATAGCCAGTCGTATGGTTGTGAATCAGGGCTCAGAATATTTTCATTAACTTTCACTTAAATCTCTTGGTATCAAATTATTCGTCTATCAGCCCTAACATTAACCGTATGATACACAGGCTATATTACCAACAGCCCGACTGCTGTCCACCAATAAATCCATTGATATTGATCAAAATTGGCTTCAAACCTCATCGGATCATACTTCGACACCTGTCATTAAAAACCCTGACTACCCACATAGGATAATTTCAATGAATAAATCAATAGTGTCGTGTCGAAAGCAGGTTTTCCCTAAGGGCAATAAACTTGTTTTACGTGTGCGGTATAATCTGTGTTATTGCTCTGTTAAATGTTGTATTGTTTGGAAAATAGGATTGTTTTCATCTGGATTTGGGTAGGTGTTAATGGCTGAAGATTGAGTGTTTTGGGTTTCTAAGAAAATGATCCTTTAGTCTTATACAGAATGTGAGGTGCTTGTGGCTAAGTAATAACAGCCGCATGGGTCGATCGATCAGGTTAAGTTACGCTTGCCTCGGTTGGTCCGTGGATGGGTGACCATCTTCGCATGCTAAGACTCCTCCGTGCCGCGAAAACACGTTAAGCCGTTGGTCCCGGCTCTCATTCGTGGATCTTTGACAGTCGTTACGGGTCGTCAGTAGCCCGAGTCTGACAACCAGTCTTACCAAGAGGTATCGTATTACCCAGTAACTGGGTTGTGGAGGTCAGATGGACAGTCGCTCCATGTAAAATACTGGTATTCAGCTGCATCCGGTGAGACTGGAAGCCGAACCCAACATAGTTGGAAAGGCTAGGCAGATGATGACGATGAATCTTATACAGAATGTATCAGATAGGTGTGGTCATATTTTAGGGTTTGGTATAGAATAGACCATCAAACTAAAAAACCTTCTCCATGGGACCAGCAACATAATCGCGAAAAAATAATCAGTCGTCCCATTCATTTTTGTCGAGTGGGCATTGACGTTTTGTATGGGACAGTTGATATTTTTTTCGCGATTACGATATTGGTCCCATGGAGAATTGTTGAGTTAGATAATCTGCACCCTAATTGCGTAAGAGAGTATCAATCGCAATCTGAATCAATTTCAAGGATACTGCTCATCCATTCCTTCATATGTTCGAAAAATTTGTCTGCTCAACAACGTAAATAACGCAATGAATGTTGTTCAAATGTCAAAATGAAAGACATTCCTACTGTTAGTGTGTCACCCTTAAATTTGACCACGCCATGCCCGTTAATCCTCAAGAAAAATCCACTTACATCATGATAATCATCTCGTAACAATATCAGTCTTCTGTATTTTTATTTCTTCCTTCCTCATAATGGTTTAAAAGATAATTATTAGTCGTATACCTATCGTTTTGATTATTGATAGCAGTTTCTTGTTGTAATTAGTACAGAAGTACCTGATATGAGTAGGTATCAGACTCAAGGTTTGTGTTGTTGTGCAGGCGTCATATTAAAAATCTCGATGTTCGAAACTCATAATCCGCCTTTGTACAGTATTTTTTTTTTTTTACTTGTGCATAAAGTTTTAATAAATAAATAAATAATCATAAAATTCTAAATATCCTTATGATCGAAAATGGTAGCTATTATTATTGTAGATGACGTAAAATTTCTAGATCAATGACACACTTGAGTGCTAAAACTTTTTTAATAGATCCGTTGAGCGGTGGATTTGGATTCGTGACGCATCTTGCGGCCAGGCGTGGTGCATGTGTGATACCTACTGGAGTGATGATTTGATGTTCTAAAATATTTTGCTTTTGCCCGCAGATTGCGCCTGCGTGGATGTCGAAAAACAACCCACGATAACGTACTACCGGGATTTAAAGTATCATAATCAGCCTATAATGTTCCCACTTCTGGGATACAGGCCTTTCGGTAAGAGGGAGTGGGCCGCAATCCACCACGCGTGCCCAGTGCGGGGTGACAGTTGTCACATGTCTTCGAAGTTTTGGTTCTAGGACATGCCGGTTTCCTCACGATGTTTTCCTTCACCGTTTTGAGAGCAGTGGTGATGAAATAATTTACAAAAAGTAAAGCGCCTCTCTGGGTTCGAACTTACTACCTACAACTCGTAAATCGCGGCTGCTACCACTTGGCCATCACTGCTCTCAATTAAAAGTATGCTATGTACTAAGGCATTAAGTCCGCCTTTGTACAGTTTTTACTTGTGCATAAAGTTTTAATAAATAAATAAATAAATAAATAATCCAGGTTATACTACTATATGCCAAATTTCATCCATCCGTCCCATTATGAAGCTTTTCCGAGTGAATATGGTTTTCTGAGTTTTTGTTCTGGTCTTTGGATATAAAGTTGAAATGCCTGGTTTAATCGAACTAGGCATTTAAACTTTGTCTCCATAGTCGGCCTTAAGATCCGCAATCTCCTCAATGGTGTGTAATTCTTCAATATTTAATAATAACTTTATATTGGCTCTATCATAATGTCACATCGGTCCGTAAACATTCATTCGGTCCATAGTTACTAAACACGGGGTCTCCCTCGAAAGACTCCCCCTTTACGTAGACAATGTAAGGTCATAGGGGGATAATTGCTCTAATCACACTTGGTGGATACATTGTGAATGCAGTACTATGGGGGTTCTAGTGCCTTAAATCATACCAGTTGATATCTATAATACACACGCTATTTTTAACAACCCTAACGAAACATGTATAACATTTTTTGTTTGGTCTTTGCTGTTGAGACTTTGGTTACATGAAATATGTTCCATATACTCGTAGGTGATCCTAATATCTACCTAATCAAAAATATATTAAGGAAAATACTCAAGTAGACTTGGCAAAGTACCTAATCTTTGTGTCTAATGTGAATATTCATACTCGACAAAATCGTATCTTACTCGGCTTCAGCGAAGCCGTCTCTTTAGACACGTGAAATTAAATATATGCTCTATGAAATCAATGTTTTTAATTGAGTTTGTCAAAGTAAAGGTTTGTTAATTAAATATCGTCGACACATTATTATATTGGTCCTGTTGCCTCTGTATTTTCACATGCACGATAGATTCACTAAGCCAGTTTTGTAGTTTCTGGTTAACAAACAGTAACAGTTGAACCAAATAACTAATGCATTCTCCTTGGCATATATTATGAATGTATCTGTTCTAAATCCAAGATGGTCGGTGAATTCGGGACTATACCCATAAACACCACATTTAGCTGGGGCGCCGTAATTGCAGTATGATGTTACTATTTGTTCACAGGTGGCCCTTTGCCCTTCCCCTAGAACCTATTACTCCTTAGTTGCCTTTTACGATACCCACGGGGAGACACGGGCCGACCATTGCTGGATTGATGGGCTTATTGCAGGCAACGGTCAACATTAAATATACATTAATTTATTAGGAAGACTGCGTAATATCATCTTTGTTTTTGTTCTCACGTTTCCATTTATAAGGTTGCTTTGCAAAATGCTGCGGATAAATAGTTTGGCGTTATATCATGTTATGAGCAAGTTCATTGTCATTTGAATAATAATCACATCTTGTGATATCAAGTTAAGATGTTTCTATTTCAATAGTTAGTTTGGTGACATCATTAACGAGATCGTTGGTAATAGTGGTTTATTTAATACTCATAAGGCCTCTCATTGCATCGGTTTCAATTAGCAAATGTATCCTTTTATAGCATTAAATATTTAACTTGTCAAAACTTCTAGAGCTAGTTCAGATGCCGAATGTATGTTAATTTTATTTGTTCTTGTAATACCGCCGCTGACACAGTAAAGTCCAAGGCTACGATAACAAGCACCTTTAAACAATAATACTTCCTAACTTATATTTACATTTCCCATATTTCGGAATCACTTGTTCTGTCCATTCGATTATGTCATACATCGGACATAGCATGAGAACGTACGTCAATGGCAGCCGAACAATGGGCATGACCTTCGGCTTCGTGATGAGACAATTAAAACTGTCCAACTGAGCCATTGGGTGAACGTGACAGATTGACAGCAGCATAACTCATGGAATCATGGGCTTTTGTGAAATTGTGAGCATTGCTTTCATGTTTCATTTCCTTTTTCCGGTTAGTAATAAAACATTATGTTTTAATTAAATCCCATGCGGCCTTTTTAGTAAATTTTCCATATTAGGGTACTGATATTTTGTCATCGCGGGACATCCTTAGTAACTGTTGTAAGTTTGACATTAGGCCCGTTAACTAGCTTGTTCCCACTAATTAAATTACACAAGTAAAGTAACGAATGTAGTCAACAGTGAAATAAAAGTAGGTACATATGTGACTCTGACTACCGTCCTGGGTATTATAATTCTGTCTTCGTCTAGCACTTTGGGAAATACCAATATGACGCGTAGGTTTAATTTAGGTTCTAAAAAAACAATACCAATACTGAGCGTGAGTAGTCTTTTACTCATATGCATCTATTTTTGTCAATATTGTAATATAGTCTGGACAGGAAGTGAACGTTTTTCGCTTGACATTGATTGTTAAAGGTCGTAGGCCAATGATAAGGAATGAGGATACTTTAATATACATTGTTCAAAAGAGGATCCTTCATGCTAATATTATTGTAATCCAATAATATGAGAATAAGAATAAAATGTTGGTAAGTTTACATACAAGTGGATTGAATTCATAGATTTCACACTAGGATTCCCTGTGTTGTGAGATCCAGGTTAAGAATAAGATTAAATTTATTTGATCATAAATGTTTGTTGATGCAGGCCGATGATAAGGAATGAGGATACTTTATAATACATTGTTCAAAAGAGGATCCTTCATGCTAATATTATTGCTATCCAATAATATGGGAATAAGAATAAAATTTTGGTAAGTTTACATGCAAGTGGATTGAATTCCTAGATCTCACACTAGGATTCCCTGTGTTGTGAGATCCAGGCTAAGAATAAGATTAAAATTTGATTATAAGTTTGTTGCTTTTAAATATAAATTACGTTATTTTGTTGAAGCGCACAAATAAATTGGATTCGTTTGGCTTATAGTCTAGCCTAAAATTTGTGTGAATAATAATTTAATTGAAATACTCATAATTCAATTTTGGAATTTTGAATACTAGAAGCTAGCTCTGGATCTGTGTTTGACAATTTCAAGATCAAAACTAAAATTCATCCCGAGAATAGAGGACATTTGGACAGACTTTCTCTATTATGTATTACTTATTACATCTAGTATTCGACCTTGCTCATTTTATTACCAACATCTGCCAAGAAAATGCTGCAAAATTTCTCAAATATGTTTAAGTGGTTTTAAAGTTATATTCGCTGTAGCGTGCAAAGTATTACAAAGCGTTGCGTTAGTAATTCAATGGTCGGGTGACTAATTGCTTAATTGACTATTTCTTTGTATCGTACCCCACGTTGAGTTATAATTACTAAGCGTTCCCAGGTTTACTGATTTTGTTAAGACGCTCCTATTTGTAGGTCCAATGATAATACCCTGTGGGACGCCTTAAGTCCTGAGAAGTTTTCTTGATTTTAATACTAGTTTTTTTATTTATTTTTTCATTTGTTATTGATCGTTTCGTCTTAGGTGATACCAAAAGTAGGAAGGACCAATTTTCACGACATGGATCACGAAATATCTGAAAATTGTGATCTTAAATCCGTAGCTCATGTTAATGAATTTGTTTAATATTGTACAATTTTAGTGCAGTTACTGTATAACCTAATGTAGGCACACCGACATTTTTCGACGCATAATTCCCGTTTATGTACTTACACGGCTCCGATCGTAACTTTTTTTTAAACCGAATCAGTAACCTTTTCATTGAGCAAAGTTAACGGTAAAAGATAAAAGTAAAAAAATATCTATGGTTAGCTGATTGTGCTTATTGAATTATTCAGCTATCTACCGTTAAGTAAGGCTTTGTTTGGCGATGTTTTTGACGTCCATTTTGTCCGTATGTTTCTGCTCTAGTTATTAGAGTAGAAACGTGGTTAATATGCCGGCGGGAGGTTGAAGCCTGTCATAACTTATGCATTGTTGCAATCTGTGGAGTGAAACATATTATGGTTACATTAGACTCATGCCTTTGTTTGTAGGGTTACGTGCAGGTGAAATTTTTGATTGCGCAAAATGTAAAATGGGTTTTTAAAAAATGATGATAAGATGATCTGCCTAACATGTTCCCAAATATGTTAAGTTCGGCTTCCAGTCTTACTGGATGCAGCTGAATACCAGTATTTTACATGGAGTGCTGCCTATCTGACCTCCACAACCCATTTACTGGATAATATTGGTTGTCAGGCTGGTCAGACTTTAGGGCTTCAGACGACCCGTAACGACTGTCAAAGATCCACGAATGATAGCCGGGACCAACGGCTTAACGTGCTTTTCGAGGCATGGAGGGGTCTCGGTATGTAAAGATAGTCACCCATCCAACCGCGGTAAGTGTAGCTTAACCTGATTGATCCCCCCGTGCGGCTGTTATTGCTTAGCCCCGTATGATGATAATACACGTAAAAACTTTTGCTAATGTTTCACCTAATGCATATTTTTAGCTGTTTTAAAGCACAACAAATGCCATATTACTGCGAACATTTAATCTACATCCACCGTATTTTTTCTGCAGTCTCTTGCAATCTCAATACCAAACAACTCCGTTTTCGCTTGAAAACACATTCTCATAAAAACACAGACATTATCCGCTTGCACCCCGCTTCCGTACAAAGACCTTAAGATCAGTAGGTCCTTTCAAAAAACGTATAAACAAGGATTGAAGGAGCACCTTCATTGTCCGAACTCGTAATATCGTTGGTCTTTTGAGGCGGGAAGGGAAGCGCTTTGTCCTCTCACTAATTAAACCCTCTCGGCTTGTCGCGGCGACGAACTTGCCGAGATGCGCTAAAGGGTTGGGCAGACGGGCCACAGAAATAATTGCCGGCAACTAAGAAGTCGGAATTGATTTTCATGATTCTTATGCATTAAACTGCATAAATAACCTTTCTAATGAAAAAATCTTAGGTATTTAATTGAAAAAACATTTAAAAAATAATTAAGAGGGTTTGGGCTTTCGTGGTATCAAATTAATAGAGCATTAATTACACAATAAGTACCTATCTTCCTGTTACTTAAGCTAGGCGTAGATTTTATAACAATCTGCTTGCGAAGCTTTAAAACTGTTACAAGTGATTGAGCCTGCTTGAAAAGCAAAAAAATTACAAGAGAACTTGTTTGCTTGTTGTAGGTTCGAGTTCAAAAGAATGAGTGTTTGTTTTGGTAACATTTATGTCACGAGTGTCAATTGTTAATCTCCGATATGTCAATTGATTATCGAGTGATTTATCGATTATGCATTTCGTGATTGATTTTGCACTTTATCTGGTAGTCATAAGGTTTACATTCCAGTACATAATGTCGAAATGCAGTTAAGACTAACCGGATATGTAAAAATTGTTATTCGCGTTTCACTTATTAGGTAACTAGAAGTAGGTACTTTACATCAAAACAAAAGTAGTTAACGGATTATTTCGCGGTCTCTGACTTTATTAATTATTGTCAAGGTAAACCGCAAAAACTTATTTATTTACTGCTTCTTGAGTGACTAAAACAATGTCAATGAAATAGACTCAATTGACCCTTTTGCGTTTCCTTGATGTCTCTAAACAACAACATCAGTAACTGAAAACTGACTAAATAATAGCATTTATGATGTGGTTTACCGCAGATTTGTGTGTCGCAATTTGAAAATTAATGCTAATGCAGGTTTTCGCAGTAAATTGTTATTTATTTGAAAGCGTGGTAGTTTGAAATACTCAATTGCATTTATTAATTAACCGGAATGAATAATAAAAAACGGGTTGCACTCCGGGAGTGCCGGCAGAAGTGAAAACTTGAATATTAACGTTAAAATAAATCAATTATTAATTGAATTAATATAACTAAGTTTTTTTCACTATTTCTGCGTCACTTTTTTCATTAATCGATGCACTTTGTTCAATTTCCATTTTTTGAAACACTTTATTATACACGAATTTTACGAATACACAGCAGTGTGGCTACTACACAGACGGTCGAGCCATCAGCTGTCCATCCACGTCCGCGTCCGCGTCCACCATCACCATCACATCACATCTCATCACCATCGCCATCGCCATCACCATCGCCATCACCATCGCCATCACCATCGCCATCACAATCGCCATCGCCATCACCATCGCCATCACCAATCCATCCATCCATCCATTATCGTGTCTCACTTGGTTCACTTCGGTTGGCGCCGCCGTAGAAAGAGATGGGGGGGGGGGGGGGGGGGGGAATCTCTCCTGACGGTCACGTGTCCTGACGCGATGCCCTGACGCGAGTTTAACATTTTTTCCCCATTGATTTAAATGGAGCAGCATTTAGTCATCGGTAATTTTGCATCGGAAAGCACGTTGTGCTGTTGGAACCGTTTATCATTATATTATTCGTGGATCTTTGACAGTCGTTACGGGTTGTCAGAAGCTCGAAAGTCTTTACAACCAGTCTTAAAATAGGGTATAGTATTACTTAGTAGGTATAGTATTACGTAATAGCCAGTTGCTCCATGTAGTATACTGATAATCAGCTGTATCCAGTTAGACTGGAAGCCGACCCGAACATAGTTGGGAAAAGTCTAGGCAGATAGTAATTTGGTGATGTTGTAAAAACTGCCAGGTTTAAGACTGAAATATTTTTTTAGGTAAACCATCGTCCTTCTATACCCTTATATTACATCAGCAAAACGCGCCACTTTTCGTTGCTCTCCTGTAGTTTCACAGTTGCCGGTCTGCGATACACTAACTCTTCCCTCTGGCTATGTTCCAAAACAACTGACGCTTGTTTCAACGCTATCTACAAGGTTTTAGATGTGTTATTTACTTTGGTTATTACATTGAAGCCGAACAATTTATTACTAAGTAATAGTTTACGATAGTTCAGTAGTCCTGACTGGGATATTAGGGGAATGACACATGACTGCTTTTCTCGTCTCATTTGATTCGGGGATTTTCTGTCATGATTCTATTCATCGACTTTTCATTCATGTTTAAATCTTCAGCCATTTCACACGTCCCGGTTGCCGGGTAGCCGGTGCCGACTATCCGGTAACACTTGCCAGGAAAACTACGGCCGGTACGTGTGAAAGCTGACGTACAGACGCCAGCACATCAACCTACTACAATCTGTCAAATTTCTTTAATAGGTTTTCAACTTTATCGCTACATCATAAGGTTCAAGGTTGATTGGGAAAATTTGACAGTTTCGGGTAGCTTGATGTGCTGGCGTCTGTGTACATGGCTATACACTTTGCCGCCGGGTACCCGGCACCGGCTACCCGACAACCGGGACGTGTGAAAAGGCACGTACGGTTGCCAAAAGTCGATAATTCTGCAGGAAAAATCATTAATGAAAATTAATTAAGACTAAATTAACTAAGCTTTGGTTTTTAAGTTAAAATTGCATGAAGCTGTAGGTATTGTAAATGTAAAATGTCAATGTTCCTTATTATTTTATTTTGACTCAACATTTTGCACAACCGTAAGGTTGAATATAGTGTGACAAATAAACTATATATCATCTAATGTACATCCTATATTCTAGCAAATAGAGATATAATTCATTCATTCATTCATGAGGTTTGTGTCATATGACTCCTAGAAACAATGGCGTTCTATAAATGAGATCGACAGAAACCTAATTCAGTAATACCGGATTCAAATACATATTACAATACCATAATCTGATACTAAACTTGAACCTTAATAAAGTTAAATAGAACACAGATCTCTATCATATCGATATTAAGATAGTTATAGATATAATTCCATACAATATTCAACAGTTCTATAAGAGCCAATATAATAAGGACAAAGTTTAATAAAATGAGAGGCCTTTTGTGTTCGGAGTCATATTATATGCGACAAAGCCTTCTTAGAAAACTAATCCTTTTAACTATGAAGATTATGTTAATAACAACTTATATTACATCAGCAAAACGCGCCACTTTTCGTTGCTCTCCTGTAGTTTCACAGTTGCCGGTCTGCGATACACTAACTCTTCCCTCTGGCTATGTTCCAAAACAACTGACGCTTGTTTCAACGCTATCTACAAGGTTTTAGATGTGTTATTTACTTTGGTTATTACATTGAAGCCGAACAATTTATTACTAAGTAATAGTTTACGATAGTTCAGTAGTCCTGACTGGGATATTAGGGGAATGACACATGACTGCTTTTCTCGTCTCATTTGATTCGGGGATTTTCTGTCATGATTCTATTCATCGACTTTTCATTCATGTTTAAATCTTCAGCCATTTCACACGTCCCGGTTGCCGGGTAGCCGGTGCCGACTATCCGGTAACACTTGCCAGGAAAACTACGGCCGGTACGTGTGAAAGCTGACGTACAGACGCCAGCACATCAACCTACTACAATCTGTCAAATTTCTTTAATAGGTTTTCAACTTTATCGCTACATCATAAGGTTCAAGGTTGATTGGGAAAATTTGACAGTTTCGGGTAGCTTGATGTGCTGGCGTCTGTGTACATGGCTATACACTTTGCCGCCGGGTACCCGGCACCGGCTACCCGACAACCGGGACGTGTGAAAAGGCACGTACGGTTGCCAAAAGTCGATAATTCTGCAGGAAAAATCATTAATGAAAATTAATTAAGACTAAATTAACTAAGCTTTGGTTTTTAAGTTAAAATTGCATAAAGCTGTAGGTATTGTAAATGTAAAATGTCAATGTTCCTTATTATTTTATTTTGACTCAACATTTTGCACAACCGTAAGGTTGAATATAGTGTGACAAATAAACTATATATCATCTAATGTACATCCTATATTCTAGCAAATAGAGATATAATTCATTCATTCATTCATGAGGTTTGTGTCATATGACTCCTAGAAACAATGGCGTTCTATAAATGAGATCGACAGAAACCTAATTCAGTAATACCGGATTCAAATACATATTACAATACCATAATCTGATACTAAACTTGAACCTTAATAAAGTTAAATAGAACACAGATCTCTATCATATCGATATTAAGATAGTTATAGATATAATTCCATACAATATTCAACAGTTCTATAAGAGCCAATATAATAAGGACAAAGTTTAATAAAATGAGAGGCCTTTTGTGTTCGGAGTCATATTATATGCGACAAAGCCTTCTTAGAAAACTAATCCTTTTAACTATGAAGATTATGTTAATAACAACGTATAATAACTCTAAAAGATAACAGAACCGCTCCATCACATAATGTAAAATAGTTTTTTAATGGGACGCTAATACTAAAATGTAATGATTTGACTTTCAAATTTGTATTTGACGTTATTGAAATATTACCCATAAGTATTAGATTTTGTCGATAAGGATATAACCATAGGATCACTAAATATTCTTACTCATTTAAATAAGTTTTTGCTCTTAGACTAGAAATATTCGATTTGAATTTCGGACACAGGTCAAGTACACATCAGAGGCACTCAATAATAAAATATGAATTATTTTTATTTGAACGCAAAAAATCGTGCTTAGCTCTGCGTAGACGCACAGAAGTGGCGCCAGTTACTACACACACATAAAACCATGGTCTGCCATTGGCGGAAATATGTAAACACGTATTGTTTATTAGGTAGCTTACACACAAGCGTTGCGCCTGAGTCATTACTTTATTGTATGAAACTGCAGATTAAGTAAACGAAGTATAAATGTCAATTTTATACGGATACAAAGCGTAAACAATCTAATTTCCAACGCATAAAGCATAGAAAATTTGAAAAAAAAAATACGTTGAAAAGCTTTCGCATGCAAAGCTAAAGGTGGGCTTAGTAACAAAATATTGAACCCGGAACCACAACAAAATAAAATCACGTGACCAAACCGCTAATGTGAACGTTCTCTTAAAAAGTATTAAAGATTCGACCTTGTGAGGCAAACGTGAGTAACGCCGGTCGTCAAACCGCCGACCGAATATTTTCTAAACGTTTTTAGAGCTGCATGTAATCGTGTCATTGATACTTTGTTATAAATAACTGACATTGGTAGTAAATCTCTTAAACTGAAATGTCGTTTATTTGAGGAAGACCTAGAAGCCAAACTGTCTAGTTTACTTCTTCTCTCGTATGTATATGAGAATAGCTCGTCATCTGCCTAGCCTTTTCCCAACTATGTTGGGGTCGGCTTCCAGTCTCACCGGATGCAGCTGAGTATCAGTATTTTACATGGACCGACTGCCACTCTGACCTCCACAACCCAATTACTGGGTACTACGATACCCCTTGGTAATACACTAACTACATATGTATGTGGGAACAGCGCATGTCATGGTAAAAATACAAGTAAGTCAGCAAAATGAAAGCGGGACTGACTGCCTAGGGTACAATAGGCCACACGCCACGCCAGTGGTAACACTTAGACCTTGACCTGGCCTAGTGTAGTATGGAGTTCCAATAGAATCAGCAGTCAGCATATACTGGCTTTGTTACTACTGACTTACAGCCAACAGTACGTTGCCCGTTAAAAATCCCGTCCGTCCGTATATATACCCGTCGAGGGTATAACTGTCCCTTCAATCATGTTTCTCATATAGGTTTATATGACAAACGCTCCACTGAAAACCAAACAATACTTCAAATTATACACAAAGTTGGTAAAAGCCATTTGGTTATTTATCAATGGACGTTTGGTGGAGTTGGCCATGTAAAAGTAGGGCAGTAATATTTATAATTATACGTTTCATTCAGTTGAACATTTGTTTTGAACGGATTTAATGGAGCCAAGTTTCCTTATTGATGTAAAGCGATATGAAATATTTTTCGTTGGCTTCGTAACAGATTGTTCAAATTCAAACACAATTAAGGAAAATAGGTTAGTATTGAAGTTTGAAATGAAATTAAACTTTGATGTTAGGCTATATAATAGGCATGGTATAATTATATAATGTTTTTGATAAAATTAATGATATCGGATAAAGCGGATCGTTTTCAGCTAGTGATTATGTTGTAGAGAAAGAATTATATGGAATAGAAACTATAGCAGTAAACAAGAATAGTACCACCAGGTTGCAGCACAAACTTGATATTGTAAGGGAATGCCGAATGCGTGTCTTCTAAAAGTGATCAATTACCTTGTGAACCGCTCACATCAGGTATCTACATGGAATTTAAATTAGGCAACAAGACGTAATCTTCTATTACACTAATAATTACTTACTTTCTTCCATACAAGCAACAATCAAAACCTACACAGTTATAAAATTAGCTAATAATTCAAAGATAAAATGCGTGATACCCGAAGAATTAGAAATAAGTCCATAAATTCGATTCGGGGCTCTTTCCTCAGAGTGTATCTGGCATATTTACGACCAAGATAACAAAAATGTTAGATATTTAACGATGCCTGTATCAAAACTATTCGTGTACATATCTGCTAGATTAATAAGCCCGTTCGATTTCCACTTATCTAATATTTTTATCGAAAATATTCCGTAGGCGGTACAGTAGTTATTTTGTTTATTTTAATTGCTGTTAACATTTTATTATGTAAATAAATGTAGGCATTACTGATTGCTTCTGTAGAAGCTCGCGTGGTCACATAGATTTACCGTTATTTATTATTTCTTGACCTCGCATAAATCTGCATAATGCATGTCAAAATTGTAAAAACCCATTAAGCGGTACGAATGCATTTCTAGTATGTTTGTACATTACTCACCTACGTGATAATATCGCTTTATCCTTTTATATTAGTACTTATACTTTGTCCCTATTAGTACACTATTTGTCACAATTATGTATACATTATCTACTTACAACTTTTTTCTAACATCATCATTATTAAGTGTCACTGACTCTCTTATAATTTCATACATTCTGGTTATAGTGCTTTTCACTTTATATTTTTTGCAAATCCCTTTCCTCTTTCCACTTTTCCCGGTCTACTGCGATTGTGGAACAATCTTTCTGTTTCTGGGCCGGCCGCGTAGTCGTTTCATGCTATTTGGGATCCAAATATTCAAAAATCCAGTCATTTTACCGGACGCAATTTGTCATTCTATGCACGGATAGATATAAGAAAGAAACTATGTATGCACGAAATCTTCATTCAAATGATGCCCTTAAGTAGATGTCTCTGATGAGCGGGACTACCGCATTATGGTCTATCTTCATTAGGTATCTAAGTAGGTTAAACGGTTATAAAGCTTTCTTCACAACGCTTTTCATTGCAACACTCATTATTATCGCCATTAGTAAGTGCAACATGATCATCTGTATATGTTTATTTATTAACTATGTTGTTCGTTACCATTATTCATATATTCTGAATAAATTATGTTACACATTCGTTAAAATTCTTTATTTTATCTTTATTAACAATTTAACACTTATGTTGTTAAATTTGGCGTGTTCGATCGTAATCTTTGAGTTGAAGCACAAATTAATTGCGTCACTGTTTCATATTGTACTTATTAGAGAACTTTGTATGTGAAGCGTATGAATTTGAAATGTCATCGCCAATCTATTATAAGTTTAATAACAGTCACAGCAGTTACAATTTATAAGAAACTCAGGTCGTGATTTCTAATTCGATCCCATATAATTTAAATTAGGTACTCATCCAATTTAATTATACGTCCTCCTTAATTGGAAGATTTAAGTATTGAGACGTATATTTTAAACTAATCTATCTGACTTCCTGCAAGAACACTAGTACTTAGCCTAGCCACCATCCAATTTCGTAAAGGAAATGCTCCTCCGTTGGTATTTTAATTAATAAACGCATAATTCCTTACTAAACTGTCTCTAAGCAGGATAAGATGTATCTGCACCATAAATATTCTATCATGGGACAGGGATATAGTCTGAGTTCGGAGATTTAAAATGTTTAAATTGAAAGAAGGGTTTCATTTTTAAATTCTGTTAAAAATTCATATTGAAAGGATAAGCTTGTGATTATGAATATTTTATTTTTAGTAGTCTTCTCTTTGTGGACTTATTAATGCAAAGTTCCTCAGACAAATAATTTCTATTTTTGAATAAAGTATTCATCACTATCAAACAGCTCTGATTAATATCATAAATGCTTATGATCCAGAACATTTGATCTCACTTTGATCACCTGCAATCTATACTTTGGATCCCCTGTTAGTTCTTCTTTTGTTTTAATCTCTCGTAAAAAACGTAAGATTTGAATTTCGCGGTAGTATTAAGCTTACAGATTTGATATACATCAAAGGATTATTCAAAACCTGCGTATAACCGTTCATCTTTCCCACTAAAAGATTCTTTAATATTCGCTATCTATATTGGTCCTATGGTCCGCAGTAAATCTCCATTAATATGCGTTTGACATGCGGTAATGTGACCGTGTCCTATATCATTATCAGCTATGTTAGAAGCTCTCATATCTATATATCAACCTTATAGCGCGGACGTGGGCGAAGAATGTTTCGCTTTATTTGTTTTGAGGTAAAAGGTTGGAATTCATTATGAATATTATAATTACGAGTCACTATTGACTTTATGGGAAGTTGGCGTTGAATTGTTCAGGCTTTTGTTGCCGTATTTTATTATTTTGCTTGCTTTGAAATATTTTTGGAACTAGAATTTTCGATATCAATATTTTCCTGTTTTGCGAACAGCCCCAATTAGGGCGACCTGATTTTCAGCTGTCCTTTTTTGCAGACAAAACATTGTACCTAAATCAAAAAGTCTTAGGTAACCACGAATAATTTGGACATCGGTAGTCACTTAAGGACAGATATATGTGGGAAGGGCTGAATATTTAACAAGAGACGTCAGTCCGGTCGCCGTGTCCGAGTTGTCCGACACACGGTTCCGTAAAAGCCCTGCAGGAATCTTAGTTGCTTATTTATTAATGATACGTGGACGTTTCTCGTTTTCGTTTCCTTTTTATTTTATTGTTTTATTCAAGAAGTACCGAAATACTGCAGCTATTTTGGGACATAGAAATTAGGTTGGAGTATTTTTCTCGCTCTCCAAATCTTGTAACCGGCAATGGTTTTGGGTTGACATAAAATTCGGACGAACGATGTAGCACTTAGGTTTCTGGGTCTAGACGCGATTTTATTGTCTCCCTCAAAATACATTTCGTAAATTATTCTTCTTGGACTTGGTGTTTATTCCGATAGATTTCTTACTGACAAAAATTTCCTGTAAACGTAGAAATAATTCTTAGAACTCACTTATCTAAAACCTAAAACAGAGCTCGCAAAGCTACGAAATACACATATCAATTCCGACCACACATTGGAATTCAGCATTGCAATATCCAACCGACTGGTTACTATCCCATCGCCTGCATACAATTCACCTGACTTGCGAACAATAACATATATCACGCTGATCCTACGATGTAATATCAGAAGTGAGAATAGTGAGATAAATTCAACCGCTCCGAGAATATTTGCTGCTATTAATATTTGTGGAGCACCGGTCAGCTCCGGTGACATAATGGATTGGGTTTCAAAAGGAGGTTCTTGGCATTCATTGAATGAACAGAAGCGTCCAGCTGGGTAATGCGGGTATCATACTGCGATTAAAGAAATAGAAGTCGAATGTGATGATAGGTACAAGATAACTCAGAGCATGTTTATTAGATTTGTAAGAAAATAAGAAAGTTCGATTATGGATTTCACATATGTAGGTAGACTGGATAGGGAGGGCGATGGACCAGCACCCTAATTGCGTAACACACTATCAATCTCAATCTGATTCATTTTGAAGGATATTGCTAATCCATTGCTTCATATGTTCGAAAAATTAATCTGCTCAACAACGTAAATAACGCAATGAATGTGGTTGAACTGTCAAAATGAAAGCCATTGCTACTGATAGTGTGTTACGCAATTACCCCGCGAGTGTTACAGCACATGGGGAACCCTATGTCTAGCAGTGGACTGCGATAAGCCATAAGACTGAGTTGATTGTTTGACATACAATAGGTTCAAAATAATCAAGGTCCAGACAAAACTCTTCACAAACAGAATAAACAAACAGGATTTGACCTATATTTCTTAGAATAACATTTAACATTTTTGAAATTCTGCCCTCAAGGTAATCTATGCGGCCGAACGTGGCATGTCTACCGCTATTAATATCAGCTGTATAGGCCTTTGAAGGCATTACTCATAAACGATCGGCATCGAGTCTCCTTGGTCGGTGATTACAATTTATTATTGGAAAGGATGCTGCGCGTAGATTAGTATTTGTTGTGATTTGAAACTGTTAATTTTGTTACTTTCTTGATTTATTTTATGGTTGCTTAGTATTACACGGATTAATGGTCAATCTTTATTACTGGGCATCTTAAATTTATTCTATACTATCCTTTATTTTAATCCGGAATAAGGTGATCCGGCAGAGATCCAAAACTGTCGACATAGCTCCCAGAATAAGCAACCAGAAGTGGCAATAGGCCTTCCATATTAGCCGCAGAATCGATGACCGTTGGGGTCACAGATATAGATAGACCTAGATAACGCAAGTATCACGGACTGTATGAAAACCAAGCGTGCCATTTTTTGACTACCTACTATGACGTCACAAACTTGCGCTCTCGCTCACACTCACCCAGCCAGCAGTACACAGAACTGAGCGCGAAAGTGGCGGCTTATGATTTTTGAACGTAAGCTAGTGCGATTTTTGGCACGCGAAGTAGTTGCTCTTGCGTTATCTAGGTGTATCTATATCTGTGGTTGGGGTAGACGGACGTGTTTTTGAATGGAGACAGAGAATCGGTAAAGATAATGTAGGACGCCTTCAAGTTAGATAGAGCGACGACCTTCGCAGGGTGGCGGCGGGTAGCGGCTGGATGAAAGTTGTCGAGAATCGAGCTAAATGGCGTACAATTGGATAAGCCTATGTCCAGCAGTGGACTGCTGTAGGCTGATATTGCTGATAATGATCATCCTTTATTTTATGTCTTTGAATCATCCTATTATCATGACATGAGTTATGTGCCACTTATTATTAAAATAAACTTCTTCATAACCGACTACCTAGTGAAACTATAGAGGCTAATTATACCATGTGACAAATTCTAAATATACTAGTAGAGACCCAACACCAAGAATGCCCACACACTAAAGTACATTTTGCCATAGAAATTGTTTTATCACGGAAGTTAAAAAAAAATTACAATATACCTAAAGAAATTGGAGAACTTCCTCTGAAATACAATAAATCTAAATGGCATAAACCGCATATAGGTAAACAGTTCTAAACTTTTTACAACTCACTTACGTTTTTATCGCGTAAGTGAGTTGTAAAAAGTTTAGAATCACAATTTTGTAATAGTGCAGTAAACCTGCTGTAATATTATATGTATTGTTAGTTTGACTGCACTGTTATTATTAATGCTACGTCAATAATAACTTTTTTTTTAAATATTTGTATGCCGTTCCATATCAACCTTGAACCTTATGCTGTGGCGATTAAGTTGAAAATCTATTAAAGAAATCTGACAGATTATAGTACCTTCATGTGCCATGTTCTAATGCAAATAAAAATATTCGTATATTCTATGCATCACCCTGATATAATCTATTACTATTAACATTGAAGCTTGCCTTACCAGTCTGCACTATACCTACTGTGCCATAACCATACAAACCAAGCCTTAGTACGCTATACAAGATCCCAATACTATAGGTATTGTTTAATTAAATCCACGATTGTTTACAGCTAGTAATTACGCGTCCTAGATCAGCATAGCAACAGCTGTTACCAACTTAATGATCACAATTATCGTTTCGAGCATTGCTTGTATTTTCCCACGCGAGGCTAACTGTGCCAATTGACCCTTGTACTTGACTGTCAGTGTAATATTACAATGATTGTGAATTTGTTAATGCCAATATATTCTTTGATTGTTTTACAATTTAATTAATTGTTATTTGATAACGTTCTTTATTAATTTTACGGCGTATTGGGCCTTTTGTGCTTGCTCATTGAGTCGCGTGGTCTAAAGGACCAATATCATGATTAATCAGTTTTTCACCTTTCTTGATGTCACTTTCAGCAGAGCAGTGGTGGCCCCATAATATCGGCCGCGACTTACGAGTTGTAGGTCGTAGGTTCGAACACAGACAGGCGCTTTCATCATCATCATCATCATTTCAGCCGAAAGACGTCCACTGCTGGAAATAGGCCTCCCCCAAGCACCTCCACTTCGACAGGCGCTTTACTTTGTGTAAATTATTTCATCACCACTGCTCTCAGAACGGTGAAGGAAAACATCATGAGGAAACCGGCATGTCCTAGAACCAAAAACTTGAAGACATGTGACCATGTGACATCTACTCACCCGCACTGGGCCCGCGTGGTCTCACAGAGAGGAGGCCTGTGTCCCAGCAGTGGGAACATTATAGGCTGATTATGATGATTGAATGTCACTTTCGTCTGTGGCAACGCCCTATCTAGAACTGCCGATTCGTTCTGTAAAAATGTCACCATACAAACTTAGGTGAAGTGAGTTTGAAGTGAGGTGTGGATGCTATAGCATCAGATGGAATGACACCTATAGGGATTGTCACTATTGACAGCTCACCTCACCTAAGTTCTCACGGTGAGATTATTATACAGGGTGTTACGGAAAGGGTATATCAATACAAACGGGTTGAAGAGTGTATCTGGTCTAGAATCTCTGTACAAAATTTCAGCTTAAAAGCATTAACTTTGAAAATGCTTAATATTTATTTATTTCGACATCACGGCGCTGCACTAGCGCGCAGCGGCGTGATGTGCGTGTACTAGGCGCACATACACACTACAGATAATGGATAATAACCCTCGTAGTGCGGTGACACGTTTGTTATGATTTCAATTTAATGAACTATCGAAATAAAAAAATATATTAAGCATTTTCAAAGTTACTGCTTTTGAGCTGAAATTCTGTACAGAGATTCTAGACCAGATACACTCATCAACCCGTTTGTATTGATATACCCTTTCCGTAACACCCTGTATAATCGCTCGTCTGATCTGCTAGTCTCCGATCATGGCAATTTTATAATAATCTTAGCCATCATTACGGTCCTCGAAAGGTCATGTGTAACATAACTTGCGAACGTACCAATATATAATAGCTTTGTTAATAATGACAAAGATTTTTCTCAATATTTCTCAAGTTACATCATTTTATGACACATAAACTTTTGCACTAACTGTGAGAAAGATTTGGCTTTTTTTCTTGCGAACCTGCAAATCATTGATTACCACGCGATTACACTCATCAATTGGACGGCTCAACATCTCCAACCGGTACTTAACGATACTCAAATAGTACCTCAAGTACTCAGAAGCAATAAACAGAAATATTCAATCATGTTATTAGTAGTCGTAAAGCCTAGCAAAGCGTCTAGGTCGTATGACTATGATAAACTGAGTCAATGACATTATACGCGTTCACGATTTGCTGCAATCATTTGCGTTAACCAAACATAATTATGAACTTTATTAAGGGCGTTGCAAAGCTCAAATTTGAATATTCGAATCCTCCATTAGTTGTAATCACGCCTTTGTATTCATGTCCATTGAGTGCTCACATTACTGCACGAAGTCTATCTTTCATTGTTGACATGAGACGTCCTCCATCCCTTTCTAATGCACCATTACCTGCATCGACCTATCTTCTTCTGTCGTTGCATTCTTTACAAGTTCTTTAGTTGTCCGTACGACTGTTCGTCTTGTTTTCATCACCATTGAAAAGTTATTCAATTGTCGACAATGAAATCTCCTTTCTAGAGAGCAAAGCTTTTTGTTTTTCGACTTTTTCCTTTTTTTTTTGTGGGCGGGAGTACCGGTTGTAATTTGAGCAAGTTGTTTGATTGTTAGATATAGGTGGAATTCCGTGGGTGTTGGTACAAGTAATAGAGAAGCTAGGTATCCGCCGAAGTCATGTCAAAACCGGTGTTCATATACATTTTGTTACCTTGTTAGTTACATACATTAGACAGGAGTTTCTATGTGCCTTGCTTATGTTATAGACAGACAATGATATGTGTAATGTCTGTGACGCCATATTACGCAAAGAAGTTGTGCCTAATACTGTATTCACTTATACAGGTTGTTTAACCTAGAGGCGGCGCATGTGGGCCGTAAGTGCTAATTTGTTCGTAACATTACGCTTATCATCTGTAAGTGTCGGTAGTGTAGCTATGATGTGGTAGCGTTTCTACGAATTCAATTTGTTGAGATCGTGCTTTGTTTTTGTTATTCACTTATCTCAGCATATCTACATCTTCATTTTTTTTGTTTTTTTTTTAATGGGTTTGCTCTTGACTCTAGTCTAGGTCAGAGATGACAGAGACAAAGTCGACGATGGAACGAGCTTACCCAGAAGAAGCCTGTTCACTCTCACTTTGAAGAGATTCGGATTGTATGCGCTCGGAAATACAGACGCAGGTAGAGAGTTCCACTCTATTGCTGTGCGGGTTATAAAAGACATTTGAAAACGCTTTGTGCGAATTGGTGGAATAGCAATTAGGCAGGGAGGGTAAATAATTTGATCTAGTTCATGAACGCTTAACAATCTTCATTCTTTGTACTTTAAACTCAGCGTTGATGTGCTATACAACATTATTAATATAGCCATCTGCCTTCACAACCCTTAAAAGTACCAGAGCCTCATCTTGCACAATACAGTACAAAGCAACACGATTAACCTCACTTATCCGCGATATCGTCCCCTCTAAATGACTCGTACGAAACACAAGGGTTACAAGAAAACTTGGAACTAAGAAGAAAGAGATGTGTAAAGAGATTCGACATTTTAAGGCTCTTCTTGAATCCAAAATATAGATAGCCTAGATTAATACGAATTGTGTCACGAACGAAGAAACTTTACTTAAAAACTTGACATTTAAAAATAAACTGTCTGTTACTGTCCTTCTCTTTTTTATTAAGGACAATAATAGACATAGCGATGTCTTGTCTATCAAATAGACTATGTTTTTAATATCCATTGATTGAATGTGTAACTTTGCAAACTAGAATATGAACAATACATCGTACACCGAGAATTTCGACACAACATCGATTCTGCATCGCGTTTTTATGTTCGAGAAACACATTTGGTTGTAGACTAGTAGCATTTCGTAACTAGAAATCGTGAGATCGCGCTTTTTAATGTTCGGGGTTGAGCATTCGATCGTTACAACCAGCTAGGTAGGTAGTTAAAGGCTGGATCGTTCAACAGTGCTAAAACTACATAATAAAGTTTTATTTGATCCTACAAGATTACAGCAAAGTTATTTACAAAAGTTAGACTTTCACAAAAGCTTTTACCATATCTGCGTTTGGGAGCTGATTACAATTTATAATTGGTTGAACATAGTTTTTAAGTCAATCATAACAAGACCTAGCATTAAATACTATAAATCAATGTAAAAATTCAAAGCCGTTTTATAGATCTTAAATCTGATATCTCCCTAAAACCGCTCTGAATCTGAAGGATTTGTATACTGACACACTAATCCATCTAAATCAGCGTCGAAAATGCTCTCCTTCTTTTGAAGACATATAGTTTTGTTGATCCTACGTCATACAAAGAACATCCACGTAACATTTCCAGTTCTACAAACATATCCGTTGTTTATATGCTCCTAGTCTTTGAACGAGGTATTAGCGACAATGGAGAGGGGTGGAGCCATTGTCACTACACCTAGATCGTTCTAGGCGACTTGTTTAGTAAATATCGCTTTAACGACCCAAAGCACATGGGGGGTTAAGTCGGGGGTATTAAGTTGTGGAGTACTAAGTATAAGTACAGTCTTCGTGAGTAAATGTTTGTAACGTATATGATATTCGTGATGGCTCTTTGTAGCGTTATAAATCTCGAAGAGAGAGAGACACGTTAATTACGGCACATTCTTGAGCCCTTTATTTTATGACCTTGAGGTGATGCATATGCAATAGATTCGGCGTCTGACATACCAACAGGCATTCTTAGCAAAAAATCTATACTATGACTGTTCGTCATCCAACATCACCGAATTGGATACTGTCGGCTCTATCCCTATGTTTAATTTTCTGTCCATAAATATGTCATTTAGAAACCAATCTACATCAATCAGAGTATAATCAGGCATCCCTTCATATCATAACTGAATTTATTTCATATCTCATCAAGTCTCAAGCCCATGCAATATGAAATTTTCGAAGAGCAAATCAGCGCCCGATTTGCGCGTCTCAAAAATACATTAAAATATAACAAATGAACGTTCGGAATCTCCTGACGATTGCTGCAACCCTTACAACGGTCCCCACCGAATGCAATATTACCTTGTCTTTGTAAATTTATTATTATTACACAACATTGCATTTCGAGGGTTGAGATCGCATAGTGCATTTGATGGCAGCTGCTTCTGCGTCCAGCGTGGGGTAGAAATTATTTACAGTCTAACCTGTTTCAAACCCTAAATCTTTAAGAATAAAGTTCTATTTCGTGTGAAGGCAATCAAAATCCCATAGGCACATATGGGATACCCACCCTCAAAATTAGATTTAGGCAGAAAAAATTACTTAATGGGGTGTTTTCTGTATGAACGGCGCGAGAAGACGGTGTCGTATTTTTTCTAAATCTGTCCGAATCCGCGTATGCACGTTGATATATGAGGATCTAGGGGATTCCATGGCTGATTAGTTTTGCCCGAATTTCTTGGAGATTGAAATACATAACCACTGTGTAAGTGATATTTAATTAATATTTTAGTAGTTCGCGCTGTTCTAAAAACGGAGTACTTAAATCAGCAATCGCGCAAGGAAAATCTATAAACGAGTACATGCAGACTGCCGAAGCACTGTTTAGGTGTTTAAAATGGTAACTAACTTCGACCGTTATGAGAAAAAAACTTAAAATGACTGAAATCATGACAGAGACAAGAAACGCAGGAATAACTAAGCCTGTTGATAATCGCGTATGCATAAAATTAATGACCATTTGGCGAAATCAACCGCAGATAGGTAACCTAAAGCAGCAAAGCTATTAAAATATGAGAACATAAAAACTATACAACACTTATTTCCTCATAGCTTCTCCAAAACACTCACAAAGTATACAATTTCTTTACACAAACAATGCAAATTACCATAGTTGTAATCTAAACAACTTGAATAATGACAGTGCTGAGTTCGAAAGCTGTTCGTTTCCATCGATCCAAATGCGCTTGTGGGAATATCTAGTATTGGCAATTGTGAGTCATAATAGCTGACTAGTTATCTTTTAATACGAAATAGTCTTGGAATCGTAGAGGTTATGTATTCATTTAGTGAGAATATAACCATATGGTTGCAATGGCAAGGTCAGTAATGCGTTGTTGAACTTCTTGGTACTGCAGGTTTCTTTAGGCGGCATCAAGGACAGTACATTAGGGCGGCCACTCGTTTTTTTTTTCCAACCTGTAATATAAAAAGTCAAAGTCAAAGCATTTATTCAAATAAAAGGCACTTTTGAACGTCAAAATTTACAATCCAAACTAATATTATAAATGCGAAAGTAACTCTGTCTGTCTGTCTGTCTTTTCTTCACGCCTAAACTACTGAACCGATTTCGATGAAATTTGGTATAGAGATAGTTTGAGTCCCGGGAAAGGACATAGGATAGTTTTTATCCCGATATTCCCACGGGATCGAAACTTACGCGGGTGAAACCGCGGGGCGCAGCTAGTAAAATATAAATTCGTCGCTCATTTAAAATGTTTTATGATATTTTTGCATACATTAATTATATAAGGTGTAAAAAAATTAACCTTAAAAACTTTAAGAGGTGCTTTAGACCATCGAACTGAACAACTTTCACTATGGGACCAACTCCGAAATCACGAAAAAAAAATCAGCTGTTTCATACAAAAGTTCAATACCTACCTACTCGGCCAAAATGTATGAAACAGCTCATTTTTTTTTTCGTGATTTCGGAGTTGGTCCCATAGTGAAAGTTGTTCAGTTCGATGGTCTAAAGCACCTCTTAAAGTTTTTAAGGTTAATTTTTTTACACCTTATATAATTATACGTGAAGACGATGCAAAAAACATTTATAGTAAGTGCTCTTTTTCTAAGCGTGTCGATAGAAAACTAAAGAATTTCTCTACAAAGAATGATGGGCATTTTTGTATGGAGCAGGGGCCTGATGACCAATAGAGATAAATAGTAACGACTGTCAAAGATCTCTTCTTCTTTAACCCGGTATTTCACAGCCGATAATAAATCTGTCAAGTTCCGCTAATGACACACAATTGATTTTCTATTGTTTCGTCACCGATCGGTAACGCGCGGGGCTTGACCGGTTAATAAATAACAGCTGATAATAAAAATTGATGCTTATGATATAAACTTTCATTTTATGTAAGTATATGTGGATTTTATTGGACACTACCTGACACGGCGAACTTCGTACCGCCTCAGAATTAAATACTGTAACAAAGTTCAATAGACACGTGGCGCCATCTATTATCATAATAACGTTATTGTTGTTTTCTCGGGAACAGCAATTTTTTTTTGGGATGAAAGGTACCCTATGTCCGTTTCTGTACACCTGACAACGTATATGCAAAATTTCAGGATGGTTGGTTCAGTGGTTTAGGCGTGAAAAGGTAATAAACTTTATTTTCGCATTTATAATTATTATTATTATATTATTTCGCGGACATTGGTGTGGGTTACACGTTTACATAGTTTTTAATTTATTTTGTCACACTAAAATTGTAATGTGTAACTGTTTTATGTCCCAATAAAGTAAAATAAAATAAAATAATATAAAAATATATACATAGTTAGGATACCAGCCACAAAGCCCGCCTTCAGTAGCGTAAGTAGGTAAGTGAAGTAAGTGTTGAAATAGAATGGACTTTAAAAGAGACCATACCCTCTGAGTTTGTTTCGGCATTTCTTCTCAGGAATCAGTCAGCTAGGAAATGCCGACGCCATCTAGTTTTAAAATATTGACCAACAAAATATGGACATGTAAAAGCATTGTAAAAGTGTCTTAAAAGACAGACACAGACATTTCGTTTCAGAAACTAAATTATTCGGTACGACAAGATAATTTGAGTCGCGTATAAACATTATTTGCGCCAAAGCAACTTAGATCTGTTTACTAAATATGCTGTTCCTTCATGCAATTTTCGCTAGTCTATCAGTACTTTTATTGGGTGATATACACATAATCAGCCTATAACGTTCCCACTGCTGGGACACAGGCCTCCTCTCTGTGAGAGGGAGTGGGCCGTAATCCACCACGCGGGCCCAGTGCGGGTTGGTGGATGTCACATGTCTTCGAATTTTAGGTTCTAGGACATGCCGGTTTCCTCACGATGTTTTGCTTCACCGTTTTGAGAGCAGTGGTAAGGAAATAATTTACACAAAGTAAAGCGCCTGTCGGGGTTCGAACCTACGACCTACAACTTGTAAGTCGCGGCTGATACCACTGGGCCACCACTGCTCTTATGGTGATATACTATGAAAGATTAATTGGGAATACATCGCCAAAACGAAAGCTGCAGAAAGTAGACATTCGTATCTGCTCCCAAAGCTCCCCAGTGTCAGAATTAATTCCCATTGTGTGATCCGTGGCCTGTGGTGAGAGGGGGCGAGATTATACCCATTTACCGTGAACAGTTTTAATCCCGAGTTTTAACGGAGTAGCTAGGAAATACAAAGATATGTATAGCTCGTACACTTACTACGTAGTGTACTTTCAGTACATTTATTTCTGGCCTGTTTGCTTAATAAACTTTTTAATTTCGTCGTAAAATGCATCTATGCTTCAGCAATTTCGTGCTCATAGGCGTTATTCATATTATGTGGCTGTATTGTGTATGTATACCGCATCGCAAAACATAATCGATCATACAGTGTATCGTTAGACAAAATTTATGCGAAAGTGAAAATTATTAATTAGAACTTTTAATTCGCTGGCGAACTAAATGATAACAGTCGCACAGGTCGATCGATCAGAATAAGCTACGCTTGCTGCGGTTGGTCTGTGGTTGGGTGACCATCTTTACATACCCCCGAGACCCCTCCGTGCCTTGGAAAGCGCATTAAGCCGTTGGTCCCGGCTGTCAATCGTGGATCTTTGACAGTCGTTACGGGTAGTCAAAGGCCCGAAAGTCTGACACCCAGTCTTGCCAAAGGGTATCGTATTACCCAGTAACTGGGTTATGGAGGTCAGATAGGTAGTCGTTCTATGTAAAATACTGGTAGGTACTCAGCTGCATTCAGTTAGACTGGAAGCCGATTCCAACATACATAGTTGGGAAAAGGCTAGGCAGATGACAGTGATTCTTAGAACTTGCTTATTGGTCAATTTCTCAAGCCTACACCAACATTTAATGTTAAACGACACGTAATCACGGATTTACTTTGAATTAACACGAAGTATTCCTCTAGACACCGTTCGTAGTGTCACCACAGGCGTCAGAATGAGCCGCAACAATGCGCGGTAATCTATTTGCACAGAGCGTCAACCGTACAATACCATGAGCTCTCACAAAAGGGTGTTTACTTAAACCCCTTTCACACCTCCATTGTTCATTGACCACTCAGTTAAGATCCCCGAGTTTGCTTAAAAATTTACCTCTAAACTCTTCAGCTAACAGTGAATCGGAGCGGCGCGGTAGATCAACACAAAATGGCCGCGCGACACTGAATGGCCGTAATGCTGAATCGAGTGGTCCTTGCGTAGTGTGCAGGAATTTTAAACATACGACGTTGATAATATATTCCAATGCGACGAGATTTGTATGTTTGAGGATGCTTATCAAAAGTGTGTATGAGTGGGGTTTGAAAGCCTTGGGATTTTTGGGTGTTCTTCACAAACACCCTGTGGTGTTTGAATATGATTGCGTCAAGTGAACTGTATGCATACTTCGTGTGAGCGGATTCAGGAAGTTTGACCCTCGTGCGATGTTAGTTAGGTAAACTGGGTTGATTTCTGAAACGATGCAAGAAAGCTAGAGCAAGCCAGAGCAAAAATTTAAGTGTCAATCAAATTCGTTTTGCCGAGTCCGCGTCACTTTCGCGATAGTTTTTCGTTCCAACCTTTATAGTTTTTTCTAAAGAAAAGTGGAAGTGCTTATTTTCCGGTATTGTTACAAGCATCATAAGAAATTCTAACAATAATCTTCTCCTGAAATGAAACCGTGTATCGTTTGATGTTAGCCCCCGGCTTATCCAATACCCCTTAGTAAACTCATCACATAAATAAACAATAGCTTGAGACGTTTTAAAACTTTGATATGAACAGTACATAAAAACATACAAACACATCCAATGGCAGACAACGAGAGTACTTCCAAAGACTTACGTACTCCTAACAGCTGTTACGAGCATCCATTTTAACAAGACCCCTTTCTCTTATAGAAAGTCCCTTCAAACGCTAAATTTTGTAAAATGAAAGAGGGGAAATGAAGACCAGGATATTCTGGTCCTTCGGTACAAGGGTCGTTGAAGGGGCGCCATTGTCCCACGTGTGGGACCCCACGCATCGCGACAAGTGATTTAGTAGTTGTTACAAAAAACTTTGGTTTTGAAGATAGTTACATTCGTGTATGTGAGAGATAAGTACTATCGATTTTCGGGGGCGGTTTGCTACTTGTGAGCAAAACCGCGGACTTGTAGTTTAGCGGTGTATCAGGGTTACATAAATACTGATTAGGAAAAAAAAAAAGGCGGGTTGCACTCCGGGAGTGCCGGCAGAAGTGAAAACTTGAATATTAACGTTGAAATAAATCAATTATGAATTGAATTAATATAACTATTTTTTTTTCACTATTTCTGCGTCACTTTTTTCATTAATCGATGCACTTTGTTCAATTTCCATATTTTAAACACTTTATTATACACGAATTTTACGAATACACAGCAGTGTGGCTACTACACAGACGGTCGAGCCATCAGCTGTCCATCCATCCATCCACATCCACGTCCACCGTCACCGTCACCGTCACCGTCCCCGTCCCCGACCCCGTCCCCGTCACCGTCACCGTCACCGTCACCGTCACCGTCACCGTCACCGTCCGTCCGTCCGTCCGTCAATCCATCCATCCATTATCGTGTCTCACTTGGTTCACTTCGGTTGGCGCCGCCGTAGAAAGAGGAGGGGGGGGAATCTCTCCTGACGGTCACGTGTCCTGACGCGATGTCCTGACGCGAGTTTAACATTTTTTCCCCATTACAAAAAGTGTGCAACGCCGCTAAAGAAGTTTTCACTTCAAAAAATAGTAGCAGTTCTGTCGGTTAGCGTTACACTTTTGGACTTTAATCTTCCAGATTTTGGAGGATGTTTAAGTTTAATGATTACAAACATCAAGATAGTGATGAGCAAATATGCATCTGACACCTGCCGATGTATTCTGTAGAAATATCACCGTGGTAATTTAGGTGAAGAATAGATCGCCAAATCTACCAGAAGGACAAATCCAAAAGGATAGTGTAATTTCTTACAATTTTTAGGCCACTAATCTAAGCCCTTGAGTTTAAATCAGCATAATTATGCAGTAATCAGTATGCTGCAACGTCTACAAATTGTCAAGCCGTCTCATTGCACCATATTTTGATCGCTCAGCTCAATCACTCGTCAATATTAACCAGCTGACTGGCGCAGCGTCTGAGGGCTGGTCACTCGTGAATATTAACGACCTGATTAACTCACTGTCGGAGACCGGTTGTGGGTTGGATCTCCGCACGATTGAAATTATCTGTACCTTCTTAAAGCTTTTAAGATCAGCTGTGTATTTAAAAAAAAAAATACACAATCGCTACCACTATTTAAAAAACTATTAAAATTCCACATCTTAAATGGGTCATAACTAATATTATTAAGTTGCCTCTAGTGTAAACGAGTCTTTAGATGTCGAACATAAAAACTATGATAACGAGTCACCGCACGGGGACCGCGAAAACGCGCCGCACGGCGCACAGTGGGCCCATACTGAAAATTTGTGGACTTAGGCAACAAAGTTCCAATATCGATGCGATTTTTTTTTATATGACGTGTTGTGATATTCCTAACAACTTTTATTCTTATAAAATTTCGTCTAAAGTTGATAGTTTGTCTTGAAAAAAATTTATTAGTTTTTTTTGTATGGAGCGAATCACGTTTCATTTTTTTTCTTCAATTGTACTAATATGTTGAGTGTGTGGCGGTGAGTATATGATAGCTAGGGTCATTCTCTATCCATGAAAAAAAAATCAGCGCCGGCTATCTGCGGCATCGCGAGTAATCAAACGGTAAAAAAAAAATATTTTTTATGAAATTTTTTGCCATTTAAAATAAATTCAAAGTATATTTTTTGTCTCATTTGGCTGTTTTGACCTTCTTTTTAGTTAAATATATAGTTTTAATAGCGCATAGTTACATATAACTAGTAATTCTGGTAGAGATTTAGTTATTATTGCATGTTATCGGTAGTACCTGCATTGTGATTGATGACTCATTTGTTTGTGCGCTCGGCTAAGCGCATAACTAATGAGTTTTCAAAAATGCTCGTCTCTGATTGGCTGTGTTATTTTTTTAACTGCACGTTATCTATTGTTGAATAAATATCGTAATAAGTTTCAGGTTATACTAATTTTGTTAATGATAGGTGAAATAATTTAAATCTGTACGGGCAAGTCATTGATAATTACCTACATAATCAAGCGTATGTATATTATAGTATAAGTTATCGTACGTATGACCAATATGAAACTGTGAAGTAATTGTAGCCCTGAAAAGGGCTGTTTGTCATATTCCTAGCCCTGATGGGCTTTTGTGGGAATAATCTAGAGCCGGATCACATTATTTCTTGTTCCAGAAGTGCTAGTGGGTCTGGCAAATTTTCGGACTCTGCTATGAGGCATTCTTCTTCCTCCATAATCTCACTGCCACAGGGAGGCTCAGTAGTCTGTAACAACTGAATTGCTTCAGGCAACAACTCATTATGACCCTTCTTCGTTATTTTAGGCCTTATGTAGGATATGTGGGGATCAGAGCTTATTAGAAGTCCATGAAGGATGTCTTCGTTTGTTGCTATTCTCCCTGTTTTCCGAGTGTGCCTCTCCCTGACGTTTCTGAAGTCCTTATTACGGGCTTCCGAAGCTTCTTCAGTTAAGGTACCTAAAACGAATAAGTTATGTACATTTTAATTTCAAAACGCAATCGAGTCAAATAATACATCATACTATATTTATTTTTTACTTACCGATTGGCAAAACACCAAAGTGGTTACAGATGTCTGCACCGTGCATTAGAAGTTTATGTACACTAACTGGCATGTAGTACCACGAATAGTGTTGCACGTACACATCAGCTGTTTCTCTACAGTACCTTCTAAATTTTTCACAGTCAATGTTTTTGCCTGATGATATGGCTTGTAGAATAACGGAAAATCTGAAAATCAGATTTTCGTCAATTCCCGTAATTCTGGAAGATCTTTTGTAATCTTGGAAAAAGCGCCTCGCAGTATTCCCGTCATTTGTAGTTCTAAAACCCTAAAATGGGAAAACAATACTGTAATATACAATATATAGAGATATAATACACAAACAACATAAAAAGAGCGAAAATTAAATACATACCTGTTTGACTATATCAATCAGCATTCCAGTTTGCTCACGAAATTCTTGTTGCGTGGTATTTTTTTAGCTTGTTTCAAAGCCTTATGTTCGCCTCGAGCAGTCCATCGCTGAAAATCCAGATTATAAGATATATGGAGAAGACATTCCATACACCGAATCTTCATATGCAGTGAAGAAATTCCTTGTTTGTAAATTTCTTCACGAAGTGGTTTGGAAGCCAAAGCGTCTAAATTATTCATTTCGCTCGGTTTTGCCAAGCAAATGGGACACGTTGCAAATGATGGTACTTCAGCAATAATATTAGCCACTTTTCCATCAATCATGGTCATATGCAATTCATGTGATACAATAATATTTCCAAACTGTGTAGATATTCGTTCATCAATTTGTTTTTTCATCTCAGACTCTTCAGACTTTATAAAATCAGCTGTCTCTGAAGTGAAAGTAAACTTCACTGGTCGACAGTGAAGAGTTGAGCAAGGTGTGGGGTTCTCCCAAACTATATTTTCATTCCCAGATGATGGGCTAGTAGACACTAGCCGAGAGGGACGATACTTATCATGACTACTGATGAATCATCGAACTCTGTAGCTGTGTTTGACGTTTTCTGTTTATAATTACTCTGCGACGAAGAACCATCAAGTCCCCATTTCCAGGTTAACTTGAGTTCTTCATTTTGAGACCTATCAACAGAATTCATATCTAGTAAAATCCTCTTCACAGTGTGGTCCAATAGCGCTTGCAATTTAATGTGAGCTCCTTTTTCAGTAATCTCCATACTCTCTTGTGGTGGGTAACATCTTTTCTTGGCATTTACAAGATTTGGATAAGATGGAAAGGCAGCACAGTTTTCTTCTTTCAGAAATTGTCGAAGAGCTAAGTATTTCCATTTCGAGAGCGCAAGTGATGTATAAAGAGCTAAACACTTATCTTCAGAGACAGTACTTAAGCTCTGCTTCTTGAATAGTCGCTCATCTACTTCGGATAGCGCATCTGGATTACTGGAAAGGTATTCGACCACTTTTGCCAGATTCGTTTTGCCGTTGTCTTTCAATTTTGTTATGTACCAGTGCTGCAACTCTTCCTCGGAATTTTCTTCTACTATGGAAGTAGAACGTCTTTTTTTTTGCTTATTACTTAAGTCTTCGAACAGTTTTCTGTGCTCCTTTTCTGTAGATGTTCCCGCTTCCTCAGTACATACTGCAAGAGTAGGAACATGGGAATCTATATCCACAGGCTCAGATAAGGCTGCGTCTGAAAAGTCCATCTCACTTCTCAGGTCAACAGTGTCACAAACAGGCCATTTGATGTTTTTTTCCAACCCCTTGCGATTACTTTCACGGTTCATAAAAGTTTTTTGATGTCTACATGACTCTATCCACTTTTTATTTAGATTTACACCAAAAAGTCGACAGAACTCCTTGATTCGGTTCTTGTCTTCTTCAGAAACTTCGGTAGTCAAGACAGAAATGATACTTTCATATAGAAACATATGATTTTTCAGATCACCGCCACTTCTTAATTTCACAAAAAGATCTAGGTTGGTACAAAATCCAGCCATAGTTCTAATGTAAATATAAAAATAAAAGTATTTCACTGTGTTCACAAATAAGCGACAAGAGCGAAACTAGATGGACTTAATGAATGTCTTTATATTTATAGTCAGTGTTAATTACTCAAGTAGTGGACATAACAGTGAGTGAAAATATTCAGCCAATCAGAGACGAGCATTTTTGAAAACTCATTAGTTATGCGCTTAGCCGAGCGCACAAACAAATGAGTCATCAATCACAATGCAGGTACTACCGATAACATGCAATAATAACTAAATCTCTACCAGAATTACTAGTTATATGTAACTATGCGCTATTAAAACTATATATTTAACTAAAAAGAAGGTCAAAACAGCCAAATGAGACAAAAAATATACTTTGAATTTATTTTAAATGGCAAAAAATTTCATACAATATAATTTTTTTTTACCGAATGATTACTCGCGATGCCGCAGATAGCCGGCGCTGATTTTTTTTTTCATGGATAGAGAATGACCCTAACTATTATATACTCACCGCCACACACTCAACATATTAGTACAATTGAAGAAAAAAAATGAAACGTGATTCGCTCCATACAAAAAAAACTAATAAATTTTTTTCAAGACAAACTATCAACTTTAGACGAAATTTTATAAGAATAAAAGTTGTTAGGAATATCATAACACGTCATATAAAAAAAAATCGCATCGATATTGGAACTTTGTTGCCTAAGTCCACAAATTTTCAGTATGGGCCCACTGTGCGGCGCGGCGGTAGTCAATACAAAAAATACAAAACTTCTAACAATTACCTTCCTATATTCGTAATGTTAACACTACGCTTAATACCTACTCCTGGACAACAAAAACGTATAATTAAGTAATATCTAGTACTTATTTATTTCTGTATAAGTGATTTGTAATCTTTAGAAATAAATGAATTCAAACCGTATTTCTGGTTGAATAGTTTGAATGTATGATTTATCAACAAGTTACATGAGTTTACATTCATACAGGATGATTGTTTTACCGGTTCCAAATTTTTACAGGCTGTTCTACCCATATATGAACAACTTTCACTATGGGTCTAACTGTGACATCACGAAAAAAAATCAGCTGTTTCATACATTTTGCTCAAGTAGGTATTGAACTTTTGTATTAAACAGCTTATTTTTTTTTCGTGATTTCAGAGTTGGTCCCATAGTGAAAGTTGTTCATATTCATCGGTAGAACACCCGGTAAAAATTTGGAACCAGTAAAAAGATTATTCTGTAAGTATAAATAGCAAACTAAACAGTACAATTTTACCATTGACCATCAAGGTTAACTTATGCAGTCTTCTATTATTACCTACCAGTTTAACTTAGCTCTCATAGTCAGCCTATAATGTTCCTACTACTGGGACAAAGGCTTCCTCTCTTCGAGAGGGAATGGGCTAGAAACTACCACGCGGGCCCAGTGCGGATTGGTAGATGTCACATGTCTTCGAATTTTTGGTTCTAAGACATGCTGGTTTCCTCATGATGATTTTTTCACCGTTTTGAGAGCAGTGGTTATGAAATAATTTACACAAAGTAAAGCGAATGTCTTGGTTCGAACCTACGACCTTACAACTCGTATGTCGGGGCCGTTACCACTTGGCCACCACTGATCCCTAGCTCTCATGTAATAACCAAAAAAACAGCGAAACTATCGTGCATTACGTTTCGATGGTTCATGCACAGTTAATATTATATAACCGTGGTTTAAGTCAATTTGTAATGCCACCCACCATACAACAACAACACTACTACAATCTACAATCACTACAATCTGCTACAATCTGTCAAATTTCTTTAATAGATTTTCAACTATATCGCTAAAGCATAAGGTTCAAAGTTGATTGGGAAAATTTGACAGTTTCGGGTAGCTTGATGTGCTGGCGCCTGTACAACGTTTAAAATAATACTGCTCATAGTAATGAAATTCTGTAATGAACCTTTGATTCTCAGTATAAAAGTAACTGTCTCTGCTACTAACAAAATCAATAGCATCACTATACTACCCGCACCGAATGTTAATCAATATGTCAACAGTGGCTGTCAGCGTGTCATCGCCGCGACGACGGAATGTCAAGTGTTCTCAGAACGCGTTGTGAGATCAGCCTTGAATGTGTACGTCTAGTGTTTACTTGATATTAGGACTAATATTAGTGAGGCTTCGGTACGAAATTGGTAATTACGTACTTTTTCGATGACTCACTGAATAGCCGAATAGCGTGAGCGGTAGTGGCCCGGTGGTAATGGCCGCGACTTACGTGTTGTAGGTCGTAGGTTCGATCCCATTCAGGCGCTTTACTTTGTGTAAATTATTTTATCACCACTGCTCTCAAAATCGGCATGTAAGTACTAGAACCAAATATTCGAAGATATGTGACATCTACCAACCTGCACTGGGATTGCGGCCCCTTCATTGACACAGAGAGAAGGCCTGTGTCCCAACAGTGGGAACATTATAGGCTGATTATGCTGCTGAATAGAAACGATACGATATGCTATGTCTGTTATTTGGAAACCCAAACGTCAAGCATTTATTTCAACACAACTATTTACAGACTTTTTTGAATTATGAAGGACTCGTTCTAGGAACTGGTTGCCCATTCCATATACATATTATTCATTTATTGCTTTCCATATTGTTAAAAATATGTTACCAAGGGCTAAAAACTAGCCAACTACAAAAATATGGACTCTGTAAGGGCACAGTAAAAGGATAAAAATAAGACTACGAAAAATAAAATGAAAACTACTACTAATATAAAAAAATCTAGGTATTAAAATTAATTTAACAATAAAATAAGGACAAATAGTTGGTGATTTGGTATACTATTAATAAATAAAAAAATAAAATAAACATGTAATTTAAAAATTGTCATTTAGATATTTATTGATATTGTTCCAATATATAATATTATAAAATCAAAAGTAGCGATTCCGTAGCATAGTGGGTTCCTATGGAGAAGAACGAGCAAACAACTCCATGGCCACTCTTTAAAATCAAAATATAGTTACATAATATTGTATACATCACTCATGTTCAAGTGATTATTCTTCGTTTTCGTATTGGCTAGCTATAATGAGAAAGATCCCTGCCGTCCTAAAAGACTGGATTATAATATTCCTATGATAACTTTGCTCATTACCATAAACAGAGTTCAATTAAACCAGTTAGTCCAATATAAAAAAAAAATGATAACAATATTCATAAGTTTGCAAAAGCAAGACCAGTTCACAGTTCATCCTACTTTAAGGAACTTCAAAGTACCTCCATTAGTTACTAAGGAAGCCTACCTAAGTACCTATGTAAACAATGAATACATAACACATTCACCTAACCAACTCCTGCTAATGCTGTTGTATGCAAATGATAACACAACCAATTTGGGTAGGTAATTAAGTCAGTTCAAATTTTACGTCAGTGTAGCCGGATTTAATTACTTGGGTGTTACATCGGCGGATTTGGCGCTAGTCGTCAACGGTGGCGCCGCGCCGCCGCAATGCATGTATGTAGGTAGGACTAAAGGCAGATGTTACATAGTGATGTAATGTTTTCAAATGGTGTCTATGTTATTGTTTATTCAAATGGTTATACCGCCATATTGACTGTAGAAGTTGATGGATATCGTTGATATTGAGTTTTTACTTTTCAGAAGTCCTATGACGCTGCTTGGTCCTAGGAGCCGGTTGATTTTAAAAGGTGTAGACAATTATACATCATTGGGTGTAGATAGACATCTGCTCATTATCTTTAATATCAAATGCACGTAGCGATTGTGACCTTACCCTTTCAACCCCTAGACCTACCTATTTACAGTACTCCGAACGAATTGTGTGTTAATACAGAAGCCAGAACATCAAGCTACCCGAAACTGTCAAATTTCCCAATCAACTTTGAACTTTATTCTTTAGGGATAAAGTTGAAAATGTATTAAATAAATTTGACACATTGTAGTAGCTTGATTTGCTGGCGTCTGTACAGTAAAATGTTAGCCTATTAGATATGGGCGTTGCTGTTCTTCTGTGTATTTTATAAAGTACTAGCTGACCCAACAGACGTCGTCCTGTCCAAATTTCAATATGGTCTTAAGTTCCTACAAAAATCCCATAGAAAAAAGCAATTTCAGTTTTTCCCGTTTTCCAAATCCGAGCAATTCCTTTAATATTTCTTTGCACAAAAACCTAATTCGGACTATTACTAACATTTTAAAACAATAAATAGCTAAATCGGTTCAGCCGTTCTCAAGTTAAGCGCATACCAAAGAATAGCATTTAATTTTTATATAATCGTAGATCTGCTTTATTTATGTACCTCGCTATCAGTAACACTTCCACGAACTGAATGTCTTTATCAATTAAAATATCCTGTTACGATACGGTGTAAGTGTCGGCAGACAAAGGCCCTAAGCGATCGTCTTCCAGTCTGCAGTTAAATCCATGTGCTAACTTAAACTTCGTTTGACAAGGGATTAGCTGACGTGCAGTTTGTATCATTACTACCTCTATAGCCAGGAATGGTGTGTATGAATGCACTATTCATTTACTTCTATATTTTTTTTAATGAAGAGGTTTAACGCTTAGTAAATTCTATAGTATTAAGTCTTTAGTATGTATTAAGTTACACATTCGCGGGATAATTGCGTAACATACTAACAGTAACAGTGGCTGTCATTTTGACGGTTGAACAACATTCATTGCGTTATTTACATTGGTGAGCAGAGAAACTTTTCAAACATATCAAGCAATGGATTAGCATTATCCATTGCATGGAAAATCATTCAGAATGCGATTGAAAGTGTGTTACACAATTTGGGCGCAGGCCTTGAAATTTTAAAATACAAACGTTTCCTTTGTCATGGCACAAAATACATCAATTTAATTAGTGCCCAGAAAACAAAATAGCTAACATAACACTATGCGAGGCCTTAACCGACTGTTTAGCTGTAAAGTTAAATCCATGTGCTAACTTCTGTCTGTTTTAGTCGCTTGTTCGACAACCAGCTTAGCTGCCCGAGACTTTGTATAATTAAGCAAGTTAGCGCCCCACGGCGTCGCTCGTGGTCCTGTTTACTTTTATACTTTGTGGGGTAAGTACAGCGGGTGGTATGTGGTGATAAGTGAAAGCCATTGTCAGTCACAAAAGGAGAAGATTAAGCAACTGTAGGTTTTTGAAGTGAAAACTTCTTTAGGGCGCGTTGGGCATTATTTGAGATGGGAAAAAACCGTTGAGCTCGCGCCACTGTTACCGTAACCGACACCGCTTCGCATGTGTTCGGCTGTCCTCGGGATGTACTCGGTTTTAATGTATATCCGATATGTCAGTGAGTGATGGCAAAGTATTCTGTTTGTTTTTTGTTTTCACTTCTGTCGGCACTCCCGGAATGCCGCTGTCTTTTTTTTTGAATATTGTTTGTACCTTATTATTAATTTCCAAGGACAAACATTTCATTGATTTTTTCGATGAATACAACTTGCTTTTCCATTTCACATCTGACATTGGCAGAATTGTCGACATCGGATCCATTTGCCAAAGAGAAAAAATATAATGGACTGTGTCACACAGTCATTGTAGGACTAAGCCACATCAATAAATACCAATATCATTACTGGCCACGAATAGGACTAGCTCTATACAATTTTGCCCATTATCCTTTACACGCAGAAAAAAACACGTCATGTGAAAAAAATGCAACTTGTGAGAGCCTTGCCCAGCTGTTTACAGAAGTATACAGTTCCTTGAAAAATACCAGTACCAGTCCAATTTCCTTCCACAACCCGCAAAGCAATTGGTGCGCCCGCAAAACTTCACTTTTTTAATTCCAAAGACTGTCTCTTAGGTCTGTGGCAGAATTAAATCCGTACGCCAAGTTCGTACACTCGGCTTAGGCTCACAGTCTGTATAATTAAATGCGATGACACCCCTAGGCGCCTAGCAAGCTAGTAGGCAGGATTTGTATTAACACCTTCGTGTTTTGGCAGAATAGAGGATTACGGGCCATGTTGGAATGTATTCTGGTAAGTATGTAATTGAGGTTTGAGATAGGTACGGACTGATATTTCGAGATTTTGTACTGTTTTTCGTGAGATGTCTGCTTGTATGAAGGAGATTTCTTTAACTCACTGATTGACAATAGTTAATATTTGTATAATATGTACATATATCCTAAATTTTCTTTTTGTTGTTCACAAGCATACATATTTTTTGTTTTTACAATTTTACTCGTCCAACTTTTTAGCTTGGTGGCGAGAAGCGCGTGTTAATTGTATATAACTAGCTGCGCCCTGCGGTTGCACCTGCATAAGTTTCGATTCCGTGAGAATGTCGGGATAAAAAGTAGCCTATGTGTTAATGCAAGGTGTCGGCTACCTCCATACAAAATTTGATCAAAATTGGTTTGGAGCCGTTTGAGCGTGAAGAAGTAACAAACATATAAATAAACACACACACTCACAAACTTTCACCTTTATAATATTAGTGTGATGTATATTTTTTTAATTCTAATTTTTAAATCTTAGCAAACTAACCGTCAAAAATTCTAACAGCTATAAGACTACTAATACCTACTATAAGATGTGAATTCTGAATCCTCGTTAAAAAAAAAAAAAAAAACTCCTTAGTAAATGTTTTCCATCGTATTTTATTTTTTATATTTTTAACTTGCTTATCGCTTAACTTGTCCGCTAGACTGTTATCTTCTTCTAGCTAAATAGGATGTCCGGTAGCCAAATAAATACTTTATTTAGTTCATTCTTTCATCATCATTTCGTATAAAAACAATATAGGCACAAAAGTCTTATTTTATTCCTCACACTTCCATAAAAGCACACAAAACAGGCACAGACTCGTCTGCCGGTACTTTCCGAGAACCATCTGTGACTCAATGTTTACGTGACGTCATCCTCCTTGCTACCCTGATAACGTGAGTAATGATAACACTGACTCAGCTTTCAACGTTTCATTAGTTGTCCTTGTCGATATGTTCATTGTGTTTGGATGAAGATATGAGTTTTGTTGATCAACTATTATGCGTATTAGGTATTTGTTCTAAGCGTTCTTATCAAAGACCAAAGTGCAACCAACAGATGGACAAAGTGGTTGGGTGATCATTTTGTACCGTGATTCTACTACACAGGATAAAATTGAAAGCTTGTGCCTAACCGAAATAGGAGGTGCAGTAATTGTTCAATCAATCAATCAACTCAGCCTATCGCAGTCCACCGCTGGACATAGGCCTCTCCCAGACTGCGCCACAGCACCCTGTCCTCCGCCTTCCGCATCCAGTCCACCCCAGCCACCTTCTTTAGGTCGTCCGTCCATCTAGCGGGAGGCGTCCCACACTACGCTTGCCGGTACGCTGTCTCCACTCCAGGACTTGCCTGCTCCACCGGCCATCAGTCCTTCGACAGACATGGCCAGCCCACTGCCACTTCAGTTTGCTTACTCTGCAAGCTATGTCGGTAACTCCGGTTCTTTTCCGGATAATTTCATTCCTGATTTTATCCTTCAAAGAAACTCCGAGCATAGCTGGCTCCATAGCGCGCTGAGCGACCTTGAATTTTGACCAGTAATTGTTATATAATCACTATAAATTGTCATTTCCAAAATCCAAATTATTGACAAATATCGTGTAAATCATCTTAGATAGTGCAAACTAAGTTATTGCCTTTAAGTAAACACGAATTATCGGCGTTCCAGTAAAAAAAACGACGATGTTGCCAAATCGCTTGCCTACGCGCGCGTATGTGTATTCCTCTCCTTAATGCTCCAAATTCTCTTTATACCACGTTGAATTGGATGTTTTAATTTGACGCACCTATTAAATTTCATCTTGTAGTTGTTGCGTTTACAATGGTATTAGCGGTCATTGCCCTTTCCATAATATCTTTCCGTTGTAAACCAAACTATAAACTATGTTTGGTTTTTTGTTGTTGGAACATGTTGAAGATCACGATAGATATTGATACCGGACGTTAATGTACTTTATTTTAGTTTATTAAATTAAAATTGTATGTGGGTCAATAACCGCTATAGCCATGTTAAAACACGACAACTATACATAATCAGCCTATAACGTTTCCACTGCTGGGACACAGGCCTTCTCTCAGTGAGTGAGAGTGGGCTGTAATCTACCACGCGGGCCCAGTGCGGGTTGGTAGATGTCACATGTCTTCGAATTGTTGGTTCTAGGACAACTATAGTGTTATTTAATATACGAAAACCTTCTATATTAATATTAGGTCAGAAACTAGAAAATTTGACAGCCAATCTAATCTTAGAACATCGTACTTTGGTCCTAGTGTCCTAGTAATTAGGTTGCAGACGGCAGATGGCAGTCGTTCCGTGTAAATTATTTATATCCAACCGCATTTGGTTTGACCGGAAGGACCAGAATATAGCTGTTACATCGTCAAGTCTGAGCTATATTCTGGTCCTTCCGCCATTCAGCATAGTCATACTGATAGGATTACAGTCTTTGTTTAAATTATAGCTATACAGGAATATTTTTTTATCACCATCCAAATTTTGAAAGGGTGTTCTACCCATGAAAATGAACAACTTTCACTATGGGACCAACTCGGAAATCACGAAAAAAAATCTGCTGTTTAATACAAAAGTTCAATACTTACCTACTTGACTAAAATGTATGAAACAGCTAATTCTTTTTTTGTAATTTCAGTGTTGGTCCCATAGTGAAAGTTGTTCATATTCATGGGTAGAACACTCTGTAAAAATTTGGATTGTGAGAAAAAAAATGTTCTTGTATAGGCTACTTTCTTTAGCAATTTGCCTAGCTAGGTCTAGTCTCTCTGGTATTCGTTTGTTTGACAAGGCGTTCGTATACCCTTCTGGTAGTTCAAGAGTACAGTAATAAATGTTATTAAATTCAAGACGAAATTGGGACACCACCGTTCACATTATTGAACGTTTCAAAATAACAGCATGGTGTGAATTGTCACATCCTACCATTCTCAGAGCGTATAATAAATTATTACGCGTAAGTGAACCCGATATAATCAATAACGTATTAGGTTTTAAACTTCACTCAAAACGTGCACACGTGCGGGTCTAAAAATGGGGTGCTCTAGTAATCATCAGGATCACAAGCGTTTGGTGATCGAGTATGATGCTCTTAGCGTATGGATGGGCAGTTCACACGTGCACTTGATTAGGTATAATCTCTTGTTTGAAAAGAGGGAAGAGGGAGTTTTTACCTAAAGACGATACGATAATATACGACGATTGCTTTTTAGGTACGGATATTTGCAGTGGCGTGCATTGGTTTTCAGAATAGGTAGGCACTAGGCCGGGTCACCAATCTAATCAGAAAAAAAGTGAGGTCAAAAGTGTGGTTATTTGAGTAGGCATGCCTTATTAAGGGTGATAAATTGCGAAGGTCGAACGTCATGGTATTACGTACGTATTTTTGATTTTGTCGTATTAACTTGAACGAGTAAATACCAATGACAATGTGCGAATAGTACCGGAGCCGAGTAGGCCGTCTGGCGACTGCCTACTGCCGCGCGTGTTTGTATGAAGATTTTGTTTTTTGTTAGGTATGATAATTTAGTGAGTTTCTTAATTGTGGGGCACACACACTAAAATTTAATTGACAGGCTTATGTTGATATATCGAGGTAGGCACTGCATATATGCCTATATGCAATGGACGCCACTGGATAGTTGTAATAGTTGCTTGATAATCAAGAAAAACAATGTTTCATTTGCAACAAGTGTAACTTGCTATAACACAATTAAGAATTAAAAAAAATACATTTAAAATCAAAATTCAAAAGCTTGACTGAGAATCAGCACCTGGAACTTCAAATTAAATAACAACATTCAAACATAAGCAGAAGAAAGAATAAATATGGATCTTACCAATTCATGCAAACTGAATTTGCTTAGCACACTCAACACACATACAGTGCTACATGGATCTAACATTCTAAATGAGTTTAATTGGATGGCGGCGTTGAAAATGTCAAATGACAGTTATTTTACATCTTCATCAATGTATTAATGTTAGTTCCCTAACGGCACGTTCATTTAGACTCGTGTCAGATTGCACGTCTAGTTTCTTTTATCAATCCTTGTCTTACGACTGAAGATCACGACCATCCCACAATTTGTCTATGCTATGCGGTCTTCCGTGCTGAAGGTCGTTAGATGCATACCTCGCCATGCCGTCCTAATTGCACCTTCCTGCATCTTTCTTATACCATCGTGCCGGAACGCCTTAGACGTAGACACATAACATAAAGAAAGTAGGAATGTATATATAAGTATAGATTTATAAGTTTCTACCCGTGGCTTCGCCCGCGAGTGTCTCGGAAATCATCTCACAGTAATGTGCTACCGAGTCAAAAAGTAGCCTATGTCCTTCCCTAGAATGCTATCTATCCTTGCCAAATTTTATCAAAATCCGTTTTGTGATTTAGGCGTTACAAGTAAATACAGATAGAGTTACTTTCGAATTTATAATATTAAAGTATGGATATTTGGAAGTTCCAAAATACTCCTATGTATAAGTATTGCCATTGTTTGCATTTATTGTCGTATTGTCGATATGATAAGGATCATACCTGAACCCTGAAGAACCCCATTCACTCACGAGAGCAACGAGCCTTCCAGACATAATCAATAGAATTAAGCTGTAAACTGCTCCAAATCCAAGAGCACATGTGGTTCAAAGGGGTGCAGTTCAAATAGGAGCTGCGATTAAGCACCCCGGCGGCGCCTTTGATTCTACTACAACGTTGTAATCGGGGTAACGTTCTCACGGTAACACGCGATGTGAGGCCATGGTCGTAGTGGCAGCGATTTGGTAGGAGCGATGGGAGATTGATACAGGGTGTGTAGTCTGTGATCTCCAAAGGTAGATGTTACAGCTTCGAAGACAATAATGAAGGTCTGTATAATTTATGGTTTCAGTTTGCACGTCGATGTCCCCGCCACCCTGTATAATATTTCATTACTTATAAATGTGGAATAATGTACAGGTAGTACTATTAGTTATCCTGTGGTACAGGTTTGTTTATTTCCGTTTTTTTTGTACAATGAACGTACTGAATCAGTCAATCAACTCACCCTATCGCATTGTTAAAATTAAAATAGGCGTCTCCCAAGTTACGCAATAAAGACAGTAGTACTTTTCAGTTCTCATTCATTCATTGTAGCAGTTTTGTGTACTTAAATTAATTATAGATCTAATTAATTAGCGATTTATTACCTACAGACACGACTTGAATTTCAATAACTATAGCAATTTCGTTAAACTACGGGTTTTAAAATGCAAATCGTTCAATCGCTCTCAGTGAAGCCTAAGCTCACTGCGGCTTTGAAGATTTAAAAGAAGGGTAGGTTTTTTTAAATATTTAATTTTGTAGTAAAAGCCCATTTTTGTTCGAAGTGTTGTTTGTTATTAAACATGACTATGAGAAATAGGTTTATTGAGATAACATTCCTGCCTATATTACGTACGGTTTCCTTTTCGTTTAATACATTATGATTTGTGGTTGACGTTTATTCATATAGAGTGAAGGTATATATCAGCTAGGTATGAGTAGGTAGGTAAGAGTTCATTGACTGCTACGTCTTTGTCTTGAATATAGGTAGGTAGGTAAGTACCACTTATAAAATTAATAAAACAATGTTCTTTTCGCTGCATATTATGTATTAAATAATGAAATAATTAAGAACGTTTGAGAGTAACTAAAACAAAAAAAAAGACGGGTTGCACTCCGGGAGTGCCGGCAGAAGTGAAAACTTGAATATTAACGTTGAAATAAATCAATTATTAATTTAATTAATATAACTCATTTTTTTCACTATTTCTGCGTCACTTTTTTCATTAATATTATAGATGCACTTTGTTCAATTTACATATTTTAAACACTTTATATACACGAATTTTACGAATACACAGCAGTGTGGCTACTACACAGACGGTCGAGCCATCAGCTGTCCATCCATCCACTTCCACTTCCACTTCGACTTCCACTTCGACTTCCACTTCGACTTCCACTTCGACTTCCACGTTGACTTCCACTTCGTCTTCCACTTCGACTTCCACTTCGACTTCGACTTCGACTTCCACTTCCACTTCGACTTCCACTTTGACTTCCACTTCGACTTCCACTTCGACTTCCACTTCGACTTCGACTTTGACTTCGACTTCGACTTGACTTCGACTTCCACTTCGACTTCCACTTCGACTTCCACTTCGACTTCCACTTCGACTTCCACTTCGACTTCGACTTCCACTTAGACTTCCACTTCGACTTTGACTTCGACTTCGACTTCCACTTCCACTTTCACTTCACCTTCCACTTCCACTTCCATCACCATCCATCCATCCATCCATCCATCCATTGTGTCCGTGTGTCACTTCACTTCGGTTGGCGACGCCGTAGAAAGAGAGGGGGGGGGGGAAATCTCTCCTGACGGTCACGTGTCCTGACGCGATGTCCTGACGCGAGTTTAACATTTTTTACCCATTACTAAAAAGTATGCAACGCCGCTAAAGAAGTTTACACTTCAATAAAACCACACGTGCTATAGAAAAAGTGTCATTATAGTCAAAATGTTACACTTTTTACGGTCTAGCGGTCTACATGATACACTGTGGTTTAATTGATTCCTCCCGGTACCCTGACAGCTCGTAGAGAACTTCGCAGTACTAATAAATGTATAAGAACAACAATCATCACAAAATTAACCAAAACCACGGCAATTTAATAATTATAACAATTTCATTGCCCACAATATTTTAATCCACATATTTCCCCATTTCTTTATGACCCTTCAAGAATTTTTACCCATCGTTTTGCCCATAAATTGTCCATATATACGGCGAGTAATATCTTTGTTCCTGTCCGTCCCCTCCGTCATACTTCCATTGTTTGTGTACGAAACTGAATTATTTTTATATTGTGTTCTATATTCGTGTTTTTTTTTTTTTGTTTTATTCATTCGTTCTTTCAACAGATTTTTATTTAATTGTCTTTGTTCTGTTTTCTTCAATGGGTGTTTTTGGGTGATGGTTTATCTGGTGTGGTAGACAGTTTTTCTGAATTTTTATCTCTTTCTATGAGATTAATTCTGACGTCACCTGGGTTAATTTCTACATTTATATCTGTGATTTATATGGTGTACATAATAAAGAGTATTCTATTCTATTCTCATGCTTGAACCAGTCTCGTGCGTGCTGGGTCTTCATTCATGTCATCATCAATTTTCTTTGGTTTGACATTTAGATAAAAACATATTTTGGTTCTCACGAAAATACTTAGTATTCCTATCACAATCATGATTAAATTAGAAGTAATTACTTCTGTCGTTCAGTTATAAACGTTATCTCCCGTCTCCTCAAAAACATCATGTACTAGATCATTATAAAAGACAAAGAAATTAATTTCAAAATTGCTTATTAGATATCTAATGAGAGATCCATGTTTCATAGTAGACGCTAACAAATCGATGTACCGAGAACAATTTAGATAAGAAATCGCGATTGTCTGACTATCTCACATAGAGGGGTTACACATTAATATTCCTGGCAACATCGAAGGCTAATAGCTTCAAGTGTTATACAAAAAAAAGTGAGTGATTACCAACTATTAGGTATCTTTGTACTGTCACGCCGCAAATTAATCTCATCAATGCGTTATACACAAATCAAAAGATTTGTAAGAATACTTTTTATTGGAACAAGGCAGGAAGTATCGCCATCTCGCTCTAACATCACGAGGGCCGCCTTTGCGTGAAGTCCATTCATTTAAAATCAAAGCGTGAAATGAAACGCGCGCCGCAACTAGCGACATCTATTAGCCGTTACTTGAATTACGTACGGTCAACCGACATCTACAGTTTGACTACGAGAACCGCCCTTATTGCTTGGAAATATAGGCGCTGTTAATGTCAAGGTTATAACTTGGGCGTGCAGTTGACTGTACGTCCCTTTCGTTCCCTCAATAAGGAGTCAGCGGCGCATAACTTTACTCACGCGCATCTGGCAGATCTTTGAATTGTTCCTCTTCAAATATCAACTTTATTATCTAGGCAATAGGAGTGACTATTCATTATATTAATCTGGAAAAGATTCCGGCTTTATTTATGTCCGTCGTGACTGCACTGCTTATAACTTCAGCAGTATCTTCAACTACATAAAATTTCTTTCCGTTTGCATTTGATTGTATCGAGCAAATTATTGATCAGATGTTTCTGCGCATTACTTTAATGCTCGTTCACGTTAATATTTACATCTGTAGAAACCTTTTGAGGGCTTTTTCCTGTACTTTCTCAACTTTGGTATTTTTGTCCTGAAGGACGTAAACTTAACTGGCGAAATTTTGGTGTACTAAAGGTACTCTTCTGCCTAGCTCTTCGGAGATTGCAGACATGACTTTATTTATGTTAGATACCTACTTTCTAAAGGGCATATCAAAGCTTTCAAAAATATCATCTACAACGTCAACGAGAATATTTGGATTTACAGACGCCAGCACATCAAGCTACCAGAAACTGTCAAATTTTCCCAATCAACTTTGAACCTTATACTTTAGTGATAAAGTTGAAAATCTATTAAAGAAATTTGACAGATTGTAGTAGCTTGATGTGCTGGCGTCTGTACCTGAATACCCTTTTACTTATCTCAATACTCATATCATTGGGGTTATTCTGTTAGTAAGCATTATAGGCGTGATTTTATGTCATTGTGTGTGTAAAGGATAAAAAATTAAACATGCAGGCAGCGTCGGGTAATCTAATATTAGTACACTATGATATCTCCGTTTTGGATTTGTTGTGTTGAAATGAGATACACGATCATCTTACCCATACAAATACCAACTCAGATCCTAAAACTTACGGTTGATTTTTGAACGACAGCCTTAATAGTCGTGGGTATACCCTCGGGGTGAAGGTATCGCTGGACGAGCATTGTGCAACGCCACAGGAGAGCAAATACGCCGTTATTCTGACCGATATCGTTGGAATACTGTTTCTAAATCGTGCGACTGTTATTGGTCTGTGCTCTGTCGAAAGTTCGTCTTCGTAAGAAAGGCAAGTTTTTGTTCCTACTTTGTTAAGATCATGTGCTACTGGTACACTTTGCTGGGCATTTATTTTGTCCTCTAATTCGTAGTAAGTAACAATAGCGAGGATGTTTGTATTCTGTTGTTAAATAACAAAACGATATGCTTTATTGAGAACTTACTAAGAAGTTAAATAGTTTCTTCATAATCAGCCTATAATTTTCCCACTGCTGGGACACAGGCCTCCTCTCGGTGAGAGGGAATGGGCTGTAGTCCACCACGCGGGCCCAGTACGGGTTGGTAGATGTCACATGTCTTCGAAATTTTGGTTCTAGGACATGCCGATTTCCTCTCCATGTTTTCCTGCACCGTTTTGAGAGTAGACATAGTTTCTTGACGGCTCCGTCTTCCACCTGCCTGCATTTATTATCAAGGATCAATTTTACACGAATATTGACTTCAGTAACAGACAATGGATAATTACAGATTCATTCTGGTCAGCCCTATCATTACAAAGTATTCTGCTCCAAAGGCTTCTTGCTCAACCATTTTAAAGAGACACATGAACCCTCATATGGCGCACACAATATGGGCATAGAAGAAGTAGAATAATGGAACATAAACGGCCAGGTTACCCTGGCCGGTCCAAATGTTATAGTTAACGGTTTTGGAATTCTCTTGGCGATCGCGAAGCTTACGGGTCAGGTTTGCATAAGCCCTGCGTTGACCTTTCGTAAGATAAACATGAAAAGGTCAGTATAATGTCTGTTATAGCAGAACCCCATTCTGTTGTTGCAATTTGTTTGTAAGTTATGTCTTCTGATATAGCTTGTGTAACGTGGCTATAGTTTGGACCTTGTTGAAGGCAGGTAGGGAATTCAAATATCTCAATCTAACCACATTTAGTACTAACTTGCCAAGTCGTATTTAATTTTTTCAATTTTTATTTCTTAACATTTTGTTTGTTTACCCATCTTTGTCTGTTTTAGTTTAGTATATTAATTTCAAGGCAGCAAGATATTATAATCAATGCTTGTACGCCGTAATTGCCATGTCCTTTAGTTATTAAGATTATTTCTAGCTTAAGTTTAATGTATGTGATGTGGCTGTGCTTCTTTTAAATAAATAAATAATTAACCAATTTAGTCCAGTTTTATTGAATCAAAGGAAAAATGTTAAAGAAATAAATTAAAGTTACTGGAGTTGGTGATAAAAATCAAATCAATTACAACTTTCATCAGACATCCTTTCTGCAAAAATTAAAGTGGTCCAATGAATAAAGTTTTGACAAAGAGATCTCGAAAAAAAGTTGAAGAAGTCAAATGAAATAAGTTTGGGGACCACTGGTCTGTTAGCTAACAGTTTCGTGATTGAAATTTCAGATTCGTTGCTAAGAAATTAAATTATTTTAAGTTATTCGAGCTTCTAGGTTTCTAAGGACTGGCTCGCTAAGATTGGCATCTACATCTGTTTTGCATGTCTACATTGCAAATGGAAACATGTAGACTGGGGATCGTAGTGGTCTTTTTTGAAGTAACTAACTAATAGTGCCATGTGAGAGCAATGAACTTCCAGTAAACATGTCATCAGGGGTCCCACTAGTTTTAATTCCATTCTGCATTCCGTAGCCATCTTGATTTGCAAGCACCTTGCCACATCAAACGTTCAAGGATTGAATAGGACTGTCTCCACACACGTCATATTCCGTCTAGACTCTCATGCATATTATATTCAATTCCTATTTTAATTGACAGACATTGTAAACAAATTCTATGACGAATCTGTTCCACAAATCACCGTATCGCGAAATTCAATGTATGGAGCATAGGAAATGATGAACGCTTATGAATAATTGAACGAACATTGTCTGCGACACAAAGACTAGTAAATATTTGTGGTTTTCCTCCTGGCCCGGTTTCAGGAGTACATTCACCTTTGTACTGCAGATAAATTCAGACTTCATGAATACGTATGTTTTTAGTACCAGTTTTTAAATAGCCTCCATGAATATGTGCTATGGACGAACTACTTCTTCGTCTGAAGAGATAAGATGAGGTATAGGAGATAAATGGTCTGCAAGCTATGCAACACACATGCAAGACGCACACGCACACCGTCACACATGTGTGCTACACTTTATTTTTGTATGAGATATTATTTATTATCAATTTTTGATTAAATCGTCGTGGAAGTGGCTGGGACGGACTGGATGCGGAAGGAGGAGGACAGGGTGTTGTGGCGCAGCCTGGGAGAGGCCGATGTCCAGCGGTGGACTGCAATAGGCTGAGTTGATTGATGCTCTTCCCTGTGTTTATTATTTCAGCGTATGGCACTCGTGGCTACAGCTGAAAATCAGCGTCAGGTGGTGACCTTGTGTTGTCATGTAACATTATGCTGAGCTGAGGCCCTTTTGGCATTAAAAGCTTTGTTTTCTGTTATTTACAGTTTAAGGGTTTTTTTTTTGCTTTAATGCCAATAAACGCAATTTTCTTTTCTTTGGTCCATGTGAATGGTGAATGTTCTATATCAATTTCTAAAACAGTTAAGAATATCACATAACACATAACCATAACAGAAAATATCATGTTCAATTTAAGCCATGTGTACCTATTACTAGGGCTGCCATCGCCTAAATTACGGACCCCGGATAAAAACTTTGAACTCGGACATTTGGAAGAAAAAATATTATTCACCGGACTCCGTCGAAAAACAAAAGATCCTTAAGTATCATTATTATTTTTTCTTATTTATAGAAAATCAACTTAAACCTCAACAATACAAATGAAACACTTAACTTACTAATCAATTATACACTCTTCTCTATGTGAGAGGTATTCTCGTATCAAAAATAATTAGGAACGCTATTTTTTGGGATCAGTGAAAATTGAACTCAAAAGGCAAATAATGAATTGCCACGAGCGCACGGGTATATTTGCCGCGCGGCGAAAACTATTATTTATGCTAACATTTATTGCAAATCATTCGAAGTCAAATTCGTCCCTAACACAGAAATTGAATAGTGTCTGCGGGTGAAACCCGGACACTATTTAAAAACCCCGCCCGGACGCTGACACCCTCTAAACTAGGACAAATCCGAGGAAACCCAGACGGGTGGCAGCCCTGCCTATAACCAAAATATTTTGTTTGCATTGGTTCCGGGTAGAAATAGGGTCCAGGTAGTTAAAACTAAGGAAGGAAGGAAAGGGACGAAGTCGTAAAAAGGTTGTTAAAAAAACGTTTAACGTTTATTTTGTCCATGTTTAGGAAGTTCACTAATAATAATAACATAAAGATTTCGGAGGGAGCTCATAACGCACTCGTTCTTATAATAAGATATTGATACTTACTTCAAACCTTCAAAAGTACTAGTAATTTTGGATGCAAATGAAATGCTAACATTCTGATTGGAAAAAGAGTAATTGGATGGCTTCATTTCAAATCCTTTGTTACTCGTGATTGGACCAATAAAATTCGTTTCATTTGGGATCTAACGATGGAATACCTAGCTGAGAGGTAAACTGTGGTTGTGTAACAGGGCCCTACTTCACTATGACCATTCAATGATTCCTAAAGCGGCACCCTAATTGCGTAACACACTATCAATCGGAATCAGAATCATTTCGAAGCCAATTGCTAATCCATTGCTTCATAAGTTCGAAAAATTTGCCTGCTCAGCACGTAAATAACGCAATGAATGTTGTTGAACTGTCAAAATGAAACCGATTCCGATTGATAAAGTGTTACGCAATTGCCCCGCGGGTTGCAGACCAAGAGCTAAGCTAAATTAGTCAAGGTTAACTTGCATAGCTGATGTAGTTTTTCATACTTGTGTGCAGACCGCAAACTATGAACACAATAATAATAAAAACTTTAATACTCAAAAGATTACGTACAGAGATTTTACATTGGCCCCAAACTAGGCAAGCTTTGATTATACATAATACTTGTAGGCAAGCCTGTATCTTGGGCACCAATATGGAGGGTTTACCATTTAAAGATTTTTTTTTTTTTAAAACACGTTGGTATTTTAATAAAAGTAAAAGTAAAATGTTTGCTTCAAATTACAAAAAAAACTAAATAAAATCTGAGAATCAAAATTAAAATTAAAGAAAACATAACAATCAAATCGAGAATTAAAAGAAAACAAAATTAAAACTAGAAAAAAGGTAAACGCTATTATAATGTTAGTGAGTCTGAGATCATATGTTGTGAATGAGTGTGAGTGAACAGAAGTATGGAAAATTACCTCAGCTATGCGAGCTAAGCTAGACTAACAGCTTAGCTTAGCTCTTGGTCTGCAACCCGCTTTACTTCGAAACCACGACAATTCCTTAGCTAATTACGCTAACTCCGAGTTCATTTCGCGCGGTTTCATTCACTGTGTTATAAAGAGTATTGGCTCGGGACATTTTTCTGTTTACTTGTTTCGCGTAACCCATTGTTAACTTCCTCAATATTTCTGGAACCGCTCCAAACTCACTACGAATCACAATAATATCAAACTCTGAACCAAAAATATACTCTGGCGTCAATACATCAATGTGCGTGACATATTAGTTCTTACTCTTTTTACTAATGACCCTCGTCACGTCAAGGCCAGGTCCTTTTTTAAGGGAAAGGGTAAAAATAAGGGCAAAGACACAATCGATGTTTGACCGGACGGTAGTTCTGTCGATGATTAAAAGTAATAAGGAAATGATGTTAATAAGGATACGATTGACTGAACTGTACAATAAAATGATAAGCGACGGTAGAGTGAAGACCTAGATGCATGGGTATCAGATATTCAATTGTCGACAATCAGGGCTGTTACATCTGAATAACGCTTTTGTAGCGCTTTAATAGGGACATTAATTTAACACACGTAATACGGTTTCGCGTTTTCGTTTTATGAACATACTAGCTGCGCCCCGCGGTTTTACCCGCGTAAATGACGATCCCGTGGGAATATCAGGATAAAAACTATCCTATGTCCTTTTCCGGGACTCAAGCTATCTCTATACCAAATTTCATCAAAATTGGTCCAGCCGTTTGAGCGTGAAGAAGTAACAAACATATAAACACACACACACACTCACAAACTTTCGCCTTTATAATATTAGTGTGAAGTGTGATTGTGATTTTAATTTTATTAAACGTTATTATATATTTTAAATTTCCTAAAATAGCATATTGGAGCAACCTGAACTTAAAAAACTGTAACGCAGGCGTCATTTGCCGGGGTCGCGGATCATAACATCGCATCAATGAAATTAAAACGAATCACGTGCAAAGACTAAGCGGTTTGAAGGAAAGAGAGAGAGCCCCAGGCGCTAGTTTTCAAGTTACGTATTATTTTATGTTGTTATAATTTTTATTATTACTGGCCACTAGTACTACCCATGTGTTAAATTAATGTCGCCATTGTATAATGAGGCGTTACATTCATTAGAGGCTATTGTCAGATTATTCTCACCAAGTAGCTCATCTTCTCGTCAAGCTACCTATACCATTTTCATATTCCTTTAATGTCCACTCCTTCTGATTTTCTCTTTTCTTCATGATTTTATCGTGCAGAATTTTACCAGTTCTTTCATCTTCATCATAGCAAGAGCAACGATACTTTATTTACCTAAATCTGATGCTGCTGTCTTCAACGTGTCGTGGTGCCAGAATAGTTATATTGTAATTGGCTTGATATATGTTTTTCTGTAAAAAATTCTCTGATAAAAATCAAATATATGCTATCCGTCACACCCGAACATATCACATTCGCACTCCACGCTGGAAATCATGATATACTGTCAATTCGACCAAAAATCGTCTAGCTAAACCCTTAGGGTAATATTTGTAGAATCCACGACAGAATAACTTATGGCCGACTTAGCTCCGGAATGAATTCCTTTTCAAATATTACTCTGGAAATGTGGTGTTGGACAAATAAAACCTTTTGGTGTCCCGGATTGAAGATTAATGGTGTTGGCGGAGATTAATTTGGGTGTTATCTACGTTGGGGTCAGGTCGAGAAGTGATACTAGTGTTCGATTTGATTGATCGTCGTGTACAATAATTAGGTTCAGCTAATTGATTACGTTGGCTAGCTTACGGAATATGAATTTGATGATAGTTATTTTGTTTGATGGATTGATTTCTTTCACTTTATACGGTATCATCATTAGCCTAGTATTTTTGACTATTATTATAATGTTTAACTAGCGGGGTAATTACGTAACATACCAACAGTAGGAATGGCTTTCGTTGTGACAGTTTAACAACATTCATTGCGTTATTTATGGTCCGGCATTTCTAAATTTGCCAAAGATGTAAACAACAATGGCCGCTCGAAATTGAATAAAATCGATATAAAAGAACATTTATTTTAAGTAGGTAATGTTTGTTTTCATCTAAATCTCTGAGCTAACTAGACAAAAACAAACATTAGTTAAAGTAAATGTTCTTGTATATCGATTTTATTCAATTTCGAGCGACTGTTGTTGTTTATGTCTTTGGCAAATTTAGAAACGCCGGACCTTACTTATCATCTTCCTAATACGGAGTCGGGTAAAAAGATAATGTTATCGTCGAAAAGTTGAAACCCCAAGAGGAGGAAGAAGTAGGTAACTAGAGCAACACGCCCGAACAGTACCTACGCTATATTAAATACATTCGCTAAAATTACTGCCTTTTTCTACAAGTTCGGTTTTGCGCTTTTTTTTTTCGGATTGTTGTATCGTGCTGTTGGAGCAATAGTGAAAATGCTTTCACTGTTAGTTTAGCTGTCGTTCCTGGTTCCAATCGAAGTAGTTTTTGCAAGTTTTCACTTTTTCTCGGCGTGAGAATTAGATACGTTTACCGCTAATCCACTTGTTAAAGCAGCATTGTATTTGTGTTAGGAGTGGCGTTTATCCGGCTTTGTTTCTTGATAAGAAAAATAGCTGTGTAGATTCACAATGCTATTGATCTCTTCAACACGTTTTTAAACTATATCAAGAGTTATTTGTATACCAGTTTCTACAAACAGTTTTATGAATAATTACGTATGTTAGTACCTACCAAAGTTAAACTACTATTAATATGCAGGATATAAATTAAACAGTCCGCAAATTGTAACCGTATATTCAGCACATATGATTCTAGCGTAGAAATTTTTCGTCAGTTATAAACAAAAATATTAGGTGTTCCATACATTTTGACCGCGTATGTATTTTTTTTTTTTTTATAACCGTTAGTCTAGCATCATATGCTGAATATATGGTTACAGATTGCGCAATGGTTCAGTTTTCTTCCTGTATTAACTTTGTTAGCTCAGGTGTTAACTTTATTGTACATGCTTTGGTCCCCTATAAGTAAAGAAGTAAACCTAATTAACACTTACCCCTTTACTAATAAACGTATTATATCGGATGAATAGTTACACACCGATTTTTCTCTTTCAGTCGTCAGTAATTTGACTTTCGAAATAAGAAGACAGCGTCGTGTAACTATACAGACACTATACAACGTTTATTAGTAAGGGGGTTAATGTTTCATGTGTTGTGTATATAATATTTTTTGGAGATCCTAATTAAATCAACATTTAGAGGAAACACAGAACCTATTTTTGGGTCAACGAAAACCCGAGCCAACCTAATATATTTGACCTATTTTCTCTGTGATCTAACTTCCAAGATCTCAGGCACAACAGTTATGCTTGGCACTAGAAATATACCTCATTCCGTGGTTATGCTAAGTACGGCACGATGTAATATGCCGTGACTGATGTCTGCTGGCATGACCTATGAGTTTTCTTGAACGACTGCAATGAACAGACAATATGGAGACACGTGACGAGTATTTATCACGATAGAAGACATTTTGAACACACGCTGAGGGCATTGTACTTACATATTGAGTTTATTTTGTTATTACATTATTTTGAAGGTTTTGGGTTAGGTTATAGAAGTATCTGCTCCATTATATCCCGATTGGCCCCTAAGAATTAAGGGTAAGCCGGCCACCGTAGGCGCGGGCCTGCGGACAGAGAGTAATGGGTAGCTCACCGTCCGATCAGGACCAGGCCCGTGCCGGACGGCGCGTATGTGTTCCACGCGCGTCTCAAAGAGATGTCAGCAAAAAGGAAGGGGCCTGCCAGGGCCGAAGCCTGCTGGGGGTGCGGGATTGTCCGAAAGGGTAACCGCTACCCCGGAACATAAAGGGCTAAGAAAGGAAGACGGATGGGTTTTAGTCAGTAAGAGTCTGACACTCCCTTCCGCTCCACCCTGAGCGGGAGGGGTCATTTGATGATTTCCCATCCATAAAAAAAGCCTTCACAAATAGAAGTGAGTTATTGAGTCCAGTTTCTTTCACAAATAGTTGCCCATGTTTAGTTATAATGCGTGCCACGAAAGATTAGACTGGACTTATTTGATGCGCAGTACACTATTTTAGGTCTCTTTAGCGGTATGAGGTCTGAGCGCGGGACGGAACCGGGCGTCATAGGGGCGGCGGAAAGAGCCCGGTAGAGGGGGTCAAGTCTCATGTTTCGTGGCACTAATTATACTATTTTAAATCTTCTTTACTCTTCAATCTTTATGCCTTGACTCAATATTGACCTCGGTGGCCTGTAAATTGAAAAAATATGTCAATAAGAAAATAACTCTTATTTTCTGTGGTGTCAAAGCCGGCGTGAAAAATTAGATAGCCATTGTCCTCATCTAAGGAACCGTTATTTTTCTTTTCTTCCTAAATATCTAAGCTTTTCGTCAGGTGATTATAGCCTGAAAATAAAGATTTAAATCGTAGATTCGCTCAACCGCGTCAAAAGATGGTCGCGTTTCAGTTTCGTTTGACACCTCTGACACACAAGAGACTTGACTTGATTTTCATGGAGACGCCATTGGTACTATGTATGTGAGCTCACTCTGTATACACTTTCTCGCGTAACTTAGTACGGTGAGGACAAATGTAACGATGTAAGGCGGTACCCCGACCAAATAACCTTGAGCATTGCGACAGAGACAGAGAGCGACACGACTTCCTCGTACGAAAGAGATGTAGCGCACCCTGCGCACGCCCCTTTATCATAGAACTCGCAAAATTTTTTGAATTATTTTAATAAAAAAGGAATAGCGATCTTTTTAAATAAATTAAAACATGGATTATTTAGATTTTTAAATTATCTATCCATTGGTGAAATCCTCAAATTAATAGAACGTCAAGTTTAGCAAAAGATGCATGCAATCAATAATTTTAGTGACTTTTTTTAAAGGAGATTTTAAATGTAGTAGTAACATATAAAAATAAATAATAACGTGCAATGTGATGATAGAATATCGAACATTAATAATGTGCTTTCAGATGTAGTTTATTTTTCATAATTATTGAGTTAATAGCCTCTGAATAACGAAGAAAAACTCGGTTTTAGTCGGGGTAGGTACCGCCTTAATTCTGTCTGTGAATACGTCATTTAAATCTCCATTCCACCTTTTCACTAAGGATTATTCAGCCTAATCATGTCAAGATCGTCTGAAGGTTCATCACGGACACACAGACACATTTCATTGTCAAGAATGCCTTAATGTATGAGAGAGCACGTACAGAGGTTGTAGTATTCTAATTACTGAATTATTCTGAATTATTACTTACTATTATAATTCTGTGTGAATTAATGCCTATGTATTTACGCGAGAAACTTTGTTGATAATGCAAAATGAAGATGAATATGAAATTATATGAATTTATCCAGATTATTATGGTTGTTATAATTAATTCCAAAATTGACCCTGTAAGAGTTATCTACCTGACTATAATATTATTAATTGACTTCACTATAAGTTCTGTTTTGTTTTGTTGACATTCTTTTGTTTGCATGTATTATTATTTTAAATTATGTAATAATTAAGACAGACCACGTAGGAGATGGCGGGACGAGCTGGATAGGTTCCGTCAAAACTGGAGGGAGGACGCGCGGGCTCGCGAAAAATGGAAGGAGTGGAGGGAGGCCTTGCCCAGGAGTGGGACAGCGCAGGCTAGTTAAAAAAAAATAGTAATAATTTGCATAAATGATTACATAAATTAAGTACATCTTATACCTGTACCTACATTCATAGCAAATAAAGTTCTGATTCTGAGTAAAATGGCGCAATTATAGGGCGAATTGTTGATGCAAAGGGTTTAACTTCTGCATCCATGGGGATTTCCACTTTATTTTTATTATTGTTGGGGTAATGTTGTATAGTTTATAAGACCTGGATGTGTTCACAGTTTTTGTGGGGTTGTTAACGATACCCACGCTGTAAAATAATTCCATTTATATAAACACTTGCTTGGACTAGGTCAAAGATGCTGACAAAGAGTTCACGTACCTATTTACTTACTAAGACTCAGTAAATAATTAAAAAGTGCGTCAGTTACTTCGTCATCCTGATAAAGGCGAGGCAATGACTAAAGCTTAATTACTATTGTGTACATAAACTAACTCAGTACTGACGCATGATTTCGCGATAGTGATGTAAACGGAACTATGTTACCGGTGCATAATTATTTTATTAACATTACTAGCTGCGCCCCGCGGTTTCACCCGCATAAGTTTCGATCCCGTGGGAATATCGGGATGAAAAGTAGCCTACATGTTAATCCAGGGTATCAGCTACCTCCATATAAAATTTTATCAAAATTGGTCCAGTCGTTTGAGCGTAAAGAAGTTACAAACATATAAACACACACACTCACAAACTTTCGCCTTTATAATATTAGTGTGATGATAGTGTGATTAGTGTGATTATAGTGTGATGACAAACTATGACTAATTTCTAAACGGTTTATTCTAATTTTATTTTTTAATTGAAAGGAAACAGCAAATAGTTACGTTATAAGAGCGAACAACTAATTTAACAAAAACAATTTTAGTCATAATAACAACAACGCTCTCCACAGGAAGAAAAAAAAAAAGACGGGTTGCACTCCGGGAGTGCCGGCAGAAGTGAACACTTGAATATTAACGTTGAAATAAATCAATTATTAATTGAATATTAATTCAATTAATAATTGATTTATAAAAAAAAAATGAGTTATAATAACTAATTTTTTTTTTCACTATTTCTGCGTCCCTTTTTTCATTAATAGATGCACTTCGTTCAATTTCCATATTTTAAACACTTTATATACACGAATGTTAGATACGAATACACAGCAGTGTGTCCACGTCCACTTCCACTTCCACTTCGACTTCGACTTCGACTTCGACCTTGACTTTGACTTCGACTTTGACTTCGACTTTGACTTCGACTTCGACTTCGACTTCGACTTCGACTTCGACTTCGACTTCGACTTTGACTTTGACTTTGACTTTGACTTTGACTTTGACTTTGACTTTGACTTTGACTTTGACTTTGACTTTGACTTTGACTTTGACTTCGACTTTGACTTCGACTTGGACTTCGACTTCGACTTCGACTTCGACTTCGACTTTGACTTTGACTTTGACTTTGACTTCGACTTTGACTTTGACTTTGACTTCGACTTTGACTTTGACTTCGACTTCGACTTCGACTTTGACTTTGACTTCGACTTCGACTTCGACTTCGACTTCGACTTCGACTTCGACTTTGACTTTGACTTTGACTTTGACTTTGACTTTGACTTTGACTTTGACTTTGACTTTGACTTTGACTTTGACTTTGACTTCGACTTCGACTTCGACTTCGACTTCGACTTTGACTTTGACTTTGACTTTGACTTCGACTTTGACTTTGACTTTGACTTTGACTTTGACTTTGACTTCGACTTTGACTTTGACTTTGACTTTGACTTTGACTTCGACTTTGACTTTGACTTCGACTTCGACTTCGACTTCGACTTTGACTTTGACTTTGACTTTGACTTCGACTTTGACTTTGACTTTGACTTCGACTTTGACTTTGACTTCGACTTCGACTTCGACTTCGACTTTGACTTTGACTTTGACTTTGACTTTGGCTTCGACTTTGACTTTGACTTTGACTTTGACTTTGACTTTGACTTCGACTTTGACTTTGACTTTGACTTCGACTTTGACTTTGACTTCGACTTTGACTTCGACTTCGACTTCGACTTCGACTTTGACTGTGACTTTCACTTTGACTTTGACTTTGACTTCGACTTTGACTTTGACTTTGACTTCGACTTTGACTTTGACTTCGACTTTGACTTCGACTTCGACTTTGACTTTGACTTTGACTTTGACTTTGACTTCGACTTTGACTTTGACTTTGACTTCGACTTTGACTTTGACTTCGACTTCGACTTCGACTTCGACTTTGACTTTGACTTTGACTTTGACTTTGGCTTCGACTTTGACTTTGACTTTGACTTCGACTTTGACTTTGACTTCGACTTCGACTTCGACTTTGACTTTGACTTTGACTTTGACTTCGACTTTGACTTTGACTTTGACTTCGACTTTGACTTTGACTTCGACTTCGACTTCGACTTCGACTTTGACTTTGACTTTGACTTTGGCTTCGACTTTGACTTTGACTTTGACTTTGACTTTGACTTCGACTTTGACTTTGACTTTGACTTCGACTTTGACTTTGACTTCGACTTTGACTTCGACTTCGACTTCGACTTCGACTTCGACTTTGACTGTGACTTTCACTTTGACTTTGACTTTGACTTCGACTTTGACTTTGACTTTGACTTCGACTTTGACTTTGACTTCGACTTTGACTTCGACTTCGACTTTGACTTTGACTTTGACTTTGACTTTGACTTTGACTTTGACTTTGACTTCGACTTTGACTTTGACTTTGACTTTGACTTCGACTTTGACTTTGACTTCGACTGTGACTTTGACTTCGACTTCGACTTCGACTTTGACTTCGACTTCGACTTCGACTCCGACTCCCACTTCCACTTCCACTTCCCGTTCCACTTCCACTTCCACTTCCACTACCACTTCCACTTCCACTTCCACTCCATCCATCCATCCATCCATCCAACCATTGTCGTGTGTCACTAAACTTGGTTCACTTCGGTTGGCGCCGCCGTAGAAAGAGAGGGGGGGGGGGGGGGGGGAATCTCTCCTGACGGTCACGTGTCCTGACGCGATGCCCTGACGCGAGTTTAACATTTTTTACCCATTACAAAAAGTGTTCAACGCCGCTAAAGAAGTTTTCACTTCAAAAAAGTAAAAAAAAAATAAGTGTAATCGCTTGGAGTTTTAGTAGTTTTCTTCGTTGTTCGATTAGTTGACTTCCCGAGACCCAAGGGCTCGCTTTTACCTGCCGGCCAGAAGCATTGCCGTGGATAAGAGCAGTGGTGGCCCAATGGTAACGGCCGCGACTTACTTCTTGTAGGTCGTGGGTTCGAACCCAATCAGGCACTTTACTTTCTGTAAATTATTTCATCACCACTGCTCTCAAAACTGTGAAAGAAAATATTGTGAGAAAATCGGCATGTCTTAAAACCAAAAATCGAAGACATGTGATATCTACCAACCCGCACTGGGCCCGCGTGGTGGATTACGGCCCACTATCTCTCACAGAGAGGAGTCCTGTGTCCCAGCAGTGGGAACACTATACACTGATTATGCTATTATGCAAAAGGATTACCATACAACGTGGCAATGCCGTCCATCTCTCTCTTGCAGATTACAAGTTGACAGCGATGCGGAGGAATTTTTCGACGCCATTTAGTTTATTGTTAGGTTTAGTGTAAGGCTAATTTATTGTTTTTATTTAATTGTGTTTAGTTTGTGTGTAAATTAGTTTAAGTGAAGATTTAGTTAATGATGTCCCGTCCGAACGGGTTACTCATGATATTTTCTGATGATATACGTATGACTAAGGTGAAGACGTTTTTCTGACGTCTTACTTCCGGTAAATCTGCAATATTCTCTTCATTACTTTCAGAATTTTGTTATAAACTATCTGCTAATTACGACTGCAAGGATATTTATTATGCCATTTAAAACATGTTCTTATTCAACAAATATTTGAAATGCAACAATTATTTTATGGCGTGTGCATTTTATAATGACTTCTAATGAAATCGCGATTACTCCCGTTAGGCCGAGCACACGCGAGCTTATTGCGCTTTTTTAACCGACTTTAAAAAAGGAGGTTCTGTATTCGACCCGTATGTATGTATGTATGTATGTATGTATGTATGTATGTATGTATGTTTGTATGTCCGCGATTATCTCAAAAACTACTGAACCGATTTTGATAATTCTTTCATGAGTGTGATCTGCATACTTTCAGGAAGGTTTTAGTATATAATACATTAGGTAATTATTCTTATGTACGAAGTTATATGCATAAATGTACTCCATCTCCGGCATTTTTTGTGAATTTTGATGATTCTTCGAGTCGTGTCTTCAATGCACTAGTGTTAATTGAATTTGTGTGGGGTAGGTACAACTAAAAAGTGAAAAATAAAAACTTTTTTACAAAAAAAACAACCGACTTCAAAAAAAAACACTCCAAAGTGAAAAATAACTTTAATTTCGGAAGTCGGTGTCAAAAAACGAAAGTGCTGAAGCAACGACACCGACTTCCGAAATTAAAGTTATTTTTCACTTTGGAGTGTTTTTTTTTGAAGTCGGTTGTTTTTTTTGTAAAAAAGTTTTTATTATGTGCCTTCCAGGAATAAACATTCTTTGTGCTGGATACTCGTGTGTCGGTGGCTTGCGAATGACGTTTCGTTTGTACAACCTTTTGTGCAGGGATTGTTTGTGGAAAGTTTAATTTATGTAGCTTTACGTAGTGCAGCCTGAGGAGTACTTACGTACTTATTACCTAAGTATTATCGTGGGGTAAAAGAATGTCTTGTTTTATTTAACGTGGGTAACTTGTGGAGTTGTGGGTCTTTGTTTACTTGCTCACTGTTTGGTATTTTCTAGGTAGTTTTATTTTGAAACTACGTTCAACAGACGGCCGAGGATGAATGCTAGTCTGTTAGAAAATGTCGATGAACAACGTGCGATAATCTGCATTACTCTCTAGACCCACTGCAGAAGAGTTATTCCGTTCTGATAACCTAACCCCCCCCCACCACCCCTCCACCCCCCTCGATCCCCTGCTAGTTCGTCTTCTGTTTTAAACTTTGTCTTATCCACTATAAGCTTTCTCATTCCATCCTTAATATAGATGATTGCACTGGTAATTTGTCAGCATTGAAATGATTTCGCATTTCACTTTGAAAACAGGCTCAATCAATATCTTGTAATTTGGCAGTTGGAAGGCTCTCGTCTCTTGAGATTTGACATAAGTAGGTAGTCTCGTCAACTTTTTTGAAGAATGTCTTATAAGACGGCGAAAGAATTACCCCCGACCCGATCTGATTGGTGCGGCCTTTTTGGCTTATGTCCCAGACAAAAAAAAGACCACCCAATCATGAGAAAGAATCATACATGAGTCTACATTATTTCAAATTTCGAGACGTAAGTAAACCATACACGGACATAACACAGTACAGAAATCGATCTCACACTCTAAAACAAACAGTCTAAGGTCCGGCCGCGCTTTTGCCAATGATGTAAACAACAATGGCCGCTCGTCTAGTTAACTCGGAGATTTAGACGAAAATAAACATTACTTAAAATAAATGTTCTTGTGTAACGATTTTATTCAATTTCGAGCGGCCATTGTTGTTTACCTCTTTGACAAATTTAGCGCGACCGGACTTTACATCCCATATCGCTCGTCAACTCTAGAACAGCCGTTACTTCCTCTATTTACAAACAAATTCCTCGCAGTGTAACTGTTCCGTCAATGATAAGCGATAACGTATCGCGGGTCAGAGCACCAGGAAATGCTCCGATAAGAAGAGATGTGCGACAGACTTGATGACGCGTGCTTGTCATTGTGGAGCTATTAAGGATTCATTAGTATTAGCTCAATTATTGCACGACATGCGATGCATTAGAGAGTGGTGCTTTACGGTCAATTTTGTTTTCCTCCTTTATGCAACTGTTTCTATTGTTATACTCCTGCTAATAGGTACACAGAACGTACTTAATTTAGATAATTTAATGGAGATTCATTTCATTTATTTATTTAATGTAGTTGAAACGAAAAAATAAAACATCAAAATATTTCTAAAAAAATTCTCGTTTATCACGTGTGAAACCTGAAAACATTGTAGCTTAATAAATCAAAAATCAATTAATTGAGTAATTTTTTTAATAAGTAGATTCTTTTCACCCATAGGAGGAAACCCTATTGAAAATGACTTCTGCTTAGCTTGGGACTAGATGTCGTTGTGTGATAGTTGTGGAATATTATTAATATGATAAAAAAACAAGACTCTTTTATTCAAAGTAGTTTAATTACAATTAATAAAAAACTAACTAATATAATGTTTATATCTAGGGTTTTTAATGCGATTGAATGAGCATTATGAGACGTTCACTTTTGGATTTTCCAATTTTTTTGCTTCATTGGTCTAGTGATTGCAACTTTGCAAGTACGACTACTGACTGTGGCCAAAACCTGCCTGCATATCATCATTATCAAAAATAACAATCAAATAGAATTTATACTAGTCGCCCCTTCCAAAAGGTAGTTTCGTATGGAGAAGAATGGGCAAGAAACTCCACCGTTACTCTTTTAAAATGTTTTACAAAGTTTTGTATACATTAATTCAATTCATTCATTCAAGGTAACCGACATAGCCCGAAAATTTGCCAAAATTAAGTGGCAGTGGGCTGGGCACATTGCTCGCAGAACAGATGGCCGATGGGGCCGAAAGGTTCTGGAGTGGCGACCGTGTACCGGAAGACGTAGCGTTGGGAGGCTTCCCACAAGGTGGACCGACGACCCTGTGAAGGCCGCAGGAACTCGTTGGATGTGAGAAGCACAAAACCGGTCGAAGTGGTGGTGCTTGGGGGAGGCCTATGTCCAGAAGTGGACGTCTTTCGGCTGAAATGATGATGATGATTCATTCTCAAACGCTGTGTGAAATAATCTTATTACAATGCAACCTAACCTAAACAAAGTTACAACTGCAGAAATCTGTGACAACCAATAAACCAGCTCCATATTCCGATATAAACCTAGAACTCTTCACGGCAGCAGGCGTAATGTCGGCGCCAGTCGTGACGGCGCCTCTCAAATAGATGCAAACGACTTAATGCATGCTGCTATAAAACTTGACAATACCTACGTCACTAAACTGTTTTTATTTGCTAACAGATTGTCCTAGTTTGGTTATGTTTTGTGGAGTAAGTATGTACGGTTGAGACGAACTGAGTTTTATGTTATCTTCTTTCTTATGAGACCCTGGTAGGAGAGGCTTGTGGCTAAGTAATAACAGCCACACGGATCCATCGATCAGGTTAAGCTACGCTTGCCGCGGTTGGTCCGTGGATGGGTGACAATACCCCTCTGTGCTTCAGAAATCACATTAAGCCCTTGGTCATTCCTGGATCTTTAACAGTATTTACGGGTCGTCAGAAGACCGAAAGTCTGGCAACCAGTCTTACTAAGGGGTATCGTATTACCCAGTAACTGGGTTGCGGAGGTAGGCTGTCGCTTCATGTAAAATACTGCTATTCAGCTGCGGTTAGACTGGAAGCTGACCCCGACATAATTGGGAAGTTTAGGCAGGTTGATTGAGACCCTGGTAGTTTCTTGTGAAGTCACGTCACTTTAGTACGCTGTCATTTAAGGTTTTCTATCCCTTCAAGAATTAGGATTTCTTAGTACGATTTTGGCAAACGCAAGATTTTATAGTTTTGCCTCACCCAAAAATGTCATCACTATGTTACAACTTCTCCCGCTCTGGGTGGAGCGGGAGGGCGTGTCAGACTTTTACTGACTAAAATCCACCCGTGTTCCTTCAGTTGCCTGTGCCAGGGGCCACGGTATCACTTTCGAACAACCCGCGACCCCGGCAGGCATCGGTCTTCACAGCCAATAGTACCTTTCATGGCCTGGCTAGCAAGTAGCTCTCGTTTTCACGGTTTTCATGGTCACCCAATTACTTTATGGTCTACAACGTGTGCTCAAGACATAAGCTGCATCTAGGGAAGCATGTAAGTATATTATGATTAAGATTTTTGGCATAGCAACGATATTCAAGATGATATGTGCTACAATTCTGCTAGTAGAAAAATTAATTTACGATTTTTTTTCCCGGTCAAACAAAAGGCAAGGAGCTAGTGCCAAAATAACTTAAAAACATAATATCTCCTTTCGAAACAAAGTTGGAAACAAATGTTACAGCGCAAAGAACGAGCAACAAATAAATCCGAGTATACGAAGTGTATCCGAGTGTCGACACGTGTGTGAGACACCGGTGCCGGCTGCTCTACGTGTTTCGAAGATATTTCCTAATTTATATGTTACGCTGTTCAGATAATAGTTTGGTGTTGTTACTTATAAATTTTTGTTTTGTTGTTGGACTGTAAAAGAAAATCCTCTTAGTTTAGTTGCAGCAATGTATTGATTGAAGAAAGATTTTATATAAAACTAGCAGTGCCCCACGGTTTCACCCGCGTAAATTTCGATCCCGTGGGAATATCGGGATAAAAGTAGCCTTTATGTTAATGCAGGGTGTCAGCTACCTCCATACAAAATTTTATCAAAATTGGTCCAGCCGTTTGAGCGTGAAGAAATAACAAACATATAAACACACACACATACCCATTATAATATTAGTGTGATAATAAGATTGTTATTCAGGGGGTTCCACGGCCAAAAACATTTGCTCGTGGTGCCCCAAGGGGGGGGTAGACTGGGGGACCACGGGCATTATAATCCATCAATATTGAATACCTTTATTCCAATTACATAATAGAAGTCCAACTTTTACAAATACTTTCATATTGTAGATTTGTCCATTATTAGCAAGAAACATAGTAACCGAAACTCTCCATTCTAAGACCTAAACGTCAAATAAAAGCTACCTGTTGTGCTACAAAGTATCAGATATCAAGATCGAGGCGTGGAAAGGTGTTACAAGGCAATAACGTGACGACAAGACGCCGAGTGCGCCCGACAACGTTGACACACCGAGATGGTTTGTCTCGGACCCGATTTTGATCGATCGATTTATAATAGCTGGATTAGTATTGATGGAAATGGTTCTTGTTATTTGGTAGGATTTACAATTAGGGGTAATTGCGTAATACAATGGCAAATGTCTTTAATTTTGACAATTAAACAACATTTATTGCGTCATTTACGTTGACTAGCAAAAGAGTTTTCAAACATATGAAGCAATGGTTTAGCAATTTCCTTTAAACACCTTCGAATCACGTTTGAAAACTTATGTGTTGTGGTATTTTCTAGTAAAGGTTTTTAAGGTATGAGATTACGAAAGAAATACTTTTTTGCCATGATTGTTCATGATCACGTGACGGAGTCCCCGAGTTCGCCCGACAACGCCTGCACAACGAGTTGGTTTGTTTCCGATCGAACGATTTGTAATAGGTGGATTTGTATTGAAGGAAACGGAACTTGAGAGGAGAGCTTACACAAAGTTTTAAGATTGTTTTGAAATAGACAAAATTGTTAGTCAAACTGCTCATTTGTGATTAGATTAATCAAATGATGATTAAACTTATCAATCAATTAAACTTAATCTTCCTTATTAGAACGAAGTTTTGGAACTAAATTCTTTTTCGGAGCTTGCGGTAGGAATAAATTCGGAGAAATCGTCACGTAACGAAAAAGCGTAGAGATAATTTTTTTGGTTTTCGAGGGTGCTGACTGAAGCCGATAGTGAGGTTAAAATAAAAATTCAAGACGGCGGCGGAAAAACTTTCGTCATGGGAATTATTTTCATACTTTTCGAGGGTGCTGAAGCCAATGAAAATCCAAGAGGGCGGTTGAAAAATTTTAAATTTTTTCTTCTTGGTTTTTCATTTTGGCCTTCGTTCCTGTCTGGGGTCCCCCGATCCCACACGTTTTTATATTTTTATGTTGGTATAAATAAACAGTTTTGCATTTTCTACCCGATCAGGGAATTAATAACCTCTAACGTTCATATAATGAAGACTTTACTTATTAAAATAATAAGTAAAATTGTGTCGGCGTGTGTGGCTACTATGATACAAAGCTGCAATAACAGTAGATATGCAGTAACTGCAAAAATAAAATAAATAAAGACAACCATATCCATAATTTTCTGTTTCATTGACAAATCAAACGAAAATGTCCAATATAAGTCCCATTATGAACCTAATTACATTTGAAATCCATAAAATTACCTGTAATGATTACAGTGAAAATACATTAAACTAACTGACGGGCGCCTTGCGCGGGCGCAGTCACTACACTACTTTACGATCGTAATAAAGTTTAATTCTATAAACGACCACACGTGACGTTGATACCTACTGATTTAATTTAAGCTATTTTGAACCTTATTTTTCATTTTACAAAGTTAATTTCCATATAGCACTACAGTACTTTTTTACTGTGTACTTACAACCAATTTTCAACCTTATCTGAAGTTTACCAAAGTGAAATCTCGTTTGTATTTTTGTAAAGAGAAAGATGTAAATTTTTTGCTCTTGTTCTCGCTTTAACTGTGCTAACAGACACACAGACAAAGAGTTTTTATTTGGTGATGACTGATGAGTCTTAATCATAATTATAATTGGTGTACTCTGCCCCCCCCTCACTCCTCTCTAAAGAGCCGCGTTAGTAAAAGGTGATGATGACTCAATTATGATTAAGCTTTCATAGTGTTCTTCAATATACAGGAAGATTTTTTTATCACCATCCAAATTTTTACAGGGTGTTCTACCCATGAATATGAACAACTTTCACTATGGGACCAACTCTGGAATCACGAAAAAAAATCTGCTGTTTATTACAAAAGTTCAATACCTACTTGACCAAAATGTATGAAACAGCTGATTTTTTTTTTTTCGTGATTTCAGAGTTGGTCCCATAGTGAAAGTTGTTCATATTCATGGGTAGAACACCCTGTAAAAATTTTGATGGTGATAAAAAAATCTTCCTGTATAAGGTTTGCTGAAATCTGTCTCCCATTCGGGAGATCATAAATTGCTGTAATACAGCCTTGGAAGCTGTTATAACTCCAAAGATGTTGTTAAAGTTGTGGATACCATTTATCATGGCGTGTATGTCCCCTCTTTGATATCTTATACAACTTGTAGCTTTTATCTTCAGCTATAAAGTCGATTTAGATGGGCCTATTGGTCCTAAAAAATCAATTCAGAATCACTTCAATATTTTCCTAATTTTTTTCCTTCTGCCTAACCCTTCAGCGAAAAACAGGCGTGATGTTATGTTGTTCAATAATTTGCTTGTTTCGCTTGTTCCCAAACTAAACTTTCTTAATAATAATAGCCTCCCGACCGATTTCGGTCACGGTGGCCAATCTCAACGGAGATTAGCTAGGTACGCAGGAGATACAATAACACTTGCCTGATCTGGAATCGAACCCACGCTCAGCAGTCAAGCTTGCAACCACGACACCAACGGGGCAGTCAAAATTAAAAAAAAACATAAGTCAAACTTTCTTAATAAGTAGGTAACATTAAACACGCATGCAAGTCCATAAACCCTTCCATTTGTAACTGCAAAGCTAGTAAGGTACTAAAAACATAAAACAGCATGTTATCAGCTCGTTGTATGAGTCGGCTCAGGGCTTGTAGCCTGTCGCTCCTTATGCTTTACTACCGCGGCAGAACATAACAATTGTTATGTGTGGATTGCTGCAGAAAATTCTATTAACTATATTGTGAAACTTGGAGTGGAGAAACATGGGTACTCGATTAGTGGATTTTGTTGAGCTTGCAATAGGTTTAGGTAACGTGTGTGGGAATGCACATGACATTTTGCGGTGTTCTTTGGTACTGTAGACAGTAAAATTTACAAACGTCATGTTATACGGCTAGATTATTATCTTGTTTATGTACAGTCAACAAAAGAGATAAGTATGCAGGATCGTCGGATATAGTTGAAGTTTAGTAAGAAACCGATCGGTGTTCTCGAATAAAATTTAAATTTATTAATAGAAAACAAACAGCTCATTTATCAAATTAAATTTCAGTCGATAACATCCATCGGTTTTTAATAAACTTCAACTATATCCGACGATCCTGTATACTTAACTCTTTTGTTGACTGTACGTTTGTTCTTCTTGATTAGTCTTTAACTGTCAGCTAAATATAAGCTTCATGTCAGACCGGCGTCAATGTTCTCCGCCTGGTTCTTTCATTCTCCAAGTTTTCATAGTTTCGAGAATGTTGTCAATCTATTCTCGATAAAATATCATAAAAACTACTACCTATTTGCTTGCTACCTTTGCCTAATCCTTCGGGAAAACAGGCAAGATGTTTTCTGTATACTACCTACTTGGATGAAGTCAGGGTTTTTCTCAAAAACAGATTTCCAGTCTCCAAGTTCTTTGACAGCAAAAGCTCTAGCCATCAACTTAGCCTCTCCCAAAACATGTTCAAAGTCTTTCATTCCTACCATGAATGCTTACAACAGTCCTGCGTCTTCTCAGATTCTCCACTTATAATCAAAGTGAACCACTACAAACTGTTACTTTTAAGTGTAGACCCTCTAGGAAATGCATTAGTTTTGCTAACATTACTGAATGGTTCCGTTCAGAGCTGCATCACATGAACGTACACTCATTCGCCACGGCTACGGAACCAGTAAAAATGTTTGCGTTTCTGCATGTGTGGAGCCAATCAGGTTGAGTATCTGTTCGGGGCTGGGAAACCCGCGGGTGACGGATAAGCGCCAATAGTAGACAAGAAAGAAAAGAATTGGTACCTGGAAAGGGCTGGAAGTCATGAGAGGCCTTTGCCCAGCAGTGGGATGATGTAGGCTAACAGTAACGGTGATATAATTATTTCCTTGAAAGTTCAAAGTCTTTGGATACTTCTAAATATTTTCGTAATGCAAGCTGGGATTTATGTAAATTGTAGTAGTTATTTATATATTACCTAGTTATATTGTTATGATAATTTTTTATTGATTGAAACTTTTTTTTTTGTTTTAGGTAAGTGAATTATTATTTTAAATTATGCTGAGTGTGGTGTACCGAAGATAGTGGGTAAGTACTTAATTATCATGTTCTATATACGTACCTATATTTTAATTTTATCATAGTACCAACTAGTGGATTGTTTTGATTAACTTGTAATATTTTTCAAACAATAACCACTAAATTAAAAATCTTCCATTAATGATTAGGTAATCTGGTTAGCATTAGAAAATATTCTTAAAATAATTTTATTTCTTCAGCCCGCTGACTTCAAGACCTCGCTCTTTTAGTATCAGCAGACCATCATGTGAGCGATCTAAAAGCGATCCTTTACTACTTTATTCTCCTACTGACTTAGATTATCAGCAGTACTTAGGTACTCCTCGGTTTTATTCACAAAATTCCTGTTACATGAATAATCCTTCAGGATAAAGTATTGAATGCTCACTGGCTGGTAACGAGGGATTCATGGGATAGAGCAAATGTAATTTTGATTACAATGCTACATGAATTTGGGATTACCTACCAGCTTATTCCCAAAGGATTATTCGACGGGTAAAAAGGTTCTATTATTTTTAGATCGTTTAGAAGATTGCTATTTATGTACATAAAAGGTTTTGTTTCTCGCGTCTTAGAATAGTTTGGCCGATATTTTTTTTTAAATCGGTAGGAACAAGAAAAAGGAGGGTTTCATATAAACAGGATGTGAGTTTAATATTATAGGTGCCTATTTGTAGGGTGTGGCGCGATTCAACCCTTGATCGGAAGGATAGTTTGGACAATCACCTGTCATGTAAATATTTTTTTATAAGGGTGTTTATTTAGGGTTTTGGGGTTCCTTGTTTGACTACGGAACCCTCACCGTTTTTTTCATGTCCGTCAGCATGTAACAGTCTTTTCTATGGCAGTACATAGTAAGCTGATTAGCATGGTTGTAGATATTAATGACGCATATAAAGTAATGGAATTTATAAAGAAGAGAACTTTATGCTACTGAGAAAGTGGTGGGTATTTATTTTTTTGTGATTCGCTTGCCCACCATGTGTATGTTATTAAGCCTTCATACATCTAAATAGAAGGCCAATTATCGTACCTACTTAAAAAACGTTCAGATTCTAGTCGCAATCCCATCTCAGCGACAATCAAAGTGTCGTAAAATGAGATTTATTTCTAACAGATTGTGACTGAGATTTGAATGCAAACTTTCTTACAAATACAGAAATTGCCCCTCAGTTCGCTTGCCAAGCTTTATGCGTGTGACGATACCTGCTATATTGCATTAGTGGTATTTTTGACAGGACCAACTGAACGCTGATTTTTAACTTACTAGACTAAAATGACAGCTGCGGTTTACCTTTTTTTTTGTGAACATGACATTGTTTAGTATATTAACTGTCATTTGGAAGATGGCGGGATGAGCTGCAGAAAATAAACGACCAGTGGTCCACTTTAGCCCTGGATCGAAAGCGCTGAAAGTCATGGGGAGAGAGAGGTCTTTGCCCAGGAGTGGGATGATGCTGGATAAGAGTAACCGTCATTTTGGTCTAGCAAATTAAAAATCACTTAAGTTTGGCAATTCTTCGGGCTATGTCGGTTACCTTGGTTCTCCTGCGGATCTCTTCATTTCTGATTCGAACACGCAGAGAAACTCCACGCATAGCCCTCTCCATTGCCCTTTGGGTGACTTTCAGCCTTCTAATAAGGCCCATTGTGAGCGACCACGTTTCAGTGCCATATGTCATCACTGTACTAGTGTCATGTGGTAATGGGTAGGGCACATTGCTCGCAGAGCAGATGGCCGATGGGGCCGAAAGGTTCTGGAGTGGCGACCGCGTACCAGAAGACGTTGTGTTGGAAGGCCTCTCACAAGGTGGACCGATGACCTTGTGAAGGCTGCAGGAACTCGTTGGATGCGAGAAGCACAAAACCGGTCGAAGTGGAGGTGATTGGGGGAGGCCTTTGTCCAGCAGTGGACGTCTTTCTGCTGAAATGATGATGATGATGATGATGACATTAAAAATCGGAGTTTAGAGTGGTTCGCTGCCACTCGTGAAGTTAGACAAAAACGCTGTTAATTCTAACTGGGTTGTCGCTATTTGTGCAGTAACAGTAAACGGGACAGTAGATCTTTGAGAAAGTTCGGTAACCTATAGATTGAAATCTATTTATCAATAAATTGGTTGTTGTTCTCCATCGATGAAACTAAAGCGAAGTAAAGAACGATTTAGCAAAGATTTTAGAAAATGTGAATGTTGTGATCTGTAGTGCTAAACTTTATTTATTTTACCATTTATGTACACACATATATAAACAGACAAGAAAAAAACAGAACAGAAAAACAGGTACAAAGGTGATGCTTATTTCATAAGAAATCTCTTTCAGCATACCTGCGATCGGACAAGAAATAGAGAGATGTAGACAGCGTGTTAAAGAGTAAAGGAGACAAAATAAAATACATAAAATCTAAAAACAATTCACTTAATAAAACTAAACAAATAATATGAGAATATACTTACATGCATACAAATAAACATACGTACTTCTAAAATATAAATAATTAGAATGTAAATATAATTATAACGCAATTTTAATGAAGTCGGTTTGAAGTACGCTGGAAAAAGTGTCAATACAAGACCTACCGCCAGATGGAATGATAGCTCACTTCACCCATGTTTTTGCGGTGAGATTTTTACAGAATAGACCGGCTTAGCTTTGAAATAGTAATAATGAACTTTGAATTAATTCTCTCGTCATTCCATTTAGGGTGTGACATGACTCTTCGCGCTATAGAAGGGCTTGTGGCTAAGCAATAACAGACGCACTTGTCGATCAATCAGGTTAAGCTTGGTTTGCCGTGGTAGGTCCTGGGATGGGTGACCATCTTTATATACCAAGAACCCTCCGTACCTCGGAAGTCCCGGCTGTCATTCGTGGATCTTTGATGGTGGTTACGGGTCGTCAGAAGCCTGAAGTGTGACAACTAGTATTACCAAGGGGTATCGTATTACCCAGCAACTGGGTTGTGAAGGTCAGATAGGCAGTCGCTCCATGTATAATACTGGTATTCAGCTGCATCCGGTTAGATTGAAAGCCGACTCCAACATAGTTGAGAAAAACGCTAGGCAGATGATGACACTTCGCGCTTTATAGAGAAGAGTGTCGAGAAATGCATTTCTCTAAAGTCTGGAGAAGTGTAAACGACCTTTTACTGCAGCATTTCATCCAATGCAAGTCGTTCCAATAAAAGAGTTCCTATTCCACAAGTGATAAGAGTTAGGCTAGTAACTTGTTACTAAGATACGGCTCCATCAAGTTTTACACTGCGTTGCCGTAAAATGTGGTCACTTTATGGCACACGTGGTTGGTACAAGTGCTTTGGCATGGAGTGTAAATCTGTTCCATCTGTATTGTTTTGAGTTTGATTAAAAGGATTGGTGGCTGCGTCTTATTGACTAAGCATTTTGCTACGATTACGTACTCAAGTGTGGTGAACGTGTCGAATTGGCAATAGGTGAATTCGACTCAGCCTATCGCAGTCCACTGCTGGACATAGGCCTCTCCCAGGCTGCACCACAAACCCCTGTCTACCGCCTTCTGCATCCAGTCTGTCCCAGCAACTTTCTTAAGGTCGCCGGTCCATCTAGCTGGGGAGCGTCCCACACTACGCTTGCCTCATAGCAAATTGCCACATTCATCCTTGCGATAAACGGTGAGAGAATTCTCACCATTCATCGGAAGGATATTAGGTCCATGTTTTAATGAAGTTAAAAAACAATAAAGAAGTTTTTTCTATAGGAATGCAGCAAACTTCTCATGTTGCTCTCCATGTTGACATGCATAGGAAATTGATATGAAAGTTTACAGTTCAATTGATCATGTCAAGTTAATACCCTATTTGGCTGACTACCCTAACATTCAGGTGTGACGTAACGCTTTATCTGAATTAACCTCATGTTCATTATAGAAAAGCTGTCCATGAATGTCCTACTAACAAAGCCTACCTATAGCACTTTCAGCAAACAAAAAGAACCTATTTTCAGTGTAAACAGTTTCAATATTAAACGAATAATCTAGCGGACAGCCGGACGGGGATCACAAAAGGCTTGTGTCCGAAATGGCACAAGAATTCCACACCCCGTGGGAAATAACGGCGTTTCTTTTTGTAGCCGTCGTATCGAAGATCGTATCGGCTGTCCGAAGCTTTTCGTGGGGGTTGAGTTACGAGCAGTTAGCGGGTAGCATCTGAGGCGTTTGTTTATAAGCTTTTTTTATTTTAAGATTAGCAAATGTTTAACCATACATTTTTGAAGTTTATACGTCTCTTAACTTTAAGGAACGTTTATAAATAAAGGCCAAGATGTGCATATTCCTATACATAAATACCTACTGACGAATTGTTTTGACAAAAACTAGTAGTGTTTCTTTGGTGACGTCAAAATAATTGTACCTAAGCTAATTTGATATGCGGTTTTTTAATTTAAATTACATAATTATTATCTTTATGACCAACAAAACTATTTATTCAAAACTGCAACGAACATTATTTATTGACAGTTAATAAACACGAATTAGCTATTCAAAATAACTTTAAAAGTTATACATTTTTTATGTAAAAGATCTGGTTCATAAATAATCGGGTATAATTTTAAAGTAAACTGCATTTTTATTAAGTTCAAAGACCGCGAGAATTATTTGGTGATCGGAATTTTAGTAATAATATTAAATAGTTGTCAAATTATATCGATAACTTGTAGATTTTTAAAAGTGTGATTTATTTAAATAGTTTGTTATTAACAAACTAAAATTTAGCATCAAAAAATTCATCCGCAAGGCTGTCGAATGGTAATGTACCCAAGAGACTGGCGGCATTACCTCGTTGTATGGCAATGTTTGTAACTAAACTTGTCTAATACAAACTATCTTATCTAAAAATTAACATACAAAACACATTAACATATACCCAGTTTAATCTGACGAATAAAAAAACGGATCATGTTTCGATAGGCATTCAAAATATTTCATAAGATTAAGAATCTAGCCGTCAGTTAACATTCCATCATTAACGAGTCTAATTACTTATGACTAACTTATTTTCGCATTTCCGTTCAGTTCAATGAACCAGTGGTCGCGAACGCGGCTGGAGAGCAGGGGTTCCTAGGGTATGATAGGTCAAGCAAAGAGTTATTGGGGTTTAACATTAGGAATTCCTCAATAGCAGCCTTGGGTCTGGATTTGTGCGGGTTAATAGGCTTGACCTTGTTGCTGGAATCCGCTGGATGTGGGAAGCTTAGAACTGGTCGAAGTGGCGGTGCTTGGGGGAGACCTATGTCCAGTAGTGGGCATCTTTCGGCTGAACTGATGATGAATAGGGTGGTCCACTTTGGGACATTTTTACCACAATGTTTCTTATCATCTATCTAGCCTTTTTCCAACTATATTGGTGTCGGCTTCCAGTTTAACCGGATGCAGCTGAATACGGTCAGTATTTAACATGAAGCGACTGCCTATCTGACCTTTCACAACCCAGTTACTGGGTAATACGCTACCCCTTGGTAAGACTGGTTGCCAGACTTTTGGTATTCTGACTACCCGTAACGACTGTCAAAGATCCACGAATGACAGCCGGGACCAACGGTTTAACGTGCTTTCCGAGGCACGGAGGGGTCTCGGTATGTAAAGATGGTTACCCATCCAAAGACCAACCGCGGCAAGCGTAGCTTAACCTAAACGATCGACCTGTACGGCTGTTATTATTTAGCCACGGATCCTTACACCACAATGTTGTTATCGACCACAATTACTTTAGACCCCAGGAGAACGCTTATAAGTATAGGTACAGGGTGGCGCGATATCGACGCGCGAACTAAAACCATGAGTTCAGCGCATGATCCTAGACCCTTGAGCGTAGAAAGATTTCGGCGGTTACCAAAAAAAAAATCTGCTGTTTCATAGAAAAGTGCAATACCTACGTGGTCAAAATGTAGGTATAGAACAGCAATTTTCGAAGTGAAACTTCTTTACGCGCGCTTGACTTGGGGAGTAAGCTGGCGAACGCGTTACGAAAAGTGTGATGTGAGTGGGGGATATAAGCAAGAGAAAGCAGTGCGCGCGCACATTTTCTTTCTCTCTTCCTCTCATAGCCAAATACGTTTGAAGTTTCACTTCAGTCGTGTGGTCATAAGCACACTCGGTTTTTTTTTTAATAAGTAGTTATCGATATATTTCAACTGAAATATGCACTGAATCTGTGGTAACAGTTTGCGTACGCGTCGATGTGCCTGCCATTCTATACTACCCTACTATTGCCGAAACGTTGACTATTTGTGCACGTCATTAGTATAGTGATGTGCCACAAAAATAGTTAGTTACTTTTGATCGGAAGATCAATTCTCGTATTCTCATCCCAGCGACAATCAGCGTCAAAAACTTATCAAAAGTGTAGGTAAATTGTTTTGACAGATTGAGATTGACATTATAGTGCGTTCGCGTTAAGAAAATAGTGAGTCATTAGTGCAACTGCAGGGTAAAGGTGTTTTCACAATGGAGCTTTCTAATATGTTGCAACCTAAGAGTGAGGCCACACGATGCGTTAACGGTGCGGTGCGGCGCCGGAGCGATGCCGCAAGTCATCCTACATACAAATTACTATGCCATGTCACACGATGTCGTGGGCAGACGTGCGGCGCCGCACCTTATGCGCGCCGCGCTTGTGACCTGGGAGACAAGGCGGGGAGGGGTGATATGCTGCGGCGCGTACCACGGTAAACAGCGTTCTACTGCGGTGCCGCACCGCCCGTGTGGCACCCTATAGCTCGAATTAATTGCGGTGCGGTGCCGCACCGCACCGTTAACGCATCGTGTGGCCTCACTCTAATTGGTCGAGGGGCGGGGCTGGCACTCACAATTTTCTTAACGCGAACGGACTATAGAATATGAAAGGTCCTAAAAATACGCCCATTGTCCCTCTGGGATACTATCAACATTATTTCCTTTTTTCCTATAACTTGTACCCCGCCCCATATTATTGTGTCGTGTTGTTATTATGACGAGCGGCGGCGGCGGGCGAAATTATGCAATTTGCGGTCGATACTCCACCGTGGTGATTTAAGAAAGTGCCGTGTCAAATCGACGGAGTTTTCAATGTAACAGTATTATAATTTGTTCTACCGTTTTTGGGAACAGTTTTGTGGCGCAAGTGAGCTTTTATTGTGTTTTTTTTGGTGATAAGCACAAGTGTCAGTAGGGAGAAGTCGTTTTGTTAATGTTGCTGGAAGATGTATTTTACTGTGGGAATCCTAACAGCACTGAGATTACTAACAGCCCTACAATAAAAACTTTTTTCACGACAGGCTTAATTTAAATGGAAGTCTGCGGGTAATTCCGTAAAACACTATTTTGACAGTTCAACAACATTCATTGCGTTATTAATATTGTTGATCAGACAATTTTTTCGAACATACAAAGCAATGGATTAGCAATATCCTTCAAAATCATTCTGATTGTGATTGAAAGTTAGGCAATTAGGGTATTGGCCATCATATGGCAATGGGTAAAAAAAATCAAAAGGACATGCAAAGTTTTCCTAAAATCACCAACACGTAGTGACTTAGTGATCAAGCGAGGTGATTAAAACCACCCCTTCTCAGTAGAAGAAGAGCCAGTGCGCCTTTATTTGCTTAGGATTACTAGTAAACAGTCATTAATTATGCATAATCAGCCTATAACGTTCCCACTGCTGGGACCACAGATATAGATGTACCTAGATAACGCAAGTATCACGGACAGTATGAAAACTAAGCGTACCACTTTTTGACTACCTACTATGACGTCACAAGCTCGCGCTCACCCAGCCAGCAGTACGCAGGACTGAGCGCGAAAGTGGCGGCTTATGATTTTCGATCGTAAACTGGTGCAATTTTTGGCACGCGAAGTAGGTGCTCTTGCGTTATCTAGGTGTATCTATATCTGTGGCTGGGACACAGGCCTGTTCTCTGTGACAGGGAGTGGCCCGTAATCCACCACGGAGGCCCAGTGCAGGTTGGTTGATGTCGCATGTCTTCGAATTTTTGGTTCTAGGACATAATAATTTACACAAAGTCAAGCGCCTGTCTGGCTTCGAACCTATGACCTACAACTTATAAGTCGCGGCCGTTAGCACTGGGTCACCACTGCTCTCAACAATTATGGCCCTCAAAATATTTCTGACCTACCTATACTTGAAAGTATTTCAAGATTAACTTAAATATTACTTATCATTTTATTGCACTCTCAGCCAAACGCTACATTAGCATTGCATTACCAGAACACATAATGCCGGTAATACACATACGTGTGGCGTTGATACATTGTATGAAACACGTAATTTCATCTCCATATATTTTATTGCACATAAAGCCGGCTTTTATATGTAATTTCATGGAAAATTGAATAATATATCGATGTGTGAATCGTTGACGATAATATCCCTCCCACGGGAATGAAAGAATTCCGAAATGGATTGAGGATTTTTGCTGTATTATTACGAAATATTTAATAATCTGTTACAAAGAAAGTTTGTGGTCGTCGGAGAGAGCAAAATATATTTTCACACCACCTGCTCGCTAATGTCAAATTATATGACATGCAAACCTAACTTAAAGCAAATCATTGAAGCCCTAGGCCATAGATCTGTTTTTTAATTATTTTTATGCCCTAGGCTCTAGCCTAATATTGTACTAAATTTCGTTATGACCCGCTGGTGCATATTGTGATTTGGAACGTCAACGAAAAATTCATATGAAAAATTTTACCATAAAAAAACAAACCTTTTTTTCTCTCAAAGTACTGCTCGACCAAGAAGTTCACACTTCATAGGTTTTAGCTGCCGTTAACGTTGTTTGTCTCCTGAATGTACCAGTATAATCTACTATTTACCACGTGGAAGAGATTAGGACTTAAAACACCTACAGTCTTTTTACCGTCCGAATTTTGTCAATCGTATTTCGAATTACTCGACACCTAAAAATCCAATTACTGGTACACAACAACGCCTCCAAATGACAAAGAAGAAATCACAGCCCTAAAAAAATAAACTCAATTTTGAAATTGGAACTGTTATCTTTGGCCGTTACGAAATCATGTCGGGACCTGTCGGATTCGTTGGACAAGTTCAGACAAGTCAGAAAAAAAAGCCTATAAATAGTCGTTGACAATAGACAGACATTGTAAAAAGGTCGGACCGGGCGTAGTTACAAAGGGCCCTATTGTGAGATCCGTGAGGCGACGAGAGCAAAAAATAAAAGGGACTATTATGGGATTTGAAATGGTGCCCGAGAAATTAGTAAACGGTTAAGTGGTCAACGATTTATTGGAAACACAGGGCCAAGATTTGGCGCTGATATATATTTGGTCCAAGATTTTAGAGCTAAAATAAGTGGTTACGATTTAGTTATAAATATAGGTAGCATACAATGACGATGAAGTCCTAAATGCGAAAGATAATACAGTAAATTCATATACAGCATTTTGTCTCTTTGTTGCGTCTACACGAGCTTTATGAGAACGTTGTGTCTTGTTAAAAAGATGAGCTAGTCCCTAAACCTGAAGCAGAGCTTATAAGAGCCCATGCACAATGCACTTGTAATTGTACCTAAACTAGATTCAGTGAAGACAAAGAAAAGTCATATAAAGCGACAACACCAACATTTAACCTACGTTTCTTTAATCGGAAGCCCAATAAATCTATAAATAAATCGTACCTGATTAGCATCCCAGCTGTTATTCACGTCCACAGTCTTGCGTTTATTTCCAACTAAAGAAAACGCCCTAGGGCATCACTTAGTGCTGTCTGGAACACTGAAGGTGTCTAGAAAATTTATGAGAAACTAGAAGGCTGCTCTATTAAACTAGGAAAGCTTTGGACCATGTTTGTTTTCTTTGAAAGCTTAGGAAGTGCCAGAACTTTGTTAATTAAGAATTTAATAGCGCTGGTTCCCTGTGCAGTGTTTGAATCTTTGGTGAAAGGTGATGAACTATCTTAGGTTATGTGTTTTATCATTATCTTCATCATGTCCGTTTTTTTCTTCTGACGGCTTAGTCTTAATTATTAACTCTGATGGACGCTAATATAAAGTCAACTGTATTCATAACTTCAAATATCATTCCTAGACAAAACTTCGGAAGCTCATGACGAGAAACCTTTTACGTAGTTTGCAATGCGTTTTGGATATAAAAATAGGTTTGTTGACAAACTCATGCATCTGTAAAACATTTCACTAAACTACTCTTCATTCAAGATAATTGCTGCATACTCGTATATTCCAAAGTAAAATCTACCAGGAGCTTCACCCATCCCATAATATACCTAAGCCCACCTAGGTAAATACAATTCTGCACCGTCCAAGGTAAAGTTTATGTATGTGTCCTTTCTATTTTACTTTGTTATCTGTCTACCAAGTTAGACCTGTGTGTCTTCGCGATGCATATTCAAACACTGCGGTCGCGAGTCGTGGCAGTAGATGTAATATTTATGTTTGCAGGTCCTTGCAGCTTTCAGCACTATCATTAATTGAGATTCTCTATTTACGTTTTACTTGAAATGAGCAGTCCAACTTCTGAGTCTGTCGCATTGACACGAAATGTAGAATTACTCATTCATGATATAGCCCATAATATTATGTTCATTTTAGACACTCCTAGAAGCTTTTGTTAATACTCAACGTGCAGTGTATTTATTTAATGGCCGATGTATAATTTACGAACCGTTATTGGTTAAAATTAAGACTCTTGTATACCAACCACCAACCAAAATGAAGCGAAGACCTCATAGCTGTGTATAGTGGACCCTACCATATGAAAGTAGCCATCACAGGTAAAATTAGCTTACGAATCTATTTATATGCCCAGTTTAGCAATAAAAAATGCTAGCATTGGTTTGCAAAACGATTCGTTTTTGTTTATAGGAACAGTATTTTAGTGTCGATCAACTTCTGCTTTATAAGGTTTTAAACAATTTGTTAATTTATTCATTAGTCTTTGTAGCTGCATCATCCCCACAGATACAGTTAACGCCATCCACGAAGACGTGCCCCACTCTTCTTCGTAATCGCTTACAGTATAAGCGTGCAACATTCCGCTAGTGTTTTAGTTTTGCCGATACACAGTAATTAGTGTAAATAGTGTGTATTAAAAAACTAAAACACTAGCGGAATTAACTAGCGACTAGTAAAAAGAGTGGGGCGCGTCTTCGTGGATGGCACTCTCTATAGATATTGCGTTTTATAGAATGTCAATGTTATTTTGTGTGTTCTTATAAGGATCTGTATTGTATCATTGTCCAATAGGTGTACGTTTTCTTATCCAATTTGGATTGGATAAATAATATGTTATACTATCCATAATACTTATTGGTAAGTATTATGGATAGTATAACATATTATTTATCCAACGCCATGACACTCCATAGCTTACCATCTCCCGCTCAACTTCCAGGTTGGTTATTCTCCCAGTTTTACGATGGCCACTGGGAATTATAGTTATGAAATACAATTTGTACCAGCTTCCGTTGCTCCAAACTTTATCATGCATGCATTTGAAATGTGAATGCATTATGATATCCTTCCTCGTACTAGGATTTTGCCGGAGTATTACTCATATTTTGTTTTAAGAGAATGAGCATTGTTATAAAGGACATGGCTTGTCCATTAGCTATGGTGGAGAGATTTCTTAGTTTGTGTGTATTTTGTATTTTTGCTGGTTATCAAACGTAGTAATAATGACTATACAAGTTGTATACTCTGACTTACTATGCGCTGTTGCAATGCTATCCAAATTTTCTTCATAATTTAGTAGACGTACATAAAGCGTCATCCCTAATTGGCTTTATTTATATATTTTTTTTTTAATTTATTCATTTATATCAGGCGACGCAGGCCCATAGATAAATACCTTAACCTAAACATACATATTTTTATTATAAAATAGTACATCACTTCACTAGCTTTTTTTTTGTGCTGTAGTTGTCCGCGGAAGCGACGGAACACCACTGTATTATATTGGTGTGGATGCATTTTTTTTTAAAGGATCCAGTGACCACGATCCTCAGTAATGAGAGACCGATTGCAGAAGGATGCATTTACAATCGCTCATTATCTTAATAGACATAGAATAGAATAGAATACTACAACACAATGACAATGAGCGATTGTAACTTTTAATGAATAAGGACGCTGGGATCCAACGAAAATAAATCTTATATTTAGCTATAGACGTTTAATAGAAATGACAGTGCTAATTCTTTTCTTCAAATAAATTCCCACGACATTGCTACCTTACCTACAGCATTCTTTTTACATACATAACTGTTACATCTTAAACGACAGATGTGTTCGATGCTATCACTTACGAACACACCCACTTCCAGTCAATTAACTTCGCTGACAATAGTCACTAGCACGCAGATGAGAATATGATTGCCACCAGTGACGGAACTTTTTGACATCCACTGTTATTAAGTGCCGTTTTAAATGTAGCTTTAATAGACACTTTTTTCTTTTTGCGAATGACGTCAGCCTTATTGGAAGGTTTGATTTGTTAATTGTTTACTGGTTTATAAGGACACGAAGAAGTTAACCGAAGAAAAGCGAAGCTAAAGTTTCCCATGGTGTGGGATCGTATTGCTCTTAGCTATTGCAGTTTGAGTAATTTACGCGGCCTACCTAAATGTCCTTTCTTTGGTATTGTTCGTCGAATCGTTGAGCTCCTCAAGTTCTGAGTTGAGCTGCACGATTTTTGACAAATGCGTGCACTGACTGGACAGGTCCGCTCAATCTGTGTGGTTCTTTCCTCAAAAGACCATTTCAGACACCAATCTGCATGGTCTTCACATAATCTGACCAAGATTTTGTCTGGACTTTAAAAGAGACTGTGACCTCTGAGTTTGTTTCGGCCTTTCTTCTCAGAGTAGTCAGATAGGAAACGCCGACCTCATCTAGCTTTTTTCAAAAATATGATTGACGTGTAAAAGTGTTTGTACAAACCTACTTACAGAAATAAAATCATTTATCATTTAGTAGGAATATTTGTTCTGATAGGATGATTCATCATCATCATCATCATCTGTCTAGCCTTTTCCCAACTATGTTAGGGTCGGCTTACAGTCTTGTTTTCTATTATTCATATAAATACTTATTTCACATCAAGACACCCGCTGTCTGGCTAATTGTATTAAAAAGAATCTTCTTAATATAAAATAGCGTTCATCTCTTAATATGAGCACAATTGTCATCCACCACCATCAGCCCACTGAAGTCCACTGCTGGACATAGTCCTCTCCAATTGCATGCCATTCGACTCGATTTTCGGAATATCTTATCGAGCTGCTATCAGCCACCTGGTGAAGATCGTCGCTCCACTTAGCCTGAGGGCATCCTACATTACGTTGGCCGATTCGCGGTCTCCACTCAAGAACACGTCTACCCCAACGGTCATCTGTTTTACGGCTGATATGCCACTTCAGCTGCAAGAACTACTGGGGTACAACTACTTTTTTATTGTTACCGAACTTCATAAGCTTGCATCAAACATTCTTGGAGGTTGGCTGAGAAAGTCATCCAGGTTAAAACCTATAAAAGGCTGAATAAATCCTATTTAGTCTCTCTTCACATTGTTTTCGCATTCTTAGTCAGAATCTTTATAAGATACGTTTCGTTTATGATCTTCATTTTAATATTGCCAAATATTTCTTCGAACTCACCGATCCGTTTATTTTATGATATTTTTTAACCGTTCCTACATACATGTATATCTTGGTTGCTGCCTTACGCGGTTGCGAGTTTAACCTAATGTGTTCGTGAGTAGCATCAGTATAGATCACACGGAGTGACCGCTGGGCGCCATGTGACCTCCGATACCTCCTTTGGTTGGGCCAAATTAAAGATACCGATATTCCATTGTTGGCTTTTGTCCCTTTTAAGGGTCTAAAGGAAACGAAAGCAATTACTTGAGGGAAGTGATTGAATAATCCAGACACGTTGACTTTCGGCTGCTCTCGTGTTTACGAGTTTGTTGAACCTATGTCTTTATGGTTTCCTGGTACCTTAAATGAATGGGCCCGTTATTGAGATTAGTCATAGATCCTTGATTTTGGGCTTGATTAAATGAGCTGTTGGAAAAAATGCCGGCAGTGTTTGATGGTATTGTTAAATCAACCGTGTCAAATCATTGTTTAATGCCCGCGTTCACCAGATATCATTAAATACATTTAGCGATAAACTAATTTAGAACACCGTTCTGTTTCTGTTAATTATTTGAAGATGACAGAGACAGAATGACGTTTAAAATATGTTTAACGCTAAATGTATTTAGTTATTTGTGGTGCAGGTGGGCCGAAACATAAAGGGCTAAGGAAGGAACACGGATGGGTTTTAGTCAGTAAGAGTCTGACACTCCCTTCCGCTCCACCCAGAGCGGGAGGAGTCATTTGATGATTTCCCATCCATAAAAAAAAACGGGCCTAAGTATGATTAAAAACCGCTTTTATTTAGGCCGCGATAGACCGATGGACAATTAAGATATTTTTACGATAGACAGTTTCATCAAACGATTGACATTTGCCGTACAGAACATCTAAGATAGCTATCAAAATAAAGATAAGATAGTTTTCCAAAGCCTAAATAGTCTGCCAACCGAAATGCTGACTGAACTAGATTGCGTTCGATCGGCGCCGATCTTGTTTGATATTGATCGCCTAAAAATATCATAATTATCACGTCACTATGTCCTTGTTCGACCGCAGTTTGGTTACACCCCAACTACAGAGGGGTTGACTGTGGTCTATCCGCGAAAACAGACAGTTGTGCTGCTGGGGAGTTTGTTGCGCCACTTCTTCCCAGCTAAAGCGCTAGGAAGTGGTCAAGGGTGAGCGTTTTGGGGGACTGCCTTATGTAATTTTGACGTTCAATAAGTGCTGATTCTCAGTCTAGTTTGTATTTAGGATCGACGTTTCTTTTTTAACAAAACTAAGTGTTATTGAACAGTGATTGCCTAGTGGTAACGGACGCGACTTACCAGTTGTTAGGCCGTGAATTCGAACTCAAGCAGGCACTTTAGTTTGTGTAAACTATTCATCACCACTGCTCTCAAAACGGTGAACAAAAACATCGTGAGGGAACCGGCATGTCGTAGAACCCAAAAATTTGAAGTCAAAGTCAAAGCATTTATTTCAAATAGGCACTTTTGAACGTCAAAAATTATCTTAAAATAGAATTGATTCTAGTCGCCCATTCCAAAAGGTAGTTTTCGTATGGAGAAGAATGGGCAAGAAACTCCACCGTTACTCTTTTAAAATGTTTTAGGTACAATATTTTGCATGGGTACATTAATTATATGTATAATAACATGTGAGGACGATGCACCTAAAATAAAATTACTATACCACAATAGGTAAAAGAATTAAAAACGAAACCATGACATATAAATTAATTATCTGATAGATACATGGTGCTCACATATTTACAAACATGGTACAAGCAAAACGATTTTTATAAAAAAAAAAAAAAATACAAGTAATAAGTCAGGGTGTGAGTAATGAATGTAAAAACTAATAAAAAAAATTACAATTAAATTAGCAACCAGTTTGATTTTGTCTAGACAGACTAGAAGACATGTGACATCCGGCAACCCGCACTGGGCCCGCGTGGGTTATAGCCCACTGCCTCTCATAGAGAGGAGCCTGTGTCCCAACAGTGGGAACATTATGCATTATATTGAATTGTTGACTGTTTACTTGTAATCTGTAGCAAATAAAGGCGCACTAGCCTCCTCTTATACCGAGAAGGGGTGGTCTTTAATCACCACGCTTGATCACGAAGTACGAAGCAGTGGGAACATTATAGGCTCATTAAGACAGTGTTTTAATGAATTTAAGGGTGCGATGCTTATAAACGGAAGTGCTCTTCCCAGACGGGTTCCAACTAACATACCTCCTGCTAAAGTTTTACATAATAATATATCGTAGGTAGGCGGATAGTCGCCTCACAATATTCGTCCTGCATGAATGCAAGAATAACGGTGTTTGTGGCTAAGTAATAACAGCCGCACGGGTCGATCGGTCAGGTTAAGCTACGCTTGCCGCGGTTGGTCCGTGGATGGGTGACCATCTTTACATACCAAGACCCCTCCGTGCCTCGGAAAGCACGTTAAGCCGTTGGTCCCGGCTGTCATTCTTGGATCTTTGACAGTTGCTACAGGTCGTCAGAAGCCCGAAAGTCTGACAACCAGTCATACCAAGGGGTTTCGTATTACCCAGTAACTGGGTTGTGGAGGTCAGATAGGCAGTCGCTCCATGTAAAATACTAGTACTCAGCTGCATCTGGATAGACTGGAAACCGACCGCAACATAGTTGGGAAAAGACTAGGCAGATGATAATGAAGGGTGCGATGCTTATAAACGGAAGTGTTCTTCCCAGACGGGCTCCAACTAACATAGGTACCTCGTGCTAAAGTTTTACATAATAATATATCGTAGGTAGGCGGATAGTCGCGTCACAATATTCGTCCTGCTTGAAGGATGCCCGCCGTACGTGTCGCTTCGTTGTGTACCCCGTCTGAATAGTAATGATGTGCTATGCGATACGACGGCGGGGACACTCAGATGTATGGAAGAGGAATTTTGTTTTGAATGGTATGTTGATTGCAAAATTGTTTATTAGTGTTTTCTTTTTATAATTTGTAAGGCATACCCTTAATTTATTTACGACGTACCATATGGAATGTTACAATTTACCACAGTATGTACGGTCAACATTTGATCTACGAAAATGTTCCTTACTGCTACGAAATAAAGGGGCTGTCAATATCAAATTGTTATCAAGGCTATGCGGACTGTGTTTTGAATGTTATAAGTGGCGCCTATAATTTGATATTCGTTATAATGCATGAAAACTATGAGGTTTGATCAAAATATTAACTAAACTGTTATTCACGTTATAATTTTAATGCAATTTCGTAATATTATTTAACTGCACTAACACTAAGCTAAAATTCTAAAATTGTTTATAAAATGTGCCAAAGCACTGAGATAATGGTAGCCATTCTGAATTTATATGCGAGTACATGTCTTTATTAGGTTCTGATATTACCTACGTTATTCGCCTATGACTATATAAAATAAAAAATGGACACAAAGTTAATTTTTAAATAATTGAATTATACAGAAGATCAAATTAATATCTATTCTTAAGAGTTTATGTTTTAACTATACCATATACAGTGCCCTTTTTAATGTTGAGTACGAAAAATAAAGAAATTTGTTAACACAGAAAATCATGGATCGATCATGATCTAATCACACACTTTATAACAATAATTACTAAGTTACTAATATCCTCATCTCCAAACTTCCCACTTATCACCGCCACACTAACGCACACTCCTCACAAACTCACCCGTACGCTCGATATTTCACACACGAGAACCCACTTATTTAAGGGATCAGAGGTGCCCTAGCTGATTTATTCACGGGACTACTCTAGATTGTTGCTTGACGTCGGGAAATGGCGGACGCTGGGCGATAACGTTAGATTTAATGTCAGTTAGGTGTAATGGCGTGTGAGTGACGGTTGAGTTGATGGCCTCGTGTTTCGATGTTTCCTTGTGAAACTAAGGGCAGCTGATATTGGTTTTGTTTTGGGTTTATTTTTTGTTATGAGTTTCTGATACGTGAAATTTATTATTTATTTATTTATCCATTTATTTCAGGCATCAAGGCCCATATAAAACACATAAAATACAATATTTATATAACTTAAGAATACTATAAATAGATACAACATTATAATTACACTATAAACACGAAGTGTCGTCGTGTTTCGCTGACGTGTCATGTAGCAAAAAAACTAAAAAAAAAAAACAAAAAACAAAAAAAAAAAGCAAAATACTCTTATGCTTAGACCCATCATAATATTTTACCTTAACATAACATCAGGCTTGTTCTACCCGAAGGGTTAGTTAGGCAGAGATGTACCCCGAAGGGCGGACCTAGAGGCCGAAGTCCAAAACGGTGGTCGTATCACATATCCAAGCAACTGGAGGGGTACCTATCAGCACTGAACTCTACCAGGCCATTCGTAACAGATGGAGAAAGACCGTTGACAATTTGAGTAGTTGAATTTTGTTGTAGAAAGACTTGGTTTACATAAAGCGGTGCATGCAGTCACATAAAGCACGTAATAGGTACACTTTCCTGGAGCTTGCATGATTCTAGACCCCCAGCACAGAAATGATGCATCGATCCAGTTAAATATGACGTGAATACACGACAAGCCAAATCAAAATCATTTCAAGTGCCACGCAAAAATAACTTTTATGGCAGGCGTACCGCTTCCTTCACAATACCCAATGTACTTAACCAAAATACCTGTAAACATTAGAGACTCAATGAATAGTAAAAACATAAAGCGTAAGCTGAAAGAACATTACATCAATTCGATTATAACATAACTGTTAATAACGCGTTGATCAAATCTCAGGCCAGGGCATGCTAAGACAGACCCCAGAGGTCTAAATGTGTGCTTTGTTTAAGTATAAGGAACTTTTAACTTAAAAAAAAAGACGGGTTGCACTCCGGGAGTGCCGGCAGAAGTGAAAACTGGAATATTAACGTTGAAATAAATTAATTATTAATTGATTAATATAACTAATTTTTTTCACTATTTCTGCGTCACTTTTTTCATTAATCGATGCACTTTGTTCAATTTCCATATTTTAAACACTTTCTATACACGAATTTTACGAATACACAGCAGTTTGGCTACTACACAGACGGTCGAGCCATCAGCTGTCCATCCACATCCACGTCTACCATCACCGTCACCGTCACCGTCACCGTCCCCGTCACCGTCACCGTCCCCGTCACCGTCACCATCACCGTCACCGTCACCGTCACCGACACCGTCACCGTCACCGTCATCACCGTCACCGTCACCGTCCCCGTCACCATCACCGTCACCGTCACCATCACCGTCACCGTCACCGTCACCGTCACCGTCACCGTCACCGTCACCGTCACCGACACCGTCACCGTCACCGTCGCCGCAGTTACCAACGAAAAGTTTCTACTCTGGGGGTCTAGAATCACTTGCTCAACTCATCTTAACAGTTTGCGCGTCCGTCCGTCTGTCCCTTAAAACCTGTATTTTAGTTCATTTGGTAAATTCTTATACTTATTTTATTTTATAAACCAAAATAAAAACGGTTCGTTTACATCGTTTTTTACGTAAACAGATAAGGTATGGGTTTTAGACATTTAAACTTTACTCATACAGTTAGCAACTCCCTAAAAGCCTAATAGATAGGATATTAATTATGTTAATTTAACCAGAAAATTCATAAAGTTAATGTCATAAAAGACCATTAAAATGTAGTATCTTGTTAGGCATTCCGAATGCTAACAAAACTAGTTCGTTGCTAACAGGCTGTAGAAACGGCTTACTTTGTATGAGTATTACTTGTGTTTATTTAAACTTAATACTTACGTATGGGAAAACTGTCGTTATTAAAACAAAACTTAAAAAACATTGTAATACGAATGTCCTGAGATTGTCACACAGGTAGGTTGGCCAGACATGTCTGGCATTTTGACCTCCCGTCCAGGCTCTGTCCGTCCTTGTTATTTGTTCGGACTTTTAGAAAATAAAAAAGTTGTATAAATACGGACAAAAAGACTTAAAAGCAACATGTTCGGACATTTCGCAAATATTCGGACTTCGCAAATATCCGGCTTTTGGTTGGGAATTTTCTAATTTCGCCCTTTATTATTATTACATAGGACTTAAACATAACTGGCGAAATGTAGGTGTACTATATGCCTGCCCCTTCGGTGAAAACAGGCGTTATGTTATTTTCAAATTTCGAAATAGTAAACCACACGCAGGTGTGAATAACATAGATGTTATTCCACAAAGCCAAACATTTCCAAAAACTGAACGCCATATCACGACCAGGCTGCACGTAATTTTTCAGTGCAATTGAGCAAATATTCACACAAATCGTAGTGGTTGTCTGCACCGGAACAGCAATTAACCGGTGACCTACATCTGGGGCTGTTAGCTCAACAGCCTGAACAGTTCATGGTAGCAATTTGACCTTTATTTCGTAGAAGTAAGGGTGTTTTTCGTTACTTCTGACGTGCGTTTGACTGATTACTGCAACATTGTGTGATCATCCCGGATGTAATGTTTTTACTAATGTGGACGAAAACTTCTTTATTGGAACGAGGATATGGAGCGACTCCCAAGTATCTTGTTAGTGCATTCTAAAATGTGCGCAATCATCGATTCGTCTAGTTTCACATAAAATCTCAGATGACCTTGCATATCAAGTTTATAAAATAATTATTAATTAAAACAGAAAAAGAATTAAGTACAAATAAAAAAAAAACTATTCAAATATCCCTTAAATTTATTATTTAAATGGCCCTATTTTAAAACTTTAAAGTTTAACATTCTGTAAATTTCAGATATGATATAGAAGAAAGAAAGAAAGTACGTTTATTTGCGGCAAACTTGACGCATTAAAAAAAAAAATAACAAGTCTAATCAAATTAAATTTAGACTAATATTTTCTATTCCACTAGTAGGTAGGTTACAATATAAAATAATTCAAACTGGGGTAGTTTGAAAGTTCCCTTTTTGGATGAATTCCAAACTCGACACTGATTACGTCACGATGAAGGCTCGGTTTCAGCACTAAATAGAAATAAACACACAGTAGATCTATTTTGTTCAATCTGCCGCAAGTCAGTACTTTGTAACAATTGAACTACGAATATCGCTCTTACTACTAGGAAATAAAGGCGCTGTTAAAGTCAAACTTTTACCAACTATGGACGTGTGCAATAATTACATTCATTTATTTATTGCATTTCATGTTGTTTACAGGTTGTTACATTATGATAGTTCCAAACAATGAACCCTGCTAGGGCACAGCAATGTACCTATAGGCGATAGGTTTTAATTTATTTAACATGCTATCATTATTCATATAATTTGTTGATATAGATTAATTTAAAAATTATTAATTATTATTATACATTATGTCATTCTTATAAACTAAATAAAATAAATAAATTATCATTTTCATATTATAATCTCATACTTACTACAATTTATGTCATTTGCAATGAGCCTAAATGTCATTATTATCTCAGTTAATTTAATATCAATAGATTAGTTTTACATTATAATATGTCACATTTTCAGATAAAATAAAATAGAAAGTAATCACTAAAAATAAAGGAATGAGGTAGTAGCGGACTGATGTTTTATAGAGTACCCAGTTATGTATGTGTAATGTGTTCAAGTCGATATTAATTTATTTATTTCTCGGTTAAAAATTCATTTAGGCTATAATATGATTTTAAGTTTAAGTGGTTTTGTAGGTCATTTTTAAATTTGTTGTCATACTCTGTATCCTTAACTGAATTCGGGAGTTTATTATAGATTTTAACGCACATGGCCAGACATTCTACACACCAAAACCTAAAGAAGAATCCATATTTATAATATTATAAATTCGAAAGTAACCCTGCCTGTCTGTACCTATGTCACCTTTTCACGCCTAAACCATTGAACCGATTTAGATGAAATTTGGTATAGAGATATTTTGAGTCCCGGGGAAGGACATAGGATAGTTTTTATCCCGATATTCCCACGGGATCGACACATATGCGGGTGAAACCGCCGGGCGCAGCTAGTAAAAATATAATTTAAACATGGGCTGCATGGTTTGCTTGCAAACGTTTCAGACTTACTTTTACGATTATAATCTACTATGTTGCAAATAAAGCAGTCTGAATAGTTTTATAATTCGATTAATATTACACTTTTTACAATACACCAAATACGTCTGCACCTTGGCACATGCGTCTGCACATGGCAGTCGAGCTTGAACACTACAAGTGTTCAAGCTCGACTGCCATGTTCCCAAGTGAGGTTATCCACGTTGGCTACAGTTTGACAGCTATTGGGCGCCATCCGGAAATAGTCACTTGGGCACATGGTTACAACTGTACAAAATGAAATATTAAAACTACAAATAACTACTTGCAAAAAATAAAATAATATTTAGAGCATTGCTTATTATTACGAAACAAAATAATAATAATGGCTAACACGATTACGTTTGGAATCGCTCAGTATTTTCGCCTGCAAATGCTAGACCAACGAAGCAAATACCCTTTTTCGTTTTAAACTTAGTACTTATTTATATCTCTACCTATCTTTTTTTATTAATTTCTGCACCCAATCTACTATGTGTCCTCAGGTCTTAGTAAATTATTCATAACATTGGTCTTTAATTAGCAGGCACTGAACGCCTTCCGACCTAATAAAGTTTTATGTTGATTTATTTGTTGCTTCTTTCAAAATGGCCGAAAATTGTACCGCATTGGCCTTGCTGAAATAGGTATTTCGCCGGTTTGCGGTGATAACTGGAAACTAGTTATTATTTGTGATTTAATGTTTTGTTAGAATAGTTTATCATGAACATTTTAAATGTCTGGCTTTGTGTACCATAGCATAGTTATAAATATATATCTATTGTAAATACTTATTACATCAAACCATAGTCCCGCAGACCACAACAACGCCACAACTCAAACAATGATCCGAATTTATGTAATTAGATCAACGATCGCAATGTTCTCCTGCTATTTAGGCATCCCCTAAATGTTTAGGCTAGTTAATGATGGCCACGGAATCCTAGCTATTCATCATGTATTCCGTTTGATGTAATTAGTACATTGTATCGGTTTAGTGGCCATTGTCGAGATGGCAATTAATTGGCATTACAATGTATGGACAGTGTAAGTGGATGATTATTGTGGGGATGTAAAATGAAGTGGTTGTGTGTAAACCAGACAGGTATGCTTCATTAATGTTGTACGAAACTAGCATCTATTTAGGTAGATTAATTTTAAACAAAATGTTCATAGGTAGATGAACTTAAAAGGCTTACAGGACCTAAACGCAAAAAAACGCATGTTTTAGAAACAATAAAGCTATATGATCGACTATAGTAAACAAGATCAAAAAAATATATGATATTCTTCAGGATATATGCTAGGTAGATAGTGTGTTGAAAAAAATATAATACCCCTAAAAAACTTTCTTTATAAAATACAATCATTATGATTTTTTGGCAGATTATTCTACAAGCAACATTAAAACTCTAGTGTTTTAATTTTTTAGTCCAAGCAATAGATTTTTCGTAAATACATAATTGCTTCATATTTTGCAATAAATTACCAGCGTTGTGTCATCGCGCTTCTCTTTCTTTTCTATGCAGTCTGACAGTAACCGCGCTTTAGGTCATGTAGTCCTCTTAAGGCTAATTGCACGTTGGAAGATTTCTATAGGGAAAACAGTGAATATGATGCTGCATTTCGACTTAAAAAGGGCACGAGCAACTTAGTTGCCCAGCAACTTTTTTGTGTCTGTCGCTGTCTTACGCAGACGCAGACTTATAAATACGCAACTGTCTAACCGGCAACTTTTTTGTCGCACCTGAGCATAACTTGCATTGCAACCAATAGACGGGTGACAGTTGGAGGTATTCCACTCAGAGCACTGATTTCAACCGCACTTGCCCGAACCGCACCGAGTGCTTCCACTAACCGCATTGAAACAAAATTTTGTAACGTGCGCTTCGGTGGAACAGTTTAATAATGTTATTTTCAGTCCCCGAACGGCACTCACTCGGCACTTGCTCCAGGGAGCCCTCCCTTAACCTTGTCTCGATTTTCGTATGAGAAGAAATCATCCTCGTGTTTAGTATGCCAAAACTTTACTCCATACAAATTCCCGACTTGTCAGCAATAGAAAACAATAGGTTTGCCAAGGGAGGAAACAAATATTTTGAAGGCGAGAGTGTTTCTTTGAATCCAAAGCAGAGCGAAGGATTCTAGAGTAGAATCCCGAGCGCAACGAGGCGAGAGATTCAAAGTCCGCCACTCGAGCTTAAAATAGTGTTGCTCCCGAGGTGGACACTCTACTTTTTATCACCCTGTATGAAAAAATAAGTAAGTGCAACTTATGAAAAAGAATAGTATGTTTATTTATTTACTTTCATACAATTTTGAGTAAACGATTACGAACGAAGGCAGAATGATTTTCGCGCGTTTTTTATTTTTTCACAAACTTTTTTTTTTAATTTGTTTCGCGCACGTATTAGGTACTTTATCATATAGCTTGTTACTTGTTCATACAATGTTCGTGATTGATCTCTTTGGTGATTGGCACTATTACTAACAATATTCACATTCCAAATTCAAATCATATTTAGTCCCTAGGGATAAAAGAGCTATTTTAGTCCCTGTTTACGAAGAATACACTAGCTATTTTTGAACAGATGTGATAAAAATGAGTTTTTATTTAATTTTAATATTCTCGATTCGTAATCAATTGATGTAAAAACTAATTATTGATGATTATAAGCAGGTACACGAGGATATTAAAATATAATCCTTGAACACAATCCTCTAGTAATCACAACGTGAAACGCTTGGATATACTTAGCTCAAACCCACACGTCACAAATCGATCTTAATACCACCTAATACCTTCCACATAATATCAAAGTAACATAACATAATCAGCCTATAATGTTCCCACTGCTGGGACACAGGCCTCCTCTCAGTGAGAGGTATAGATACCAAAGTATTTACAGGAAATGCAAAAGCTAATAATATGGTAATGACCTTTACTTTCGTAGAGGGTCAAAGGTCGATTTTAGAGTCATTCGGAGACTCTAAGGGTCCACTTGTGCCATCCTGTAATTATAAATTACCATTTCAAAGAACTACAAACAAACTGGGGGGTGTAAAGCTGAGTCTACACTGAAGGTTTTTAAGGTCACACGTGGTGAGGACTGTCAGGGATTTGAATCGGTATTACGTAAGGCTTTGACATCTTAGTTGGCGACTAATTTATTTAGGTTTATAATGGTTTTTTGGATAACTTTAGTTATATTGCTGTTAAATACTTCCATTATAAAACAAACCAGCGTAATATGGCTGTAACGTGTTTAATCATAAATAGGTGTAAATAAAAAACAAACCTACAATATTACAACGAGTGGGGATCTTAGGGCCTTATCACACTAGCGGTTTGCGAGCGGCTGCGGGGCGGGGCAGGCGCGCAGCGAATGCGTCGCGGACGCGTGGCAAATTCGCAACGTTTTCGTCGCGTGTTTGTACCAAGTTAACGACGTACAATACACTCAGTCAGTAACAATGGCGTCCACACACACACACGCACAGTAACATTCGCATGCGCATGCGACGTGTGTTCGTTGCGCGCCCGCTCCGCTTTGAGGACGCTCGCTATCCGCTAGTATGATAAGGCCCTTAGTGCAAAAATCACCAAAGAATCTGAAAGCGAACGGTCATCTTAACCACGTTCAAGAGCTGTCAGTGTCAATATTCCACAACAATGATGACACTGACAGCATGATGACCGTGGTTTCGATGTGCTAATCGCGTTCTGTTTCATTGGTGGTAGACCTCTCGCTTTCTGCGACTCAATGGCTAAAACAAAAAATAATTAGTCTAAAAAATCAGTTATCAGGATCTATGTATTTACCCTGAATTAAAGAGACAATTGTACTCAAAGTCGAGCTTAGAGTTTGATGAACTAATTCAAAAATACTAACCCCCTTATTCATAAAACTTATCAAACCTATTTTAGTTAAAATGGGGTTTGTCTCTTTCTTACACACAGAAATGACAACGTGACAGATAAAGACAAACGTTCTATAAACCTATTTTAGCTAAAATAGAGATAAAATAGGATTATGAATAAGGGGGTACATCTTTACAATGTCATAATTATCACGTATTTATAATCTCAGCTTTTTTAATTCCCACAGCTCGTTAAATTACAAATTATCTTATTGTTTATTTTTGAATCAGAATTAATACGCGACTTCATCTTCACGTTAACTAACCAGCTGTCTAACTAATCAGCTGTCTAAAATCTAAACAAATGCAGGTTTATTCGCCAACCCTAAAATATTTTGAATTTGACTTAAGGGGTCACAAAGGTCGTAGAGGTTAATAGTACAAGATTGTAAAGGAAATTTCAATTTGTACCAGATTCGAGTACAACTGGTAAATAAATTCCTTGACTTGATCGGTAAGTGGAATTATAGAAATTGCATCTTCAGAGTAATTGGATAACTTCTGAGATTTCTCTCGAGGTTTATTTTTTGAGACAGATTCTAATATAAATCTGTATTGGTAGGTAAACTTATTTTTTTCACTATTTTGTACCTAACCTGCTAATAAAATAATGTCTGAACCATTAGTCTGGAGGTTAAAATGTTTATTTTGAATTCAATAGTTGCCTACTTAAAGATAATTACCTAATTCGTCAACCCTGAGTATAAGACACTCGAGGTCAAATGGTCAACGCGGTCATCTAGTGTTTGAAGCTAAGGAAATTGAAAAATAATTACGCACTTAAACCTAATGCGATTTCGTTTTTAATATGTTGTGAATTCAGAATTTTCTAATGTAATGTGATCGATGAATAGGTACACCCGCCAGCACATCGAGCTACTACAATCTGTCAAATTTCTTTAATAGATTTATAACTTTATCGCTACAGAATAAGAATCAAAGTTGATTGGAAAAAATTGACAGTTTCAGGTAGCTTGATGTGCTGGCGTCTGTACAATTTATTTTTGACTAGAGGTTTTATATAACTCTAGCTTCTGTATGAGGGTAGATTTTCGTTATTTATCATCATTCCATCATTCATCGCACAAATTTTTTTTTGGGTTTCGGTCCTGAGTGCGTAGATTGTTACAATGTATTCACTTACATTGAAAATATAGTATATTGGTATTCGTTTGTTATTTCGTTTGACACAATATATGTTGGGATGTGACACGTGCTGCGGTTGTGGTGCGGTGCCGTATTATAAATAATTAATATTAATAACACCTGTAAATGATGATAAATAACGAAAATCTACCCATGAGATGTCGTCCGCGTGAAATTTCTTGTTTTGAAATAAAGTATTCTATGACACTCGGGAATCCTGTAGCTTTCCATTAGTGTAAGAATTTTTGGAATCGGATCAGTAGTTCCGAAGATTACAGATATGTACGCACGCATCAGCTAATTAGCTGCTAGTGTGTCTAACCATATAATAATGATAATAATTACCCCTACATTTTACCTCTTTAAAATATTGGTAAAGATTTTGACGAATGTTTTACTTACACACGTATCGAAAAGAAAACACGAATAATTCCCAAAGGTCAAGTTTAGCTTTACAGTAGGTATTTATTTTTCAGTTCTGTTTTTACAGCAACCACAATAGAGTCGCAGAAACAAAACAGTACACACAGTACCTCCAATCAATACGGAACCACTATAAAACCATAAACACATCAGCTTCCCACAAAATATAAACGCTAAAGCCAACATTTGCCGACGCAACGGTAAACAACGACAACAAAAGTGCATTTGCGAGAGAGCACGTCTGCTTGAACCAATACAAGTGAATACCGCATCGGGTCGCCGCGCAATCGAATTTTCACGTCCGCTCGAAAACTATTCGGATCAATTCGAATAGTCGCGCGTGTGGACCTAGCTTTACAACTCCGATTATGTTTATATGTTTTAGTTTTGTTGTGTGAAGGTATGGAGGGTTTTATTGTATTTTAGTTTGTTGTTTTTAGTATTGTTGGAGGTTGGGGTTGTGGTAATAAATTATCTTTATCGTGTTGAATATAAATTAATGTCAAGCTTGTTGTAATAGGTATAAATTCAAGTTCTTCGAAAACATCGTGTTTCAAGAAGGAGTCTCAATGAACTCAGCCTATCGCAGTCCACTGCTGGACATATGCCTCTCCAAGGCTGCGCCAGAACGTGTCTATTGCTATTAAATGGCGATAGACAACTTTATAGTTAAAATTTTAAAACTCTAAAGTTGTCTAATCCCTTCCTTTTTATAATGGCAAAGTGCAACAATTATCAGCAACTACGCGTTGTCAGTATACTGAACAAACTATAACTTTATTAAAAATTTTGTCTGCTCCAATACCAGTACCCAACCCCTACGAACTGTTAGTAAAATGTCATGGACTTTTGTACGAGAATAGAAACAGCGCCATGTGAGTGAATTTGAAACTAAACTAGTATCGATATCAAGGTTCAGTAAACTTTATAATCGAATGGTTATTGGTAGCACTGGCTATTGAAATGTTCGAATAGTGTTTGTGTCCTGTAAGGATTCTGCTGTGTCGTTCGATTCGAACTATACAAGGTCACATTAAATAAGCTAGCGAAACTTTACCTGAACATGATAAAACAGTTTTTTGGAACGAAGTTCTTTAAAGGAGCTTGCAGTAGGAGTAAACTGGTAGAAATTGTCACGTAATGAAACAGCGTTATGCCCCATCCATGCTACTTTCGAGAGAGATAGTTTTCATGGTTTTCAAGAGTGCTGAAAGCCAATAGAAAGATAAATAAATCAAGTATCTTGACTTGGATCGCGAGGTTTTCGACGTTTGGGATGTGATTAAAATGAAATCCAAGATGGCGGCTGCGAAAACTTATAAACTTTTCGACATTTTATATATTATTTTAAAAATTCATCTTGGATTTTCATTTTGATCTCGTTTCTACCGGGGGTCCCTCGATCCAACACGTTTTATTTTTTCATGTTGAAACACAATAAAACAAAGAAATATTTTCTTAGCTCATACTTCGAGTAATAAACCAATTGCGATGGTTGACCCCCAAAAAAACCATTTTTTTTTCTGTTGGTATCGATATGCATCACGACTGTCAAGTTTCGCTAGCTAATTTAATTTAACCTTGTAGGATGAGGATAGCTCATGGCGTAGTAAAAAAACACTAGAAATGAGATTAAAAACATTCATGTACAGTCGCACATCAAGGTAGCAATGTCACAGAATATACAGTACTAGACGTAGCAATGTGTAATTGACAGTGCCTATATGTTGTAGCAGTAAGGGCGGTTTTCGTAGTACGGTCAGCATGAAAAGTCGATTAACACATCAGTTTTCTTAATCTTAGTTATTGAGCAGAATATTTGTTCAAATATGCAGCAGAAGAAAAAATGTAGAATATAAACTATTGTGTGAAAAGCAGTTTATTAAAAAAAAATTGTTGTCAATTTAATAACATGTAAAAATGAAAGCGTTAATCGACTTTTGATGCTGACCGTACAAGTGTGACCACTGAAGTGCGGTTGACTGCAGTACCTAAGATGTAAGTAGTGTAAAGCATTACTAGCCTATAATGTTCCCACTGCTGGGACACAGGCCTCCTCTCCTCGAGAGGGAGTGGGCTAAAATCTACCACGCGGGCCCAGTGCGGGTTGATAGATATCTTCGAATTTTCGGTTCTAGGACATACCGGTTTCCTCACGATGTTTTCCTTCACCGTTTTGAGAGCAGTGGTGATGAAATTATGTACACAAAGTAAAGCGCCTGTCTGGGTTCGAATACACGATCACGACCAACTCGTTAGTCGGTGCCGTAACCACTGCGCCACAACAGCTCTCGAGTGTATAGATACACAGAAATCGAATTAAATTGATTTCTGTGAAACAGAAGTGGTGCAATAATAATAATCATTATATTTTTTTCATCCGCATAAGTGTCGATCCCGTGGGAATATCGGGATAAAAACTATCCTATGTCCTTTCCTGGGACTCAAACTAACTTTATACCAAATTTCATCTAAATTGGTTCAGCGGTTTTAGGGTCGGTACATATCTGACGGAAAATGCGTCGCGTATTATCGGTCGCGTAACGCTAGAACAGACAATTATTATATGACTAGCTTCTGCCCGCGACTTCGTCCGCGTGAAATTCGTACTTTCCTCTAAAAGTTTCGAAAATGTATGTTGGTATGATCTTTATAATTAATTTAGATAAATAAGTATTCGGGCCAATTTTTAAGTTTATAGAACAAAGGAATCAGATTTTTCAAATAAACTGTATCCCCGCTTTTCACCCCCACAGGGGTGGAATTTTATAACTTGACTCAGTTTATTTATACCAATTTTCGAGCTAATCAAGCCACGCGGTAAAATCCTCCCTTTCACACAGTTAGGGGTAGATTTTCGAAAACCCCGAATACATGTTATTAATTATTTTTAGTCCTTAGTATAAATACTGAGTTTCAAGTTAATCGGACAGGGCGTTAAAATTCTTCCATACAAATTTTGACACCCCCCAATACCTCTTTAGGGGGTATTTTAGAAAAACGAAAAATTCCAAACTACATAAGTAATTTACTTAGATAAGTATTCGTGCCAAGTTTCAAGGTTATTAACTCAAGAAATAAGATTTTTCATACCAACAAAATCCCCCCCTTTTCACCACCTTAAAGGTTGAATTTCCAAAAACCCCTTCTTATTCGATACCTACTCTTCACAAAGAACACACCCTCCAAAATTCATGTCCCTAGGAAGGACCAGCGATTTAGACTGTGCGTTGATATTTCAGTCAGGTCGTTCATCCCCCTTTTGGGGGAGAAATTATCAAAAACGCTGAGACACGTATAAATTAATTTTCAATCGTTAGCCTAAATACAAAATTTAAAGATCCTAACTTTTAAACTGACGGACTTTCATACACAACTTCATCCCCCCTTTTAACCCTTTGGGGGTAGAATTATCAAAAACGCTGAGACACGTATAAATTAATTTTTAGTCGTCAGCCTAAACACAAAGTTTGATGATCCTAACTTTAAAACTGACGGACTTTCATACAAACTTTCATCCCCTATTTAACTCCCTTAGGGGTTGAATTTCAAAAAATCCTTCCTTGTTCCTTGTTTACACAACAAAAAAGAAATGAAAATAAAGCTGAAACGCCTGTGCAATACTATCTACCTATACCTACTTCACTTAAAAATAAATACTTATAACTACTTTAATTAATAAAAGTACCTACGTTTAATAATTTTTAATTTGAACGAATATTTAAACACTACCAAAACAACTCATACCTATTTTACAAAATAACAACAAAAGAAATTCAAATAAACTATTTAAAGACTAAAAGTCGCGCTGATAAGCACGGTTTCTCAATATCAATGTCTGTCAATAAGGTCGAACGCTCTGACAACCGTTACACAAAAATAATCCTTATAGCATGATTCAGACGTGCGACGGCGCGATGGCTTATTTCATGTATAAGTTTGGTGTTTCTATACCGATTTCTATGATTCTTTTTTTATTGAATAGGTAATAATGTTAACTTTTTTAAATTAGGGATGAGTGAGAGTATTATAAACGTAAGAGTAAACAAATATAATCAGAATGCTCCGAACTGCTAAGCTATCAGGAGTTACACGTGTTATTGTGAGTCAACCATAAAAGATAGACATATGCTGTTGAAGGATATTTTTTAGACAATTTTATATAGAATATTTCCGTCATACATGATTTCTATGTAACTTTAACCATTAAGGCTGCACACGCGACGGAAGCTTAAAAAATGGAGTAACTTCTCCCGTTTTCCCAACATTTCCCTTCACTACTCTGCTCCTATTGATTGTAGCGTGATGAAAAGTATACTATAACCTGCCCAGGAGTATGAAGAATAATTGTACCAAGTTTCGTTAAAATCCGTCGAGTAGTTTTTGTTTCTATAAGGAACATACAGACAGACAGACAGACAGACAGACAGACAGACAAAAATTTTACTGATTGCATTTTTGGCATCAGTATCGATCACTAATCACCCCCTGATAGTTATTTTGAAAATATATTTCATGTACAGAATTGACCTCTCTACAGATTTATTATAAGTATAGAAGATAAAACATTCAACTGCGTTAGTGCGTCGAGCGAATAAATAGACGCAATCAAAGTTACGCCCGACGCATTTTCCGTCAGATATGTACCGACCCTAAGCGTGAAGAGTTAACAGACAGACAAACACACTTTTGCATTTATAATATTAGTATGGATTATTGACCTTTAAGTAATCGCAATAATTATGTGGTCATTACAGATCTAAGTGTAGATAGTCCAGTTTTATTCAGTTTTGTAGTTTATTATTATTGGAACTCGTGTCGATATAAACACTGATAGTAACTGTTGAACTATAGCCATGTTTATCGAAATTCATAAATCAATTATAATAATAATAAATGTGACAGGAATCTTGAAGTTTGGATCTGAAAGGGAATTAATCGTCTCAGACTATTCAAGATGTGATGTAGTTTAGTTTTAATTTAGATGAACTTATAAAAGAACAGTAAAGTGTTGATCATTCATTCATTTGTGTTGTTGATCCTGGTACAGGCATCATACTTTGTAATACCTGTATTATTTCTAAGATTTATAGGTACTGTATTTTACCAATATTTATTTTTTAATAAATATTTATAATCAGTAGATATTGATAAAGATTTGGAGGAGACTAGCTTCTGCCCGCGACTTCTGCCTGCGTGAAATTTCTTGTTTTAACATGAAATATACAGGATGAAATTAAATTCATGGGCATCCTTTTAAGGGGTCTTTGTACTCATCATTATGAACAACTGTTACTATGGGACTAAACCTAAAATCGCGAAAAAAAATCAGCTGCTATGATATTCGACAAATGTTGCTTGCCAGTAATGAAAGAATTTCCGGAATACAAACTCAAAAATTTAACCTCTTTATAATATTAGTATAGATAATAGATTTGGTACGATGTTATGTTGAGTATCGCTACAAGCCTTAAAATATACAAAAGAACTTTGACACTAAGTTTACTGAGACAAATAATATCTGGTTCCAGCCTTTTGCGTATTCTTTTGTAGCTAAACTATCACACAGCTATGCCACCTGAAAAAAAAAGACAATTCTAGCAAGTTTCTACGACTACGAAGAATTACGCAGGGCGATAAAACATACCTATAGAATAACGTAGAGCGGCACCCTAATTGCGTAACACACTATCAATCGGAATCCGAACTATTTTGAAGCAAATTGCTAATCCATTGCTTTATAAGTTCGAAAAATTTGTCTGCTCAACACGTAAATAACGCAATGAATGTTATTGAACTGTCAAAATTAAACCGATTCCGATTGATAATATGCTACGCTATTGCCCCGCTGCTGGTTACATAAAGATACGCAGGATAACGTAGTACGGAAAGCTTCACAAAGCAACACAGCCAAATACCAGCTCTAAGACTGTTAGGAAGTTCCGCCTTCCTTCAGTAGTTCGGTAACTGATACTCGCGTTATTACATCAACTTGTCACAACATAACGCTACGTTGACATTTCAGCGACACCATTACACGAACCTTTTGTATGCGTAATTAATTCCGACGAAGTTCCTTCTTTGACCACTAATATATAACAAAAACAAAGGATTTCATACCTTAGGGTTACGGAAATTAAGTCTAGAATATGTTCTGGTGTATTGTCACCGAATCGCGAAGGGCCCTATTATTTACGAAACTCAAGTTACACATGAGTTACGGTCTTCAGTGAGCCTTTCGGGTTGTCGTTTTGACAAATTTATATGTGACAGTTCAGATGAAGCCTTTAAATAAACGCAAGCCGGAGTTAAAATATTGTAGGGATTTACTTGGGCTAAGAAGTTATTTGCATGAGAAAGTATTTTTTATTTTTCGTTGGAGAATTCTTAGATAGGCCACCTAAGATTTTATGGGTTGTGGGGGCGTAGAATCTCAGTCTCTGATTATAATTCGGATAAAACCCGACTACTGACAAGAATGAAACAAGAAAGTTCCTGTCCGTGGTCGCATGCCGCTGTACTAAATAAGCTATGGTAGTATGCGACCACGGGAAGGTACCTACTTTCTTGTTTCATCCTTTTCAGTAGTCGGGTTTTAGTTTTTAAACTTTTTTTTAATTTAATTATTTTGGGGCTTATTTCAGTAATACTTATATTTTTAAATGTGCCAATTAAGCCCTTTCATTTGATACACCACAAGCCACCATTCCAAAATATTTATTGAAGTGAAAACTTCTTTAGCGGCGTTGAACACTTTTTGTAATGGGTAAAAAATGTTAAACTCGCGTCAGGGCATCGCGTCAGGACACGTGACCGTCAGGAGAGATTTCCCCCCCCCCCCATCTCTTTCTACGGCGGCGCCAACCGAATTGAACCAAGTGAGACACGACAAAGATGGCCGAAGAAAATGACATTTGACGTACAAATGTTTGAAAAGTCAGTTTCACAGAGTACTTTTTGGTTTCCATGACGACCATGACGTTGTCGCGTCAAAACTGTTGAAACTGTAGACAATAAATTAGTTTTTCATACGTAATAATGTCTATGGACACAAATATTCGGTTCATAGACAGATATTCTCGTATGCCGATTTAATGTGTTGGCCAATTTGTTGGATGACTTCATTATAATGGCAACATTCAAAGTTGTAGGACATTCTAGTTATAGAACGTTTATGAAGCGTTTATGAATACAAAATTTTATCGAATGTTTTAAAGGCCTATTGAGCATTTTAACTAATGAATGGTTTAAACCTTCAATAGGCTTTTTTTATGAATAAGACCGAAAGTGTTTAAAATATGGAAATTGAACAAAGTGCATCTATTAATGAAAAAAGTGACGCAGAAATATTGAAAAAAAATGAGTAATATTAATTAAATTAATAATTGATTTATTTCAACGTTAATATTCAAGTTTTCACTTCTGCCGGCACTCCCGGAGTGCAACCCGTCTTTTTTTTTAAATTCATTACTTTATGTCCTCTAGAGGGCGCCATATTGTATTTAGTGTGACGTCACATAGCCTATAACCAGCGGACGGTCAAGACGCTTCTAAGGATACCTCATTTGTCAAATTATTATAAGTACTTTTTAAGTTATGAGGGAATAGATGAACATACATACATACATACCGGTCAAAATCATAACCTTCCTTTTTGCTTCGCCGTAGCCGGGTAAAAACTGGGTATTGGTATGCACGTGGATGTTATTCAGACAATTTTTATATGGGGTCTACTGGGATGGCTTTTTCTGCCCGTGAAATTTCATGTTCCTCCGACCTACCCCGTCGCATCGCATCGCCTGCCTGCACTATTATTTTGTTCTGACTTTTTCTTCTTTTTAACCGACTTCAAAGAAAAGGAGGTTCTGTATTCGACCCGTATGTATGTATGTTTGTATATCCGCGATTTTCTCAAAAACTAATTAACCAATTTTGATAATTCTGTCACTAATGTGATCTACATACTTTCAGGAAGGTTTAAGTATATAATACATTAGGTAATTATTCTAATGTACGAAGTTATATGCATAAATGTACTGCATCTCCGGCATTTCTATGCGAATTTTGATGATTCTTCTAATCGGTGTCTTCAATTCATCAATGCACTAGTGTTAACTGAATTTGTGTGGGGTAGGTACAACTAAAAAGTGAAAAATAAAAACTTTTTTACAAAATAAACAACCGATTTCAAAAAAACACTACAAAGTGATAAATAACTTTAATTTCTGAAGTCGGTGTCAAAAAACGAAAATGCGGAACTAAGACACCGACTTCCGAAATTAAAGTTATTTATCTCTTCGTAGTGTCTTTTACTCCTACGGGTCCTAGCGTGATGTTAAATAGCCTATAGCTTTTCTCAAGAATTGGGCTATCAAAAGCAATAAGAATTCTTCAAATCCGGCCGAGAGTTCCGGAGATAAGCGCGTTCAAAAAACTCTTCAGCTTTGTTATTACGAGTATAGATGTATATCAAATTTAAGTGATGATTAACGTTTACTTAACTATGCATTTTTTGACGTTTAAAATTTCCTAAGGTTAAGCAACATTTATAAATAAACCACATTGTGCTAGTATTGGCACAAAATGGCGGCCAATATTCCAGCAGGAACCATAAAATAACAACATCGATACGGTCAAACATGACACACTTCAGAATCCTCTATTCCAATTGTACAAATATTGGCGTACCGAATTAAAGTAGCCAGGTTACCGTCCAATATTTGTAACCAACATTGATACTGGACTACACGAGTTTGACCCTTTTTTAGATCCCGGGGCCTTTCCAACCAATTCTGGGATTTATACAACATTGATTGGAAATTATGTTGGACTAACAGCGCCCCGCGGTTTCACAGGCATAAGTTTCGAAAGAGACGTGGTGCCATCTATTAACATTATAACGTTATTGTGGTTTTCCTCGGGAATAGCACTTTCTTTCGGGATGAAAGGTATAGGTGTCCGTTTCTGTACACCTGACAACGTATATGCAAAATTTCAGAATGATCGTTTCAAACGGAGGACGGAGGAGTTCACACGCAGCACAGGATATTAAGTGTCCCATCGTTTGTGGAACAGCACCACATTTACACTCCAAGGCGGAGTCGTCCATGAACTTACAGGTCAATCACAGGTCGAACTAGGATACAAGGATTTCGGGATTTTGAATCCAGGGACCGTATGCTACGTACGGGGGACGTATAACCGTAACCTATATGGTTGATATTAAGAAAAGAGTTATACCGGGACGTGGGCAGAAAAATACACAATCCATACTGCCTACGTCTAACAATCTGATTAAAAGTATTAAGCAATATCCTATTACTTTCGCTACATACTTCTTCAGCAAAGAATAGATCGTCCCACTTATTTTCTGTGGGAAGACACCTTACATTGTGATTATGTATACAATTTTGGGCGGATCAGATTACTAAATTAAGAGCGTTTGCGACGTACGACATTTCATACAAACTTTCAAGCCCTTGTTTTTCGAAATGAATGAACCAATTTTAATGAATGTTCATACGCATAAGCAGGATACAAAGGTCTAAAAAGTTAGTAAATAACATTTTCGAAATGTCTTATTTTAAAAAGATAACTGGAAGTCTCTGTTTTTGTGGAAGATTTAAAATCGGACTAATTTGGCTGTAACACTATTTTTTTTCGAATATGTTACTAGCTTTTGGCCGCGGCTACGCCCGCGTGGAGATCGAGAACTATGTCACGGGAACGTAGGTACTACTGGGGTAAAAAGTACCCTATGTCTTAACCTAAGTCATGTCTACCTGTGTGCCAAATTTCATTGAAATCCGGCTTGGAAAGGTACAGAAGGTACATTCACATTTAGCGCGCGCAACATTTAACAGCGGGGCAATTGCGTAACACATTATCAATCGGAATCGGTTTCATTTTGACAGTTCAACAACATTCATTGCGTTATTTACGTGTTGAGCAGACAAATTTTTCGAACTTATGAAGCAATGGATTAGCAATTTACTTCAAAATGATTCAGATTCCGATTTATAGTGTTACGCAATTAGGGTGCCGATCAGTATGGATTCATAGCTATACCTATCGTAGGCTGCAACAGTTAGAAAGAAAGAAAGAAAGAAAAAGTATTTATTGCGACTCTTACAGGAAGATCACAAACTAAACTAAAAACAGTAAAAAAATTAAAACTAAGTTATATAAAAAAAAAACAAAAGTAACAAAGAAAAATGAGACAGAAACTCCTATACGAGGCCAAAAGGCTAGAACATTACTTCAATCAATTCCTAAAAATATTTCGAAATAGGTACTAAAAACTTCGCCTACATGAAAACTCGCTACATCAGTCAGTAACACGAACAGTCGCTCAGCGTTACGTGCCGTCCGCCCACTCGTTACGCTATCAATCCGAAGACTTAATTCATCAAATGTACGGCGCAAGGCATTTGTCAACACGATCTGTTTGTTGAAGGAATTGTATTGAGTGTACATTGCTGGCTATGTTCGTGAAATATGTGTTGGGAGTCGGTTCTTGTGAAGGGATGGAGTAGTGTATTGAAAATATGTTGTAGTTGAATGATGTTGATACGATTTGAAAGGTTATGATTAATTTAAGAACGAGATATTTATTTGAAGAATTTATCGTAGTTTATTATCAAAACAACAGCTGCTGGATTAAAGTGGAACTGGGTTGGCCATATCTGTCGCATGTCGGAGCAGCAATATACAAAACCCACCACTCAGTGGATCCCCAATGGCAGGAAACGACTGCGCGGCAGGCCCAGAAAGAGATGGCGGGATGAGCTGGACTCCTTCTTAAAGGATTGGCCCACAATCGCAGTAGACCGGGAAAAGTGGAAAGAGGGAAGGGAGGCCTTTGCCCTGCAGTGGGACAACACAGGCTTATAATAATTATCAAAATACATTTGTAGAGATGTTGCTTGGAGCAGCAAACACTGCGTTACCGTGTTTTGAGTGACAGATCTCGGCGACAAGTTACAATCCAGAAATGTGAGGCCAGCTTTTGGTGGAATCCCAATAGGTCTTGATGACCTTATGACAGATACAGGGTGTCCCGTAATTAATCGATAACCTCTTTAGGGATCATTTTACTTATCGGATCATTATACACAACTTTTACTGCGGGACCAAACATGAAATCGCAAAAAAAATCAGCTGTTCCCTACATTTTGACGAGTTATGCGAACATAAATGTAGGGAACAGCTGATTTTTTTTTGGGGATCTCAATTGCACATTTTCACTTCATTAAAATAGGTAGGTAGTAGCGTATACGAAAACGAAGCAAAAGCAGTAAGGATCGTAGCAGGTGGCATTCTGTAGTTTCTGCCAATCCCAATAGGAACGAGGCATGAGTTTATGTATGTAAAACTAGCTGCGCCCGCTGGCTGCGTTTGTTTTACCCGCATTTGTCTCGATCCTTTACGAATATCGGGATAAAAAGTTTCCTATGTCCTTATCCAGGTCATGGTCTGATGTGCAAAATTTCATCCAAATCCGTTCAGCCGTTTTAGCGTGAAAGGGTAACAAACATACAAAAGATGTAATCTTTTCTCTTTATAATAAACTATCTGTGTCCCGCGGTTTCACCCGCATAAGTGTTGATCCCGGGGGAATATCGGGATAAAAACTATCCAGTGTCCTACCCCGGGACTCAAACTATCTCTATACCAAATTTCATCTACATCGGTTCAGTGGTTTAGGCGTGAAGAGGTAACAAACATATAAACACACACACACACTTTCGCCTTTATAATATTAGTGTGAAGTGTGATAAATATTAGTTTAGATAAGTACTTAGTGATTATAAAGCAAAACTAGAAGTTTTTAGAAGTATGGAAATAAAAAACAAAATACTAGCCAGCAGTACTTCTGAAAACGGTAGGTACAAAGTCACCATAACACAAGCATATACCACAGCCTTTAAAACCGACATTTTACGCCTCCAACACCTCGTTGGCAGCTTATTCTAAGCCTGGACTACACGGCAAGTGCGGGTCGTAAGTCGACTTAATTCATCAAATGCACGACACACGCTATTTGTCAACAATTCCTCTGGCCCGAGCTATTTGTAGGCGCCATGACAGGGGAGTACATACATTGGTAAGGGGTGCAGTACATTGCTCGGTCGGAACGATTTCAGATTGAGTTTTGACTCTTTATTCTTCGTATATCATTCTACTAGCTGCGCCCCGCGGTTTCACCCGCGTAATTGTCGATCCTGTGGGAATATCGGGATTAAAAGATAGCCTATATGTTAATCCAGGGTGTCAGCTACCTTCATACAAAATTTTGTCAAAATTGGTCCAGCTGTTTGAGCGTGAAGAAATAACAAACATAATTATAAACACACACTCACAAACATTCGCCTTTATACTGTTAGTGTGTTTTTTGAGAGCAGTGGTGGCCCAGTGGGAACGGCCCCGACTTACGAGTTGTAGGTCATGGGTTGTAATCCAGCCAGCGCTTTACTTTGTGTTAATAATTTCATCACCACTACTCTCAAAACGATGAAGAAAAACATCGTGAGGAAACCGTCATGTCCTAGAACTAAAAATTCTTAGGCATGTGAAATCTGCCAACCCACACTGAGCCTCCGTGGTGGATTACAGCCCACTCATTCACAAAGAGAGGAGGCCTGTGTCCCAGCAGTGGAAATTTTATAGGCTGGTTACGCTATTCTATTCTTCTTGTGTCGGCACTATTTTATGAGCTTAGATAATGCTGTGTTTAAAATATGAACCAGCCACCTAAAAGGTGACCTATTTTAATAAAAAATAGGAAATTGAAACCCACTGCAACTATCAATTCGTTTGACTAACTGAACTAATTTTACGACTGACTTGATTGTTAATTTTAAAAATGGACCCCTTCAGCATAACAATATTTGCATGTAAATAAAACATTTATACCTTATGCATAAACTACGATCATAGTTGTAATTTACTGAGAAGTTGCTGCTGATCCTCACAACTAATAATTTCCTTTGAAACTCAACCAGCAATGTACCTCATCCCAAACAATAGTCCCACATCTGGCCCTCAGTACAAGTTCTATGCATTTTCGAAATGCGATGTCGACGCTATTCGCCATTTTGATGCATGGCTGGTGTGTTATGGTCACCGGTCGGCAGTGAAACTTGAGCCCAGTCAATAGCCCTCCATTCGTATGTGAATAGATGCTTATATCACTATATGCTAGTGACTATATCGCTGTGTACACCATCCAAGGAAGCATCCTAATTTATGTGGTTCAAACTTTTAGGAGTAAAACCAGCAGTGTATTTCGATTCGAGGAATGGTGTAGGTTTCTTTAGGTAGTTTGAGTACAGGTTTTACGGTGCCCGTCGTTGTATTGTTGGTCCGTGGGCGTCCTGATATATGTCTTGTGGTGTTGGTGTTATATCCAAAGGCGCCAGAGTACAAGTAAATAGAGAGATTTGTGATATAGGTGTGGTTGTGGAATCTAAGGTACCTAGAATGTGAATGGCCAATTTGGATAGGCATCTCACATAGCAATAATAATTGTATTGCGGGACGAATCGGCTAGAGTAACTGTTCTATGCGATCAAAATGAAAATAGGGTTCGCCACGGTATACTGAGACTGTCTTTGTTCAATATTATTGCAGTTTAGGGCTGTTTTTACCAAAGTCAGATATCTTTTATCCTTGGAATAAAATTGACGGCTGTCAGTTCTAGTATGGAAAAATTAACAAAAATTTATTCTCAAGATATTATTCTAGGTATAAAAGTAATAAAGGATGCGTCATAAATTTGTAAGAGAAAAGAAAAACACATTTTATGATGATGAACTTGTAAAAGATGATATGGCAAAGAAAAAAGTAAACGCTAAGATTATGTCTGATACAGATAGATGAAAGTTGAAAGCAAAGATAATTTCGTCAACACAAAATAAATCGCTGCTTAAATTCAAAAGGGCCACAAGTCGAAAAAATTTGATTCGATTTGTAATTTTTTCGACTTGTGGCCCTTTTGAATTTAAGCAGCGAAATGTATACAAGTTTTCATACACAAACCACAAGGCACAAAATTGAAAAGAAACAAACAGCTTTTGTCTTAACTGTTGCACCATTCGCTTTAGTTCAAACTGGTCAATTCCCCACACAGTTCCCTATAGCACATACTCCTTTGTACGTTACGTTACCAATTAAACTGTCTGGACAAGTACATGGCAATGCCATAGTAATTCCGCCTTCAATGTCCATGGGCCGTCTGTGTGTATTTTGGCCAGCCAAAGGCAACGGCTTGTTGACGGACGTATATGCGTAGACGTTGATGACACGGGTTAATTCAGGCGTTCTTATGTATATACGTGCCTTAGATTAGGAGAATTTAGACTGGATGTTAGATGGAATATGATCTGTAGAGATTGTGTCTGGTTGCTGCCTTCAGTCAGTAGACATTTTGGCAAAGTAAACTATTGTTTAAGACCGGGCATTTTGGACCATTTTGGTTCTCATTACTTTACTGGGTGTTCTAGTAGCCCCGTGACTAGTTCCTATTTCCAGAATGAGATGTTTCCTAAATCTTTTTCCGGATACTTTGTCATCTGTCCAGAAATCAATCAAATCAGTTTCTTAGTTTAAAAGTCAAAGTTAAATCATTTATTTCATATAGGCACATAAAAGGCACTTTTGAAAATCAAAATTTACAAAATAATAGAATTGATTCTAGTTGCCTCTTCTAAAAGGTAGTTTCGTATGGAGAAGAATGGGCAAGAAACTCTACCGTTACTTTTTTAAATGTTGTACAATCTTTTGGATACATTAATTATATGTGTGTAATTAGATGTATGTAATTGTGAGGAGAGAAAATAAAGATTATTATGTGTAGACGACGCACCTAGAATAAAATTACTACACCAAAATAGGTGAAAAGTTAGAGAAGAACTTTAGTTAACAAAATGTAGCAAAAAGTTACTTCTTTTTGCTTTTAAAATATAACAGTTTAAATGTTATACATATATAACCCCATTATGACATACTCGTACAACACAGTCAGACATCTTACTAAAACTTTTAACCTCAGACATTTTGGCACGAAGACTGCTTTCTGGATTAGACGTCTACATCCCTTTATATACCACACCATTTCTGAGTAACGTTCAGGTGTTTCTATAGATAGTTTTGTAGCTATATATACTGTGGCTTCATTCTCACAGAGTTGTGTGTCTTGGCTGCCCACTGTCTCTGCTGTGTTGACGTTTGGTGCTCAAGCGATCTTCGGTACATGCTTAAGTGCTTTAGTTTCATGGTGATGGACGAACGCCTATCTTCGTTAAAGCGAAGGTTAGGCTGGATTGTTTGGGTTAATTTCGTCCTGCTGTCTGACCTGCCGTGAGTAACGTTCTCAGCCTTCGTGTATCATTTGTTCAAGAGTATTTCTTTCCGTCCTTCATTCCATTTTTTTTAAGTAGCATTTTTGTTGCTCATACTAAGATAAATGAATCGATTTTACTTCGATAAAGACATTCTAATACTTATGTAGTGATGGTGGCCCCAGTGGTAACGGCTCTGACTTACGAGTTGTAGGTCGTGGGTTCGAATCCAGGCAGGCGCTTTACTTTGAGTAAATAATTTTATCACCACTGCTCTCAAAACGGTGAAGGAAAACATCGTGAGGCATGTCCAAGAACCAAAAATTCGATATCTATCAACCCGCACTGGGCCCGCGTGGTAGATTACAGCCCACTCCCTCTCGACGAGAGGAGGCAATATTATAGGCTGATCATACTATTTCCAGTTTTGAAATATTGAATGAATCAACCAGGAGTTTGCTCGAGACACTTATGATGTCATGTCACAGACCAAACTCCTCAATGTTAGCACCATCTCTTTTTATTATTTCTCTGACCATTGATTCATACATCTTGCCAGATATTAATTCTATACCCAATAATACCCATCTTATAAATACCGTAACTCAATACCCATATTCTCAGTCTCCATTGAACAAATCAAGCACAGTAATTCCTCGATACATAAATCTAGAGTATTGTAACAGCTATATACTACATATTAGTAAGTATGAGGTCGTAACCGCTGCCCGTATACTCTAATCTGATTAACGGAGGGCACTTCCCTCCCCACTATTGAACTATATTGTTATGATGTGAGGTCTCATTAGGATACTATTGAAGATATTGTGGATCTGTGCTTCATTCATGAGTTCTGAATAGAAAGTACTTTCTGCTAGTTTGTTCGTGGTTTTGGTTTTCTCTTAAGTCGCGTATTCATGGTAAACAAATTAATGTTGCAAAACATTGTTGTAGCAACGTGTTTTGTGATTCTGGGAGCATGTTGCTTATACAACGTGTCATTGAAATGACTGAAACCTCCTAAGGGGTTATTGAACTCATCATTATTAACAACTTTAACTATGGGACCAAATATGAACTCACGATAAAAACATCAGCTGTTCCCTACACTTTGCCGAGTTATGCGAACATAAATGTATAAAAACAAAGTTTATTCAGTTCAGAAAAAAACCCGGTACAATATTTAAAAAAAATACTAATAGCAAAAAATCTAGCACCTTGGCTAGATTTTTACGAATGCCCTGGATACTAGGATTCCCTGCGTCGTGGGGTCGTCTCTTCCCAAGTAGGACAAACATTTTCATTTATATAAGCGCTGATTTTTCCAACGCCAAATAATTTTTTCGGAGTAACAATTTTGTTTTTTGACATTTCTTCCGTACAATAACTTTCAGACGTCAATTTTACTCCACAAATAAAAGTTATCTGGCGATGGAAACATCAGCCCTAAGTGAAGAAATTAATTTGAAAAAAAAAAATTAGAAACAATGTAAAAGAAAAGAATAAATACGAAACAGTAATTTTTTTTCGTGATTTGAACTATCAAATTTCACCACTACCACCACTTCCACGAACCACTTTTACGATGGGACCAACGCTATTATTATATTAAATATATATTAAAGTGGTTCATAATGATGAGTACAATGACCCTTTAAGAGGTTATCAATTACATATTTCAATTACATCTTGTGGACTACTTACCATCAACAGATACATACATTATGCCGTCGACCCATTTGCATCCGAGATTTGCATGATTCTCCTGAGCGCTAATAACACACAGTGCTCATTAATTTGACTGCCAATTGAGATAATTATTGTCTTAGGTGTCCCACAGGACATACTGCTGTGGTAATTGGTAATTATAAAGCTATTGTTGCGTTGATTTGAAGGGAAATTAGTAGGTAGCTTGGCACTTAGATGTGTTTTGGTGCTTGTGACTTTTGGTAAAGAATGAGTTGTCTCTGATGCTGATTATTTTGGACTCTGCCTGCACTTAAAAATGGCTCAGTGCTTCTGATCTTTTCAATAGTTTTTGTCGTGTCACTCTGAAATCAACTTCGGCCATGGTGTATTTAAAGTGAACTTTTGTTCATGTTGCAATCATATAGTTTTTGTTTCATCTCAACTAGACGGAAGGTCAGGCCTAGATTTCTAGAACATAGGTGGGCTATATCAGTTCCCGGCCCCGGCTGTTATTCGTGGATCTTTGACAGTCGTTAGGGGTCGTCAGAAGCTCGAAATTATGACAAGTAGTATTACCAAGGGGTATTATTATAGTATTACCCAGTAACTGGGTCGTGAAGGTCAGATAGGCAGTCGCTCCATATAAAATACTGGTACTCAGCTGCATCCAGTTAGATTAGAAGTCGACCCCAACATAGTTGTAAAAAGACTAGGAGACGATAAGGTGTGTTATGTCACCATTACAAGAGCAATCATCTTCCATCGCAAAACAAAACGTGAAATAGGCCAGTTTCCCAGAGTCGCCACAATTAATCAATTGTTTAACAGGATACGTTCATTACGACCGGGACCACCTACAGAACACGCTTATAAGGATGTGAACAGATATCTGCTTATTTTGATATCTACCAAATAACTGGAGGTGGGCGGCCATTCTTTGTGACCCAGATGTAATGGGCCATGCCACTCATTGTCTTGGGAACTTAGTTTTGGTTAAGCAAGAGAAATGGGCTGTCTAGAATTATGGCTATAAATGTCAGGTTAGATTTAAAGTCATCTGTTTGTGTTTGCAAATGATCTACTATTAAAGTACCTAGATGTCTTAATGTAATAGGCTATAAAACATCTAGATTGCTCTTTTATGCCTTCTATTGTCAGAGTTATCAGTGATGACTCATCAACTAGTAGCCTTGACATTGTGTACCTATTTAAACTAGATATCATTTTCTTTCTGCAGTAAAAGACGCGGCACTACGCCCTTGATAGTTAAAACACTGCATTAAACTTAACTTTTTAACAGGGCCGGCCAGATAAGTAAGTTCAACGTTTATTACAAAATATTCGTGCACTTTAATCCTTTTAACTAGCGACCGTCCCTGCTTCGCACAGTATTTACGAGTTGACATAAAAATCGAGGTTTATGTAGGTACTATGTGTAAGTTTAATATTAATGTATTATACATATAAACCTTCTGGAATAATACTCTAAATTATGGTGAAAACGCGTCAAAGTCCGTTGCGGTAGTTTTGAAAAACAACGCGACCACACAGACTTAATTTTAATAATAATAAGTATAATAATAATAATATTTATTTAAAAAAAGTGAGGTGCATACAGTCTGTTGCAATAAATTATAATAATTTTAAAATTTAGGGAACGATCACAAAGAGAGTAACAACAGAATTGACTCTGGCGTCCTAGCTAGGTTACATGGTAACCTGTATTAAGGTTCGCCAGCCCAGGTTCCCACAGGAGTACAAAAAAACCAATAGAGACTGCTTAGGACTATACGGTAAAAACGAAAACTTATACTAAGTGTGAAGTGTTAGTATGTGTATGTGTTTTGTGATGAGATGTGGTGTGGTGTGGTGTGTATGTGTGTGTAAACGGAAGGGTAGGATAGGGAATTTATAATATGTATAGATGTCGTCATTATAACTACTTGTGATACAAACTCAAATCGATTTCCATACTTTTTAGTTCACCTCTACGTCAATCATAGCTTCCTTTCTGTAAAGCTATTTCTCTTCTCATTACCTTAGCTGAAGTAGTGACGGTATAAAACCCTGTAGCTCTCTCATTGGCCAATCGATAACGTCGCGGCTTCAACAAACTAAATCAGTCCCCCGCGTCACCCTCTGACCGTCGATGGCGATATTTTCGGGCTAGCCCACTTAAATGCTATTTACTTTGGACTTGTATGGATGTAAGGACTTGTATGTGAGATGTTTTGGAAAGTTCTATGTAGGGGTGCCGCAACTTTTAGTTATATCGATGTCTCTATCCTTATGAAAGGCAAAGACCTTTTTCTCAAACAGAGAAAGTAAGTCTAATAAGATGTTATTTTGAAATGACTAACCGCGAAGCGAAATATAGGCAAATACAAGAATATAAAATTTAGGAAAAAGCTGATAATTTTTTCGCGATTTCATTTCGCGCGGTTGGTCTCAATGTAAAAGTTGTTCATTCAAACTCAAAACATTTATTTAAAAAAATCCAATTACAGGGACTTCTGAATTGTCAAGGGGTATTCAGTCAGAAAGCTGAAGCTGGTTGCCCATTCCAAAGCGTAGTAAGTACCTATGGAGAAGAACGGGCAAGAAACTCCATGGACACTCTTTTAAATCAAAATGATGAGACACCTCTTTTCAGGTTTTCACTTATTTCAATGACACTTTGTACATTCAATTAAAACCTTAATTATTTACTCTGCAGTAAGTCTTCTATAAAACCAGTACCAGAATAGCAAACAGTTGAATCTAAATACTACAGCTGCTGTAAAAAACCAGAATCAACAGTTTCACATACGCAAATAAACCCGATATTCTTGTCCCGTTGGACCTTATTACCAGCTTATAAAAATAAACCGTTTTATATTTAAAAAGAAACCTCTTTGTATAAAAAATAAACTCATTTGTAGCGTAAATAAATAGTTGATTTTTATCTCAGAAATTACGTGAAGAATTTTTCATTTAACATCCTCTAGGGAGAAATAATAAATACCAGTATGTTTACATTGGTATTAAACGCATTATTATCTCTTTTTTTTTGTAAGCATAATGAAAAAAGTGGAACATTGATAATAATACAGAGCTATGATACTACTGAGTATTTTGTTTTCAATTAATTCACATTATATTATTATTATTTCGTTTATTTGTCTATTTACTTATCTAATTACATTTTTAAATATTTCTCAAAATATGAAATAAGTATAAAAACATTTAAACATATAAAAAATAGTGATCCACCGATGTCGGGAACAGGGTCCAAGCTACCGGGTGGTTAGGGCTCCAGAGACAGGAACCTCCTCACAATTCGAGCCGTATCGAAGAGTAGGTACTGCCTTTTGAATCGAGCCCTTATTATTATTATTCCAACTAGCTGCGCCCCGCGGTTTTACCCGCATAATTCTCGATCCCGTGGGAATATCGGGATAAAAAGTACCCTATGTCCTTTTCCGGGACTCAAGCTATCTCTATACCAAATTTCATCAAAATTGGTCCAGCCGTTTGAGCGTGAAGAAGTAACAAACATATAAACACACACACTCACAAACTTTCGCCTTTATAATATTAGTGTGATGATTCAATTGCGGTATTACCAGTAAGTATCAATTTATCCGCGAATCGACAAAAGTAAGGACGTAGGACGCCATCAGGTAGGTGGAGCGACGATCTTCGCAAAGTGGCGGGTAGCAGCTGGATGAAAGTTGCCGAGAATCGAGCTAAATGGCGTGCAATTGGAGAGGCCTATGTCCAGCAGTGGACTGCGGTAGGTTGATGATGATTAATTAATAAACCTACATTTCAAATGTATTCGAATGTACGATAGGCTGCAAAAGTGCATGGGTAGTACAGAAACAAAATCGTATGAAGCGAGAAATGACGCCATCTAGCGTAAAACCAGTTAACGACTAACAAAATTTAATTATGCTGTTATTACATGGCGTTGCTTTGCTTTATATGATAACATATTTTCTGTCGACTAACCTTGTATATCGTTTCTATTACAAATTTTCGATCAACCATCGTATGTAAGTACAGTTGGTTGAATTATGTTCACTTCAAAACTACATGATCAATACACATTAATAAAATAACTATCATAATTTTTACTGCCACCATAAAATCCGGGAGCTGTCCAGCGAAAACAAACAAATATCTAATCGATTTATAATAACGGACCAAGGGGTGGTAGGCAATGATAATAGATAGCCAAAGAACTGATTCAAACCATAAAATATATACGTATAGAAGGTCAGTTCCGTGCAACACAGACACGCTTCACGTACAGCGACTGCAAGCGTACTCGCGACGTGCATTTGTTTGAGATCGCCGCCAGGGCTTGGAACCGATACCAAAAGTACAGGTTCTGTACCGGTAGCGGTTCTTCCCATTACGGTACCTGAGTACAGGTTCCAGACGGCTACCAGTTCTACATGGGTACCGGTTCCAGACGGGTACCGGTACTCCAACTAATAAGTACCAGTACCAAATTCAGGTACCCGACGTGTACCATAAGTCTCATATTTTTACGAGGAACCTCGTACTGTTGGCAACCTTGAAGTTATTTTTCTAATGCCTATTAACTTACTATTATAATAATAATTATATCTGTTTTCTCACTCTGTTACTGGTAAGAGACTCTTACTCTAACTTACGGAAATATGTGTTTGTAACCGGCTGTACGGTACAGTACCGATATTGAATAGAAATACCAATAGTACAGGTACTACGTCTTGTACCGGTACTATTAATTCAGGTACTCGTACCGGTATCGGTATCACCCCAAGGCCAATAGTACCGATTCCCAAAAATACCGATGTTTCAAGCCCTGATCGCCATACGCGTATGCGTCTATGCGTGCGTGTGTTCTCACTCATTGTATAGAGTCAACCTTCTGGAATTGCCTATTCTGTGTTGCTAAGCACAATTACTAAATGTTTATTTTGATGGGTTTCCCTTGTTGATATGGAAAAACAATGGTAACAGGAAATAAATTATTTAAGTGTAATGTCATGTGTTTTCGATGTCCCTATAATAAGACACACTCACCAATTCAGGGGTGATTGACGGGTTTTCCAATAAGTTTGGTTGGTTAATGTGTTTTCTTGCTTTCCTATATGTATTTAGAGAAAGTGGTAAGTATGATTAATGTCAGTAATTGATAAACACGAAACAAAACCAAATTTTCGTTTGTCTATTTGTATTCTTTGTTTGTAGACTAGGATAATTCAATTCAATTTATTTATTAAGAGGACTACATGACCTAAAGCGCGGACACTGTCGGACTACATAGAAAAGAAAGAGAAGCGCGATGACACAACGCTGGTAATTTATTGCAAAATATGAAGCAATTATATATTTACGAAAAATCTATTGTTTGGACTCAAAATTAAAACACTAGAGTTTTAGTATGTTGCTTGTAGAATAATCTGACAAAAATCATAATGATTGTATGTAGGTATATTAGTATGGTTTTTATTGTAAAAGGAATGTTTTTAGAGGTATCTTCATGATTTTTTTCTGTCGTACCAAATGAGTTGTATTATGTTTTCAATACACTATTTACCTAGCATATAATATATAATACCCTGAAGAATATCATATATTTTTTTGATTTTGCGTACAGTAGTCGATCACATACTTTTATTGTTTCTAAAACTTGCGTTTTTTACGTTTAGGTCCTGTAAGCCCCTTAATGCGGGCTTTTCACCGGTGACTATAGCCGCAAGTTCCAAAATAGAGTTGGTTTCGACTTTTGTCGTGGGACGACAGGTCGCATGCGTCGACGGATGACTGCTTAAGTCACCTGCGAATTTTATCGACCTACTATGTACCTAAATGAGGTGGTGATTCGGCGTGAGGCGATTTGGTAAGCGACTAGCCGCCCGAAAAAATCCCCCATTATTAGTATTACGTAAATATATGTAACATTCAATGAGGTTGGGTACATCAAACTTTGTTCACTTTAGTTTAAACAAATAGCAAAGGTAGTTATGACATACAAGCAGTTTAGTTCCATAAGGAATCTTTGGAAACCTCTAAACAAACTCACATTCTTCGAAAGCTCTTTGAAATCGATAAGATTTTATGATAATCACACTATCACATCACACTAATATTATTAAGGCGAAAGTTTGTGAGTGTGTGTGTGTGTGTTTATATGTTTGTTACTTCTTCACGCTCAAATGGCTGGGCCAATTTTTATTAAATTTTATATGGAGGTAGCTGACACCCAGGATTAACATATAGGATATTTACTTTTTATCCCGATATTCCCACGGGATCGAAACTTATGAGGGTGAAACCGCGGGGCGCAGCTAGTTCCAAATAAAAGCCACATCAAAAACCTTCTAATAAACTTCCAAATTCTCCTAAATACTAACCCAAACCTTAGAAAACAAAAACCACACTGTTCGCGGTCTACCCAAGAGAACTCTAAATTGTCCACACGAGGGACTTAGCAACCTCAAGAATTTTACACACTCTCATATTACAGTGTAGGACCAAGATTACTGTAATAAACTTTAAGAACCACGAAAGGGTACAGTTGTGTAAGTGAAATCATCACGCTTTGTCCCTAGGGTACGGACACGAGAAGTTCATTTTGTAACTTTGTGATAGATGCGCGGTCGTTTTGGATTTGTCAAAGAAGAGCTTAGAGCTTGAGAAATTCGATAGTAATGAAAGCAAAGAAGTTTATCGCTTTCAGTATTAGTGAGTCAAAGCTTGTAATTGTGTAGAACTATAGAGGTATGAGGAACAGGGTCTAAAGTTCACTCACCCTCCATACAAAAGGGAGCATCCTCCGACCAGACGGGTGTTGTGTCTGACGGGCAACTGCCCCAACGATTCATGTCGGGCCGTTGTATCTATGCTAGTTGCGCGGTAAACTCTGCTTGCGAGATGCAGGATTTTGCATAACGTCAGTATGACGCGTTATTCGCATGTGACGTTGTAAATACCGCTACAGTACCTACTACTAGGGTTTTCCAATTAGACAGATCATCATCATTCTCCAATTATCCCAATTTATTTGTAATCGGCGCAACGTATTATCTTTTTTTCCAAACTTCTCTCTATTAGTCATCCAATTTCAATTTTCTCTTCCTTCCAAACTTCTCTCTATTAGTCATCCAATCAGACATCTGGCACAAACATTGCACAGGGTTCCCGTCTTCGGCTTCTAGTGCAGAAAGACAAGCTCTAGTTGGCGTAGACACGCTTGTATTGAAATTGAGATTTTCACCTTTTTACATTTCATAAAAATCCGTGATCTAGACTTGAATGCTTGCATAAAATGGAAACTGACAAACATAAAATTAAAGCTGTGTTTTTCATTGGCACTTTAAAGCTAGAGTTTCTTACAAGAACGGAGGCCGCCACATAGCGTCTGCAATTTACTTACCGTCGAATGATGTCACTGAAACGTTATTTCTGAAAGTAAGTTGATGGTTTTTCCTAGAAAGCGTTTTTTGACAAGGTAAAATCAAACCCTTCCCGCTACCATCATTTTTATGAAAGCCGTCACCGTTTTGTGGCGGCCAACCGCCCTTCCAGGAAACTGTAACTTAAGCACATATAACTAATGTTAATTAGGGTCAGGACACATTGATCGACGGCGTTCCATCTCTTTTTGTCCATACATAAAGAGAGCAAAGTATGGAACAACGAACGCATCCTTTCGCATCGACGCGACGAACGCGCTCCGGCTTCAGTGGCGTGCATTGCATATAGGCAGTGCCTACCTCGATATATCAACATAAGCCTGTCAATTACATTTTAGTGTGTGTGCCCCACAATTAAGAAACCTACTAAATTATCATACCAAACAAATGTTTCATAGAAACACGCGCGGCAGTAGGCAGTCGCCGGAGGGCCTACTCGGCTCCCGTACTATTCGCACATTGTCATTGGTCTTTACTCGTTCAAGTTAATAGGTACGACAAAATTAAAAATACGTACGTCTCACGCGTAATACCATGACGTTCGACCTTCGCAATTTATCACCCTTAAGTGCCAGACATGCCTACTCAAATAACCACGCTTTTGACCTCACTTTTTTTCTGATTAGAGACCGCGTTTGCCTAGATTAGACCTGGCCTAGTGCCTACCTATTCTGAAAACCAATGCACGCCACTGTCCGGCGTAGTGTGACCCTTAAACGATGTTGGTATCAGATCATTTATTATGCTAATAAGTACAAAACCTTTCTTTAAAATTCCCATACCCATTGGTATTTATGCTAATCCATTTCTGAGAGAATTGCCTGGTAGCACTCCATGCAGTAGTCCACAACTGGGTTAATTGTAAACTTCAGTTAAAAATATTAACCTGTTTAGCATGCGAGGTCAATGTACTGGCATAGTAACCTAACTGAATGTATTGACCTTCATATAAATAATCGATATTGATTAGATTTCAATTAACTGTGATTTCGTGTCAATTATAATTAAGTATCCAGTATACGAAATATATGGAAATGTAAGTAAATAAGTGCTCCTTATGTATGTAAGTAAATCCGTTGTCTAGTAATAAGGTTAACGTAATTTGATAGACCGTACATAATTGAGCATATCGTTGGACCTGCGTATATTCACGTGGTCGTGTTCATTATACCTATAATAGATCAATTAGATAAATCTCGTGTAGTTTTTTGAGGTCACTCGACTAGTTTCAGACTTGCGTACGGTCACGGAAATTAATTGTTTATCAAATTGACACACTACGTCAACTTCCCGTGTTATAACCATTTCATACAACTATAAAATGGTTATTTTAGTTTCTACTTCAAGTAGGACACAAGAAATAACATGTCAGTTATGAATTATACCATTATCGTCCTTATAAACACCGATATAAAGGTCAAGTGCAAAAGGTCAGAGCGAATCATTCTGGAAGGTTCCCAAATGTGTATTTGTACCGATTTCAGCTCCTTTCATATCAGGCAGTAGTGGTGAAATTGTATGTTTCCTTCTATCTCACGACCACTACAAATTGGTCCTTCAAAACCTTAACTATTGTTAAGAAATATTGTTTGGTGTGTATAAACGTAGGGATCAATATAAATTGGTTGGAGGGCTATCTCTGTCCAAGTTTGTTTCACGAAATAAGGGTATGTAAGGGCCTGAAAATTATAGGATGACATGTCGTGTTTTTGTTTCTGCGAGATAAAATAAATAGATTTCTTTTCCTTTCTTCTCCTGTTTTCGGGGTATTGTTTTAAGAATTTTCTTTTGTGAATAGATTTTTGTCGACATGTTTTATTTTTTTCGCTGCAAGTTTGGCATGTTCGTACCTATGTGTATGTTGGTATTGTGCGGGTACTGTTTTTCCTTGTTCGTCACAGTATGGTAAGGTCGCTCTTTTTGCAGTTACATACAGACTCATTCACGCCTTTTTCCGTCCGGGGGATTTCGTGTCTACCCAGTAAGACAGTGGTCAGAGGCAGGGCTGTTCTACATCGCCAAATTATTGTGTTGTGGGGAACTTCGTACCGCCCCAGAATTAAATGATGTGACAAAGTTCAATAGAGACGTGGCGCCATCTATTATCATAATAACGTTATTGTTGTTTTCCTCGGGAACAGTACTTTTTTTTGTACTGTACTGTACACCTGACAACGTATATGCGAAATTTCAGGATGATCGGTTCAGTGGTTTAGGCGTGAAAAGGTAAGAAAAAACAAACAAACGTACTTTCGCATTTATAATATTAAGTTAGGATTTAAACCTATTGTGTGTACTATGTGTATTTGAACTATTAGAACAATATACCCAACGGGGATATAAATCGTGGTATTCAAGCCATTATTTTGTGTAATTGATAAGGTCCTGTTGACCGATATTAACGTGCATGTATACCATTTACTTTTTATTAGGGATTTGTATAGAAACAGTGCAATTTTCACTTAGGTAGGTATGCTTGCAGGTACCTGAGGGGCGATTCTCGTAATTTTGAGTACGTTCACAGTCTGCTCTCTGTCTCAATCTGTCAAAAATACCTCTAATTTCCTACATTTTTGACAAGTTTTTAACATTGATTGTCGCTGGGATGAGATTGCGACTAGATTTCGAACTTTTTAAATTACTGGAATTAGCCTTATTGGGGTGCGGGAAAGGGTTACCGCTACCCCGGAACATAAAGGGCTAAGGAAGGAACACGGATGGGTTTTAGTCAGTAAGAGTCTGACACTCCCTTCCGCTCCACCCAGAGCGGGAGGGGTCATTTGATGATTTCCCATCCATAAAAAAAAATAAAAAAAAGCCTTCTGATTCAAATATTGTTCACCATTTCTATCCAAACAATAAAGCCACATTTCAATGTTAAAATCTGTATCACCTCTCCATAAGACAATAAAATCATCGACCTCTGTAAACTGTATCACACACATAAATAAGATCTATTCCCATCCAATACCAAGAGCTAATACCATTTGGTATTAGTTTATTTCCGAATTAATTTTCTATTCCCAACGAGTACCACATTTTTTTTAATAAAAAATCTATTACTAACGAATACCAAAACGGGACTTTTGTACACTCAGCTACGCAAAGTTTTATTTTATTTTCTAACATTTACATACTATACTATCGTAATTGAATGCTAAAAGTCTAAAACTGTCTAAAAATAATTATATTAAAAGTTGATTATCTGTGATATTTTATACTCGAGCATCGCTCTGTACTTTTACATGTTAGGTAAGTATCACAGTTAATTAATAAGTACTGAAAATTGCTGCTATTTGATTGTTTGTATATATAATTTTATAATTGTTGGACTTGGAATAGTAAAATAAAAGTATCTAATATCTCTAAATCTCTAAAAATGACAAAATAAAAGAAAAAATCAATATGTGATTTATATTCAAACCCTAATCTTGATTAAACATTACTTAAAATCACTCAAAGCATTTTAATTTTACTGAACCTGACTGTACCTAACTTCTTCAAACTTGTTTTGGTATTGGTTTTAAAATGTGGTACTCGTTGGGAATAGGAAATAAGTTCGGAAATAAACTAATACCAAATGGTATTAGCTCTTGGTATTGGATGGGAATAGATCATAAATAACGTGACAAATTGAAGCGTCTTACGTCACAAAACGTCTGCCGGTTATGGGAGCAGGCTTATGAATATTAATCATTTTAATGTTGCGTGAGGATAATTGCTGATGCTGAGTTCACTTTCGTTCATTACCTACTATGCAACAAAGATAAATCAAAGTGCTTGAAACTGTCTCTCAATACTGGTCATAGGCCAGCAAAAATAATTGTCCAGACGCCAGCACATCAAGCTACCAGAAACTGTCAAATTTTCCCAATCAACTTGGAACCTTGTGTTTTAGTGATAAAGTTGAAAATCTATTAAAGAAATTTGACAGATTGTAGTAGCTTGATGTGCTGACGTCTGTACCTCTATCTGAATTACGACTATGTCGTAACTAAAGTGGTTAGCAGATGGATTTCTGTTCGGAACATATTTTGTAGGATTTTTTTCGCATCCTCACGCCATATTTTTTTTGGTCATTTGAAGAAGAAGAAGTTTTTTTTCGGTTGTATTTTTTATTTTAACCTTTTAACAGAAGTTAATATCATTTAATTTCATACTATCAGTTCAAGATTGATACTGCGTTGAAAAAAATAGCTGTTCCACACATTTTTACAGCGTAGGTATTTTACACTTTGAAACCATTGATATTTTATATATCAATGTATGAAACAGTAGATTTTTGGGTATGGTAACAGGTTGCACATCGATATGCCAGCCACCCTGTATTTTCACATCCAAAATATTTTTTTGCATATTCGTGTACCTATTTTTTATTATGCAAAAAATTTTTTGACAGACCAAAATGCCTAAGACCTAGACGAAAAAAATGTTTATACAATTAATCAAATTAACCTGTTTACAATTCCTGAATACAATACATCCATGAATGATCAATAAATCAACTGAATGCTAAAATCTGTATCAAATCATAATGATATGGTTTACGTCACGCGCCGCTGGGCTGCGTGGGCGCACCGAACGTATGAATTATTAAAATGCACAGCGTTAGTCTGAATCGCTAATGTTTAGTTCACTTTCGTTCAGTCGGTGGTTCTTGTGATAGGTAGTAGCGGATGCGGTTAAATAAATAGTTTGTCATAAGAAGAAATTGTGTTTTAACTGAATATTATGTTGTAATATTATATTATACTAGCTGCGCCCCTCGGTTTCACCCGCATAAGTTTCGATCCCGTGGGAATATCGGGATAAAAACTATCCTATGTCCTTCCCCAAGGCTCAAACTATCTCTGTACCAAATTTCATCTAAATTGATTCAGTGGTTTAGGCGTGAAAAGGTAACATACAGACAGACAGACAGAGTTACTTTCGAATTTATAATATTAGTATGGATATATGGATTATATTATGTTTTCGTCATACAGTAGGTATGTGATTAACACAGGGCATTTTGTTTATCAGCTGGCAAATGGGCTCTGGTAGACAGGCCACTGAAAAAAAGAAAGCAAAATAGTTTTATTTGTCACAGGAATACGTGCATACAAAAACATAATTAACTCGAATTATGAAGAAAAATATAAACAAAATAGATCTATCGAGCACAAATTAGAAATAGTCGACAGTTGCATGTCATGACTGTGACAAGAAGGCTTCCACTCAGCAGGATGCTGTGTTTGGGGGACCCACAGCACAGCGCTGATCTCTAGACATTTCGCGCTGTTGGACATTTTGCTACTTAGACCTTCTGATCAGGAGGGCTTCATTGGTTACCCGAAAGTTGCTACCAATCACCTTGAATGATCAAATGCTGAATGCTTGAATGATGCTCGATGGCTAAGTATTTTACCTTATATTTAAACTAGCTGCGCCCCGCGGTTTCACCCGTATGTGTCGATCTCGTGCTAATATCGGGATAAAAACAATCCCATGTCCTTCCCCGTGATCCAATCTATCTCTCTGCCAAATTTCATCGAAATCCTTTCAGTGGTTTAGGCGTGAAAAGGTAACATTCAGACAGAGAGACAGACAGAGTTAAATTCGAATTTATAATATTAGTATGGATACCGTTTGTATCTTGCAGAAAATAAAACTGTGATCTTCAGCAAAGAAAATAATAACTGCCAATACTACTACACTAATCGTGACGTTTTCACCGTCTTCAAAGATCACAATAATGATGCTTCGCTTTCGCCCATGTTTTAGTCCATAATCAGAATCATTGTTACCATCACAAGATCTATGGCTATAGATAACGACTTCTGCTTACATCGATACAATAATTGTATCACGTACAGTCAACACAAAATGTTGGCATGCAGGCTTGGAATAAAATTCTTACACTACTTTTTAAAATAAAAAGAACAAGTTTGACGAATAACGTCAAAGATTTGATTAACAGGCATCAGCATCTCATGTCTTTATCCGATCATCATCTTCTTTATCAAGTTATTATTATGCGTTATCGGCCGTCATCTTAATTGTCTCTTCCTTCTTTATTGTATTAACTTTCACACAGTCATTCCATCTTTTTAACTCTGACCTCCTCTTTCTAGCCAGTCATTACACATAACATTGCACAGCGCCCCATCGTCATCAGTCTACAGCAGTCCATGGCTGGACATAGGCCTCTCCAATTGTACGCCATTTAGCTCGATTTTCGGCATCTCTGATCCAACTGCTACCTGCCACCCTACGGCGATCGTCATCTAAACAAGACGTCATCAACGTCATCGGCACAATGCTTTTTTATCTTAAAATTGGTATCGTCGCATGATCCTCATCATTTCATGTCCCTACCACGCCTATTAGGCCCGGATTGCTGAAGATTGTAAGTCTATCTTTGCATTGTGTAAATTCAATCTCCTAGTATTGTATAATTGCATAACACATGTGTGAGTACTATGTACACACTATAAAGCTACCATTAACTGGGGACGTCTTTCATTGGCTTGAATGTGCTCTGGCGGCTGAGAGTATGTCATGCTCACTCAAATGTCTCGCTGATGGTGGCGCATGTGTTGCACGCGTAAACACAAACTTATAGCAATATACGACCATGTTCATAGAGAAGCGAGACGGGAAGCGTGGCGATGCCCGCCGCGGCGCCCACGGCGGGCATCGCGGCGGCGCACGCTCGCCTCGATCAAATCGACTAGTTTTATGTTGGCGAGAGATGGAAGCGCACGAAGACTGACAGAAGATTCCGTCTCGGACATAGCTTCATCGAGAATTGCCGCTGCGTGCGCCGCCGCGATAAACGCCGCGTGGGACGCGTCGGTGCCATCCGCGGGCTCGGCCGCAAAAAACGCCCTAATTCAAACAAACGCGTCTAAAATCGCTTCTCCGTAAACGCACTCATACAACGCCATATATTTGAATTCAGTGCGGGCCGCGCCGCTCAACGCAACGCGCGACGCCCCGCGTCTCCGTAAATGAGGCCAGAGTTTGACTCCACTGAAGCGGAGCTGGGCGGAGCGGAGCGGAGACGTGCAGGAATCGACCAATCACAATGGTTGAAATCCTCATCGCGTCACTCGTCTCGTCTGTGATTGGACGATTCCTGCACGTCTCCGCTCCGCTCCGCACAGCTCCGCTTCAGTGGAGTCCGGGCCTTAGGGTGCCTGTAAACTTATCTATCTTGTCAACAGTACATACAGCAATGTAAAATTATTCAAACGACGCGATTGTTCGCTAACGTATTCAAATTCGTTTTTAATTCTCTCATTGAGTCATACATGTATGTAATTGGTGTAAGGAAGGAAGGTTAATGTATGGCTGTTTTGCTTGTCAAACTAATTGTTAAATGCTAATTTAGAGATTTTATGGATGTAGGTTAGTGAGGTTAATATTGTTTAATTTGTTAGTGGGTGAGCTTGGTTTTCTTTTGTTGGAGAAATGATAGTATTGCTTCCGCTGTTATGTTCTTTCAGACTTATCATGCAAAGTTGCATCTTAACGTGAAGAACAGAAGGCCAATTCTCGTAATTTTAATTGTTCAAAGTCTAGTCGCAGTCTCATCTCGGCGACAAACAAATGTAAAGAATGTATGGAAATTAAAGGTATTTTTGACAGATTGAGATCAGTCTTAATCTGATCTCAGGATCAGACTGTGAAGGTTCTTAAAATTACGTGAATTGCCCCTCTGATAAATGCACCCTCTCATTTTTAACAAGTCTGCTTCTCCTGTACCGTTAGGTACATGTATAGGTCATACAGTGGTAGAAACATTGACCACCCAGCAGACGGTACGCCAGCCAGAGACCCAGAATGTATTGTCAATAGTAGAAGCTACGTACTTTAATGAACCGTCACTATAATATCTGAAGATGAAGCTTTATGTATGCTGAAGCTTATTTTGATGTTTATAGTTCTGTTTTGAGGTAGATACGTCTATAATAATAATAATTAGAGCAAATTACATAATCTGCAGTCGCGATACATGTAAACAAATATGAGTTTATGGAAAAATAACTTTAAATCCTACACAATAAAGTTCAGTTTACGCTACAACTTCAAACATTTTTAATTTCAATAGTGCTAGTCACTCTGAAATCAACTTAATTACCAGTGAAATAAAGTTGATATTTGTTTAACTTGAAATAATATTAATTTGAAACATAAGGAGGTAGGCAGAACTACAGAACGCCGCCTGCTACGATCCTTACGTACTCCTTTTGCTTCGTTTACGTTCATCCATCACCACCATCTGGTCATACACGCACGGCGGTTGCGAGTAGGTGCTACACACCTTACCTTTCTGAAGTAACTTGAAATGATACCTACTTGCAAATCACTATTCCTTTTTTTTTTTCGCGGTGGAAATTCTCATGGACTTCCTATATCGTGGGGGGTGACAGAGGGGCATGCCGGACTCTTACCGGCTAAAACCACCGCGGTGTTCCACCTCTACCTATGGCCAGGGGTGCGGGATTCGCATAAGCATTCATTCCTAACGAAACAAACTGTAATCTATGTCCTTCTTAATTAGGTCACAGCTTCATAGTGAATAGTTATTATGTAATATTAATATCCTATTCATTGAGTAAGTAAGGCATCACAATGCCATCAGTGTCATGCAAGGTATTCGTACAATGCCTAGCGTATTCATGCAATATACGCCGCGCTATTGCAAGTGCAGAGAAGTTTTCAGAAGGTTCACTTGCAGTATCTAACTTGGTGTTTGTCCTCATCAACACCTAAATCGTTCTCATATAATTATCTAAAAGAAATTGTTAGGATATAAAAAGACTCAGAATTTGTTTCGGTGTTTTTTCGCACTGTACTCGGTTGGGAAACATCGTCCGCAACTAGGTCAAAATTTTTACTGCTGTGTAAAATTGTTATTTACAAGATAAATGTCATTTATCATCACTTAGTCCACCGCTGGGCATGGGCCACTTTGCACGCCACACCACTTTTATTTCATACATCCATACCAGCTCAAGTGCGAAGAACATGGCTCCTCCTAGCTTGATACTCCTTCACTTAATTTGCTGATTTGTGGACTCCCTTCACGAGCTCGTCACTCATTCAGTCCTTTCTCAGTCCTATGTCTTGTGTTACTAAGGTCCGTTGCCCAATGAAATGTAAGCCCCCCCCCAAAAAAAACCGAGTGTGCTTATGACCACACGACTGAAGTGAAACTTCAAACGTATTTGGCTATGAGAGGAAGAGAGAAAGAAAATGTGCGCGCGCACTGCTTTCTCTTGCTTATATTCCCCACTCAACTCTCGTTAGCCTCGCCCGATCACACTTTGCGTAACGCTTACGTCACGCGTTCGCCAGCTTACACCCCAAGTCAAGCGTGCGTAAAGAAGTTTCACTTCAAAAATGTGTGCGGTCGGGGGAACCCCATCAGGAATGAAGTTTCTTACGCAATACTCCAACGCACACACACTCATATACACTAGAAAGCGACAGAGAGAGAGAGAGAGAGAGAGAGTTGCATGGAGGGGGCACAACGCTTTTCCGTTACCTGACGAGTTCTACCAGTCTACTCCTACTGAAAACCACGTTAAAGAACTTCGTTAGAAAAACTGAATCATGTGGTTGAGTAACTTCTTCGATGCTTATGCCTCTGAGTGGAATACCTCATTTTTATCTTCAGTTATGTTATCAAATGTTTTGCTAGATGATTAGATTGTAACTCATTAATTGACCAACAGCAAGCTTGAGGAATCGAAAGTTCAAAGACTTATTTCTACTATTTCAGTAGTCCTTGTTACTTTTAGTGAACTCTGTGGAGTAAACCTTCTGCCGCCAACACTTATTGTTGCAAGGTCGTCGCATGCATTGGATAGCACTGCAGGTATGCGCGCCACGTTGCTACAGTGACGTAGCCTTGAAGATAGCTGGGTTAGCCAGGTGGTAGGTATTATAAGGAGTCTGTTTGTTTCGAATATTGTGAATTCAAGAACTGTGATAAGAAATCTAGGTCTTGGTTTGATGTTTGTCGTTAAGACATTGAACCTTTTCAACAGATGTTCTCTTTCTTTCCTGGATTTTGGAAGTTTTGCCAGAACGGGAACAGTCTTTTTAATTAAGTATAAAGAATCTTGATATTTCACAGGGACTTGCCCCAATATAATAGCCATTTAGGAGCCTGATGCTAATTACCTACTACTATTGGAACCATTTTGTATTTTTATTTAGCCAGTCTTGGTTAACTGTTGGCCGTGTGCTTCTCATTCAATTATGTTTTAAAATTAAAATCGACGATCCCATTGAGTCGTCAATTCCAAGACCATTTGCCGGTGTATTGGCTCAACATTTTTAACCAGGCTGCAGTTTTAAAGCCCCGTACAATCCGACTCTCCTGCGCACTCCAATTATCCACAACTCATTCGATTGAGGGCTCCATTCAATCTCTGAGAGATGCGAACAGCCATTATTTATGTTCTGCCGTATTTGTTATGTTTTCTACTCTATAATTCTTTATTAATTTGTATAGATATTTACATAATATAAGCTAACATATAAACTATAATAATATGTATAATTATATGAAAAAAATAAACAAAACAATCATAGGACATCTAAGAATTCGTCCGCATCACTGTCAACAGGAACAGTGCCCAAAAGGCTGGCAGCATTGCCACGTTATATGGCAATGATAATTCTTTGGAATTATCATTTTTAAGCGGTTAGTCGATTCTTCACGTGACCAGAGGGTCACGTGAAGAATCGACTAACCGCTTGGCGTTATCTCGAAAAACCAAGTGGGCACTCGGACCTCATGGCCCTGAAATTCTACTCTATTGAATTTAAAACTTAACCCCCTTATTCATAAAACTTATCAAACCTATTTTAGTTAAAATGGGGTTTGTCTCTTTCTTACACACAGAAATGACAACGTGACAGATAAAGACAAACGTTCTATAAACCTATTTTAGCTAAAATAGAGATAAAATAGGATTATGAATAAGGGGGTTAGTATTTATTTATTTAGTAATCTATATCCATACTAATATTATAAATTCGAGAGTCTGTATGTATGTTTACCTTTTCACGCCTAAACCACAGAACGGATTTCGACAAGATTTGGCAAACAGATAGATGGCATACTGGAAAAGGACATAGGCTACTTTTTGGTCCGGTAACACGTTCTCGTGGGATGATTTCCGATATCTACGTGGGCGGAGCCGTGGGCTATGTTTAAAAATAAAGCAGAAAGCAATAAAAATCTTCTTGGACAGTGGTTTAAGCACTAAAATCCAAAGTTCATTAAATCTAAACGAAAAGAAAAGAAATAAACAAAATACGTTTTTTTGCGGAAAACACGACGCATCAAAAAAAAAAAACACTAACAAAAAAAAAAATAGAATTTGGGGGGAAACATGCGAATAAGAATGAGATGATAACTTTCCGAGGAATAAAATTGATTGACATTTTTTTTCAATTTTATTCTTGGGATAAAAGATATATGAACCTACATCGATTAATTTCAACCCAAATTATCTTGAAATCAATTCCATAACTTCAGTTTTCAAACCAACGAAACACACACGGCTCCTTTTACTGCAGTGGTTCAAAATTTCAAAGTCATGCGGCCCAAAATCCGGAAATGGCACCAACCTTGATATGACGAGTAGTATCGTATAAACACGATGCTTTTGTGTCCCAAGTACGGCCCTGGGTTCTTAAGTAAAGTATTTCACGAGACATGCTTGTTTTACTTTTGACCTACCTTTATTTTCTTGGGTTTAAGGCTTCTTAAAAATAGTTAAGTGACTAAACAGCGTTTGCTACTTTTATCATATTATAAAACAAAGTCGATGTTAGTGTCTGTCTGCTGAGATCTTCTAAAATACACAATGACTTAAATGCGGTTTACATCATCGTTTATTCCGAAAGGTTTATGTGTCATTTAACGTTCTGCATTATTCTCATTCTCAAATCTCACATGCATAATTTTTAACATGAATGGTGTAGCTAATATTTTGTAACCATATTATTTTGATTTAAAAGAGTGTCCGTGGAGTTTCTTGCCCGTACGGTACTTCTCCATAGGAATCTACTAGGTATGCCTTGGAATGGGCAACTAGCTTCATCTTTCTGAGTTAGCTCGGATATTTAGACGAAAACAAATATTGCTTAAAATAAATGGTCTTGTATTTCGATATCATTCAATTTCGATCGGCCATTGTTGTTTACATCTTTGGCAAATTTAGAAACGTCGGAGTATAATTTCCTGTGTGTTAGGGAAAATAATGATATTTTCGCCAATCCTACTTATTTTAAACCACCCTTGACATTCCAGCCTGACCTACAGACTACCCTGTTAGCCACGCACTACCTTGACCTCTTTAATCCAATCCTCTTTGTTTTCTCTTCCATTGTCACGCGAATTCCTTTAAGACTCGTTTGCCTAACGAGTTTTGGGACAGAGAGAGATGAAAGATATAGACCATTGTAAAAATAGGGAAAGAAAATCGTTTGATAGCGGATTGGTATCTTTTTGCCGAAGGTTTGCGTTCTGTAAATGTTTTTGGGTAGTTTTTACTTGTTTTGGTATTGGTTTTCTGTCCCTTGGGAAACTTGATATCTAGACTTACCTATTCAGATTCATCTTTTTCGTGTCGCTGGTACGACTGTATTTCAGAGGGGCAATTCTCGTAATTTTAAAAACGTTCACAGTCTGATCTCAGTCTCAATCTGTCAAAAATGCCTCTAATTTCCCTACATTTTGACAAGTTTTTGACATTTTTTTGTCGCCAAGTATAACTGCGACTAGATTTTGGACGTTTTAAAATACGTGAATAGGCCTTCAGATCTTGTTGGTCCAAAACTTCGTCACTTCCTCGGCGTCGTCAGTGGCAGTGCGAAGGTCACTTTGACTGCATGTTTTGGGACACAGAGGGCAGGATAGGACGTGGAGCATGGTTTGTGACATACCTCTACAATCACACCCTACTGCCGTTACGTCAAGGTAGCCTCACTTTACCAGGTTGGAGTTACATCTTCCTACTTGTGTCCAGAGACGGTTCAGGGACTTCCAAGTGGACCAAGGAAGGTTACACCCTGCAGGAAGATGCTCCTTTGGTGGTAGGTACTAAGTAGGAGGGTGTAGAGTATCCTACCATTAGTATAGTACCATTTCAGATTAGTTTACGTAAGCTGTATGATCATCGTCCACAGCCCAACTTTATCCACAGTTGGGCAATAGTCCTCTCTTCGCTTGTCCCATTTTCCACGTCACTGTTCCAGCCTCATCCGCGTTCTCCCCACATGGCAACAACGTCATCCGACGAAGAAGACCCAGTAAATACCAAAAAGGTCTATGTCCCATAAATACTAAAAAGGTACCCTCGAAAAAAGGTAAGGTAAAGCCCTTAGGGCTGACTGCACCAAAGTCAGCTGTATTTTATCCATGGAATAATATTGACGTATGACAGTTCTAGTATGGAAAAACTGTCAAAAATTCGAAATTGTTCCTCAGAATATGACTTATTTATATGAGTACTAGCTGCGCCCCGCGGTTTCACCCGCATAAGTCTAGATCCCGTAGGAATATCGGGATAAAAAGTATCCTATGTCTTTTCCCGGGACTCAAACTATCTCTATACCAAATTTCATCAAAATCTGTTCAGCGGTTTAGGCGTGAAAAGGTAACATACAGACAGACAGACAGAGTTGCTTTCGAATTTATAATATTATAAGTATGGATAAAAGTTTGGTGGGATTCGCAAAATTAATAAACAAAGCCTCAGTACCAGTAACTTTACACCAAAATTAAAACAAAACAAAATCGCTATCATAACAAACAAGAAAGCTAACGATTTTATTAAATTCCCGTGTACATTACAATAGGTAATGGAAGCCGTCTTACCCGCGGCTCTTGCCTCAAATCCCGGGTATTGCAACCTCCAATTACTTAGGCAAACGCCTCGAGATGCTTAATTACGGCTATCCTTTCGTATTTAAATTCAACTCTGCATTAACGTTGTAGAATATGAAAGCGGAGTGAGAAGGTTGGCGTTCTCTGCCAGTTTGCTTTAATTTTAGTTTCTAAAATTGTTGTTGTTGATTGGCGAGGAAATATTTCATTTTTGTTATGATAAAAGCACATTTCAGGAATATAATTATTGTAGTTTATTGCTAATCAAGAAAGTCGTCTAATTTTGTTACTTAAGTACAGACGCCAGCACATCAAGCTACTACAATCTGTCAAATTTCTTTAATAGTGATTTTCAACTTTATCGCTAAAGTATAAGGTTCAAAGTTTATTGGTAAAAATTTACAGTTTCGGGTAGCTTGATGTGCTGGCGTCTGTACATAGTAGCTTCTGCCCGCGACTTCGTCTGCGACAAATTTTGGTTCCACCGCATCGCATCGCCTGTCCGCGCTATCAATTCATTTTCGCTTAGCGTTATTTCTGACTCATTTTCTATTTTGTCGGCTCCTAAGGGTCACAGCGTGATGTTAAATTGGGTTAAGAAATGCAAAAAGATTTTTTCAAATCCGACCAGTGGTCCCAGAGATTTGCGCGTTCAAACAAACTTCAGCTTTATTATTAGTATAGATATAGATTGCCTTTATTAGCCTGTATCATTCAATCACTATAAAAGAGAGAAATATTTTGAGGGCCATAATTATTGGGAGCAGTGGTGGCCCAGTGGTAACGACCGCGACTTACGAGATATAGGTCGTAGGTTCGAACCCTGACAGGCGCTTTACTTTGTGTAAATTATTTCATCACCACTGCTCTCAAAAACGGTGAAGGAAAACATCGTGAGGAAACCGGCATGTCCAAGAACCAAAAATTCAAAGACATGTGACATCTACCAACCCGCACTGGGCCCGTGTGCGGCCCACTCCCTCTCACAAAGAGGAGGCCTGTGTCCCAGCAGTGGGAACATTATAGGGTGATTATATATTTTTGTATTTTGTATTATCATTAGTGTCTAATATAATTAAGCTGAAACTACCTACTATGATTAAGATATCTTTTACTGTAATTTTAAAGGAACCTCTCACTCCTCCGACTCTTTGAGAAGAACAGACATTTTCTCAGTACCTCATAGACTTGTTTGTTTAGTATAAGAGTATCAGCATATCCGATATCGATGATTCATTCATAAACTCTTGTTTGATTAACGTTTTTAAAGGGATTTTTGAAGTGAAAACTTCTTTAGCGGCGTTGAACACTTTTTGTAATGGGTAAAAAATGTTAAACTCGCGTCAGAGCATCGCGTCAGGACACGTGACCGTCAGGAGAGATTTCCCCCCCCCCCCTCTCTTTCTACGGCGGCGCCAACCGAAGTGAACCAAGTTTAGTGACACACGACAATGGATGGATGGATGGATGGAGTGGAAGTGGAAGTGGAAGTGGTAGTGGAAGTGGAAGTGGAACCGGAAGTCGAAGTCGGAGTCGGAGTCGAAGTCGAAGTCGAAGTCGAAGTCAAAGTCGAAGTCAAAGTCGAAGTCGAAGTCGAAGTCGAAGTCAAAGTCGAAGTCAAAGTCAAAGTCAAAGTCAAAGTCAAAGTCGAAGTCGAAGTCAAAGTCAGTCAAAGGCGAAGTCAAAGTCGAAGTCGAAGTGGAAGTGGAAGTGGACGTGGACACACTGCTGTGTATTCGTAACATTCGTGAATATAAAGTGTTTAAAATATGGAAATTGAACGAAGTGCATCTATTAATAAAAAAAGGGACGCAGAAATAGTGAAAAAAAATGAGTTATTATAACTCATTTTTTTTTTCATAAATCAATTATTAATTGAATTAATATTCAATTAATAATTGATTTATTTCAACGTTAATATTCAAGTTTTCACTTCTGCCGGCACTCCCGGAGTGCAACCCGTCTTTTTTTTTCATTGAGAAGAATAGACATTCCTCTCATCATAGATTTAATTTGTTTGTTTTTAAATCTGAGCATATCGGATGTCGACTATTCAATTTACAAATTTACACTTATTTAGCTAACACGGCCTTACGTTTACTCTGTGGAATGCTCTTCATTAAATACTTACTTAAATATGAGATAGAAGTTTTGAAGTAGCATTGAGGATAAAAAGGCTGAATAACAATTAAGAAACATGACGCTGCTTCAAGTCTGTAAAAAAACCCTACCTAAAAGAAATTACTAAAACCTCTTACATATGAGGAAATATAATGTATCTTAGTCAGACTCAGCTCTTACTTTTACTAACGGTCTCAATATTTTACAACAGACACTAAGGGAAGTAAAGAGGCAGCCCCAATACAAATATAAGTCATAACTTACTGGGGTTACCTCTTACTCTGTTATGCAGTTGTTGAATATATGACAAACATCCCACGGGAATATGCTACCGGAACAAAAAGCTATCTATCTCCTTGCCTTTGATACAAAACCGTTTAGTTGTTTAGGCGTGAAAAAGTAACATACAGAGAGAGTTACTTTTGAATTTATAATATTATTTGTGTGAATAATAAAAACGTTAAGCTTTAGAGAAAAATAAAAGAAGAGAACAGCACACACAGTTTATTCTGCACAAATAAAACGTACCTTAAACAATACCACAGATAATATAATACTCTATGTACTAATACTAAAGTCAAAAGCCCAGTAAAAAAAAAAGATCTTGTTCAGCATCTATTTCATTTATAATACTAGTATTTCTATACCTTTTTCTAAAGAAACTAGCACGTCCTTTAGTGCCAATATTACTATAGGTACCTAAACCATCTGCTAAAGTACTGAGCTTACTTAAATCAAAAGGGGCATCTACATAGCTATATATGTATAGTACTAAGACTAAGATATTTCTTTGTGGGCACGCCACGTCAGCAATACGACTGTATCTTCTTTGGTAATTACTCGGCAACTCGCCCCAGGGATGTCTGTATACAAGGAGGTAGGTCGTAAGAGTTGGATGTGGTATCTGAAACAATGAAAATATTTCCTCGTTGAATATTATGTCTGAAATGTATACAACTAGCTGTGCCCCGCGGTTTCACCCGGGGTAAAAGTATTATTATATAATCCTTTTTTATTGATTCCCTTTACAAATATCCATCCTCCTTTTTACACCCTTAAGGGATAATTTTGGGGATAAAACCTATTCTATATCCCCCGCAACCCCGCAACTCAACCTATCTCCATACCAAATTTCATCTAAATCGGTTCAGCGGTTATTGATTCCCCATAAAAATTTCCATACCCGTTTTCACCCCCTTGAAGGATGATTTCTGGGATAACAACTATCCTATGTCCTTCCCCGGTATGCAATCTATCTCTATAAATCCATTCAGTGGTTTAGATGTGAAAAGGTAATATACAGACAGACAGAGTTAGTATGGATTGGTGCTGGTGCTAATATTAAATTCTGTAGCAATATCAAATCGGAATCTAAAAATGAAGGTTTATGAAAAAGTGAAAATGTTTTTCTTTTTACAAAACTAAATGCTTATTTAGTTAAAGCAAAGTGCTAAACATTAACTGACCGATGACCTTGTGAAGGCCGCAGGAATCCATTGGATGCGGGAAGCACAGAACCGGTTGAGGTGGAGGTGCTTGGGCGAGGCCTATGTCCAGCAGTGGACGTCTATCGGTTGATGATGATGACTAAATTGTTTCTCTGGCAGACATTAAAATAACGTAAAGAAATGGACTTAGGAGTCTGTGATTCTTTGATTAAGAAATTGCCGAGTCTTTTACCGTTATCTCTCGTATCTTTTGGAACTATTTAGAAATAATCATGTGTATGCTCAGTAGGAATCGACTGTCGTTTATGTTTTACAGGTCCGTTATGTCAATTTTATAATCAACTAGCTTTTGCCCGCGACTTCGGTCATGATGGAAACAACAATTATTACTGTTGTTTCCCAGACCCATCCCGTCGTCGCAACGCATCACCTGCCCGCGCTGTCAACTCGTTTGTCGCTTATCGTTGTTTCTGACTTATGTTCTATTGTCTCGGCTCCTAAGGGTCACAGCGTGATGTTAAATTGGGATATCAAATGCAAAAAGAATTTTTCACATCCGACCACAGGTCCCAGATATTAGCGCGTTCAAACAAACTTCAGCTTTATTATTAGTATAGATTATAAGATTGTTTTAGCGTTGATTGTTCTAAGGTATTGTAACGGCCCGTCTTACCAGAGTTAATCTATTCGAAGTGCTATTGGTTCAGGAAGAACTTTACTTGAATAGATTACTTTGTCAAATCATATCTATTGACAATTCATCTGAGCGCTTACTCCAGAAACCGGGCACAAACGGCCTCTAACCGTCGGTGTATAGGTTTAAACCAGCAAGATGTTTTTGCATTCCGAACTTTTTTCTGACAGTAATAAAGTTCTAAATAAATAAACAGATTTTAAACTAAAGGGGCAAGTCCCGTAATTTTAAGAACGTTCACAGTCTAATCTCAGTCTCAATCTTTCAAAAATACCTTTAATTTTAACAAGTTTTTGTCATTGATTGTCGGTGAGATGAGATTGTGATTAGGTTTTGATCGTTTTTAATTACGGTAATTAACCTTCAGTTGTCAATATTGTAGGAATACTGTTCGAAATATAAAAACTGGCCGAATATAATAATAATATTAATTTATCATTCATTCTCTCTTCACAAAGCTAACTTAAAGTTAATGGTACAATGAATGTCTCAGCTATATTCCACCTTTGTGAGAGACTGGTGCCTGATATAGGCTTTTGGGAAAAACCTATGTTACAGGTAACCAGGGCCCTTCCACGGCTAGAATTAGCTTTTACAGAGATACCGTGCACGAATCGAAGTTAAACAATATGCATAACAAAAAATTAAAAAAATAGTTAGCCGAATAGTTGATGGTTGGTTGATTCGTTTTGTACACTGTATACTTTTCGCCTCCATCGTCCTACTGCTGGGCAAAGCTCTCCCCATGACTTCCAGCTCTTTCGATCTAGGGTTAAAGTGGACCACTGGTTGATTTATAATGATACATAAATAGTTTACAGCCAACTATCTACTACTAGTTTCTATATTTATATCTGTAATTTATATGGTGTACATAATAAAAATATTCTATTCTATCGTATCCATATTCCCATTCTTCCTTCTAAGAATATCACGAGTTAATAAAGGCAACTAATGAAGGGTTTTCTTCTTTTAGCCACCGTCTTTACTTTGCGTTCGGATGCAACGCCCAAGGGACTAATGTTGCCAGTAGTTGACTTTGAAGAATTAATACAGCGCTTTTTGTAATGTATTGCCAATTTATAGGTTGAAAGAAGAATGGAGTTTTAATGTGATGTATTTCAAGGAGGTGGGTAGGTAATGGAGATGAATAGTGATGAATTGTGATGGGTCGAGTAATATTATATGAAGGTAGGAGTGGCTCGGATAAAACTAAGAAGATAAGGTCATTCCAGTCCCACAGAGCAGGGTACATTTATGAAAAATAAATTGAAAGAACCCAACGAAAATACATTTTTGTCACGGCCATACGTAGCAAATATGTACGGTTAAAAATTGGTTTCAGCAAAAACTATAGTAAATAAAAGAACTTTCACTAAACTGGAATAGAAGGAGTTACAAAATATACTTACGTTAGAAAGAAAGAAAGAAAAAAGAAAGAAAGAAAAAGAAAGAGAGAAAAAATAAAGAAAGAAAAATTGTTTATTCTGCACAAACAAATCGCGCATTGCAAAAAAAGAATGGCATAAAATATTCACAAAGTAGCCAAAAGCCATGCTCACCTCGAGTGTGTAGGTACTTCTAAATACAGTATTTATTTTACATCATGTTTCAGAAAAAAAAAACATTAGGTACCAACTGGAAATTATAAAAATTCCCTCGAAAAAGGGCAACACTATACATTTTTAATCATGGTAACCTCAAGAAAACGTGGCTCGTAGATCACTGCGTTTCAAGCAAACAGAATTACAAATTCATGAAAATGTTAATAATTTTTACTGAGGTAGGATTTTTTCCTTCACTCCGATAGAAGGGTGGGTTTTATAAGGGAGGTTCCGGGAGGGTGTTTAAGTAGATATTCTGTAATTTGAATCTTAATACAAAAGCCATTATTTATTTTAAGTAGGAAAGGAAATTCGTGATTCTTTTTGCGAAGAATTTGAGATACTGAAGGCAATTGAGCGTTTGATATTAAGTGTGTTAGAAGTTAGGAGGGTACTTGTGTTGAGGAAGTTAGTGTACAGGACAAAGGTTGGAACCTTTGTTTGTACCTTAAGAGTATTTTTTTATTCTTTGTCCAAACTTTGGACGGCTTATCTGCTTTTATAGTATTAAAATGATAGCAGATAGGTTGGACGCGGCTGTATTCAAGCGTTCATCAATCTGCATGTAAGAGGTGCGGGTTGATGAAGCAACATTATTTTTATTTTTGTACCACTTTTATTATTGTACCTACTTACTAACATAGTTTTTAAGTTTTTTTTTGTAACTAACATGATGGGCCCTGGTTGTCTGAAAATAAAATATTTTTTTTATTTATTAAAATTGTTGTGGGCTTACCTTCAAATAATGTTTTGACCAGCTACAGTCAGGCCGCCGAGAGGATGCGTCCCTGACATCTGTCAGAGCGAAAAGTAACTAATAAAGATCAAATTAGAAAAACACAAAGTCATTTTTACGATATTGATGGACTGTATGTAAAAAAGTGTCCTGAAGATACATATTTCAATAAAATTCATTTTTCTTATCGCTTACACTCACGTATGTGCGAACCCCAAGTGATAAATAAGTCCCATCATAACACCCGCCTACTTTATAGTTCGAAGCACGACACTCAAACACGTATCCAGAAAAATGCTTCCACATTTTCTTATACACATAACCGAACCACCAAATTCTTAGACAAACCATACGTATACCAGAATCAATATCCATCTTCCTAAATGTCACGTTCGGCAAACACGAGGCAGCATCTCTAAACGGTCTCGGGGCAAATAAATATTTCAGTGTAGTTTGTATTTACGCGACTCTCGAACAAACAGTCCTCAGAGTCTTCAGATCATGCTGTTATAGTTTTAGAGTGGGATTCTGAAAAGGAGGGTGCTAAATTTCTTATTATGTGTTGGAAATTCCGTGTCCTTTTCCCTTGTTGAAGTACATACCACGGTTAAACGGTGAAGGAAAACATCGTGCGGAAACCGACATAACCTAGAACCAAAAATTCGAAGACATGTGACATCTACCAACCCTCACTGGGCCCGCGAGATAGATTATAGCCCAATTCCTCTCAAAGAGAGGAGGTCGTCCCAGCAGTGGGAACATTATCACTGATTAGGTATTTATGTTATGTAAGTACCTATCAACAGTATTATTGATTAGTTAAAGGTACTTACAACGATAAAAGATGAAACAGCGCTTTTATTTTAAACTCATCACTAATGACGGAACCAATATTTTGCTACAATATAATTTAAATGGGTTGGATCGAGGTGGTTCTAGAAAAGAATGCCTAGAAGGATTTGGGAGAGGCCTTAAAGAAAAGAAAGAAAGAAAAAGTATTTATTGCGACTCGTACAGAAATATCACAAAATAAACTAAACACAGTAAAAAAAATACGTGTGGCACTCGGGGACTGCCGCGGTAAAGCTATTGCATAGCATTTTTTATAAACTTATGCAATTATAATATTTATGCAATCAATTATTTTAGTCTACATGCATACGTCTAGTCGCACGCACACAAACAGCGTGCTGAAGTCTGCCGAACTGAAACGACGTTAGACGATGCACGGCTTTCAACGCCGCACCGCTGTGCCGGTCGGAGTGGGGGGTGTTATGTTTATTTTCGTTACGAAATTTCTTGATTCGGCCGCCGCGCTCAAAGCCCGCGATAAAAGCTATGCAATAGTTTAATAAAAAACCAAATTATATAAAACGACGCACTGACTTTGTTCAGGACAGTGTAGAAAGAGTGCCTATGAAGTGTCTTGCCCGTTCTTCTCAATAGCAATCTAGGTAATACATTTTGCAATGGGCAACTAGCTTCATCTTTCCGACTGACCGACTACTTTGAAAATTCAAAATTGTTTAATTTAAATAAATGCTTTAAGTAATATTAAATGTTAATTTAAATACATGTTGAAGCAAATGTGTCCCTAAAGTATGTTTGGTTTAGAACTGCGTGAAGGTGGATCCGGTCTTCAATTGAAATCATTATTGTTTTCGTTCAAAGAGACATGCTCAAAAGAGTGTGTTGTTATGTTGTTTTTGTACTTCAAGGTAGAAAGTTATTATCTATCATTGAATCTAGTAATAATACCAGTCTATTATTGCATCGTTATACTGCGGTGTATCGCGAGCAGACTGGAATGCTTGTTTGTGAATCGCTGCTGCAAGCTTTCCATATCGGTGTTGAGCTTGTAGCAGGGATTCTCATTAACTCGTTCAATGCCGCCGACACGCGTAGCGTGTTCTTGCGAATTTCTATAACTACGCCTCGAACACGCCAGTCGTGTCCTAAATGTTTCAGTGATATTTTGAAAATTAAGCAAAGTTGCCTTTTGCAATTCTCAGTACATAATCCTCTAGCAATAACCTAAGGATTTTTGAGGTGGCCCCCGGAAAAATCTATTAATTTGTATTTTTTTTTAAAGTGATTATATAATGCCGAGAACCCGCCAGGCGTGTCCGCGTGGCTTTATAGGGCGGCATCGCTATGAACTTCAAAAAAATTATGGTGGCAGTGAACGTGTTAGGTTAAGTTTACAAACATAATTGTTAAGAAGTATTGTTACTAACATATTTGAGTCCATTGTGACTTGTATCACACTAATATTATAAAGGCGAAAGTTTGTGAGTGTGTGTGTGTGTATGTTTATATGTTTGTTACTTCTTCACGCTCAAACCGCTGAACCGATTTAGATGAAATTTGGTATACCTAGAGATAGTTTGAGTTCCGGAAAAGGACATAGGATAGTTTTTATCCCGATATTCCCACGGGATCGAGACTTATGCGGGTGAAACCGCGGGCGCAGCTAGTATGTAATATATTAATACAGCTAGTTAAATTAAATAAATTGTCCGTCTGCAAGGAAAACGCCTCTTCTCATTTAGAGAAGGCTCACGCATTGATCTACACGATTTTTGAAGTGAAAACTTCTTTAGGCGCGTTGAGCATTTTTTGAGATGGGAAAAAACCATTGAATTCGCGCCACTGTTACCGTAACCGACACCGCTTCGGATGTGTTCGACTGTCCTCGGGATGTACTCGGTTTCAATGTATATCCGATCAGTGAGTGATGGCAAAGTATTCTGTTTGTGTTTTGTTTTCACTTCTGTCGGCACTCCCGGAGTGCCATTCTTTTTAATTTCAAATAAGTAATCTTTTAACATTCATTTTTCTTCTTCCACAGTAATAGAAACCGGGGACGAGCCAGCAGCATGCAACGGGAGAAGGACCCTAGTCCTGGCCAACCACCAGAGCACAGCAGACGTGCCCATGCTGATGGCAGCCTGGAACCCCAGGGCTGGCGTCCTACCCAACCTCATGTGGATCATGGACAGGGTGTTCAAGTTCACCAACTTTGGCATCGTCAGCGTCTTGCATGAAGACTTCTTTATACAAGCGGTAAGTGGCTTTATGTTGTTTTAGGTTAGGTTTTTGAAGTGAAAACTTCTTTAGGCGTTTTTTGAGATGGGGAAAAACCATTGAACTCGCGCCACTGTTACCGTAATCGACACCGCTTCGGATGTGTCCGGCTGTCCTAGGGATGTACTCGGTTATAATGTATATCCGATATATCAGTGAGTGATGGCAAAGTATTCTGTTTGTGTTTTGTTTTCACTTCTGTCGGCACTCCCGGAGTGTCACTGTTTTTTTTTTTATGCGTTATGATTTCCTGACAGGGTTTTACGTTTTCTGTATTAGGATTCGGGATAAGTATTGGTTATTAGTGTTATGTGATGATTATGAAATATTTTAAATTTTTTATATTAAACCAAATATGCATATGCTGTTACTTTGCCCATCTACAAATCATTATACTTACCATATCTTACTCGTACATGTTTTAATTTACCTAACTAACTTAATCACCAAAACAAAAGGATATTTAGACGTCAAAGTACTCGTCCGCATCGCTGTCATCCGGAAACGTTCCCAGAAGACCTTACCATATTATTATTCCACACATTAAAATTCACAGGATATTGAAAGTGAGCAAAGTTCAATACCTAATTGCTGAAGTATTGTATAATTTACCACCCCTAAAAACCAGACCATTTCACTTAAGAAACAAGAAAACAATGATTACACCATAAAACTGAAACATGAAACAATCTTTATTACACACTTACGTCTAACTGATCCATCAAAATAACTAATTTATGGTCTTTCTCTTTATTGACGTATACAACAAAATCACCAGGCCAGGTGTCCCCGTAAAACTAAACTTTACATCCAATCGTAAAGTCTAATCGTTTGACCTACTTTCCTAACCAGGTCGAGCTGTCAAAGACCAATATAACCTTAATTGTCCTGCACTATAAATTAGTATGGGTCGTCAATCTTGATCGTTTTATCAGTGTACTATTTGTTTTTCCTGTGTCATCCATCCTGAGTTAGCACGCATGGTACCAGGACACTAAAAAAAAATTCTTTATTTAATTTTGTAAAACATGAAACGTTTATTTTCTCTTGACTGTACTTACCTGTCACCCCACTATTCTTTAATCGCTAGTGGTTATCGCTAGTTATTTCCGCTTGTGTTTTAGTTTTTTTAATACACACTAATTACCCACTAATAAGTAATGACTGTGTATCGACAAAACTAAAACACTAGCGGAATGTTGCACACTTGTACTGTAAGCAATTAGGAAGAAGAGTGGGCGCGCGTCTTCGTGGATGGTGCTATCTGTACCAGCATCGAGGAACAATGCCCTTTGATCAGGTGTTATGGTTTTATTCACTCCAGAACCATAAATATTGAATTATATAATTGCCTCTCATCAACGCTTTCATCTATTTAAACAGCTTCAAAAGTGTCTGTTAGAGTATCCTCTCAAATTCCTCTCGCCATCAATTAGGGGGCGCTAATAACCCATCGATAATTAGCTCATCCGGGATCGGGTTCCCACGATACACAAATATCCCGAGATAGAGGTGCCATGTGTCCCGGGGTTGGAGCGCTTTAAGGCGTGTAGTGATGCCCCTTTGACTTGGACGTCAGAAATCGGTTTTCCGGGATGATGCGCTTCGGTTTCTGTATCCCTTTTGTCATAGCAAGGTTGACTGATGGAGGACTACGCTTAGGGTAGCTAAAACCGTGTGAAATTTTTTCGCTTGCGGCAGTAACTTAGAACGAATGTATAGTCAACAAAAGAGATAAGTACTTATGCAGCATCGTCGGATATAGTTGAAGTTTAGTAAGAAACCGATGAATGTTCTTGAATGAAATTTAATTTTATTAATAGAAAACAAACAGCTTATTTATCAAATTAAATTTCAGTCGACAACATCCATCGGTTTCTTACTAAACTTCAACTATATCCGACGATCCTGCATACTTATCTCTTTTGTTGACTGTACCAGAAGGCCAATTATCGTACTTACCAAACGTTCAAATGCAAGTCGCAATCTCATCTCAGGGACAATCAATGTCAGCTTGTAAAAAATGAAGTGAAATTGATTGTAATATTTTTGACAGATTGAGACCGAGATTAAAATGCGAACGTTCTGAAAAATACGGAAATTTGCCCTCTCATAATTAATTCAGTTTAATAAGGCCATTGCCATGTTTTTGAAGTAGGAAGTTGTTTGCTAAACCTGCGGGGGAATTGCGTAACACATTATCAATCGGAATCAGTTTCATTTTGACAGTTCAACAACATTCATTGCGTTATTTACGTGTTGATCGGACAAATTTTTCGAACTTATGAAGCAATGGATTAGCAATTTTTTACTCCAAATGAAGATAATTGGTATTGACCTTGAAATAATTTAGCTTAGTACATCAATGTTTTTGGTTATCAATATTTCGAAAAGCAGTGCTGGCCCAGTGGTAACGGCCGTGACTTACGATTTCTAGGTCGTGGGTTCGAATCCAACTTCTTCATCACTGCTCTCATAACCGTGAAGGAAAACATCGTGAGGAAACCGGCATGCCTTAGAACCAATAAAAACTTTTTAACAAAAATACAACCGACTTCCAAAAGAAACACTACAAAGTGAAAAATAACTTTAATTTCGGAAGTCGGTGTCTTTGGTTTTGTATTTACGTTTTTTGCCACCGACTTCCGAAATTAAAGTTATGTTTCACTTTGTAGAGTTTCTTTTGGAAGTCTGTTGTATTTTTGTTAAAAAGTTTTTATTTCACGATTTTTAGTGGGTCTGCTTATAATTTATGTAAGTTACAATAGCCAGTGTCAACATGCTCATCGCCTTTTACAAAATATTGTTTTTCCCGATGCAGGGAAGTTAATTGTTGAGGAGTTCTCCTGGTCCACCATCAGCTCCATATTACCATTCACATCGTGACGAGCATAAGTTGCTTAGCAACCATATTAAAGTAATCGAATCGCAACCCGTGAAATACTTAGATATTATTGAGTAGTTCCGGTGTCCATCTGTGGTCTTCATCATCAGTTCCACTTCACCAAATGGTGCTTTCCGAGAGCAAATGCACGAGTTACTATAAAAAATACCCAAATCGCTATAGGTGTGCTTATAATATTTGAAGAGTTTCTTCGATTTCCCCAGGATCCAATCATCAGATCCTGACTTGGTGACTATGGGACCACTTCAGAAGTATCTCCTTTCGAACAAAAAAATAATTTTGAAAATCGGTCCACAATTGACGGAGTAATCGCGTAACAAACATACAAAAAAAACGTACCGTCGAATTGAGAACCTCCTCCTTTTTTTGAAGTCGGTTAAAAATTCGAAGACGTGCCATCCACCAACCCGTAGCGGGCCTCAGAGGGAAGAGGCCTGTGTCTCAGCAATGGGAACATTATAGGCTGCTTATATCTATATATATAAAAATGAAACCCGTTTTCCGTTGTCACGACATAACATGAAAACGGCTGGACCGATTTCGATGAAATTTGGTATAGAGATAGTTTGAGTCCCGGGAAAGGACATAGGATAGTTTTTATCCCGATATTCCCACGGGATCGACATTTACGCGGGTGAAACCGCGGGGCGCAGCTAGTATATATATAAAATTCAAAGTCTTGACTGAATGATATATCAACGCACAGCCTAAACCGCTGGTCCTAGAGACATGAAAATTGGGGTATTCTTTGTGAAGAGTTAGTATCCACTAAGAAAGGGTTTTTCGAAATTCCACCCCTAAGAGGGTGAATGGGGGGAGGGTGAAATTTCACGCAGACGAAGTCGCGGGCAGAAGCTAGTGCATCAATATTTCATGAAGGCTCGATCAAGTAAACGCTTTCAACAATAACAAATTACTATTCACCGACCGAACCACTTACATACACCAACATGCTATAGCCAACAATTACTTAAAGGCCTGTTGGTTGATCGTTATCGCATTAAAAGCATACATTCCATTTCGTCTCGCGCTTCCATTAAACACTATTGAAGAAGAACAGTTTAATGTAGCACTTTCTTGATAGCTTACAGGGCTGTGTTATCAAATGGATCCATGATCATCTTGTTTGATTGGGTTAGGGCAACGGTATATGAGAGGTGAGATATATTCGACGTCAAACTTCAAAATATTTGTTGGAGTGGTCTCTACAGGGTGAAATTGAATTCATGGGCATCCTTTTAAGGGGTCATTGTAATCATCATTTTGAACTACTTCTACTATGGGACCAAACCTGCAATCGTGAAAAAAAATCAGCTCTTCCCTAAATTTTGACGAGTTATGTGTGAACATAAATGGAAGTAACAGCTGATTTTTTTTCGCGATTTTCGGTTTAGAGCCATAGTAAAAGTTGTTCATAATGATGATTACAATGACCCCTTAAAAGGATGCCCATGAATTCAATTTCATCCTGTATATTCCACCTCAAACTTCAAAATTATTTGTTGCAGTGGTCTCTAAATTCGAACATACAAATATTTTGACTGGTTGTTTGGAGATTTGTTTTCTTCTGTGGCAATCCGCGATCAGTTTTAAACTTTTAGCGGATGAGTTGGGGCTAAAAATTGGCGGAGTGTGACTCCAGCGAGCCATCTACTCCGTATTCGTGCTTAGGTCCACACAGGCTTAGGTGGACTCATGTCACAATGTCTTTCCTTATAACTTCTTGTTTTCATTGCGGCAGCCGGATCGTTAGGTGACTTTCCAGTCTTGGACGTTTGGACTGGAGGTGAATTCCTTTTCAGACCAGCGATATAACGTAATCATGCCATGCTCCATCATCTGCCTAGCCTTTTCCCAACTATGTTGGGGTCGGCTTCCAGTCTAACCGGATGCAGCTGGGTTTGGAAAACGTATTAAGTATATTAGATACAGACTTGGTGTCTTGAGTAACCTCGACATTCACATATCACTGATTTATCAGCTTATAAGAGTAGATATGTAGTTTGGACAATTTTAATTATGGTGAAAATACTTTATCGATTCTTGCAGCTTGTGTTAAATCGGGTTTATATAATTATTCTTCTTGTTAACGCATCGATGACAATCTACGATATACACTGTGTTCCGGACGATATACATAAACAACGACCAGATGTTCAGACCATGGAAATTAGCATTTTTCATTATGGACACATTAATGAATTCTTATTTTTTGTTAATTTTCATACAAACTAAATATCTTGATGTAAATCACCCGCCTCGGCCGCCTCTTTATCCGAATTGGAAACGACGTATTTTCATTAATAAGATTTGGCGGACTGAAACTTGTTAAAACTAAGTTAAGACCCTTTCTTACTGCATAGCTCAATTAAATTTTACTAAATTAAATTACAAATATCTTTGTAACGAAGCCTTTTTAAGTACTACTTCCTTTGTTAGATTTAATTCGTAAGAGCTATAAAAGCGTTTGACAAAGTTTATGGATAACGGGAAGAACACGGTGTATAGAGTCAATCCAGAATTTGGATATCCTGACGGGGTTGCGGGATTGTCCGAAAGGGTTACCGCTACCCCGGAACACAAAGGGCTAAGGAAGGAACACGCGTGGGTTTTAGTCAGTAAGAGTCTGACACTCCCTTCCGCTCCACCTAGAGCATGAGGTGTCATTGGAAGATTTCCCAACCACAAAAAAAAAAAAGAATTTGGATACGTGGTTGGCACTGTATTATGTGTATTACTCTCAATACGCTGCATCCGGTAAGACTGGAAACTGACCCCAACATAGTTGGGGAAAAAAAGGCTTGTCAGATTGATTGATTTTCCATACTATTTTTAACCGACGAAAAAAAACGGAGGAGGTTCTCAATTCGACGCGTATATTTTTTTTTTTTTTTTTTTTTTTTTTTTTTTTTTTTTTTTTTTTTTTTTTTTTATGTATGATCACGCATAACTTTTTACAGAGCAGTCCGATTTTGATAATTCTTTTTTTATTAGAAAGGGTATACCCTGAAGTTGGTCCCATATAAATTTGGAAAAAAAATTCCAACCCTAAGGGTTAGAAAACAGGGGATGATTGATTGTTCACTCACTGATTGTAATGTATGACCACGCTTAACTTTTTACAGAGTAGTCTGATTTAGATCATTCTTCTTTTGTTGGATAGGACGTACTTCGAAGTTGGTCCCATGTAAATTTGGAAAAAAAAAACCTACCCTAAGGGTGGGAAAATAGGGGTGACTTATTGTTCATTCACAGATTTTAATGCGGAGCTGTGTATTACAATTAAAATAAAAGGTCTATCTATGTTGGTATATAAAGCCTGTTTTTTTTTAAGTATTACATTATATTATTTAGTATTATATTACACAAAAAATAATAGTTAAAGTAGGATTATATAACAGTTAATGTCTAAAGTAAGGTAAGTATTTTAAAAGTAATCAAACATTAAGCATGTAGTAATTAGTAAATTATAGCCTCAAAAAATTATAAAATAAAAACTTTTTAACAAAAAATTAAACCTCCGAAAAAACTGAAAAGCAAAAAATAATAAACTTTTTTTATTTAACCTTAATAAATAAGTTCTTAAACTAATGCAAGTATACCTAAGTAATTTTGAGTCGGCGCCAAACAATCAATGAACAAAGATTACTAAATTACCTTAAATTTAAAGAAATAAGCAACGTGAAATCTATAGCGATAAACATTAACATTTCAAACAAAAAATGCGCTCTCCGCACGACCACTCGCAACGAATTAATTTGCTTGTTTGGCGCCGACTCTAAATTACTTAGGTATACTTGCATTAGTTTAAGAACTTATTTATTAAGGTTAAATAAAAAAAGTTTATTATTTTTTGCTTTTCAGTTTTTTCGGAGGTTTAATTTTTTGTTAAAAAGTTTTTATATTATACCTATTTACTAGTAAGATCAAAAAACATTTGCATTTAGACTTACTTTAAAATAGAGGGGCTTGTGGCTAAGTAATAATAGCCACACGGTTCGATCGATCAGGTTAAGCTACGCTTGCCGCGGTTGGTCCGTGGATGGGTGACCATCTTTACATACCAAGACCCCTCCGTGCCTCGGAAAGCACGTTAAATATTGGTCCCGGCTGTCATTCGTGGATCTTTGACAGTCGTTACGGGTCGTCAGAAGCCCGAAAGTCCGACAACCAGTCTTACCAAGGGGTTTCGCATTACGCAATAACTGGGTTGTGGAGGTCAGATAGGCAGTAGCTCCATGTAAAATATTGGTACTCAGCTGCATTCGGTTAGACTGGAAGCCGATCCCAACATATTTGGGAAAAGGCTAGGCAGATGCTAGAAGGCTAGGCTTACTTTAATATACGAGTAGCACAAAACTCAACATAATTCATCCAATCAATGTTGATTGAATTTAATCCAGTATACAGATGAGTTTTACAGATTAATACCATACAGATCATTTCTGATGGTTACTGCGTTCATAATTATGGATTTTGATTATGTATAACAAGATTATATTGGATTATTATAGTTCCGTTACGGTTATGGGAGTAGACGTCACGTTCTGTTAAATTGAAATGTAATTACTGATCTAGGTAAGTTTTTCTCAAGCAGTTTGATTGGTATGTAGGGTGAAGAGGTACAGTCAACAGCAAAAGTCGAAGTGATTCAAAAGTATGTGATTGTAAATTATACCAAACATTTACTACTAGGTAGTACAGCTGCCATATATTCGTGATCAGTTTTGACTCAAAAAGTTATAAACTCAATTCATCATTTACTTTTGCTGTTGACTGTACGACGTGCTAATCAAAATGCGTTTAAGTACACGTACCGATGTAGTTTGCTATAAGTGGTTCTCATTCTCTAAATTATGTAGTCGACGATTTTGGTGCACGGTAAAACTCAAATCCCTCTTATTACAAAACAAGGTGTTTCTTTAGATCAGGCTTAAACCACCGAGCCAGTTATTGAATTAAGAACCTAACTGTTATAGAAATGCAGTTCTTTCTACAAAAATGATTGCTTAGTTCGGTGCTAAGTTGTCATTTTAGTATTAACAACTTTGCCTAAATCGAAATAAAGTTCGAAATACAAATACTGGTTCAAAGGTTCAGGCTAGAACTAAAGTCAGACTTCGTTTTGTAATAAGTCGGTTTAAGTTTATGTTGGCATCAACTTAAATGTATAAAATACAGGGTGAAATTGAACACATGCGACAAATCGAAATGGGAGATTATACTCATCATTATGAACAACTTTTACTATGAGACCAAACCTGAAATCGCGAAAAAAAAATCAGCTGTTCCCTACATTTATGTTCGCATAACTCGCCAAAATGTAGGGAACAGCTGATTTTTTTTTCGCGATTTCAGGTTTGGTCTCATAGTAAAAGTTGTTCATAATGATGAGTATAATCTCCCATTTCGATTTGTCGCATGTGTTCAATTTCACCCTGTATATGTAAAAAAATATATATTACAACATACGTGCTACATAATTATTAAATCCCCAACATCAACCTATAGCAGGCGACATTCCCGTTGTACAGACGCCAGCACATCAACCTACTCGAAACTGTCAAATTTTCCCAATCAACTTTGAACCTTATGCTTTAGCGATAAAGTTGAAAATCTATCAAAGAAATTTGACAGATTGTAGTAGCTTGATGTGCTGGCGTCTGTACATTGTGGTGAGCTTCTATAATCCGATGAAAACAAATGATTATGCTTTTAATAGTGCTGTCTACGTAATTTTATACCTATTTAAAAACGTTGTGTAGTATTCTCTGTTCATGTATAGCAAGCATGTTGAGCTTAGTGCTCAACTCGGTACGTTTTGCCAAAAGCAGCTCAAGTTGCATTGTTCTTCTTATTATGTGCGAATCTTGGCTACGCTTACCATTCAATGCTTAACGTTTTGATTAAGCATGTAGGTATAAGGGAAAATACACACTGATTGCTTGCGAAACTTTAATTAAAATAAGTATAAAATAATGGTGGAGGCATCATTTATTTCAACCTATAAAAGTAATGAGAGGTGGGTGCAATAATTCATACATATTTTTACCCGACTGCGTCCCAGCTAAGACAGGGTTATGTTTTTCACGTGTATCTATGTATGCGGTCTATCTTTGTATGCGGAAATCTATATACGCTCGAAGAATTCTAACGGCTGGATGGATTTTTATTCATGCGGTGTTCATCGACTCGTCTAGCTCCGGTCTGTCCCACTAATCCCATTGACCCAGTCCCATAATAGGAAAAGTGTCCCACTAGTCCCATGGGACAACTGATGCTAAAGCTCGTGGGATGGTTTAAGAGCGTAGATATTAAAACTAAAAATAAGTGAGAAAAGTGGAATAATCAAATATGAAAAGGGGACTTTCTGGATACTTTTTACATTAGAGTCCAGTTTTGCCCCCTGAGGCAGATTCTCTCAGGGGGAAAAGTGGAATAAGCCGTTATAAGCTAGTTTTTGTTTTTATTATAAAACGAAAATGGTGAATTTTAGACGTCAATAAGTCTGAATAAAAAGAGATTAGCGTTGCGTCTTTCATTGCAGGTACTAATATCGAGGCATAGAGATTAAAAAATCACTAAATTGAACGATTCCTTTTTCTCAACCACATTTCAGTCAACCATATGGCGAATAAATAATGACAGTACATATTTAATTAATGCAAATATCACAGCACATGTCACAAACACATGATTAACTGCGGATAAACAGCGGCTATTTACAGCGGAATACAGCGCTGGATATTAGCGGGACAGTTTAGTCAGCGCTTTATTTATGAGTCGGACACAATTTGCCCACAATTGGCCGTTACAGTGACGTGATTCACTAACTAACACCAAGTGGGGGATGTAATGCGGTTTTGGAAGCTGGGACGGATGCGATACGATTTTCATTAATATAGAATGGGTTATCATACTGCATTCTCGTTGTTTGTGTGGGATAGACAACTCAATGAACAAGATATACAGGTCATGGCTGCTCCCTTGTCTAGCACAGCCAAAAAATTATATGAAATTGTACACCTAGGTATTAAGCGTAGATAGTAAACATAGAATACCCCTGTGAGGGTGGCATATATGGTTATATTGATCAAACCCTCTATAAATAAATAAAGACTAAAAAAAAAACATACAGGGTGAAATTAAAAACATGCGACAAATAGAAATGCGAGATTGTACTCATCATTATGAACAACTTTTACTATGGGACCAAACCTATCGCGAAAAAAAAAATTAGCTGTTCCCTACATTTTGACGAGTTAATACGAACATAAATGTAGGGAATGTTAATCCTGTCCAAACTTGTACTGGCAGTACCGAACACAACAAAAAAAGAATTAAGTATCCAATTAACAAATCAAATCATTTATTTTTAGCCAACATGGGTAGGGGTATAGATGTTATACATGTTTTGGTAATGTTCTCCATGCTCTGCCGTCACTTGGGCATGCAAAATTTACACATACATTGTATTATTAAAATACCATGCTTAATAACAATAAATATTACAAAATTATTAAATTGGAAAATCATTGTAACCATTTTATTTTTTTATTTTTCAATGTCAAGGAGTATCCAGTAGTCAATAACTTTTTTTTAACAATATAATTTGGTGCAATCAAACGGAAGTTATGCGTCGGAGACTTTGTTTTATACTACGTAAGGATAATCATTGATTTAACCCTCCAAGTTCATATAACCTTATTGAATATTTCATGAAATATCAATGAACAGGGTGTGCCAGGTCGTGGTGGGGTGGGGAGGGGCCCGTGGCTAAATAATAACAGCGGCACAGGTCGATCGATCAGGTTAAACTATGCTTGCCGCGGTTGGTGTGTGGATGGGGTACCATCTTTACATAGTGCCGTGCCTGGGAAACCACATGAAGCCGTTGGTCCCGGCTGTCATTCGCGGATCTTTGACAGTCGTTACGGGTTGTCACAAGCACGAAAGTCTGACAACCAGTCTTACCAAGAGGTATCGTATTACGCAGTAACTGGACTGTGGAGGTCAGATAGGCAGTCGCTCCATGTAAAATACTGGTATTCAGCTGCATACGGTTAGACTGGAAGCCGAGCCCAACATAGTTGGGAAAATTCTAGGCAGATGATGATGATAAAGCAATCACACTTCACACTAATATTATAAAGGCGAAAGTTTGTGAGTATGTGTGTTTATATGTTTGTTACTTCTTCAGCCTCAAACGGCTGGACCAATTTTGATAAAATTTTGTATGGAGGTAGCTGACACCCTGGATTACCATATAGGCTACTTTTTATCCCGATATTCTCACGGGATCGACATTTACGCGGGTGAAACCGCCGGGCGCAGCTAGTAGGCTTATAACATCTATATTTCAGGGGATACCCTAACACTTCCCTTAAAAACTATTGATTGGCGCCTCTTTTAAGCTAAAAATGATAAATCATGCAGAGAAGTGTCATCATTATAGACACCATCATAAGTCACAAAAACCTTTCTCTCTCACTTAACCAAAGATCCCAATCCATCCACACATTCCCATACATGTCCCACGTAATCCAACCGTCACGATTCCGACACGACAAAAAATCGTCACGTCTAAATACACATCGCAATCATTCATTGTCTTGAAGCTGTCTTTGTTGTCTCGTAGCTACATTTGTCTCTAAATGTTTTAATGCTTTTAACTAACATTTACATCATAAAGTATTGTACCTATGTACTCTGTGACATATTAACATATTTCGTTCTGCTTTTGTTTTTGGTGATATATTTCCAGAATTACTGCTCTGATATACTCGAGAGCCGTGTTTTCGCTGAGTAATGTTATTTAGTGCTTGCTACAAAGAGAATTGTGTATCTTTTTTGGATGTTGCGCTAGTTTTATCCTATTATGATGTTTGTGTGTCTGCAGTAACTATTTATGTGCCGTTCATTTCCTTTGACCTTATTTTTATATGCATATAAGAGCAAACTTTCTTTTTTTCTTTTGGCAATCCTAGTAATTAAGTTTCGATTCAATCATGAACCACACAGGTTGGTAGGGACATCGACGAGCAACCTGGTGCCATGGATTCAGTACATAATTCTGAACCGGTAAAATTTCAACAACCTCCAGCATTGAAATATTTAGTCGGTAATAAAAAAAGACGGGTTGCACTCCGGGAGTGCCGGCAGAAGTGAAAACTTGAATATTAACGTTGAAATAAATCAGTTGTGAATTGAATTAATATAACTAATTTTTTTTCACTATTTCTGCGTCACTTTTTTCATTAATCGATGCACTTGTTCAATTTCCATATTTTAAACACTTTATATACACGAATTTTACGAATACACAGCAGTGTGGCTACTACACAGACGGTCGAGCCATCAGCTGTCCATCCATCCATCCACATCCACGTCCACCATCACCGTCATCGTCACCGTCACCGTCCCCGTCCCCGACACCGTCACCGTCACCGTCACCGTCACCGTCACCGTTACCGGCACCGTCACCGTCACCGTCACCGTAACTGTCACCGTCACCGTCAGCGTCAGCGTCACCGTCACCGTCACCGTCTCCGTCACCGTCACCGTCCCCGACACCGTCACCGTCACCGTCACCGTCACCGTTACCGTCATCACCGTCACACCGTCACCGTCACCGGCACCGTCACCGTCACCGTCACCGTCCGTCCGTCCGTCCGTCCGTCCGTCCATCCGTCCATCCATCCATCCATCCATTATCGTGTCTCACTAGTTTCACTTCGGTTGGCGCCGCCGTAGAAAGAGGGGGGGGGGGGAATCTCTCCTGACGGTCACGTGTCCTGACGCGAGTTTAACATTTTTTCCCCATTACAAAAAGTGTGCAACGCCGCTAAAGAAGTTTTCACTTCAAAAAAATCGCTGCCTCGTAGTTTCGGGACTTTTGATTTTTTGATAACTGACGGAAATTTTCTAGGCTAGAACATTTATATACAGGGTTATTGGAAAAACACCAACAACCTCTCAGGTTTGGTCCCATAGTAAAAGTTGTTCATAATGATGAGTACAATGACCTCTTAAGGGGTTGTTGGTGTTTTTCCAATAACCCTGTTATATTACACTAGTTTACATGGGTTTTGTCCTTGAAATAAATTGTGTTTTTTCTTATCATTTGAGATGTACTGAGTTTAAAAAAAAATAGGAAAAAAATTTAATACGTCACGTTTCCAAACTATTTATTATTTTTGATTTACAAAAATATGCCTACAGAAATAATAAAAAAAATTAAAAATGAATTGCCTTAGCTTTTTTCTTGTATTTATTTGTGTCTGTGTCTCTTATAACAGACCAACAGTAATCACCTAACATGGCTTGGTCCCAGTATCCTTTATAATTTTGTTCAAAAAATTTCAAATCCTGATGAAAACGCTCTCCATGTTCGTCGCTGAATTCTCCGAAGTTTTCAGGGAAGAAATCGAGGTGCGAATGAAGAAAATGAATTTTTAGAGAGATGTTGACACCCATTCGTTGAAAATTGTGTAATAAATCAGCAATTAAATTTAAATAACAAAAATATGCTTCTTTCAGAGATTCTGTTATGGGATATCCTTTGTTATATATAATAAATTCACCACAAACGTAACAAAATCGGTCGGGATGTACTTTACACAACCTTTTTGATATTTTAAAAACAATATTTATTCAACTGAACACTACAATGCAACAAAATTTTAGAATGAATTCAGAACCAACTTGTGGGTAGGCTTAAAATAAAGTGTGTAGATAACTTGATTCTTTGACGTCATAAGAATAAAACAAATATATGTTTGCGTTTAGTTATTGTCACTAAATAACACGATATGAAATTCACTGGAAGGACATGAAATTTATTATATTTTGTAAACTAGTGTTATGTTTATTTCCTTCAAAGAAACTATCTAGTCTCAGTAGTTCCTTCAGCTTTTGCAAAGGAACTACTGATCAAAAAGTTCTCAGTAGTTCCTTCAGCTTTTGCAAAGGAACTACTGATCCAAAAATTCTCAGTAGTTCCTTCAAAGGAACTACGCGAAGGAACTAATGAGCATAAACGTATAATTCGTTTAATAGAGGTCAAGAATTATGTGCTGAATTCATGGTAACAGTTAATGCGTCGATGTCTCTGCCAATATAGAAATAAATCGAGTCTCACTTCTAAATTAAAATTTTAACAGCAAGAAAAAAAAATCATATTGGTCTTCAATTTAGATTATAACATGGTAAAGATCTTCACAACATATTAAATCTGTTTCACTTTACACCGCTCAAAGATATATATTAACACCACATCATATACATCATATTTTAACACAGAACCTTTCACTCACCCCAACAGAACAAAAATCCCGTCATCTGGCGAATTTCACGAAATTCTCTCAAAAACGTACCGAAACCTCAAACATTAAGATTTACATTTTCGCAGTTAATTATTCAAGGAGGGTTTAAAACGCGGCTGCACTCACCCTCTCTTAATCCGCTGAGATTACAGCAGACCTTAGTGACAAACATTCAGCTCGCGTACGTGAATGATTTCTGTAAAGAGCTTGTGTGAAATTGCTTTATTTAAAGGGAGCTTCGTATAGTATTGATTCTTTGCTTTTATAAGAGAGGTGTTTTTTTTTAATTTATTTATGTTAGTATACTTACTGTCTTCATGTAGTATTTTTGCATTGTAGATCGTCATTATCATTCTCTTCTCTCTCTCTTGTTGATCGTCATCATCAACATGTCTTTTCCTTCCATGCTTGTCTATTAGTCGTCATTTCAGCAGTCACCCCCTTTCCAGCCTTATCATCTTTCACATAGTCCTACCATCGTTTCTTTGGTCTCCTTCCTTTACTCTTATAGCCATCGAAATTCATACTCGTATACTTACTGTCTTCAAGTAGCATTTTTGCATTGTAAATCCTAGCATGTTTTTATTTTGTCGAAATTAAAATCTCTAGTTCGGCTAACATATTGGCCCTCCATCATCGCCCTAGTGATGAAGGTGTTCGTAGGGGTCAGCCACCACCTCCCCTTTCTTCTTCCTTACAATATGAGTGTAGCAGTGTTTGATTTTATTTAACCCTTGCAGCGAATTTATATGGTCTTTACGAATTAAACCCCCCCTTCTTAATCCGCTGAGATTACAGCTGACCTTGGTGGCAAACATTCAGCTGGCGTACGCGAATGATTTCGGTAAAGAGCTTGTTTGAAACTGCGTTATTTAAAAACTTTTTAAGAAAAAAAAAACGACTTCCAAAAAACACTACAAAGTGAAAAATAACTAATTTTGGAAGTCGGTGTCTTTGGATCTGTATTTTAGTTTTTTGCCACCGACTTCCGAAATTAAAGTTATTTTTCACTTTGTAGTGTTTTTTTGGATGTCGGTTTTTTTTTTCTTAAAAAGTTTTTATTTCACGCTTTTTAGTGGGTCTGCTTATAATTTATCTAAGTTACAATAGCCTAGTGATCTTCGCCTTTTACAAACAAAATATTGCTTTTCCCGATGCAGGGAAGTTAATTGTTGAGGAGTTCTCCAGGTCCACCATCAGCTCCATATCACCATTCACATTGTGACGAGCATGAATTGCTTAGCAACCATATTAAAGTAATCGAATCGCAACCCGTGAAATACTTAGATATTATTGAGTAGTTCCGGTGGCCATCTGTGGTCTTCATCATCAGTTCCACTTCACCAAATGGTGCTTTCCGAGAGCAAGTGCACGAGTTACTATAAAAAATACCCAAATCGCTATAGGTGTGCCTATAATATTTGAAGAGTTCCTTCGATTTCTCCAGGATCCCATCATCAAATCCTGACCTGATGTTTTTAGACTAGAAGTTGATAATCCTGGCTGCAGCATCAGGCCAGACTTATCTCAACATTGCATTGAACTTAAAATTTAGTCCTGTTTAAAATGAGCCCAAACACGACTACGGTGCTGTTATTTCAAGGTTTGTACTTTTTCTGATGCTCCTGGCTTCAGCATCAGGTCTCTATGTACTTCGGCGTTCCTCATTAACAGTACGTTTATCCACACATCGAGCCCTTTTCAATGAGCCTAAACACGATATATCTGCTGTTAGTTGTCGAGGAGTTAGGTACTCTGCAGACTATCCTGACTGCAGCATCAGGTCATGACTTGATGATCACGAGACCAAATGTGACAAATGCCCTATCAAACATCAAAACAATCTACTAAAACAGTACTTGCCTGTTTGAGTAACTTCTTACTGTTAAGGAGTTGTACCTTCCATCATCAGCTTAGCTACCTGAGATGGTGACAACCATACGCAAATAAACAAGATACTTCATAAAATATGCGAAAAACAATAAGTGAGCCTATAAAATTTGAGGGTTGCCCTCGATTTCTCTAAGATCCCATCATCAGATACTAACTTGGTGACAATGGGACCACCTCAGAACTATCTACTTTCGAACAAAAAAAAATATTTGAAAATCCATCTACAATTGGCGGAGTATTCGATGAACAAACATACAAAATAATAATAAAAATAATAAAGAACATACAAACAGCCGAACATAGTACCTCCTCCTTTTTGTGAAGTCGGTAAAATGGAGCTTCGTATAGTATTCATTCTTTGCTTTTGTAAAAATGGTATTTTTCTTGACCAGAATACCGCAAATTTCTGTGAAATCCTGTTTTTAATACAATTTCTTTGGCAATTTTATAAAATGAAATTAATTTGTGATATTGTCAAAGAAAAATTTCGCTTTCCATCAGGCGTGGGGTCAAGAGCGGGCCCATTTAGCAACAAAAGAAAAATGTTTACCAACAACACCCATCTGTCAATGTCTCTCAGGCGCCAAAAGATCCTTGTAGCACTCTTTGTATACGAAGAATTACTGTGTTGAAGTAGCATTTTTGCTTTAGAAATTAAAGAAACATGTGAGAACATTCATCTATGTCGCCGCAACTCCAGGTCCAAAAGTGAATGAATAAAAGTGTGAATAAAAGTTATGTCCAAGCACGTATTTTGCGTACCGTTTCCGTTCATAAGAATTATGATGAATTTTAGCCATGAAAACTAAACACCCCTGAGAAGTCTCACCTGTTTCCAAGGTCGGCCAACGTATTAGCGCGTCGCCATCGTTTTTGTACTGCACGTGTGTCCGTGGGTGGTAGTAACCACTTCCACTTCCTTCTTTCTTATAAATGGCGAAAAGTAGTGTAGTAGTCTAATATAAAAATGAATCGCTGAATGTGTTGCTAAGCGCAAATCTCGAGAGCACCTGAACCGATTTCGCTAATTCTTTTTTATAATATTCCTTGAAGTACGAGGATGGTCCTTACGGAGAGAAAAATTTAAAAAATTGCCTGAAAAAAAAAACCCACCCCATCCACCTGCGCGAAGCCGGGACGGGCCGCTAGTTTTTGATAATTACGTACTAACTTTGCATTTTAAAGGTATAAATTACTTGAGTAGCCTAAATAACCATCACCATGACACGCCATGAACGACCTTAATTGACATTTCATCGTTTTACGTACAGACGCCAGCACATCAAGCTACTACAATCTGTCAAATTTCTTTAAAATAGATTTTCAACTTTATCGCTAAAGCATAAGGTTCAAAGTTGATTGGGAAAATTTGACAGTTTCGGGTATAATCCTTTCACAGTTACATATTTTACATCACCGTCCAAATCACAGTGATCTTTATTCTCATTTTTCCGATCACTTCTCATAGAAAATTTACCATTTTCTTCCAAATTAAAATAAATCTTTATTGCAGATCACATGATCCATAAAAAACACACTTTAAAAATCATAACTACTTAATAGTACCTGCTCCTTTTTTTGTGGATGGGAAATCATCAAATGACTCCTGCGGCTCTGGGTGGAGCGGAAGGGAGTGTCAGACTCTTACTGACTAAAACCTACCTTATTCTAAAACGCTAATTAGTTTGACAGATTATCATCAAACACACGCCATTCGCCACATTTGCTATCAGGACAGCTCAGTTAACAGTAAGTTCCTACAGAAAATCAATGTCTTATTAAAAAAACATACAATGAACGTACCAACGGATGTGACACGTTAATGCCATACAAAGTTGTTGCTGCCGTTGTTATAGCTTTTATTGCGATGCAACAAAGTCTAATATTAATTGCAGAGTGCACGCTTGATGTTGTAATAGGAGTTGGGATATGTGTGGTGCAAGTTATAAAATTATGGCGGCGACAAAGTTTGGAATTGGTTCCTGTGTTGCACAAAGCTATTAAGCGATTGCATCTAGCAGCTTACGCCAGTACAATAAAAAGAGAGAGAGAAAGATTGGAGATTCTCTGTAACTGCAAAGGAGTGTTATTTATATTATGTCAGGAAAGTCGCTAATATTGTCGTTATTTTTATATACGTATGCCGTTTTTTTTTTTATGGATGGGAAATCATCAAATGACCCCTCCAGCTCTGGGTGGAGCGGAAGGGAGTGTCAGACTCTTACTGACTAAAACCCACACCTGTTCCTTTCTTAGCCCTTTATGTTCCGGGGTAGCGGTAACCCTTTCAGACAATCCCGCACCCCCGGCAGGCTTCGGCCCTGGCAGGCCCCTTCCTTTTTGCTGACATCTCTTTGAGGCGCGCGTGGAACACGTAAGCGCTGTCCGGCACGGGCCTCGTCCTGATCGGACGGTGAGCTACGTTTGCCGTATGAGATCAAATTCTTGACGCTTATTTGGTCTTTTTACCCGACTGCGCGACGCAAAGGAGTGGTAATGTGTTTATCAGCCTATGTATGTATGTATGTATGTATGTTCCTTTGAAGCACTATACAGACCAAACGCCTGGGCCGATTTTTATGATTCACACGTCAATCGATTCCTCTTAGTCCGGCGAGTGTCACTAAAGACATGACGTTAGTGAAAATTCAATATGGCGACTACTGGACGCCATATTGTGAAAATGAAAAAAATGAAAGTCAACAAACTATGTCAAGTGGGGTATCGTTGAATAGGTCTTTCAAAAATATTAGTGGTTTGGGAAGACCGTTTTTTGATTAAGTAAACCGTTAGTGACTTATCAAGCTTTAAAGTACCAAAATTTCGTTAGAATCAAGTGTCCTCCCCGGGTGCGTCTCATATCGTATAAAGTTATTTGGTATATTTTCATTTCAATAACGTTCACAAGATATAATAAACGTGAGATATACCAACTGCTGATATAATTTCTTTACATATAATATTAGGTCCTTACATATGAAATTGGCGTTTTGTATGGAAGGAACAAAAAGTCGAATATTTTTTAATATAATATATTTAATTAATCAAAGTATGAACCATTGTTTTCAATGCACTTTTGCCATCTTATAGGTAGTTCATTGATCCCTTTACTAAAAAAACCAGTCGGACGGGAATCAATAAAATCTTTGAAGGCGATTTGGACTGCCCCATCGGAGTTGAATTTTTTCCCTTGCAAAAAGTTATCCAAATTGCGAAAAAAATGGTAATCTGTTGGAGCAAGGTCCGGGGAGTACGGAGGATGTCTAAGACATTCCAATTCAAGCTCTTCTAATTTGGTAGCCGTCTGTTGCGCAGTGTGTGGTCTGGCGTTGTCGTGCTTTCAAGCTTTTTAATCTTCCCAATTTGCTTCAAGTGAATTAAAACAGTTTTATCACTAACATCGAAGCCTGCAGCTAACTCGGACGTGGTTTGCGATGGGTCCGCTTCCACAATAGCCTTCAATTCTCCATTATCAACTTGGGTCTCAGGCCGTCCACGGGGCTTGTTCTGCAGGTCGAAATTTCCAGAACGAAAACGTTGGAACCAAAAACGAACTGTGTTTTCTTTTGCAACATGACCGCCATACACATCATTCACCCTTCGAGTCGTTTCCGCAGCACTAGTGCCACGGCGGAACTCGTACTCGTAAATAATGCGATATTTTAAATTTTCCATTTTGTAAAATGAGTGACGCAAACAGAAAAAACAGAAGAAAAAAAACAAATGAATGACGGTCATCGAAGCACAAATACATGAGTAAATAGCTGTACAAATTTGAATTTGGAATTCCTTACCAAAGAGGAGAAATTCGTGATTAAAGTGGCCAGTACGAAAAACGCCAATTTCATATATAAGGACCTAATATTTATAAACTCTTAAACTTACTTCGTATAACGTTATTGGATATAACGTTTATTTAATCGAAAATCATTGGGTCTATCGTTTAAAATATATATTGATACCGTCATTATGGTTAACACCCCGATTCAGAACAATCCGACTCGGACAGCTTAGGTTAGAAAGCCTTCGTGGCTTCCGAATTATTTCCGTTACCGTTACCGCACCCGAACTCAACGAACGCACTAGACGACGTAGGATGCAAGAGCGAGCGAAGGGCACCCCGAGGTTCGGTTTGGTTAGGTTACTTTAAACCCTTTACACAGAAATAGGGGCCCCGCGAAGCGGGGCTCCGTCGACATAGGATGCAAGGGCGAGCGAGGGCACCCCGAGGTTCGGTTTGATTAGGTTACTTTAAACCCTTTACACAGAAATAGGGGCCCCGCGAAGCGGGGCTCCGTCGACATAGGATGAAAAAAAAAGTTTTTATCATATTAGACTAAATAGGTTTTATGTCTATTGAGTGGTATATCAAACGATTTTATATTAATTGCCTGTTATTCTTATAGAATTTAGTTACATTAAAATTATATCAATAGTTTATTATATTAACTGATCATTATCTATACTAATATTATAAAGAGGTAAAATTTGTTTGTAAGTTTGTATGTAGGGGGTAATTTCTGGAACTACCAGTCGGATTTGAAAAATTCTTCTTGCATTTGATAGCCCAATTCTTGAGGAAGGCTATAGGTTATTTAACGTCACACTATGGCCCTTAGGAGCCGAGCAAAAGCGCTATGGGGAAACGAAGTGATAGAGCAGGAGACGCGGCAAGTGATGCAATACGACGAGATGGGTCGAAGGAATAAGAAATTTCACGCGAACGAAGTCGCGGGCAGAAGCTAGTATCAAATAAAATTATAGGTTCAGTTGTTATATCTTGTAAATATTAGAGGTTTTGTAATTATATCATATATTACTTACCCGACCAACTAAACGGTTGTAGTTAGAAATTTAAATGTTACGGTAGTAGAACCTATATATTACGAAGTTTAAAGGAAAACTATCACACTTAAGTGGGATTAACAACTCATAACTAAAAAGAATAAAATAAAAAAATTAAATATAAAAAATCAAAAAACCCGACTGCGCTAAAAAACATAAGTTAAAAAAAAACTGAAAAGCTAAAAAAAACAAGCCCATTTTAAATTAAATAAAAGTTGGAAGCAGGCGGGACCAATGCCATTTTTATATTTTCAAACTCAAATGGGTCCCGCCTGCTACCAACTTTTATTTAATTTAAAATGGGCTTGTTTTTAGCTTTTCAGTTTTTTTTTTAACTTATGTTTTTTAGCGCAGTCGGGTTTTTTGATTGTTTAAATTTTTAACAGAAACTAGGCTATGAAATTTACCAAATACATTTGGAACTTAATATGTTCTTCATGCTGTACTTCTCTAAAAGGCTCAACGCGTAAAATACATCACAATTCTCTCCGACGGTGAAGAGTACCATATCATTGACCATAATAATTTACAAAGCAGGTCAAGGTGATAGTAAACAGTCATCTTTTGAAGAGAAGACTTCTTTAAGCGGACTTTGCTCTTTCTGAACAGTGAACAAAACTGAACAATCACACTTGGGTCGGTGACGCTGAATCGGGTATACTCGGCGCTGAATTGCGTATACTCGGCTCCTGTCGTAAGTTTTCACTTCTATCGTGTGTATGTGCACAGCCCCTCTTTATTCATACACAAAAGACAATGTTCAAAATGGCCCTGTGCAATGAAGAGTTTGAGAATATACGATAATTAATCGCCTATTTTATTATATAAGTTGCAAATACTTCTGTATCACGGACTAGCTGTATTCCAAAATGTATTTTTAATAGAATTTAATGCGACTAATAACATTACATCGCCATCTTCACCTATGTCGTGTCAAAAGTGAAATAGGGATGTCCGATCAATTATAATCGATCGATTGAATTATTAATCGATCGATTGTGTTTTTTTTTCTAAAGTGTAGTTTTAAAAACCTAATAAAATACTTTATGAATGCAGTCATACTCCAATTTAAATAGGTAGTAAGAATAATATTATACAATAATCAAAACTTCTTTATTTCTATACAATAATTATTCAAACTAATTCATTATTTACGACAATATATAAAAAAAATTAACGCTCCTTTTGCGGTTCATAAACGAAAAAAATACTTATTTTTACTAAACACATCACAATTACCTAATGTTTTATTTAAAAAACAATATTGCAAACTAGATACAGATGTTATTATATATTATTATTACCAGTATAGAAGAGTGTTGTTATATATAAAATAAACCATTGTCATACATACTTGTAATGTTTATATGACAAAGTAGATGTAACAGACTGTAATAATTTAAGACCACAGTAAATCATAATCGAAAAATCGATTAATGGTGTCGTATTACATCCCTAGTTTTGCCGGTGAACGTGTCATTGTTACCTACATTTAATATTCGTTGTTATGGTTAGATTATAACCTCAAAATCTGATACTTTTTTTGAAATATATCTTTTCTGCAGCTAGTCCGCTATAAAAACAAGATCTTTTATGAGTCTCCAAATGATAGAGAATACAATACATAATTATCCGATGCTCTTGGCTCCAGGGCCAACAATGTATGGACGCAGAGCAATGTCCTTTCATCCCCGCTTTCGCTTCTAACCTAAACCCTATCGGAAAGTATTAAAAACAATGTTGCATACCCCTCCCGAAGCGAGTTTACGACCCCTGCCCCTTTTATAGACACAACTAATAAACTTGAATCGCCTTGCTACCGGTGTGGCGACGCACCATTTTAAAAACGACTTAAGTGTTTATAAAACACGTATACTTACAATCTTACGGAGTTAGTTCCATAATGAGTGTCCAGTATGGGATTTTAATGATTTTATGCTTGTACTGCGGTTTCCTGTGATGCATGAGGTGTGGTGTCGGATTCCAATAATTATGGATATAAATGGGCGTGCGATGTTCTAATTTTGTATTGTTGTTAGGTTATTAGAGCGTGTTAGGTTATATATTTGCGGTATCACTGTATGGAGTAGGTAAGGATTATGATATTGGTTGAATATTTACTTCAACGAACATTTTTATCATCTTTCTGTCGTTATTACTCGGTTCCTATAAACAAAAACGAATCGTTTTGCTTACCAATGTTAGCATTTTTATTGCTAAACTGGGCATATAAATAGATCCGTAAGCCAATTTTACCTGTTATAGCTACTTCCATATCGGAGGGTCTACTATGCAAAGCTATGAGGTCTTCGCTTCATTATTGATAAAGATACAAGAGTCTTAATTTTCGTCTTTCAAAACAAATTTTTTTCCTTATTCATGTTCTATTCTCGGGTAAACATCAGTCCTTATTCATCTTTTCCTTTAGCATTTTGCGTTTGTCTACCTTTTTGGTACATACGCCAAGCACATCAAGCTACCCGAAACTGTCAAATTTTCTCAATCAACGTTGACTATTATGCTTTAGCGATAAAGTTGAAAATCTATTAAAGAAATTTGACAGATTGTAGTAACTTGATGTGCTGGCGTCTGTACTTATTTCACGTGCTTCTTTTCAGTTGCCACGCCCCTTTCCAATACTTTTCTTGGGCGTATCCTGAAACAAAGAGTTCTAAATCAGTGTGTTCAGAATATTCGATGGAATGAAACCAATATCAACTTCCCTTCCATTGATAATTCAGGAACTACGAATAACCAAACTCAAATAACATATGAATAATATTCACAAATGGAAAATAGTTAAAAATGTTTCTAATTAAACCAAAACCAAAGTTGTACAAAATTGCCACACACAGAATTTGATTAATTAATTAATTTTCAAACAAACAAAATATGTTCTAACCGCAAATTTAATTTCTATTTATATCGGAAAAAATCAGGTCGCAGAGGCAGCTTATTTATCAAAATGTCAAACTTTAGCTATTAATTGGATTGCGACACCACCGGTATTGGACATCCATCATCCAAGATGGCCGCGACAAATCTGAGGGAAACGAGCGTTGTAGATGTTGCCAGATTAGAAAATAGAAATTGCTGGCTCATTTATTTATGTTTTTAAATCTGGGGTTTTGATTAACTTTATCTACATAATTTTAAGATACAAGAAGCCGAGCAATGTAAAAAACATTTGCTGGCATCCACGTATCTTTGTAAAGGTAACGTGCATGTTATTTTAAAGTATGTAATACCGAATCGATGCAAAAAACCATTAAATCCTTAATTGAAATAGAGTAATAATGAAGAAATATCACGAAACACAATGTTTAAGAGAACCTTAAACTATTGGTGGATTAAAATATACAAGGTGAAATTGAATTCATGGGCATCCTTTTAAGGTGTCATTGTAATCATCATTATGAACAACTTTTACTACGGGACCAAGACTGACATCGCGAAAAAAAAAATCAGCTCTTCCATACAATCATAGTTATGTGAACATAAATGCAAGGAACAGCAGATTTTTTTTTCACGATTTTAGGCTTAGTCCCATAGTAAAAGTTTTTCATAACGATGAGTACAATGACCCCTTAAAAGGATGCCCATGAATTTAATTTCACCCTGTAATGCTTGCTTGCTTTACCTAAAGACGCCATTTCAAACATTATTTACTCCTCAATCACTGCCGTTAAAGTAAATCTAATATCATACCCACTAGAAACTTGGAATATTCCTCTCTGAATTCGCTCATTGGCAACCCAGACGCTTCCCAATTACAACACCACCTTTATCACTGGCGTCTAGAGTTATTACTGTCAACAAGCTGCAGTAGATTCAGATGCTATGCTATTGGGGTTGGAATTTTATACTGATTGAATAAGTGGTAAATGTAATACTGGCAGGCAAAGAAATATGTAAGTGAAGAGGAAAGTAAGAAATTTGAGAAACTAACTATATTATTTTTTAAAGAAACAAAGTAGGTATACAGGGTTATTGGAAAAACATCAACAACCTCTTAAGAGGTCATTGTACTTATCACTATAAGCAACTTTTACTATGGGACCAAACCTGAAAATGCGAAAAAAAATCAGCTGTTCCCTACATTTTGACGAGTTATACGAACATTGTAGGGAACAGCCGATTTTTTTTTCACGATTTCAGGTTTGGTCCCGTAGTAAAAGCTGTTCATAATGATGAGTGCAATGACCTCTTAAGAGGTTGTTAATATTTTTCCAATAACCCTGTATATCCTTGTTAAACAAAGAATATTGGTCGAATTAGACAATCTTCGCTATTAAAACAAACAAACCCGTTTTCCGACGAGAACAAGACAAAGGGTGGATAGACCCTTTGTCTTGTCCTCGTCCTTTCTTACTTTCTCATTTGGAACTAGTGTTTTATGGAAACTGGCAACTTTATCACTGATGCTCAGAGCTATTACTGTCAACAAGCTGCAGTTGTCCCTGATGCTACTCGTATGCTATTCTTGAAGCATGGAATAAGTCGTAAACGGTGAAGGAAATCTTCGTGAGGAAACCGGCATGTTCTAGAACCAAAAATGTACCAACCCGCGCTGGGCCCGCGTGGTGGATTACGGTCCACTCCCTCTCACTGAGAGGATGCATATGTCCCAGCAGTGGGAACATTATAGGCTGATTATGAAATTATGGGAATATCGACAGTCATAAAAATATATGATTTATTCTTCGTTCGTCCCGAAGTTTTGTCCTACATTCCAAAAAATTCTTAGTTTGTCCCATATCACTATTAAAGTTGTGTTTCGTCCCAAGAAGGTAGTGATTCACATTGTGAAACTTATAATTTTAAACTTGACGTACATTTAAATGGTTTAATCCTTTGAACAAAGAATTGGTAGAATTAGAGACCCTCGATTTATTATTTCAGTCCGTTCTTTCTATCATCGATAAAATAGTTGAAGACATCGGTGCCTTGCCATTTACATTCAAGACTAAAATTTTACCCAAATCTGATATTAAAAGTCATATCCCTAAAATATAATAAAATGCCTTTAAATATTCATCTTTCAACAGAATTCCAAATCGGATTTGAGCTCAAGCTCATAATTACAAAGACCACCTTTATCGTGGAAGCCAAGGAGTTATTAAAGGAAACAATCTCGGGAGCCCGGGATTCCATTAGAGATGGATTTATGAAGCTCCTGTGTCAGTAGGTCAAGTTGGATGGAAGATTTTGTGGCATCTTCCAGTTTTGATATTAAGGAAGTAAAGAAAAGTTTGAGTGTGTCTTTCGAGTTTGAGGAAATATTTAATATTGTCTTATAGCCTCTGGGCTAGGATGTCGGGTTTCACGTTGATAAGTTCCGAAAGTTTCATCTATACTAATATTATAAAGAGGTAAAATTTGTGGTTCCCTATCCATTTGCATAAAATTTTGAGACCTAATATAACTTGGCATACTTTTGTTTCTCCTAATTATATTTTCGCATAACATTATTTACGCATAACAGCTTACGCATAATTTTTTAAGCTTAATTTCTTTACTCATAATAATGATTAAGCATAACATTCTAAAGCATAGATTTAGCATGCTCGTTTTATTTCCAACGACGTCAGGTCGACGGAGCTCCGCTGCGCGGGGCTCCTATTTCTGTCTGCAGGGTTTAAAGGAACCTAACCAAACCGCCTGCCCCTGACGTCGTTTAGTATTATGCGAATTAAATTTGTGCCAAAACAAATTAGCCTTAAAGGTAATTATGCCAACATAAACTGTATGCCAAAAAAATATGGCAAAGTATTATTATGCCAAAACAAATTATGCCAAAATAGTTATGCCAAAGTATATTAGGAAAAAGAACGTTATGCGAAAAGAAGGGATCCCAAAATTTGTTTGTAAGTTTTTATATAGGAGGTAATCTCTAGAACTACCATTCGGATTTGAAAAATTCTTCTTGCATTTGATAGCCCAATTCTTGAGGAAGGCTATAGACTATTTACCATCACGCTATGACCCTTAGGAGCCGAGCAAAAAGAAAAAAAGTCAAAAAGAACGTTAAGTGATAGCGCGGGCGGGTGATGCGATACGACAGGGTGGCTCGGGGGAAACAAGAAGTTTCACGCGAACGAAGTCGCGGGCTGAAGCTAGTTTATCTATATTTTGAAATCTATGACGAGATTATGAATATTTAAACACATCTTCCAAAAAATACTGTAACTCACTATCAATTATTAAACGGTGAAAAGGAAAACATCGTGCAAAAACCAGCATGTCCGAGAACCAAAAATTCGAAGACCTGTGAATCCACATTGTGCCCGCGTGGTGGAATTCAGCCTACTCCTTCTCACAGAGAGAAAGTCTATGTCCCAGCAGTGGTAACAGGTTCAGGTTTTTACATATTATAATGTTTTATACCATCAAAGGTACCGGTATACCGGTAGAAGTGGAGGTGCTTGGGGGAGGCATATGTCCAGCAGTGGACGTCTTTCGGTTGAAATGATGATGATGATGCTACATTCAAATGTAGTCCAAACGTTCGGTCTTCATTACATTACATTCAAGAACTCCGCAGATTTACTTTTATTTGCGAAGTACTTGATATTTTTTATATCCGTCCTACGTAGTGTGCAATTCAGTTCGTTCGCCCATAATTTTATTGTCGTATAATAAAAATACGACTACGGCCTATAAAGATGCAGCAATCACCATAAAATTGTTATTGTAGATAACAAAAATTATGATTTTGTGTTTCTTTATTTAGGTAAAATATTAACTTTATTTAGAAAAAAGAGAAAAGAGTTCTAGTGTGATAAAATTTTTGACGTTCAAAATTCCCTGCTAATGGCCTACTTCAAATAAATGATTTGACTTTGATACAAACGAGCTCTTAATTCATAGTATGTAGCTTTTTTTAAAAGAGATCGTCCGAGAAGTACCTACCTACAGTCCGTTTACATATATTTTACCTCCGATAGCAGCAACCTAACAAGAACCTTATTTTAACGATAATAAAGATTACAATGATTTTGACAGACTTGTCAACGAAGACGCGTCCTACTCTTCTTACTAATCGCTAGTTAATTCCGCTAGCGTTTTAGTTTTTTTAAACACACTAATTACCCACTAATAAGTATTTACTGTGTATCGACAAAACTAAAACACTAGCGGAATGTTGCACACTTGTACTGTAAGCGATTAGGAAGAAGAGTGGGTCGCATCTTCGTGGATGGCGCTATCTGTAAATGAAAATTTGAATACTAACTTATAAAAAGCTTTCTTCTTCACAAAAGCGCCTTATAAAATGGCGCTGGTATCATTATAAATACCTGGATCGGTGTTTATTTTCGTAGGCTCAGCGGTAATTGAGTTTCTTCGAGGAGGCGCTTCCGACTGAATTTAAAATTAACAATTCTTACCAATTGGGTAACCGCTGAGTAAATAGATGTTGGGACGCTGGAAGAGATTAGGAAATGTACTTTATTTTTAGCTTTTTTATTGGATAAAATCAGGTAATAGAACATTATTCAAATACGAATTTTACTTTACGAATATATCTATACTAGCTTCTGCCCGCGACTTCGTCCGCGTGGAATTTCACCCTCCCCCCATTCACCCTCTTAGGGGTGGAATTTCGAAAATCCCTTTCTTAGTGGATACCTACTCTTCACAAAGAACACACCCTCCAAATATCCCTTAAGAAATAACCAGCAAGAGATATAAGGTTATTTCTTCAATCAATCAATCAACTCAGCCTATTGCAGTCCACTGCTGGACATAGGCTTCTCCCAGGGTTCGCCACAACACCCTTTCCTCCACCTTCTGCATCGAGTCTGGATGACACTATTACTGTTTGTGTAAAATTACTGTCTGTCATCAGCTCATCACCTTTACTTTTTTTGCATTATAATTTTTTCTATTATGAGTATAACATACTCTATCACGTAAAATATTAATTTAGAGTTAAATTACTTATTAGTCTATTAGGCTAGATTGTAATCAATTACCTACTAAGAACTTTGATTTAACATAAAAAAAAATAGGTACTAAGCATCAGTTACAAAGCTCGTGTGAACTGCATAAAACTCTTATGCAAATAAAAGTTCCTTCCATTTTCTCTAGAGCAGTAAACGCATAAAATATCGAGGTGTTATCAGTAGGACCCAGGTGGGGGCGGTTAATTTACCCGCCACCTGATTTCCCTTTAATTAAAGATGGGATTTTGAGAAGCCAACCTATTTGTTTCTGGCCTTTGAAGAACTTTGGACATTGAAACTGCTTATTAAAAGAACAGGGTGATTGAAATGGAACTCTGGGAGTAAGGACTTGTTTCGATGTCATTTTGTTTTGTTATTTGCAATAATTGATTAGGGAAAGGGTTGAGTTATACCTCGTGAAGGATAAGATTTCCTCATTCCTTATGTGGGTTTCTTAAAGAGCGATTATGGGGATAAAGTCATAAGAAAACGCAAAAACATCTACTTGTCTGTCAATAAGTGCATTTTGTAGCTATTCTTGATGCAGTATGTTGACATCAGTTATCAATCAATCTACCAATTGTGTATATTCTTTCCGTGTGATCGTTTAATTTCAAAGTTTTTGAGAGCTTTTTTATCAGGCGTGCACTTCCGCGCGTTGATGTTATTAATTGTAGGGAAAATAAGGTCTGAAAAAGATAGCCGTTTTTTATCTCTTCCTTTGCTACTTTTGTGTCTAGTCTTTTCTCACCTTGAGTAGTTATATCATTGTAAATGTTGACGTTCAAAAGCGCCTTTTATGTATCTATTTGGAATAATTGCTTTGATTTTGTTATATCGCTTTCTTTGGTATGCCACTTTTTGCTGTCCAGATTCAATTCTATCCAGTTCGTTTATTGTACATAATTTCCTGGTGATTGTGACTCATCAGTTTCTTGCTAGATAATTGAAAACTACAAACTTATAGGTGGTCAATATGTTTCTTATTATCTGTGTTAATGGTTGTGCCAGTCATGTATTAGTTTTGCTCAGTAGGTGGTAATTCCCGCCGTGGCCTTGTTCTGGTCATTGTCTTCTATAATACATTATGTTTATACATGTGTATAAATGTGTCCATAGTTGAATTGGTCACGGTTGGAGCCTGCTATGTGGTATATTCTTCAGGTTTATTTTGCTTAGTAGTAATGAAATAACTTCATTAACAAACCATGAGTGTCGAAATTCAATGAAGTAATTGTGTCAAGGGACGCGTTAAGATAATATTTGAAACCAGTATCGGGTTTGCTTGGAAATCAGCAAGTTACAGCTTTTACATTTTGTTTTCTATTATGATAGACGTAGATTTTATTGATTCGTTCATTCATTTCAGCTGAAAGACGTCCTGCGATTGCTGGACATATGTAGATAGGCCTCCCCCAATCACCGCCACTTTGACCGGTTATGTGCTTCCCGCATCGTTAGACTTAGTAACTATTTATTGAAGTGAAAACGCCTTTAGGCGCGTTGGGCATTTTTTTAGATGGGAAAAATTGAATTCGCGCCACTGTTACCGTAACCGACACCGCTTTGGATGTGTTCGGCTGTCCTCGGGGTGTACTCGGTTTTAATGTATATCCGATATGTCAGTGAGTGATGGCAAAGTATTCTGGTTGTGTTTTGTTTTCACTTCTCCCGGAGTGTTTTTTTAATGAATCTGAATGGTTTTTTCCTTCTGTTTACCTAAAGTGTGTTTTAAGTAGTTCCCCTATTTTCAGAAATGCTGAAACAGTTCATGATCTTCTTTTCTTCTGTCTTTTTTAAATGACTTAAGTTTAACCGATATGCATACTAAAACGTCAAATATAACCAAACCAATTAGTAAAATCATTGACGACGCGATAATTGTTCGAGTTGGCAGATAGCCAACCATCGTGTCGGACAAGATTCGACTCCACGACAACGTCCATTGTGTGCGAGATATACAGGCCAACGTTTGACTTCACGTGGCTTGGATTACTGCTATTGTTGTTTGATTAGGTGTCGCTTTGTTAACTGTATATTAAAATGATTTAAAACCTATAATATATCTTGTAACATCTGTAAACCACGTTTGAGGTAGTAAAAGATAATTGAAACATTCGACGCAAACTATACACTGCTGCAGTTGTACTTTGGTTTAACTTGTAGACTTCAAAAACAAACGCTTTAGGATCGCTTGCATTTATGAGCGCTTCTGTATGTAGTTGCTTTACATACATACGTATAAGCTTAAGCATAATAATGTTTCCACTGCTGGGACACGGGCCTCTCGATGAGAGGGAGTCGGCTGTAGTTCACCACACGGGCCCAGTGCGGGTTGGTAGATGTCACATGTCTTTAAATTTTTGGTTCTATAGGTCGGTTCATTCACGATGTTTTCCTTCGCCGTTTTGAAAGCAGTGGTGATGAAATAATTTGCACAAAGTAAAGCGCCTGTCTAAATACCTATAAGCAGCCTTAGAAACATAAACGTGGTCCTTTTGCCTAATTATTCTGATTAACTAACCGTATTTAAGGTCCTTTTTAGCTCGTCACAGACATCCACAGAATATGTACAACTTGCAAGCGCTTCAAGCACTCGCAAGCGCCTCCAAAACTAAACTGAAAACCACACCGTTTGCGCCAAAATTTCAACCGTTACAAAAGCGGAAAACAAAATAAATACGAAACAAAATTCACAAGTTATATCTCAGCAAGTTAACTTGGACTTCTTTAAAGCCCCTGTAATGTTGGCAGATTTCCAGAAATGCATACTCGTGCAAGCGAGTTCGTTCTTCAGACCAGTTGCAGCAGTTCTGGGTTTATCGACTTTGAGAAAAAGTGGCTATTTAAAATAGTATTGGAAATGTCAAGAACTGAACACTGTGGGTGACTTTCGTTTTGTAGAACGTTCTGGATACTATTGGACAGTTTGGTAGCGAGTTAATATTCCTTTGTGAGGGTTTTAATAGGTTCTTTGTAACTGAATGCATTTTGAATGAGTTTTTATTGGCAATGAAAACTGTTTAGTGTATTTGAATCGATAAATCGGGACTTCTTTAATGGGGTAAATTTTTGGTGACCATTCGGAAAAGTCACGAGTCAGGTGTAACTCTTTGTATCATAATATGTATTATCATATTCTTTGGTTCTTGAAGATAAATGGCTAAGTGATTAAAACCTTTGTTTAAATCACTTTTCTGGGCCATTTCTACAGCAATCAGAATATTCCACTACTAGCTGCGCCCCGCGGTTTCACCCGCGTACGGCGTAACTTTCGATCCCGTGGGAATATCGGGATAAAAACTATCCTATGTCCTTTCCCGGGACTCAAACTATCTCTATACCAAATTTCATCGAAATCGGTTCAGTAGTGTAGGCGTGAAGAAAAGACAGACAGACAGACAGTTACTTTCGCATTTATAATATTAGTTTGGATTAGAATGGAATATTCTTAATTTTGTACACCATAAATATTACAGATATACTCCCTTACTAATAAACGTTGTATAGCGACTACATACAGTCGCTATACAACGTTTTGTCTTCTTCTTTCGAAAGTCAAATTACTGACGACTGAAAGAGAGAAATCGGTGTGTAACTATTCATCTGATATAATACGTTTATTACAAGCGGTCTCATCGCAAAAAGCGATTTTTTAAAGACAACCTAGGCTCTATTTAGGTACTTATCATTTTACATAATAGTTAAAGTATACTGAGGAAAGAGGAATCAAGATTTGTAAAGAAGAGTGCATTAGTACGTAGTTACTTTCTGAGATTTTGAAGCGTTTACTACTTGTGTAGGTCTGTAGGGGTCTGAATACCCCTCCACTTTTCGCCTTCATTTTTGCCTGAAAAAAGGTATAAAGTCGTATCACTTAACACAAGGTAATAAACTCACTGCACACAAAACTGAACACACCTTCCTCCAAATAATTTATTCATATACAACCAGCCTTTCAAAATAAGACAAGCTGAAACTTGTTCTAGGTCACTATAAAAGTTTCAGGTTTCCTTCGGCTGTGCGCTGAAAATTTCAGGAGTTTCAGCTGGCGACGAGCCAGGTGGTTCACACGTATTTATTATGTGCCCCGGTATATCATGTTTTTGTTCGTCATTCTGAAGACACGCTTATGAATTCAGGCCGTTTTCTCAAGTGGACTGACCGAGGGCAGATTGTATCTATGGGCCTTTATGATGGGTGTGACGAAAGGGTAGAACTTCCTCAAAGGGAAGTAGGTCAATGAACTTTTTTTGAAGTGTAAACTTCTTTAGCGGCGTTGCACACTTTTAATAATGGGTAAAAAATGTTAAACTCGCGTCAGGACATCGCGTCAGGACACGTGACCGTCAGGAGAGATTTCCCCCCCCTCTCTTTCTACGGCGGCGCCAACCTAAGTGAAGTGATACACAGACACAATGGATGGATGGATGGATGGATGGATGGAAGTGGAAGTGGAAGTGGAAGTCGAAGTCGAAGTGGAAGTCGAAGTGGAAGTGGAAGTCGAATTCGAAGTGGAAGTCGAAGTGGAAGTCGAAGTGGAAGTCGAAGTGGAAGTCGAAGTCGAAGTGGAAGTCGAAGTGGAAGTCGAACTGGAAGTCGAAGTGGAAGTCGAAGTGGAAGTGGATGGATGGATGGATGGACAGCTGATGGCTCGACCGTCTGTGTAGTAGCCACACTGCTGTGTATTCGTAAAATTCGTGTATATAAAGTGTTTATAATATGGAAATTGAACAAAGTGCATCTATTAATGAAAAAAGTGACGCAGAAATAGTGAAAAAAAAATGAGTTATATTAATTAAATTAATAATTGATTTATTTCAACGTTAATATTCAAGTTTTCACTTCTGCCGGCACTCCCGGAGTGCAACCCGTCTTTTTTTTTAATGTCTAGCTTAAAGTGGATAAGCCAGAGATTAAAACAGAAGAACTAGCAGGGGATCGAGGAAGGAGGGTGGAGGAGGGGCTCAGGAGATCAGAACGAAATAAATAATTTTTTTACGAGTTCAGGTGGTGGTTTAACCGGTTAAATGCCGTAATTACAGACACAATCATAAGCCATTGTGCCTCGCGTGGATCCACCTTTAAGCATACGAAGGGCAATGTCGTAGTATTTGATAATAAGTACTTACCCATTATTAGGTATCTAATTTTTTGCACCAAGTTACTTATTTTGTAGACTTTTATAGCCATCGCGGGCAAAACTTGGATGAGGCTAGCACAGGGGCGTGGCGATTGGCACAAGAAAAGAGAGGCGTATGCCCAGCAGTTGGTGAAGTGGGGTTCTGGATGATGATGATATTTATAGCCACAACTGTCAAATGCACAAAATAATAACGAGACCAAAGCAACAACATAGTAGGTTACAAAAGCAAAGTTTAATCGTTTTCATAATGAAATCCGAATTAAAATAGTTAAAAATCACCCCACTGTGCCACTTTATTCAAATACCAATATTCCCCACCATACATAACATCCACACTAATATTATAAATTCTAGTAACTCTGTCTGTCTGTCTGTCTCTCTGTATGTTAACTTTTCACGCCTAAACCATTGAACCGATTTAGATGACATTTGGTATAGAGATAGTTGGAGTCCCGGGAAAGGACATAGGATAGTATTTAACCCGATATTCCCACGGGATCGATGCTTATGCGGGTGAAACCGCGGGGCGCAGCTAGTCTATACATATAAAATTCAAAGTCCTGACTGACTGACTGATATATCAACGCACAGCCTAAACCGCTGGTCCTAGAGACATGAAATTTGGTAGGTGTGTTTTTAGTGAAGAGTAGGTATCTACTAAGAAAGAGTTTTTCGAAATTCCAGATTCCAGAAGAAGCTAGTATAACATATTATTCAGCCTTAAATGTTTCCACTGCTGGGACACAGGCCTCCTTTCTTTGAGAGGGAGTGGGCTGTAATCTACCACGCGGGCCCAATGCGGGTTGGCAAATGTCACATGGCTTCGAATTTTTTGTTCTAGGACATGCCGGTTTCCTCACGATGTTTTTCTTTACCGTTTTGAGAGCAGTGGTGATGAAATAATTTACACAAAGTAAAGCGCTTAGAGAGGGAGAGGAAGGCCGAAAAAAAGGTGGATGGATTGTGTGAGGAATGATATGAAAGAGAAGGGAGTGAATGATAGCGTGACGGTTGACAGGGGAGAATGGAAGAAGAAAACGTGTTGCGCCGACCCCAAGTAACATGGGATAAGGGCAGGAAGAAGAAGAAGAAAGCGCTTGCCTGGGTGTGAACCCACGACCTAGACCTCATAAGTCGGGGCTATTACCACTGAGCCACCACTTCTCCCTTCCACCATTCCCCACCAAATTAAACCAAAAATAACCGTTACCTGAACCATTTCAATTAAAAACTTGAACGTCTCGTCAAAGTTTGACGGTTTAAAACACTTCAAAATACGTACCGTACAAATGTCCTGCTTGAATTATAAATGGCAATAAAACGTATCTTACGAATAGCAACGATGTTTCTTACTGTCGCCCCTCTGCATATGTTAGTAGGACCATATTATGGTGGCATTCGATAGACGTCCTCGCGTACTGAATGTTTTGGTCTTCCATTCCTATGCGATTAAAATATCGATAAAATACGACCTTCTACCATGATTTGACGTTTTAGCTGTTCGACTAAACCATCTTTCTATGATCCATGGAGTAAATAGTTACCCCTATGTTTTATCACCTAAACTATCTAACAGCACTGAAACAAAAAGTAGTTGCCACAATCAAGGTTTTGTTTAGATTGACTAAGTAAATTGTTTGCATTTTATTTGGTTGAGATTTGAAATGGGATCTTGATTGGAGTTATCACAAAACCTATTTGCAGCAGCAATCAAGTTGATCAAGTCGCTTGATTGACATAACTAACTTTGTTGTTTTAACTCTTCTACAATGATGTCATGTTAAGGGTTATCAAGAAACTTGTTTGAACGTTCAATCATTTGAACTTGTATTGCTGCAATCATGTCGTGATGATCAACTTAACTAAGATTTTGATTAATCTAAACAAGATATCGTCAATCAAGCTAAAAAGTCACTTGATTGGAGTGCATTTTTCAGTTAGTGCAAGTTTCCCAAGATCCGAAACCAAAGAATTAAAAAAAACCGAGTGAGCTTATGACTACACGACTGAAGTGAAACTTCAAACGTATTTGGCTATGAGAGGAAGAGAGAAAGAAAATGTGCGCGCGCACTGCTCTCTCTTGCTTATATCCCCCACTCAACTCCCGTTCGCCTCGCCCGATCACACTTTTCGTAACGCTTACGTCGCGCGTTCGCCAGCTTACTCCCCAAGTCAAGCGCGCGTAAAGAAGTTTCACTTCAAAAATATTGTTCATACAGACAAAGTTTTACTAAAGTTCAGATACCTATAGATTATATATACCGATAGATTATCATCGTCATTGTCCTGCTTTTTTCCCCAATTTATATGAGGTTGGCGCAGCATGTCTTCTTCTATCATAGGTACTTCTTTTACATAAATATCCTTTTCAATATCCCAGCACATAACAAAAGACAATTTCCTTAAATCCTGTTACACGTTTTGACATACCAAGCTGCACCCTCCACTAAATGTCACCAGCCATTTCGCATGACATTATGTCGAGTGTTCACAAAATAACGATCGACAAATGAAACCTTTACGCGGCAGGTGTATTGAAACCGAACTCGAATGACATTATCCTGTGATTCCCCTTCAGCATACGAGATGCTTGCGGTTACTTCTTAAATGGGTTTCTAACGTACTATTTTGCGTTTTGGGTAACCGGTTTAGTGTTGAGCTTTGCTGTTTAAAGCTTTATTTTAGAGAATTCGAGGATTTTGTTAGGGGAAGTGAATTGCTAGAGTTGTGAGCAAATAGTTGTTTCTTTCATATTGTAAAGTATTTCAAAAATGTATTTATATTTTCTTTTGCGACATCTGGCAAGTCATCCTATGAGGTTGTCGCCTGCTTAGTCAGACTATCCTGTGGATTCCTTAATAAAGTAAGGCCTCCAGCCAAGACATAAAACTTCACCATCTGCCTCATCTGCCTAGCCTTGTCCCAACTATGTTGGTTTCGGCTTCCAGTCTGACCGGATGTAGCTGAACACCAGTATTTTATTTACATGGAGCGACTGTCTATCTGACCTCCAAAATCCAGTTACTGGGACAAAAAACGGCAAAAAGAAAGACATAAAACGTATCAAACTTATATAATAGAAATGTAACAATTTGGTTAATGCTTAATTTCCAAATTCTGAAATATTACTTGTGTTCTTAGTGTAAAATTTCGCAAACGTAATTTATTTTTCTATACGATGTCCCAAAGGTAGATGAAAACTCATAAATATCCATAAATACAATTAAGCATCTCATCTTGACAAATATCCGACTTTAAAAAAGGGAGGTTTAATCACCACTGAATGGCATTCACCTAATTCTCACTGAGAACGAATAATTTATCCTCAGCGTCGTATCCCTAATGGAATATTCAAGTTGCAGGGTTGCTATCACCGAAATTACGAAGACAATGGATAAAAGAATGTCCCTTTTTCTCGCGTAAAATGTTTGTGACAACTTTTTGATTAATCTCCTGAACGAACACACAAATGAATATATTGTTATATCTGTGGTGACGGGAATGAATACCATTCAAGAAAAACAAGGTGTAAAGAGAATATAATGGTCCTTTGCGTAAGCATTTTTTTGTATCATTAATGTTTAAATTGTGTACTTATTCCATGTAATACTTGTTCAGAATGTTCGGTTCTTGAAAATCTTTCACGCTGTGTTAGAGGTCAAAGACCTATTTCGTTTATTGACCTTTGTGGAATATTTCTACTAACCCCCTTACTAATAAACGTTGCATAGCGTTTGTATAGTTAGGTACAGTCAACAAAAGAGAAAAGTATGCAGGATCGTAGGATATAATTGAAGTTTAGTAAGAAACCGATGGATGTTCTCGAATAAAATTTAATTTTATTAACAGAAAACAAACAGCCCATTTATTAAATTTATTTATTTAAACTTTTCGTACAAAAAGGTACAAAGGCGGACTTAATGCCTTAGGCATTCTCTACCAGTCAACCAAGTGTGGTGAAGAGATTAGATGGCAGGTGCTTTGGTTGAGAGGAACAATGATAAAAAAAAACTTAAAATTAGGTACACAAATACATAAATTAAATTAAATTTCAGTCGAAAACATTTAACGGTTTCTTATTAAAAACTATATCTGACGATCCTGCATACTTATCTCTTTTGTTGACTGTACACAACACTGTCTTCTTCTTTCGAAAGTCCAATTACTGACGACTGAAAGAGAGAAATCGGTGTGTAACTATTCATCTGATATAATACGTTTATTAGTAAGGGGCTAAGTGTCTATTTAATAATGTAAGTGATGAGAACTTAATGATACAAGGCATTATTAGAGACTAGTTAACCTTTTCTAAATAATGCATTGTCTTCGGAACTAAACCAACATCTAAAACGTCAACTCCGAAGGAAGGAAATGGAGAATGTGGTTTTAATTCAGCTTGTAAGATTCGACCAGTAACATAATAATCATAATCAGCCTATAATCTTCCCACTGCTGGGACACAGGCCTCCTCTCGGTGAGAGGGAAGTGGGCCGTAATCTACCACGCGGGCCCAGTGCGGGTTTGCAGATGTCACATGTCTTTGAATTTTTGGTTCTAGGACATGCCGGTTTTCTTACGATGTTTTCCTTTACCGTTTTACACAAAGTTAAGCGCCTGTCTGGGTTCGAACCTACGACCTACAATTCGCAAGTCGCGGCCGTTACTACTTGGCCACCACTGCACCGGTAACAAACTAACAAATAAACAAGCAATTTGCAAGTTAAATAAAAGCTTGACGCACAATAAATAGGATCACATTGCTTGGGTACGGTATTTATAATTTAAAACACAAACAAGAACCCATCCCAATATTATTTCAAGAAGACAAAACACAATCCAGTGACAACGCAGGCATCCTCGCATCAACGAGTATATTGAAAATTCTTCAATGGCTCCCACAGTCCATTGTGATCACAGTGAGGAAAATATTACAGATAATATTATCTACACTATACTATGCACACATACTGTGAAACTAGTTGTAGTTTTATGTGGGTTTATGGCGCGATAATTTTGTAGTGCAGTGAGTCTATGCACTTAGGTTTCATGGTAAAATGAAAGGATGTATAATAAGGTAGTAAAACGTGTAATATGGAAAAGGTCGACTTTATAGTAAGCTTGGTGATGCTTGGTATTAATATTTAATGTAGTGTGTGGAACGTAATATTTTATAGAAACAGCATTTACCTGTGTGAAGATACTTAAAGATTTTTCAAATTGATAACTTCTTTATCACATGCATAAATAAAATTAAGAACAAAGACACTATATTAATAACTAGCTGCGCCCCGTTGTTTCACCCGCATAAACTTATGCGGGTGAAATATCGGATTCCGTGGGAATATCGAGATTAAAACTATCCTATGTCCTTTCCCGGGACTCAAACTATCTCTATACCAAATTTCATCTAAATCGGTTCAGTGGTTTAGGCGTGAAAAGGTAACATACAGACAGACAGACAGACGGACTGAGAGACAGACAGAGTTACTTTCGAATTTATAATATTAGTATGGACTGTTTCATCACCACTGCTCTCAAAACGGTGAAGGAAAACATCGTGAGGAAACCGGCATGTCCTAGAACCAAAATTTCGAAGACATGTGACATCTAGCAACTCATGACAGACATGACATGACAAGACATATGACACTATATTATCATTTGAGACATATATTCTAAATTCATCTCTGGGTATCCTTGATGAAAAATAAACTACACATTCTATCTAAAATCTATAAGTAATATAAAACAAAGTCGCTCCATGTAAAATACTGGTATTCAACTGCGTCCGGTTAGACTGGAAGCCGTCCCCAACACAGTTAGGAAAAGGCCAGCCAGATGATGAGTATAAAACATACGTTGGTTTTCATGTCTGTCTGTCTGGCCGCTTTGTTCTTCTAAACAACACAATGGATTTTGATGCGGTCACCTTCATTTAGAGAATTTATTTCGGAAGATATTATGTTTCTATAACATTAATATTTAACTTTGAAATAACATAAAATCTCGATGTTTTGACATATCGCCACATTCGTACATTGCGTGCGCGTGTAAAGCAGGGGCGGATCGCTAATAATTTATAATACTACTAGTTGCGCCCCGCGGTTTTGCCCGCATAAGTGTTGATCCTGTGGGAATATTAGGATAAAAAGTATCCAATGTGTTATTTTCTGATATACATATAAGCTATATTATTGTAAAGTTTCATAAAAATCCGTTCAGTAGGTTTTGCGTGAATGAGTAACAAACATCCATTCATCCATCCTCACAAACTTTCGCGTTTATAATATTAGTAGGATAGGATAGTAGGATTAGTATAATATCCTTCATACTGTATTCACAAGAATACACTCACACTTATTCATTTCTTTTGTATCTAAAACGCAACGTCACCAAAATTTTCTTCCTGCGTGGTGACCCTACTCCACCTGACGTCAGACCTTTAATACTTTAATAAGAAAGTTTGTGGCCACCTTTCCTATACCAAGTGAGACATAAAAAAGTTTAAATAGCATTCTTGTGTTCAGGGGGAGTACTCATCAGGGCTTTGATTTACATTATATCTTTATGATTTTTGCGGGAGCGTTGATTATGATGAGTTAATAACGATTAAATAGAGGGGAAAGAGGTAGGTATACTAGGCATATAATATTAAGAGGACTACATGACCTAAAGCGCGGTCACTGTCCGACTGCATAGAAAAGCAAGAGAAGCGCGATGACACAACGCTGGTAATTTATTGCAAAATATGAAGCAATTATCTATTTACGTAAAATCTATTGTTTGGACTAAAAAATTAAAACACTAGAATTTTAGTATGTTGCTTGTAGAATAGTCTGACAAAAAATCATAATGATTGTATGTATATTAGTATGGTTTTTGTTGTAAAAAGAAAGTTTTAGAGGTATCTTCATGATTTTTTTCTATCGTACCAAATAAGTTGTATTATGTTTTCAACACACTATCTATCTGGCATATATCCTGAAGAATATCATATATTTTTTTGATTTTGTTTACTGTAGTCGATCATATACTTTTATTGTTTCTAAAACTTGCGTCTTTTGCGTTTAGGTCCTGTAAGCCCCTCAAAGGGAAAATTGCAGTTTTTATACGCCAGTTTACTTTAATCTAGATTGAGTTGACCTGTCCAGTCAGTGCACGCATTTTTCAATAATCATGCAGCTCAACTCTGAAGTTAAGGAGGTCAACGATATTATTTGGTAGGTATAAAATTATCTTCGAACTATGATCGGGCAACAGGCAACGCACTACATTACCTTCTGAGTTCTATTTTTGACTGTAATCTCTTATTTGTCATAGCATAGTTTATATCCAGATTATTATAATCCTATTATAGGCCTAGATTAATATACACCGTGAAATTTAAATCACCGTTTTCCTCTTAAGGGGTCATTGTACTCATCATTACGAACAACTTTTACTCCCGAAATCGTGAAAAAAAAATCAGCTGTTCCCTACATTTATGTTCGCTTAATTCGTCAAAATGTAGGACCCAGCTGACTTTGTTTTCGCGATTTCATGTTTGTCCCATAGTAAAAGTACAATGACCCCTTAAGAGGAAAACGGTGATTAAAATTTCACGGTGTACTCGTATATTACTGAACCACAATGTACACTTTTTGTAAACTTATTATTTCAATAAATTTTATTTTATTTTTTATATGATCGCGAGTAATAAGCCCCAAACAATTAGAAACCCAGAAAACCGATTTTCGTCTGTATTAGCCTTTTGCAACAAAACTGTGCCTTATAAGCAATGTTAGCTGCTACTACACATTATTGACAAAATAGCTCATAAAATAACTCTTGGCGTAACCAAAGGCTATGCAAACTATTCATCTAATTCCAACCATTGAACTACAAAATCCATCTTCATTACAAGCTATTGTTCCAAATCCGATATTACTAATCAAAAGTACAACTTTCAGCCCCAACAGTCAAAGCTACGTTTTAGCCAATCAGCAATAACCTGCCCCTCCCCTCCCCCCTCACTCCCCGCGTTCGCCACAACTGATTGAAATTCCATTAATATCCATCCCTGCGGTAATAGTAAATCTTTATAACTCGGGATTTTTCGTATCGGGCCTTTGAGTCTACCGCTCTTTGTAGTTGAGGATTTACTTGGATTAACCGAATGACGGATAGGGAGTGTGGAGAGGTATGTCGTAAAGTGTTGAATTGGTTTTTGGATGACAGTTAATTTGTTAGTTTTGTGGCTAAGGGTTTTTGTTTTACAGTCTGGGATTTGTAGATTTTGCGTATGAAACTAATTGTTTTGACATTCTACTGTTAGGTTCTTTGAGACTTACTAAATCGTAACTGTAATAAAATCTGGAGTGATTTATAGCTAGAAGTGGGTAGCTAAGCTCTTTTGAACATGTACCTACATTTGCAACAAAGAAGGTTTTTTGAAGGACTTTTTATGAAACAGTCCACACTCTTATAATCCTGGGTAGTTCACCGATTCTGACGTAATATATAAACAGTGGAATGCGTGAAATTTGCTGCTCGCAGTGCTGTGATGAAAGTATTCTTTACAAAGAGAACAACACTATCAATACTTCGGAACAGGTATTTTTAGTGTACTCTTTATTGGAAATAGCTGGCGGAGATGTTTAGGATACTCAATCTTACATGATAGGAAGTAGATACGTAGTATATATAAAGTAGTGATTTTGGTTCACAATAAGGAGTTCCAAATACCTTTTGTTATTTCGCGCAGTGCTTTGTTGTTCGAAATGGTCGATGTGCTTTTGTTTCAATTTTTAAATACTGCACCGAAGCTTTTGCACCATCAATTTGACATCACCTAACATTACGAAAGTTTTCTTCGAAGGTTAGACAAATATCTATATTACACCCACCAAGCAATGGACGAAATTATCAACCTTTAATGTGTGTATTTTTTTTTTGCAATGTGTGTTTTGTTTTTGCACAATAAACAATTTTTCTTTCTTACTTTTTTTTTCTCACATTTCGCCAGTTATGTTTAAGTCTACGCCGAAGGCAAACAAACGCGCGGTCGTTCACCAACACGATGGACCGATCAGGTGAAGTAATCATCGTCCTCTAAATTCTATACGGTGGTAAAGGATGCGCTGGATAGAAAACGGTGGAGGCGGATCATCCGCTCCAGATGCAACTCCGAAGCTGACCACGATCCTCAAACATGAGGGACCGTCTACAGAGAGAGTTTAAGTCTCATGTAATAGGGGGCGACCCTGTTTCCATCAACCGGATATAGCCCATCAACTGGTCACAGATCCAAACCCCAGGGCTTCACCCACCATGGTGGTGGTGGGTGGAGTCTAGATTCCGCCTTTAATCTTGCAACTATTTAAACGAAATGCTGCTTAACAAAGTAAAGCTGCCGTGGTATGTGAAGAGCTCCTTAAACCAGTCATAGAAATAATTAAACACTTGTGGAATTTTAAGTAGTAGCAGAAATAAAATAGCCATAAAAACGGCTGTTTGAAGAAGAATAGTGCATAAGTAGACAAGGACAGTTTGGTACTCCATTGTGCGGAAATTTAAAAGGAGCGAGGCAGAGCCCTGTCCTGTCGTTGAAAAAGGAATAACACGCCACTCCCTTTCATAATTTTAGGACTATAAAAGATACTTTGTGAAATGCATGTAGAGCTAGGTCTCATAGGAAGCGATTAGCGATTCGAATAGCGGGTGTGAGGATTAAAAGCAAACATTTAAGGTTTATCATTGATGATTTGAGTTATTCCGGTCTGACCCCCTGACCCCCCCTCCACCTTCCCCCCTCGATCCCCCGCTAGTTCGTTTTCATATTGGTTGAAGGAATAGGCTAAAAACAGAAGGAAGGTAACTGCCTTCCTAACCTAACCTAACTAGGTTAAAGGCAAAAAGAAAGCCGCTGTAGTTTACCTTTATGTGTTTATGCGTAGTCTTTAAAAATAATTGCGACACTTATTCATGGGTTTGTGTACAGTCGCTAGCACATCAAGCTACCCGAAGCTGTCAAATTTTCCCAATCAACTTTGAACCTTATGCTTTAGCGATAAAGTTGAAAATCTATTAAAGAAATTTGACGGATTGTAGTAGCTTGATGTACTGGCGTCTGGCAGTTTGGCGCATGCTAGACGCGCACCAAACGACCACATGTACGGACTGATCCAATCGAGGCCAAGAGCGGTACTTGCATAACCTAACTAATAAAACAAAATCAATTAAGAAAATACATTTATTTAGCACAAACTAAAAGGCACACAACACCACATATTATCAAACAAATTAGACATCTTCTAGCAAGGGTATTCATTACAAGAGAGATTTTCTCACGGGATTTTCGAAGCTAAATAAATAATAATTTATTGAATAAAATAGTGAAAAATATGAATAATCATATAACAGGCCTTGCTACCAATCGCTTGCTACCGCACCAAAGCCTAACCATGCATAAATTTTGCGCTGAAAATACATCCAGGGAGACGGCTCAACTATTTACCTTACGGAATCTGTCCGTCGAAAATAAAAATGAGGCGGAACATTTTTAAATTTAAAGAAGACACCGGCGATCTTTTAACTGTACTCGTTTTGTTGAAATATTTACAGTCATCTGGCTTCTAGAGGAAAATAGGCGTTTATCGGATCTAAAATTTGACATGTTACAGCGTTTTAACAGTGACGAATTATGTTGTAAAATTTACGGTGCCCTGTCAGTTCAGCAAAAATTAATTTAAAAATTTTTAGTGTAAAATTATTAACTAAGGTGAAGTGGGCTCACATATTGACACCTTAAAACTAAAGTGAAGTGAGCTCACACATTGACACCTTATAACTAAGGTGAAGTGAGCTCACATATTGACACCTTAAAACTAAGGTAAAGTGAGCTCACACATTGACATCCTAAAACTAAGGTGAAGTGAGCTCACATAATGACGCCTGAAAACTAAGGTAAAGTGAGCTCACATTTTGACACCTTGAAACTAAGGTGAAGTGAGCTCACACATTGACACCCTAAAACTAAGGTGAAGTGAGCTCACATTTTGACACCTTATAACTAAGGTGAAGTGAGCTCACATATTGACACCTTAAAATTAAGGTAAAGTGAGCTCACACATTGACATCCTAAAACTAAGGTGAAGTGAGCTCACACATTGACCTCCTAAAACTAAGGTATAGTGAGCTCACATATTGACACCTTAAAACTAAGGTGAAGTGAGCTCACATAATGACGCCTGAAAACTAAGGTGAAGTGAGCTCACTCATTGACACCTTAAAACTAAGGTGAAGGGATCACACATATTGACATCCTAAAACTAAGGTAAAGTGAGCTCACATTTTGACACCTTGAAACTAAGGTGAAGTGAGCTCACACATTGACACCCTAAAACTAAGGTGAAGTGAGCTCACATTTTGACATCCTAAAACTAAGGTGAACTGTCAAAAGGAATAGGTCGACTGTAGATAACTTTATTTTGCATGGGGTTACCGGCGTATGTAACTGCTAACATGCTCAATTTATTTGCAACTATGTATCAGTCAGCCTAACAAATTATAATAAACGTAATCTTAAAACTTACCAGCATAGTATGGAACGAAGCATATTCAACATCAAAATAAAAGATAAAAAGAAAACTATAATATAAGAAAGCAAAATAGAATGCAGTAAGTAACGTCAGTACGTTACTTACTGCATTAAGAAGCTAAAATGGAGGTGGGCAGGAGATATGACTAGGAGCAAAAAAGATAAATGGTCTAGGGACGTAACAGGGTGGTGCCCAAGACAGTACAAAAGGAATAAAGGGAGATAGGGTCGTAGATGACGAGAGGATGACGTTAGAAGAATAGCGTATATTACTTGGAGAAGTCCAGCAAAAATTAGGTCTATTATTTCCTTTATTATGTAATTATAATCAGCCTATAATGTTCCCACTGCTGGGACACAGGCCTCCTCTCAGTGAGAGGGAGTGGGCCGTAATCCACCACGCGGGCCCAGTGCGGGTTGGTGGATGTCACATGTCTTCGAATTTTTGGTTCTAGGACATGCCGGTTTCCTCACGATGTTTTCCTTCACCGTTTTTTTGAGAGCAGTGGCGATGAAATAATTTACACAAAGTAAATGGGTTCGAACCTATGACCTACAACTCGTAAGTCATGTCCGTTACCACTGGGCGACCACTGCTCTTATTATGTAAATCCGTCTAAATACTAATTTATAGCCACACAGAGTAACTACTTATACGCAAAATAACAGAAAAAATCTACAAAAAAATCAAAAGAATCGAGATAAATATCCCATTACTTCATTGCGCACAATGCCAATGTACTTTTCCCATCACCTTCGTACGAGGGAGAATAAAATTGATAACGTTACTTTTCCCAATAAACTCTTCCGTTATTCAGCATCAATCAATTAGTAGCGTTGGAAAAACCGTATCTCTCACAAATTGAGATATACAAAATGAAATACGTATTTTTTCATGGAATATGTTAACCTATCAATATTTATTTGTGTGTGTACTTTCATTGGCGCGTGGGTAGTGTTATGGATTTTTCTTAATTTCAGCATGTTTTCAGTTCAATGCTCAGACGATCTAGGGCTTGATTCGACTCTTTACATCTTTCCCTATCTTTCTTTCTCTTGTATATCCAGCGAGAAGTTCTAAAAACTAAAACAAAAAATAACCTTCATCGCGCAGTTAGGGCTGATTTTTGCAACGCCAGATAATTTTATCGGAGAAATAGTTTTGAATTTTTGATAGTTCTTCCTTACAAAATCTGTCAGAAGTCAATTTTATTCTTCGAATAAAAATTACATGTGATTGAAAAATTTGCCCTAAGTGTTCTTTTATGTTTAATTTTTTTTATTGTGGTCATGATTTTATTAAGTAGATTCACTGTTCCTTTTTTATTTTTCGTGTGCGTGTCCCAAACAAAATACTTTTTTCTTCTTCTTTTTTTTTTTCTTTCTTTATTTCTTTCAAATAGGTTCCGTAGTCGTTTTTCACAGATTCCCGCTTAAAAATACGCTGTTATTAGTCCACCTTATAAAATCCTGTCAAAAAAAGTAGGGTGGGCTTTTTGATAGCCGGGGGACACATTCGTAATCTGAATATCAGGGAACCCCAAAAGACCGAAATAAAATGGGTAACTACCGTCGAAATTCACGCGTTGTAGTCGGCTTTCGGCTTAAAGACTACATTTACATAAATACATTAAATCATTCCCACCGCGCTATCGCTTTCTTTCATCAAAGAATTCATTTTCTGAATATAAATTTTAGATTTTCAACCTCATTAACTCTTATCGGCGATTTAAAAAGGTCCTCTTTGTGCCCCCTCGGGCAGTGGAATCATCCCCCTATTGTGACAGTACCCAAACGGGGATGAAAGTAATTTACCATGATTTGAAATAGGAAAATACTTTTAAAAATCCGGACTGATTCAACTGCGTGAATCGGGGTGTATTCTTCCTCTTTGATTGGGCGAAAGGTAATTTTTGACAGGATTGGATGTTTCCCGCTTTTTCGAATGGATGGATGTGTCGGTCAGTATTGTTAGGTGATTATTTATTTGTTTTGTTTGATTTTTGCGTCGAATTCGGTTTTTGTTTTGGAACCTACTCGTATATGGAGTGGTAATCCGTCAAATGTTTTATGAAACATGGTATGTAGGTTGGGCTCGTGGCTAAGTAATAACAGCCGCACGGGTCGATCGATCAGGTTAAGTAACGCTTGTCGCGGTTGGTCCGTGGATGCGTGACCACCTTTAAAGCTTGTTAAACCGTTGGTCCCGGCTGACATTCGTGGATCTTGGAAAGTCGTTACGGGTCGTCAAAAGCCCGATAGTTTTGACAACCAGCCTTACCAAGGAGTATCGTACTACCCCGTAGCTGGGTTATGAAGGTCAGATAGGCAGTCGCTCCATGTAAAATACTGGTATTCAGTTGGATCCGGTTAGACTGGAAGTCGAGCCCAAAATAGTTAAGAAAACGCTTGGTAGATGACGGTGTATGTAAGTTGAATTGCAAACTGTGTAATGATGTATATTCATAAGTAAAATTGCAATGAAAAATGTATTTTTGCCCATTCCTTGTTAGAAAGAGCACAATGTTGCATAACAACAGCAAAGCATTTGCAAAACCTCGCTATTTATAAAATCTCTCCAAACTTTGTAATCGTTTTAAATTGCCTACATTAATTTTATAACAAGGAGCTCTACCCATCAAATATAGCCATAAAACAGGGCAATCTCCTCGCATTTAATTATACACCAGCGAACATTTTAAACTCATTTTAAAATCAAAATCCCCTGTACTTAAGCGACAGAAGGTGCGCAACACCGAATCGATCTTCAATCTTGGTGCCTCCCTAATACATCAACAATTGCAAACTTAACCGAACACTTTGAAAAAAGAAAATTCACCTTTTTGTGTTGATGGTAGAGTTGAAAATTTACCAGGGTGATGGTAAAGGTAATTTTGTACAAATATACCTAAGAAAAGTGGGTCTTTGTTGGCAGGTGTATAAAAAATGGCAGGCAGTAACAGCCTAGTCGAACGTTAGTAAAATGAGATCTCGGAGGGAATGATTTTTCAACATTAAAATGTCCTTTGACAATTGACGTCTCTTTTTGTCGAATGTTTGAGATATCGATTGAGGTTTCTCTAGAATGTTCGATATCGTTTGAAGTTTAACACAAAATCACGCCTGTAAACCTCGCAAGGTCGCCAGTTATGTTTAAGTCCGATGTAATAGGGGCGAAACTATGAAATGGGACTATAACTAGCTTCTACTTTCTGACTAACTGACCAATTCAAGAGTGCCTGTAAATAATTTAATTGAAATAAATGCTTTGAGTTTGAGTTTTATGCCATCAACCGGGTACTAATCCAGACTCCAGACTGCTACTGAGAAGTTCCTGATGGGGAAACCCAATAACACTTGGCCCGACCTGGGAATTAAACCCAGGGCCATGCTCAGTAGTAGCGCCTGCGACCAACAAGACAGCCAATCTATTTTGTAACAGTGTCACCGTGATGACCTAGGTGAAGTGAGTTGTCATTCTACCTGAAGGTCTATACTGTAAACATTTCACCGTGAAAACTTAGATGAAGTGAGCTGCCATTCCACCTGAAGATCTATTCTGTAAACATCTCACCGTGATGACTTAGGTGAAGTGAGCTGTCATTTCACCTGAAGGTCTACTCTGTAAACATCTCACCGTGATAACTTATGTGAAGTGAGCTGTCATTCCACCTGAAGGTCTATTCTGTAAACATCGCACCGTGATAACTTGGTGAAGTGAGCTGTACTTCCACCTGATGTAGGTACCTATTGTATTGACACTATTGACAGCTCACTCCAGGCTCACTTCACCCCAGTTTTCACGGTGAGATTTTTACAGAATACATCGGCAGTACAGCTCGATATTGATTATGTTTTCTCGAAACTACGATGTTGATCGTGTTTCACAATAGGGTTTAACTTTTTTTTCAGAGTTTTTGTTAAAAAAGGTTTATTAGTTGTTTGTTTTACTAGACAAACAAGTCGCGTTCTAAGTAGAGTCACTAATTGCGAGTAAACAGTTCTGTTTATTATTTATCTTGTTTAAAAGACTTTTAAAATTGAGCCTGTTTGCTTGCTTTTGCGCGCTTACAGGTTTAATTGGCGGAAATTGTAGTTTAGTAGTTATAATGATTAAGGGCTAATTTTGCCAGCGCCAGATAAGTTTATCGGAGGAATAATTTTGAATTTTTGACAGTTCTTCCTTACAAAAACTGTCAGACGTCAATTTTATTCCACGAATAAAAATTATCGGTCGATTGAAAAATTTGCCCTTGGTAAAATATGGCATTTTAGCGGTGTATAAAACGTTAATTACAATCTTAAACTATTATAATAAATAGCTGCGCCCGCAGTTTCATCCACATAAGTATCGATCCCGTGGGACAAAAGATAAAATAGAAATATCGCATTGCCAACTGCACTTTGGACTAAAATACATGAAATGTAATAGCGTGTCAGTCCTTCATCGCTTGGAAGTAATATAAATTAAATGAGGAAGTTAGCCATTCAGTAGCTGCACTTACTGACAAAGTGGAGAGGAATTGTCTCTTGTCACAAATGTGAGAGATTTTTATCTTAGAGACAAATAACTTTAAATTGTCATTGCTATATTTGCACGGTGTGATGGGAAAAAAATGGGCTTGGCTCAAAAAATGGTAGGTATACAGGTTGGTAGGGACATCGAATAGAATACTCTTTCTTACGTGCACTATATAAATTACAGACATACCCGTAAATACAGAAATTTTACAAAGGGTTTTTGGAAACACCAACAAAAACATAATATGTTATTAAAATAAAGGTAGCTATTTTAATTATAAATTGGCAACATTACATTGTTCCCTTACTCGTTCATACATAGTATTTCTCTCTCTCTCTCTCTCGAATTTGATTACCGGCAAGGCAGATGTGTTTCCGTGTGTTTAAAACTAAATAAAGTTGTGAAGTGATAAAAAAGTGAATTTTTGTATTACCGATATCGCTACCACCTACCACCCTATCTACCAACAAAATAAACAACCTACCGTCTTCATTCCCTACAAGGGTGACACAATTGGCGGTCTTATCGCTAAGAGCAATCATCGGTGCGCAAACTATAACCATGAAGTCAGCACATGATTCTAGATCACCTAGCGTAGAAATTTTTCGTCGATTATCAATTATAAAATCAGCTGTTTCTTAGAAAAGTGCGATACCTGGGTGGTCAGAGTGCCTGGAACAGCAATTTTTTTTTAATAACCATCAAAAACTTTCAACGCATTTGTTTAGAATCATGTACCGAATCCATGGTAACAGGCTGCGCGTCGATATCCATGCCATCATAGAATAATAGATTAGGCCTTTAAACCATTTACCCATTTACCTATTAATAAAGGTAAGAGACGTTAAAACGTTAAAAATGTATGGTTAAACAGTCACTAATCACTACTTAAAGTTATGCAGCGTTTGTAAATAAACCCCTTTGTTTTTTTTTTTTTGTTAGCCTATACTGTCCCACTGCGGGGCAAAAGCCTCCCCCAAATCCTTCTAAAACCTCTTTTCCCGTGCCACCTCGAACCAGCCCTCGCGGTACGCGTCTTGAAATATTAAACACCAAAAATTGCCAAAACCCAAAATATACCCTAACACGACTACCAACATTAAAACACTTACACACATAAAATGCACACATATCTTCGAAACATTTATTGTCTAAAATAACATAATGCTGAACCCAATGGGAAAACGTACCTATGGTGTTCACCACGGCAAATTAATCCCCAGTCTTCCCCTCTTTCCGTATTAACCATTCATACCTTCCCAATTCCGTTATTTTTCCCAAACGACTAAGCTATTTCTATTATTTTTTTCGCCCCTTTTTATTGCGCCGCGGAGTTGCGACTATTTTCAACGACTGAATAGTTGCAATTTGGTCCCCGGTCGGTGTAATAATTTTTCCGTTGGTGTCAAGAGCATTGGGCGAAGTAGTTTTAGTTTTAAATGGTGAAGGAAATTAGGATGTGTTTGTGACAGAAATGAGGTTTAATTTGCTTCGTACTCGTTTCATGAGGAGTTTGTTAAGGTCTGTGGTGGAAGGGTTGAAGAAAAAAAAAAACGATTACTTTTTCAGCTTGTCAACTTGTTTACGTCCTGGAAACTCGTTTGATTTTCTTATCAAAGCAATTTTGTACTGCTACTGTCTAGGTACTTGTAAATTAAGATTCTCGATATTGCTTAGCAGTGTACTTTGAAATTCTGCAAGGTAAATTAACACACTTTCACTATGACACTATAACTTTCATTTTAAAAGTTCAACATTATTCATTGCGTTATTTATGTTGTTAAGCAGACACATTTTTTGAACATATGAAGCAATGGATTAGCAATATCATTCAAAATGATTCAGATTGTAATTGAAACGGTGTTACGCAATTAGGGACGCTGGTCTTAAAAGTCGTAATAAGTCTTCAACAATTTATTACCAGAATACTAGTAATGTCATCATCATCTGCCTAGCCTTTTCCCAACTATGTTGGGGTCGGCTTCCAGTCTAACCGAATGCAGCTGAATACCAGTATTTTACATGGAGCGACTGCCTATCTGACATCCACAACCCAGTTACTGGGGAATATGATACCCCTTGGTAAGACTGTTATCAGATATACCCGTGACGACTGTGAAAGATCCACGAATGACAGCCGGGACCAACGGCTTAACGTGCTTTCCGAGGCACGACAAGACCCCTCGTCTTGGTATGTAAAGATGGTCACCCATGCACGGACCAACCGCGGCAAGCGTAGCTTAACCAGATCGATCCAAAAATATTTTGCCACGTGGTTTGGTACGTCTTCTGTTTCTTTGAGCCAAAATGAAAATAAATGCTAATATTCATCCTTATGTTCCCAACCATAAATTACCATCACACCGTGAATAAGCGCTCTCATACATAAACATAAAAACACTACTTAGACTTAGCTCCCCATCCTCCTCTCATACGCGCTTATATTTTTATTTTACACGCAAAACATCCAAAACCAATCGGCATTTCTCCCCCATGTCTGTCCCCTTGTTCCGTGTCATTGTTATTCTTTTATTCCAATACGGAATTGGAATGATTTCCATATGTTTGTTTGTGTAATTGAATGATGGTCACACTGTTTGGAAAATTATTTTTGATGTTGTGGTTATAAGTCAATGGTTGTGGCGAAAATCATTGATCATAGGACTCAGAACACAGTGAACGGAAATAATCTTGAACTGTTAGCGCACTTAGGGTCGGGACATATTGATCGACGGCGTTCGACGGTTTGTCCATTCAAAAATAGAGCAAAGTATGGAACGGCATACGCATCGTTTCGCATCGACGCGACGAACGCGCTCCGGCGGCGATCGACGGCGTTCGACGGTTTGTCCATACAAAAAGTACAAAAATAGAGCATGTATGCTCCTTTTCAATCGGCAAAGTGCGAAAGGCCGTCGATCAATGTGTCCCGACCCTTATAAAGTTACTAGCTTCTGCCCGCGACTTCGTTCGCGTGGCATTTCTTGTTTGCATCGCCTGTCCGCGCTATTACTTCGTTTAGCGTTCTTTGTTACTTTTGCTCGAATCCTAAAGGTCTTAGCGTGATGTTAAATAGTCTATAATCATCCTCAAGAATAGGGCAACAATGGGCTGTCAAATGCATTAAGAATTTTTCAAATGCGACTGATAGTTTCAGGGATTAACGCGTTCAAACAGACAAAGTCTTCAGCTTTATTATTAGTATTAGAACAGATAGACAGGAATATCTGAGCTACATATTTATTCATTTTCAGCCTGTGTTGTCCCAATACAGGGCAAAAGCCTCCCGATCACACTAATATTATAAAGGCGAAAGTTTGTGAGTGTGTGTGTGTTTATATGTTTGTTACTTCTTCACGCTCAAGCGGCTGGACCAATTTTGATAAAATTTTGTATGGAGGTAGCTGACACCCTGGATTAACATATAGGCTACTTTTTATCCCAATATTCCCACGGGATCGAAACTTATGCGGGTGAAACCGCGGGGCGCAGCTAGTAGCTACATAATTCAGCTAAAATATTTTTTGCTTACTTTAAAAGATTTGTGTGTTTTGTAATTTCTTAGCCAACCCTGATGTAAAATTAGTCCGTAAAACTTAGTTTGAAAGGGAGTAAAAGCTTTTAAGCGTACTAAACCACATTACACCGGATAAGGCTGAAACCAAACACACCATCCGATTGATTCAAACTTAGTTTAAAATTTCATTAAAACGAACTTGCCCATACCATATGTACGCATCGTTCAACAAATATAAGGGGGAATGTAAATAATTCTTAATTAAAATGAAGGATCATATTCTATACGTGTGCCCCTGAGCTATGTCTGCGGTCTGAACGTCTAGTTCGGAAACTGAGGTACTTGTAACATACCGAACAATTTCAAATGAGAACTTTACTCTGTATTCATGAAAATGAACGCACGCACACATATGTAACAGCTATTAACACAGTATTCGGCGGAAAACTACGGGGCTACACTACTGACTGCCTCTCAACTTAGAACAAAAGAGAGATGTCTATGTGTGTGCGAAAGTCGTCAGTATAACAGCTAAGTCTCTGTACAAAATGTAATCTGTGGTTGGAGTTTCCAGTTCGAAAACTGCGGTAACTGCGTCTGCAATTTTGGTATGAAATACTTTTGGTGTAATAATATGTGTATGGATACAGTGTACGCTTTTGTTCGGGAGGTAGGGATTGTAAGCTGAGCTATAATTTTGACTTTGTGCACTGGCGTGGCGTTTCAGTGCTTTGGCTGGATGAAATATTTTGCTTTAAGTGTATCAACAATTTTAAATTGTATTTTTGGACTAACCGTTTTATTTCTACAAAATTGTAGACTGCATTTTGTAGCAATAGAGCTAAGTATTGGAAAAAAACAATAGTTTGACGTGAAACTGTTTGTGCAAATCCTCAGCAATTTGTGGAGATCCCCGTACTGTTGAAAGTAGACTCATAGACAGCGACAATGATTTGTCAGCGGATATTCTGCTGTCATACGGTGAAAATAGTAGGTATTTTTTTTTTAAATGAGTTAATATAGGGTCGAGTTCAGCATGAAATTTTCTATCTTTCTGTCTAGGTGATAAAGCTTTATTTAGTTCGCAGCTAACTATACATTCAGTTATACTTACGACTATCAACAAAGATTGAAACTTCACTTCACACGAAACTATCATTTACTCAAAATCAACTTTGAAGTAGTCACGGCTTTTTATGGGTAGTGCAGTATTGACAAAATGTTCAGTTTGTAAATAATATGTCATGAAAGGTTCACAAGAGCAGTGGTTGCCCATTGGTAATGGCCGCGACTTACGAGTTGTAGGTCGTGGGCTCAAACCCAAGCAGGCTCTTTACTTTGTGTAAATTATTTCTTCACCACTGCTCTCAAAACGGTGAAGGAAAACATCATGAGGAAACCGGCATGTTCTTGAAAATCGAAGACATGTGACATCCACCAACCCGCAATGGGCCCGCGTGGTGGATTATGGCCCAGTACCTCTCACAGGAAGAGGAGGCCTGTGTCCCAGCATTGGGAAAATTATAGGCTGATTATGTTTCATGCTATAAGTTTACAAGGATTTGCCACCGATCGATCTCTTTTCCCATTGAAATAAATATTTAACGTTCCAAAAAAGTTTGACCAAACGTGACAAAAATTTTAAGCAAAACCAAGTACTGTCAGCATCAAAAGTCGATTAACACTATCATTTTTACATGTAATAACATGTAAAAAGGAAAAAAAAATAAAAATGTAAATGTAAATGTGTGTAAATGAAAAATAAATAAATGTTGTCAATTTAATAAAATTGACAACATTTTTTTCAATAAACTGATTCTTAGCTTTTCACATAATAGACAAGAGTATATATTCTAAAAAAATTCTTCTGCTGCAATTTTGAACAAATATTAATAACTAAGATTAAAAAAACTGAAGTGTTAACTAACTTTTGATGCTGACCGTACATATTGTTTTGATCTCAGTACCGAATCTTTCTCAAAGCTAAGCTTATGTAAATAAATGTAAACCAAAAAAAAAACGTCAAGTTACTTTGACTTAGATTGCTTTGTGTAAAGAAGGTGTATTTGTTTTAAGATGCGTATAATACGAAAGTATTAGGTCTTCATAAAAAGATGAAGAACCGACTGTTATAATGGTCCCGTATCACAATATCATGTTTTGAAAGAGTTACGCTAGTGCTGCTTAAAAGACTTGTAGGGTTTTGAGATACAAACAGTTATGTTTTCTGCAAATCTTGATATTTTTTAAAATACTAACTGTAAGCCCCTTCGTACACAAGTCTACTCAAATCTTAGATACTCAACGATTTTAGTCTTCAAGCGACTGCCATACAAATCCATTTAAGTTGAAAATGTCGGCGACGCGACTCGTGTACGAACTTCAATGGATTTGTATGGCGGCAGTCGCTTGAAGACTAAAATCGTTGAGTATTTAAGATTTGAGTAGCCTTGTGTACGTAGGGGCTAACTGGTATTTCTCTTCCGATAGATTTCAGTTTAATTCACGCGTTTGCAATGCACTATCGCTTTTCATTTCGCTCCAATTCGCTCTATCAATATAATATGTATTACACAAAATACACTTGACTGATTTTCTCTTAGGTTTCCACAATTGTATTCTGCTTCATTAAGTAGCTGTCGTTGTAATCATTGAGACGTTCTAATATCATCTTAGACTGAGCAAAAAGCTTTAAAGCTCACTCAAAATAATTGGTCCCTGCATGTCGATTCTGTAAAAATCTCACCGTGAAAACTTGCGTGGAGTGAGCTGTCAGTGTCATCCCACTGATGCTAGGGATTGACCAAGCAAACATTTACAATCATAATCGAGATTTTAATAATATTTTTTGAAATTGAAAATTTTATATAATTTCAAAGCTAGTATTTTAGTGGTCAAAACATTAATATTGGCGCCGATTCCCTTGTTCACAAACTAAACTAAATTTCATTTCAGTGCATCTTTTTCTTTCTATTTCGTTAAGAAAAGGACAGAAGATAAAATATATTAGTTTAGACCTGTCAAATTAAGATACTCCATAGACAATAGACAACTCCATAGACAACTTAAATATAGTTTAGTTTGTGAACAAGAGAATCGACGCCAATTTGTGGGATTTTAAAATAAAATAGCAAAACATAAACAGAAACTCAATGTTGTTTTTTTTTTTTTGAAAGTTAAAATAGTAATTACTACACCTATCCAGAAGGTATAGGCACCTATAATATGTACATAAACCACCTAATCTCTTGAAGAAGCTCGACTTTCGCTGTAATAGTAAGAAATGCTCAAGATGTTATTCATAAGAAAACAGTAGGACTTTTCTTTTCTGGCCGGCACTTTAATTTTTGAATACCTTATGAACTTATGAACGATGAGTTTATGGGGTGCGCCAAAGTTCACCTAAATTTTCAACTCCGATAATTGGAAATTCGAAAATGTTCTTCCTAACATTTTTCATCCTAACAATCACAATTCCTAACTACTCTGTCTCTAATGTTCATAATTCCGAATCATTAAACTTCATAATGTCAGTAGCAATAAACATCTATTATACTTTTATTTGTTTTCCTATATTTTCTCAACATAACCATCTTTTACACTATTATTCAAAGTCATATCTTTTTTGTTTAGATCGTCGACATAGGATGCAAAAACGAGCGAAGGGCACCCCGAGGTTCGGTTTGGTTAGGTTACTTTAAACCCTTTACACAGAAATAGGGGCCCCGCGAAGCGGGGCTCCGTCGACATAGGATGCAAGGGCGAGCGAAGGGCACCCCGAGGTTCGGTTTGGTTAGGTTACTTTAAACCCTTTACACAGAAATAGGGGCCCCGCGAAGCGGGGCTCCGTCGACATAGGATGACATAGGATGAAAAAAAAAGTGTTTATCATATTATAGGTTTTATGTCTATTGAGTGGTATATCGAACGATTTTATACTGTCTGTTATTCTTATAGATTTATTAGTTACATTAAAATTATATCAATCGTTAACTGATCATTATATCAAATAAAATTATAGGTTCAGTTGTTATATCTTGTAAATATTAGAGGTTTTGTAATTATATCATATACTAGCTGTGCCCCGCGGTTTCACCCGCGTAAATGTCGATCCCGTGGGAATATCGGGATAAAAACTATCCTATGTCCTTTCCCGGGACTCAAACTATCTCTATACCAAATTTCATCGAAATCGGTCCAGCCGTTTTCATGTTATGTCGTGACAACGGAAAACGGGTTTCATTTTTATATATATAGATTACTTACCCGTATAAACTCCCAGGCCATGAAAATATTATGGTAGTTATGTTTAGGGATAAAAGCGTTATGATAAAAAACAGTAGGAGTTTAAAATATTTACATTAATGATATTATTGATTACAATTTTCGGAAACATGAGTGTTATGAACATCGCCGGTAGCACTACAAATAGTATGAATGAAAACTTTAGGATGAAAAATTTTAGGAAGAGTGATCTTTCGGATTACAAATCGTTAGGAAGAACAATTTCGGGTAAAGAACTTTAGTTGAGCCAATATGGACCCGAGTTTATGAAATACAAACTTATTTTTGCAGTCGATCAAATTAATTATGTGCATTGTGCAAGCGTGAATATTCAACCCAACTACGGAGCCTTTCACTGTGCGTGGTTCGACATGAACATCGCATTTTTTTTTTTCAATTTTTTTTGGGAAACTACCACAAAATAAACAATTACTATTACTCAAGTAAACTAATAGAAACAAAAACTACCAAGCTTATAAAACTAACAACACATACTGAAATGTAAAGTGATTGCGAAATACGCAATTTATACAATTAATTTATCGTCATTCTCAAACTTTTGCTCAGCCAACCTAAAAAATGTATACTGGGCATTCTGTAGCAAACTATTAGAAAAGTATCAAAAATAAATAATTGTACAATAAATCATCATCTGCCTAGCCTTTTTCCCAACTGTGTTGGGGTCGGCTTCCAGTCTAACCGGATGCAGCTGAATACCAGTATTTTACATGGAGCGACTGCCTATCTGACCTCCACAACCCAGCTACTGGGTAATACGATACCCCTTGGTAAGACTGGTTGTCAGACTATTGTACAATAAATAAAAATAATTTTAAACGGCGAGCGCATTCCGAAGATCAATTCAAATATAGAAACAATTCGACGCGAAATTCAATAAATGACTATGGTCAAGTTACTGACTCAGTTTCAATTGAATGTCCAAAAAACTATTAAAATTACATTAGAAAAGCATAAATCATTATTACAAACAATGCTTATTGTATTTAATGTATAAAATAATTTTATTTCAATTTCTGAGTATCGATTTTCGACATTCGACATACCCGAGTCAATCGAAATTAAAAAAAAAAAACGTTTAGCATAATCGCTTTCGCACATCATTATGATAAAAAAAAAACAAAAATGGACGGCAATTTTGAACACAAACTGAGTAGTGGTGATGAATAATACGTGTTATTCGACCTGTGTTTCAATATTACGTTAGGATTTGGGCATTTTCGTGTTGTTAATAATATTTCCAATAATATTTGTCTAATTTTAAATCTTTTCTACATGTGTGTGTGTGTGATATTTGTGACAAGTAAAAATGTATACACGCACGATTGGCGCGAAACTTCGACATTAGATATCAAAAAACTTCATTACCACTACTTATTTTAACTTGAACAATGGATGAATTCGTCAAATAATTGAATGATGTATTATTCACTGCCCCTGTGGTGTAGTTTAGATGTTCGAAATCCCCAATTTTTATGTTTTTTATCCTCGACCACCACTGTCAACAAAATGGCGATTATCGCATTTACAGACTTGAATTTAATAAAGGTAAAGTAATAAGCTTGTGCGCTAAATATGAAATATTTAATGGCGTTAACATATGAGTTTTTTATCCAACGCTCTTAATTAACGCACATTCATAAGATTTGATGGGTAGCATAATTATCTAATATTTACCTACATAATCAATATATGTAGAAAAAATGTAATGCAATTTGTGTGTCAGCAATCGTAACTAGATTGCCTACATATTTATGTTATAAGGTTTGTATCTTTTACGTGTGGTTTACTTAGAGATGATATAAAAAAAAGACGGGTTGCACTCCGGGAGTGCCGGCAGAAGTGAAAACTTGAATATTAACGTTGAAATAAATCAATTATTAATTGAATTAATATAACTCATTTTTTTTCAATATTTCTGCGTCCCTTTTTTCATTAATAGATGCACTTTGTTCAATTTCCATATTTTAAACACTTTATATACACGAATGTTACGAATACACAGTGCAGTGTGTCCACGTCCACTTCCACTTCTACTTCCACTTCCACTTCCACTTCCACTTCCACTTCCACTTCCACTTCCGCTTCCGCTTCCACTTCCACTTCGACTTCGACTTCGACTTCGACTTCGACTTCGACTTCGACTTCGACTTCGACTTCGACTTCGACTTCGACTTCGACTTCGACTTCGACTTCGACTTCGACTTCGACTTCGACTTCGACTTCGACTTCGACTTCGACTTCGACTTCGACTTCGACTTTGACTTTGACTTTGACTTCGACTTCGACTTTGACTTTGACTTTGACTTTGACTTTGACTTCGACTTCGACTTTGACTTTGACTTTGACTTTGACTTCGACTTCGACTTCGACTTCGACTCCGACTCCGACTTCGACTCCGACTTCGACTTCGACTTCGACTTCCACTTCCACTTCCACTTCCACTTCCTCTTCCGCTACCACTTCTGCTTCCACTTCCACTTCCACTTCCACTTCCACTCCATCCATCCATCCATCCATCCATCCATACGTTGTCGTGTGTCACTAAACTTGGTTCACTTCGGTTGGCGCCGCCGTAGAAAGAGAGGGGGGGGGGGGGGGGAAATCTCTCCTGACGGTCACGTGTCCTGACGAAATGCCCTGACGCGAGTTTAACATTTTTTCCCCATTACAAAAAGTGTTCAACGCCGCTAAAGAAGTTTTCACTTCAAAAACCCTATATCTTTGATTATATAATGTCAAAGCCCTAATGTGCTTTTACGTATTATGTACTTATGTATACGAACATTACACCAATCACTGAATAGGTACTTGCTTAGCACAATTTCTTATGTTATAATATCTTAAATTTTAATGTAGGCTGGCTAAATTGACTTTTTCAATGTACAAACACAGTTGGATTTAGACATTAAAATCTCTAAAAGCATTAAATAGGTAATTAGGAACTAATTATTGTCACTGTATTTGAATACGTACAGGCTTATGTAGGTACATTCTACATCAAGGAATATACTACTCTCTATAAACGAGTTGTACATGGTCGTCAATAGCATGAAAGCAAAAAAAAAAGTTCACTTGATACTAACGACAGCCCCTAATATACGCATGCGCAGTGCGCTGCGTGATATATGGATCATTCCGAATTAGGCCATCATCGCCCACAGCGCTCACATAAATAATTTGCGTTCCGATTTAGATGAATCACCATTATGGCAGCTGACAGTCAAAACTATTTTCACTTGATTATGTACTCACGGTTGGATTATAGTATTTATTTGTGTATACACCAAGAATTTCTTATTCTTTGGTAAGGTAGCGATTGTAGCCGGAAGCACAATTTCGAAAATGCCACGTTAGTTTAACGAAACCGGTTTGAACTGTCAAAATACCACGCTTGACAACCGTACGGCGTGGTAAGATTATGCGGGGAATAATAGGTAATTTATACCATACAGAATAATTGGGGTTAATGTGTAAGCACTCTGTAATCGATTACAGTGCAATTCGGAATGTTCCAAAATTCACTCCACGGTAACCATGGCAACATCACTTCGCGCGCGTCACTCATTGGCTACGGTTTCGTCGCCACTCGCCAATCATGGGCAACGCGCGCCGCTTGACCGGTTAAGGTGAATGCGCAGTGGTAGACTGCGAAATTTAAATTTTCTTACGTGTTATGCAATTCGTAGGTCAGTATCAGGTTGTATCTTGATCAAAATATGATTTGCGACTATAATAGACATGTATTTACAGAATTATAGTCATTAGAATCATTAATATGTCTCTTTAAGTTGGATTTCTACCATAAACACTTTTCTATACGAGATTTGTTCTTAACAGTAGAAATCTAACTTAGAAAGATGTATTAATGATTCTAATCATTATAATTCTGTAAATACGTACCTGTTATAGTCGCGAATCATATTTTGATCAAGATACAACTTGACACTGATCTGCAAATTGCAAAAAACGTAAGAAAATTTAAAGTTCGCGGTCTACCATGGCACATTCACCTTAAGGGTTACTTGCATCAAAAATACGGATCTTACTTATTTAGTATCTATCTACAATAATGTTATATTTGCACGCGTTACAGGTTAAATAAGTAGTCTGTAACTAGTTAATACAAAATCTGGTTAATTGTTGAAAACAAAATGCACACAACTGACTTTTTAAATGTAGGTACAAACACGGTTGGATTTAGACATAACATCTAAAAGCGTTGAAATAAATAGGAACTAATTTCTGAACTCGATTACGAACAGGCTTACGACCATGGTCGTCAATTATAGAAATAAATAAAAACTTAATTTAATATTAATGACAGCGCCCAACGCGTAAGCACTTCACGCGATCCACATCAAAATAATCTCCAATGTGATAATGACAGTGACTAACGCGCAAGCTCGGCGTGAAGTGTTCACTTCACTCGATTCACGACATTAAATGTCGTGAGTCGGGTGAAGTGAACACTTCACGCGATCCACATGAAAATAATCTCCAATGTGATAATGACAGTGACTAACGCGCAAGCGCGGCGTGAAGTGAACACTTCACGCGATTCACATCAAAGCTCGCGCCTCAGGCTGTATTGACTAGTCAGTCTAGGAAAAAAAAGAAAAAAAAACAACATTGAGTTTCTGGCTAAGTTTCTGTTTTGCTATTTTATTGTAAAACCCCACAAAATATTAATGTTCTGACCACTAAAATACCTACTAGCTTTGAAATTATATAAAATGATCAATAGAATTAGCATAAAAATTATTATTAAAATCTCGATTATGATTGAAAATGTATGCTTGGTCAATCCCTAGTATCAGGTGGGATGACACTGATAGCTCACTCCACGCTCACTTCGCCTATGTTTTCACGGTGAGACGGTTACAGAATCGCACGGCTGGCCGCATGTCAGACGATCAGTGGGCCAAACTTACAATCCAGTGGGTCCTGCTTAATGGCAAAAGACATAGCGGCAGACCCAGTCGGAGATGGCGGGATGAGCTGGACTCCTTTAATAAAAATTGTTCCTTGGTGCGGCAGCTCTGGACAGAGATTGGTGGAAAGGGAGGGTTTTGCCCAGCAATAAGACAACAATGGCTAGTAAAAAAAAAAAAAAAAAGACGAGTTGCACTTCGGGAGTGCCGGCAGAAGTGAAAACTTGAATATTAACGTTGAAATAAATCAATTATTAATTGAATTAATATAACTCATTTTTTTTTTCACTATTTCTGCGTCCCTTTTTTCATTAATAGATGCACTTTGTTCAATTTCCATATTTTAAACACTTTATATGTACACGAATGTTACGAATACACAGCAGTGTGTCCACGTCCACTTCCACTTCCACTTCCATTTCGACTTCGACTTCGACTTCCACTTCCATCCATCCATCCTTCCATCCATCCATCCATTGTCGTGTGTCAGTAAACTTGGTTCACTTCGGTTGGCGCCGCCGTAGAAAGAGAGGGGGGGGGGGGAATCTCTCCTGACGGTCACGTGTCCTGACGCGATGTCCTGACGCGAGTTTAACATTTTTTACCCATTACAAAAAGTGTGCAACGCCGCTAAAGAAGTTTTCACTTCAAAAAAAAAAAAACCGAGTGTCCTTATGACCACACGACTGAAGTGAAACTTCAAACGTATTTGGCTATGAGAGGAAGAGAGAAAGAAAATGTGCGCGCGCACTGGTTTGCCGTTCGCCTCGCCCGATCACACTTTTCGTAACGCTTACGTCACGCGTTCGCCAGCTTACTCCCCAAGTCAAGCATGCGTAAAGAAGTTTCACTTCAAAAATGGGTCTATCATCTTCATTTTCACTAGTAGTAAAACTCTAATCGCTATCGCCCTACAGCCCTAAAGCCTCTTATACAAACAAAAAAATAAATAAAGATCGTCAACTCACTTTCCAAATAATAAACGGCACGAAGAGAAAATAAATAACCATTCTCGAAACGAAAGAATAATCCAAATTGGCAAAGCTGTTTACGTAAGTAATCTCTTTACTGAATGATCCGCGGACCCCTAAATCTTGATAAGAATCTTCTAAAACAGGCTTGTCCCTTTAATCGACCCTTGGTATTATGTGTTACTGATAATAGAAATCGAATCAATGTAAAGTATTAATTAATTGATGAACAGAACTGTTAATGAGTTTAGGCTTAATCGATTCCTCAAACGATTTGGCTGAATGGTTTTTTTTTTGTTTATATAGTGAATGGCTTTTCAATTCGGGTCGTGTATTTCCCGATCGGAAAATATCTTAAAGATTTGTTATATTTTTGGATCACAGCCAGCAACTGTTGGTTCCGAGGTGATGCCCAGATGAAGTTTTTACACTTCTCTTGGCGCCAGATTTTAAAGTATAATCGCTGTAACTGGTAGTTATCTGGGCCAAGAAAGTTGTGAGTTAGTTAATTTTAAATAAGTAGTAGCATTTTTCAGAATTCTTGTGAAGTTACTTTTTGGACGTGTGGATTCTGGCATAGAATTGAACATCTGTTTAAGGGGAAAGTTTAGTTAGCTCAGCATCGACACTTTGATTTTTTATCATGCTTTATTCTAAAGGCACACTTACACTGCCTAGGCAAACAATCGCGCAATTGAGTTCCATTGTTCGATTGTTCGCAATTAACATTATTATTACTATGGAGTCTCGGCAATACCGAGCAAATTACTGCAAAGCCAAGATTGCATAAGTATCTACCTATACAGGGTCGCAGGGACACCTACGCGCAATCTGAAACCATGAATTCAGAACATGATTCTAGTCTCCTATTAGGGATCCCTTCTTTTCGCATAATGTTCTTTTTCCTAAAATACTTTGGCATAACCATTTTGGTATAATTTTTTTCGCCATAATAATACTTTGCCATATTTATTTTGGCATACTGTTTATTTTGGCATAATTATCTTGAAGGCTAATTTATTTTGGCATAAATTTATTTCCCATAACTCTAAACGTTGTCAGGGGCACTCCGAGGTTCGGTTCCTTTAAACTCTGCAGACATAAATAGGAGACCCGCGCAGCGGAGCTCCGTCGACCTGACATCTTTAAAAATAAAACGAGCATGCTAAATTTATGCTTTAGAATGTTATGCTTAATCATTCTTATGATTAGAGAAATTATGCTTTAAAAAATATGCGTAAGCTGTTATGCGAAAATATAATTAGGAGAAACAAAAGTACGCCAAGTTATATTAGGTCTTAAAATTTTATGCAAATGGATAGGAGATATTCTAGAGTCGAATATTATTCGTTTGTTATAAAAAAAAAAATCAGCAGTTTCATTGAAACGTGCAATACCTACGCGGTCAGAATGAATGGAACAGTACTTTATTTTTTTTCAATAATCATGTAGAGAATTCGTGGATTCAGTTTGCGCGTCGACGTCCCTCCTACCACCCTGTATAGCAACTTTTACGCCTGTGTAAGTGCAGCTTAAAACATTGCCTACCTTCCACAGACGTGACGTAATCATTTTATTTTCCCAAGTTTCCCCAAAAGTGCGGCACCAAAAAAGAGCAAAGCAGCAAGATCAACATTGGTTAATATTCGCTCAGCGGCCAAGTTTGCGCTCCTTATTCATTATTTCCGACAAAGAATGTTTAATGCAATACAAACATCCAGTAGAATTGTGGGGTTACCCACTCAAAGGTAGACGGTTATCTATAGGGTGGGCTTTTTGAGGTAGCTGTGCAATTTTCTCGTTCTATACTGCTTTTTGTTAGCCTATTTTGTGTCCCATTGCTGGGCAAAGGCCTCCCCGTTTTTCTTCCAAACCCCCATCTTGTGCGATCTCTGGCCATGTTGGCCCTGCAAATGAAATTAGATCGTCACACCACTAACGTTCTATGACTAACCGTTCTATACTTAAATCGTTAAAATTAAAAAAATCTAAAGCTTTCGGTTGTTTTTCGATTTTTAATGACACTAGGTACACCTAGTATAGTGTGTGTGTGTGTGTAGACTGTGTAGGTGATACTTTCTTAACATTTGTGTTGCAAATTATATCAACCATGGCGGAAAAAATAATCTTTGGTACATTAACAAAACAAAATCATTACAGTCCTCTATGTATAGTCTTGCAAAATTAACATTAAACACAAATTAATGAAAAGTTTTTTTTTTTTTTTACTAAATTCAATTAAGTACCGAAATTCACACCACACCTTAAATAAATCCATCCCAAATTCTTCCAATAAAAGGCGAACAAACACTTCTTAATCCCTAGGAGGTGGCAACACGAATGTTTGCGGAGACTAGGGGGGGTGCGGGGGTGTCACATCCCCTTGTCATGTGACGTTTGATTATGGCATGACAAAACACGTCGCACGCCACTCTTGAAGGGGGGAGGGGGAGTTGTGTTTTCAGGGTTCTGCAGAGGAGACCCCTTTTCACCTGTGGTTATTCTGCCTGTCTGCTGCAGATGGTGTTACTTTGATTATTTTGTGCTTAAAATATTAATATAGATTTGAAGGAACAAAGGGAGATCGTAGAATAAGAAAGGAAGCCGCTTGTCAGGAATAATGTTGATGAATTGACGGCTTCGGAATTGAGTATCCGTTAAAACGTCGAATCTGACAATATTGAAAATTCGCCCTTAAGAGGAAAAATATTAAAATAATCCCCCGTCTTTTCATCACGTTTAAGGGTTGAATAGAAAATAGAATCAATATTGTTGCTCCGAATTTCAAAACTAATTTCTATTTTAATTAATCTATCGCAGATTAGCACCCCGTCTGGTTTTTTTTTATGTATTTAACTACGATAATGCCTCAAGCAATGTAAATTATTTGAATACCATTAATCATTTCTAGACCTAGATCTAAGCGAAATTGCTTTTGTCTAGTCTTACTTAAGTAATATTAAGCTTTCGGATTATTACTCTCTTCATTAATTATCGAAATGTTCTGTAAAACATTTGCGTAAATTAAGATTTCATAACATGAGAAATTACTTTGATATTACTCAGAGAAAATATGACTGAATTAATGAGAGCAAAGCATTATCAGTCGGTAACGTTCTGCCTTCTCTCAGTGTGAGGGACCAGCACCCTAATTGCGTAACACACTATCAATCGGAATCGGAATCATTTCGAAGCCAATTGCTAATCCATTGCTTCTTAAGTTCGAAAACATTTGTCTGCTCAACACGTAAATAACGCAATGAATGTTGTTGAACTGTCAAAATGAAACCGATTCCGATTGATAAAGTGTTACGCAATTGCTCCGCGGGCCATAATACACTACGCGGGCCCAGTGCGAGCTAGTCTCTGAATTGTGAGAGAAGAGAGAAATCTTGTCCTTTACTGCCTCGTTGGTTTAGTGGTTGCAAACGCTACCGCTGAGCATGAGATCCTGGGTTTAATTTCAGGGTCTGGCAAAGTGTTATAGGGTTATAACGTCTAGAATTTCTTAGTAGCAGCCCGTAGTTTGGATTTGTGCCCGGTTGATGGCAATAGGCTCGACCCTATTACATGGTAGTTAAACATAACTGGCGAAACGTGAGTGTAATATGTAGGTACACCCCTGCCAGACTCTTCAGGTATTACAGGCGAGATATTGTTATGTTATGCCTTGTCCTTGTCCAGAAAAAAAAAAACAATTCATGAATGAAATACATTTAAAGTAAAAACAAAAGCATGGTTGCGATCTACCCTTGTAAAATTCATACATTCATTTGTTATTCCTCATTTTATTTACCACCATGATAATCCTGATCCCGGAGTCAGACAACCATGAAGACACATTACGTCATCAAAAAAGATTAACGACGGAACCCGTGATGTCAAACTTTCGCCCTTTATTTCGTATTTTTCGCGCGGTTTCACACATTGGCGAGCAGTTTATCTTGAGTCGCGGCATAATATGCCTATGGTCCGGCTGCGCTAAATCTAAATCTCCGAGCTAACTAGTCGAAAACAAACATTACTTAAAATAAATGTTCTTGTATATCGATTTTATTAAATTTCTAGCGGCCATTGTTGTTTACATCTTTGACAAATTTAGCGCGGCCGGACTTTAGTTGGTCGCAAGTGCGAGTGCTTAGAGGCAAACAGGCGACCTATGTTTAAGAAATTCCTATTAGCAGTCTGGAGTCTGGGTGTGTGTGTGTGTGTGTGCCCAAAGCAATAACCTATTACATAACATAACTGTCAAAATTATGAGCGCGCTATTGAAACATTTCTATAGGAAGAAGAGCGTAGCAAGAGATAGGTCCCATCGGGGAAGACCGACCTGATTTTATATTATAATTTCGAATAATTATTTACATCTTCAAAACGTTGGAGGAAAACGGCATGTCCTAGAACCAAAAATTCGAAGTATTGTGACATCTACCAACCCGCACTAGGCCGGCATGGTGGATTACGACCCACTCCCTCTCACCGAGAGGAGGCCTGTGTCCCAGCAGTGGGAACATTATAGGCTGATTATGTATTGACATCAGCCCTTGCCATCAGCGCTATTGTAAACGGTCATGATATAATGGGCGGGGGGTATGGCATGTTAATTCTACACGTACAACTATTTAATTATATTGTTCGTCTTTATTTAGGGGACTTGGAGATTAGTTAGGATTGTTAATTGACATGTTCTCGTTTAGTTTAGAATAACTGGGCTGATTGTTTATGTATTTAAAGTGATCATTTCTTTAGGCGCTTTGAGCAATTATTTGTTAGGGGAAAATCCTATGGGTTCGCCTCACCGACATGCTAATGTTAACAGTAAATATATTATGTAGCTATGTATATATAGTTTTAAGTTTTCACTTCTGTTGGCAGTCCCCATGACTGCCTATGTTTTTTTATTATTTTGTTACAGTTGTAAACTTTTAGCTTTTGCTTGGCACTTGAAATAGGTTTTTATTTTCAAATAGCATAGGTCAAGGAGAGATAATGTTAATCGATTTTCAAACAAAATCTTTTTCTACATAGCGGGTGCATGCCACCTTTAAGAACTGTCATCCTTCCTACTAATATTATAAACGCGAAAGTTTGTGAGGATGGATGTATGGATAGATGTTTTTTACTCTTTCACGTAAAAACTACTGAACGGATTTAGATGAAATTTGGCACATAGATAGTTTATGACCAGGATTAACACATAGGATACTTTTAATCCCGATATTCCCACGGTATCGAAACTTATGCGGGTGAAACTGCGGGGCGCTGCTAGTTAATAAATAAATTTGGAAATGACGTATTCAGAAAATTAATGAGATGCACGTAAAATCAAACTTAAGGGGGCTCAACATAATTATTTATTTACTGTACCTACATAAAGCAATCTGGAATTGTACTATATTGATAACGGTTTTATTCAAAAGAAGTTGTTGGTCAGTTCAACTCTGAGACCATTTCTATTTTGCCGTCCTAATATCTTTTTCATATTGCTCCATGAACACATCCCATAACATTTTTTCGCGTAAATTATCTAAATACAAAGTGATGTGCCGAGGTGCGCGGTGCTCGCATAATAAGCGGATTCCCGAGACAAGCATAAGGCTCTACGCGTGAGCAGAATGGCAACGGCGACATTAGCGGCCTCGACAGGCCTAATATAGAAGTCAAACGGCCCGACACATGAACTTTGTACAATGATGAGCTTGCGTTGTGCAGGGTTATCGTCTTGCGGATATTTTGACAACTGTATCCGCATCACTAGTTTTAAAAGATCTGAATAGTTTTATGTTTCTTTACCCTTTAGAAAAATACATAAAATTATGAATACTGAGCTAATTATGGTCTTAAGAAACAAAAGAGAATCATTTCGCATGGACATTAGAGTATCAACAGAGACGAGCTAGCACAATAGCGCCCTCTGCAGGTCTAATATAGATGTCAAACGGCCCGAGTCACATGAGCTTTGTACAATGATGAGCTTGCGCTGTGCACGGTAACGCCGCCTGCCTGGGTTCGAACCCACGACCTAGAACTCGGCCACCACTAGACTGTTAGTACCCAAATCAATTGAAAAGATTAGCTAACAACATTAAACGTTAATAAGTCAAAATAAACATAAGAGACCTTGTACAGGATAAAAGCGGCACGTGTAACCTATTTTAATCATTTAAACGAGCTGGTGGTATGTACAAAGGGTTAGTTGCTTACTAATACATACATACATAAACTCACGTTTTATTCCCATGGGAGTATATAGGGAGAAACTACAGACCGCCACCTGCTGCGATCCTTACATACTCATTTTGCCTCGTGTACGTTCATACATCTGGTCATACACGCACGTCGCCGGTTGCGAGTACTATGCACCTGATCTTTCTGAAGGACATAACCAATAAAGTATTTATGTCCTTCTAGCACATGCCACGTCTGCCTTGTAAATACCTTTGAGCGCGGCGACCGAATCAAGAAATTCCGTAACGAACATAAACCTAACACCCCCCACTCCGACCGGCACAGCGGTGCGGCGTTGAAAGCTGGGCATCGTCTAACGTCGTTTCAGTTCGGCAGACTTCGGCACGGTGTTTGTGTGCGTGCGATTAGACGTATGCGTGTAGACTGTACGAAGCTCGCATAAGTTAATAAAAAAATGCTATGCAATAGCTTTGCCGCGGCAGTCTCCGAGTGCCACACGTGTTTTTTTTTTTTGCTAAATGAGCCCGCTCTTGACCTCGATCACGCCTGATGGAAAGCGATGGATGAGGTCTATGATGGAATGAGCGTGCCCAGAAGATGCCTAAGGCACTGGAACTCCCACGCATCGACGAAACACAGCAGGCTGCTTGACGCCGGACTCCGGTGGGAGGGTGGTCGCAAACGTGGGCGTTAGCCCTACTACCGCAAAAGAAGAATTGGTCGTTCAAATAAGGTGTTGGGTGTGACTGTCCAGGATGCGCCGAGCGCTCGATTCAGTTGAGTAACTGGCGGAACAAACTTCGCTACACGAAGAGGCTTCTTCATGCATCCCAAAATGCCTTCCATTGATCCTCTCAATATGTTCAAATCAAAGCATGTTTCTTTTAAATTTTTGTCACTACATCAAAACTACGCTACGCCAATAAATGAAACCATTCAGCAATTACCAAATTGCAACTAAAAGTGGTAATTATACCAATTACTACCAATGAATCGTTCTTTGAAGCGGTTTATAATGGAAGCCTGTAATTAGCTGTGGACATTTACGTTATATGATGACTACCATATTGGTTTTTGATAAAAGCGAATACATTTATGTTTTCACCACTTCATTATTGGTGGAATGAATAATTTTGATATCGGGCTTAATAATTAATTAAATTGTAGATGTAAATAATGAAAAATATGAAAATAATAATAATTGAATTCGAATTTTAGTAACATCTGATTATGGTCTATGGCACCTATTCCTTATTAGTATCACGATTATTTTTTTTATATCAAACAAGATATTGAAATGAATTCCATTTCGAAGTTCAGTTCATGAAGTTTTTTTTGAAGTGTAAACTTCTTTAGCGGCGTTGCACACTTTTTTGTAATGGGTAAAAAATGTTAAACTCGCGTCAGGACATCGCGTCAGGACACGTGACCGTCAGGAGAGACTACTATGGCGGCGCCAACCGAAGTGAACCAAGTGACACACGGAAATAGATGGATGGATGGGTGGATGGGTGGATGGATGGATGGATGGGTGTAGGTGTGGGTGTGGGTGTAGTACCTACACTGCTGTGTATTCGTAAAATTCGTGTATATAATGTTTAAAATATGGAAATTGAACAAAGTGCATCTATTAATGAAAAAAGTGACGCAGAAATAGTGAAAAAAAATGAGTTACTTATATTAATTCAATTAATAAATAATTGATTTATTTCAACGTTAATATTCAAGTTTTCACTTCTGCCGGCACTCCCGGAGTGCAACCCGTCTTTTTTTTTAAATTATTATCCTCTCTCTATTCTTTAAATTGAATAAAATAAAGGAAAGTCTCTGCTAAAATGAGGGCTCTTTGCTAGAGGCTTCCACTTTTTTCGATACTCTGTTATTTTTCCAGCCAAAAATTATACCAAATAAAAAACCGAGTTTGCTTATGACCACACAACTGAAGTGAAACTTCAAACGTATTTGGCTATGAGAGGAAGAGAGAAAGAAAATGTGCGCACGCACTGCTTTCTCTTGCTTATGTCCCCCACTCAACTCCTGTTCGCCTCGCCCGATCACACTTTTCGTAACGCTTACGTCACGCGTTCGCCAGCTTACTCCCCAAGTCAAGCGTGCGTAAAGAAGTTTCACTTCAAAATACCATAATTTTGAACCTCGGATATTTGTGACATCCCTGTTGATATATTTTCGACAAACATAACGTTGAACTATGTACGTCGCAGAACAGGTCGCTATCAAGTCCGGTTCTGTAACTCCCAGTTATTCTGTATTTGGGCATCTTGGTAATGTCAAGTTACAACTATCATTGTCTGTTTGTTGTCACAATAATATTTATTGTCTTGAGATGCTATTTTAGTATCTGATTTTATGTAAACAGTTATCATTTGCAGCCGCCATCTTGGATTTTCATTTTGACCTTACTATCGGCTTCAGCACCCTCGAAAACCATGAAGACTATCTCTCTCTCTCTCTCTCTCTGACTCTCTCTATTATAGTCACATGGAAAGGGCATAACGTTTTTCGTTACTTGACGATTTCTCCAAGTTTACTCCTACTGCAAGTTCCAAAATAAAAAATCAGATCAAAATCAAAAATCAGATCAAAATCAAAAGTATCCCTACCAGTGGAGATATATCAGTAGGGATATAAGGAACAGGGGATTTATTCAAATTAAACTGATAATCAGCACTTTTCGAACGTCAAAATTACAAAAGAAAATCCCCCAAAACGCCCGCCCTTCACCACTTCCTAGTGCTTTCGCCGTTAAAGAACTTCTTTGCAAAAAAATCTTTTCTTAATTTGCTCGTACCGACCAAGGCAATCACTAAAGTTACAAAAGAATGTAGCTGCTGTCAACATTAATCTGAAAAACACCAAAAACACGGACAGATATCCAATCTAAATAATGCCTCCTCTAAGTCTAGACTGTTATAACTATGGTAATCAATCAAACTTAAAAGAAAAATCTTTCACTAAAAGAACTACATTAAAGTGAGTCCCTAAGCAGCAGAAGAACTTCACAAAATTATTTATAGGTACGTAAGTGAAAAACTTAAAAGTACCTATTTATAACCTTGTCATAATAAAAATTAAGTGTCAAAGACCACATACGTGATGAGAACAGTTGACAATGAACGAGTTTTATATGAAAACTAGCTGCGCCCCGCGGTTTCGCCCGCATAAGTTTCGATCCTGTGGGAATATCGGGATAAAAAGTAGCTTATATGTTAATCCAGGGTGTCAGCTACCCCCATGCAAAATTATATCCAAATTGGTCCAGCCGTTTGACCGTGAAGAAGTAACAAACATATAAACACACACACACTCACAGACTTTCGCCTTTATAATATTAGTGTGATGTGCAAACTTGATCAACGTTTTCGTGACGAGACAACAAAATTCATTTAAATAAAATACAAAACAAGTGTTTTATAGGCGACGAGAAGATCCACTACTTTTCATAACGTTTTCAACCCGGATTTTCCATTCTTGACGTTGAGTTTTAACGCTCATGACCTCATAAAAGTTTCCTCGCTTATCGCAGTCTGAAAAATTAGTTGAAAGACGTGTACTAAGAGGGGGTTGTGCCTTATTTTGTGTCAAGAAGTTCACTTGAGTGGGATAAAAGTCTACCTAAGGTAAGATAATTTGAAGCGAGTTTATACCTATACACAAACAAAGGTTAGGGATGTAAATTATACTAGTTTCTGCTCGCGACTTCGTCGGCGTGAAATGCCTTTTTCCCCCGCGTCGCATCGCGTTGCCCGCTTACGCTATCGCTTCGTTTTCGCTTAGCGTTATCTCTAACTTTCTTCTTTTTTCTCGGCGCATGAGGGTCGTAGATGTTAAACATCGCCTATAATCTTCCTCAAGAGTTGGGTTATCAAATACACACATCAAAAGTGTCTAGGGATCAACATATATTTTTGCAATAACTTTTCTCCTGATTGATATTAATTAAAATTTTCTTTAAGGATTCATCAAATAAAGTGTTTTCGTTTGTCACAGTAACGATAAACCAAGTCACCTTTGCATTAATAAAGAAATTTGCCATTTTCCTAATAAAGGGATTTTTGACATTTGAACCACTAACACAAAAGTTCGAAAAAAAGACTGAAATAACAGTTTTCTTTAAAATTTTATTGGGTAACTTAAACAATTAATAATCCGTGTTTCTACCGCGAACACTAACAACACAAGAACATCGGTTTGGCATACTCAAAATGAGTTCATCCAAATCACGCTGTGGAATGGCCGCCCATGTTCGTTGCAACAACAAAAAAAGGTCTTCTTGCGACTGGATACCCTCCATATTCGGCAGAGCTCTTCTCTGTAGCATATCCCATGCATGCTCAATCGGGTTCAAGTCTGGCGACTGAGCAGGCCAGGGCAGGACATTGATGTTAGCTGCGGCGAGAGTCTGTCTTACAACTCTTGCGGTGTGCGGTCGTGCATTATCATGCATTAACTGAAATAAGGGACCGATTTGCACTTGTAGAGGAACGATGACGTCTGATACAATCGTCTCAGCATAAATTTGAGCGTTGAGGTTGCCTCTGATCCAAATCAACTCAGTTCTTCCGCCGATCCAAATACCCGCCCATACCATGATGGTTCCACCACTATAAGGATGGACTTCCTGGCAGGATTTTAATCGCTGTTGGCGTCCAGGGGTTCTCCAGTGTCGTATACGTCTTGTATCCGGTCTCATACCAAAACGAGACTCATCAGAAAAGCACACGAAACGCCATTGTTCTTCTGCCCAATTTCTGTGTTCAAGAGCCCATTGATATCGAATCCTACGATTGTGCATTGCTATAGGTGGTACCCGTAGCGGTCTTCGGGAATGAAGGTTCACTTCATGCAAGCGGTTTCTGACTGTTTGGTCGCTAATTAAGTTCCCTGAAGAGTGATGAAGCCTCACGGCTAACATTATGGCGGTTATTGTTGGAGCTCTTCGAGTTAAGATTTGAATGTATCGGTCTTGTCTCCGTGTGGTGCAGCGATACCGTCCTCCATGGCGCTCAGCCACGGTACAAGTGCTTCGGTAACGTGTCCAAAGTCGACTGATAACACTCTGACTTGTATTCAGAACTAAAGCCACAGTACGTTGCCGGGAACCAGCTTCTATCATTCCCACGGCTCTGAGCATTTCTTCCCTGCTTAAATGACGTCGCCGCTCCATAATAACGTTGGTTTTAATCAGTAGTAGGGAAACAGTAGCACTAATAATGTCTTCAATGCGTTGTATGTTTTTATAGGGAAAATATTGACAGCTGATTTTCATCTTTTACTCGAATTTGATTCACAGTTCCTGATTCAAATTATGAAATGCACCAAAAAGGATCCATATAAATTTATAAAATCATAAATTTATTACAAAGCCACATCTCAATCTCAAGAAATCCGCATAAAAATGCTTGATCCCTAGACACTTTTGATGTGTGTATAAAAAGATTTTTGAAATTCGTCAGTTTCACAGAGTGGCAGTTCCAGAGAAACCTGAAATGGCTAAAGAATATCCTTCCTGGTGATGACGTCTTGCACCTTGCACGTTTCCTCATGATGTTTCCTTAAATAAATGTATTTTCTTTCTTTCTTATGACGGCTTCAGCTACAAAATGTCCTATTTTAATATAAAACTAGGACTGCAAGCAATGTGTTGCAGTGATACAATTCACTCGGTCATTCAAACAAATGACCGACATCGGTCAGTCCGTGGGACAGTGATATTTAAATCCAGCGTGTTAGTGCCAAGTGCCAAGTTTAGTTTCGGACGATACTGTTACTTTGTTAACTTGACCACTATGTTGGATACAAAAATATATTGTAGATCTAGGTAATGAGGTTTTTTTTTGGTTAGTCTATATTGTGTCCCACTGCTGGGTAAAGGCCTCCTCTTTGTCCTTCCAAACCGGGTGTCTCTTCTGCAATGCCATGTTGGCCCTGCAAACCTTATCAGACCGTGACACCACCTTCGACGTGGTTGAAAATATACAATGTTAATTCTTTGGTACTTAATAATTTCTTTGAAAAATCGGTCACTTGAATGTTTTTGCAGTGAAAATTTCTTTAGGCGCGTTAGGCATTTTTATATGGGGAAAAAACCATTGAATTCGCGCCACTGTTACCGTAATCGACACCGCTTCGGATGTGTTCAGCTGTCCTCGGGATGTACTCGGTTGTAATGTATTTCCGATATGTCATTGAGTGATGGCAAAGTATTATGTTTGTGTTTTATTTATATGACGATTTAAAAAATACGCACGTAATTGTTCAAGTTTTCACTTCTGTTAGCACTCCCGGAGTGCCACTTTTTTTTTCTAATTGCAGAATCGTTTACTCTTATAAAATCAATCCAAGCAATTAAAAGGATTAAAATTAACATGTCGGTACCCAGACTTAACTGAAAATACAAGGTAAAAAGCATACTTACTACATAAAACCACTGCGAATCTGGAGTGTGTTGCAGCGATACAGCTTACTCGGACATTGTAACAAATGACCGTAATTGGTCAGCCTGTCGCGTTGTGTTTCCTAGAGCTCGCTCGTAACGTCTCCGGATTACTTTTGGAGCACACTGATCGATGTCCAAGTTGTGATTTTGTTGGATAAATCGATTGGGGTTACATCTTGTGTTATGTAGAAATGTTCGTGATTTCGAGCTTGTTTTTCGGATTTAGTTGTAACACGTTTAAGATTCAGGTTTCATTGTTCTTGAAGTTATAAGTTGTAACTGGGTGATTCAAACTTTTCACATGGAGCTTCAGACGATTTTCTGTATCTCTTGAAATTTTATCGAATGTTTGGACGAATAATACAGACATTAGGCCTACCTCGTTACCTAGTTTAACCCTTTTTCTTTTCGACTCTTCGTTTTTATCACCAAGAACGTGTCTTTACTCTTTAGCAATAGTCAAATTATCTGTATCAAAATACTTTCTTCGACAAATTATAAAGTTATTCTTTAATTACTTTTACATCACACACAATTTTACGTAAAACCATAACACAAGGAATCGCTCTCAAGTAATTATACGTTTAATTTTACTTGTTGCTAGCCGCAAAATTACAGAAATGCCATTAACTTTTTACGAGGAACAAAATGGCGAATGCGGGAGAAAACTGGAGGAAACTTTCCTTTCAGTTTTGTTACCCGAAAATGACCCTTATTTTATTAATGGTAAAGGTTATGTGTGCAGAAAATGGGGTGTTAGTATAACTTTATGAGATTCTAGGATAGACTTTAATAGGCATTCTGCGAGATTCCGCGCTACTCAGGTCGTAACTGGGTGTCGTAAAAACTCGTTGCGTGTAGGCTTCAATTGGAGGCTCCGAACTGCTGTTGTTTGATGTCTTCTGTCTGTTATTAATGGGTTCTTTGAAGTTTCCCGAGTACCCTTAGTAGTGTCGGACACTATTTGTAGTAAAACCGTCTTGGTAACAAATGGATACTAGGAACTTTTTAAATTGGCGAAAGCATGAAATCAACCGTAACATTTTAAGCGTAGAATCGATAAAAATATATGATGTGTTATGATGATTTCAGCTATTTTATTGACTTATATCTACTGTCGAAGTTGTCGTAAAGATAATTATATAAAGCCTAGACAAACTACAGAAAAAAGAAAGATTGTTTTCAGTTCAGTCTATCCATGACGTCTTAAAATAATAAACATGCCGGTTTCCTCACGATGTTTTTCTTCACCGTTTTGAGAGCAGTGGTGGTGAAATAATTTACACAAAGTAAAGCGCCTGTCTGGGTTCAAACCTACGACCTACAACTCATAAGTCGCGGCCGATACCACTGGGCCACCACTGCTCACGTCGGATAAAAGGTAACTGGCAATTGAAAACCAGGCCCTTAATATGAAGGAAATGGTAAAGAAAAGACGAAGGCATACGACCTACTTTATCAAGATCAACTGGTAACGGTTTCATTAACATGCTTCCTTTTGTTTCAGGTAAGTCCTGTTCAGAGATTAAGTGCAGCAATAGAGGGTTCTTTTTATGGCTAGTAAAGGCGAACGACTAACTATTTATAGGAAATAGTAGCCACTAGTAGAAGGTAAGGTTTTCACGTTTAATACGGACTATATTTTCCTCCAAACGAACGGTACGTAAAATAAATATTTTGTGTTTTTAAGTTTACTCACTTCATAAAAAAAACTGCTCAATTGAGCACATTGTCGTTAAAAAACAATCATTTTCAACCGTAATCGTGTGTGCGTGTTTAAACGTTATCACTAAAATTCCTTAATTATACAATTAATATAACGTATTGTTGGTACTCCAACACTCCCTGTGTACTGCAGCTTTAACAGGGGCTTTGTAACAAAAAGGTGTCACATGACGCTCCTGTATACTTCAGACATATTAATCGCAGTAATAAAACAATACGCGAGGTTAATAAACAATACAGATTATTCAGCGGCGGACCATCTCACCTAGAAACGATAAATCTGCTACCTAAACCACCTGAGCATTCGACATCCCTGTGATTATGAATGAGGGGACACCCCTAGCTACCCCCCTTCAAACCGTATCGCACGCACCTCATGCCACCACACAACTTTCAACTTTAAACCAACGTAACTGAGCACAAAATTACACGAACATGCCTGTACTTAGCGATAACCGAATTAGCGTTCGAAAAGCAGACCCTATTCCGTGTTGCATAGCATACAAATCGCTAATTCTACTTTACTCTGAAAGTGGGAAAGTGTTTGTGACCTTATTGTTTCTGACGTAAGGTTGGTTTTGGCGTGTTGTTGTGGGTGGGGGACGGGGGGTGTTATGAGGGTTCGTTTGCACCCCGGCGGGGCCCGACGGCGGCCCGGGCCGAGCTCGTCTCCCGGGCGACCGACGTTCGACCCGAGGGCTGCACTTGCACAAAGTGGGCGCTAGTGTGCGTCGCACCTAACCCGCGCGTTCGCGTCGATTGGCCGCGCTGAGTTTTCTAATTTCGAATGTTCGCTTTTCTATGGTCGATTTTTCGTTCTTTTTTCAATTTGGAATTGAAAAAAGATTAGCGTGTACTGGATCTTGTGACGGTCTGGTTGAATGTAAAGGCAAAAGGAATGTTCAATACTAAGTTGAAATTCCTCAAAGGTTAACTGCGGAGTTTATTTTTATAAAAGAATAACTGTTTCATTCAACTTTCAAAGGAAATAACATTTTGATGGTAGAACCTGAAGTTTAAAAGGCGTATTGAGTAATTTGATTGCATGAAAAAATCTATTGGGTTTATTCATTCGACTGCATTCTTGGATGAAAGAGAATTGTAGAAAAAAATCATTACCGCTAAATAACCTGCTTTCATGAATTTAAATACTTTAGTCATTGCTGGCTGACATGCCATAGTAATTAGAAACAAATTTTCAGAAATAATGTTTTTCAGTAGGCATTCAAAAACATTATTTCTGAAAATTTGTCAATCTTGAATAGGTATTCAAGGTTGAATAATATTTTAAGCTAAACATAGGCACTAACCCTTCGTATTAGAACGTGGATCCACGCGAGACACAATAGCTTTTTAACTGTTTCTGTAATTACGTCATACATACATACATAATCAGCCTATAATGTTCCCACTGCTGGGACACAGGCCTCGAAATGGGAATTACGTCATGCAAGCGGTCAAAGATGTATATGTATAAGGTAGTCTCCATACGTACCTACACGCTTTGGAATGGGTAACTAGCTTCATATTTTTCTGACTGACCGACTCCTTGACAATTCAAAAGTGCCTGTAAACGGTTTATCCATACTAAAATTATAAATTCGAAAGTAACTCTGTCTGTCTGTCTGTATGTTACATTTTCACGCCTAAACCGCTGAACCGATTTAAATTAAATTTAGTATAGAGATAGTTTGAGTTCTGGGGAAGGACATAGGATAGTTTTTATCTCGATATTCCCACGGGATCGACACTTATGCGGGTGAAGCCGCGGGGCGCAGCTAGTATTATAATAATTCTACCGACCACAAAACTACGGACGTTTACACATTTACCAAGCAACATATTTCAGCCCCTCCATCCATCTAAGACTACATCCACACACAACAGTGAGCCAGGCAATAGTAACAAAATAAAGGCGGCTATTCACGTCGGCTATCGGCGCGGTACCGAGGGTTGATTTAACTAGATGGTTGCCGTGAACCACGCTACACCCGCGTATTTCCCCTACATAAAACCTTAGAGTTCATATTTGCAGGTAAATAAGTTTGGGTGGGCATGTTTCCTGCCTATGCAAGTTTGGTCGCTGTGAGGAAAGAATTTGGCACTTTAAGATAATAATTGTAATTTTATTTCTCTCAACAAGGTAAAATTTTGCTTCATACCATCAACTTACATTTTGCACTTTATCCTTTGTGACAGCTGGAGTCTAAGATGTGTAAGTACCGCGTCGAAAATATTGATTACTAGCTGAGCCCCGCAGTTTCACCCGCATAAGTGTCCCCACCAAATCTGAAATCATGAAAAAAATCAGCTGTTTCATACATTTTGGTCAAGTAGATATTGAACTTTTGTATGATTTTTTTTCGTGATTTCTGAATTGGTCCATTTTGGCAATAAAATATGTCCAGTTTGGCAATAAAGAATGCTACCATTGGCAAGAAAAACGATTCATTTTGGTTTATAAGAACTGGGCATAAAAAACTAAAAGCCTTTCTATATTTATTTAACCGACACCCATAAAACTACTTATTGCATTCCCATTTCCTAAGAATTCTTTATTGCATTTCTCTCCTTTCTTTTTCTAAGCTCCTCACATCTTCGCCACTTAATCTTTGCAACCTCCGTACGTAATGGGCGACTTGAAGAAAGCGACTCGGATATTGCCAGTAAACGTATGTCGATATGACCCCGGCTTCCTCCCTGCCCCCCGTACTTCGAACTTGCCCGCACCGCCAGGGGAATGTACTTTGATAATAAAATAAAGTGTGCTTAATAGTAGGTAGGTAGTTTATTTTACTCAGCACGTATACGTTTTACGTTGAAAAATGTTGTGAAGAAAATTTTGTTTAGTACGTGGAAAAGGAAAAACTTTAGGTACAATCTTACCTTTTTAGGCATAAAAACCTTTTTTCTTTTATAGCAACATTTTAAAAGCTTATGAAGACTATTGTTTGGGGTATATTTAAATGTACTACTATTGCAAGTACATGAAATAACAGTAATATTATCCATAGAGGCGACGGTAATCGCAATAATTACGATGACAATTATTAAAATTATTATTTAAGCCTTTTATTTCCCAAAAAGTACATTGAAATCATCTGTAACTTTTAAAAAAAATTATACTACGATGACGATGTGCAGATACAAACAAAGTAGACACGGTTTACTTACCTTTTGTAAAAATAACAGTAATACATAAACTGGCTTTTTCCGAAGCCATAACGCCATTTTTATTATTTTACCTTTTCCGCGTGATTTTCCTCAATATTGTACGAAAAATATCCTTAAATCCCTAACACTCGAGACAATTTAAGGTCCTCAAAAGCTTTAGTACATCGTTTGACTTTTTCTTCCTCTTTCAAATAAAAGTTTTCTGTTGTTACCATTTTTTCGTCCAAAAAGTTTTTAATTTGTCCAAGTGCCGTCAAGAATTCTCTTTAAACAAACGGGAATTTTTCGGTCCTTTTGTACGAGTCAAATTCCAAATGAGTTTTCTCCTCACTTTGGCTTTTAGAAAATAATGCATTAGCCACAGATGTAATTTGGTAAAAAATGTTTTATTTTTACGTTTGATATTTCTTTTTGAGTTGAAGGACGCGTATCTCTTTCATTTCAATTAGGGCTTGGAAATATAATGCATATCTTTTATATCTTAACATTAGCAGTGGTGGCCCAGTGGTAACGGCCGTGACTTACGAGTTGTAAGTCGTAGGTTCGAACCCAAACAGGCGCTTTACTTTGTGTAAATTATTTCATCACTACTGCTCTCAAAAACGGTGAAGGAAAACATTGTGAAGAAACCGGCATGTCCTAGAACCAATAATTCGAAGACATGTGACATCTACCAACCCGCATTGGGTCCGCGTAGTGGATTACGGCTCACTCCCTCTCACCGAGAGGAGGCCTGTGTCCCAGCAGTGGGAAGATTATAGGCTGATTATGTAAACCACATTAATTAAACTTCAACTGATACAAACAGACATGGCACTGTTTTCATAAAATGTAATATTATTCGCTTTAAAGTCACCTCATTTACACCAGACATGATTTATGATCCTATTCAACATGGTACTAACGAACCTATTTGAATTGGTACTAAGTTACGTCGCTACTAATGGTCCTATTGGATTTGTCCCATTCCACGTAGACGACGTGGGATAAGAATGGGCTAGTGAATAAGGTTTTATCTTACTTATTTAAGTAACTAGCTGCGCCCCGCGGTTTCACCCGCATAAGTCTTGATCCCGTGGGAACATCGGGATAAAAAGTATCCTATATATTAATCTTGGTTATAAACTTTGTGTGTGCAAAATTTCATTCAAATCCGTTCAGCAGTTTTTGCATGAAAGAGTAACAAGCATCCATCCATCCTCACAAATTTTCGCGTTTATAATATACCAGCTGCGCCCCGCGGTTTCGCCCGCGTAAATGTCGATTCCGTGAGAATATCGGGATAAAAAGTAGCCTATATGTTAATCCAGGGTGTCAGCTACCTCCATATAAAGTTGCATCAAAATTGGTCTAGCCGTTTGAGCATGAAGAAGTTACAAACACACACACACCCTCACAAACTTTTGCCTTTATAATATTAGTGGGAAGTGTGATACTGATAACAAATAAAAAAGGAGGATTTATAACATAAAGTAAGATATTAAAATAAAATATCAAATATTAATTAATATACACTACACCTCTGCTTAGGCAGACCTTTGGAGATAACAAGCGAGATGTTAGGTTTATGTTATGTTCATCGTCTTATTTAATCTACGAATCTAATCGTACGACCATTACATATCTACTTCTTTTGTTTTATCCACGTTCATACCTACATCGGGTCATACAGTCGCGTCAGGTGCAAGCACCACGCACTTGACCTGTTCAAAGAAAAGTGCGTAGGTGGCATATATCTTATCATTCTTAATTCCCTGATCAGTAATTCTTACTCTTCAACCTAATAAAACTTTCTCTATCTCTGTAACTGTTCGTATGGTACATTATAGAAGTATGATGGTACAATAAACTGGTCGACACGTGGGTGTCTGTGGGCGCCGTGATGTAATGATGCAGAACAATGGTGTTGTGACATCGTTGATGCGTCAACGTGTTTGGTACCTATTGGGTTTATGGGGTCAACTGTTTTGAGCTCAAACTTTTACATTATATTACCATAAGGCCAGTTCCTGTAATTAAAAACATTCAAAATCTAGTCGCAACCTCAAGTCAGCGATAATCAATGTCAAAAACTTGTCAAAAATGTCAAAATTAGAGGTATTTTTGACAGATTGAGACTGAGATGAGACTAAACGTTCTTAAAATTATGAGAATGGCCCCTCAGTGCGAACAAAACGTCAAACAAAATATGTTGCAGCCATTTGTCTATGGAAGATAAGGATAGCATAAAAACTGTAGGTACTCAAAACCAGTTTAAGTGATAAAATCGCGCAGAGGTCTTTCTTTCTCTCGGTGTTAGTAAAATATATAAAAAAGTTTATTCATATAGCACAGATTTTATATAAAATAAAAACGTATATTCTTATTTCAGAGAAATTGTAATATTTGTGCTGTACGATATACGTTTCCGACTGGCTGTTTTTCCAAAGCTTTTTGTGCGAACTTTGAATAGAATTCCAAACTGAATCAGAATATATTCTGGTCTAGATTTTTATCAAAGCTATGCAAACCAGTCTCGTGTGTTTATGTACAGAGACTGGAACATGTTGGGTTGTGAACTAGGTATATATAGCTTTTTGAATAAGTCAAATCTTGTCTCTTTGTTCAGGTGGAGTTTGAACTGGGTGGAAACGTATTGTAAAATAAATAAGTTAAATAAATCTGTGTTTCCGGTGCACAATTCCAATACTATTGGCTTAACTAGATATAGGCGTACAGTCGCAAAGTCGCAAAAAATGGTCCTTCGAGCCGGATGCTCATAGAGAAAGTAGACTATGAAAACATATTTTTTAAGGATGCTAACAAACTGAACAAGTCGATGATGGAACAACAAAGGAAATGCAGAGGAATCCAATAAGACCTTAGAATTGTTTTATTTATATTGTATGTTCCTTTTGGTTAAAGAGTTCCGCCTCTAACAAGCCAATCTACGAACATCTGATAGACAAATGACGACAACACATATAAAAAAGTACCATCTGTCAGTTTATCCAATTACATTGGTCTAACGCGTGCATCCCTTTGTAGCCTGACAGACAGGAAAAAATTGCCGCAACGAGTATTTTGGGGCGCTAAGTCCCCTGTGACGGGCTGGTTGCAACGATAGAACGATTCGAATCAACGGAGTGATTTATTTAAATTGTGAGCAGCCGAGTTCGAAGATTACGAGTTTGGAAAGCTCTTTGGAGTATTTGGTATCCGTTTTGTTGAAGTTGAGGATTATAGTTGAAGAATTATGTATGTAGGTTGAATGAGTGTAGCTTTGTTCTTGGCTCTGATGGTGTCCTAGATTTTCCGAAACGTATTCTCTGTCCTAGTTCAAGAGTAAGTTTTGTATTAGCATCCATTTCAAGTGTTTTAGATTTATCTTACGAAGTGACTTGTGGTAACCAATTGTAACAACACGCTGTGAATTTGTGAGTGAAAACGAGTCAAAGTCCAAGCATTTATTTCAAATAGGCACATAAAAGGCACTTTTGAACGTCAAAATTTACAATAAAATAGAATTGATTCTAGTCGCCCCTTCCAAAAGGTAATACATGAGTGAATAAAGGAGTAGAATCAGCACATAACACACACACATACACCCATTCACAGCGTGTAACCACAAAAAAGCGCGCGTTGTTGTGTAAGATAAAAATATTATTAGACAGACCTATGATTATATGATAATAATTATTAACTACATTTAGATGAAGACAAATGTTACTCCCTTTTGCCCGAATAAGGCGTAAAAAGAAATGACTGAAAACATTTTCAAACACCTCCACTAGTTAAAACGTAACAAACTTCTAACCGAATAATTACAAGGTAGCGGCAACCCGGAAAATTAACCCCACAATTACTCCACAACTACATAAATGAAGCTATTCTTTGACAAACACTCCGCAAATTAAAAATGTTCGTTTAAGGTGAATGCGTAGTGGTAGACCGCAAAATTCAAATTTTCTTACGCTTTTTGCAATTTGCAGGTCAGTGGCAGGTTGTATCTTGATCAAAATTTTATTCGCGACTATAACAGGTACGTATTTATAGAATTAAATTCATTAATACATCTTTCTAAGTTAGATTTGTACCATAAGCACTTTTCCATAAGAGATTTGTTCTTATGGTACAAATCTAACTTAGAAAGATGCATTGATGATTCTAATGGTTATAATTCTGTAAATACATACCTGTTATAGTCGTGAATCAAATTTTGATCAAAATAAAACCTGACACTGACATGAAAATTGCAAAAAACGTAAGAATTATTGCATTTCGCGGGCTACAACTGCGCATTCACCTTAAATAACATTTTCTTTTACGAAATAAAAACGCACATTTATCTGCAGTGGTACAGAAAATCCGTACGGAAAAGACAGTCGAGTAGGGCTGGCTTTGTCAACATTTAAAGCTCAGTGAAAACGCATAAAACAGCGCCAGTAAAGCAGTACAGCTCTTAGCCGGGGATTTTTGTGAAATAGTTTCACTACACCCTGCTCGTGAGGGGATTAGATTGTACTGCAAGATAGGCGATAATGAAGACAAAGCTAACAAATGAGACGTTGACAACAGAAAAAGAAGTGTAAAAACAATAAATACGTTACCCAAAATAATTTAAGCGTATTAAATAAAACAGTGAAAATTAGTTACAGACGCCAGCACATCAAGCTACCCGAAATTGTCAAATTTTCCTAATCAACTTTGAACCTTATTGTTTAGCGATAAAGTTGAAAATCTTTTGAAGAAATTTGACAGATTGTAATAGATTGATGTGCTCGCGTCAGTACATTATTTATATTAAAAAAACAAGCTTCTGCCCGCGTGGATGTCGGAAATTATCCCACGGGAACGTGCTACCGGGACAATAAACCTATGTCCTTCCCCAGAATGCCATCTATCTTCTTGCAATTCTTTTACGAAATCTGTTAAGTGGTTTAGGCGTGAAAAGGTAAACATACAGACAACTTTTCTTTCGAATCTATAATATTAGTATGGATGGCGGAAATAAGGCTTCTAACATGCCCTTCTAAGCCCTAACGCTCGTTCCATCATACGAGTAGACCTCATCTATCGCTTTCCATCAGGCGTGATCGGGGTCAAGAGCGCGCTCATTTAGCAATAAAAAAAAACATGTCACTGGAGAAGTAACTGCGTAACACTCTAACAGTAGGAATGGCTTTCATTTTGACAGTTTCACAACATTCATTGCGTTATTTACGTTGTTGAGCAGTCAAATTTTTCGAACATATGGAGCAATGGATTAGCAATATCCTTTAAAATGACTCAGATTGTGACCGATAGTTTGTTACGCAATTAAGGTGCAGGAAAATAAAATCGCAGTTATTTCTTTATAAAAGTCTTTAGTGTTTTCAATCTCACAAATTAATACCGATCCAGCCTGTCCCTTGCTGCACTCTCCCAGCGACGCCCTAAGCCGAGGTCCGTACCCCACAGGAGGTGCTTAGCGTGTAGTCGCTTAGTTTTTAAGTTTTTAAGCCCTGGCTGGAGGCCTTAACTTTTGAGGCATCCACAGGCAAGCCCGGCTAAGCAGGCGACAACCTCATAGGTTGAACTGCAAGATGTCATTCCCCAAAAAAAAAAACAATCTCACAAATATGGTTGCAAAATTATTTGTCATCAATTTCGCTTTGATTTTTTTACAATGTCAAGCTATATTAGTCGCTTTGCTGTGGAGTCGGTTCTCAAAACCCCATGCTCGGTTCGGTTTTGTGTAAATTTGATTTTCATTACTACCGGCGCAGACGTGTGCCTGTGCACTCCACGTATTGAGTACGTAACATTTTTATATGGCGGCATTATATACGTGGTTACGTTCACGAGACGTCGTTATGGTGGTTGTTTTTAGAAGCGGTCGTTGTACGGGGTTACTGAGATTTTCTTTATTTTAAAACGGGTCTTAGATTTTATGAATCGGACAGAAGTTTGCAAAAACGGTTATGGGTTTTCTGAAAAATCTCATGATTGATCGGTAGTTATAATTTGTCATTTGCAGTAATCTATTTCTAACTGAAGTGGCAGTGGGCTGGACATGTTTTCCGAAGGACCGATGACCAGTGGAACAGTTGAGTCCTAGAGTGGAGACCGTGGATCAGCAAGCGTAGTATGGGACTCCCCTTAAAAACGCACCTTGAGAAGGTGACTGGGACAGATTAGATGCGGAGGCAGATTAGATAAGGACAGGGTAGTGAAGCGCAGCCTGGGAGAGGCCTATGTCCAGCCGTGGACTGCGATAGGCTGAGTTGATTGGGTTATCTATTTTTGGAAAGCTATAAAAAGCTCTTCGAATACATTGAAAACCTATTTGACATAACAAAACCCATGCATTAATTCTTTTTAGGGTTCCGTACCCATAGGGTAAAAACGGGACCCTATTACTAAGACTCCACTGTCCGTCTGTCTGTCACCAGGCTGTATCTCATGAACCGTGATAGCTAGACAGTTGAAATTTTCACAGATGATGTATTTTTGTTGCCGCTATAACAAGAAATAGATACTAAAAACAGAATAAAATAAATATTTAAGTGGGCCCCCTATACAACAAACGTGTTTTTTATTTGCTCGATATTAATAATGGCAACAGGTAGACGCTTGAAATATTCACAGAATATTTAGTTGTATATTCACTTTAAAAATAAATAATTAAATAAAATTAAATTAAATAAACAGACGTGATTTTTTTGCTGTTTTTTTTTAGATAATGATACGAAACCCTTCGTGCGCGAGGACGACTCGACTTTAGCCGCTTTTTAAACTTAATATTTTGACAGTCAGTGTTTCATTCTAGTTGTCTGCGTCGATTTTTCAATAACGTTATATAAAACTTACTCTACGTTAAACTAACATAAATAATTGCCTTCGAAACTCGTATAAAAAGAGATTACTTACTCATATTAGTTTCATGCATGATTTCCTGTCTATAAATATTGAGGGCCCTCCGTTCTCCGATAAGACGTGATCAAGTAACAGGGAAATGCAATTTTATATTCATGTCCCAGGGGAAATAATTACTCCCATAATTCGGGTAAATACATCCCCTCGTTGAGCATGATAGAGTAAGAATAGTACCGTTTCTATGCTCTCTTTCTTTTATGGTGATGACTGATGAGACTGACACAATCATTTTCATTATCATTTGCATGTGTAGCCTTTTGCCAACTTTCGTCGAACGTCAAAGATCTAAAAATGACAGCCAGAACCAACGTCTTAAAGTGTTTTCCGAGGCATGGAAGGGCCTCGCCGCGCGCCGGTTTATAATGGATGGTCACCCATCCGCTGACCGAACTCAACAAGCGAAGCTTGGACCTTGAATATTTTATTACTATAACTTTTTTAAGAGTAACCACCATTTTACATTTCTATGGTAACCACTATTAAAAAAAATGTACTAATATAATTGATTGAAAATCAAGGTAAAGAAGCTCTAAAAACGTAGTTTTCTTGCCCTTGCTTTTCCTTAGGACACTACAACAACTAGGCTAAAATGGTTTGGAATGGGTAACTAGCCTCATCTTTCTGTCTGACCAACTCCTTGACATTTCAAAATTGCCTGTAATTGGTTTGATTGAAATAAATAGAATAGAAAAAAAAAACGCAAATAAAAAAAAAATACAAAATGTAAATGCTTTACTTAAGTTTGTAAGTTACAGCTTCGTATTTGAACTGAACAGACAGCTGTGCTGCTGGGGAGTTTGTTCCGCCATTATTTCTTCCCAGAAGGTCAATTCTCGTACTTAAAAAACATTAAATTCTCGTCGCAATCTCATCTCAGCGACAATCAATGTCAAAAACTTGTCAAAAATGTATGAAAATTGATTATATTTTTGACAGATTGAGACAGGTTAGAATGCGGACGTTCTTAAAAATATGGGAATTGGCCCTAAAGTAAAGCACTAGGTAGTGGTGGCGGGTGTTTTGGGCGACTGTTATTTACAGACACCAGCACATCAAGCTACCCGAAACTGTCAAATTTTCCCAATCAACTTTGAACCTTATGCCTTAGTGATAAAGTTGAAAATTTATTAAATAAATTTGACAGATTGTAGAAGCTTGATGTGCTGGCAACTGTACATAATTTTGACGTTCAAATAGTTCTCATTCTTAGCCTAGTTTCTATAAAATAATGAATATTGATTTTGATTTATTAAATAACTTCTTATTAACTACTAAAAGTCTTCATGCATAATATGCAGCTTTTAATATTTTATAATAATAAAATATTAAGTTTTCACTGAGGAATCTGGCAATATATTTATGAACGGTTGACAGAGTCGGGAAAAAGCTAATTAAAATTCCAGACAGAAAAAAGATGATTCACTATAAAATTTATCATGTTTTTTTCTCGATATTTAACGGAAGGAAAATCTTCTCTATGAATATGCATTCGGTCTTATATTGAAAGTTATAGAGCTTCGTTTTTTTTTTGTGCCTGTACCTTATTTTAGCTACCGTGGTTTTCGTATGATTCGGTATGAAAGTACTAAATTTTAACCCGTTTCCCATTTATAATCAATTTTTAGAGCTCCGTACCTCAAAAGGAAAAACGGTGTAAACCTTTATAAGATCACTTAGTTGTCCGTCTGTTAAGACCCTTTTTCTCAGGAACGCGTGGAGTTATCAAGTTTAAATTAATATAAAATACTCAAAGCTGCAATCCCTTGAAGCAGTGAAAAAATCGAACTTTTATGTCAACGCAATCAATAGATATGGGCTTTTATGTTTCGTTTATGCCATCAAAACCTATAGGGTACTTCCCGTTGACCTAGAATCATGAAATTTGACAAGAAGCAATGGCATGTAGCACAAAAACCGTAAATTTGAAGTTACATTACAAAAAAAAAACCCGTGATAAACTATCTACATACCTAGAAATTTGTACGGAACCCTCGAAGCGCGAGTCCGACTCGCACTTGACCGTTTTTTTTAAATTAAATAAAGGAATGCAAAGTGCATGTCAGACAATACTTACTGGTGTAGTGGAACGACAAAAGCGCAGCCATGAAAAAGAAAACAAAACCAAACTCAAAGGAAATTTAAGGGCAGCACATCACTTTCGCTTTGCCCGTGCCCCCTGCATGCCTCGTGCATTTTTGCTGGGTGTCTGGGCATAGGGCATGCGGATACAATGCATCTTAATGAATGCATTCCGAAGTCACGCGGCCTCCCCTGGGCTTTTTGATGTGCCAGGGGACGGTACCTTGTGTTTAGGTGTGTGTGAGTGGCATGTGGTCCTTTCAAACGGAGAAAATACGTCGTGTTCAATTTTCAATTTATCATGATTCGATTTTGTTAAATATTGCGACTGTGTGGAAGGGAAATTGTGGGCGTGAGTAGTTTTTGTGGTAGCATTTTTTTTGGTGTTAGAAATGGCGAGTGTGTAAAAAAATACCAAGTGTGACACAATTGGTACCTGGTTTTAATTATTATGATTGACTAATTGACTAGCTATGCTCGCGTGTTTTTCGTTTGTGTGCATGTCGGAAAACAAATTGGATTTCATGTGAAGGTTTTAATTTATTGCGCGGAACTCTAATCCTTTTCTAAAATAAAAGTAAACTAAGTTACTTCTTATAACATCAGCTATCTGCCAGTTAAGTTACCGTTAAAATCGGTGATTAGCCGGAACAAAAAAAGAGACAGACAAAAAAAAAAAGAATTGTTATATGTACCGTCTAATTATAATTTCACATTCATTTAGTAAAAAGCTGTTATTTTGACATTACAACACTTTTTTTTTTAATTTGTATATAGATGATACACTGTCATGATCTTAGCTAAATATTTAACTAGTATTAAAAATTCATGATCTATAAAATAATGGCTAACTTTATTAAAAATACAGTGAACAACTATTTCGAGTTGCAGACTATACTTAGTTGTGTATCGCTACGAGACAAAAAAGGTCTCAGTTTTATTTTATGCAATGCGCTAGACCATTTACTCCCCTGGTAATACTAAAACTATCCAGTAGAATTTTACAACGCAGAGTGATATGCGGTCAATGAACTCTGTTTTTTCTTTTACTCGTAAGTACTTCTAAAACAAAACAGGAAATACACTCACTCCAATAACAATTCCTATTCATTCAGTCCCATATAAGATGATTCTCGATGAATATTCCACTACGTCGATCTTCATACATGCGACAATAAATCTTGGTTCCGAAGATGGCCATGTCATCGAATGTAATCCGTGAATATGTTCATTTGTCACACACGACATGTTAGGTTCATTATTTTATTGCCAGGGTAGGAATGTTAGTGATTTTGTTGCGATGTATTTTTGTTTTGCAAAGACGTCCGATTGCAACTGTCAATTGTTTTATGGAAAGCGGTGAAATTACTTCTGGGTTTTTAGGGTTTGGTACGCAAAGGGTGTCAACGGACCCTAAGCCTCCGCTGTCCGTCTGACTGTCAGCGAGCTGTATCTCATGAACCGTAATAAGTAGACAGTTGAAATATTCAGTGTGTATTTTTATAAAAATAAAATAATCTTAATGAAAATAAAAGGGTCTCCATAGAAGAACCGTGTTTTATTCTACACTTGTGACCCGATACTGCTTCGCATGGTTTTTACGACTTGACAAAACATCGTTTTTCTTTCATTATGTTAGTTTAATATAAAATATATATAGCTTATAGATAAATTACGTAAATGCTAGTGAAAACCGCGTCTAAATCCGTTGCGTAGTTGAGAAGAACAACGCGGACACACAGACAGACACAAAAGCGACTTAATTAAATACCTACGTATAGATTTCGCGATAACTTAATAATAAAAATAATAAACCTGCAGGGCAGCATGTGGCGAGCTGTTGGGCAGTAGCGACCCCACGGACCCTATCTCCCGGGAGAAGTCTTGCTCCTCACCTCTGGCTTGCCTTTATTGGCCGGCTGGAGTGAACAATGACGAGGAACAGAGCGCCCACCTCATTCTTGCCTTTATTGGCCGGCTTGAGTGGAGATTCGCAAGAGCAGACGTGCTCGGAGGAAGGATGTATTCCAGTAAGATGCTGATAGGGATCTTGACCGTACTTCCGAAATTGTCCCGATAGCCGTGGAATACGTCTCCACTCCTCATACGCACTTCAGGACATGTGGGCAACATGTCCTACGACACAATGTGCTAGCGACCGTTTTCGGGGGCTCATCATTGAGTGTGCACGTCACCCCCTGCCACTTTATCCGTGTAATTTATATAAAACATTGATTAGGCAGGTGCTATAGAATTTCCAAAGTCCTAAATAACCACTTCTCTTTAGCTACCCAAACCCATAATGTAGGTAATATCTTTGTTTCCATATCCTGCAATAGTCCTATACCAACCATGGGTTGCCCTTGGGTGCACTTGTATAGTACGAACAGGGATAATCGTCGGTTGGTGCCTCATTTCATTAAAAACGTGCAACGGGCTTCTGCGAGTTGGCTTCGGCCCCTCGTACGCCTTCCAAAGGTCCGGGACCCCAGGGGCCCGAGAAATATCAAAAGACGTAAAAAAAATAATAAAAATCTTTATTGATACAAAAACCTTTGACATTACTTAAGACTAGGATACATAACTTGGTTAACTAAAGGTCATACGGATACGGTAAACCCTGACTCCTAAACTAGGAGCCAGGTGTGGCTTTATGTATGTATTGTACTTATTGTGTAAATGGTACACCACAGACTACCTACAATATTTGTCTGTCCTTCCCGTTTTTAATCCATCCAAAGGTTGTCGTTAAAAGATCGCTCTTAGCGATAAGACCGCCCATTGCGTCACCCACTAAAAAAAAAAAAGAAAAAAAAAAAAAAGTTCAAAAGTTTCTATATTTATGTCTGTAATTTATTATGGTGTACATAATAAAGAGTATTCTATTCTATTCTAGGTGATCCTGTGACTTAGAAGTCAGTGTTCTGCTGACACTGTGATGCCAAAAAACTTTTATGATTTGTTCTAACATTACTAAAATAGTCATTGACATTGCGGGTAATTAAGGTTGCAGGAATATTAAGGGATAATAATAAACAACACGACTCCCTCCTAAGTTAATTAGCCTTCCAGAAACTCGGAACTCTAAAGCGCTTGGGGGCTCTTCCGTATTTTGTTTTATCTGTGTGTTTATGTTTTTTAACGACCGCTGAAAAATGAAGAGGTTCTCAATTCGTTAGAATATACATATAATTATACTGGCTGACTTTTGGCTTCTGGACAAAAACAGGGTACAAAAGGTGAATGGAGTTGAAGCGTATGGCACAGAAATCTCTTATTTTTCAAAAACCTGAAATTAAATTGACCTCATAATCATAGTCAGCCTATAATGTTCCCACTGCTGGGACACAGGCCTCCTCTCTGTGAGAGGGAGTAGGCCGTAATCCACCACGCGAGCCCAGTGCGGGTTGGTAGATGTCACATGTCTTCGAATTTTTGGTTCTAGGACATGCCGGTTTCCTCACGATGTTTTCCGTCACGGTTTTGAGAGCTTTTGAGAAATTTAACTAATACATACCATTACTTGTTTAAAGTAAACTTTTCATACTAGAACAAATGTCGATTTTTTTTTTGTTTTTAAGTTTTATTAACTTTAAAAAAAAAAAACAAATAAATCGACAAATTGTATAAAATAAAAAAACTGCGCGCGGAAATTATCAAATGAATTTGTAGGGAAAATTTAAGACTTTTTAATTTTTTTCATGTGAAAATAAAAACACATTTCTCTGCCATAGGCTTCTACTCCGTTCACCTTTTATACCTGTTTGTGTTCAGACGGTAAAAACAAAACAACCGACATCCAAAACAAACACTACAAAGTGAAAAATAACTTTCATTTGGAAGTCGTTGGCAAAAAACGAAATTACAAAATCAAACACACCGAATTCCAAGAGCTTTTATTTTTATATAAACAGTACTAGGTACCTGTACATATAACTTATTTTAAGTAACACAATAATGTGTTTAGAATACAAGGCATCACGTCATATTAAACACACGAATCTTTTCTAAAAATCCGATGTCCATTTTCATAAATACTTAGCCATAACATTTTTACACCCTGCACTTCCAAAAGGACCAAGTAACCAAAAACAACAACATTATTAAAACAGGACCACCCGAGCAAATAAACGCTCCACCCCACAGACTGGTGTGAGTACCTACCTAGTAGAACAGAGTGCTATGTGCAAAAGACACAATTTTGTTAGCGGACGTCCGATCGCCCGCGGCTCGTCTGTTTAGATGAAGCACTTATTAAACGGACGCTGGGTACGTAATCATTGCGTATAATGATTATGTGGGAATAGATTATAGAAGCGACGGATGTTAGTTTATAAAGAACAAAAGAAAGAAAGAAAATAAGTTAAAATAAAGACACAATATCCACACAAAAACATAAAAAAGAACTGAAAAAAAACCAACTTAAGAGGCATGCATAGTTCATACAAACGTAATACCAAAATGATTTGTAAATTAAACATAATCTTAAGGTAGTGTGTATTTATTCCGATTGTATTACAGAATATCTAGGTTCCCAAATATATATTTTGGAAGGACTCTGATATAAAGACGAGATAGAGGAATATCAAATGTCTATAGAAAACATATTTTTCTCATAACTGTCCATTTAAAACATGTATATGTTACCGGCCAAACCCGATTTCAGGACAAACTAGTTTGGCCTAGGCTAAACTAGTTCCGTCGACATAGGATGCAAGGGCGAGCGAAGGGCACCCCGAGGTTCGGTTTGGTTAGGTTACTTTAAACCCTTTACACAGAAATAGGGGCCCCGCGAAGCGGGGCTCCGTCGACATAAGATCCAAGGGCGAGCGAAAGGCACCCCCTATCGCGTATAGGAAGAACTAGTTTAGCCTAGGCTAAACTAGTTTGTCCTGAAATCGGGTTTGGCCGGTAACATATATATTTAAAGTAAACAGCATACAGAAGCACTACTACTATAAGTTATAGGTAACGGCTAAAATGTGATTTTTGCCATGCTTATAATAAATCAATAAGCGACATGATTGATTTATTCTGAACTTATCTTGACTGACTTAGCTTAAAGTAGCCAAGTCTGAAAATACTAGTAGGCATAAAACTTCCAAGTCCTCTCCAACCATAATCTTTGCACGTTCTATTTTAATTAAGTCCAGTGAAACCCGTCGACATAATATTCGGCCCTGTTCATACGTGCGTAACATAAGCCGCGTATGTGTGCACTAGTCTTTGATGACGTTGGTTTTGGTTGACATACGTCGAGACGGCGAGGTTACTTGAGAGAAGCGCCCCGGAATGAACATAATCTGATGAGTTTGTACACATACTTTTACTTCGAAAATTATGTTTATTTTAAAATGAGAATGTTCATCCTTTAGGGATTTTCCAACGTATTAATTTGGATGTGTTCCCTTGAAGATGGATGAAGGTAAAAGGGTGTCTTTGAGGACAGAAAAAAGTAATTTAATGCCAGACCGCTGTGGGCTGGGGTGACAAATTGTGGTGGTAAAAAGCAGCAGCAGGTATTTAGGAAAGTTGGACCAGCCTATCGGGTTTTTCTGTTGATACCCTGTGGCTTGTTATTTGTTATTTATAGTCAGTTATTTTACAAATGTTTAGCAATTTTTAAACAAATTCCTTTTCCACATAGCGGGTGCATGACACCTTTTCGAACTGTCGTTTTCACTCAAAATCTTGGCTGTGACGTAGTCGAAAAAATAACAATAACAATTAAATATTAGATAATATTTATTCTTTGACTGAATCTATATTTTTTTTTTATTATTGTATTGCGCTTTTTATCTAATGTGTGTAGATAATGTAAATTAGCCTTAGAGGTTTTAAGTTAAAAAAAAAAATTGAAACCTGTAAGTGGTTTCTGATTTCAATGAACGTTGTGTTTAGTTACTTACTGCATCACTTTACAATAATGTCATCAGTTGGAGCACGGGACCTGATCACGGGACCGTAGTCCCCCAGGTGGAGAAACTAGGTAAAGCACGGGTCCGAACCCCGATATAAAAACCATTCGATGCTGTTATGATTTGACCGACCATAATTTAATATTTCAAACATTATCGTACACAGCTCAAAAACAAAATTAGCCCAAATCCTTAAATTTACTTTAAACTTACTCAAAACATCTGCCACGCTTAGCCAAAACAAAACTTTTAGCCGTCACCATTTAATGCCCATTGAGGCTCCATTTGGGCCTCAAAAATGTCATCTGCCTCATTAATCATTCTGCGAAGGATTCCTCCCGGTGTGAAGGTACGCGGAACATTCCTGCCTTGCCCTTAATATACAGTGACGTAATTAACAGGCGTTGCGCACTGACCGGCCATTTGTCATGACAGAATGGGAGGTCAGGGTGGTAGGCAGGATTGCAGGTCAAATACGGATGTATAGACAACAAAAGAGATAAGTATGCAGGATCGTCGGATATAGTTAAAGTTTAGTAAGAAACCGACGGATTTCGTTGACTGAAACTTAATTTAATAAATGAGCTGTTTGTTTTCTGTTAATAAACTTAAATTTTATTCGAGAACATCCATCGGTTTCTTACTAAACTTCAACTATGTCCGACGATCCTGCATACTTATCTCTTTTGTTGATTGTACATCATGTGACATAACTTTTTTGTATGTTATTTAGATGATGTTCACATTTTCATTTTAATACAAGCATAAATGCGGGCGTTTGGGGCGCGGCCTATATCCAGCAGTGGACGTCTTTCGACTGAAATGATGATGATGATGATGATGATAATGATGACAGGCATAAGAGCAGAAAGTAGGTGGGTACAGACGCCAGCACATCAAGCTACCCGAAACTGTCAAATTTTCTCAATCAACTTTGAACCTTATGCTGTAGCAATAAAGTTGAAAATCTATTAATGAAATTTGACAGATTGTAGTAGCTTGATGTGCTGGCATCTGTACATTAATTCAACATTCATACTCATACTGTCCCTGTCATTTTAAGTAATATTGTGGCGACAAAAAGTCTTTTAAACACGTCTCAAAGTTAAGTCTCCTTAAAACAGACAGTCATATCTTTAACTCGAGAAATATTTCATCTTTATGTGGGTTAATATCAAAATTGTTTTACCCACGAAGAAAAGCCTTTTAGGATGACAAGGTTTGATACACAGATACAGCTCACAAAAAATAACTTTAAAAACTAAAACCCGACTACTGAAAAGGATGAAACAAGAAAGTACCTTCCCGTGGTCGCATGCTACCATAGCTTATAATTATGTATGTTAGTACAGCGGCATGCAGCCACGGGAAGGTACTTTCTTGTTTCATCCTTTTCAGTAGTCGGGTTTTAGTTTTTAAACCTATTTTTATTTAACTATTTTGGGGTTTATTTCATTAATATTTATATTTATGAAATGTTTTTTTTTTAGATCATGACTTTATGTCCGCCAGAGGGCGCCATATTCAATTTAATATGACGTCACATATCCTACAACCAGCGGACGATCAAGACGCTTCCCACGATACCTCATTTGTCTAATTATGACAAGTAGTTTAGAAGTTATGAGGGAACAGATTAACGTACATACATACATACATACTGGTCAAAATCATAACCCTCCTTTTTGCTTCGCCGTAGTCGGGTAAAAAGGATTACCATCTCCAATACAACAACACTATTAACAGAACGAATGCTATAATTAACTAAGGTTGGACCACCCATTTGTCGTGGGAACAATCTATTTAGTTCCAGGGTGCGTGGGTTCGGCTCGAAATGTATCACCATTTGAAGCTGTCACTTATTTCTGTGGCGAGCAGTGGTGGTTCAGATGTTACGGCCCCGACTTACGAGATGTAGGTCGTGGACCACGCACTACGATGCAACAAACCGCCATTGAAATACAAGTGCTGTGACATTCTCGATACTCATCGGTGGTTTGAGTTTATAACAAGTTTCTTTTGAGTAGCGTCGTGGACGATGGGCCTAAGTTTTCTTTCTCTCTCATAAGCTTGACCAAACCCCTCCACAGTGTATCCCATCCTCAGCCACGGACACAACACAACAATCCCTCAATACAATAAAGTAATTAACCGCCACCCGGCAGTGACGTGGCAGCCATTTATCATAACGAGGAAGGCAACACTGAAATATATCAATAGTAATCATTTTCCTTTCCTTCTTGCATTTGTTTTGTTTTCCAGGGAGAAGAACTAAGGTTCGTGTAGCTGGTAATGTTCATAGGTGATAATGGGGTGATACGTTATTTTTTGGGGTAATTACAAAAAATACCAAATGCGGTAGATAGCGGCTGGCGGCTGCGAAAACTTTCAAATTTTTCGTCATGGTTCGATTTAGTGTCGTTTTCATGGGTTTTTTAGGGTACTAAAGCCGATACTGAGGTTAAAAATCTAAGATGGCGACAACTTCATGAACTTATACTGGCTTATATGGCTCTGTATTAAAAACGCGTATAAATTCACATTTTCTCTCTCTCTATCCCTTTTTATTATACAATTTTCTCATTCATTTTCTCTCTCTCTATCCCTTTTTATTATACAATTTTCTCATTCATTTTCTCTCTCTCTATCCCTTTTTATTATAACACTTTTTCAACTCAAACTTAAAGTAACAACAATATGACCCCTAAAGATATTAATACCCATCGCGTCTGCGGAGTTTCGCTAGATAATTTAATTTGACCTTGTATACGAGTATACTTGCGAATATCGCATACCTTCGTTCCTGAAGGGGGTCCCTTTTTACATTCAGACGACCGGAATAACTCAGTATTAATCCACACTTATTTTTTGAAGTGAAAACTTCTTTAGCGGCGTTGCACACTTTTTGTAATGGGGAAAAAATGTGAAACTCGCGTCAGGACACGTGACCGTCAGGAGAGATTCCCCCCCCCCCCCTCTTTCTACGGCGGCACCAACCGAAGTGGGTGACGGGCGTGACGGTGACGGTGACGGTGACGGGCGACGGTGACGGTGACGGTGACGGTGACGGTGACGGTGACGGTGACGGTGACGGTGACGGTGACGGTGACGGTGACGGTGACGGTGACGGGGACGGGGACGGGGACGGTGACGGTGACGGTGACGGTGACGGTGACGGTGACGGTGGACGTGGATGTGGATGGATGGACAGCTGATGTCTCGACCGTCTGTGTAGTAGCCACACTGCTGTGTATTCGTAAAATTCGTGTACTCGTATATAAAGTGTTTAAATATGGAAATTGAACAAAGTGCATCGATTAATAAAAAAAGTGACGCGGAAATAGTGAAAAAAAATTAGTTATATTAATTCAATTCATAATTGATTTATTTCAACGTTAATATTCAAGTTTTCACTTCTGCCGGCACTCCCGGAGTGCAACCCGTCTTTTTTTTAATGAATATATTGTTATGTAACCAATTTTAGAAAGAGTAAATTATTTTTTTGTATAGATATTTAAAATATAAACGTTAAAAGTGATATTTAAATCAACTTCATCGTCAAAATAAAAACATAATTTTATCACCAAGTTTCCTAGAAGCATAAATATTTCCAGCAAAAATACTTCCTTCATAAACTTAATTCCTCCATCAGATACGAGAGTAACTGCCTACCTAGAACTCAAGTCGTTCCCCTAATGTCACCCATCAAGAATTCCAAATTAAATTTCGCTACTTGAAAAATTATTTCTGATTACGTCTATTAACATTAGACCAGGATAGGGTTGGTTATCGATGGCTTAATTTCCAAGAGTTATTTGCATCGAGTCAAACGCGTGCTGACTTAATTCCTCCAACATCTGCATATAAATGGATGTAATTTTATACTGTGACAGCCCCGAGGCACTCCAGACAAATGTTTGTAGTCAGGGCTGTGTTGGTTCCGATTATTGAGGGCACTAATATTGTCTCTCTGATTGTCGCTACTGGTTTGTTTTATGTGCTAATGAGGGCAACCCTACGCGTTTGACGAATTCAAAAGTTAATTTAGGAATGGGGAGGTTGAATATATGAATGTTTTATTACCTTCCCCCCTGCTACATTTTTCATTGATTTTCTTTCGGTGGGTAGTTCTGGTGAATTGGGGCAATTTCTTCAATTCTCAGAGACGGTTGGTGTTTTTGCAGAGTCGGCGTTATCTGACAAAAATGCTTACGAATTCTTTCTTGCTTTTTAAGATTGGACCAATTGTTCAGATTCTCGGTTCTACGTGTTATGACGAAATTAAGATACTTATTTCCTTAAGGCTTGGTGATGTAACAGCTCAAAGCGTTTTTGCTTTCGTATCTTCTCAGGTTAAAAAATACCTATTCTTTAGTCGGAGGTAATAGATTCTTTTTAATCTGGATTCTCCATCGTTGTCAACAGCAATGTTTGGCCAAATATGATAGAGATTAAATCCAAAAGAAAGCCAAAAAAATGTATTGTTTATTAAATTGACTACCAACTTAAGATTAATGTTATAGATTATGATTATAGTGTTATACAAGATCCCATTAAAATAGGTGGACAAATTTTAACACAGCGCTCACTACGTCTAACCAAAGATATCCAAGCAAAAAAAACACTGATTAAAGTGATTTTGAATTGAATTAGAGTGATTTTATTTGGACCTTAAATAATAAATTGCCGGCACATTAGTGTATTTTCGTTAGCTGATTATTTTTCCTTTAAGTATCTAATGCGTTTTCCTATATTTTTTTACCATCGTCCTTATTTTGGTGGTCTGAATGATTTCTAAAAGTTTGTCCATCTATTTTAGGACCTTATATATTGGGAAGAGGCTAGGCAGATGATGATGATTCGGATCGCAACTGTCATTCTTTGACAGTTGTTTGAAATGGTTATAACACGGAAAATTGACGTAGTGTATTTTTCATTTTCCTTCCTTAACTAAGATCTCAACATTTTTCATCGCGATAGGCCCAGACGGAGATGGCGGGATGAGCTGGACTCCTTTAATAAAGATCGGTCCTTGGCAGCTCTAGACAAAGAGAGGTGGAAAGAGTTAGAAGGGAGGCCTTTTTGCCCAACAGTGGAACATAAAAGGCTGATAAAAAAACTAAGAGCTAAACTGTCACCAATGAGACACAATTACTTTTTCTATTGTTACTTACCAAACTTATTAAGCTTGCCTAAGAGACGACGGACTAAGAATGCGAAAAAAAGCCTTCATCAACAAAACTTGCCTAGTGTTAATATGATTCGTTAACTCTGTGTCAGTTCGGTACTTAATCTGCCTGGCGACACTTTGTGACACAGTAATTTGTATTCAGTGCGCGAATAATATAAGGCTGAAGACTCATGTTACGTTGAGTGACATGCTTTAAGAGAAATTGTATGAAGATTGATACAGGGGAACATATGCTTCCTCCTGTGTTGCAGGAAAATATATGGTTATTGTCATCATGAACAGATAGGAAGAAAAACCTAAAATCCATACTAATATTATAAATTCGAAAGTAACTCTGTCTGTTTGTATGTTACCTTTTCACGCCTAAACCGCTGAACCGATTTAGATGAAATTTGGTATAGAGATAGTTTGAGTCCCGGGAAAGGATATGGGATACTTTTTATCCCGATATTCTCACGAGATCGAGACTTATGCGGGTGAAACCGCTGGGCGCAGCTAGTACAAATAGTTTTTTGGAGATTTATTTTTATATATAGCAACACAATTATAGACCTTACCTACTACACAAAAAGTTACACAATTCTGTGTGTCTACTACGTCGAGCTACGCAGCGCGGCGCCGCGCGGCCCTCCTCACTGATGTGTACCTTTTTGTGTAGTAGATAAGGCCTTTAATTTTATTGCTATCTTGAAAACTGCGCGCCGCGTCGCGTCGCGGTGTGAGCTGACCCTTACACACACAGTACAGTACAAACAGCACTAGTGTTACTGCACAGCGACCTCTAAACAAACCATCCACACAAAATAGAAACCTAACATTTCTTTTCCTAAATTAAGGCACGTATACACCCAGCCTTAAGCCACTTCCTAAAGTTTTCCTCACAAGGAAACGAAACGACTGTGCCAGTTCACTAAGACAAGGTTCCATCTCCTTTGAGTTGCGTAAAGATTTACAACCTAGTTGTAGTAATTGGATGTGTCGGGAAGGTGTGGAGTGCAGAAACTTGATCGTGTGTTTGAGCTGTGTTAGCAAGGCTTAATGATTTATGAAGGATTGTGTAGGAATGGTAGGAATACGTAATAAAGTTTTTAGGTCTTAGAAAATGTTCTGACTTTTCTTTTTAGGGTTCCGTAGTCAACAAGGAACCCTTATAGTTTCGCCATGTCCGTCAGTCCGTCCGTCCGCAACTTAGCTCAGAGATTCTTCTCTCTTTCTTTTCTAAAAAACCCAAGAAAAGGATAAAATAATTTAAAAACCCCCGACTTGTAACGAGACTAAAACAGATAAATTCATGTGGCACTCGGGGGACCTCTTGGAATAGAATGCTAGGGGGTCAGAATCATGTGCTGAATTCATGGTTACAGTTTGATCAGCATCGATATCCTGCCACCCTGTATGTAGAATGGGCTCCTATTTCTGTCTGCAGGGTTTAAAGGAACCTATCCAAACCGAACCTCGGCGTGCCCCTGACGTCGTTTAGTATTACGCAAATTAAATTTATGCCAAAACAAATTAGCCTTAAAGATAATTATGCCAACATAAACTGTATGCCAAAAAATATATCTCAAAGTATTATTATGCCAAAACAAATTATGCCAAAACAAATTATGCCAAAATAGTTATGCCAAAATATATTAGGAAAAAGAACATTATGCGAAAAGAAGGGATCCCCATTTTAAGTTTATGCCCCACATGCAGTCTACCCGTACATAAAATAACTACGCCAACCACGCACGACTTTATGCAGTTAAATGTTACAAACACGAGTTTCAAGTTTCACATTCAGTTATGAATGCGAGTGGTTTTAATGAGATACGAGTTGTGAATGCGTCGCCACAGAATAGATGGGTACAGAAGGTTTGCTCAACCGGTCAAGCGGCGCGCGTCGCCGATCGGCGACGAAACAATAGAAAATCAATTGTGTCTCTTGACAGATTAATACAGACGCGAACTCCGTTCATTAGTATTGAATTTCTGATTTTCATCATCTACTTTTGCTTTTGACTGTACACGCACACATAGACACGCTTCTACGTACAGCGAGAGCAAGTGCACTCGCGATTGGCATTTATTTTGACATAGTTTGTGATCACAGTAGTCTACCGCATAGTCGCACTCTTTCGACGTAAAAATACAAAAAAGATCTTGGGTTTTATCCCCCATAGTTGGTTTCAGTCTGTGTGCCTGTGGCATTACAGCGGGCCCTATCAGGCAGGACAATGCTAAGGTAGGAGCCTTTTCGGCCTCACCAAGGCCACTTTTAAACAAGTCGTGCAAAAGTGACATTTGCAAGGCTTTCTTTGATTCGTTTATTTATTACCTGCGCGTATCCGAAATTAATACTTTATCTCTTTTCCTTATTTCTATGTGTGCGTGCGCCTGTTTTTGCTCGTTGTATGGAATTGATCTTCTGTATCTATGTATTCTGTGGCGCTGCACAAATGATCTGCTGAACTGCTGACTACCCGCACTTTTGTACTTATTTAGTTTGTAGTTTTATATGTTGAGGGTAATGGGGGGAATGTTCTTAGGGGTAAGATGTGTGTGATGTAGGAAAGTTGGTAGGAATAGTTTTGTAGAAATGTTTCTTTGAAAATGATGGCTACAGATAATCCTGATGCTTTGATGATTAAAATTTAGAATAGCTATATAGAAGAGCGTTTAGTAAGATACTATAGGTTAGATAAAATCAGGGTATAAGGGGTATTTTATATTTATAAATACATAATTTTTTTATTTTTTATTTCCGTACCCCAAAAGGAAAAAAACCGGCCAAGTGCGAGTCGGACTCGCCCATGAAGGGTTCCGTAGCAGCAAGTAACATAATATACAAGTTCTTGTAGTTCGTTGTAACTTTGTGAAAGGTAAATTGCGGTTTTCGATTTATGACGTATTAAAAAAAAAACTACTTACTAGATCTCGTTCAAACTAATTTTCGGTGGAAGTTTACATGGTAATGTACATTATATATATTTTTTAATTTTATCAGTCTCTTATTTTAGAAGTTAGAGGGGGGGGACACACATTTTACCACTTTGGAAGTGTCTCTCGCGCAAACTATTCAGTTCAGAAAAAAATGATATAAGAAACCTCAATATCATTTTTGAAGACCTATCCATAGATACCCCACACGTACAGGCTTGATGAAAAAAAATTTTTGGAGTTTCAGTTGTAAGTATGGGGAACCCCAAAATTTATTGTTTTTTTTTTCTATTTTTGTGTGAAAATCTTACTGCGGTTCACAGAATACATCTACTTACCAAGTTTCAACAGTATAGTTCTTATAGTTTCGGAAAAAAGTGGCTGTGACATACGGACGGACGGACAGACAGACAGACATGACGAATCCATAAGGGTTCCGTTTTTTGCCATTTGGCTACGGAAGCCTTATAGGATCACTTCATTGTCCATCTGTCTGTCGGTCAAGATCGTTTTTCTCAGGATTACGTGGAGGTATCAGGTTGAAATTAATATCGAATACGTAAGTCTATGGTCCCGTGAAGCTCTAAAAAAATCAAGCGTCGTAAGTCAACGCTATAAAAAATTATGTGACATATTTTAATACGCGCAAATAAATCACAACCTATAAGGACCTAGAATCAAGGTTGAGACCTTGCTTCTTGCCAAGTTTAAGTACAAGCACAAGTAATGGAAAACGTTCGAAAATTGTTAATTTCTAGTTTTATAACAATTTTTTGTGATTATAAACTTACAATTGCAGTTGGACAATTGACGTATATCAATGTATGTAACTACAATGTTAAGTTTATTTTTGGGATAAATTTATCCCAACTACGAAACTCTTCATTGTGCGTGGTCCAACTTACACTTGGCCAGTTTTATTAATACATAAGTTAGATAATTTCCCATTGGCTACGTAATGGCTAAACTGCCAGATCGAAATTGGGTTATTTAGGTTACACGTGTATGTAAACTTACACGGAAAATGGAAGTTTCATTAATGTCTCCATTAAGCAAATATTATGTGAAAGTACGAGTATATGAGACGACATAATACATAATACACGTAACATAACACCTGTTTTCCTCGAAGGATTAGTCAGAGGTGTAGGTTAGATAAAAAAAAATATTAACCGGTCAAGCGGCGCGGTTCGCCGATCGGCGACGAAACAATAGAAAATCAATTGTGTCTCATTAGCGGAGCTTGACAGATTAATGTTGCTCGTAGGAAAGCTTATCACTAGAGAACGGCTGGACCGATTTTGTAAATCTTCTTTTTGGAAGGAAGTTCTTCGGAGCTTGCAGTAGGAGTAAAATTGGAGAAATTGTCATGTGACTAAAAAGTGATGCCCCTTCCATGCGCGTTTTAATTATATGTAATAGAAAAAGACAAAGAGAGAGAGAGAGAGATAATTTTCATAATTTTCGAGGGTGCTGAAGCTAATACTGAGGTTAAAATGGAAATCCAACATGGCAGCTGCAAAAAATTCAAACTTTTTGTCATGGGTGTCGTTTTCATGACATTCAAGGGTGCTGAAGCCGATAGTGAGGTCAAACTGAAAAACCTAGATGGCGGATGCAAAAAATTGAAAAAAATCGTCATTTATATATTTTCACAGACGCCATCTTGGATTTTCATTTTTAACTTAGTTCCTGCCGGGGCTACCCCGACCCCATATTTTTAAATATTCGTTATAGTGCGAATATGGTTTTTAAGAAAATAAAATTTTGAAAAGTAGCCCGGAAAATGGATAAAAATCGGGAAAAGCGGAAAATGGATTTTTTTTATGAATTGATCGGACAGGCAGACACAAGACAACGTCTTTCGGGTCAGCTAGTGTAGAATAAATATAAACATGACATAACGATAAATGGAAACTGAACTATTTTGCGGTTTTCGTTGCTTACTACATCACAATTTACTAAGGAATAATTTGCCAAAAACAAGCATATCGCCCACATGTGACTGTTCCTAAATTACCCTAGGCAGTTCCAATTTTAGTTTTTCCTAATTATGTTACATATTAGTGTTTAGATCGGTTCCCCCTAATACCTACGTTCCTTCCCGCGCCCCATTATAATCAATAAGACCCTGCACTTCAACAAAAGTACACACTAAATTATCAAAATGATCTGCAGGGCGCGTCGTAATACTATAGTTCCCAGCAATATTATATTACTAATTGTTAAGAGCACTCGCCATAAATACGGCTTACGAGCCCCCATAATAATATGGTTTAATTTACCATCGTTTATGTGTTGCGAAGGTATAGTCAACCTCGTTATCGCTTTATCACCCTAAGGTTGAATTTTACTTGTACGTCGTAAAACTTCAACGGCCCTATATAAAACTGGCAATGCGACATATTTGTCAAAAAATTACATAGTTGTCACATTTTTACGACAGGTTTAATAAAGTATAAATTGTATGAAAGAAACTTGTAAAATTGTCGCGTTGTCAGATTGTTGCCTGGCAACTGTCACTTTTATTAAATATGCCCTGTGGGGTAATTGCGTAACACACATATGTACATTGCCAATTGTTCGCAATACCTTTTGTGTTGACAGTTTCGCCACGTTCATTGCGTTATTTACGTTGTTGAGTAGACGAATTTTTCAAATGTATGAAGCAATGGATTAGGAATTTCCCCCAAAAAACCCTGGATTTTAATTACAAGTGTGTTACATATGTATTTAGGGTGCTGGTCTATTTGTCTATGAAACAGTTTGATTGTTTTAACCTTAGTGAAGTTTCAATTGAATAGGAATGGTTGTCAAACGTGGTAGACCAATTACGAGGTTCACTGTACACACACGACGACACATCAAGTAATTTCCAGTATAAGCTGGTCTCGTAATGTAAAGGCTTTCCGAACAATTAGAGGTCAGCTTATATTGGAACTGTATAGCTCCATGTTTCGTCTTGTTGTAGGTACATGGTATGAACGGTGGAATTGAAAATTTATGTTTTGAGGGTATTTGTGAATTAGTGGGATATTTATGTGATAATGTAGATAAGTACGTGTATTGTGTTGCTTATAAGTATGGCTAAAGTAATGAATTGAAAGCCAATAAAAACTTTTTCACAAAAAAATTAAACCTCCGAAAAAACTGAAAAGCAAAAAATAAAAACCTTTTTTATTTTACTTTAATAAATAAGTTCTTAAACTAATGCAAGTATACCTAACTAATTTTGAGTCGGCGCCAAACAATCAATGAACAATGATCACTAAATTACCTTAAATTTAAAGAAATAACCAAATCAAATTAATAATGCAACGTGAAATCTCCAGCGATAAATATAACATTCCAAACAAAAAATGGGCTCTCCGCAACGATATTAAGTTGCTTGTTTGGCGCCGACTCAAAATTAGTTAGGTATACTTGCATTAGTTTAAGAACTTATTTATTAAGGTAAAATAAAAAAGGTTTTTATTTTTTGCTTTTCAGTTTTTTCGGAGGTTTAATTTTTTTGTGAAAAAGTTTTTATTTTATAATTTTTTGAGGCTATAATTTACTTATTACTGCATGCTTAATTTTTGATTACTTTTAAAATGGCTACCTACCTTAGTTTAGATATTAACTGTTATATAATCCTACTTTAACTATTATTTTTTGTATAGTAAAATACTTAAAAAAACAGGCTTTATATACCAACATAGATAGGCCTTTAATTTTAATTGTAATACACAGCTCAGCATTAAAATCTGTGAATGAACAACAAATCACCCCTATTTTCCCACCTTTAGGGTAGGAATTTTTTTTCCAAATTTACATGGGACCAATTTCGAGGTATGTTCTATCCATTAAAAAAAGAATTATCAAAATCGGACTAATCTGTAAAAAGTTATCCGTGGTCATACATTACAATCAGTGAGTGAACTATCAATCATCCCCTGTTTTCCTACCCTTAGGGTTAGATTTTTTTTTTCCAAATTTATATGGGACCACCTTCGGGGTATATCCTTTCTAATCAAAAAAGAATTATCAAAATCGGACTGCTCTGTAAAAAGTTATGCGTGATCATACATAAAAAAAAAAAAAAATACGCGTCGAATTGATAACCTCCTCCGTTTTTTCGTCGGTTAATAAAACAATACAATATTCTTGTAAGTTTAATGTAGGTAAGTGTTGGTTTTAGATAAAAAATCCAGCATATACCTACTTAGCTTTACATTTAAAATCCTAGTATTTTCTTGTGAAATGAATAAATCTGACCAAAAAAGATGGAGGAACTGATTAATATAATATGAATTCATATATGAATTTGGGTAATTGTATTATCATTTTTTGAATATCAATAGAAATACAATACACTTATTTCAACAAATAAAATTGATAGATACTTATTTAGAGAAAACAGAAAATTGCCGAGAGGATTTTATGAAACTCGGTGACAATTTCGAACTAAAATGGAGAGAGAATTTACTCCAATTCAATACGAAACTGAATATTCAAAAGCGTTGATATTGCATTACTAACGAATGCATAAATATTTCTGTATCCTCTGTTTATGGAGGAAACTAAAACAAATACATGAATATTTAATTTTTGATAGCAATACTGGGATATTCTAATGAGTACAAACAAAGAAATTTTGCACTTATGTGGGTGTTATTTATGACATAGGCACAATAATATCAAGACTTCAACCATTATCCCTTAGTTTTGAAAGCATATTGATTTATTCCTCTATCAATCGTTTCGTAGTTATTTTAGCTATCCAATTACAGTGTTGCCAATGCAACAAAGAATGATGGGCATTTTTGTATTGAGCCTGGCCTGATGACCAATAGAGTTAGAGAGTAACGACCGTCAAACATCCACAAATGACAGCCGGGACCAACGCTTAATGTGCTTTCCGAGGCACGGCTGTCTTGGTATGTAAAAATGGTCTCCCATCCAGGGATCAACCGCGGCAAGCGCAGCTTAACCTGATCGAACCGTGCGGCTGTCATTACTTAGCCATAAGTCCCCTCAATGTTATGTTATGAGTGAATAACTAATATTATTGAGAACTGCAGTGAACATTAGCGTCATAAACTAATACGTTTACATGGTACTTGCAGGTATGATATCTCTTTAACCCGGTATTTCACAGGCTTTTGCTCATAATGAAAATTGATGCTTATGATATTATAAACTTTCATTTGATGTATATTCGGTTTTTATTGGACATACCGGCCAAAACGCCCATCATTTATTGATAAGAAGGCTAATTCTTGTACTTAAAAAACGTTCAAATTCAAGTCGCAATTTTATCTCAGCGACAATGGATGTCAAACTATTGTTAAAAACGTACGGAAATCAGAGTTTTTTTGACAGATTGAGGCTAAGATGCGAAAGTTCTTAAAAATACGGGAACTGCCCCTTAGAGACATGACGAAGCTCAGAAACGAGGTGATAGAGAATCAGAAGGCCAATTCTCATAATTTAAAACATTCAAAATCTAGTCGGTCTCATTTCGGCGACAAACAAATGTCAAAAATTTGTCAAAATGTAGGGAAATTAGAGGTATTTTTTGACAGATTGAGACTGAGATCAGACTGTGACCGTTCTTAAAATTACGAGAATTGCCCCTCTGAACACATACAATTTGTACAATTATGTACCTACTAAGCACAGAGGCTGGGCACTGAATGATAACCACTAATAATATTATTGCATGTATTTCTGTGCAAGTTAAATTGATGATCACAAAAGTGTTGGAGATTTTATTTATAACCAAAGTAGCCAAAGAAAATTTTCACACACGCCATTTTAAAATATGTCAAACCAAAAACAAACATGCAAGTTACCACATTAACGTATTATTAATCCTACACACGATAAGATCCCCAGGGCTGTCACAATTGCAAATTACAAATTGTCAGGCCGGCAATTTTATTTGCGCAGCGTGCTTTTTAATTTGTCAAAGTGGTCCTGACAAGGGTTGGTTATATTATAACGGGCCTACAATTTAAAGCCTTTATCATCGAGGGGGTAAGGGTGTAAAATTCTCATACTTTGTAATTTGTATAAATTGAGTCAAATTGTAATTTAGAACTCGCTTTTTTCTCTTGTAGCATTTTTTTTTGTTTTGATGTTGTTCAATGGGGTGTCCCGAAATGAATAATATGGAGGGTATCCGTAGCGTGAAATTGACGGTTCTGATTTCGGTGGCATGATATTAGTCGGTGACGTGAAAAGTGGGAGGCTCGGGGTTCTATTTCATTTATTTTCAATATGAACTATCATTAGGCGGGGTAAAAAAAAGTAACCCAATGAACAAAGATTGACGAGTTGCTTTCAAAAGTTTTGTTTATTTTTTACTAGTTGATCCGGCGAACTTCGTACCGCTTTAGAATATGAATTATACATTTTTTTCGTGAATTTTTCCCATGTTTTTAATAGTTATTCTGCTATTCGGGGCGGAGACAAATCCAACAAACCAAAGATCATAAGAATCGGTCTCGTGGTTCTTGAGTTATGAATGGTGTAACTAACCCTACTTACTTTTACAGAAATAAATGACACCAGACTATTTTCAAATCAGTATTTTTCTCTTTAAACTTAGTAATAATTTATTTTTGAAGTGAAACTTCTTTACGCACGCTTGACTTGGGGAGTAAGCTGGCGAACGCGTTACGAAAAGTGTGATCGGGCGAGGCGAACGGGAGTTGAGCGGGGGATATATGCAAGAGAAAGCAGTGCGCGCGCGCATTTTCTTTCTCTCTTCCTCTCATAGCCAAATACGTTTGAAGTTTCACTTCAGTCGTGTGGTCATAAGCACACTCGGTTTTTTTTTTATTGAAAGGAACATCAAACAGTTACATTATAATAACTTAAAATTAATTTAACAAAAACAATGTTAGTAATAATATAACCCATATCGCTATCCACAGGTACACATAATAGTTTAGAAAAAAAGAAAGTATATATGCTAAGAGTTTAAGTGGCAGTGCGTGCAGTAATTTGTTGTATAATGAGAATTATCTTATTCTTTGGTGAAGTTTTATTTCTTCTTTCAAGCGTTACAAAGGTCCTGCTTTAATTCTTAGGTACGCATTTATATTGTACCACAACATCCAGTTCCCCGACTTCCTTACCTAGTTCACCCCTCACTCATAAACCACATCGTCAAAACATTCAAACTAACTTTCATTGCGGCACCATTCCACCATAAATTACTCTCCACATATTCTACTTCATTATAACGTGTGGCAACACCTACCTACATACATTAGACCGTTGACTTTACAATTAACAGGCTCCCATTGTTCCTACGTACGTAAAACTCCAGTAAAACAATAAAACATCGTCCCAATGTTATGATTAGAGGAGGGCATTGTAAATTTTGAGGCCGTGGATTATGCTAATAATATGAAAATCCGTCCCTTGTTCGTCGACGACAAGTGTGGCGCAACACGCGCGAGTGGTTGTCGCAACCCTAGAGGCGTGACGTCATCTTGTCGCGGCATAATTCTGTATTGACGTGTATATTTATGAAGACGGCGCGGTCTTGGGACGAAATTTGTGGTTTGAAGTGTAGGTGTGGATAGAATTCAGGTATTTATTTTCAGAGTAGACTATTAATAAATTAAAGCCGCCATTATGGATTGAAATACATTAATAAAACGGCTCAGTGAATAAGCAGTACTATCGTCATAAAATACGCTTATTTAAATCACTATTATTGATACCATGTTTCCATAATCCCGATGCTTTATCCAAATTCAATCATGCATGAAGCTTAATTAAATTTATATTTAGCCCAATAACAACACATACATTTCAGAAAATCAAAATGCTGCCTCTATAATCAAATCATGTTTAAACACGTTTAAATAAATACTAAACATTTATTAATAACAGGAGAGAGTGACTGATTTTATTTAGGAACGTAACGAAGCGTTTTTAACGCTTCGCTTGCCTCTCTGATCGTGAATACGCACAAATGAACGGAATATTGAATTTATTTCACGTATTTAACGTACGTATTTACGTTTTCGTTTTATTTATTTTATTTTGTTTGTCTCATGAATTGCTAATAATTGATAAGGAAATGATTGACTCTAGCTATGTAGGGACTTTTGTGTGGGGATTGCTGATAAGGAAAACTATTCTCAAATTGCCTAAAACAGTTTAGCATAGCAGAATCAGCCTATAATGTTCCCAGTGCTGGGACACAGGTCTCCTCTCGGTGAGAGGGAGTGGGCCGTAATCCACAACGCGGGCCCAGTGCGGGTTAGTAGATGTCACATGTCTGCGAATTTTAGGTTCTAGGGCATGCCGGTTTTCTCACGATATTTTCCTTCACCGTTTTGAGAGCAGATGTGATTAAATCATTTACACAAAGTAAGGCGACTGTCAAAGATCTACGAATGACAGCCGGGAACAACTTAGCGTACTTTCTGAGGCACAGAATTGTCTCGGTATATTAACCCATCCTCGTACAAGCAAGTCCTCAGCAAGCGCTGTTTAACCTTGAAGACCTTGAAGAGCTGTTATTATTTAGCCACGAACCCTGCCTTGCAATAACATAAATATCACATTATTATAACTCTCTTGTATCTGACGTAAATACCTTGCTTATTCAGACAAGAAAGCTCCTCCAAAACGGTAGAAGTTAATCGAACAAAATAAGTTGCCGTTCAGTTAGATTCTAGCTGGCAGAGTGCCACTACTCTTCACCGCGGTGACCTTGAACCCTCAAGTACCTACTATACAACAGTTCTGTCTGTCTGCCTTTTTGTAAAGTGTGCGTCATTGAAGGCTTTGAGGGTTTTTAATTTGAATAGTAATAGCTGACTGTTTAAGTAGGGTATAAATCATTCCTACTTGTGGCTTGGAAAATGCTCGACCGTTTGTGCTAGGTGACTCACGGTCAAAGTGCATCATATTATGTGGTTCAATCGCTGTTCGTCGCTGTAGGTTCACGGTCTCGCATGCGACTTGCGTCAGGCTACACGCGTGCGCGTCATCTGTCTCCTTCCGTCGCTTCGCCAGTCGCGTCGAGGTGACTGACTCTAGGCATGCTCTGAAGCTCTGGTTTCCTTGTAAAGCGGTTCCGTCATGTAAATCTGTCATTTACACCAGTATTTGACATTTAAGTCAAACCCCGCTGTCACTGCGTCGTTGTGTGTCTGAGGTGTCAAAACGAAACAAACGCTCAACAAACTGTCTTTTGACGCGGTAGGGCGAATCTAACGATTTAAATCTTTGCCACTGTCATCATTTTCATGACAGCCCTCTCTATGGCCGTTCAGTGCGGCCACCTCTTTTCTAGGGACCCGTAGCATTAACACCTTCTTTCATTTGTTTTCGCAAGACGCGTTTCGCTTGAACGTGTAGCTCATGGCCACTCAGTAAAAGCTTTCCTATTCATGAACTATTTTAATTTCTACTTAAGTATCTCGTTTATTAAATAGCACAAAGGCTGTGAGGATAGCTCATGTCTAGTAAAAATAGTAGCTGGCTAGCCAGGTAGCTGAGCTAATCCAATTTATAATAGTATCGCTATTCGGAGAGTCTATGTAAATTAATCGCATTTGATGACGAAATATTTATAGTGTAAAGATTTATGCCAAACCATTCTATATTCTGAGAGCAGTGGTTGCTTATTGGCAACTGCCCCGACTTACGAGTTGTTGGTTGTGGCTTCGATTTCGAACCTAGGCAGGCAGCAGGCTTTTCTTTGTGTAATTTATTTCATCGCTACTGCTCCTAAAACGGTGAGGAAAACATCAAAGAATCAAAAACTCGAGGACATGTGACATCTACCAACAAGGCCCGCGTGGTAGATTACGACCCAATCCCTCTCACAGAGAAGAGGCCTGTGTCCCAGTAGTGGGAACGTCACAGGCTGATTATGCTATTTGATATTCATCCATCCTGACATTTTTTTCCACTGATATAATCCCCACTATATGACGTCACTCATAAAGCGGAGTACAGACAAGTGTAATCCGTAAATAATGACGTGCTTGCGAACAACGCAAATTATTTTAAAGGAGACTCCACATCGATGTAAGCAGTGTGTAATCGGCTTTGTTTGTGGAATGTCATATGTTTTTATTTTTATTTTGTAATTATATTGGAGTAGGTTTTAAGAGTAGGTTTTTCCTTTAAAAGAATCCACGTTTTATATAGAACTAGCATAAGTCTCGATCCCGTAGGAATATCGGGATAAAAAGTATCCTATGTCCTTTCCCGGGACTCAAACTATCTCTAAGTACCTATACTAAATTTCATCTAAATCGGTTCAGTGGTTTAGGCGTGAAAAGGTAACATACAGACAGACAGAGTTACTTTCGAATTTATAATATTAGTATGGGTTTTGAATATTTGACGTTCAAAAGTGCCTTTTATGTGCCTATTTAAAATAAATGCTTTGACTTTGAATCATGATTACGTAACGCTTGCCATCATGTCTTAAGAATAGAATAGAATACTCTTTATTATGTACACCATATAAATTAGTAAGTTTTGAAGCTTTATTATGCTTCCCTACTAAATGCTAAAGGACGAGAGGAAAGTGATACGGCGGCCACTATTAGGTAGCTTCAGCCAGGGCTTAGAATCGGTACCAAGGGACCTAGATATTAGAGACCTAGGTTATTTATCGGTACTTAGTGGTTCTAGCCATTTCGGTACCTGGGTACCGGTTCCAGACGGGTACCAATACTTAACCTAACAAGTACCGCTACCAAATTCAGGTACCCGGCGCCTACCACAAAGCTCATATTTGTACGAAGTACCTCGTACGGTTCACAACCTTGATTATATTTTTCAAATGGTCTTAAATAGACGTTTTACAATTCTTTTTTCTCACTCTAACTTACGGAAGTATTTGTTTGGTACCGGTATAGTAACGATACTGATTAGAAATACCAATAGTACAGGTACTACTCTGGTACCGGTATCATAGCAAGACCAATGGTACAGTCAAGAGCAAAAGTAGATGATGAAAATCAGAAATTCAATACTAATGAACGGAGTTCGCGTCAGAGCTGTGTGGCGTCGAAGTAATTCATAAGTATGTGATTGTAAATTATACCAAACATTTACTACTAGTACAGCTGCCACATATTCGTGATCAGTTTTGACTCCAAAAGTTATACACTCAATTCATCATCTACTTTTGCTGTTGATTGTACCGGTACCCAAAAATACCGGTATTTCAGCAAGTTTGTGTCTGAAAGATTCGCGACTATACCTATCTTTGATGAATCTCATAACATTAACATCTGTGGAACCAAGAGTTTTACATCAAAAATAAACACGTAATATTACCCGTCTTATCTCTCATAAATATATTACAAAAGCAAGGTATGCACAGACTTAAAGAAAATTAAATTTCTCAACTTACCATAGCTGAGTCAGTTAACAAAACTGGGGACTTTAAGTTACCCAAGTAATATGAGCAGAATCGCTGTATAAGTATTATTTATTGCGCAAAGTGTGCCGGGGTAATTATTTAGGAAGCTACCCCTACCCTATTAAGGGGGGGGGGGGAGATATTAGAATGTGGTGTTTGCGAACCAATGAACTGCGAATATTTCCTTCGCTCTGGTATTGAATTGTTTGGTGTTAACGGGCTGTTTCCTATTCCGATTGGATGTTGGTTTAGTTTTTATTTTTAATTATATTTCTCTCTTATACAGGGTTATTGGAAAAACACCAGCAACCTCTTAAGAAGTCATTGTACTCATCATTATGAACAACTTTTACTATGGGACCAAACCTGAAATTGCGAAAAAAAAAAAGTTGCTCCCTACATTTATGTTCGTATAACTCGTCAAAATGTAGGGAACAGCTGATTTTTTTTTCGCGATTTTGGTTTGTTCCCATAGTAAATGTTGCTCATGATGATGAGTACAATGACCTTTTAAGAGTTTTTTAGTGTTTTTCCAATAACCCTGTATAATACTGCCATTCATTATCCATTTCTATCCTAATTGCCAACTTGTAAACTATCTAATTTACTAGTATTATGAAAAGCCCATTAATTATATTTACTTACTAGCTTCTCTTACTAGCTTCTATTTACTTTATAGGCTGAGTTGGACTAGCTTCTGCCCGCGACTTCGCCGGCGTGAAATGTCTTGTTCCCCTTTCTCACCCCATCGCATCGCATCACTCGCGCGCACTATTACATCGTTGTCGCTTAGCATTCTGTCTGACATTTTTTCTTTTTGCTCGGCTCCTAAGTGCCTTACCGTGATGTTAAATAGCCTATAACCTTTCACAAGAATTGGGCTATGAAATGCAAAAATAATTTTTCAAATGCAACGTGGTTTCAGAGATTAACGCGTTCAAATTCTTCAGCTTTATTCTTACAAAAGACACCATCTCGGTTTCTTAAAAATCCTATTAAAAAATGTACAGATATCACTATCCCCCTGCCAACAATTCATCATAGCTCGGGAGGTAGTCAATGAAACATCATCTATCACCAACCACTAGAACAAAAATACGTCATAGGCGTGTCTATGATATACACTAGCTTCTGCCCGCGACTTCGTCCGTGTAAGATTTCTCGTTCCGCCAATACACCCCCTCGTTAGTTCGTTTTCGCTCAGCGTTCTTTCTACTCCTAAGAGTATTTGTTTTTGATCGGTTCCTAAGGGTCTTAGCGTGATGTTAAGTAGCTTATAGCCTTCCTCAAGAATTGGGCTACCAAATACAAAACAATTTTTTCAAATCCGGTTGGTAGTTCCAAAGATTAGGGCGTTCAAACAAACAAATAAACTTTTCAGCTTTTTTATTAGTAAATAGATTGACTGAGAATATTACTAATGGCATTGAAAGCCCTCTCACCGAGAGGAAGCCTAAGTCCCAGCAGTGGGAACATAGGTTGATTATGCATTGAAAAATATGTGACTAATAAAAATGCTCCTAAAATGCTCCTAAAATGCTCCTAGTTTTGACCAATTTTGTTTCACTTTATTTCATCTTTGTATTATGTGATTTAACCTAATTTTATGATACCTAGTATGACATGTGTAATTACTAATATTGACCAATAACTTGTATGTGTGGTGCAAATTGTCAATTGAGTTGGTTATTAATAAATAAATAAATAAAATAATCTAAAGACTATTCAGTTGAGACCAGCACAACTGCCAATTGCGATTCCAATTAAACAGTCTTTTGTGCGTCTATATTGAGGCACTCTGATAAAATACAACCATTTTTAAGCCCATTTTGTATAGTGACATCTCAATACAAAAGCCATTCTCTAAATAAATATAACATGACGCGTTATATTGCATTCAAACGCGTTATTCTGAAAAGTCAATATTGCGATGCGTTCCATTAACAAATGCATGTATGCGCGTGTTATCAGTTGGGACCAGCCGACGGGGCACGGAGCGCAAATGACACAGTATAATGAATACAGTAGGACTAGATTTAAAAAAAGACGGGTTGCACTCCGGGAGTGCCGGCAGAAGTGAAAACTTGAATATTAACGTTGAAATAAATCAATTATTAATTGAATTAATATAACTAAGTTTTTTTCACTATTTCTGCGTCACTTTTTTCGTTAATCGATGCACTTTGTTCAATTTCCATTTCGAAACACTTTATATACTTACACGAATTTTACGAATACACAGCAGTGTGGCTACTACACAGACGGTCGAGCCATCAGCTGTCCATCCACGTCCGCGTCCGCGTCCGCGTCCACCATCACCATCACATCACATCACATCACCATCGCCATCGCCATCACCATCGCCATCACCATCGCCATCGCCATCGCATCTCCATCTCCATCGCCATCACCATCCATCCATCCATCCATCCATTATCGTGTCTCACTTGGTTCACTTCGGTTGGCGCCGCCGCCGCCGTAGAAAGAGATGGGGGGGGAATCTCTCCTGACGGTCACGTGTCCTGACGCGATGCCCTGACGCGAGTTTAACATTTTTTACCCATTGCAAAAAGTGTTCAACGCCGCTAAAGAAGTTTTCACTTCAAAAATGTGTGAAAGCAAGTGAAATATGGACAGCGGTAAACTAACTTTTCATAACATCACGCCTGTAATCCTCAAAGGGATAGACAGAGGTGTACCTATAGTATACCCACATTTCACTAGATTCCCATTTAAAAGGGGGGAAGAAGTTTTAATAATCTGGTCGATTTTTACAGCTTCATAAGTTTACAAGTAGGTCATTGGTGTCAAACAGCTGCGACCAAGGGTCCAGTTAACAAAAGGCACAGTGTCTTCAAAACAGTAGAACTAAGTTGTCTGTAAATGTTTCTGCGTCCGTTCTAACAAAATCATTTTGAGTACACAACACTGCTAAATGATATGGCTTCAATTTAACTTACCTAAAATAAATATAGTTACGGGCACTGGGATGAGAGGCTTGGAGCACTAGGCTGCGATCAGAAGGTAAACTATCTAGCAGCTAGGCTGTGCAGGCAGATAGTGCTAGACTCTAGTTTATTACTGGAATTATGTCTTTTTCTTTCGGTAGTGTTAGTCAAACGTACGTGACGAATAATTGTGAGAATATTGACGCGTGGTATTACAAGCATAGCCTTGGTGTTGTTGCGCGTGTAAGCATGTTTATATTAGTAATCAGCAGCATAATGTTCAGCCTATAATGTTTCCACTGCTGGGACACAGGCCTCCTCTCTGTGAGAGGGAGTGGGCCATAATCCACCACACGGGCACAGTGCGGGTTGATAGATGACACATGTCTTCGAATTTTTGGTTCTAGGACATGCCGGTTTCCTCACGATATTTTGCCTTCACCGTTTTGAGGGGCAGTGGTGATGAAATTAAATACACAAACTAAAGTGCCTGACTGGGTTTGAACTTACGATTACGACCTATCACTCGTAACCGTCGGGGCACCACTGGGCCACCATTGCCAAGATAGTTATATCATATTTTCTCCCTTTAAAAGAAACCTTTATAAAAACTTCACCCCAAATTGAACCACTGTTTCTTTTTATACTACATCGTGATAGCGGGTAGCCGGGCGCCAAGTGCAATATCCGCTTTGACCGCGCGTTCCGCTAATTGATTCCGACTCCATTCACTACAAAACATATTGCGCGCAACATTTCAAATATTTTTTTGAAGTACTGTTTCGACCAATTACTGGGTTTTTATTAAAAGCTGGTACGGGAAATGGTTTTAAGTTTATGTCCTATTGGGATTTGGAAGATAGTTCTCGTGATAATATGGACGTACCGACGCGACCCTTTGAAAGTAATAACGGTCGATAAAAGAGTAACATTGGAGTTTCTTGCCGGGTCTTCTCCATAGGAAAAGATCTATTGGAATCGCACACCTAGCTTGTGACGTTTCATAAGTGCCCATGTAGGTTTATGTGAAATAAAATATTTTGATTTTGAATCGGAATTGAATATAACTTGCTCTGAGCGCCAAGAACTTGAAATTAATTCTCTTCTGAAATGATATTACCCATCCCTTTCTGTGTCAATATTCTTGAATATTTTTTTTTGCAAATATATTAGAAATCACATTTGAGTAACTAAACCTTTTTATATGGCTGTATTTTCGTATTTTTGTGTTTAAACCTCTATAAAATATTTTTGGATAGCCAGGACAATTTATTTGGTCCTTTGTGGCTGTCAACCCACAAATATAATTCGTGATTGACATGGGTTTCTTTATTTTTATTTATCACAGTTTTTCACGCTAATCGGAAAATAGGAAAATGATTGTGTCGATTCGGTTTGACGGAAAATTCGGTATATTTTTTCGTGGAAATAATAATATGGTTGTTGCTATGTTATGAATGTCCGTTTCTTTTTTTGATATAATTATCGAGTTTTCATAGGTTAATATTATTATTACGGTTGCTTTTTCTTTGGTAAGTTTATTACGTAACATTCATCAATCATTTAGGGGTTTATTTATAAACGGTGCTTAAAATTGAGTAATGATTTGCGACTGTTTAACCATACTTTTTGACGTTTGAACGTCTGTTAACTTTAAGCAACGCTTATAAATAAACCCCTTATTAAGTCGTCTAGTTAATGTTCTGACGTAGCGATATGGCGTAGTAGTGGACCCTACTACTTCGCCATATAGAACCAATTACGTTAGAACTTACCTGTTCAAATATCAATTAAGAAAATAGTCCAGAAGAAGACATATTCGGCATAATTCATCACCGAATCATGGACTAACATGTAAACACACTCAATTGTTATCACCCAACATCTGTTGATGGCAATCGTTACAAAACACAGTTAATTTTAATAAAAGGGATACCGGGCATGCGTCCACTGTATTAATTGCTTGGAAAAACCAATCGGGGCGAGTGTTTAGCACTGTAGGCTGGGAGTCGAGTGTAACAATATGTGTCGATGTGTACTGCAAACTCTTTTCCAATAGCGCGTTGATTGAGCGACGTGCATTGTTTGTACCTGGTGAACTATTTTTGCTTGTGCAGGTTGCATGTAGGGATTTTTTCCGTGCTGACTTGTGTAGGCAGAATTGTTTGCTTTATGTTGGATTAGCAGCGCCCTGCGGTTTCACCCGCATAAGTTTCGAAAGACACGTTGCGCCATCTTAATAGATCATAATAACGTTATTGTTGTTTTCCTCGGGAACTTTTTGACGTGATAACGTCTTAAAAATCGATGAACGCCGGCTGCACTCACGAAAATGCACGACTCATTGTCACGTTCCGCCGGAGCCGGGCATGCAAGCGAGAGCGCGGAACAAGCGATAGAGAGGCACGATCGGTCTAAGCGTTCGGCTTGTGACGCAATGTTTTCTTATGACGTTATCACGTAAAATTATCGTCCGTAAACCGACTTTACAGACAACCAATTTTTTTTCGGGATGAAAGGTACCCTATATACGTTTCTGTACACCTAACAACGTATATGCAATATTTCAGGATGATCGTTTCAGTGGTTTAGGTGTGAAAAGGTAACAAATAAACATACTTTTGCATTTATAATATTATAGTTAGGATAAAACGCGAATAATGTTGCTCTGACGGTAATGCTTATTATATTTAGAATTTAATTTCAAACAAACCCTTTTGAAAAACATCAAATTCAGACCAAAAACTCCCACACAAAAACTAACCACTAGTTTTCAACTCAACTCAACTGAACCATTAACACCGACCCATAAAAAATCGACAAACGCAACAACTACACACCAAAGGGACATTTTTCATAGACGATGATGTTTTTATATTTATTGCTCCGGCTCCCGGTCTAGCCAGCGACCGTTAAAATTAATATGCCTTTGAACGTTATTGCTCGAAGCTTCACAGCCTTTTTTACGTAGTCGTACGCAGAGGAACTAGGAGTCTTGTTCCAGGTATTTTATGGAACGGAATAGCTCAAAGGGAACGCTATATGAAAAGGGGAGATGGTAATTTAATGGAACTTGGGAAGCTAGTTAGTTTCTATGCAATTTTCTTTGAAAAATGCTGTAAGAATTTCCAATTATTTCAACACAATTTCATTCCATTTTTAGGGTTCCGTACCTCAAAAGGAAAAAACGGAACCCTTATAGGATCACTTTGTTGTCCGTCTGTCCGTCCGTCCGTCTGTCAAGACCCTTTTTCTCAGGAACGCGTGGAGGTATGAAGCTGAAATTTATATCAATTACTCAGGTCTACTGTCCCTTGAAGCTGTGAAAAAATCAAACTTTTAAGCCAACGCAATCAAAAGATACAGCCGTTTATGCCGCAAATTTCCGCAAATTTTCGAAATTCGCACGGGAATCAAAACCTACAGAGTACTTCCCGTGAACTTCGAATCTTGAAATTTGGTACGAAGTAACGTCTTATAGTACAGACAAAGGAAAAATTGCGAAAATCGTAAATTTTTAGTTACATCATATAATAAAAAAATATTTGAAAATTTTAAAGTTACTACTTTTTTTCTCATGAACGCGTAGAGATAATAAATTGAAATTAATATCAAATACTCAAGTCTATAATGCCTTTAAGCTGTAACTAAATCAAACTTCTATGTCAACGCAATCAAAAGAAACGGCAATTTAAGCTGCATATTTTCAAACTCGCAACTACTCGCAAGGGAATCAAAACCTAAAGGGTACTTCCAGTCGACCTAGAATCTTGAAATTTGGCATGAAGCAATGTTTTATAGCACACATAAAGGAAAAATTCCGAAAACCTTAAATTTTTATACGGAACCCTCGGTGCGCGAGTCCGACTCGCACTTGGCCGGTTTTTTTTATGATGTTTTTTCTGTATGTACAATTGTACATACCTTCACACTTGGTCGGTTTTTATCACAGATGTAGATACACCTAGATAAAGCAAGAGCAACTACTCCGCGTGCCAAAAATCGCACCAGCTTACGTTCGAAAATCGTAAGCCGCCACTTTCGCGCTCAGTCGTGCGTACTGCTGGCTGGGTGAGCGTGAGCGAGAGCGCGAGCTTGTGACGTCATAGTAGGTAGTCAAAAAGTGGCACGCTTAGTTTTCATACAGTTCGTGATACTTGCGTTATCTGTGGCTATGTACACAAAACCGACCAAGTGCGAGTCGGATTCGCACACAAAGGTTCCGTACCACAAGGCAAAAAAACACATTTCTTGTACGGAGAACACTATTAGAATATCAACCTTTCTAGATTAAATCAGCTCCCGGTAAGCTGGCTATTGACCTAAAATTAACCACATTTTAACAGTTAACCTTCGTCCAGTTAATCTCCACAATGGCCTCGCCGAAAAATAGCTGAGCCGGAACTTGTTACTGAAAACGTTTCCTGCCACTGCGCCTGTGAGCATTGCTTTTATTTTTAGCTCGGTTTTTGATATTAGTTGTTGATATTTTTGGATAGTTTAGGTTAGTTTTAAGTGAATACTTTCGGGTAGTTTTGGGAATTTTCTTGTGAAAAGTTGGGTGACCTTGTTTTTTGTTCATATTTCTTGTTGTTTTTAACTTTTTGTGACGACAAAAAAATAAGTTTTGTTAAAGATTTGAATGATTGAAGAAATAGGTATTGAAACCAAATCAATAGGGATTTTGAGGTTCTTGAAACATTCATCATTTTGAAGTATTTCTTAGAGGTTTTGTCTGGTTCAGTATTCAGCAACACTAACAATATTTGCTGAAACAGTAATGAGGTTCTCAAGTGTACAAAAGGCCAATTCTCGTAATGTAAAACGTTCCAAATCTAGTCGCAGTCTCATCTCGGCGACCAACAAATGTCAAACTTGTCAAAATGTAGGGAAATTAGAGGTATTTTTGACAGATTGAGACTGAGATCAGTCTGGGAACGTTCTTAAAATTACGAGAATTGCCTCTCTGGTGACAGGGCAAGTACTGTCTATTTTTTTTAGGTTCATAAATAAACAGCACATGATGGTATTTTATATTTTATTGTATTTTTATGTAAAAAAAAGAAGGTAAGCTTTCGTTTTTTTTTAATGGAAATAATGCTTTGTGTATTAGGAAAATATTTTATTTTGTTGCTTCAACAATTTCCACTTTCTATTTACATTGTCCAAATACGATCGTTTTATGTACTTCATAAATAAAATCCTCGTTTTCACAATAATAGAGCTTTAACTTTCAGAACCTCGAATCCATATGTATGAGCCAATATATTTTTCCATCAAAACTTTACGAAAAAATACAAATACCAATAGAAATTCATCATTCACAGTTTCCAATACTAGAATCGTATAAAAAACGGCCATGGCAAAATCCATTGCCTTCGGGGCAGTTACGTATTCAACAGATACATTATTCCACATCCAAATTCCGACCTTACCGTTCTACAAATAGAATTCAAAATCAATTTTCTGATTTACTTTTGCAAGCCACTTCAGGACTGCAGTTTGTCGAAGAAATTTGGACTTTATGTGTACGTTGTAAGGTTTAGATGTGTGTTTGATTGTCAGAGTGACTAGATACGAAAGGTTTGTTGACGCAATCAACGCTGGCAGGTCACAGTTCGGTCAAAGGTTCCGTTGCTATTTGCTCGGACATATACATACGTTATGTATACAAACTATGTATTGTATATAGTTTGTGGACGGCGTTAAAGCTGACTATTGATTGATGTCTGTGTTGAATTGAATTCTTCAATCACATATTACACCGTTTTCAATATAAGTTCACTGACTTGCTAAAAAGGCGTGTTTATTAATTTTCATGACAAAGTCAAAGCATTTATTTCAAATAGGCACATAAAAGGCACTTTTGAACGTGAAAAATTACATTAAAATAGAATTGATTCTAGTCGCCCCTTCCAAAAGGTAGTTTTCGTATGGAGAAGAATGGGCAAGAAACTCCACAGTTACTCCACCGTTACTTTTGCTATGGAAACAAACCTGAAATCGCAAAAAAAAAAAAAACATAATGATGAGTACAATGAATCCTTAAGAGGTTTTGCGTTAATTCAGTAACACGGTGTATACCACGTGCCCCAAAATTCAATGATAAGCGGGCACCAGAGGGTGGGCCTGCTCACGACTACTCGAGAAAAAACAAAATCCATCGGTTTCTTACTAAACTTCGGCTATATCCGACGATCCTGCATATTTATCTCTTTTGTTGACTGCAGTACATTACCCCTTCGCCAAGCAAGGCTGGATCGCTAGTTCATGCTAAAATAACAATTTCCACGCTCTCGAGCTAATTAAAAACAATTTCAAGTAAAGCAAATAACTTACACACACACACATAGTTGCACATATTGCGTTATTTAGCGTAGCATCCGCCTCTCGTAGCACCGTAGCACGCGAGCTACGCCGTAGATCTGCTACGCGCGTAGATACTATCTTTATTGTTGCGTAGACCGTGATGAATGTAGGCAGTTTGAATTTTTGTTTGAATCTAACCTAGATATTGTGGGTAGTATTACAATGATTTTTGGACTGGTTCCTATGGAAAAAGGGTTCATTTTCCAGATACATTATTTTTTTCTAAATATGTACCAAGGTTATGTTTGTAACTGAAGCAACTTATGCTTGTATTCTTTACAAATATTTTATAAAAAGGTAACGTAAATATCTAACACAGAGATAGGGACAGATATTTGGCTTACAATAAATTCAACCGCTGCTATAAAAATACTTTAATATTACTGGAATCCTAAATTGATTAAGGCTTAAAATTGTATATACAATTCTAAGCCTTAATCAATTTAGGATTCCAGTAAATTCACAATAAGACTTTTTCTAGACCTATTTCTAAGACGTATTTAAAATGAATAAAATTCAAAAGAATATAATTTTTTGTTCACTGACGTATTGTAATATTTTTTTTACTTGCATATTTTTTTTACTAACATGTTTTTTTTACTTGCATATTTTTTTTTTTACTTACATATTTTTTTTGCTCACTTAATTAGAATAGAATAGAATACTCTTTATTATGTACACCATATAAATTAAAGACATAAATAAAGAAACTGCAATGCTTAATTTGGCCCTTTGATACATTTGGTTGTTATTGCTATGAACGTATTACCAGGGTTTACTGTAGACATAACAACATTTACTGATAAGACTGCCTCGTTGGGGAGGGGCCCGTGGCTAAATAATAACGTATCGCACGTATCGTATTACCAAGTAACTGGGTTGTGGAGATCAGATAGGTAGTCGCTCCATGTAAAATACTGGTATTCATCTGAATCAGGTTAGACTGGAAGCCGACCCCAACATAGTTGGGAAAAGGCTAGGCAGATGATAACTGCCTCGTTGTTGGTCTAGTGGTCGCAAGCGCTACTGCTGGGCATGAGATCCTGGGTTTGAGTCCCAGGTTGGGAAAAGAGTTAGTGGGTTTTTCCATATGGAATTTCTCAATAGCAGCCCGGAGTCTGGATTTGTGCGCGCTTGATGGCATTAGGCTCGCCCCTTATTACGGACTTTAATATAACTGCAGGGCAATTCGCGTAATTTAAAACGTTCAAAATAGTCGCAATCTCATCTCGGCGACAAAAAATGTCAAAAACTTTTCAAAATGTATGGAAATTAAAGGTATTTTTGACAGATTGAGACTGAGATCAGACTCTGAACGTTCTTACAATTACGAGAATTGCCCCTCTGAATAAATCAGAACATCATTTACGAATTGATTATGATAAATGCTACGCCGTAGCTTCGTAGCTCCGCGCTACGCGCACGTCTACGTCGTCGGTTGCTACGTAGGATTATATTTTCATAAGAGCATTATTTTTCTACTGCTTTATATTTCAATACGAGCTCTCATTTGTTTGATGTTTAAGTATGTGGTTCCCTAGAGGATTAAGGCTATTTATTCTATTTTAAATCTTTGAATGATACACGTTTTGTAGATAAACATTTCATATGAAAAGATTTATCATCCTACTCAGCCTTCGTCAGGTAAATAGACACATGTGTATTTTTTAGAAGGTTTTATTCAATTGATCAGTGAATAAGGTTACACGAAACACGAAATATAAAAACAACTACTAATTAAAAACGGCAATCTGCCAATAATTACACAATACACTAGCTAAAAAAAAAAAAAAGTTAAACAGTGATACACTTAACAGTGAACAAAAATTTAAATAATACACAAAAAAAGCGGAGCATAAAAAAACCTAACTTTGCCTTAATGTACCAAATCCATTACAACTAACAATATCTGGAAAGCAGCTGGCTGAAAGCTTTCCTGAATATAGCCTAGAAAGTCTTTCTTTCAGGAATAAACAGTGCTGATCGGAATTCGATTAGTAAGCTGCTCGCTCGCAGGCTATAAATGTCTCATTTGTCAAACTTTATGGTTGACCCGCCCTAGTCTGTAATGTTTCATTCCACTAAGGACCTAGATTCGGGTTTGAAGTGCTATGTAGGTGAAAGTAAGATATTTAACATCACATAACATAACGCCAGTAATCCGCGAAAGGTTAGGTAGACGTGTACCTATAGGTACCTCTTCTCGATATCCGTGTGTCACTAACGGGATGCAGCAGAATACCAGCGTCAGGTATTGTACCTGGCATTTGCTGAGCTGGACTCCTATTTGGTGCAACCATGAGACACAAACCGCCCAGTAGTGATCGACCGTTATAAATGTCATATGAGGTGCCTATGGGTCAATTTATGTTTTTAATCTTTGTTTTTTGAAGTGAAAACTTCTTTAGCGGCGTTGAACACTTTTTGTAATGGGTAAAAAATGTTAAACTCGCGTCAGGGCATCGCGTCAGGACACGTGACCGTCAGGAGAGATTCCCCCCCCCCCCCCCCCTCTCTTTCTACGGCGGCGCCAACCGAAGTGAACCAAGTTTAGTGACACACGACAATGGATGGATGGATGGATGGATGGAGTGGAAGTGGAAGTGGAAGTGGAAGTGGAAGTGGTAGTGGAAGTGGAAGTGGAAGTGGAAGTGAAAGCGGAAGTGGAAGCGGAAGTGGAAGTGGAAGTGGAAGTCGAAGTCGGAGTCGAAGTCAAAGTCAAAGTCAAAGTCGAAGTCGAAGTCGAAGTCAAAGTCGAAGTCGAAGTCGAAGTCGAAGTCGAAGTCGAAGTCGAAGCCGAAGTCAAAGTCAAAGTCAAAGTCAAAGTCAAAGTCAAAGTCAAAGTCAAAGTCAAAGTCAGAGTCAGAGTCAGAGTCAAAGTCAAAGTCGAAGTGGAAGTGCCACACTGCTGTGTATTCGTAACATTCGTGTATATAAAGTGTTTAAAATATGGAAATTGAACAAAGTGCATCTATTAATGAAAAATGGGACGCAGAAATAGTAAAAAAAAATAAGTTATATTAATTCAATTAATAATTGATTTATTTCAACGTTAATATTCAAGTTTTCACTTCTGCCGGCACTCCCGGAGTGCAACCCGTCATTTTTTTTTCTCACCGTTTTTCATGTTTTTTAATGCCTGTATTGTGTCTTTTGTTGCACTATATAAACGGTTTATCTATCTATCTGTAATACACCCACATATCGCCAGTTATGTTGTAGGTTGGTGGTTACCTGGTGGTAATTGGGGACGAGCCTATTGCCTTAAGCCAGCAGCAATTACCGTCCAAACTCGGGTCTGGATTTGTGCCCAATCCAGACGCAGGTCTGCACGGTTATTGCGTAACTATCAATCTCAATCTGAATCATTTTGAAGGATATTGCTAGTCTATTACTTCATATGTTTGAAAGAATGAACGAGCAGTGGTGGCCAAGTGGTAACGGCCGCGACTTACGAGTTGTAGGTCGTAGGTTCAAATCCAGACAGGCGCTTTACTTTGTGTAAATTATTTCATCACCACTGCTCTCAAAACGGTGAAGGAAAACATCGTGAGGAAACCGACATGTCCTAGAACTAAAAATTCGAAGACATGAGACGTCTGCCAACCCGCACTGGGCCCGCGTGGTGGATTACGGCCCACTCCCTCTCACCGAGAGGAGGTCTGTGTCCCAGCAGTGGGAACATTATAGGCTGATTTATAGAACAGAATTATAGTTATAAATTGAGTCATAACAAAATGAAAAAATATGCAAGAATGAATAGAATAATTAAAAAATGTAATCAATTTAGGAAACAACAAAAACATTTTTCTAAAAATATTCCACTAAGGAAAGAACGTATTGATCTAATTAATAAATTAAATAATTATCAAATCAAATTAGAAGACAGCACAAAAATATATGAATTTGATACACAGCGCTTACAGTCTGACATACAGGTACTTGAGGGCAGACTTAGTTCCCTTTACATTAAATATGTGGGTTCTCAGAACCAAATTAAAGAACATATTCTTGCTGCTAATGAGTTAGTTATGTGTCAGTGTACTTGTCAGAAGGTTTCAAACCCTGTTGCTGTCCAGCCTGAGGCAACGGAGGACCCGTCCCAGACTGAGTGTTTGTCTCAAGACTGTATCCTTAACCAAGGTGTATCTGATATAGTACAGGATCTATCCCCAGTGGTACAGCTTGAGGTTAGTAGTTGTCCATCGTTCAGTAGTCATGATTGTTATAATTCAGTTATGTTCTCAGATAGTATAGGAAGAGGATTAGGTAAATTAATTAGTAACAACCTGAGTTATTCTACTCAAAACAATTGTATGCCAGGGTCAACCTACAAAGAAATAATGACATCAATAACAGGAAATGTATTTAACCCTAAAACCAACATTACTGTATTTGTAGGTAACAGTTCTAAAGTCAAAAAATATGAAATAACTGACTGTGTAACTGAGTTGTTAAAGTTAAATTGTAATAAAATAATATTGTGTGCTTTCCCATATTTTAAAAAATTGACAAATAGACAAAACAATTATATTCATATGCTTAATAAGCAAATGCACTTTTTAGTTAGTCATTACAGTGACAAGCTTGTCTATTTTGACACTAACAGTTTTGTAGAAACTTTAAAGTCGACTAGAGGTACTGTGTATCTGCCTGTTAGTTTTAGACACACAATAGCAAGGCTATTAGCTTTTTATATAAACACAGACATAAGTATTATGTCGAAGTCTTGTATTATTAACACCACAACAATTAGTAATAATACTAATAATAAGGTGGTTTGCCTAAATGAATGTAGCTCAAATGCTATAAATATGTATACAAATTGTACGAAGGAGGTTCCATTTCCCTCACGCACTATGAGCTCACTGCCTGGTGATGACATTGAAGTCTTGGGATTAACTCCGGATAATCATTTAAACTAGTTTGTAAGACAACAGAAGGTACCAGTAATAATATTGTAATACCTAACAGCAACAAGGTATCTTCTTGCTCTAAAATAATTAAATATCAAAAAGGAGATCAGCAGAATACCTTGAAGTTATTTCATCAAAATATTCAAGGCATTTCCTCCAAATTATTAGAAATTGAAATGTTTTTAGAAAAAACAAAGTTTGACATTGTTTGTTTTACTGAACATTGGTTAAAGGATTACCAAATGTTAATTAATTATGAGAACTATAGTGTAGGCAGTTGTTTTAACCGTAAATCTATGCTGCGTGGAGGTTCTTTAATCTTAATAAAAAATTGTTTAAAATTCAAGCAACGAAATGACATAGTGGATTTATCAATTGAACATTGCATCGAACTGTCTTGTGTTGAGCTAGATAAGCATGTTGTAGTGTGCGTTTACAGACCCCCTAATTATCAGAACTTTTCTGTATTTGAGTCAATAATGGAGGATGTTCTAGTGAAACTTGCATCCAATAACAAAGCCGCAATTATTTGTGGTGATTTTAATATTAATATTTCGGAAAATAATTCAAACAGCAGTAGATTATTAAGCCTTTTCAAATCGTTCAATTTATCCAATGTTTTTACAGAACCGACTAGAGTAACTCAAACTTCTGCTACTTGTATCGATAATGTTTTTTGCGATTGTGATTATTTAGATAAAGCCATCGTAAATTATCTGCCGTCTGATCATAGTGGACAAACGGTAACTTTTAAGTTTAAAACACCTTTGCAAAAAGTGCAAATACAATTTAGACCGATAACGACTGGTAAACTAAAAAGATTCAATAGTACTCTAAATAATAAGTTAAATGATCTGGGCCATGATATGGATGACGCAAATAAATTGTACGAGGATTTCTTTTCAGTAGTGCAGACTCAATTCAATAAAACTTTTGAAAAGAAAACAAAAAACATTTGCCCTAATTTTATATTTAGTGACTGGGCAACTAGAGGTATTAGGATAAGTAGGGAGAGACTGTTCGAGCTGTATGGACTTAAGCCCTACATTAATACTGATACTTTCAGCAAGTATGTTGCTACATATTCCAAAATTTTTAGAAATACTTGCAAAATAGCCAAAGCCCGGTACATTAGCAACAAAATCAAATCGGCAGAAAATAGAATAAAAACGGTTTGGAAAATTATAAATAACGAAACTAGTAGGAATAAAAAACGAAACACAGATTACACGTTGGAGACTTCACGTGGTGCCATAAGCTCTAACTTAGAAGTAGCTCAAGAATTTGTAAATTTCTTTACTAATATACCATCAAAAACGACGGAAGCCTTAAATTCCTCACCCGGCGTATCAATTGATTTATTAAGAGCGAACGTTCAAGCCTGCCCGGTTGAATTTCAATTTAAACATATTAACCCTGCAGTAGTAATAAAAGCTTTTAAGCAAATTAAGATCAAATTGACCGAAGATCTTTGGGGAATGTCTATTAAAGTATGTACCCCCATAATTGAGACTATTGCGCCTTACTTAGCCTTAGTATTTAATTCGTGTGTTGATCAAGGAGTCTTCCCCGATTTAATGAAATACAGTAAGGTAATACCACTTTACAAATCCGGGGACAGTAAAGACACTAATAATTATAGACCCGTATCCGTGTTGCCGGTTTTCAGCAAGGTGTTTGAAAAGATAATGCTTAATCAAATGCTCAATCATTTTAACACGAACAAAATCCTTCACGATCAACAGTATGGTTTTACCAAAGGACGTTGTACGACCGACGCCGGTGTAACCTTATTAAAACACATTTTTAACGCGTGGGAAGAGGCCCAAGACGCCATAGGAATCTTTTGTGACCTCTCCAAGGCATTTGATTGCGTCGATCACGAAACCTTGCTTTTGAAACTTGAGCATTACGGACTTGGAAAACTTGCGCTCAGTTTAGTTAGTTCTTACTTAAATGATAGACAACAGCAAGTTCAAATAAATGGTGTCAATTCACACGGTTTAACTGTAAAAATGGGTGTGCCACAGGGCTCGATTTTGGGTCCTTTCCTCTTTTTAGTGTATATAAATGATCTACTCCATTTATTCAAAAATCAACCACAAATGGTGTTATTTGCTGATGACACTTCCTTAATTTTTAAGGTAAATAGACGTGCTACAAATTTTGACGACGTAAATAACGCCCTACTGCAGGTCCAAAATTGGTTCACTGCTAATAATCTAGTATTAAATGGGAAAAAAACTAAGTGCATAAGATTTTCTTTACCGAATGTCAAAGGTAGTGATTGTGAGATAATATTGAATCAAGAGAAACTTGAATTCGTCGATAGAACTGTTTTCCTAGGGATCACGCTCGACTCAAGGCTACAATGGGGTCCGCATTTAACATCTCTTGCAGGACGGCTAAGTTCAGCAGCTTATGCTGTGAGAAAAATCCGTCAATTTACTGATGTAGATACCGCGAGACTGGTCTATTTTAGTTACTTCCATAGTATCATGTCTTACGGTATTTTGCTTTGGGGACGGGCTGCAGACATCGATTCTATTTTTATTCTGCAGAAAAGAGCTATCAGAGCCATTTATAATCTCCGCAGGCGTGATTCTCTAAGGGAACGGTTTAAAGAAATTAACATCATGACGGTACCTTGTCAATATATCTACGAAAATATCATGTATGTAAGGAAAAATTTACATCTTTATAGTAAAAGAGGTGAAAGACATAATTATAGTACTAGAAATAGGGACCTATTAGTTCAACCAGGATTTAGACTAGCTAAAGTAGACTCATCTTTTATGGGGTACTGTTTAAAATGTTATAATAAAATACCTCCCCACATTCTTCAACTGAATGAGACAAAATTCAAGTCTTGTATTAAACGCACACTATGCAGACAGGCATATTATAAGTTAGGGGATTACATCGCTGATAAAAATGCCTGGCTCAATGCTGGTCCTGCTCCACAATCACAACTATTTGATTAACACTTAAAAATGCTGTTGGAGCGGCTGAAGATTGTAAGTCTATCTTTGCATTGTATAAATTCAATCTCCTAGTATTGTATAATTGCATAGCACATGTTGAGTACTATGTACATACTATAAAGCTACCATTTACTGGGTACGTCTTTCATTGACTGAATGTGCCCTGGCGGCTGAGAGTATGTCATGCTCACTCAAATGTCTCGCTGATGGCGGCGCATGTGTTGGATCATTTAGCTCCCTTCAAAATGGTTGAGCTGAATGGTGCTAATACATGCGTCATGTTCGTGAACGGGCGCCGTCAGTAGGGACTGGTCATCTCTTTGCTGCCATGGCTTATTTTATTTTAATTTAATATTTGAATTGTTGTTTTTTCTCATCTTTTCATTATGGACGCTTTTAACGTTCTGCATCGTTCTCACATGTATAATTTTTAACGTGAATGATGTAACCAAGACTTTGTAACCATATTATTTTGATTTAAAAGAGTGTCCATGGAGTTTCTTGCCCGTTCTTCTCCATAGGTACCTACGCTTTGGAATGGGCAACTAGCTTCATCTTTCTGACTGACCGACCCCTTGACAATTCAAAAGTGCCTGTAATTGGTTTAATTGAAATAAATGCTTTGAGTTTGAGTTGAGTTTGAGTTTTGAGTTTGATTATGTATGTTATGTATATGTTCGAAAAATGTGTCTGCTCAACAACATAAAGAACGTAATGAATGTTGTTGAATTGTCAAAATGAAATCCATTGCTACTGATAGCGTGTTACGCAATTACCCTGTTGTTTGTAGTCTGTTTTTAGAAAAATATTGTATATATATGTTGTAATAGTCTTAGGCTCGAAGTGAAAAGAAAAATGACGATTTTATAAGGAAAACGAATAAAGAAACTTTATTAAAAAAATAGCAGAATATATATATTTGGTTTTCAACGACGATGATAGAACGGATGCAAAAAAGTGTACATCAGAGGGGCAATTGTCGTAATTTTAGAACGTTCACAGTCTGATCTCAGTCTCAATCTGTCAAAAAATGCTTCTAATTTCCCTACATTTTGACAAGTTTTTAACATTTTTTTTTCGCTGAGATGAGACTGCGACTAGATTTTAACGTTTTCAATTACGAGAATTGGCCTTCAGTTTTATTTAACGGCTAAAAAAAGTATTTGACATTCTATAAAAAAAGTCTTTATCAAAAGTTCTTACGGCCGCGGCAGTTGCGTCGCTTACATATTTAATATTGTGATATTTGATGAGACAAATAGAAAATATGAGAATATCACTGTCCAATATACACCCACCGTCTGACATTTTTTATGTTATATTGCTCTCTCTTTTCATTGAAATTAAAGTGAAAGGGACATGAAATACCTAAATTATAAATAACAGAGCGTTTAAAAAAAAATTAAAAATGTCTCAATGCACATAAAATAAACTGAGGAGTAGTTCTTCACTTTTGATTCATGCAATGAAGTTAATTATTCTAGAACGTGGATTTTAAAATAATTTTTACACGTCAGTTTTTGAAGACAAGCCACGATTGACGACCTTTTAAAGTACTTATAATAAAAAATATAGGTTGAGTAGCATGATTGGCCCGTTGGCCCTGATTCCACATTATTGATGAGACCGGGATTACTCGATGCTGGAGTCGTTTGGTGATTGATATCACCGGTCGTTAGGGCCGATTTTATGTATTTTTCCTGGAAGGATCAAGTCAGGTTCGTTTATAGCCCACCTGATGGTAATTGCTTCCGAAGGTTTCGTGTATCGAACATGTAGGGGTAAGGAACTATTTGGTCCTTCGAAGCGGATAATGATTGGACTTTATGGGTTTGTAGAGGAAATTGGGATTTTATGAATACTTAAAAATATGAGTAAAACATTTATGTTTTGTTTTCCTGTATCTTTTAGCTTCTATGATTTCTTCTTGTCTTACTTGCCATTCAATCAGTAGTGCAGACATTTTTTTCTAAAGTTAGTTACGTTAACCAAATCAAAACAGTGCATTTTGTGAACTAATATTTTGCACAGCGGAGTTTCCTGAAAAAATCCGTAGAAAAAAACCCCGGCGACTCGTCCGGACTAATCCGTGGATTTCGTTAATTTCGTGAAACGAAAATTAAAATGGCCCGAAAAAATGTCGACGTGTCGTTTTTAGAAAATTGTGTTTTGAATTTTTTCGTTATTCTAACACCCACTGGACCTTTCTACGCCTCATTCACAAAACAGATTCTGTGAAAAAGAAATAAGGTTTTATTATAAACAAAACTGAGTTAATTTTTTTTAAAGCCAGGCTTACACAGTTATTTTCTTTCGCTTTTTCATGAAATCTTTGTTTTTTAAACACGCTCGGGTTGAACAAAACAACATACTTTATTCAACGTTATGACATATCTATCATGATATAAAATGAATACGACCTGTCTGTGACAATCCTTTGAACGTCACTCAAAATAAATACAGTTACACGTAAATGAAAAAAAATCTATCATTCCGAATAAACAGAAAAGGGGGGATAACTACAGGCCCAAAACCGTCACAAAGGGGCCTGTCAAAACCATCGAACCTTTGAAATAATGGGCGTTAGATTAACTGTACTGACGAAGAGAAATGTACTTTGTGTTGCTGTCATTTATTATTTTTGTTATGTATAATTTTTTTTGGCCTGATCTAATCATTGTTTGTAGCAGTGGGTTGTTTAGGCGATTTTTGATGATTTGTTCTGGGGTCCATATTTTAATAATGATCGTTTCGAAGTCAGTTTTGATATTGGTACATTGTACATAGGCAACAATCATTACAAAACGGTTTTCCGTGTTACCGGTATACCTCATTTGCTTTTAGATATAAGACCTCTATTTATAAAATAAAATTTAAAATCTTTTTGTTTAATTTTATTTATTTTATAATTTTTCTTTTTTTATCTTTTTCTTTTATTGACATCTTTTTTTAAATCCATTTCTTTTTTTTTTAATCTTGAGGTTAAAAGAATGAGTTACATATCGTTAAAGCCAAGTCATAACACAAAATCTGGAAACACAAAGCTATATTAAGTATTTGATTTCTGGTCTTTTGAAACCTTCATCCAGAAGTTAACGAAAATTATTCCGAACGGTGTACGTAAAGTCAAAACTCAGGACCAAAAAGTACCATTATCACATTACTTAATTTACCGAAATTAGACCAACTTTTATTAACTTATGAATTTTGATTAGATTTATTTTCCTCCCAAAGCTTCGGTGGCGTGTCCTCTTTCGTATTTAATTAATTTGGCATTTAATGTAATTTATCGCGAACCCTCCTAAAATCATGCTATTCTTGCGATGGTAATTTTTTTAAATTAAAAAGAACCCTTTTTTGAAGTATTGACATTTTCGGTACGTTTGGTCTTAGCAAATAAATCAGGTTTATTTTTCGAGGGAGTGTTGGTGATTGCTTTAATTGCATCTGTTCGTGTTTTAATTATTTCTGATGTGTCTTTTATCTTAATATTTGCTTCGGTGCGTTTGTTTGTCCCTCTCAAATTAAGACGTGGATGTTTATTCAGTTGTTTTCTGTGTACCCTACACGTTTTGCTATCTACTGCACTGTTTATGTTTTATTTGTTTACTTTTAACTTGTAGAGAATACACTAAATAACAGCCGTACAGGTCGATCGATCAGGTTAAGCTACGCTTGCCGCGGTTGGTCTGTGGATGGGTGACCATCTATATATACCGAGAGCCCTCCGTGCTTCGGAAAGCACGTTAAGCGTTGGTCCCGGCTGTCGTTCGTGGATTCGCCGCGTGGATCCGCGTGGTGGATCACGGCCCACTCCTTCTCACCGAGAGGAGACCTGTGTCCCAGCAGTGGGAACATTATAGGCTGATTATGCTTCTTAATCTGTCGAGCTCCTCTAATGAGACACAACTGATTTTCTATTGTTTCTTCGCCAATAGGCGACGTGGGGTGCTTGACCGGTTAATAACACTTCATCCATAAATATTATGTTAGCTAAGTTTAACTAATTGGCTACATTGTTCGGCGAAAGTTTCAATAAAATTGACCCTAGCGTACCCCCGTGCTTAGTCAGTCGGGTAACTAATAAGAAAACTTCTTCATTCTACCCTCTTTAGTTTAAAAATGTTTTATCTACTCTACGTGCTGTGCAAATGGCTCGGTGAGCTGGCAACATCTCTTTGAAAATATTCTGGACTTCATTTTTGCACGGAATTTATATAATGAAAATAATTTTTGTGATGTCTGCTGTGATTCTTTTTTTATTTGGTTTATTAAAAGTGCAGTTGTGTTCATAAGTTTACAATGGGTAAAGAAGGATTGGACGAAGATGAAATATAATATTTCAGGTTCTCTTATGAATAAATAGAAGGAGGAAACAAATAAAGAAATTATTGTAAATAATGTTTATTTACCACAATTTTTTTATTTTTATAAAAAGACTAGTTCTGCCTGCGACTTCGTCCACGTGAAATTCCTCGTTCCCCCAACCCACCACGTCGTATCGCATCATAACTGCCCGCGGTATAACTTCATTTTGCTTAGCGTTCTGTCTTAGCTTTTTTTCTTTTTAATCGACTCCTAAGAGTCATAGCGTGATATCAAATAGCCTATAGCCTTCCTCAAGAATGGCGCTATGAAATTCAAAAAGATGTTTTCAAATCCCACTGGTAGTTCCAGAGATTAGCGCGTTCAACCAAACAAACTCATCAGCTTTATTATTAGTATACATACATAGATAACATAGTACTTGAGACACTTAACGGTAGTATAGAAGTATGAGGATCAGGGTGTAAAGTACACTCATCCTCCAAAGAAAAGGGAGGATCCTCCGACCAGACAGGTGTCGTGTCTGGCGGGCAACTGCCCGATGATTCATATCGGGCCGTTGTATCTATGCTAATTGCGCGGTAAACTCTGCTTGCGAGATGCAGGATTTTGCGTGACGTCAGTATGACGCGTTGTTCGCATGTGGCGTTGTAGATACTGCTACAGTATTAAGTACATATAAATTATACAATACGACCAAATATTAAAAAAAACAAGCTAACATGGAATCTCCTTTCTAATACAAATGAAAAACATAACGTGCATCTTTTTTTACATACACTCCAACACGGATATGTATATCAAAACAGAGAACCAATAATTGATTCTTATTCCCTACCTACAGAGTATGGAAAACGGGATAAAAATATAACGTATGTACATTTAAAAAGCAAAATATCTCGCAAACAAAAAAGAAAAGTTAATGCTCCACGCCTCCGGATCTACATACTTTCCGTACTTTAATAGGGATGTGATGTCAATAATATCGATGTATTTTTGTAAAACGTTAATTTTACACAATGATTATCAAAAATGTTTTCAAAAACAAGTTTTCGGAATAAAACTACACATTTGATTTATCAGCTAAAAAGAAAACGTAGTAATGTTTTCTGTATTTGTACTGTATTTTTTGCGTTCAAGCTGCTTTCAGTAGCTTGAACGCAAAAAATACAGTTCATGTTAATGTCACTCCACTCGTTTTGGATTCGTGAACGTTACATAGTGGACTTCATACTCTTAGCAAAATATTCACGTAAACAACTTAAATATTCTTAGTTCTGAACTTCTATATTGCAGAAATAAAAGCGTACAAAACTAGAAGGAACATTTCAACCGAGCAAAGTTATTAACACAGTTTCGCTGTATTGGGACTTTGAAACTGTCAATTTCCTTTCGCTATCGTCTGCGCCACTATCGCTACAATAAAATTTTATTGGCTCGCTATCGACGTCGATAAATATCGATAGTCGAACTATTATCATGAATTTATCGATACATATCAGCAGCACTACTCATAACTCGGAGTTAAGGTTGAATCTCAAACAAAACGCGACGCTGAGTTGCCGGCAAATATGAGCTCGAACTTAGGTGGGCACCGAAATTAGATTTACGAGTTCGGGAATTTTCGGAACTCACCGGATCAGTACCGAACCTCCTGCTAGGGTACGCATTATCATATAAATGCGGAGTTGACGGAAAAATATTGCCGAGGTGTGCCGTGGCTCCACCTGTACTCAGTTGAGTAAAATAGGAACGTGAGCCAAATAATATGGTGTTTAGGTGTACGAAGCGGGTGATTCAGTTAACTGTACTGCATGAATGTTTTATCTGCGGGGCGCTGCCTCGGAAATGAGCCGTGATCATCTTTGTTTACACTTGATTCCTCTTCCTTTTTGATATCTCGATCGCTGTTTTTATATTAAGAATTTCTATTAAGAGCAGAAACGTTTTGTTTTACATTTTATCTTTGAGAAAATGATGTTTTGATACTCGAGCCTTTCCATTATACGTAATACTTGTATACATATACATATATCTCGTTTTATCGCTCCGTCGTAAAATTTAATATTTATTGTAGCGTCACAAGGAGAATATTCCTGAATAATGGAACCTGCATGAGTCATGTCTCTATTCTCGTACAATATTCCCCTAGAAGTAAAGTAAAAAATAATATATCTCTGCGGATTAACGAACGGAAATAATACAGAAAAAACTTTCCATTAGGGGAATACTAAAAAGATCATACATTATTTAAAATGACTTAACGGCGCTCTTGGTATCAATAAAAATATTATCCTTCAAAAACATTGCTTTTATTTTTAACTGTACTCAAAATTGATGATATGGCCATAAGAATGGTAATCTAGTTTTTGTACCGAAGCTTCTTGGCAATGAGCCGGAAAAAAAGAATAATAAAAACTTGCACATTATTGCTACCTGTCAAGCTTGACTACAAGTACGCCTTAAACTTATCCTACTACATTTACTTGAGAATAGAGTCAACGTACCCAAATTCGCGCACAGATTCACACAAGACTTCCTTCACATATTCACATAATCATTATTAACCAAGCCACGTGCCGCACCTTCGTTTTTTATCATAAAAACAAACTGTTTGACACTAACGCTTGCCATCACAAAATTTCATTGCACCACATATTTCCTATTATTATTTTTTCGAACGTAACCGTAACATATAAAGGCCAAAAGGGATCCTTTTATACCAATTGTTTCGTCATAGCCTCATAATAAAAACCTTTACGGAGGTAGGGATTAATGTGGGATAGTTTCGGGGGAAATTGCAAGCGGGATCCCCCAAGATCCCCCAAGGATTGTGAGGTGGGGTACCTAATAGTATTTATAATGCCAGTGTGTGGGATTAGGCAAGTACGTGAGGTTACCGCAGACCTTGTTAGCAGAATATGTGTTTATGTTGGCAAACCTATTCGGTTTTAAATGCCTTTTCTGGTTTACATGGTGTTGTGTGTGGTCTTATTTAGACTTGGCTGTTAATTCAGTTGAGAGCAGTGGTGGTCAAGTGGTAACAGCCGCGACTTACGAGATGTAGGTCGTAGGTTCGAACCCAGACAGACGCTTTATTTTTTGTAAATTATTTCATCACCACTGCTCTCAAAACGGTGAAGGAAAACATTGTGAGAAAATCGGCTTGTCCTAGAACCCAAAATTGGAAGACATGTGACGTCTGCCAACCCGCACTGGGCCCGTGTGGTGGATTACGGCCCACTCCCTCTCACCAAGAGGAGGCCTGTGTCCCAGCAGTGGGAACATTATAGGCTGATTATGCATGTTATGTATGTATGTTTTGTCAGTTGTTTTAAAGGCTAGAGCTAGCTGAATTATAACCAACTTATTATAATTATGTAACTAGCTTCTGCCCGCGACTTCATCCGCGTGAAATTTCACCCTCCCCCCACTAACCCTCTTAGGGATGGAATTTCTAAAAACCCTTTCTTAGTGGATACCTTACTCTTCACAAAGAACACACCCACGAAATTTCATGTCTCTAGGACCAGCGGTTTAGACTGAGCGTTGATATATCAGTCAGTCAGCCAGGACTTTGAATTTTATATATATAGATTTAAAGTCAAAATTTGTATAACCTACGTAATTTCGTAATAGTGTTACTCTAGTTGTGAATTGATTATACAATCTGTACTAATAACAAAGGTGAAGAGTTTTTGATTATACAAATTCTTTTTGCATTTGATAGCCAAATTCTTGAGGAAGGCTATAGGCGTGACGTTAATACTAGAACCCTTAGGAGCTGAACAAGAAGAAAAATAGAAAAAAAAAAACATACCGTCGAATTGAGAACCTCCTCCTTTTTTGAAGTCGGTTAAAAAACGCTAAGCGAAAACGAAGTAATGTTGCGCGGGCAGCCGATGCAATGCGAATGGGTGGGTCTGGGGAACAAAAAAAATCATGCGGAAGAAGTGGCGGGCAAAAGCTAGTCTAAGATAAATGAAGCAAAAGCTATGGCGATTCGGATCATATCAAATGATATCATTGTAGCGGTATCTACAACGCCACATGCGAACGACGCGTCATACTGACGTCACGCAAATCCTGCATCTCGCAAGCAGAGTTTACCGCGCAACTAGCATAGAAACAACGGCCTGACATTAATCATCGGGTAGTTGCCCGCCAGACACAACACCCGTCTGGTCGGAGGATCCTCCCTTTTCCATAGAATATGAGTGAACTTTACACTCTGTTTTTCATACCTCTATATCATCATTCGGATCATATCATCAATGCAAGATGTATCTCACTATAACAGCATCCATCTCTAACAAGCCATTAGCCAGCACCACGTAATCCCATAAACCAGAACACGGAACACGTATAAAAGGCATTTCAACACAACTGCCTCCAACATACTCACACACAATTCCAACTTTCCAAATTTTATTAGAGCGGCCACCTGAATAATGCGTTTTACATCACGTACAATGAACAAAAGCTAAGTTCTAACATGCTGAAATGAAATTCACTAAGTTACGATTCAAATTGGCCAGCCGTATGTTGTAGTAGTTTCTGAACTTTTAGCTGGGAGCCGGGATCATATCTAACATAATAATAACGTATAGCCATTGGGTGCCACAGTTGCTGCGGAGTTTGGCACAATTTTATTTTTATACTGGTGCAGTTGGGTAGGAAAAAAAATATGGAATTCACATGCGTGAATTCAATGGCAAAACTTTATTGATATGGATTACCAGTAGCAAAAAAGAAAAAAAATTGCGCGAGCAGCACCATAATTATACCTGATAAAAGTGAAATTTTATAAACAATAAAGAATACGAGAGAATTATTGTGAGAGACGAGAGAGTTATCTTTCTTCTCTCTCATGTAACGAAATGTGCCTAAACGTGACGCGTCCTTCAAATTTCCCGTCCAATCGATATCGAATCGCCGTCTAAGAAGGTTTTCTTTATAGTAAATCTCGTGACTATAATAATAATAAAACAGGTTACGGAGTTCCACTACTTTCCAGAAGATAAATTCTGACTTGTTTTTACAATTCGCTTCTTCTGGTAAATATATAATTACTTCTTTTCTTAACCTCTTTTTTGTATAAATGGCGCATTGAATACTGAAGTGGATGATGATGGTCAACGTGCACCATAAGAATATAATAAGTGCTATAATATTCTATGTTATTATGTTGTCTACGGGGAAAGAAATGGTAACATTTCCGGATGCAAATGGTGTGAAACGTGCAAAACGGTGCTTAGACATTCCCATGTCATGAAATATATAATTTTATTGTTTTATTTATTGTTTTAAACCACTTTTATTACATTAATTTTAGTACTAGCTATTGCCTGCGACTTCGCCTGCCATCCAGGATGAAAAGTAGCCTATGTACTTCTCCAGGTCATGTTCTACCCAAGTGCCAAATTTCAACCAAATCCGTTCAGCGTGAAACCGTTACAAACAAACATACAAAAAATCAAATCTTTTCTCTTTATAATATGAGGATAGATGTTCTAACAGTAAAAACTAGTTTAATTCGAATTGAAACGATTCGATTAACTCAGAGTGTTCATTAAAGCAAAATAATATTCATCAGGCTTTGGAGACTGGAAAATCTTAAACGCTGCAGTAACAGATTTAGATGTAGAATAATCTAACCAAGGTTATTTTAGCTAAATCGCTAACATAAGTCCTCTTAATATATGGACTAATTTAAGGGTCTGTATAATATATTATACTGTCACCAAGATTAATTATTTTAGGAAAGGGTTTTCAGGCTGACTGTTCAAGAATTTTTCTCTACACGAGTTTGGTGTTCCATATTTATGCCTGAATGGGATCTTAAGATCTATTGAAGTTAAAGTGCTGTAATAAGGGTGACTCCCCTCAGCTAAATGGACCAACGACCATAAGAAGGTGGCTGGGATAGACTGGATGCGGAAGGCGGAGGACAAGGTATTGTGGCGCAGCCTGGGAGAGTCCTATGTCCAGCAGTGGACTGCGATGCTGAGTTGATTGCGTTAGGGTGAAGCAATTTTATATCTAAGGTCACAAATAAACCAATAAATAAATAAAAACATTTTATTTCGACCGCGCTATTTCACGATTTACAAAAGACTTACAGGGGGACTTACAAAAGACTTACATAAGGTGTGCAAAATTTTATCATCATCATCTACCTAGCCTCTTCCCAACTATGTTAGGGAAGGCTTCCAGTCTAACCGGATGCAGCTGAATACCAGTATTTTACATGGACCGAGTGCCTATCTGACCTCCACAACCCAGTTACTGGGTAATGCAATACCCCTTAATAAGACTGGTTGTCAGACTTTCGGGCTTCTGACGACCTGTAACGGCTGTCAAAGATCCACGAATGACAGCCGGGACCAATGGCTTAACGTGTTTTCCGAGGCACGGAGGGGTCTTGGCATGTAAAGATCACCCATTCACGGACCAACTGCGGTAAGAGTAGCTTAACCTGATCGATCAAACCGTGCGGCGGTTTTTTCTTAGCCACAAGCGCCTCGGCTGCAAAATTTTACATGGGTAAAAAAATGGGATCCCTTCTTTTCGCATAATGTTCTTTTTCCTAATATACTTTGGCATAACTATTTTGGCATACTTAATTTGTTTTGTCATAATAATACTTTGCCATTTTTTTTTGGCACACAGTTTATGTTGGCATAATTATCTTGAAAACTAATGTGTTTTGGCATAAATTTAATTCGCATAATACTAAACGACTTCAGGGGCACCCCGAGGTTCGGTTTGGTTAGGTTCCTTTAAACCCAGCAGACAGAAATAGGAGCCCCGCGCAGCGGGGCTCCGTCGACCTGACGTCGTTAGAGATAAAACGAGCATGCTAAATGTATGCTTAATCATTATTATGATTTGAGAAATTATGCTTAAAAAAATTATGCGTAAGCTGTTATGCATAAATAATGTTATGAGAAAATATAATTAGGAGAAACAAAAGTATGCCAAGTTATATTAGGTCTTAAAATTTTATGCAAATGGATAGGGAACCCCAAAAAATGTTTCGCAATATTACCCGGTATAATATCCAAACTTCTCATCGTTCGTAGTTCGAACCACATCCCTATTCTATAAAATATTGAGCAAGTTGCAACCCGGTCGGAGATGCTTATTGAATTATATCCGTATCTGAGTCCATTGTTGTAAGTTTTAATGAATGGCCTTCCCAGGCCGAGGCTTAAGGCCTCCGCACGTGGGCCACTTTATGGGCCAGCCTTTATTAATTTATGGCCTGGGCTTAAAAATGTCGGGGTAATTTAGTGTATTTTAATCTTAATTAGAGCGAGGCACTTAGTGAAGGGACTCGAATAAAGGTTAGTTAGTGCTCCTGATAAGGTGAAAATAACGGTGCGTCCGAAATAAGGTTTCTGTAGATGCTCAGATAAAGAGATGAATACATAAGAGGTCTTTATGTGTGTTTTATTTAAAGCAGGGGTTTAAACGTGTTGTATATCTTTCAACCTAAAGTGTTTAATTAAACCTCATTTGTATGGAAGCTAAAGCCTAATGATATTTAAGTCTTTTTGGAATCTGTCCTCTTATATAAATACAATTATTGTTATAAACCCATTATAATGATTTAGTAGCGGTTTCATTATAGTATGTATAAAATTCAAAGTCCTGACTGACTGACTGATATATCAACGTATAGCTTAAACCGCTGGTCCTAGAAACATGAAATTTGTAGGGTGTGTTCTTTGTGAAGAGTAGGTATCCACTAAGAAAGGGTTTTTTGAAATTCCACCGCTAAGAGAGTGAAAGGGGTGGGTGAAATTTCACGCAGGCGAAGTCGTGGGCAGAAGCTAGTTAACTATAATTAATAAATTAAAAAGTATACAAAATTAACAAAAAAGGTTGCTTTATTTTATAATTAACCGAAAATTAAAATCACATTCGACCCACTGACATCCCATGCGTTGATGGATATATGATATCGTCCAAAAACACATTAATCAACCAGCTTCATGCACAAACGAACTTCCGTATCGCAGTTATTAATCTACACTGTTTATAATGATAATAAAACATTCCCAACTATACTACAACACACACACACCCCACGCACATTATATTTATTTTGTTATTTGTACTGTGCACAAATAAACGTTATTATTTCTTTCTTTAATCTGTCAAGCTCCGCTAATGAGACACAATTGATTTTCTATTGTTTCGTCGCCGATCGGCGAACCGCGCCGCTTGACCGGTTAATTCCAACTCTTTAATATTATAAAGCATAAAAACTATAATAATAAACGTACTGTGAACTAACATAACTTGGAAAGGAATGTCTGAATCTGACAATACCTTTCTCACTGGCTGACAAACAGTTGGTGTTGAAATCCGAAGTATATCTTTTGTCAAACTTAGATTAGCTGCCGATTGCTTCACAAATAATGCGGTTTTGACTAATAGTTAAGATATTTGATGAATTAATTGCCTCAGAGCAAATTATTGGCGAAGGTATTCGCGGTTTCTCCTATTAATTAAATTCAGTAATTTGATAGAATTGATCGCGGGCTTGTCTGTTCAGGCTGGGACGAACTTCGTGTTTCAATGTTTCTCGTGGATTGGCAATTAAATTAAGTGCTTCATTATAAAAACTCTTTTCTAACCTTAATCAGACACGGCTTCATTATAAAACAAGGTTTATCGTTAGACTCAGGTTTAAATCATTAGGGCATAATCCACTATAATCCGAGTAATTTAAAGTTATTTTGACAAAATCTGACCATAAACTCGAGTGTCAGTTGTCAATTTTGCATTAAGAACTATATAGGGTGTGGCGTAAATAGTGGTCCACCGTTAAGGATTCGATATACCACATATTTTACTATAACATATTACAATTTTAACCATTTTAGTAGTACATTTTTTTTACAAAAATCGCTCTTGAATTATAATGATTATGTTAAAAATTAGGGTTAAAATAGAAAAGAACTAACTTTTTCTTCAAAAGCTCTAAATTTACTTAAAAAAACATAATTTTACACGATAGCTCTACTATTCAGCAGTAATTAGCAGAAATCAAAATGAAAAAATAATGGTTTTTATTGAAATTACAACCAAAGTAACAAAATGTAAAAATTTCGTAAATAAAAAATATTTTTCCGAACCCTTGGGTTAAAATGCTTAAAATTGTGGTATGTTATAGTAAACTATCTGGAATATCGATTCCTTAACGGTGGACCACTATTTACGCCACATCCTGTAAATACATTTCTCGATGTATTCAAAATACAGCAACTCGCTCGAAGGTATCCAGTATCCTATTATTTCATATTTGTATTACCATAAATTCTCAGCTTACACTCTTGTAGTGTGTCAATGATGTTACTGACATTAGCTGTCAATTAATCATCGTTAAGAGACAATGCTACGAAAATAGAACCTGGAAATCGAAAGCCTTACTTATTTAACCAGCTTCTCTCACAAAATCTCGCAAAACAATGGCGACACTAAATATAATGAGCTTATAACAGCGAATCACGCAGATAGACAGCTGCTGTCAAAATCTTTGTCAGCCATCAAACTTTTTAGACGATTTTGTTCGCAAACAGCTCGATTTTCCGCTAACGCAGATGATTAATTAAACAAACTGGAACTCCGATATTCTTTCTACCAATAATAGTCTATTCAACCTTAATTCATGAGCCATAACTGCTATTTTTGGATGCCGCTACCAATTACTTGTCTTTGTTGTGTGGGTCCGAAATAAAAATACCGCGATTATAGTCTCGTCTATGTGTTTTATTTTATTATGTGGTTTAACACTTGTTGCTAAGTGGAATGGTGGAAAAGAAAACTCTATTAGTGACTGTTTACTAAAATAAAAAACACTGTATCATTCAAATTCGTCGTCTTTATTATTAAATTGCATTAAGATGCTCACTACACTAAAATAGTGAATGCAAACGTGAGTTTACTCCAGAAAATTGCATAAACAAGTGAGTAATTTTAGAAATTTTTCACTTCTGGAAGGATGATCACTTCCTGAAAACTTAGCCTATTTTTATTACCTATGAGTATTCATAAGTCTTAGTATACGCGCACAACGCTTAAGAGTCAACTAGTATTTAATACGATTAACATATGTATGTGTTTTTTAAAATTAGGCAGTCCAAATATAAAATCACTTTGGCCCGTTGTGATCACAATCTTGTTGACTTAACAAACTATTCATTATTATTCCTAGAGTGTCTGGCGTAGCAGTTACTGCACATGTATTTACTGTGTTCAAAACAAGTAAACCTCTCGCAAGACACGCAAACTTCACGCGTAGTTTTTGTCAAATGTGATCGTCGGCAAACGTGGCATCGTCCACGCGGTCCACTGCGAGTACAAGTTGGGGGTTTATCATTTAGGTCAATTTGTAATTCAACGTCCAGTGGCAAGGGAAGGCTTAAGAACTCGTACATTTTTTGTTTTATTATCTTTGGTATAGATTCTGCATGCATTCTCCTCTGGACCAACGGCTTTATCATGCTGAGACCCAGTTCTGTTAGAAACTCACGGCGCACTATTCTCTCTTGTCCTTTGTTAATTGTGAATATACAGAGTGCATTGAGAGCAGCTAGATTCAGCAGGCGAAACAATACATTTAGTGGCCATCTACGTGAGTTCCTGGTCACATCCGCCTTTGAACACATGCTCTCCACTATGTCTATGGCCTTTTTAGTCCGATTATAATCGACCAATAATTCTGGCTTGAGTTGAGCACCACAGTTCTTATTTATTGAACCATCGCAATGCTTCGTGGACATCAGAAGGATAGCCTTATCTGGCTTGCAGATGTACTGAACTAAGGTAGCGATATTGCTATATCCAAATAGCGAAGAATGCAAAATTTTCTGACTTATCGTTCGGAAAATTCTTGGCACTTCTTTTTTATCTGGTCTTATTGCCCCGACGATTGTTATCTTCTTATTAAACAATACTTCCGCAGTTTCAAGTGTAGTAAACCATTTACTCATCGTAACATTACGGTATTCTCCTTGAATAGGATCAGTCATTCTCACAACAATATCTAACTTACGGTTAATAACTTCATAAGGCCCAGGATTATCACCCACGTACATTTCCAAGTTATAAGTATATGGATACTGACAGTCCACCAACGCGAACATCTTGATTCCGAATTTGACGGGTTTCATGGGCGTGTGCTGACGGAACGCACATCTTCCTTTGTAAGGTGTAATCAAATCACCCAGATTTAGTTCGTGACTGGGTGTAAAGTGTTTTTGAAAATTGTTCACCACTATTTGGAATAGTACTCTGATTGGTGCCATTTTATCTTCAGTTATGCGATCAGTCGCGGGGTCGTGGAAACGGAGATTCTTCATTAGGAATCTGTATCTATTAGAAGTCATTGCAAGGTAGACAGCTTCCATTCCAGTACCTTTTTTGGAATCAAATAATTGCAAGAAGTTTTCCCTGCTAGTTTTTGCACATCCACTAAGGAAGAAAATACCAAACAGTGCATATATTTCCACCTCATCAGTCAATTTAGCATCTCTTTCTCTCGAGAACTTTTTTTGTTCTTTTATAATACGGTCATTTGTGTATTTTGCAATCAAGTAAATAATGCTTTCATCGAAGAATAAATCGAAGCATGAAGACTGAGTTTTTCTAGATTTAGCATAATCTGTAGGACCTGGTTGAATGTTTGGAATGTAATCGCTTTGTAGCAATATTCTGGCTTCTATGGGTCGCTTCATCCACTTAGTGCCTTCGAGGCCCAAATTATAATTATTGGTACGCGATCCCTCAATCACATTGAAAACTGTTTCCCAGTCCAGATCGTCGACATCTGTGTTATCCTCTGCTCCAGTGCTGTACTCACTTCCAGTACTTTCTAACTGTTCTTCGATGTGATCTACATCGTCATCAGAGCCAGCTGGTCCATCAATGAAATCTTCTTCTCTATCCTCTTCAAGCCATCTTGCTATAAGCACTTCTGACCTTTTGTCCATTGTTACCTGTAACAAAATCAATAAAATATTAATAATTTAAGATTCAATACTGGAAAGGGTTATTAAGTGAAATTAAAGATGAAGATGCTGTGTGGATACTATTTACTGATGTTCTGATAAAACAAAATTTCCATGTTGTTGTGTGCAACATTACAGAGTTCCAAAAAGTCTCAAAGAAACGTCTGTTGTGTAGTCAATAAAAAAGTACGTAATTTTTGAAAACCCCATAAGTATTAAAAATATCGCATCCCAGGCCTTTGTAACGAACACGACTACCAAATCATAAAATATAATATCATTATCTCATCATCTGCCTAGCCTTTTCCTAAACTATTTTGGGGTCGGCTTTCAGTCTAACCGGATGCTGCTGAGTACCAGTATTTAATCGTAAAGTATATATCAAAAGGAAAATATTCTATTCAGTTAAAAAAATACACCAGAACCTCTCAACAATACCCGCTTACTAAACCGCCATAATCTTTGCACTTGAACCATACACCAAGTTCATAGCAACATTAATGATTAGCCAAAAGAACTGATGTTTAAATAGAATGAAAACTCTCTCATACATTAATTAGATGCAGACAGATTCAATATAGACACATTCAACTGTTGGAGGTGGGGAAAATCGAAGCGCCCGCCAGGCTGTGTGTATCTACAGGTCGCCATAACATGGGGTGGGGGGCCCCGCGGCCCGGGGATTCGTCAAGCCCACGCGTCCTACCGGCGTGAAAACCTCCGGAAAACAAATGCATACTTTATATTACTGAAACGCTAAATAGTCAAAAACAAAACCACAACACAAACGCTTTGCGGCACCTCGTGTACGCTGAAACGCGTTCGCAACAATTTCGAACCCGACTCGCCACAAATTTTGTGGGGGAGGTGGGGTAGGCAACTAACCACAATGATCGAATTTTCCGTTCAATAATTACCCTCAATCTAAAGACGGAAATAAACCAAGCAGAAAATACATAAAATGTATATGTTTAAGTATATGATTAATTAGATATCAATACATACGTGAGTGGTCGCGTGGATGACACGTTGCACTCCACACTCGATGCAGTTTCTGACACAACCATACACTTCCAGCGCACGGCCGACACTGATGCCGAATAGCCGCCCTAGTTAAATATAATTGACGAGATTTATTTATGGACGCAAAAATTTAGGTATTTTCAATTATTTTCATTGGCTTTTTGATGTTATCTATGCGACTACTCTTTGGTTGGTTCTGATAATTATGATATTCCTTTGTTAAGATTATCGTCTTAAGATTTCCTCGTGGCATTCATTCTTGTGTTCGCAACTTGTGTATGCCTTTTACCTGTTGTATCTATGGTAAGTATTTTGATGCTATATTTAAATTACTCGTTTAAAGGGAAAAAAGTTAACAGCCGTCTGAACGTTACAAGTCCCAATGGGATTTTTCTGAAAGGGGCGAATACCTGGATGTACTTTTTTTTAAAGTAAATGAAAAGGTCACCCACCTCGCCAAAGCTCTTAAGCGCATTGGAAACGAAACGAAATTTCGTTTCATGGACAAAATTCAGTCGCATCAATCGGTTTAGACAGCATGGCGGCTAGATGTGCTCTCATAGAATAAACGTTGCGTCAGACGTTGATATCAATTAAACTTGCATAATTTTTAAAGCATTTAGTTCCAGAAATTTTTAATTTCCGCTAAATCATTTAAGTCATCATTTAAGGCGAGATGAGCTGGACTCCTTCAACAAGAACTGGTCCTTAGCAGCTTTGAACAGAGAGAGGTGGAAAGAGAGTAGGGAGGCCTTTGCCCTGCAGTGGGACGTCACAGGCTAATAATAATAATAAATCATTTAAGTGCAAATAGAAAAACTTATTTATGTTTGGAGCCGGGAATAAAATGCATCAAGAAATGTGAATTCCATCATATTAATTCAGCTAAGTAATAAAATCATGATTATTACCATACTAAGGTCAAACGTTGGAATATCTCAAGATCTTTTATTCCTTTTACTGCCGTCTCGTCCTTGTAAGGGCTTCGTGTGGGAATGTATTCAGATATATTTTATTGGCTATAGTTATGACTGTTAACAGCGAGCAGTACACTCGGCCGTGAATAATATTATCAACTGTTGCATCCATTGGGGCTTCCATATATTTAGTAGATATAAACGAATGAAGTTGATCTTCCAGAAAGAAAATCAATAACGCCTTGATCTATTTCTCTACATTATCCAGCACAGGTCTGGCTTAAATATTAATCCTAAAAGCGGTTTAGATGTACGTGGTTCGTGCGTCCTCAGGGAGTCTCTAACCCTAGTTGTTAGTTGTATATCTTAGCTCATGCTACATGATATAAAACTTAATACTGATCGTAACATCAGGAGTAACTTACTGTCGGTTGAGAATCGCCGTTCTCAATTTTAGTACGGACATATTAAGTAAGTTGCCGTTTTAGCACCTGTGCGGTAATGCCCACGCCATCACCCGCCATAAAATATTGACGTCCGAACTACTGCACAGTCGTCTGTCTGTCTATTCTATGACCGCGGAACCGGCGGGGCGTGCGCGGGGCGTCGGCGGGGTCGGCGCGGGGCGCGGGCGGCGCGTACCTGCGCCCGGCGACTCCCGCCATGGAGGGTTTCTGTATTGATTATTTGAGGGCGTTCACTTTCGCCAGTGTTTTAATGCGAGCTATGAAAATGTTTTTATTGGCAACTTGGCAGCCCCAGCGCCAAACTGAATAAACAGACGAATAAATGTACGAAAGCTCTCGTAATGCCCGATTATTCATTTTATACCGTCTCGCTTATTTGTCGATGCGATATTTTTTTCTTCGTTTTTCGTTCCAGTAATATCTGTAAAGAGCCTTATTTTGTCGAAAACCTCACAACTTCGCTTTTCAATGATTATTTCTTATTTCGTCTACTGTCATGCCTCCTTCGTATTTTATATATCAATAAATCAATTCGTTTTGAGGAGAGAGAGAGAAATTGTATTCTTTTCCGTGATGTCTTTGTGTTGGCTGCTGATTGTTTAATTTTCCGAGTACTGTGTGATATTGTGTGTGCTTAGAATCGTTGAGGTCTTTGTTGTTACATAGAGTTGAGTATTAGTGCTTTCAGCGCGGTTCCGCTTGGCTAAAGCATTCTCAAGCCAAATAGTCTAATTACATTGTTGACGGCGCGTCGAGAGGGAGGAAACATTGTTGAATGAAGTACTAACATTTGTGTTTTATATACCTTACATGTAGTATCTGCCATTAAGACCATGTTACTGTATGAAATAAACAGGAAATACTGTTTCAATATTTGAATGGGCAGATTTCTAAGAAATTGTATTATGTTTGGGACCATATTTTCAGTTAATCTAACGTCTACGTTATGTTTGTATGCGGCATAATATAAGTTAGAGGAAACTAAAATAGGTATTGTATTACTTTTTTGTAGAAACAACAATCCTCTTAGCTTTGTAATATTTTCTACCTCAAATCCAAAATCATCTTTTCTCTTGATAATCAGTTGATATTCCCTGTTTGAATTTAGTTTAAAATTAGACAAACTGAGGGCTGTTTTCGCTTCCCACACTCGAAATATTTGGTTACTACCTACCCAACTTTATCTCTCTAATTACACCGGAATAAAATTAATACCAAAATTACAGACCCATCAAAAACTTGGCTTTAATATGAGCAGATTAATTTAACAGCGTTCAAGTAATAAAAGTAGATGAAATAAATTTTACAGCGAACGTAGACCATGAAGACCTTCATGAAAGAGGTGAGGTTCAGTTCACGCCAGTGCATGGTCCATAAAGTTACATTGACATGTAAATTTGGAACGATAAAGTCTAAAAGCTTTTCTTTGAAAGCGGATTATGGTTCTTTTTATACCGCCACCTATCTGTTTGTGCAGGTACGCCTATTGAACGTAGGCCGTCTTAAGTAAGGTTTTTGGGACCTGCAATATCGAATGATTTATTGTGTCAATTGAGATTTTGAGGTAATGAATGGAACGGCTTATCACTTTGTGGGTGATTGAGGGGACTTGAAGCTTTTCCTACCTACAATTTAATGCTAAGGTGCTTTAAATTGTAGGAAAAGCTTCATCATACAAAAATAACAGTTCCATTACGGACAGACAATGGATAACCTAAATTTTTGATGATAAAAATATGTTTTTTGGAAGAAGATTTATTCTTGGATATAGCATAATCAGCCTATAATGTTCACACTACTGGAAAACAGGCCTTTTCCTGCTAGAGGGAGTGGGCCGTAATCCACCACGCGGGCCCAGTGGGGGTTGGTAGATGTGACATAATCTAAAAAAAGATTTTCCAAAGTTCAACTAATGATTATATAGTCTATGTTGGCATGCAGACAAAGTCACGGGCAAAACCAAGTTAATTAATAAATATGACACGACCACCAACGAGGCTGTCAAACGTGGCGATTACACCGGTGTCCCTCAGGGCCGTTTGCTGTGGCCGAGTCAGATTGTGTTGGACGATTACCGAATATTTATGAATGTAGGGCTGGCACTATATACTTTAAATTAATATTTGTAATGGAAGAATGATGTGGAATATTATAATTGTAGACAGCCATATTGGAACATGATTAGACTTAGCATCAGGTGAGACTGTTGTCAAACTTAATTCTTAAGCAAAAACAATTAAGGACAAAGACATTACACTTCTGGGAGAATATAAATGAGTTCAAACAAAAACCTAGTCAATCAGGATCATTATCTATTCAGGGTTCTCCCAAAATCTAGGTCCTCACGTAACACTTAAGTGCACATCGTTCCATATATTAGGGCATCACAAAAACTGCTTCACTAATCGTTTATCATATTCAGTCTCGGTAGAGTACCTGAGCAGATAATTTATGTGAATATTTCGCGAAGCTATCGGTAGGAAACATTAATTTCCGGAGACGTAACGAGATCGCTTCACGCACCTACACTGCCATGTTTTTTGATGGCGTATTTTCTGTGCCTTCGATGTTGGTTGAGCGAAATTTTGTGTGGAATTATATGATAATAATATTCTGCGTCAATGTAACGTCTCGTCTGTATCTACCCACAATCTGAAAACTGTGGTAATAAACTTATGTGACTCGTCTTCATTATTTATTTCCTTAACATCCACTGCTTCAAAAGAGTTTCTTAATTCAATATTCCACAAATATTAATCAATAGTATTTCCACAGCTTTTTCCCAACATTTTCTATCCCCGACCATTTATTCATACCGTGTTACTAAGTCTCGCTTTGCTGAAAGGAAATAAGTGTGCGGTCATTGCAAACGCGACCATTTCCCTCTCTCGTGTTATGGCGTGTTTTTTGTGTTCCACCCTCAAACGTAGAATTTCCAACTTGTCTTTTTTCGTTGCTGTTACCACGGAAAGTCCTTCTCATATCACGTTAATCGGATGCAAGGCTTGAACTGAACTCAAACAGTCTAATAAACGTCACATAATTCGTCCATAAAGGGGCCTTATTTTATTACTGGCGAAGACAAAATGGGTTTTTGGGGGCAATAATAAGTTAAAAAAGCGCCCCTTTCCCTAATATCGTGCAGAGAGAGCCACTCGCAACGAGTTTTACGTGACCAGTGTCTTAATATACACCTTTTGTCTAGCTATACTATTGTTTGGAAGAGACGACCTATCTCGGAATGGTATGAGAGAAATAATGGTCCTGAGGGTCCTGATTTTGGAATAGACAATTTTCAATTTCGAATTTTGTAAAATTTTTGGGTGGGGGGAGTATTGTTCCTGACTAAGAAAAGATCACTCCATTTTGTAGTAATAGATAGACTCCTACAACAAGGCCTTTGAAATCTTTTCTTTGTATTTGAAAATCTGACTTTAACATTCGCGTTTTAGATATTTGTTAGTTTCCATTAATTACGACAAAGAAAAAAATAATAGCCCGTGATCTTTTATATAGGTGTAGGATCAGAACACGTTGTATCATAATCAGCCTATAATGTTCCCGCTGCTGGGACCTAGGGCTCCCTCCTCTCTGTGAGAGGGAGTGGGCCGTAATCCAATACGTGGGCCCGGTGGAGGTTGTTGGATGTAACATATTGTCTTTAAATTTTGGTTCTAGGAAATGCTGGTTTTCTCACGATGTTTTCTTTCACCGTTCTGAGAGCAGTGATGATGAAATAATTTACACAAAATAAAGCGCCTGTCTGGGTTCGAACCTACAACTCATAAGTCGTGGCCGTTACCATAAGGCTACCACTGCTGCTCTCACACGTAATATGTAGATTATTAGAACTATTTGCCATCGATACGCTAAAAAGAAGAAGATTGCTGTGTTTCTAATAATTAACTTGTTGACAGGGTTGTTGGAATTATTTGTCAGGAACTTTGATTCCGTTTTTATTTTGTGTGACAATTTTTTTTTGTCTTCATTCTTCTCGAATATTTATATATTTTATTTATTTATTCACTCCAAACATACAAATATCCTCACAGGCTAGACCCAATGCGATATTGTAGTACACTTAAAAACTAAATAGTTCCAATGCTTGTACCATAACAAATTCTATAGGTAGTTATTCTTTCAAATTCACCCAAAGCGCAACAGAATATGTCTACGTCATCAGCAATGAGGTTGAGAGTGCGGAGCGCGCTCGCATTTATATATATTATCTTCTTCATCTTTAAGAACGTTTTGAATTGGTAACGAATAATAATTATATGCTGGATGCTTCTAATAGTCATCATCATCTTCCTGCCCTTATCCCATGTTACTTGGGGTCGGCGCAACACGTTTTCTTCTTCCATTCTCCCCTGTCAACCGTCACGCTATCATTCACTCCCTTCTCTTTCATATCATTCCTCACACAATCCATCCACCTTTTTTTCGGCCTTCCTCTCCCTCTCCATCCATCAACATGTATATTCATCACTCTTTTAGTCACATGCGTTTCGTCCCTTCTCATCACATGCCCATACCAAGCCAAACGATTTCCTTTCAACTTTTCTGTCACTGGCGCTACTTTCAAACTTCCTCTTGATGCTTCTAATAGTGTAGCCAAATTTTTCTTGCTTCATTATCTCGATTATCAAGATGTTTTCCTTCTAATCTACCTGATACAATTTCTTAGTCCTGTTTCATTATACTCTCGAGAGCAATAACAGATATAGCCTTTCCGCTCTAAACCTTTGTTTTACGAATCATAAAATTACACAATTCTTAAGGGTCCTATCACAGATTTATACCTAGAACATTATGAAAATAAATAAATCGTAAGTCCCCAAATCGTAGGGGAGTATAATGAAAACTGGTGATTTAGTGAATTCTGGGGTTACTAGTATAATGTCAGTAAATTTTCGTTAATGTATTATTTCGTTTCTCTTTTAGTGCTCGTTTCGGTCTAGGAATTATAGCTAGCATTTTATTATTTTGAGACTTTAGGACCAAATCAAGTAAAATAATTGGAATCGGTGAGGGTTAAAAAAATAGACATCGTTAGTAAATAATATTTTATTTTAACATTATTAAAAACAAAATTAAGCTTACGCAAGAATTTGATAACTTTGTAAAAATTCTGAAGTATTCCAATAAAAATGTTGAATCAGAAAATGTGGCAAAAATGCTGACGGTTTAATGAAAATGGTTGTTTCCAAAATGAGCCCAATACAAACAACAATTTTAACTAAATTCACTTAAATTTTTCAAAAGTTGATATTCCCGAATTCTCAAAGACGGGATCTATTAAAAGCGTCGAAATTAAATTCGCCGACATACTAGATTAATTTATTCCCTTCCCTATTTACGCATAAACAAATCTTGTTTTACCGCTTTTGTAGCCTTTATCTGTTGTTACCTAAAGGTTATTTTTGTTTGGTTCGTATGTTGGTTCAGTTTGTAATTTACCTGTCAGGGGTCAATTCTGTTTGTGTAATGAATTCCGGTTTAAGCGCCCACTCACACAGGCTATTGGGGATCGCACGGTGATCGCAGTGACAAGAGTTCTAGAACTCAAATTGGCTGTTCACATAATTACTATGATTACTACTACTAGAAATATTACACAGAAATCTAATTACATCAATTGCGGGAATTTCCCATTCTCCCTTCATTTCTAAAAGAAAAAGTCTTTTGAGACTAGCGTCTGAATGGGACCTAAATCGTTAGTGAATGGCCTTCCTAACGACATGTTACATTTTTATATACCATTTTTTTTTATATTTATTTTAGGCGCCCACGGGCTTTCGCCGTTAAGACGATCTGGAGTTTCTTGGTGTATGAGAATGACATAATTTACCTGAGATGCTTAGTTGTTATATGCACCTATAATTTTCGTATACGTTAGCATTAATACCTTTACTAAATACTTTGGCAAACCAATATTGAATGTATATGCTGCAGGTGTTCTTTAATAATTCTATATGTATACTAATACTAATAATAAAGCTGAAGAATATGTTAATGTTTGTTTGAACGCGAAAATCTCTGGAATTACTAGTCGAATTTGAAAAATTCTTGTTTGCATTTGATAACTTAATTCTTTAGAAATGCTATAGGCTACTTAACATCACGTTAGGACCTTTAGGTGCCGAGCAAAAATAACGAAAGAACGTTAAGCGAAAACGAAGTTAAAGAGCGGACGGGCGATGCGATGCGACGGAGTGGACAGAGGCTAATTAACTGATGTATAATATACTGCAATAAGCACTGACTTGAAGAAACAGGCTCACCCGCAACCAAGGACCAGATGCCTTTACCGTTCGTACTGAACCCGCCGTCTAAACATTCGCAAATATAAGGCAAGCCCAAGTTCCTATTAACATTTAAATGCTACATTATGTATTAAATGTTTCGAAACATTCTCACAGATAGTCCAGTTCGTGTAATGGGGATTTTAAGCTTAAAAGGATTATTTTAATAATGAAACAGGAGAAATTGTGGAGCGGGAACGCAATGGTAAAGTTTGTTAGGGATGTACAGGCTGTGAAACATTTTTAATAACTGAGTTGGAAGAATTATATCTTTGTTAGTTGATTCTATTTAAAAACAAATTTAAAAAAAATGTGGCCGATGTTTTTCGTGTAACCTTGCAAGGATTGTGACATATCCTCCTTTGAAGGTTTAATTTTCAAGTCTATAATGTACCTACAGAAATTATGTCTATTTCGAGAACTTTACATTTTTAGAAGTAATTTTTTTGGTCCATATTTTAAAAATAAAGATGGTGCTGTTTTTTTTGTGCTGGTATTTTGTGCAAGTTTGCTTAAGAGCCATTTTTTATCAGTATACGGGTCATCAGTGGGTTCTGTAATTCAGAAGGTATTTCCATTAACAGAGATAAAAGGATCTAACACATCCCTTCACATAGAATCCACATTTAAAAACAAATGAGAATCCGGAAAAAACATAAGTACACCACTTAAAATGAACCCCTACCTTGAAAAGCCGGGTAAGGGAAAATATCCGAGTACCCTCATCGAAAGCCCATCCGAAGGGCCACTAAACCAATCATTAAGTTAAACTCGCATGTCCAGACATTAGACGTTCCTGTCTATCCCATTACAGATAAAAGGCACTAGTGTCCCGTAGATTTCGATTGTCCCTTTCTTGGCCTCTGTTAGGGCTGTCGAAAGTAATTTGGGGCTTACCTGTGTCTTGAAATTCGGACAGGTGGCTAATAAGGTAGTTGTGTGTGGTTTGTTGTGGTTAAAGCGAGTGATGAGAGGGTTGGGTTGATTATTTTCTGGTAACACGCGTGTTGGGTGTTATGGCGCAGTCTGGGAGAGGCCTATGTCCAGTAGTGGACTGCAATAGGCTGAGTTGATTTTGATTGATGGACCCATGATAGACTACCTTTTAAGCTATTGCATAGCTTTTACCGCGGGCTTTGAGCGCGGCGAACGAATCAAGAAGAAATTCCGTAACGAAAATAAACCTAACACCCCCCACTCCGACCGGCACAGCGGTGCGGCGATTAAAGCCGTGCATCGTCTAATGTCGTTTCAGTTCGGCAGACTTCGGCACGGTGTTTGTGTGCGTGCGACTAGACGTATGCGTGTAGACGTGGTGGTCACCACGCTCAAAAAGTGTAACTTGAATTAATATCAAAGAAAAAACTTGAATTAATATCAAAGAAAAAAAAATATTGCATAAATATTATAATTGCATGAGTTGATAAAAAATGCTATGCAATAGCTTTACCGCGGCAGTCCCGGAGTGCCACACGTATTTTTTTTTTATGGATGGGAAATCATCAAATGACTCCTCCCGCTCTGGGTGGAGCGGAAGGGAGTGTCAGACTCTTGCTGACTAAAACCCATCCGTGTTCCTTCCTTAGTCTTTTATGTTCCGGGGTAGCGGTAACCCTTTCGGACAATCCCGCACCCCCAGGAGATAGACTACCTACGCCTCAGGATTTGGTTGTAGTTAGTGTGAATTGTGTTGTGTATCTGTCGCATCCAACTGGTTAAATTAGCCGTTTAGTTAACCGCCTGGCCTTTGGAAGTAGTGCTCGCCTCGCTTCGCTCTCTTTGCTCGCACGCGGTTGATCACAGTTCTAACCTAACCTAGCCCATTTGGTCGGGGTGCCCTAGCATAGCTACTGCGACCAATTCGGCTCTCGCTTGATTAGTTACAGTTTCAACTTAAACTATAGTATTGAATATCATTCAGGCCGTTAGTTGAACGGCCTTCGTTTAGTTAAAAGGCTAGGCGATTAACTAAACGGCTAATTAAAACAGTTGACTGCGACATATCCATGGAGTTTCTTGCCCGTTCTTCACCATAGGACTACTACGCTTTGGAATGGGCAGCTTCATATCGTCACTGGAAAGGAGAAAATGCTAAAGCGCCATTTGGGCCAAAATTAATTATTTAATATATCGTTGGATTAGATTTTTTTTTTCTACGTCGATCTGTGAAGGTGGGCAAGACAATCTGAGCCAACTAAAATTGGCTCAGATTGTGTTGTATATATTTTCTGACTGACCGACTCCTTGACAATTCAATAGTGCCTGTTGTAGTGATGGTTTAGTTGACTAAACTTCATAAAAAAAAATCATAGAAAAGATTTTCTAAGTACTAAGTTATGTGTATGTAGATGCATTCCTATTAACCTCTCACACGTTTGCCCGCCTACCTGTCGAAACACCCCACGCGTCGGAGTAGTTGAATGGGCGCAGTAAACTCATTGTTTCAACAATGACAATAAAATAATGTCACTGTTGCGTACACCTGGTGTACCGTTGACGTTTCGAGCGCTTTCTCTCATGTACACTTGGTGCACACTTGATGCTTGAGGTGTTAAGATGAATCAACTGCATTGTGTTTTTGGACGTATAAGTTTTTTTTTGGGTACCTAGTGATCTTTGTGTAAAATGATACCTACTTATTTTTCTATCTAAAAGCATTATAATAATAAATCTAGGTTAGAAAGATTTCATTCCTATTGACTGTTTCTCTTTTCATCTAGACGATTAACATTTTTTAAGATAACTATTATTGTAACTTTTACTGTCTATTTTTCTGAAAAAGTAAAACAATTTCATGTTGTGACAGCCAACCCTACCACAGATAGTGTAGCCCTCCTGCCGCTAGTGTCTGTCGACCATGACCCTTGCGATAGCCCTCTTGTACATGTACCTACATTGTTTCAAGGCAGCGACAGTCTCGTATTGATTACTCTTCCCCTGGACACACTTAGAGGACCTGCTTCGTGTAGGTAGGAATATTAAGACCAGGGGCCCTAAAAAGGCCACTTTGGCAGAACCATAAAAGGATAACATTATGAATCATAATAAAAGTCGTAAAATGGTCACCAACTGACAATTCATAATATTATTTGACATTAAAGCAATTCATATTTTGTGGACAATTTTACGAATCTCCATACAAAACTGTCAAACAGATGAATTGCGTGATATGAAATTGTACGCAAGAATATAATAATACAATGATACCAAACTGCTACCTTTTAACTGGTTTCTGAATTATCTTTAGAACAAAATATAGGAAAATATTTTTCTAAAAACGAGAAACCTTTATGAAATTCAAAATAGATTTTCCAGACGTCACGTCAAGGAGCGGTGAATGCTTATGCGAATCCTACACTCCCGGCCATAGGTAGAGGTGGAACACCGCGGTGGTTTTAGCCGGCAAGAGTCCGGTGTACCCCTCTGTCACCCCCACGATGGAGGAAGTCCATGAGGATTTCCACCACGCACAAAAAAAAGGCGTCACACCAAAAATAATTCACATAAATCCATCAGTTATTATGAACAATAACTTGTGCGAACCACGTTAAAATTGCGGGGCGTTCGAAGAAAATCGGGTTTTTATTAAATATTAGGTCCTTACATATGAAATTGGCGTTTTTCATACTGGCCACTTTAATCACGAATTTCTCCTCTTTGGTAAGGAATTCCAAATTCAAATTTGTACAGCTATTTACTCATGTATTTGTGCTTCGATGACCGTCATTCATTTGTTTTTTTTCTTCTGTTTTTTCTGTTTGCGTCACTCATTTTACAAAATGGAAAATTTAAAATATCGCATTATTTACGAGTACGAGTTCCGCCGTGGCACTAGTGCTGCGGAAACGACTCGAAGGGTGAATGATGTGTATGGCGGTCATGTTGCAAAAGAAAACACAGTTCGTTTTTGGTTCCAACGTTTTCGTTCTGGAAATTTCGACCTGCAGAACAAGCCCCGTGGACGGCCTGAGACCCAAGTTGATAATGGAGAATTGAAGGCTATTGTGGAAGCGGACCCATCGCAAACCACGTCCGAGTTAGCTGCAGGCTTCGATGTTAGTGATAAAACTGTTTTAATTCACTTGAAGCAAATTGGGAAGATTAAAAAGCTTGAAAGGTGGGTACCTCACGAATTGACTGAAGCAAACCGGCAAACGCGCGTCGACTGCTGCGTTACATTACTGAACCGGCACAACAATGAAGGTATTTTAAACCGAATCATTACCTGTGATGAAAAATGGATTCTTTACGATAATCGGAAGCGCTCAGCGCAATGGTTGGATCCTGGCCAGCCAGCCAAATCCTGCCCCAAGCGAAAATTAACCCCAAAAAAGTTACTTGTAAGCGTTTGGTGGACTAGTGCTGGTATTGTTCATTACAGTTTTCTCAAATCTGGCCAGACTATTACAGCTGATGTCTATTGTCAGCAATTACAAACCATGATGGAAAAGCTAGCGGCTAAACAACCAAGGCTGGTCAATCGCTCCACGCCACTGCTGCTTCACGACAACGCCAGACCACACACTGCGCAACAGACGGCTACCAAATTAGAAGAGCTTGAATTGGAATGTCTTAGACATCCTCCGTACTCCCCGGACCTTGCTCCAACAGATTACCATTTTTTTCGCAATTTGGATAACTTTTTGCAAGGGAAAAAATTCAACTCCGATGGGGCAGTCCAAATCGCCTTCAAAGATTTTATTGATTCCCGTCCGACTGGTTTTTTTAGTAAAGGGATCAATGAACTACCTATAAGATGGCAAAAGTGCATTGAAAACAATGGTTCATACTTTGATTAATTAAATATATTATATTAAAAAATATTCGACTTTTTGTTCCTTCCATACAAAACGCCAATTTCATATGTAAGGACCTAATATTTCCCCTTCGAATGGGAGCCGAGACGCTAGCGCTAAATAACAGGCATACCAAACGCTCAGACGCGGAAAATTTTCAAATACCTAAATATAATAACGATGATAGAGAATGCCCAGCGAATATTGAAATTATTTGTTTTTGTTTTCACGAGAATTTTCGCTGTAATGTCGACTGGAATGATGGTAGACAAAATCGATAAATTCTAGCTGTGTTTACTTTAGATTTTATCATATTCCTTTGACTACGAAGTTTGACTGAAATCTTGATACCTTCATAAGTCTTGAAGACTGTGATTGACATACCTACGCTATCTAAACTTTGATCTTTGAACGCTTCTTTAAGTATCTGGCGCGTTGAGTTGAAGGCTCATTAACTAATAAAATATTAAATTTTGAAATAGTATTTCACCATTTTCAAAAGAGATCTACAGTGCCCTCTTAAACTTAGTTGATATTTTTCCACTTTAGCAGGCAGGTAGGCAGGCAGGTGATCAGGCATCACAATGCTTGATCATACTATCACACTACTCAGAACTTACTGATTTTTATGATCAGTCATAAGTAGTCAATAGTTCAAAAATTTAGAACTAGAATTTTAAATCATAATGCGACAATACAGCTGAGATGGAAAAATATCAACTAACCTTTGGAGGCCACTGTTTATCTCCGAACCCTTGACAATTCATCATCATTTCAGCCGAAAGACGTCCACTGCTGGACATAGGCCTCCCCCAAGCACCTCCACTTCGACCGGTTCTGTACTTCTCGCATCCAACGAGTTCCTGACAATTCAAAAGTGGTTTATTTGAAATAAATGCTTTGAGTTTGAATTTATCCGACAAACCGTGACAGACAACTCAACCAAAACTATCCACAACAAGGGCTTTCACTACAAATTGCGTCTTACAACTCTAACAATTTCCCTCTCCATACATAGGTACCACAATATTTAGCGATAATCAATTCTGAACAAAGCAACTATTTGCAACAGTTACTTAAGTATTGGGAGTCTATTCATCATCAAACTTGGGGACACGACTTCGAACGCTGTCGATACCAGCGGCTTCGAAAACTTTCACAGTCGTTTGTTTTAAGCTGTCGTGAACATCAAAATTATGTACGATTTATTCATCTGTGTTTTCAGATTTAATCGCAGTTTAGTCGTTAGTTTTGGACTTGATTTCTTAATATGTCGATTGTTGGATCATTTAGCTCCCTTCAAAATGGTTGAGCTGAATGGTGCTAATACATGCGTCATGTTCGTGAACGGGCGCCGTCAGTAGGGACTGGTCATGTCTTTGCTGCCACGGCTTATTTTAATTTAATGTTTGAATTGTTTTTTTCTCATTATGGACGCTTTTAACGTTCTGCATCGTTCTCAAATGTATAATTTTTAACATGAATAATGTAACCAAGACTTTGTAACCATATTATTTTGACTTAAAAGAGTGTTCATGGAGTTTCTTGCCCGTTCTTCTCCATAGGTACCTATTTTTTGGAATGGGCAACTAGCTTCATCTTTCTGACTGACCGACCCCTTGACAATTCAAAAGTGCCTGTAATTGGTTTAATTGAAATAAATGCTTCGAGTTTGAGTTTGATTTTTCATTGTGTGTTGAAGAGGTTTTGGGAACTTCATTCAACAGCAGATGTAATCGAAGAGTAATAATTGTTAGACGTTGTTCCACACATACCTACGTTCAAACTAAGTAGTTCTAATGAATGTATGCAACCAATAAAATCTTGTTATACTTCATTCTTATCACAATCTTTTTGAAGTGAAAACTTCTTTAGGCGCGTTGGATATTTTTTTAGATGAGAAAAAATCATTGAACTCGCGACACTGTTACCGACACCGCGCTACATTCGGATGTCCTTGGGATGTAGGTACTCGGTTTTAAGGTATTTCCGATATGTCAGTGAGTGATGGCAAAGTATTCTGTTTGTGTTTTGTTTATATGACGATACAAAAAATACACACGTAATTGTTCAAGTTTTCACTTCTGTCGGCACTCCCGGAGTGCAACTTTAATTTTTTCTGTTAATCTATGTGGTGCCACTGCTGCTGTTATGCTGCTAAGGTACCCATATTTTCCCACTTTTCTGACCTATGTTTTCCCACAGCTGGGCAAAGGTCATATTTTTACACTTTTCTTTGTGCTCTGCCTTCTCCGTCCAATCGGTTAGGAACGACTCCAAATTGTCACGCCACCGTTACTTGCCTAAGAAAGCCCTGGCATGTCGATTACAATCTTAACTAAATAAAAATTACACGTCACGAAAAAGGCGAATATTAAGTACCTACAAAAATAAAACATCTTTTGGCACTCACACATTTCCTGAAAAAGTTAAACAAGATTATCTAAACCTGCTATAACCTCACAAAGTTGACCCAAATGTTTCAACAGTACAGTCAGAAATACAACAGTAAATTCTCAAGTACACTTCCAAAGTTAGATCCGTCATTCATTCTTGAATTATAAAAGTTAAGCAATCATCCACTTGTGCTCAAAATTTTAAATCATTTCCAAGCAGTGGCGCACATGATGCTGATTAAAACGACCCTGTTTGAATCCCCTTCGGCGATTTCTTTGTTTCATTCCTAACGCTAATTTTGTATCACAAAAGTTCTACGTGAACGCGTACTTAGATTTGTACTAAGTTAAAAGTAGAAGCGACGATAGGTTTCGTGTTTAATCGATTTATGACCAAAGCTTTACGGTTTCGCGTTAAATCGCTCTATAACCGAAGCTTTTTTACGATAGAATATCTCAAAAGTTATTAAAATCTGAAAGAGCAGTAAAACTCAACTTATTAATAACAAAATAAAAATCAAAAACAATGTAGCAAAAGAGAAATACTTTGCTACATTGCAGCTGTTATATTGTAACTAAGGAAGAACTAATAATCATCCTATAATGTTCCCATATTGGGCGCAGGCCTCCTTACGGTGAGAGGGAGTGAGCCGTAATCCACTACGCAGGCTTAGTGCAGTATGGTAGGTATATCTTCGAATTTTTGGTTCTAAGACATGCCGATTTCCTCACGATATTTTCCTTCACCGTTTTAAGAGAAGTAATGCTGAAATAATTTATATAAATTAAAACGCCTGTCTGGGTTCAACCTACACAACTAAGTTGCGGCCGTTACAACTATAGTCCGCGCGGAACTAGTTGGCTGCGCCTTAGGTATGTGAGCGGTGGGACGGCGGGGCGGGGATGCATTACTCAGTACAGTTATCGGCACGTAAGTTGGCAAGATATTTCGTAGTGGGGGAAGTTCGCGCATGTAAAAATGTATGAAATTGTGCATGCGCGAACTTCCCCCACTACAAAATATCTTGCCAACTTACGTGCCGGGTATTATACGTACATTGCGAATCGCCGCCTCACCCCTGTCCCCACCACAGCGGCCAACTAGTTCCGCACGTACTATATGCCACTACTGCTCATCTGAAGGAAGAACTGAGTTTTGGTGAAAAAAAACCTGGCTTGCATAATCTATCGCTTGGGATATTAAAACTTATACCGTCACTTATGTAGGCTGCAATCACAACTGTTTAGCACTTTACATTTAGTACTCGTAGTACTGCGATAATCACCTTCCAACCTCTTGTAACTTAGACCTCAACCTAAAGTCGAGTACAGACAATAAGGAAGACGGCGGGAGGTGTTGTCCCTCGGCGCCCCCTCCTCCCTTTGATAATTTATTATTGAAACCTCGTCTTCATTCTTTTCTTTTGTGATATTGTCTCTCGTTTCTTATTTGTTCCGTGGTACTAATTTGTTTGTTATTTATTTTTCTTGATCGGCTCCGCTTTTGTTCCGCGTCTAATGAAGTGTATTTGGGAGGTTCGAGCAACGTTCGGCTAAATTAACGTTCGATTCGATTGTAATTGGATGGGTTTTCGTCAGGTTTAGTAGTGGGGAAGTTTGATGAGCCGAGTGACGGGCGGTGGTGGGTCGTACGAGCATCGTCAGTGTTCTGGAAGGTTTGGTTTTCAGTCTTCCGTATTTTGGAAGACATTTATTTGGTTGGTTTGGATTTGTGTAGAAGCGTCACTGCGTCAGTTAGGACTTAGCAGTTCAAATACGAGTAATAATATGATATACTCATCTTGTGCATCCTGCAATGGTGGCCCAGTGGTAACGGCCGCAAGTTACGAGTTGTAAGGTCGCAGGTTTGAACCCTGACAGGCGCTTTACTTTGTGTAAATTATTTCATCACCACTGCTCTCAAAACGATGAAGGAAATCATCTTGAGGAAACCGGCATGTCCTAGAAAAAAAATTGGAAGACATGTGAAATCTACCAACACGCCAGTGGGACCGCGTGGTGGATTACAGCTCATTCCTTCTCACCGAGAGGAGGCTTGTATCCTAGCAGTGGGAATATTACAGTCGGATTATGTTATGTAATCTTTCTGGCTGAATGACCTTGACCTCTTTCACCTAAAAAAAATCACACAAAAGAAGCCCATTATTATTTTTATCTTAAACAAACACGTGCAAAACCACAAAAAAATGGACGACATATTTTCTATCCTAATAATCTGAAAATTGTGTTTTCTTTATATCTCCAGCGTACAGACAGCCGACGGATTTAGGTATCATCTCCGTACGCACTGTCGAGGTTACACCAAATTGGGAAAACTAAGGCGTTGGCAACGTGCCAGACAGACAGATATTACGTGTCTTAATACACACTAATATAATAAGGATGGGCTGATATTGAAGGATAAAGACAAAGAAAATTGGAACAATGGGTAGATATTTTAGCTGTTTATATGTGGGAAAAATACAAATAAGGTAATTAAACGTTACAATGCCAAAGCTTCTAACACTCTCAAAGCTTATTTTATGTGATACTAGCTGCGCCCCGCAGTTTCACCTGCGTAAATGTCAATCCCGTGGGAATATCGAGATAAAAAGTAGCCTATATTTTAATCCAGGGTGTCAGTTACCTTCATGCTAAATTTTATCAAAATTGGTCTAGCCGTTTGAGCGTGAAGAAGTAACAAACATATAAACACATACACACTCACAAAGTTTCGCCTTTATAATATTAGTGTGATTAATTTACTAGAAACATTTTGGTGTATGAAAAAGTAACAATCGAAAATAAGTAAAAAAACTTCTGACCCAAAACTTTTTGCTTATATATTTATTCAGAATTAAAATTAAATATACATAAGTAACAACCCACATCCAATTAATTAATGAATATAACAATTTAATATCCTAACTTAACTAAAACTGTTAGCAAACTAAAATCCCTAATCAGCCTTTAATGTTCCCACTGCTGGGACACAGGCCTTCTTTTTTGTGAAAGGAAGTGAGTGTAGATGTCACATGTCTTCGAATTTTTGGTTCTAGGACATGCCGTTTTCCTCATGATGTTTTCCTTCACCGTTTTGAGACCACTGGTGATGAAATAATTTACACAAATTAAAGCGAATTTACACAAATTAAAGCGCGTGTCTGGGTTCGAACTTACGACCTACAACTCGATAAGTCGCGGCCGATAGTACTGGGCCACCACTGCTCCTCAAACTAAAATATGGCGTAGAAAAAACCATCTGCATCTCTGTCGACTGCTAATATACCCAAGAGACTGGCGGCATTGCCACTTTCTTTGGCAATGCTTAGCCTCTGGCCGAGGTAACACTTGCGTCAAGGGCCTTCTTCTTATGAGTTTGAAACCCAAATCTTTCTTAGTACGATGAACTTAAAATGAGTGAACTTTTTTCTGAGTCTTACACGTGTAAGACATTCCTCAGGAAAAAAATCACTAACCCCTCCTGTTTCTTCTTTTAAGAAAGAAAGAACGAAAGAAAATACGTTTTTTGCGGTAAAAATGACGCAAAAAAGAACATAAACACAAAAAAATAATAATACAACTTCTTTTCTTAGTCGTGTACATAAAAAATGACCCTTGGGACATCGCTATTGTCCGTAAATAAATGTAAACAGAGCGTTGCACCACAATATTTTGCTGAAACATTTAATTAAAGTCGAAATGACTCCAATCTGTGGATCTTTTGTTAAAAACAAGTAGTTTGGCACAAACAAGCTGAAGTTAATTTCGATCGGAGCGTGGCGCTGACGAAATTTTTTAATAAAAACATCACCTGCTCTGCATTTAGTAACACAGGGACGGAATGAGGCCAAGTGTGACGGCGAGAATATTCGGCTTATTTTCCTTTTCCTAATAGGATTAATTTTAAAGAAGGAAAGATTTGGGCTTTTTGGATAATTATTTAAAGTAAAACGTCTGTTACAAAATACATTTAAAAAAATAGAAAGTGCTTTAGAAAAAATACGAAGCTAGGATGTGTAATTTATGACGAGAAATTTAAATCAATAAGGCTTAAATAGTTTATTTCAACTTGTACTATTTATTTATTTATTTAAGGACTTTGGAAGACTTACAGCAAAATACAATAGTGATAAATAACAGTATGATAATCTGACAGCCAATTACAGGTCTTCACGTCTAGAGCTTGTCTGGTATAAAAGTACTGTGGAACAAAATATACACACTACCAAATATTGCCAAAAAAAAAACTAAAATAAATATAAAAAATAAGAATCTATCATCGTAATAGTTCCGAAAACAAGGTAAACAAGATTTATGGAAGTCCTGCTAGGTACCTACCTTTTTTTCTATTTGAGTTTTTGATTAATTGTATTGAAAAAGCTGATTTTATGCAATTGAAAATGTCATAAAACCATTAATTTCTCGTCAACAACCGGACCACCCCATAACGTCCCTCGAGCGTCATTAGATTAATTGTTGACTTTCACAGTAGAACGGACCGCATACATCAATGTACTAATAATGTTGCATTGTAATTACCAATCAGTCTACCAATTGTGTAATTACGCCCGTATCCCTCAGGGTCCTGGATCTTATAGGTAGCACAATAATTCTATTGGTAATTCTTGTTTGATACAATATAAGTAAAGGGAACAAACACATTATATTTAAATTAGAATGTATCCTAAATATCGGATAAGTGTGCGAAAGTTAGGAGCTGCATTCGCAAAGCTAGATGAGCGGGGAGTAATTGCGTAACACACGCTAGTATGTACGCAATTACCCCGCTGATCTAACTTAGAAATAAACCCATGGCCACTGATGAGTAGCAATGGGTTTCCTTTTGACAGTTCAATAACATTAATTGCGTTATATACGTTGTTGAGCAGACAATTTTTTGACATAAATGTAGCAATAGATTAGCGATATCCTTCAAAATGATTCAGATTGTGATTGAAGGTGTGTTATGCAATTAGGCCCCGCACCCTGATTGCGTAACACACTATCAATTGGAATCTAAATCATTTTGAAGCAAATTGCTAATCCATTGCTTCATAAGTTCGAAAATTTGTCTGCACAACATGTAAATAACGCAATGAATGTTGTTGAACTGTCAAAATGATACCGATTCCGACTGATAAATGTGATACGCAATTGCCCCGCCGGTTGTTAGAGTAACAGCAGGTTTATAAACTTTTTTTTAAATTTAATCAGAAAAAAAGAAAAGATTAGTTTTATTTTTCTAAAATAATAATAATAATAGATCACTTGAAACCACGGATGGTAATAAAATTAAACAAAAGCCTGGAACGTTTTACCATGAATTTATAAGGCATAAAGAAGGCAGGCCAAATAAATAAAAAAAAATATTACTTGCAAAAAATCTTGCAAATATCCCACCCTGTACAGATGTTTGTATGTAGATGAAAGTAATTACACAAAGAAGAAAAATGCAGAAGTACCACTATTCGGTTCTACATGCGGTACGGACATGCCGGTTTCCTCACGATGTTTTCCTTCACCGTTTTGAGAGCAGTGGTGAAACGGTGTTCCTACAAAACGCAAGTCCCGGGCGTCACCACGGCTCTCAAAGAAAACAAAAATTCGAAGACATGTGACATCCACCAACCCGCACTGAGCCCGCGTGGTGGATTACTGCCCACTCCCTCTCACAGAGAGGTGGTCTGTGTCCCAGCAGTGGAAACATTATAGGCCGATTATGCTACCACTATTAGAAAAAGCGTGAAAAAGAACACACATATTATACCAAATTGCTAAGGTATTGGTGAAATAGAACATGTCCTAACCAAATGCAGTCGCAAATTGTGACTTGTGACTCGTTCAACGTCTGTTTCTCTAATATTTTTATGACGCATTTTAAATATTACTTCCATGTTTAGAAGGCATAATATTACAGAGTGGAAGTGACATCGAAGCACAACCGGTTACCATGGATTTAGTAGATGTTTAGGAAATCATCAAATGACCCCCCCGCTCTGGGTGGAGCGGAAGGCAGTGTCAGACTCTTACTGACTAAAACCCATCCGTGTTTCTTCCTTAGCCCTTTGTGTTCCGGGGACCTCCATCCATCTTTCTTCTCCATGGATTTAGTAGGTACATGATTCTACACTCCCCTGCGTTGAAATTTTCGCCGATTATTAAAAAAAAAAACAGTACATTTTGAGCTCGTCGCTCTCGCACTTTTTTATGAAACAGATTTTTTTTTTAATAAAAAAACGAAAAATTTTTACGATAAAAATTGTTACGTCTAGAATCATTTGCCGAATTTATATTAATTACGCCCAATGCCAAACCAGGACTTCCTTAATTGACGCTACCATTAGCCGTTATGAAGAAATATTGGCATAAATAACAATCACCTTTGTGCTCTTCTATCTTTATGTATTTTTCTCTATAAACTGATTTATGTGTTGTACAGACGCCAGCATATCAAGCTATCCGAAACTGTCAAATTTTCCCAATCAACTTTGAACCTTATGCTTTAACGATAAAGTTAAAAACTATTAAAGAAATTTGACAGATTGTAGGAACTTGATCTGCTGGCGTCTGTACATGAATAAATAAATAAACCATGCTTAGGTGATCGCAGAGTTTCGTTAGATAATTTATCTTTAAGCCAAGTTTGACGAAAGCGGCCTTTGACTTTAGTGGGCCTTTTGTTCAAAGTATTTAGCATGGCCAGGCCAGGGAGACAGGTTGCGCAGTTCCGTGAGGGGCGCAACAATGTGCCTCGTTTGATAAATTGCGATATTGTTACCAAATGCCTCCCTGTCACATGACTAGGCAAACCTGACCCCTCATTTTTTACCGCCTACCAAACGGCCGGAGGTCAACGTATTTTGGACAGTCTACCGGGATTTTTTGTCAAGTCAACATATTCTGCCGGCGTAATTTGGACTGGTTCATTGGATTGTGTTAGGTTGTTGCTTTTGACGTGAATCCTGTGTTGAAAATAGTTCGCTGATAAACCTTGTTGGTCTTTATTATGCCTGTTGGTCCTTGTTGACAGGCCTAGACTATCCTCTCATACCTATTATTAACATTGTAATTCATACTAATATTATAAATTCAAAAGTAACTCTGTCTTTCTGTATTTTACCTTTTCACGCCTAAACCGCTGAACCGATTTAGATGAAATTTAGTATAGAGATAGTTTGAGTCCCGGGAAAGGACATAGGATACTTTTTATCCCGATATTCCCACGGGATCGAGACTTATGCGGGTGAAACCGCGGGGGCAGCTAGTTTGATAATATTGTAAAAGCCAATAGTTTTTTCAAAGAGTATCCTTTGAATTTCATGCCGACTCTTCTACAAAGGAAACAACCAATTGGAACCGCACATCGTTCAGGTTTAAGTGAACAGAAAAAAAAACGAACTTGATATATTTAAATGTCTCACGAAACCACAGAGAGCTTACTCCGGCTAAGGGCTAATTTAACTGCTCATTAAAATAGGTAAGTAATTCTACATAACTCCTACAGCTACAATAATTTCCACACACCCAACCAACTTTCTTTCCACATAATTAAGTACTCTCCCCCTTCCACACACACCCTACATATCTAAACGCACAGATAAGGAGGTCCCATTCATTTCCCGAATCTAACTCGGCATAACATTCATTTGGTAATGAGCACACGCGCAAGTAACCGGCCGGTCATCCCGACTGCCAACCATCAGTTCGGCGGCAAACAGTTTTGTTTAACTAATTGCCATTTTGAAAGGGAGGTTTTTATTATACTTGGGATGTTAGGGGTGCTGGGTTTTTTAAATGTTTTGTAAGTCGTGTGAGTGTGTCGTTAGCTCCGGTTTTTACTAAATTAAAGACTCCTAATTACACAAAGATTTTAAGGACTCATCTCTTTGTTGTATTATTTTTAGAGGGGTTGTAAATTAACAATTGGTTTTTAGCGCGAAACAAATTCATGTAATGAGTTCTTTATCATCATCATTCTCTTATCCGTTTCTATTCCAATTTATTTGGGCTCGGAGCACCATATTTTTATTATTATTTTTTTTTAAGTGAAAATTCTTTACGCACGCTTGACTTGGGGAGTAAGCTGGTGAACGCGTGACGTAAGCGTTACGAAAAGTGTGATCGGGCGAGGCGAACGGGAGTTGAGTGGGAGATATAAGCAAGAGAAAGCATTGCGTGCGCACATTTTCTTTCTCTCTTCCTCTCATAGCCAAATACGTTTGAAGTTTCACATCAGTCGTGTGGATACTAATAGAGAAGTACGGAAGAAAAAAAAAACCGAGTCTGCTCTCATGAGCAGACTCGGTTTTTTTTATCGTATGAATGTAATGAGTTATGCTGACCTAAACCACATTTTAGTAATTGAAATAATTTCCTTTAAAAAAGGCCAGGTTTATGCTATACTGTCCGAACTATCAGGACACAGGTACCACATAAAGGACTATAGAAATAATTGCGAAGGAAAAAGTTTGTATAGAAAGTTATGCATTCATCTAATCGGAAACCATATTACAATTGCCCCATTTTAAACGATAGGAAAATCGTTCAACTTCGATCAAAACTTGACATTATGTCATAGTTTCAGATACACACATACGGAGAATGTCATAACTTGCAAAGTAATATGTGAAATGCGACCGCAGCGCGTGCCGGATTACGCGCGTAATTTCAATATGAGCCGCGGTCCGCCGCGACTATGGACGGCTGGACGACGGATTGTGAACCAACGGAAATTGGACTGTACCGTTAGCATGCACAACAAAATACCAGTGAATATTCCGAGTAAATATTCATTTCGAAATTGATTTATCGAAAGTAAAATAAAAACCACTGAAATTCATTGCACAAAATATCTGACGTTATTTGGAAAACTATCCGTCGATCTGGCAAAAGTAGATGTATTTCATTTAATAACATCAATTGCATTCCGTCAAAAGTCTGCATCCTAACTGCATAACACATAACAGTCCGAAGGATTTTGAAAAAAAATGGTAAACCATTGCTTCATATTTTGAAACATTCGTCTGCTCAACGACGCAAAACCACGCAATGAATATTGTTGAACTGTTAAAATGAAGGACATCTCTACTGTAAGCGTGTTACAAAATTCCACGCTGGTCCTTTGCAACACACATAGAAGTGAAAGTAGACCAGCTAAGCCTTTCATCTGCATTAAAGAGGTTTTCATAGCATTTTTGAAACATCTTATTATATAAATATAAAAGAAAGTCGGGTTAGTTACACCATTTATAACTCAAGAACCACGGGACCGATTTTTATGATCTTTGGTTTGTTGGATTTGTCTCCTCACCGAATAGCAGAATAACTATTAAAACATGGGCAAATTTCAAGAAAAAAAATTAAGATAATTAATTTTCTCACATTTATTCATTCTAAGGCGGTACAAAGTTCGCTGGGTCACCTAGTATTTACATAAAAGTATTACCTAAATGATAAAATGATGCGCCTGCTCAGAAAGAATACTGAGTCTGAAAATATTGTCTGTAAGTAGAAAAAATAACTGAACCAGCTTACTGGATCTTGTGAAGCTTTCGTAGAAGCTTATTTATGCTTTTTTATTCCAAGTTTTATTTGCCACCAGTACCCTGCCGATAGCATCGCATAGCCGTAGCGATTGCATCGTTAATGCTTAGCCCTAATTGTCTGTCTGTGCGTATGTCCAGGTACGGTACTGTACTGCATGGCTTTGAGAGCTAATGGGAAAGTCAATCAGTAAATTGAACGGATTTAGTCTTTTTAGGTATGTGGATGTATTTAATGTTTATTATGTAATGTGCGTCTTATTTGTGCAGAATAAACGATTTTTCTTTCTTCCTTTTTAGGGTTCCGTACCAAAAGGATGCCAGCGGGATCCTATTACTAAACCTCCGCTGACCGCCTGTCCGACTGTCTGTCAGCGGGCTATACCTCATGGTCCGTAATAGGTAGACAGTCGTAATATTCAAGAGTGTGTATTTCTAAAAATAAAATAATGTTGATGGAAATAAAAGGTAAAAACACGCTCCATATAAGAAAACGTGTTTTATTTGGTGTTTTTTGCCTTGGGATACGGAACCCTTCGTGCGCGAGTCCGACTCGCATTAGGACTATTTTTTATAAATAAATGATTTATTTCTGCAAGTAGGTTTGTAAAAACACTTTTACATGTCAATACAAATTCTTCTTACGCTCGCTGGTCCGAGCTATTCAAGATTTACTCAAGCCGAGGTAAAGAGATTATTAAATAAAACTATTTTCCATTAAATTAGTTCAGATACCTACCGCTCGATAATCTCCTTAAATGGCGCTAGCATCGCTGTCAACTGACAAAATTATAATACCGATAGCTCAGTATAACATTCAAGTGACCCACCTGTTCAGCAAACAGACAGGACATTCGATCTGATGCCGTACGAGTGTCCCCAATTATTTAGTTCACGCATCGCTTGCCGCGTGCCTGTGCTAACGCGGGCGATTCCACCCTTGTACCTATACAGGGTGAAATTGAATTCATGGGCATCCTTTTAAGGGGTCATTGTAATCATCATTATGAACAACTTTTACTATAGAACGAAACCTGAAATCGCGAAAAAAAATCAGCTCTTCCCTACATTTTGACGAGTTATGTGAACATAAATGCAAGGAACAGCTGATTTTTTTTTTCGCGATTTTCTGTTTAGTCCCACAGTAAAGTTGTTCATAATGATGAGTACAATGACTCCTTAAAAGGATGCCCATGAATTTAATTTCATCCTCTATACGGAAGGTGGAAGTGTTTTGAGTAATTCTGTCACGTGCACCTATGTATATATACTATTTAGTTCAAATATAATAAAACAATGAACAACAACTAGAATCATGGTCTTCACATGATCTGACCAAGATTTTGTCTGGACTTTAAAAGAGACTGTGACCTCTGAGTTTGTTTCGACCTTTCTTCTCAGAGTAGTCAGATAGGAAACGCCGACCTCATCTAGCTTAAAAAAATATGATTGACGTGTAAAAGTGTTTGTACAAACCTACTTACAGAAATAAATCATTTATCATTATCATTTAACAAACGGTTCGAGGCGGCGCTGGAGAAAAGTTCCTGGAAAAACTTGGGCGAGTGGAAAAGTAAAAGCCAAAGAAAACAAAAATTGTATTACAGAAATATAAAACAAAACTTTTAAAAGTCACGATTTTTGAAATTAGCAAATCGCTATAGTATAGTATAGACAAAATTCTTCCTTAAATTTAAAATCATGAAATGGTTGTTTCAAAACCGCTAATCGCACATAACGTGTCTGAGAGTCAGCATTTTTTGCACGTCAAAATTACACAAGTCAGCCCCAAAACGCCCGCCCATCATCACTTCCTAATGTTCTAGCTGGGAAGAAGAAGTGGCGCAACAATTTTCCTAGGACCAATAAGAGATACCTACTAAAACAAACCAAATTAATAAAAATAATAAATCGTTTATTTCGACCAACACAGGATCATAGTAAGCACAAAAATTGCTAAATTTAAAAAATAAAATAAAAACACATACAATATTAAAAAGAAACACCATACACATATTACATGCTTCGATTGCCCAGTATGTGAACCATGCAGCAAATAATAATGTCCGAACTAAAAATAATCTAGCCAAAACTGCGCACAAAACTAGGGAAAATAATCTATCCACACATTCGTTGTATCTCTTACGTAATCAAGATATCATTGTGTCTAAGACAAAATAACACGAACAACACGAAACATAGTAAAGAAATAAAGACGGCCACGAAAATATTCCGGCCTCTGGTTAATTTCCTCCAGGGGTGGAACTTCGGACTGTGGACAGCGAGCCTTTGCTAGGGATGCGCCTTGTCTGGAATTCTGAGGACGATTTTTTCGTGGGCCCAGTAGTATGAGAGCGTATTGTGTCGATGTTAAGTTTTCTAAACCCATCGTATGCTTAAACGTGGATCAACGCGAGACACAATGGCTTTTTAATTGTGTCTGTAATTACAGCATTAGTAATTGATTTTCTATTGTTTCGTCGCCGATCGGCGAACCGCGACGCTTGACCGGTTAAGCCAATTCCCTTATTTAAAAACGTTCAAATGGTGACAAACTCATTCCAACGACGACCTATGCCAAAAAAATTTAGGTAAATTAGAGGTATATTTGACAAATTGAGACTTAGATTGGAATGTGACTGTTCTTAAAAATACGTGGATTGCCCCGAAGCTAACTATAAGTTGACAACAATATTTATCGATAATGTGACACATAATACAATAGTGTCCACTATTGTGCGTTATAATTATGTTTGTTAAAAACGCTTGAAGTAATAGACAATACTCGTACTGGTGCCGTATTATGACGGCTTAATGCCATCATGATTAAAATCAAAATCAAAAGTCATTTATTTAAACTAGGCTGAGAATCAGCACTTTTCGAACGTCAAAATTACAAAAGACAGTCCCCCAAAACGCCCGCCCTTCGCCACTTCCTAGTGCTTTCGCTGGGGAGAAGAAGTGGCGGAACAAACTCCCCAGCAGCACAGCTGTCTGTTCAGTTAGAAAATAATTAATTTTATACAATACTAAGTATGCAAAGTAATTAACATTACAGGACAGAGAACCTTAAATTAAATTATTTGCCATAGGTTAACTAACCACGCCAATATACCAACAAATACAATAAACACTATAGGTACTCAAGCAAAAAAAAAAAAAAATTTAAAAATATAACCAAACAAAAAAAAAACTTAAGTACTGACCAAATAAAAGCCTCCAGGTATAAAGGGCGTGACAGCTAACATATATATGCAATGCTGGGTTCTGTATAAGACAGAGACGGAGCTATACATGACCGATAGCACCATCCCTTTTTCGCTCTGGATTCATGATAGCATTACTACTTCGTAATACGGCCCCTGATCCTTGTCTTGACCGTGCATGATTTTAGAATTTTTAATTTTCATAAAGTCAAGGCTGTTAAATTATCAATATCTTAAAAGTTATTTTTCCATTTGTGTATGTAGGTATGTATTGATTTTGACTTTCAGTTAACGTACCTTAGTTTTTCACATACAAACAAAATGTACAAATCCTATAAAAAAAAGACAAATCCCGTTTCGCAGTCCCGTATTTTATCCTCAAACGTACATCACTATTCCCATCCGTACAACAAATTGGGGCAAAGTTTGCGGTCTTCATTTCCTGGCCGCAACCATTGCGCCACTGCCGACCAGATGAAAGGATTTTCATTAGTTTTTTCGACCACTCTTTTTGTAGGCAGAATTGATAGCGGCTGCCTATCTAGTTTTCTATTACAGTCGTTTCGTCGATCTACATATTTGTGGTACGGAATTGGAGACTGGGGCTCGTTTTGTTTGATTCTCGTTTGAAATATTTTAGACTAGCTTCTGTCCGCGACTTCGTCCGCGTGAAATTTCATCCTCCCTCCATTCACCCTCTTAGGGTTGGAATTTCGAAAAACACTTTCTTAGTGGATACCTACTCTTCACAAAGAACACACCCTCCACGTAACCTACGACAAACTTATTACTTGCGGTTGGTACAGTAATCGGGTCTAGGGATCGAACCGCAAAATTAAGTTTGTTTTTTATTGTATATGTTACCGGCCAAACCCGATTTCAGGACAAACTAGTTTAGCCTAGGCTAAACTAGTTCTTCCTATACGCGATAGGGGGTGCCCTTCGCTCGCCCTTGGATCTTATGTCGACGGAGCCCCGCTTCGCGGGGCCCCTATTTCTGTGTAAAGGGTTTAAAGTAACCTAACCAAACCGAACCTCGGGGTGCCCTTCGCTCGCCCTTGCATCCTATGTCGACGGAACTAGTTTAGCCTAGGCTAAACTAGTTTGTCCTGAAATCGGGTTTGGCCGGTAACATATATACTTTTCCGGGATAAAAAGTACCCAGTGTGGTGCCCAGGATATTAAAGAATAATTATACCAAGTTTCATCGTAATCGAACTGGTAATTTTTGCATGATGCCTGAACAAACAGACAGACAGACAGACCGACAGACAGACAATTTTTTTTTAATCACATTTTTGGGTTCGGTGTCGGTCTAGTAACACCCCCTGCCATTTATTTTTTTGATATTTTCAATGTACAGAATTTTCACTTCTACAGATTTATTATAAGTATAGACTAGGATCTCGGTTTTTCAGCATGTAAAACTTTTATATAAATGGTGGTATTTTTTGTCCCTTTTAAAGCTCTCAATCAATTGCATACCCAAGTAGGCTGCTGCAGACACAATTTGTCGAAGTGGGGTATAACTAAACTGACCATGCGTCCCGTTTTGAACGAGACTGTCCCTTTTCTCAGTCACCTGTCCCTTTGTCCCCAAACAAAGCTTCGGGACGCAAAATAGTCCCGTTGTCTGGAACCCGCTAAAATTTTAAACTACGTGGCTCGTCACACATGAGCGGCCTGCATGGGAAGATGTTCAAAAAGCACTGGATGTACTGATTAAAAACAATATATTGGCTGTAATAAAAATACGGAAGTATTTGACGAATTTACATTAATTTCAAGCTACGTCACTTCACAAAAAATAGCCGAATGGCAGGGCCGTTTTCAGTTAAAAAATAAATGGTCAATATAACTGACCCATCCAACACCCAGTGCAAGTGCAGAGTTTCCGATCAGACCATGCCCCACTTGCTGGAGTGTCCTGCACCTCGGATGACGTAATGAATGCCACTGATGCCGCAATCAACCTACTCGGCTCAAACTGTACTTATAACATAATCAGCCTATAATGTTCCCACTGCTGGGACACAGGCCTCCTCTCGGTGAGAGGGAGTGGGCCGTAAACCACCACGCGGGCCCAGTGCGGGTTAGCAGATGTCACATGTCTTCGAATTTTTGGTTCTAGGACATGCCGGTTTCCTCACAATGTTTTCCTTCACCATTTTTGAAAGCAGTAGTGATGAAATAATTTACACAAAGTAAAGCGCCTGTCTGGGTACTACGACCTACACCTCGTAAGTCGCGGCCGTTACCACTTGGCCACCACTGCTCTCTCAAACTGTATAAAAAAAAATTAAAAAAAACAACGAGATAAAGTACCATCGACACGAAAAGAAGAAAAAGGAGAAGGTCTAAGTATATCAGAAGTATTGCTCAGGATATATGGTAGCGAGTTGCGTGTCATTGAACAAGTTTTTGGTACTACTAACATTCATTTCATCCTACCATGCTCCAATTTCTTTCCTCTCTCCATCAAAGTAAACCTTACCACCACAGATATAGATATATCTAAATAACGCAAGAGCACCTACTTCGCGTGCCAAAAATCGCACCAGTTTACCATCGAAAATCATAAGCCGCCACTTTCGCGCTCAGTCCTGCGTACTGCTGGCTGGGTGAGCTTGAGCGAGAGAGCGCGAACTTGTGACGTCATAGTAGGTAGTCAAAAAGTGGCACGCTTAGTTTTCATACAGTTCGTGATACTTGCGCGTTGCGTTATCTAGGTATATCTATATCTGTGCTTACCACCAACTCAATTAATCTACCACCTCAACTTCTACCCTAAACGCAACAGCCATGACGATAAAAAGCAAATTCACTTACATTTTTCAACAGGCCGTATTAATGAAAGCAATATGTCTTCGTACGATCAACACAGCCCAACGAAGCGTATATTTTTTAACTGCATGTCCTACATGTAACGCGGAGCGATGAAATATATCAAGCGAATTATTTATTGCAAAGTCGTGAGCGTTTACACGGTTAAGAGTTGTGTTAAAAAGGGTTTTAAATAAATGTTTATGTAAAAATTTGGATTTTTACGCTGGTTTTCGGATTTTTCAATCGTTTTTTTGCAAGTGGCGTAGTTTATCCAATATGGCGATAGTTATAATTGTTTTTTAAATAACACTGAAAACATTTTTGAAGTGAAAACTTCTTTAGGCGCGTTGGGCATTTTTTTGAGATGGGAATATACCATTCAACTCGCGACACTGTTACCGACACCGCGCTATATTCAGATGTGTTTGGCTGTCCTCGGGATGTACTCGGTTTTAATGTAATATATTTTTGTTAAGTACCTAATATGTAAACTGGGAATGTTAAACAAATACATTGGTAGTAGTAAAATGTCATGCGATTTTGTACCGTGTGATTAACCTGTCACCTTGAGCAAACCTGCACCTCACCTGCACTTGTAAACGAGCATGGTAGGGCAAAGAAGGGGGTAATTTATCTTCGAATACTAATTTAGTTTTGGGGCAAAATAATGACATTAATTTTACAGTAGGTAAAAAAGTATCTTGATATAAATCTCATCATCATAAATAGATGTCAAAACAATTCAAACTCAACCCTTCTATTGCATTTTCGAACTGCCAAGGAGGCGGCCCGTTACACAGATGAAACTAGCTGTGTGTGTAACATATTATACAGTGAACGAATACCTAACTGACACATTATAATTACCATTTTTTTTTATAATTTTCTTTTTTTTTTGTTTTTTTTTTTTTTAATTTGATATTTATACTACAATTTATTATTATTATATTTTATTGGAATGTTTTTTTTTTATTTATTATTATGTCGACAATTTGAATTAGAGTTATTTAATAATGTGTGATAATTGTATGATAATTTATTATAATCAGCATGTTTGTACCACGATAATATTTGTACGCCGATGACGGCTAGACATAGCGTTCTTTAATAATTATAACATCTGTACCTAACCCACCCATGTTCAACAAATAAAAAAAATATTTGTATTTGTCCATTGCAAAGCGTAGCAGGTTCATAAAGAGAAAACGAGCAAGAAAGTCCATGGACACTCAAGTTAATTTACAGAATATTTTCATCAATCGCAACGCTGTAGCATAGCACAAGCACTGCCATACAACATTACATTGAACAATCATAATGGATGTTTCACCAGGCGGCGCGCGCGGCGCCTGCGCTCAGCACGTGCTGTCCATCGGAGCGTGGTTCCGTACTACAACAGTTGTGAGTGTGACGTAGTAGGAAATATTTCTGTGGGTTCCTAGGAGTGAGACATATTGTGGTTATGCGGGTGCAGCTGGTGAAATATGATCATATACAGACGCCAGCACATCAAACTACTATAATCTGTCTTTGTTTAATAGATTTTCAACTTTATTGCTAAATTATAAGTTCAAAGTGGATTGGAAAAATTTAACAGTTTCGGCTAGCTTGATGTGCTGGCGTTTGTACTTCGACAGACACGGTTCCACAGAAAAAAATATTTACAGTGGATCCCGTTGAAATTTTTTCAGTTTTTCTTTTCATAAAACCTAATTCGAATTATTACGAACATTTTAGAAGAAACAATAGCCACATCGGTCCAGCCGTTCCCAAATGATGTGCTATCCAACGAACAGCATTTCATTTTTATTTACTTAGATAGATGAACAGTTTTCATCAAGTAAGTAAATGACAAGAATAATATTGAAATCGAGATGGTCCAAAGTCTAACCAGAAGCACTACTTGGGTATCATTTAACCGGTCAAGCAGCGCGGTTCGCCGATCGGCGACGAAACAATAGAACATCAATTGTCTCATTAACGGAGCTTGACATATTAAAATCGATTGATTTATAAGATCGGTTATCCATACCTACATAACATGAAAGAGGATACTTAAAAAAAAAGACGGGTTGCACTCCGGGAGTGCCAGCAGAAGTGAAAACTTGAATATTAACGTTGAAATAAATCAATTATTAATTGAATTAATATAACTAAGTTTTTTTCACTATTTCTGCGACACTTTTCATTAATCGATGCACTTTGTTCAATTTCCATTTTTTTAAACACTTTATATACACGAATTTTACGAATACACAGCAGTGTGGCTACTACACAAACGGTCGAGCCATCAGCTGTCCATCCACGTCCGCGTCCGCGGCCGCGTCCACGTCCACCATCACCATCAAATCACATCACATCACCATCGCCATCGCTATCGCCATCACCGTCGCCATCACCATCACCATCGCCATCACCATCACCATCGTCATCACCATCGCCATCGCCATCACCGTCGCCATCGCCATCGCCATCACCATCGCCATCGCCATCACCATCGCCATCGCCATCACCATCACCATCCATCCATCTATCCATTATCGTGTCTCACTTGGTTCACTTCGGTTGGCGCCGCCGTAGAAAGAGATGGGGGGGGAATCTCTCCTGACGGTCACGTGTCCTGACGCGATGCCCTGACGCGAGTTTAACATTTTTTACCCATTACAAAAAGTGTTCAACGCCGCTAAAGAAGTTTTCACTTCAAAAAATGGTACCCACATTATAAGCAAATAAATACACACTATTGTCTAGTTATTTTTCATTTCTCATTCGCAGGTCTGCTGGAAGAAATTTCTTAAGAAATCAGCAGTACCTTTGTTTTCAATACTTTTGAATGTTGTATCTGTACCTACTTATCTGTTTTACTGTGTTTTACATAAATAATAAAATAAATAAGTAAATTAATGATTTGATCTTATTAATAGTCCCGATACATTCTGGTCATTCTAGTTTCAGACTACACGTAAAAACCTTGGAATGTAGGTACCCCTAAAGCTTTGGACTATCCTAGATCTGGTCATCTTCTTAAAATGCTGTAATAAATTATATTAAATAAAATCTCTCTACAAGTAAGCCCACATGACATAACAAGCTATAAGTACACAAAAAGCTCAGCATTCATGTAGGTAGCAAGCTTATTAGCTTGTTCCATCACAATAATTTGTTTGAATAAATTATTTTTAATGTATTCAAGCACGCGTCAGTTACTACTGTCGGCGCTTCCGAAGCGCGTGCGCATGTTATGTCATCAAGCGAAAAAATGCAGAAGTACCACATTTACATTGCACAATAAATATGAATCCACACATATTAAGAAGCTGGGAAAGACACAGATCTTATCTTCGCAAATACGGAGATGGAATTATCGGGCAAATAAAAAAAGTACGGGTTCATCGATCAGGTTAAGCTACGCTTGCCGCGGTGGATGGGTGACCATCTTTACATACCATGACCCCTCCGTGCCTCGGAAAGCACGTTAAGCCGTTGTTCCCGGCTATCATACGTAGACATTGACAGTTGTTACGAATCGTCAGACAACCAGTCTTACCAAGGGCTATAGTATTACCCAGTAACTCGGTTGTGAAGGTCAGGCAGGCAGTCGCTCCATGTAAAATACTGGTACTCAGCTGCATCTGGTCAGACTGGAAGCTGATCCCAACATAGTTGGGAAAGGTTGGGAAGGCCAGGCAGATGATGATGCATGGTGGTAGTGGCGATGATTCCTTCAGATATTTACTTCCGGAGAGACCTTTTTGTGGTGAATGCATTAAAAGCACCGCTTATTACAGTTACCGATTTCACATATTTTAAAATGTATTATTATATTATACTTTAGACACGTTAAAGACCTTGAACAATGAAAATAATCGTCTACCATAAGAGTGAAAGTTAAATTCCGTGAATGTTAATTGCCTAGTTGATCTTCTGTGTATAAATATTTATCAGCAGTTACTGCGCGGACGCAGTGGCCATGACCGTAACCTCATTAGCACATGAATGCGTGCAGGTTAACGCACCATTTAATTACCTGAATTAATTAACCCTTTTGTTTATTTTTTTGAGGTAATTCTTAATTGTATTGTGGTGGCCAGTGATAATGGAAATGTGATTGACCCTTATTTCATTGTTGTACTTACTGTTGTACAGACGCCAGCACATCGAGCTACCCGAAACTGTCAAATTTTCCCAATCAACTTTTAACCTTATGCTTTAGCGATAAAGTTGAAAATTTATTAAAGAAATTTGACAGATTGTAGTAACTTGATGTGCTGGCGTCTGTACATAACCAAAATGCACAGGTAGCTACGATAAAAGAAAAGACGAAAAAGAAATAAAACGAAATTGCAAAACAAAACTTGGTTCCGATTACATAATATCACATGCCTGAGTTCCCCAAAAGGTTAGGCATAGATACACCTTTTTTTTTTTCGCGAAGAAAGTGCCTAACTCATACCACGCTGTCCGGGGAGACGACGTAGTTATGTGGGGCTTGCACCCAAAAACATTGCACTAAAAACTCCGTCTGTGCACCTACTTTCGGCTTGATGGGTGGGCCGCGAGAACTGTTACGTATGACATTCGCGACCCATCCAGGGTGGCCCACTTCTGGGCCCTCTTCTTAGCCCGCCAGGCAAAGGTATACCTTTTTTTTTGTTTACGGGGGAAACCTTCAAAAGGCGCGACCTCCGGGAAGGGATGTCGGGGAGTTTAGGATTTTTACCTCACTAACACCACCCCGGTGATCACCATCAGCACATAGGGGTGGTCCCGGTTCCTGGGTACACCTATAGTAACCTTAAATTTTGCCAGTTAACTTCCTTGTTTAATAGAGGGGGATCCTATTGCCATCAACCGGACACAAATCCAGACTCCGGTATGCTACTATAAAAATCCAGATGGAAAAACTTTTATACAAAAAAAAAAAACAACCCACTTAAAAAAAAAAATCACTACAAAGTGATAAGTTCCGCATTTTTGTTTTTTGACACCGACTTCCGAAATTAAAGTTATATATCACTTTGTAGTGTTTTTTTTTTAAGTCGGTTGTTTTTTTTTGTTTTGTTAAAAAGTTTTTATTTTTCACTTTTTAGTTATACCTACCCCACACAAAATCAATTAACACTAGTGCACTAAAGAATTGAAGACACCGACCAGAAGAATCATCAAAATTCGCATAGAAATTCCGGAGATGCAGTACATTTATGCATATAACTTCGTACATAAAAATATTTACCTAATGTACTAAAACCTTCCTGAAAGTATGTAGATCACTTTAGTGAAAGAATTATCAAAATCAATTAATTAGTTTTGAGAAAATCGCGGACACACAAACATACATACATACAGGTCGAATACAGAACCTCCTTTTTTGAAGTCGGCTTAAAAACTCAGTAACACTGCCCGACCTGAGAATCGGACCCAGGACCTCATTCTGAGTAGTAGCCCTTTCGATCACTAGCCCAATGAGGCAGTCTAATTATGCTGTAGAATTATAAAATACAGGTATACAACCGATAATACATTTCTTCAACATTCCAAAAAGTATTACAAAAACAGCATTTCTACACAAATTAATACCGAGTTTCAAGGAACCCGAATTCAGTACATTTTCAACAATTATCATGAATATTAACCTCAAAATCGCGTGTCTGAGGGCCGGTCGCAAATTGTGCAGAAAGAAAAAAATATAGTCGCAATTAAAACAAAAATAGAAAAGGAGGGAAGTCGGCCGCAGGTAATTAGGCTTGCTTTCTATAAGAACGGCACACGTAGCAAGTTTTGCGGTGCACTGGCGGCCGATAAAACCTATGGAGGTAACTTCAAATGGGGGGTGGATTTGTGGTGGAGCTAGAAAAGTTTTAAAATAGTGTACGTATGTTTTTGTTGGCGAGATATATTTTTATTGTTTTATTTCGCTCATGTTTGATGTTTATGTACTATTTTTGAAGAAATTAATAAGTATCTACTTTATGTTGTACATTTAATCAACTAAGCCGTAATATGTGTACCTGCAGTTTTGGTGTTAAAATAAACTTGTCACATAATAAATACTCCAGTGCCCAAAAAAACAAGCGAAAGCTATCATTACTAAGTATTAAACAATAAAAAAACCATAACGAGCAATATTCTTAATGTAAATAAAAAAAACTTATTAATATTAATTCAAGAATTACCACTTACAAAAATGTTTTAAATATTTTCGTATTTTTTTACTTAGGTACTGTTCAACAGATCGGGCAAGAATCCCGCATACATATTCATAACTTCAACTTAAATACGTCGACAATATTAGTCCGGCGAAAATTACCTGGCGACCACTTAACAGCGCCGCCATTGTAAACGGTACAGTAAGATTTTTCTCTTATCTCACCCGTAGTAGCGGTAACGATGCGAAAGTTTTCAACTAGATACCCTCGTTACGGCTCCTTGGACGTTTGTAACGAGACTTTTTTCTTTTAACGAATTTCCCTGGACGCAGTTTTGTGTATACTTTCTTAGCCGACTTGTAATAGTTTGGACGATTAACAAGCTCAACTTGACGGTTTACTCTAAGCGGATTATCTACAAGTGTGTACGAGTAATTTTGGCCGCGTGTGTAATATGATTTTTTGTTTAATCTTATTAGGATCGTGTGGACTTATATTTTACTCATAAGTGACCGGTTTTGTTTTCCACAAGTGCGGTGTTATAACACTGCGTATTTTATTACAGTTTTGCCAAGGTTTTGGTTTGTTAATTAATTAATTTTAACGAAGTATGTGCGGCTACAGATAAATTCAAAATTATGTCGGATTTATTTTCGCAACAAAGTGTACGTAGTGTTCCCATATATTTTCTAAAGCTTCTGCGTAAATATTTGCTTATATTTCATTGAGGGACATCGACTTTTTTGCACTATAGACTTATCTGCCCATTGTGTCACCCATTGTAAAGTTTCTATATTTATGTCTGTAATTTATATCGTGTAGGTACATAATAAAGAGTATTCTATTCTATCTGATCTCAGCGAAAGAATAACTTTAAACATTATAGATTAGTGTATGTGTTTTCCTAATTTTATTATAAGAATCAATCCGTTTTATATGTTTTGTGTCCTACAGGGTCTATAATTGTATCTTAGCTTTAATTATTGTAACACCCGCGAACATTACATTATGGAATGCATGAAGATATGAATATCTTGTTTTATCACCATTCGTGGATACCCCTTTTCCTTATTATTCCAACTTTAATCGTAATAAATAATACCTTCACTGTATTTTAACAAATCCCCTATTTATCATAATCCTCTCAAAACTCCAGTAACCACCACAAAACTCTATTCATCCTCACATTAGCATATCATCGCGGCATGTTCAATTAGAACTTGCACAAAAGGTGCTCATCCTAGGGTTCCGTACGTACCTACTAAGTTGATATCCGGCTTTTAATTGTTGTGCTCAAACGGCTAAACATAGGTGTGAAGCGAGTGTTAACGAGTTGAATTAGTTTACACGAGTAGTTGAGTTGTAGTGTTCTTTGTAGTTCGGTGAAGATTGGTTGTGAGTACATGTACGACTGGCTTTATTGTAAGTGCCTGAGTATGTTTTGAAGAAGAGAAAGAGAATTGTTTTTGAAATGTAATGTATATTATGTATATAGATATTTTAAGACACTCACACGTCACTTACGTGCTGGCATTTCTTAGCTGACTGATCCCTGAGAAGAAATGCCGGAACAAACTCAGCGGTCTCTTCACTACATTTTTTTGAGATGGGAAAAAACCATTGAATTCGTGCCACTGTTACCGTAACCGACACCGCTTTGGATGTGTTCGGCTGTCCTCGGGATGTACTCGGTTTTAATGTATATCCGATATGTCAGTGAGTGATGGCAAAATATTCTGTTTGTGTTTTATTTTCACTTCTGTCGGCACTCCCGGAGTGCGACTGTTTTAGGATTTTATGTGACTCTAACAATGCAGGGGCTTTTGAAGAAAGAGCTATTGTAGCTTCGAGTTGACCTGTCCTAACAAACGGCCTGTGTCCCAGCAGTGGGAACATTATAGGCTGATTTTGCTATGCAGCAATTTTTGAACCTCAAAACAAAATTACATAAGATAGTCCCCCAAAACACCCACTCTTCACAACTTTCTAGAGTTTTGTTGTTGTTCAACGTGCAGATCAGTTTCAGTCTAACATTGTCTATTTGAATATAAGATAATAGTGTGCGCAGACTAACATTGAATAAACCCTTTACACACATACACATATACAACACAATATCTCGCACAGTGCGCCACTAATTAGTAGTCCCCAGTCAAAGACACGCGGCGCTGGATTAAACGCAGCTAATAAACTAACACAACGGTTGGAGTTATGTCTAAGTGGAATATAGACTGAATTTTCTTGGTACACAATATTATTTTTTTAAATTTCGTTCTTCGAATATTTTTGCATTCTGTTATTTAATTCTGGTTTGGACTCTTTAGAAACGCAGCTTTGAAAATAATGGTCTAAGAGCAGTGGTGACCCAGTGGCAACGGCCCCAACTTACGAGTTGTACGTCGTGGGTTCGAACCCAGACAAGTGCTTTACTTGGTATAAATAACTCCATAACCACAGCTCTCAAAACGGTGAAGGAAAACATCGTGAGGAAACCGGCATGTCCTAGAACCAAAAATTCGAAGACATGTGACATCTACCAACCCGCACTGGGCTCGCTGGCTGGACTACGGCCCACTCCCTCTCACAGAGAAGAGGTCTGTGTCCCAGCAGTGGGAACATTATAGGTTGATTATACGTATGCTTGCTTTTAACTGGATCCGTTTTGACCGTACCTCCCGTCCCCCCGTCCCGCCCGTCCCGTCCGTCGTCTTTTCCATGTTGTTCTTTACTTAGTGCAAGAGTAGAATAGGAATCAATATAAATGAAGCATTTGTTGTAAAAACGTTAAGTATCGGATAGCGTTGCTTACTGTGACGCACGCTCTGTCTGTTGCGAGGCTCACGATGCTGTTGGCGTCCACTGTTGTTGACAGTTAGATAATAAAGTACACATTTACAAAGTCACCGCATAATTGACGTAAGCTATAAACGCCTAAGGCACACAATTGATTGAGAAAAGTTCAAATTCATCGTTTCGCTATTAATGATAAATTATCATTGATAATCAATTTCATTTTAATTACATTACTACTATTTTTGAACTCAAATAACGTGGTTGTACCTTACGAAAAACGTTTTAAAATAATTTAGAATAATTCTTAACATATAAATTAAATTCTACAGTGTTTGTACAAATCCATTCATCGTTCACTACAACTACCACAACAAAAAATAAGAAAAAAAAAAGACGGGTTGCACTCCGGGAGTGCCGGCAGAAGTGAAAACTTGAATGTTAACGTTGAAATAAATCAATTATTAATTTAATTAATATAACTCGTTTTTTTTTCACTATTTCTGCGGCACTTTTTTCGTTAATAGATGCACTTTGTTCAATTTCCAACGATCCTCAGTAATGAGGGACCGATTGCAGAAGAAGAAGAAGAAACACTTTATATACACGAATTTTACGAATACACAGCAGTGTGGCTACTACACAGACGGTCGAGCCATCAGCTGTCCATCCATCCATCCATCCACTTCCACTTCCACTTCCACTTCCACTTCGACTTCCACTTCGACTTCCACTTCGACTTCCACTTCGACTTCTACTTCGACTTCCACTTCGACTTCCACTTCGACTTCCACTTCAACTTCGACTTCCACTTCGACTTCCACTTCGACTTCCACTTCCACTTCGACTTCCACTTCGACTTCCACTTCCACTTCGACTTCCACTTCGACTTCCACTTCGACTTCTACTTCCACTTCCACTTCGACTTAGACTTCCACTTCGACTTCCACTTCGACTTCGACTTTTACTTTGACTTCGACTTCGACTTCCACTTCGACTTCCACTTCCACTTCGACTTCGACTTCAACTTCGACTTCCACTTCCACTTCCACTTAGACTTCGACTTCTACTTCGACTTCCACTTCGACTTCGACTTCGACTTCGACTTCCACTTCCACTTCCACTTCCACTTCACCTTCCACTTCCACTTCCACTTCCACTTCACCTTCCACTTCCACTTCCATCACCATCCATCCATCCATCCATCCATCCATTGTGTCCGTGTGTCACTTCACTTCGGTTGGCGACGCCGTAGAAAGAGAGGGGGGGGGGGGGGAAATCTCTCCTGACGGTCACGTGTCCTGACGCGAGTTTAACATTTTGTACCCATTACTAAAAGTATGCAACGCCGCTAAAGAAGTTTACACTTCAAAAAAGAAACTGTCAGACTTGGTTTTGTAGTACAGTCAACAGCAAAAGTAGGTGATGAAAATCATAAATTCAATACTAATGAACGGAGTTCGCGTCAGAACTGTGTGGCGTCGAAGTGATTCAAAAGTATGTGATTGTAAATTATACCAAACATTTACTACTAGTACAGCTGCCCTATTTGACGCGAACTCCGTTCGAAAGTAGATGATCACTGTACCTACTTTATTATAAAACAGCAGGCTAGGGTAACGCATTATTTGGAAGGCTGTGAAAGTCCTTTTTAAATCTACAGATTAAATAATAATAATCTTTCTGAACGCCTAGACGTCTTGAGCGGTCGTACATACAAAAAAAAAAACATAAATGACTTGCTGTGGCGCTTTGAAACATGTCGACAAGAAAATACTTGTGTCGTCAACAGTGGAAACAAGCAACCCAATTGGATGGTCGTTAGCGTTTTCAAAAGTCCTGCCGATGGTTCCCGATCCGATCTCGAGGATAGTTCCCGGTTGTTCGGTTCATTGCACCCGTGGGAAGCGAGCGATTTGCGTTCTTGCTAGACTTCAAAGAAGTTGAGTCTAGGTCTGGGATGTTCCTAGGTCCATATTGTTGGCTAGGGAATCATGGGTTTAGCACGTTCGACGGAGCGTGCTGAAGTTGCGACGAACTCTGATTGGATTTTGATTTTATATTATTTTTGTAGCGATAGTTTTTTGTTTTTGAACTATCGACGTGTTGGGCTTTCTTGGGTTTCTAGTATTCTCTATTCAAGTATGTATATGGTAGGATAGTGCTTGTATTTCTTCAATATACTAACCCCCTTACTAACAAACGTATTATATCAGATGAATAGTTACACACCGATTTCTCTCTTTCAGTCGTCAGTAATTTGACTTTCGAAAGAAGAAGACAAAGCGTTGTGTACCTAACTATACAGGGATATTTTTTTATCACCATCCAAATTTTTACAGGGTGTTCTACTCATGAATATGGACAACTTTCACTATGGGACCAACTCTGAAATCACGAAAAAGAAATTAGCTGTTTAATACAAAAGTTCAATAGGTACCTACTTGACCAAAATGTATGAAACAGCTTACTTTTTGGTGATTTCAGAGTTGGTCCCGTATTGAAAATTATTTATATTCATGGGTAGAACACACTGTAAAAAATTGGAACTGGAAAAAAAATCAACAATGTACAACAAGATAGTTTAAACTGTACAACCCCACCAAAACGCAGTCTCCCAATAAACAACACTAGTTACAATTACTAACAAAAATCTAAAACAATATATATTTCTATTGAGCAGAAATCGTGAGCCGACCATGTTCGGTACAAACACAACAGGCTTTAATTAAAACATCGCGTTAGCCGACCCTTGTGTCCAATCAGGGGTGGTCGAAAAGTTGCCCACTCATCGACGGGCCAATATCGACAATATCCATTAGAGTTGCCCCTATGGATAGGGCTGGTACGTGTCATTTTATTTTAGTTTATTTTATTAGTAAAACAAAAATATTGTATTCCTTGTTTAAAATGGATTTATTCGCCAGGAACCCATGAGTATTAGAAGGAAAGAAAGAAAATACATTTATTTAGCACAAACTAAAAGACACTATACAGGGTGTCCCTGGAAGTATGGATCAAATCGAATAGCAAGGGCAAGGGTATCGTGAGCAAGGTCATTTCCAAACTTTTTAACCCTGAGAATGTCAGTGAATTTTTTTACGGTTCAAAAGTTATGAACGATTTTATTTTTTTTCAATCACTTCACTTAGTGAGTAGAAAGAGAGATTAAAGTTTTCACGAAAGAGAAATTAAAGTTTTCACGAATTCGATCTTTCTTCTCTTTTTTTTTTGCTAAAACGTTTGGAAATGACCTTGCCCACGTCCCTATTCGATTTGATCCATACTTCCAGGGACATACTGTATAATATACCTACATCAGATATAAAAATCAAATGAAAATTCCGATTAGGAACAACTTCTTGAGAAGAAATGAAAGACCAGATAATTATCTCAAATAATATAAATTGTCTGCATTAGTTCAGCAAGTGTTTCTGATTTATTTGTGAACAATAGTGTTTCCATCAAGTATGGCATTTTTTTCTATAACCATTAATGATTAATTGACGAAGAAAATCTACCGTTATGGATAAAATAGAAAAAAAAAGACCACGAAATAAATGTCGCGTGGAAAAACAAAATATTTTCTTTCGTATCTACAGCCCTAATCCACGACCAATCCCGATAATGACGTATGAAATGCACGTTAATAGTTAACGCATTGTGCGGGCGAGTGTACCAGCCCAAGAGTCTTAGACCTATAGTAGTTTCACATTGTTATAAGGAATTTATATTAAAATATGCGGGAAACGATTTATCTCTAATTATACACGGTGGATGGAATCATGAGAGTCATTTTTCTAGGCCCCTTCGTTGAGGAAAAAGTGACACGTAATTTTGGTAGCAACATTAGGGTTTGAGAAGATGTGTCATATGTTTTAGGGTGAGCAGAACTACTGCGTTTAGTATTTAAGAATTGAAATTGCAATGTGCATTTGCTCAATGAAGCGAATTAATTAGCGACTTTTTTCCCGCCCGGAGTCTGGAGTTGTGCCCGGTTGATGGCAATGGGTTTGCCACCCATTACATTGGACTTAGGCTCTAGACAGACGGACCGCATTTCAACTGCAGTCCGATTGCACACCGACTGCAATTGAACTGCAATCGGACTGCACGTTTGGTTTGCAGTTCTATTGCAGTCGTGTCAACTGCATTCAAACTGCATCCGAACTGCAATTTGCGGTTGGATTGCAGTTGAAATGCGGTCCGTCTGTCTAGAGCCTTAAACATAACTGGCGATGTGTGTGAACTAACTATACAGGGTGATCGGAAGATGTGTGCAAAGCTTTAAGGCGAAGATAGTACAGACAATTTAAAACTATTTAAGCCATAGTTGTCTTAAACGAAGTCTTACAAAATTTTTTTTACCAAATTTTTTTTTATGTCTAATGACGCAGAGGCCTAAAACATGTTTTGCTAGATTGCTTACACATTACTTTTTAATGAAATACAAATGAATTCATTTATCATTCAATTTGTCCATAAATAAGCAGTTTACTTAAAATTTTGGGAATTTTCGAAAAAAAAACAAAAATTGATGCTCTGAAAATTACAAAAAACGTAACGTAACGTTCCTTTCAAGCCTGACGCTTTCGCCTTAATCTGCATTTGCGATTTATTTGCCAAAAATGTAAACAAATATGAGTTTATACTTTAAATTCTACACTATAAAGTTCAGTTTACGCTACAACTTCAAATATTTTTATAAATTTTTCAATTGTGCTAGTCACTCTGAAATCAACTTAATTACCATAAAAATAAAGTTGATATTTGTTTAACTTGAAATAACATTAATTTGAAATATAAGTTTGAATAGACTTCTAGTTTGTGATAACCGCAGCGATCTACGTATGTTCAACAAATAGATATTTACAAGTAACTGACCAATTTTTTTCTCCTTGTCAACAGGGTCAGGCAAAACGCGACCAATCACTGGAGGACCTGAGACAGCACATTCACAAGTACTACATCCCCCTCGCGAGGCAGTTCATCGTACTGTTTCCAGAAGGGGGCTTCTTGCACAAGCGACGGGAGGTCAGTCAAAGGTAAGAAGATATTTCATTCATTCATTAATTTCAGCCGAGACTTTCACTGTTGGACATAGGCTTCGCCCAAGCACCGCCATTTCGACTGGTTCTGTGCTTCCCGCAGCCAGAGGATTTCTGCGACCTTCACAAGGTCATCGGTCCACCTTCTGGGAGCCCTTCCAACGCTACGTCTTCCGGAACGCGGTCACCACTCCAGAACCTTTCGGCCCCATTGGCCTCCCCATCGGTCATCTGCTCTGCGAGCAATGTGCCATTGCCACTTAAGTTTGGTAGTTATTCGGGCTATGTCGGTTACCTTGGTTTTCTTTTCGGATCTCTTCATATTTGATTCGGTCGCGTAGGGAGACTCCAAGCATATCTCCTCTCCATTGCCCTTTGGGTGACTTTTAGCCTTCCAAGAAAGATATTTTTTAGGAAGATATTAATTTATTAAAATCGTTTTCGTGCAAACATCAGCGAAGCCGCTTTGTGCTCCATGGAAAAATGAACTAAAACTGCACCCAATAATGACAAAGAATCCCCTTCCTAAAGAATCCCTTCTAAAGAATTTATAGTATACAAGCCGTGCGCGTGATGGGATATCCCATTAGCAAAAACGATGATCTTCCATACAAACTTTCATCTCCTATTTAACTCCTTTAGGGGGTACATTTTTTTCTTAATCATGCACTATCCTTAGTGCTCAATTTCGCTATTTATAAGGAACTCATCATCTGCCTAGCCTTTCCCTTTTCCCAACTATGTTGGGGTTGGCTTCCAGTCTAACCGGATGCAGCTGAATACCAGCATTTTACATGGAGAGACTGCCTATCTGACCTTCACAACCCAGTTATTGGGTAATACGATACCCCTTGGTAAGACTTTCAGGCTTCTGACTACCCGTAACGACTGTCAAAGATCCATGAATGACAGCCGGGACCAACGGCTTAACGTGCTTTTCGAGGCACGGATATAAGGATCTTTTGTGCAAATTTCAATTCTAGACATAGCAGTTTGGACTGGGCGTTTTCTGTTGGTGAATTCAGGTTTCTTTTAAGTAGATTTATAATAAACATCCTGATTTTTTCCAAACGTTAATATTGTTCTACGTGTCTCAGGTTTGCAGAAAAGAACAACTTGCCGAAATTGGAGTACGTGTCACTACCGCGCGCTGGTGCTATGAAAGTCATCATGGAAGAGGTGGGGCCCCACAGAGACCAGGGCGCTGGTTCTTCTAAAGAGAACTCGAGAAAAGGTGAGTTGCACAGAATTACGTTCTCGTCGGTCTTGTGGATGCAAGTGTTACTGCTGAGCATGAGGTCATGGGTTCCATTCGCAAGTCGGGAAATGGCTATTGGATTTTTTATCCGGCATTTCTCAGTAGAAGCCCGGAGCCTGGTTTTCTGTCCGGGTGTAGGATTAGACGAAACACATTACATTAAACAAAATGTGGGTTTTCATAGGTGCCTTCCGGGATTAGACGCGTGAGGATATGCACTAAAAGAAATAAGCAGTAAATAAACAGAACCTCCTTTTTTGAAGTCGGTTAAAAATGAAAAAACATTGATCTGCTTTAAACAGTTCCGTATGAGCCTAACGTTCAAAACAGTATTTTTTAATGATCCGAAAACAGTTAAAGCTTGAAGCAAAACGTTACCATCATGACAGTAAACTTTAACGTTTTAAGTAGCTAAAAGGTCACAAAATTGACTGTTTTATTCATTTACTGATATCGTTCAAACCATTGAAAACTTACATTACAGTAATGGTGGTTTTCCTTTTTTATTAACCGACTTTAAAAAAGGAGGTTATGTATTCGACCCGTATGTATGCATGTATGTATGTTTGTATGTCCGCGATTATCTCAAAAACTACTTAACCAATTTTGATAATTCTATCATTAGTGTGATCTACATACTTTCAGGAAGATTTTAGTATATAATACATTGGGTAATTATTCTTATGTACGACGTTATATGCATAAATGTACTGCATCTGCGGCATTTCTATGCGAATTTTGATAATTCTTCGAGTCGTGTCTTCAAGTCTTCAATCTTCAATGCACTAGTGTTAGGTAATTGAATTTGTCTGGGGTAGGTAAAACTAAAAAGTAAAAAAAAATAAAAACTTTTTTACAAAAAAAATAACCGACTTCAAAAAAAAAACACTACAAAGTGAAAAATAACTTTAATTTCGGAAGTCGGTGTCGTTGTTTCCGCATTTTCGTTTTTTGACACCGACTTCCGAAATTAAAGTTATTTTTCACATTGTAGTGTTTTTTTTTGAAGTCGGTTGTTTTTTTTTTTGTAAAAAAGTTTTTTTTGTTATTTTTTTTTTCAGTAAATAGTAAGTTTAATCATTAAAAGTTACTGTTTTGTCTTTTACTCTTTTACATACATTTCTTCTTACTATATAAAGTCAGTAAGTCTTAATGAAATCGCTTTAATGTCGTGTAGTAAAAAATCATTTTTTTCAGTGTGGTAAGTAAAGTCTTAAAGTAAATTAGAAGTCTAAAGTCTCGTCTGTCAGAGGTCTTTGCGCTTGCAGTCGTTTGTCTCTGCGTCATCCAAATATTGACTGGTAGAAAATGCCTACGTCTGAATACACACGAGCGGCACGCGTCAGCGGCAACTGCAGCCGTCGACACCGGTCGGCCGCAGCTGCCGTCGACACACGTCTGCCATTGGCGAGTACCGCTCGTGTATATGAATACTAAGACATCACTGATAACAATGCACTCCAATCAAGTGACTTTTTAGCTTGATTGACGTTATCTTGTTTAGATTAATCAAAATCTTAGTTATGCTGATCATCACGACATGATTGCAGCAATACAAGTTCAAATGATTGAACGCTCAAACAAGTTTCTTGATGACCCTTAACATGACATCATTGTAGAAGACTTAAAACAACAAAGTAAGTTAATTGTGTCAATCAAGCAACTTGATTAACTTGATTGCTGCAAATAGGTTTTGTGATAACTCCAATCAAGATCCCGTTTTAAATCTCAATTAAATAAAAGTAGTAGTTGTGGTCATTGTGCTTGATAGGCTCAGATGCAAACAAGTTACTTAGTCAATCTAAACAAAATCTTGATTGTGGCAACTCCTTTTGTTTTTTCAGTGATTGAGTCCGCAATCGCTACTTGCGGACTCAATCAATACAGAGTTATTAGGATAAATAACTAGCAACATTCCTTATTGTTTCCTAGTTTTCACATTAATTATCATAATTTTAGCAGAAAATCGTCTACTGCTGGACATAAGGGTCTCTCAAGCATCGCCACATCCACCGGCTCAGTGCTTCCGAAATCCAGGCGATATCCGCGACCTTCACCAGATCATCGGCCCACCTTGCGAGGGGCCTACAGTCACTAGGCCTTCCGGTACGCGGTTGTCACTCTAGAACCTTTCGGCCCCATCTGTCATCCATTCTACGAGCAATGTGCCCTGCCTTCTAAGCTGTCACTTATATACACTCTTTTAAGACGAGCAATTCTTCTTGGGCAAGTCAGTTACCATGGTTCTCCTGCGGTTCTTTCTATTTCTGATTCGATCACGCAGGGAAATTCTGAGTATAGCCCTCTTTGGGTGACTCAGAGTTTTCTAATCGGGCCTATTCGAGCAACCACGACAAGGTTTTCGGCTTGAGCTACCCAACCGTGTCGGATTTGACGACGAACCTCTTTTTTTAAAATTGGACCTACCAAACTGAATAGTTTGTACTAGGTAAACATATTCAACAACAACTTTGGATGTAACTCCACTCTTTCAGAAGCTCAGTATGATTGATGTCATCGAAAAACATACTGAGGTTCTCCATGGACTGACATAGTTATCATACAAAGAGTTCAACACTTCGTTCATGTAATGATAACTATTATAAATTTAAAAAATACACGAAAATTATAGTAGTTTTAGTTTCTGAATTTTAAGTAACAAACAATTTAAATACTTTTCACATTCCACAGACGACAACTTCAACCAGAACAACGCCAAGTTGATCGTGGAATCCCCAGTTGGTGACAGCATTGAATGGATCCTGGACGTCACCATCGCCTATCCTGACCGGATCCCCCTGCATCTTCAGGACGTGGTGTGCGGGATCCGGCCTTCTTGTGCCACCCATCTGCATTATAGGCTGTACCCTAGTACTGATGTAAGTAGTCAATCATTTGCTCATCATCATTTCAGCCGAAAGACGTCCACTGCTGGACATACGCCTTCACCAAGCACCTCCACTTCGACCGATTCTGTGCTTCTCACATCCAACGGGTTCCTTTGGCCTTCACAAGGTCGTCGGTCCACTTTGTGGGAGGCCTTCCAACGCTACGTCTTCTGGTACGCGGTCGCCACTCCAGAACTTTTCGGCCCCATCGGCCATCTGTTTTGCGAGCAATGAGCCCTGCCCACGTTTGGCAATTCTTCGGGCTATGTCGGTTACCTTGTAATCATTTGCTAATTATACATAATTTGTTACCATGAATTGAAAATTTAGTCGTTAGGTATTAAAAAAAAAATTGCAGTTCCATACATTTTGACTACTTAAGGGTCGTCTCCACGAGCGAGAGAATCGCGGCGATATTACCGTCGTCGTGGCACGTATTTCTATACACTCTCTTAGAACGTGTCTCCACGCGGCGATATCATTGCGGGGAAAATTTGATGGCACGGCGAGACCATCGCCGCGATTCTTTCGCTCGTGGAGACGGCCCCTAAGGTCTAAGGTCACTTTTCTATGAAACAGTTGTATTTTCTTTGATAACCGACAAAAATTTCTACGTAAGGGATCTAGAATCATGTGTTGAATTCATGGTTACAGTTTGCGCGTTGTCGATGTCATACCTGTTAAGTTGAACCACAGATAATAAAATACTCTAGTAGTTGATCATATTAATTGGATTTAAAACCAGAGAGAGAGATGACGGAGGGCTATTAGTTTTATTTCTACCTTCTGAAAAAGGTCCTACATAAGAGTAAAGATCGGCCGCGACTTACAAGTTGTAGGTCGTAGGTTCGGATCCAAACAGGCGCTTTACTTTGTGTAAATTATTTCATTACCACTGCTCTCAAAACGGTGAAGGAAAACATCGTGAGGAAACTGGCATATCCTAGAACCAAAAATTCGAAGACATGTGACATCCACCAACCCACACTGGGCCCGCGTGGAGGATTACGGCCCACTTCCTCTCACAGAGAGGAGGCCTGTGTCTCAGCAGTGGGAACGTTATAGGCTGATTATGTATAAGAGTAAAGAATACAATAGCACTGCATACTATATTTTATTATTTAGAAGAAAAAAAACTAAAATAAATGTCTTTATTTTTTACTACAATCTTTTAGGTTATTTGGAACTGGTTCAAAGATAAAAATCCTGGCGATAAAACCTTTTTTCCATTCTTCTTTCGAATTAATCATCACGCTCTACTTACTTCACCCGAAATTCGACGACGAACTATTTTAAAAATTTGCATAAAAAGCCTTTTTGGTGACTTCGAAATGTGCCATTACTTTGGCCTTTAAAAGAACCTTTTTGATTACCCTGAAAAGGTCATTTCTAAAGCCTCATTATGCTGGCCTGTAAATGACCTGTGCTGAACAGGAGCATTTAATATCCTTTAACAAAAAACGGTTAGACGGAGGTATTGCCATAGTGACTAGACTTAGTTAGGATGTTATTTATTTATTTATACACTAGCTGCGTCCCGCAGTTTCACCCGCGTAGATGTCGATCCCGTGGGAATATCGGGATAAAAGGTAGTCTATATTATGTTAATCCAGGGTGTCAGCTACCTCCATACAAAATTTTAACAAAATTGGTCCAGCCGTTTGCCCGTCAAAAAGTAAATGTATTTAATTGGTTTTGTTTAAATAGCTTTGTAAATAACCCTCATTTTTTTGTAATATGTAAAAGATAAAAATTGTTACAGTGGGTTATCCTTAGGAGATAAACATATACCATTGCGAGCGTTTTTATCGATCTTTTTAAGATATACAATTCCGTAGTACATTCATTTGATCTATCTCGTAAGATTTAGCCAGCGTTTGCAATGTAAGCGCACAAAAATATGTTTGTTACGACATCACATTACAAATCTTTGAATTTCTAGGCTTTTCTCTTGTATAATATGCATGTATTATACATATAAACCTTCCTTTTGAATCACTTTATGAAAACTGCATTAAAATCCGTTACGAAGTTTAAAAGATCTATAAGCTTACAGACAGCGGCCCCCTTATTCACAAACACTCGATATGCTTCCGTATCGTATCGAACATTAATCATTGTTATCGTAGGAGTCTTCTCAACGCTGTTCACAACTCCAAAACCCGAAAATTTTGTCAGTTTAAATCAAATAGACGCCCGCTATTCTTCCAACAGCTATTTGCTGTTGAGAGGAAGTCAAATCAGGTCATCGAAATGTCAGGTTTTCGATACGATACCCTGTCGTATGGTTGTGAATCAGGGCTCCGGGAGCGACTTTGTTTTATACTATGTAAAGATTATGAATGTTACCAAAATCTCAAATAATCATCTAACCTATCTCCTCTATGCAGGTACCAGCAGACACGGAAGGCATGACCCAATGGCTATACGACAGGTTCATCGAAAAGGACCGGATGTTAGAAGAATTCTACCGCACAGGCCGGTTCCCCACCAAAGGCAGCGGTCCCCACCTAGCCAGGGTCGTCAGACAAGACAACCTTAGATACCTGATCCTTCATACCTTCTTTATAGCCTCTACTTACTTACAATTTGAGGTGGTGAGAGCCATCTACAACTATGTTTGGTAACGGAATATTTGTGGGACCAGACGTGATTTTTTTTGTACCATGACTACCGTTGTCGTTTGTTTTCAGTTCGTGTTTGATGTTTGGAGTTTCTTGTGGTGTGTCAATTATTTGTTTTTTTCTATTCAAATATATCAATCTTGAGGTTTCTTGATTCTCTTGAATGTCTTCTTTAATTTTGATTATTATTTGGTACCGGAGAAGTTTTACCAGTTAATGTAATGGTCATGTTAATTTCTTTCATATATTAGATTCGGCCCATTCCCTCTCACAGAGAGGAGGCCTGTATCCTAGCAATGGGAACGTTATATGCTGATTATGCTATATGTATGTCTTTAGTTGTCATACATAACATTTCCACTATTAAGTTAACTTTTGCCAAACTGATTTGTAGCTATGAATCCGGTTAAATGCCGTTTTTTTTAACTACTGGCTGACCCGGCGAACTTTGTACCGCCATCTATCGAAAGCAGACAATCCGTTCTCAAGATATCATCAAAATGATACCGTTCCATACAAAATGTATGAGAAAATGAATTATATTTTTTTTTCGTGAATTTTTCCCATGTTTTAATAGTCATTCTGCTATTCGGGGCGGAGCCAAATTCAACAAATCAAAGATCATAAATATCGGTCTAGCCGTTTTTGAGTTATAAATGGTGTAACTAACCCGACTTTGTTTTGTATATTATATAGATTTGGAACTCCAGTCATTAAGCAACTTAAACATAATAATCATATAGGTTAAACAAATACCCTCATAATCAGGTCCACCCAATAAGGCCATTAATTTTGTTTGCATATCATAATTTATAATTTATCACCACTTCAGTTCATCACGTCTGGTCTTCAAAAAATGATGTTGTAACGAAATAAAGATTTTTTGGTATTGACTGCTAAATAAAAAAATAGAAGTGTTTTTTAGAGATGGCAAGTCCAAGATGACAGAGTGAGACAACGCTATATGTCTGAAAGAGAGCAAGACGTGTAATGCTGTCTCCTGTGTCGAATGCCATTGCTAAATCTTCTACCCCTATCAGTACTTGTAATAATAAATGTCCAACACTATCCATACAAGAATGAATATCTTTACTAAATATAAAATTCTACGCAACAATGTTAATACGAACGGTCGATCGGTTTTTGTTTTCTAGAATCGTCCTCGTAATTGCATTGCCATATTTGACAACAACTCCCAGTAAATTGAAACTTCACTAAGTTTCAATTATCTAACTGTCACATAGACAAATACGGCCTTATTACAAAATAAGGTTTATCTGTAGACCCAGGTTTAGACGATCGAGCCATTTTAAAATTTCGAATTATAATCCGAAAAAGTTGAAGTTCTTATTACAAAAACTGGCGTTAAACCCGAGTCTAACTTGTCAGTTTTGCATTAAGAACTTTACATTCTTCGGAATAAAGTTTAAAATATAGTAACTGTCTCACAGGCTTAGGCTAGGCCTAAAGTAAGAACTCGTTTTCTAATAAGACGGATAGACGTGCATTTGATATTCAACCTTAGGGTGATAAGCGATTACGAGGTCGACTAAACAAAATACGGCTGAACTAGTCATCCGATTATTTTTGTTTCGTTTTTCGCCATATTCGTTTAGTGAATAATTAATTCATGTATGGACAGTGAGAATTATAATAGTACGCCGCGAACTAGTCTAGTGTACTTATTCCTAACGAATGCAAGAGCTATGTTAGAACGAATAAGAATCATAGTTGTAATAAGATTTTTCTGCGAACCGTATCGGTTCAGCTCTTGATCCAACGAAAAATAACAAGCGGTAGGTAGGTTCTTCAATCATATCTTCCCAAATATATTTGCAGTCAATATCCAAAATCGAATTTGCCCTCATTTTATGAAGGTGCAAGGCGGAAGTACATTTTTAATTTTAATTTACTTGTATTTTAGAATTTATTAAGTTTTTTTTTTAGTTTTAATTTGTGCGTTTGAGGTTACCTCGAGTTTGATATATTGAGTCAGAGCTCGATTGTTTCGTGCCTAGGGCACACTTAATTAAGACCAATAAGCACTTTCTTTTAGTGAGAGACTACATACGCTCAATACTTTAAATTAATTGGAAAAAAAAACGACTTCGGAAAATCGAATTTCCAATCGATTTAAACGTAGAACCGATCGTATGTGACACGAATATGTTGTGTTAATCAAAGCGTGCTGTGACATACAAGTCAATATATAAGTAAAAAAAAATCTTAGCATAGTAAATGTGCTTCGCAATGAACCAAATTTCAAACCCTTGTGACAATAAAAAAAGAAAAATAGACGAGTTTTTATCCTTCACTTTTATCACGTTTCACGTCCTACTTAATCAGATCCTCGCGCTTCAAAGTTTGAATTAAAAAAAATCTAATTTTATACGAAGAATTCTCGAGTCAATTCGTGATGAGAATTCTAAATAAATTTGAAACAGCGAACGATCTTCGTGGTGGGCGTTTGGAAGAGTAAAAAAAAACCGGATTGAAAATTCCTAAAATTATTTGCGAGCTTTCCGTCAAACGTAAATACGACTATGGAAATCAGTGTGATTTTTCTTTCCGGAAATGTTATATTCATAATTTGTAACTTGATCCTTGGTTTGGACATAAATTATTATTTCTTTTTTTTTTTCAAACGTCGAAGTTCGAACAACGTGCCAGGTACCTTTGTCAATGTCTAAATTAGTCGTATAGTATGAATAACAATAGCGTTTAAGAATCACGTTTTTGTTGTAACTGAAAATGTGGGCATCGTTCCTTTTAGTTCATAGCTATTGTACAGGTTTATTCAACATATAACTATACCTAAGTGAAAGTATGTGTTTTGTGGTAAAATTAAAATATATGAATTAATGAATATGCCAAAACATATTTGCCGTAAGTGCCTAGGCTTATATTGGTGTAGTTTATCATTGTAAAAAATATAAAAAAAATGTACATACTTTCTTAAATGTCACACAAGAATGTAATTGATAGTACCTAATTATCTTGATACTTTAAAATTAAAGATGAAAAGATTATTTTGAACGCCAAATGTGAGAAAAAGGATGAGTTCATACTAAAGGCAACAATTTGGATCTTTTTCACTGTAATTTAAAATAATAAAAGCACGCTACACATTATAATTAAGGCAGATATTTTTTTATCCCAATTTAAAAATAGTTAAATTATAGATAGACATGAATTGATCAATATCTAACCAAGTTCCTTTGTTCTGTCCAAATGTGTGCCTTTTTCAACTAGCCAAGTTTTGTTCGAACATGTTGTCTTTATTTCAGCATTGAAACTAATTATTAATAATTATAATACGAGTATAATAATTAATTATTAATAATTACAATACGAGTATTATAATTAATTATCTATAATTATAATAATTATATTCTAATTAATTATAAATGATATCAAGAAGGTTGGTAAAACCCTTTATTCCCTTATCGAAAAGTAATTTTGTAATCCTAAACCAATTATCATTGTGACCATATCAACATGTGATTATTTTTTTCTTAGAATGGATAAATAAATTGTGATTGCTACCTTAAAATACTGTAAATTTTCAGTCTAATTGTTTATGATCTAAACGGCATATAAGGCTTGTATACTCAACTTAAAAACACTGAATGCACTTTAAATTTTTCTGATATTTACACGAACACTTTTTATTGATATAAAACTAGGTTATTGGATTTGTCGTAGGTACGTTTATTTGATAGTAGCTGGTTTAAAATATCAGTTTTTTTTACCCCCTTGAAACTGCAAATAATATAGTAGAGCTACAATTGAAACGCACTTGTAATTATAATCCTTGAACTAATTTTATTTCATTGCGCACTTCTGTTTTAACATATCCGCACGCGTCTAAAGCAGATGATAAAACGCGCATTTTCTTCAAGTATTATGTTTTAAATGTAACGTATTTATTGCATTTAACTATGAAATAGTTTTCTTTACGATATCTACTCCGGAAATGTCTTTTACGAACATTATGTTCTTTAAGACCCATGTGGTGTAGTTTTAGGGATGATATATGTAATAATATTTATTTTATTATCTTCGTTAACGATCCTTTATTCTATTATGTCCTCGTATTATAAATCCGGGATTTTTAAATCGAGCCACCCCGCTTTTTTTAACTATCCGACCCAGCGAACATCTTACCGCCTCAAAATCAATAAAATGTTAATTATCGTCATTTTTTTTCGTGTTTTTTGTCACATGTTTTAATAGTTATTCTGATATTCGGGGCGGTGACAAATCCAACAAATCAAAGACCATAAAAATCGGTCTAACCGTTCTTGAGTTATAATGGTGTAACTAACCCGAATTTGTTTTATTTATATAGATATAAGTTCTATAGCTTTTTAAATGGTTGGAACTTGGAATGTCGGCTTCATATCGGCATCAAATTTTTTTTTTTGATTAATCACTATTTAATGGTCAAGTCCGCCTAAAGTACCTACCTTACATTGAAATGCATGGTGGCTCGATTTAGTAGTTCGGGTGTGTATAAATAAAAGGATTTAAGGTTTTTTTTCTTCTTTAATTTCTTAACAAAGTGATGTTTGAAGACTAGTCGTATGTCGATGATTTTTTATATTACCTTTGTTATTTTTTATTTGCTGCGAGCGTAATACTTTTTTAGAAGTTCTAATGTAACATACATACAAATCTGTAGTTTCTAAAAAGTATATTAAATATTTGGGTAGTGAAATTCAAACTGTAAGCTTACGTACGCACTGACAAGTGCTTGCTTAGCGCTTAAGGCCTATCGAGTCACTTTGCGAGCAGCTAAGGGCCTTATCACACTAGCGGTTTGCGAGTGGCTGCAGGGCGGGGCGGGCGCGCAGAGAATGCGTTGCGAACACGCCGCGGCTGCACAGCGAACACGTCGCGGACGCGTGGAAAATTCGCAACGTTTTCGTCGTGTGTTTGTAGCAAGTTAACGACGTACAATACACTCAGTAACAATGGCGTCCACACACACACGCACAGTAAAATTCGCGGTGATCTCGTTGCGCGTCCGCAACGAATTCGCTGCGCATGCGACGCCTGTCCGTTGCGCGCCCGCTCCGCTTTGAGGGCGCTCGCAATCCGCGAGTATGATAAGGCCCTTAGTGAAAAGAATGCTCTAGAATTTTCGCAAACGGTCACTCTGCGCGCTTGGCGTCTTCGCTAATCGCCTAGCGTGTATAAAAGATTTTTAAGTCACTAGGCTTTAGGAGCTAACCAAGCCACATGTCAGTGCGTACGTAGCCTAAGGATGTCGTGGAGAAAAGATATCTTAGATATTCAGTTTATTCAATAGTACACGGTTATTTTTAGTTTAATAAGTAGTTGTCATTGTACATTTAATGGCGATTAAGTCCATTGAAAAACGATGTGGCTTGTATTGAAAGTATAGATTTGTGTTATACGAAATTAACATCACTGCACTAACATTGTTTTAAATTAATGTACCCTTTGGGAGTTCCCATGCTTGTTGACGCGGATCCAATCGACTATCTAATTATTTGATTGTGGTACATTTTATAATGGACCTTTCAGGAATTAGAAAAAAAAATGTTTGGTAAGAAAAGGTATTGAAAAAAAAAATTTCCTGAAAGCAACAATGACTAATTTCATTTTTATATAATTGTCATGTTCATTCTGACACTTTTGGTTTTTTTTTAATGTACAGACGTCAGCACATAAAGTTACTACAATCTGTCAAATTTATTTAATTGATTTTCAACTTTATCGCTAAAGCATAAGGTTCAAGGTGGATTGGGAAAATTTGACAGTTTCGGGTAGCTTGATGTGCTGGCGTCTGTACAAAATAAGTATGAGAATCCTTAGTTATCAGTCGTATTGATACTATGGTTGATATTTTGCGATCCGGCTCGATTACTATGGGAAATCCCATAATTGGAATATTAACAGGGATGTCTAATTAATAATGTTCCCAAAGCGAGATTCAAGTGATTTATTGTAAGGTTTCTTTTAATAAAAATTTGAAATATTCTTTTGCCAATAATTAATTAATTAATTATATTTGTAGTAAGTACATTCGAAATAATTTCGATTTCCAAAATCAAGGTGTTGTTTAGTAATGGTAGTTTGGGAAACTTGGGTCAATGTGATTATTTTTTTTTTGTAGAAAACATGTTGTTGTTTCTTTTTTTAACGAGTTAAGTTTGTTTTTTTAGTTAGGATTAATAATAGGCGAGTAACATTTGTGATGCTTTTCGTGTTATAATTTTACTTTTAGTTTTTTTTTTCGCTTAATTCTGTCAAACTTCGTTTTTTATTTTGTTTATACTTAAAACATTTTTATTTCTTAAAAGGTAGAAGTTGTAAGAATGGCGACAGTCCTTAACATGAGTGAGATAGAATTTATGCTGAAACAAATATCGCGAAATAATAAAATAAGAACAAAATTTTATTTTTGACGTACAAAAACATCAGTAATTAAAATGCGAAATAAGTTTGTGAAACATTTACAGGCGACATGTCTCAAGAGCTAAAATTTCCGGATGGAAAAATCGACCTTGGTTCTGATTTCCATAGTCGTATTAAACACGAATTGTTTTCCAAAGTCGTCGCATTTTTTCTGCCGGAAATTTTCAAGTGTGCGTTTCTTTTTGATGAATAATTTTGTCGGAAGCGAATCAGTGTAATGACTTCTAACTGTACCGAATTATATCTATCTATTGGTCTTAACTATGTGATTTGTATAAATGTCATTAAAACTAACTGTGGGTGGCCTACTGTCAAACAATATCGAGAATTTATTTTCACAACTTTAATAAAAATATGAGATTTTTTTTTGCAAATGAAAGAGTGAGTGTGTCATTTATTGTACAAATACTTATAAAATTTAGGGCCCTTAAGTGCAAGTCCTTAAGGAGGAAGCGCCAGGGTACCTAGCCCCCGAAATTCAAATTTTCTTCAGTTTTTTGTAATTTGCAGTGTCAAGTTGTATGTTGAACAAAATTTCGCGGGCTATCTTAGCGCATCCCCCTTAATTGTAACTTTCACATTATTTCGATGTGATGGGCTTGAGTTACCAATAAAATATATTTTTAATAATATTATAATTTTCACCCATTCTGACACTTATATTTTCACAATTTTCATTTTAAACTCAAACAATGTGATAAATGGAACTGATTGTGTGTAGAAATCCCAAATAAAATAAACTTTAAAAAACATTATTTTAACATATTCATCATACTAGTTAATTTGATGAGTTGGATCGACTAAAATGGTCAGTCTCCTTTGATCATTAGAATTTACCATCACTTTTGTAAAATTTTATTTTATTACTGCTAGATATTAATAAATATTTATAACCCTTTTAAAAAGATTTCTCTCAGGCGGTTTTCGTTCAGGGATGTGCGAAGATTTGCATATACCTACCTAGCGAACAGTATCCTTAATCTACCAATAAGGTCGCCTCATTTTCCTAGCTTAGCAAATCTTAGCTCTTGTAGAGCGAATCTATTGGTAGATTTTGCACACGCATGTTTGCATATCTTTGGTAGGTTTTCACCCTTCGCTTGGTAGGTTTTGCTCATCGTCCACGATTCAAAAGTCACGTAGACCGGTTTATTATGGGTGGCCGCACATCTGACGAAAGATGCGTCACGAATCGTCGGTCGCGTTACGCCAGAACGGACAAGTAGATAGTGAAACATTCAACCCTATGTCTATGAGAGCAACTTATCTCACGCATAAAACCAAGAGATCGTTCTAGCAAAGGCAACACGGAGTTTTACGTCAATACTTGATTGATCTCCGAATAATCTATATTTATCATGGAGGATGAGGTTTAAGCCATTGCTGGACAAACGCCTCCAAAAACTAGGGCCGAGATTAACAAATTTCCCTAAGCGCGTGTTTTGGCTTTTTCGTCTCTATCGTGCACTTGTAGTTCGAAAGTTGTGCGACAGTGACAGGAATAACGCTAAGCGAAAATACGTGCTAAGTAAGTTTTAATCTCGGCCTAGGAGTTATTAATATTATTCATAGTATAATATAATATTATTAATCCATCCTATTTAAGGAATAGCTAGACATGTATTAACACACCCACATTTCCCCACTTATGTTTATAAGTCGTACGTCGTAAGTAAGGAATGAAATAGCCTTTTTTTGTCTCGATATTGTTGAACATAGGCCACCAAAGGAGCAGAATGCTTAGCTCGCTGTACATATTATACTTACGGACAATGATCCACGGTTTGTCAGTAAACACGTTTGTGGCACTCCATCTGTAGTTTTATTTATACCTTACCTTTCCTGTTTAGCTAAGGGACCAGGAATCGACCACAGGCGTTGCACGGGGGGAGGGGGGTTCCGGAATTGGTCTTTATTGCTGGCCCAAATACAGGCTTGCCTAATTTGGGGCCAATGTAAAATCTCTGTACGTAATCTTTTGAGTAATAAAGTTTTAATTATTATTTTTTATTATAAGAGGAACCGGGACCACCTCTATATGCTGATGGTGATCGCCGGAGTGGTTTTAGTGAGGTAAAAATCCCACATTCTCCGACCTCTCCCCGGAGGTCGGGTGCCTTTTCAAGGTCTCCCCCCGAAAATAAAAAAAGAAAAAAGGTATCTTTAAAAGGGTGTCATCATTTTCATTGGTAACCTTAAACTTAGCTTATCGCAGTCTACTGCTGGACATAGGCCTCTCCCAGGCTGCACCACAACAACCAGTCCACCACCTTCCGCATCTTGTTCATCCCAGCCACTTTTTTAAGGTCGTCGGTTCATCTACTGCGGTGTCCTACACTACGCTTGCCGATACGTGGTCTCGATGTTACCCAAATACTTAGCAGGAAAATATGTGAATAAGACAGAATCATTAGGTACTATGGCCAACTTTTAAAAGTTTTCTTTTTTGGTAATTTGGTTAATAAAAAAAAAAATTGGCAGAAAATTTACTGACCATAAAGGGCTAAGGAAGGAACACGGATGGGTTTTAGTCAGTAAGAGTCGACACTCCCTTCCGCTCCACCCAGAGCGGGACCCACATTTGATGATTTCCTTTCCATAAAAAAAAAGTCTGTACCAGTCCACTGCTGGTCAAAGGCCTCCAAATCCTTCCAGGAACTCCTTTCCCCAGCAGTCTATAATAAACACAAAAGCGAACCGAAAATCAGCTTAAAAATGTTCAACACCCTTTTATAATTTTTCACCCCGTTAAGGAAAACGGCATTACCTACTTAAATAATTTTCTTTATTTCCTCTCAACAATGACAAACAAAACCACGCAATAATAACTTTCAAGAAACAATACTGCTTACACTCCAACATTATAAGGTGTGAAATATAACAACGAAAGACTATTATCATTCATGACCTTTTACGTAATCTTTTGCAAGTTAACTTTGACCCCTCGACGCTGCTCGATACCCCCCATTTTGGTACTAAGACTTTTTAGCTGCGCGAGGGTGAGTAGTTCAAGTTAAGTTGGTTACTCAACGACCCTTGTCAGAAGAAGAGAATTAAGTTGAGTTTTGGAGAGGCATGTTTCGGAGTTCCTGCGATTAAGACAGCCTTAATGTTACGAGTAGTCTTGAATATTCTGGGTAAAAACGTTTCAATATTTTTGGTAATAATTGGTTTATCAAGGCATTTTTTTTTGGAAATGAGTTAATGGAATATAATTATGTACAAACGCCAGCACATCAAGCTACTACAATCTGTCAAATGTCTTTAATAGATTTTCAACTTTATCGCTACAGCATAAGGTTCAAAGTTAATTGGGAAAATTTTACAGTTTCGGGTAGCTTGATGTACTGGCGTCTGTACCTACCAATATTTCTGAATACTATTTACTAAACTAGCAGTGTTATCTCTCTGTATACTAATTATAAGGATTACGGGTGTGTTTGTTTGTTTGTTTGAACGCACTAATCTTTGGAACTACCAGTCGGATTTGAAAGCATCTTTTTGCATTTGCTAGACAAATTCTTGAGGAAGGCTATACAGGGTGAATTTTCCAAGTGGGCGTGGATGGCCAAATCCGAAACTATGAGGAATAGCGAAAAATAAAACTGAAACTGCATCATTGGATTTTTCAAAAATCAATATTTCTAGCCAGGAATCGAAACCGTTGATTTAAAAAAAAAACACTATATTATTACACCATTCGATAGTGTCGCTAATTAGGATGGAATTCTGGGAAATAATGACATACGGGAAACTAAAGAACGCGAACGCGAAGAACGCTGAGTGAAACAAAGTAGGTAAGCGGGCGCGGTATGGCGATGCGATGCGGCGGGGTGGGTCGGAGAACACGAAAACTTAGGCGGACGAAAACGCAGACAGAAGCTACTAAATCATCATCAAACTGAAAGCTGCTCTCAAAACGGTGAAAGAAAACATCGTGAGAAAACCTACATGTTCTAGAACCAATAAATCCGAAGACATGTGACATCTGCATCATCACCCGCACTGGGCCCGCGTGGTGGACAACGACCCACTCCCTCTCACCGAAAGGAACCCTGTGTCATTGTAGGAAGAACTTTATAGGCTGATTATGCTATAAGCCTAAAACCATAGTCTCTTATTTTATTAATTACTTACCATACTAGTTAAACTTTTAATCACAAGGCTACACAATTCATCTTGAATATAATTTCAGCCGCCACAGACATGAAAGAAGAGCCCCCTTTTCAAGAAAGCCAACAGACCTACCTACTCAATAATATAATTTATTTTTCTTCATTCAACTTCACCGAAAAGCGTGGGAGAATAAGCAGCTTTACTCCCTCCCACACTCTTCCAGACAACAAAACCATTTCAGCACCTCACCTTAATCAAAAAACACGTTGGCGCGTCAATAATTTTTATTACACTCTACCTTCTTTTACCAAAAAGAGAGAAAAATACACATCTAAATAATAACATCACTGGGATATAATCGAATATCGAAGTACTTCCGCCAGTCTGAAAGAGGGGAAGCTGAAAATCGCTCCTTCCCGCCTGTAAATAACATTTTTAGAGTTACATCGTAAAATAGACGTCGTCTGAACACGTGTCGTCGTATGGGTTCCGTGGCGTGGATGTAGGAGAACTAGATGTTCTTCTAGAGAAGTTATGAAGCCTGTCTAGGTTTTAAAAGGTTACGTTTTTGATGTTATTGTGGTACTAGAAGTAAATGTAACTCAGTATAGAAGTTTTGATGCAAGTGTGCAATGACAAATGCTCACGTGTATCAAACGGCGTTTTCAACACACTTGCGAGCAAACAATTAACACAATTGTTTCCTGTATCTTTAAATGTATTGTATGTATTTTTAATTTGTAAGCAAATATATAACTTTAAAATCGATCTGGAGCAGTAGGTAAGTAAGTATCTAATAATTTTATAGCAAGAAAAAAGCTTTCTCGTTTAGAGGCCGAGAGGAGGGGGAGGTGTAGAGGCCGGCTCTAAAGCGAGGCTGGCTGGAAAGCCACACCTCTACAAGACTGGCTGGTTGTATTTTAAAGTATGTTCCATTCGATATTTCAAGCGAGTGTCAAATATTCTGCTAGTGTTTTTATATTTAGTTTAAAACTTGTTATTGTAAGAGGTGGATCTTATGCAATAAATGCTGTAAAAAGCTTAGAGTGTCTTAATTATTGGTCGTCAGCGCCACTGCAGCTACGACCCCGGTAGCACAGCTACTATATTTGGTGGAGGCGCCAGTTTCGGACGTTTTTTTCTTTGGATGGCGTGTGTAGAGCTGAATAATACTACACAAGTTTCATGTTCCTCAAAATTTGCTGCCTAATAAACTTTATTTTCAGCCCAATACATACGCTCAGGCATTATTAAAAATTGCGTGGTGAGGCCACAAAGTATACTGTGAGTATATATTTTAGATGCGAAGAAACGTCGCCAGGAGGATATAAAGCTAAGTGGATATATGTATTTTTTAATATAAAAAGAATAAGATGGCTCAAGTTTTTACGGGCACGGACGGTGTATGCCTGGAAGATTTTCTTAGGCGATTTGAAGTTGTTGCCGCCTATAATAAATGGCGTGAGAGCGACTGGGCGCTCATATTAATGGCATATCTTGAGGGTGCTGCCCTAGCAGTCCATAAATGGAAATATGAGGATGACATGTCATTTGAGGCTATATGTGATGTGTTATGGGAAGAGCTTCCATGCAGATGTCACAGAGACAAAAGAATTAAGAAGGTGCAAGTAGTCGAGATAGCACAAGATCTGTCTGAGGAAAGCAGACAAGAAAATATTGTAAATGTAGATAATGATGCTTCTGTATTATTTAGTGGAAGACAAGATGACCCGCTACAGAACGAGCAGTGCTGCCTAGAAAGCAGCGTGGAAGTTGACGGTGATGGTGTTGAAAACGAGCGCAGCAGCGAGGTGTGCATCCCCGCAGAGGAGGAGAAGGAGCCGTTAGAAGTGTTCGAGAGGGAACACACGGATGAAAATAACAAATCGGGTCTGTCTAGTCCAGTTATTAATATAAATAGTAATGTTTCAGAGCCACAGAATGAGCACGATGATCACGATGTGGGAATAAATAAAATTAACATCGCTGCTGATCATTTTGATGAGGATTATGTTTCGATCGATTCTTCCGAATTAGGGGAGGATGACCACGTCGATGTGTCCGACATAAAGGAGAATAGACATTTCGATTTTTCCGAAATAAAGGACGATGATCTCGTCGATTCTTCTGAGTTAGAGGAGAAAGATCACGTCGATGTTTCCGAAACTAAGGAGAACTCTTGTCTCATCATCGATATGAGTGATATTAACAAGGTGGATAGTAATGTTAAGTTAGTTGTGGATGATATGAATTTAGATGCGGTCAGAGATGAAGATACATCGTCGAACAACTCCGCACAGTTGATAAACTTATTTAGCTTTCCTACGGAGGATGTTGTAGACTTTCATTGTAGTGTTTTTATAAAATGTCATGTAGTTGTCCCCAATTTAAATAAGTTTTTTTCGCAATGTGCTGCAAACAATAAAAGAAAAGCACGAAGGAAGAAAAGAATCCCATTTATTAAAAAAGCGAAAACTAAAAGAATATTTCCAAAAAGTTTTTTAATCATTGATAATTTTATAAAAACATTTTTTTGTAAACAAGCATCATTTTATAAAGAAGTTTTCGATTTTAAAATATAAATTCAGAAAAAGGAAGTTTAGAGATAGAAATCTTTTTAAGTCAGATTATTTAATTAAAACCTTTTCATACTAGTATGTTAATAGTTGTTGTTTTTTTTAATTGTCATGTATCTTGTCATGTAATGTAAATATGTCACTTGAATGTAAACATCATATTTTAGTGCATTATTTTTATTTGGATGATTGTTACAATTTATTAATATGTTTGTGTTTGTATTTTTTGCATATGCTGAGAGGAAAAAGATCGGACGCGGCCGGGAGCGTGTGAGGTCTCGCACCTCCCAGAGGGCTGTGAGGCGCGCCCTCACACCTGCAACGGGCCAAAGGGAGGCTTGATTAAATCGTCGGCTCCAATGTTTAGGGATCAAATAGATTGCCCTGACTCCAGCATATTTTGACGCGAATTATGGGAGGAAAGTCACTCTTATAACTGTGGTCACTCCTATAGAAGGGGGGGTGACAGACACTCAGCATAAGTTGTCACCGACTTTGCTAACAGGGGTATAACCCTTGCAAAGTGTGTTTGGTTGACACTTTCGGTTCAACTTGTGTTTGAGGACCAACAGTTTTATCAGTATTGACTGATATTAAATAATTGATTTTCGAAATAGGTATTTGACATACTTTGCTGGAGTAGGAGCATGTAAATTTTCTTCAATGAACCCTGGCCTCTTAAACTTTTCCCTCCCTCTGGCTCAATCCCGTCCGATGGAGTTAAAAGAATCTGATGCTAAGATCGGTTAATTTTCTTAAGCCTCTTCCAGGTCGATGTGAACTTTCACATCAGTTGTTCTTATTAGGAGGCCGCGTCGAGCCTTTTAGTCGGGTTTTGACCCGACGAGGCTTAAGCATGGCAGCGTTAGTTTGTTCGAGTGCACGTTGGCACATGTAAATGTTAACTTACCTGACACTTAGCGTGGTGTTGGATTCGCGTTTCGTTTGTCCTGACTTAAGCTTTCTCCTGTAAGAGACGGACCTCATCGTGTAAATTCTATCCCGATATAGGTAAACTTCCAATAGGATAGGTAAATAGGGCTTGGAAATTCGAATGGTGTGAATAAAAGTCATGACCTATGCCCAGACTGTTATTCAAGGGTGGGCGTAGCTCATGTAGAGGCCGGCTCTAAAGCGAGGCTGGCTGGAAAGCCACACCTCTACAAGACTGGCTGGTTGTATTTTAAAGTATGTTCCATTCGATATTTCAAGCGAGTGTCAAATATTCTGCTAGTGTTTTTATATTTAGTTTAAAACTTGTTATTGTAAGAGGTGGATCTTATGCAATAAATGCTGTAAAAAGCTTAGAGTGTCTTAATTATTGGTCGTCAGCGCCACTGCAGCTACGACCCCGGTAGCACAGCTACTATAGTATCTACCAGGTAAAGTCCTCGATTGATTTTGATTGCACGCATTATTGAACACTTTTAAAAGAAGCATTAATCATAATCATGAATTTTTCGACGCTATATTTCAGTTTTTGTATAGTTTTAGTTAAGTTAGGTTTTAATTTTGTTATTTTTGTTAATTAAGGATATCGTCGTTGTCAAACCAAAATCTGCTATGTGCCGTTTTTTGAGATTTCAAGATTTTGACCATAGCTTCATCATCATCATCATCATTTCAGCCAAAAACGTCCACTGCTGGACATAGGCCTCCCCCAAGCACCTCTACTTCGACCGGTTTTGTGCTTCTCGCATCCAACGAGTTCCTGCGGCCTTCACAAGGTCGTCGGTCCACCTTGTGGGAGGCCTTCCAACGCTACGCCTTCCGGTATTCTGTTCTGCGAGCAATGTGCCCTGCCCACTACCACTTAAGTTTGGCAATTCTTCGGGCTATGTCGGTTACCTTGGTTCTCCTGCGGATCTCTTCATTTCTGATTCGATCCCGCAGGGAAACTCCAAGCATAGCCCTCTCCATTGCCCTTTGAGTGACTTTCATCCTTCTAATAAGGCCCATTGTGAGCGACCACGTTTCAGTGCCATATGTCATCACTGGCAACACGCACTGGTCAAAGACTTTCGTCTTGAGACACTGCGGTATGTGGGACGAGAAGATATTGCGTAGCTTCCCGAACGCTACCCAGCCGAGGCGGATTCGACGATTGACCTCTTTCTCGAAGTTGGACCTACCTGACTGGACAGTTTGTCCTAGGTAAATATACTCGTCCACGACTTCGAGTGTAGCGTCTCCGATCTTCATGAGAGTGGGTGTTACATGGGCATTTGACCTATCCATTCCTATCCTTCCGCAGCGAGGTGTGAGACAGGGAGACGTTATTTCTCCGAAACTGTTCACCGCTGCTCTGGAGGATGTCTTCAAGGTTCTGGACTGGAAAGGAGCTGGCATTAACATCAATGGCGAGTACATAACTCACCTTCGGTTTGCCGACGACATAGTAGTCATGGCTGAAACTATGGAGGACCTCAGTACAATGCTCGATGACCTCAGTAGAGCCTCTGAAAGAGTGGGTCTGAAAATGAACATGGACAAAACGAAGGTCATGACCATAGCTTATAGGTCACAGAATCTGCTGTGGTCAAAATCTTGAAATCTCAAAAAACGGCACATAGCAGATTTTGGTTTGACAACGACGATATATTATTATGTTTAAATAAAAGATTAAAACTAGAAAAAAAAAACAATAATAATCCTCTAGTAATTTAACTGGTCATTGTGAGCTTTTATAATTTCTTACGTGACGATATTATTATTACGTCACTGCATCACGCTAGCACAGGGAAGTAAAATGTACGGAAATATTTGATGACGCTTTTAAATTTCCGTCCGCGATAACGTTATTACGTGCGCGTATTTCTATAAATTTTTTGGACATGGACGACGATAATGTCGTCACGTTAGAAATTATTATGCACTGTCATCTGTCAGGCAGGAAGACACATCAAAATTTTTTGTTTTTACAATTTTTTTTTTCAATTCATTAGTTCTCTAAAAATTCGCGAAGAATGTGCACAATATGGATGGAGTAATGGAACTATGGTGTTTTCACTGTGAGCGTGCGTGTTCCATTGCCACCTGTCCGATGTCCACCGCGCACAGGATGGATGAAAAGCAGCACATGAAGTAATTTTTTGCTCCATTGGTGTAATTGCTGTAGCCATACATCTATAGAGGTATGGGGAACAGAGTGTAAAGTTCACTCATACTCTATAGAAAAAGAAGGATCCTCCGACCAGATGGGTGTCGTGTCTGGCGGGCAACTGCCCGATGATTCATGTCAGGCTGTTGTATATATGCTAGTTGCCTGGTAAACTATGCTTCCGAGATGCAGGATTTTGTGTGACGTCGGTATGACGCGCAGTTCGTATGTGGCGTTTGTAGGTACCGCTACGGGTAACCATCAATTCAATTCAGTTCGTTATAGATTCTATCTAGAATCTCTTCAAGTCCTTCTACATCCGTGTGCTCAGTCCATTTTATGAGCCTGTCTGCAACGACAGCCGGGTCTGTATTGATAAAAAGAAAACACCATTTATGTTTTATGTGCCCGCAAAATGCTTCTCATATTGTATATTTCAATAAACAATCGTATAAAGGGATATGAAAGAAGATATTAAGCTGGTATGTATTATGTGCATATTAAATAACTAAAAGTATAGTTACATTGTAATTGTTATTTGTATTTTCATATTACTTACGGCTTCTTAGATAATTAAGTACGTTGATGTTTTTATTATGAATACTGCGATACCTTTATTTTATTATTGCTGTCTATTTATTCCTTGTAGGTACTGCTTTTGGTGTACCAAATAAATAAATACCTACGTACAAATAAGAAAGAGACATAATTTTTGAGCGCATAATGTATGTATAAGTACTTTTGGTACCGACATCTAGGTATCCTTTAAGAGGCAACTTTAAGTCAAAGAGATGTCAGCAAAAAGGAAGGGGCCTGCCAGGGCCGAAGACTGCCGGGGGTGCGGGATTGTCCGAAAGGGTTACCGCTGCCCCGGAACATAAAGGGCTAAGAAAGGAACACGGATGGGTTTTAGTCAGTAAGAGTCTGACACTCCCTTCCGCTCCACCAGAGTGGGAGGGGGTCATTTGATGATTTCCCATCCATAAAAAAAGGGGATAAGCTAAGTAAGCCCGCGAAATTTTTTGCTTACATTTTTTACGCCATGGTCAGTTTCAGGTTGTATGTTGATTAAAATTATATGATTCGCGGTCGTTACAAATCATCATCATTTCAGCCGAAAGACGTCCACTCCTGGACATAGGCCTCCCCCCAGCACCTCCACTTCGACCGGTTCTCTGCTTCTCGCATCCAATTGATTCTTGCGGCCTTCACAAGCGGCCTTGTTACAAATATGACTTTACATAATTATATCCATCAGTCATTTAATATTAAGTTTTAATTGGCCTCAAATGAAATAGTCATTCAACAAGGTAATATGAACTTAGAGAGATGTTTTGATGACTTTTATGATTATAATTCTAGAAATAAATATTTTGCTATGGCCGCGAATCATATTAAACAAACAACCTGATACTGACATGTAAATTGCAAAAAACGTAAGAATATTTGAACGACGTGGGGGGTAGTTCTTCGAAATTTGATTCTTCGACTGATCCATATGGCCATAATTTAATTTCACTTTCAGCTCTGTAACACATGCTCATATGAAAATAGACATACCAAAGAACATATATTTGTATGAGGGGATCGTTTTTATAAAGTAGTTTTCAAGATATCGACGTTCGAATATTTAGTGCCCAGATGAATCAGAAACAGAAATAAAAAGTAATAAATACACCGTTAGTTTTGATTGATAATTCTAAACAATAATTATTTATTCTTAACTAAGACTAAAACATATCAAAAGTGTCATATTTAGAACAGTTTTATACTCCTGTCACTTTTGAATTATTTAAAAGGTTATAGCTAAATAAATGATAATAAATAAGACTAGAACTACTGACTTGTACACGGTCAAACATTGGACTTTATAATGCAACAAAAGCAATCCTTTCGTGCTGAAAGGGGAAATCGAATTTATTTCATTAGTCATATAGGGGTTTTGACCATACGAATCAGGCACAGTTGAATCAGATTTTTGCCTACAATCTCGCATAACTCATCATACATACAGACTTCATTATTGTCATTTTTCTACACGATTCCATAACCTAAAAGAATCACACGAAACACAGATTGAAGTTTTAAAACAATAAAATAAATTTTATAAAGTAGGCATTGTAATCATAATGCCACCTGAACCAAACACAGGTGAATCAGATATTTCCCTTCGTAACACCAGGATATAAGCCAACCAGCTGCAGGTCCACCTTCTAGCTCGTCCGTTGCACGACTGGCTTCCCCCCGCGCGGGAAGCCAGACTCTCATTATTATTACCTGACCAAGTACGGTCAAGTGAAGCTTACGCCACATTAATCAGTATTATACGCCGGACACTCCTTATTTACTTATTTATAAAGAAAATAACGTAGTTATAACCAATACACATTTTTTTTTGTAAGAGGACAACTCATTTCCTTTCGATATAATTATAATTTATATTGATGTATCAAAGGGAAAATGCGACATCGACCATTTTGTACCGGAAAATGGCAAACGGACGCGTTATATGAATCAGAAGAACACACTTCAAATATTTTTATTTTGTACCTAGACAGCAAGTATTTAAAAATATCATTTGTCCTAGTAAGGCATAAAGCTAAACTGTACAAAAAAAAAATTACATGCCGTTTTGTTAGTTGGTTACAGAAATATACCCATAGACATCGAAAATTTTGTCCCTGAAGAACTACCCTGGGCTACCCTGTAGCAATATGATAGGTAATGTAAAATATAAAGTCGTGTTAAGTAATTTCGATTTGGACGCCTAAAATCCAAAGCGCGTCGTTAAGAACTCAGACTAAATAAAAAACCAAGACAGAGGGCTGTCAACAGTAAAGTGAAGCCGGTTTCGTAAACAAGTGTGCACTTAGTGAAGTGTAGTTTGATTGTAAATGTGTGCATGTGAGCGTGTATCTATCGCAGCCTACTGGTTTAGTTAGCCGTTTAGTTAACCGCCTAGCCTTTTAACTAAACGGTGGCCGTCCAACTAACGGCCTGAATGATATTATAGTTTAGGTTGGAACTGTAACCAATCACGCGATCCGAGAGCCGAATTGGTCGCAGTAACTAAGCCACGGCACCCCGACCAAATGAGTTAGGATAGGTTAGAACTGTGATCAACCGCTTGCGAGCCGAGAGAGCGAAGCGAGGCGAGCACTACTTCCAAAGGCCAGGCGGTTAACTAAACTAGTTGGCTAAGACATATGCACAGAGCGGAGGTGTAGTTTTGGCATGCTTCACTGTATTGTTCGCAGCGCTATGTCTTGACTTTTTATTTGGTCTGAGGTTAAGAATAGTTTTTTCAACTATTATACAAATTGTTTCTACAGGATGTTACAGAAAGGGTACCTATATCAATACAAACGGGTTGAAGAGTGTATCTGGTTTAGAATCTCTGTACAAAATTTCAGCTCAAAAGCAGTAACTTTGAAAATGCTTCATATTTATTTATTTCGATAGTTTATTAAATTGAAATCATAACAAACGTCTCACCGCACTACGAGGGTCATTATCCATTATCTGTAGTGTGTCTGTGCGCCTATTACAAGCACATCACGCCGCCGCGCGCTAGTGCAGCGCCGTGATGTCGAAATAAAAAAATATTAAGCATTTTCAAAGTTACTGCTTGAAATTTTGTACAGAGATTCTAGACCAGATACACTCTTCAACTTGTTTGTATTGATATACCCTTTCGGTAACACCCTGTATAGGATAGGCAAAATTCAAGAACAATACCAGTAAATTCCTCAGTATAAAACATAAATAAATGTCTTACAAAACGTCTAACAAAATTATCTCCGTCTATATTAAAACTCATCACTTCTTAATATACCCAAAAATAAATTCTTTCTACAAAATAAGCTTCATAATTTTTTCTCCAAACTTGTTTATTCAAACTGGAGTGATATTGTCTGCAGGTGTACTTAACAACCAATATGTTTTGAGTTACTGTGTGTACAATATGGTTGTAGGGCTCTTCAAGGCAAGCGGCCCTATATTGTGTCTGAGACGCTAAACTAGGTGCGTTTGGAAGCTGTCTCGAGATTTGTGTAGGTGTATCTGAGAAGGAGAAAATAATAACAATGTGAAATTATAATATGAAAGAGCTTCAGACTGAGGATTGAGTATTTCAAAGAAAACTTTTTTACGGAAAAAACAACCGAATTAAAAAAAAAACACTACAAAGTGATAAATAACTTTAATTTTGGAAGTCGGTGTCGTTGATACCGCATGTTCGTTTTTTGACACCGACTTCAGAAATTAAAGTTATTTATCACTTTGTAGTTTTTTTTTGAAGTCGGTTGTTTTTTTCGTAAAATAGTTTTTATTTTTCACTTTTTGGTTGTACCTACCCCACTCAAATTCAATTAACACTAGTGCATTGAAGAATTGAAGACACCGACTAGAAGAATTATCAAAATTCGCATAGAAATGCCGGAGATGCAGTACATTTATGTATATAACTTCGTACATAAGAATAATTACCTAATGTGTTATATACTAAAACCTTCCTGAAAGTATGTAGATCACATTAGTGAAAGAATTATCAAAATTGGTTTATAAGTTTTTGAGAAAATCGCGGACATACAAATATACAAACATACATACGGGTCGAATACAGAACCTCCTTTTTTGAAGTCGGTTGAAAAGGGGCTTAAAAGTAGAAAACATATGAATAAACTGAACTGTAGGTAGTTTTATTAGGGTGTGATTGTGGAGCTATGTCGCAAACCATGCTCCACTACAGGGACACAGAGGGCAGGATAGGTCAGGACCTATGGACACAGAGGGCAGGCCCTCTGTGTCCCAAAACATGCAGTCAAAGTGACCTCTGCGCTGCCTCTGACTACGCCGTGGAAGTGGCAAAGTTTTGGGCCAACAAGATATAAAATTTAACCGTGCCAACGACACGACGAAGAAGAAATGTGGCAATTGCGTAACACATTATCAATCGGAATCGGTTTCATTTTGACAGTTCAACAACATTTTAAGGTTCTGTGTCCTGTAATGTTAATTACTTTGCATACTTAGTATTGTATAAAATTAATTATTTTCTAACTGAACAGACAGCTGTGCTGCTGGGGAGTTTGTTCCGCCACTTCTTCTCCCCAGCGAAAGCACTAGGAAGTGGCGAAGGGCGGGCGTTTTGGGGGACTGTGTTTTGTAATTTTGATGTTCGAAAAGTGCTGATTCTCAGCCTAGTTTGAATAAATGACTTTTGATTTTGATTTTTTTTTATTTTGATTCATTGCGTTATTTACGTGTCAAGCAGACAAATTTTTCGAACTTATGAAGCAATGGATTAGCAATTTGCTTCAAAATGATTCAGATTGCGATTGATAGTGTGTTACGCAATTAGGGTGTTGAACTGTAGGAAGGAATCCAGGTGGTTTTATGAATTATTGAAGGGCGGGTGTTATGGTTGCGCTGTCTTACTATAAAGTTGACGTTCGAAGAGTGCTGATCCTCAGCCTACAATCCGGCCGTCCAGAGAATGCGTTTCTGACACCTGTCAGAGCGACAATTCTAGTAGGTAATAAGGGTCAAATTCGCAAAACACGTATTCGGTTGTATGAAACTGACAAGTAGGTATCAGGTGCGCATTCTGTCGACAGCCGGACTGTAGTTTGTATGAATTACTGTCACTGTCACTTCCATACAAAAACTATATTTACTTTCTAAAAAAAAAAAACCGTCCAAGTGCGGGTCGGACTACGCACAATGAAGAGTTCCGTAGTTTGATGAATTTATCCCAAGACGAAACTTAACATTTTAGTTGAAAAAAAAGTTCTCCCATATATTAATATAGGTACGTCACTGTCCATTCTCCAACTGCAAATGTAAGTTTAAAAAAATATATTAACAAAAAAAGATAAAACTGCAAATTAACGTTTTTCGGACTTTTTCCTTTACTTGTGCTATGAGACTTGCCAGATTTTATGATTCTAGGTCAATGAATTCAAAATAGGTCAATGATTCTAGGTTTTGTGAGTATCAAAATATTATGTCGCATAAATAGCCGTTTTTTTGCGTTAACACTTGATGTTTTTCAAGCTTCAAGGGACCGCAGCCTAATTGCGGAACGCCAAATCGTCAAATGATTCTGGTCAGTTGGCTTCAATTGCGAAACTCTAGTTTATTATGAAACCAATTATGAATGTTAAGGCCCTGCGCAGAAACTAGAGTTTCGCAATTCGAAAATCGTAAAATGAAGCCAATTGTGATAGAAATGAAGCCAACTGATCAGAATCATTTGACGATTTGGCGTTCCGCAATTAGGCTGCCGTAGTCCGAAGGTATTTGATATTAATTTCTACCTTGATACCTTAACGCGTTCCTGAGAAAAAGGATCTTGACAGGCAGACGGATGGACGGACAACGAAGTGGTCATAATGGGGTTCCTTTTTTCCTTTTGAGGTACGGAACCCTAAAAACATAAAAGTAAACACAGACATCTCATCCCAATAGACAGCATCCCTCTTTACTTTTCAATGTCGCAAAAAACTCAACATCCCTAAATTCAAGTCAAAAACACGTTTTTAACAAAAAAAGAGAAAATCTTGAAAAGCGACTTGCTTTCAGAAGATTAACCGGAAGTGGCGTACTTTGTGTAGTTGACGCCCCCCGCCGCTAGGTGGCGCCGGAAATGAATGTCTGTTTGTCTTCCTCTATCACCTGTATTTTCTTTTATGTGCGTTTTTTTTTTTAGAAATTTGTGTATTTTCTGTTTGAGAATAGTGTTTTTCCTGGTAGACAAATGAATTTTGGTAGGATAATTTGTTTGGAAGATTGTTTGTGTCATATTTAATCAAGTACATAAATTAATAAGTCAAATGCTAAACATGGGGTCTACCAGTAATAATTACGCTTGGCAGCAAGTGTGCACCTCGCTGGAATGGGTTTATGCGTGAAATGTTTATTATTTATTATACACCGTGTTCTTCACGATATCCATAAACTTTGTCAAACGCTTGTATAGCTTTTACAAATTAAATCTAACACAGGAAGTTGTACTTGAAAAGGCTTCGTCACAAAGATATTGTAATTTCATTTAGTGAAATGAAGCTATGCAGTAAGAAAGGGTCTTAACTCAGTTTTGACAAGTTTCAGCCCGCCAAATCTTATAAATGAAAAAACGTCATCGTTGCCAATTCGGATAAAGAAGCATGCATATCGGGCGATTTACGTCAAGGTATTTAGTTTGTATGAAAATTAACAAAAAATAATAATAAAGAAAAATAAAGAATTCGTTAATGTGTCCATAATGAAAAATGCTTATTTCCATGGTCTGAACTTCTGGTCGAAGTTTATGTATATCGTCCGGAACACGGTGTATTTATCATTACGATAAATACTGGTAGGTATACGAGTAGTGTTTACGATTTTTTACGAAGTTGACTTTACACAGTAACAGTATCGACAGAGTAACGTCACAGCGCTTGGTGCCCAGTTAAGTCGGACGGGTTGTACTTGGGTAATGCTTGTTCCAAGGACGCAAGAGTTGAGTTGATGACATGCTGGTCTTGCCGTCTGATAACAGAAAAACACTGATCCCTAACTATATATCTATACAAATAAATAAAATTGAAGTGGCTATTTGTTAAGTTTAAATTTTGGCGAAATGCATATAAAAGTATAAGTATACTGTACTTATAAAAAAAATCTATTTCAACAAAATGTTTGTCTGTCTGTTTGTTCCGGCTAATCTCCGAAATGGCTGGACCGCTTTTGACGGGACTTTCACTGGCAGATAGCTGATGTTAAAAGGAGTAACTTATATATTTTATAAAAAAAAAACACTGGCACTGCGGGAGTGCCGACAGAAATGAAAACAAAGCACAAACAGTACTTTGCTATCACTCACTGACATATCGGAAATACATTAAGATCGAGTACATCCCGAGGACAGCCGAACACATCCGAAGCGGTGTCGATTACGGTAACAGTGGCGCGAATTCAATGGTTTTATCCCATCTCAAAAAATGCCCAACGCGCCTAAAGAAGTTTTCACTTCAATAATTTTAAGATCTCGCGCAAAAAATTAAAACCCATGAAATCATATTTGTTTTCCGACATGCACGCGAACGAAGTCACGGGCACCGCTAGTATTACTTTCAAAATGCATTGCAGGTACACTCACCTAGGTAGATATTTATCAGCACCTAGTTAAAAAGTATGTTTTAGGTATGTTGAAACTGTGTGTAGGTACTCCCCGTCACTTGTCCCTAAAGGTTCATTAGAAAACCAGCGTCAGAGAGCATCTGTCTGGCATTAATGCTGATATGAACCTTTTTGGCGCAGCCGTGAGGCACACAATAGTGTTGTTTGAAACTTTTTTTTCTATTGTTAGTTTTGTATTTTGTGTTTCACGAACTATGTCCAAATAAACTTTATTCTTTCTTTCTTTAGTTCAGCTGCACTTCCAACAAACATCCTAAATATTCATACGATCCCTTCTTCCACATAGGTAGCCCAAAAAATAAACTATAATAAATTACAAAAGAACTCCAGTTCACTGAAACTTCAGGTCCAAATAAAATAAAAAAGCTAACATTTCACATTTCAAAGCACGGTATAAAAAGCCATTGAAATTGCTCAATGCATCGGAAAGAATACGATAACCACACTGTGATGGGGTCGAAGAAGGGTGTCCACCCTAGCCCCGACATATGGACACGCCGTGTATAATCGCGTTAGCCATGCGACGGAGAAAAATTGCAGGATAATGTCGATTTGAATATTTTGGTTTCGTGGTTCCGTCTGTGGATTTACTTGTTTTATTTATGAGTCTAGGAGAAATTAATGGTAAAATAATTCATGGGTATATCTACGATGGTAGAAATTGGTGCTACGGGCTAAAATGATTTCAGTAGAAGGTAGTTTGCCCAAATTACTCCAGTACTCAACTATTCGTTTGACATGACATCCATATCCATAGTAATAATATTATAAATTCGAAAGTAACTCTTTCTCTCTGTCTGTATGTCACCTTTTCACGCCTAAGCCGCTGAACCGATTTAGATGAAATTTGATATAGAGATAGTTTAAGTCCTGGGAAAGGACATGGGATACTTTTTATCCCGATATTCTCACGAGATAGAGACTTATGCGGGTAAAACCGCGGGGCGCAGCTAGTTTTTAATACAATTCGTCATTTGACTTTTTCTTTGTAAGTAGGTTTTGAAAGTAGAGTTCATAATGTACAGACGCCATCATATCAAGCTACTACAATCTGTCAATTTTTTTTTAATAGATTTTCAATGTTATCGCTAGATCATAAGGTTCAAAGAAGAAGGGTCACGTCTCATAGAAAATTTACCCAGGCCCGACACAAAAGGAACGCATCTCAGTTATTTTGTTATATTAAATATAACAGAAATAAATTAACACTATTCTGAATATCAGTGGCTATCACCCATATATTGCCATTTGATTTTGGTAAGGCAAAATATTTTAAAATATTTTTTTTTAATGAATAGCATTTATATCCATTTAAAATGACGCCAATTTAGATAAAAATACAAAAATAGACAGCTGGAGGCTTTAATTTATTGAGGCATCCACACGAAAGCCCGGTTAAGCAGACGATAACCTCAAAGTTAAACTGCGAGATGTCATTAATAAATATATAAAATAAAATTGGCTTTCTGTGTTGAGATCCGTGCGTTTTTTAACCGACTTCAAAAAAGAAGGTTCTGTATTCGAACCGTATGTATGTATGTATGTTTGTTTGTACGTCCGCGATTTTCTCAAAAACTAATGAATCAATTTTGATAATTCTTTCACTAATGTAATCTACATTCTTTCAGGAAGGTTTTAGTATACTTATAATACATTAGGTAATTATTCTTATGTACGGAGTTATATGCATAAATGTACTGCATCTCCGGCATTTGTATGCAAATTTGGACGATTCTTCTAGTCAGTGTCTTCAATTCTTCAATGCACTAGTGTTAATTGGATTTGTGTGGGGTAGGTACAACTAAAAAGTAAAAAATAAAAACTTTTTTACAAAAAAACACCCAACTTGAAAAAAAAACACTACAAAGTGATACATAACTTTAATTTCGGAAGTCGGTGTCGTTGGTTCCGCATTTTCGTTTTTAGACACCGACTTCCGAAATTAAGAGTAAACTAAACGCGAGCTCGAACTCACTGGTGGTCATGGCCAAAATCACGCTGTCTAACTTGGCATCGTGTCTGACGGAGCTAGTATCAGTGATGAGCAGTTAGACGCTAATCTACACGCACAACATCTAGTTCTCACGCACAGAAACACCGTTCCGAACTGATAGGCGCATAAAAATATTTGAAAAGTGCTTTGGAAAATCGAGTTCTATGAAAAATCCACTACATAAATCAATCACAAATAAAGTTTTTTGAACTCTTCGATAACTGAGCTTTGTCGGTACGGATTTAATTTTTAATATTTTTCAGTTCTTTTATTACTTATTTACACCCAAAGTTACTTTAAAATATCAAGAAAAACGAATCTTTGTTGGCTCATAACTTTTTAACGGCTTGTTATTATACAATTCTGCTTCCGTACAGACACAATTAATAATTAGTTATTAATTGTGTCTGCGTCTGTCTGTGTGACAAGCGTGTATCGTTCTGTCTAAACAGAACGATACAATGTTTAACTTTTGGATGTACAATGTCAAACAGTGGAGTAATACTCTCCCGAAATATGTATGGAAAAAATATCGAATAGTGGCACCTTAAAGTTATTTATCACTTTGTAGTGTTTTTTTTTTTTTGAAGTCGGTTGTTTTTTTCTAAATTGTTGTATCGTCATTGAATTACATACAATTACGAATTTTGTAGGTAAATACATAGGTAATACCTATAGGAAAATTGTATATCGCCTGAACAAAAACACAAGGCAATATTTTGGTGTTAGCCATTGATTTGGAATATAAAAAATATACAATTTTAGCTATATTTAAAATAACAAAAAAACTGAGATATGTCTCTTTCGTGTCGGGTCTGAGTCACAAATGACCGTTCTTCTTTGATTGGGAAAATATGACAGTTTCGGGTAACTTGATGTGCTGGCGTCTGTAAGTTTAATTTTTTTACAACCGACTCCCTCTTGGAGAGAACAGGCCTGTGTCCCAGCAGTGGGAACATTATAGGCTGATTATAATGCAGCGATATTAATTTTGTTGTTTGATTGATTGCTTACAGAATGGAAATTCGGATGTTTTCTCAAATACGCGTGGATATCCCACGCGTATTTGAGAAACAATCCGAATTTCCACATTCACTACACCACCACTACATACTTAAAACAACGGCTGTTACTCGCGAATTCGTTCGCGTGAAATTTAACAAAAAAGTTATTGTTCAGTTTTAATTTTTTTCGTGGGGCCCTATTTTTTTGTAAAATCAAAGCAGCCTAAGTTACTCCTTATTACATCAGCTATCTGCCAGTGAAAGCCCCGTCAAAATCGGTCCAGCTGTTTCAGAGATTGGCCGGAACAAACAGATAGACAGACAAAAATTGTAAAAAATGTTATTTTGTTATATGTACCGTGTATACATCCATATGCATTTAGTAAAAAGCGGTTATTTTAATATTACAAACAGACATTTCAATTGTATTTATTTGTATGCATGTATGTATGTATAGAAGATTTAGGAAAAATGTCTTTCAATACCTCGCTCAATCTTCATTAACTGGTTTATAAGTCGGTTCTGTTGGTCCCCCTGGGAAACCGCCGTGAAAATACATTACCTGAGAAGGTATGGTTTTAAAAAATGTTAAGTAATTTCAAACTTTGTTGTGAATGTGGGTTGTTTGTTTTGCGGTGGTAAGGTTATTAAATATACGAGTTTATGCAACGGTTTGAAACTTTGAAATGTTTTACGGGTTTTCGGAGATGTTCGCTGTTCCAGGTTTTGTATGACGTTAACTACCTTTTATCATCAGGTTGCTTTTTTAATGATTTTGAGGCATTTCAGTATAAAGTCTTCTTGTACAGACGCCAGCACATCAAGCTACTACAATCTGTCAAATTTATTTAATAGATTATCAACTTTATCGCTAAAGCATAACGTTAAAAGTTGATTGGGAAAATGTGACAGTTTTGGGTAGCTTGATGTGCTGGCGTGTGTGCCTAAATATTTCTAAAATCTCTTTTTATGACTTGTGTTAAAGGTATATCAATATCTGTCTAGCCTTTTACCAACTATTTTGGGGTTAGGTTCCAGTCTAACCGGATGCTTCTGAATACCAGTATTTTACATGGAGCGACTGCCTTTCTGACCTCCGATACCCCTTGGTAAAACTAGATGTCAGACTTTTGGGCTTCTGACTACCCATAACGGCTGTCAAAGATCTACAACTATGACATTTTAGTTATTGACTTCTGGATACTCCTTGACATTGAAAAATTAAAAAATAAAATGGTTAAAATGATTTTCCAATTTAATAATTTTGTAATATTTATTGTTATTTAGCATGGTATTTTGATAATAGCTGTTGTAATGTATGTGTAAATTTTGCATGCCCAAGTGACGGCAGAGCATGGAGAACATTACCAAAACATGTATAACATCTATAGGTACCCCTACCCATGTTGGCAAAAAATAAATGATTTGATTAGATTTAATACAAATGGCAGCCTACCAATAATAAAACTACAGCACCAGCTAGCGCAATACGGAACCCTTTTAGCACGTCACGCCTCATCACGGTTCACGTCATCGGCATTCAATTAGCCACGGGCGATACTGCGGAACCCTAAACAGGGGTGCTACGTCAGTGGCTCGTCATTGACATGTTTGTGTATTATTGAATATCTGGATTTGCATTGGGTGTTTATGCGGTAGACAGGTTTCCGACCGCTGAGGTACGATTTTCGGTGAAAATGAAGTTATAAGGAAAATGCTGCTAGACAAAAGTGTACTTTTAAAATGATGTCAGATCTCATTGCATTGTTAATAAAAACTTCAACATTTATTAACATAGAATAAATGTTAGAATAAAATGTGAAACCCTTTTTTTTCTTTTTGGATGGGAAATCATCAAATTACCCCTCTCGCTCTGGGTGGAGCAAAAGGGAGTGTCAGACTCAGACTCTTACTGACTAAACCGATCCGTGTTCCTTCCTTAGCCCTTTGTGTTCCGGGGTAGCGGTAACCCTTTCGGACAATCCCGCTACGTGAAACCCTGTTAGGGTACCGACCTTTCAGTGACGTTACAATTAAGTATGCAACATAATCAGCCTATAATGTTCCCACTGCTGGGACACAGGCCTCCTCTCGGTGAGAGGGAGTGGACCGTAATCCACCACGCGGGCCCAGTGCGGGTTGGCAGATGTCACATGTCTTCGAATTTTTGGTTCTAGGACATGCCGGTTTCCTCACGATGTTTTCCTTCACCGTTTTAAGAACAGTGGTGATGAAATAATTTTAGTTACACAAAGTAAAGCGCCTGTCTGGGTTCGAACCCACGACCTACAACTCATAAGTCGCGGCCGTTACCACTTGGCCACCACTGACAGTTATATGCAAAAATCAGTTTTGAAATTACATTGCTTAAAATCAAGTTGAATAGACGAAAGCAACTATATTAAAAGCAAAACCAATAAATCACTAGTTTCTGCATGTCTTCAAAGGCCGAAATTCCATTGCACACATTTGAGTAATATTTTTACGACTTTACGAGTAAAAATAAAATAAAAGCTTGTATAATCACATTAATCACCTATCAACCAATCACCAACCAGACATTCAGAAAGCTAGAGTTCTGGCAACACTGTTTGTCTAAACCATACATTTTCTCCGCCCGCCTCTAAAATCCAAACTACAGCATTTCACTTAAATACAGAATGAAATTAAATTCATGGGCATCCTTTTAAGGGGTCATTGTAATCATCATTATGAACAACTTTTACTATGGGACCAAACCTGAAATCGCGAAAAAAAATCTGCTCTTCCGTACATTTTGACGAGTTATGTGAACATAAATGCAAGGAACAGCAGATTTTTTTTCGCGATTTTAGGTTTAGTCCCATAGTAAAAGTTGTTCATAAAGATGAGTACAATGACAGGCCTGATGGTCTAGTGGTTAGTGACCCTGACTGCTATGCCGGAGGTCGTGGGTTCGATTCCCACCCAGGACAAATGTTTGTGTGATGAGCACGATCATTTGTTCTGTGTCTGGGTGTAATTTATCTATAATATGTATGTATTTAGAAATATATAAGTATATTTATCAGTTGTCTAGTACCCATAACACAAGCTCTTTTGATCTGTCAAAGGCATTTGATTTGGTTACACATGAAATATTATTACAAAAGCTAGAGACTATCGGTATTAGAGGACTGCCACTTCAGTGGATATCGTCGTATTTAACTAACAGACAACAGAGAGTCACGGTTACTAAACTTAATGAAAGTTGGGACATGACAGAATATTCGTCAGATTATATAAGTACAAATCGCGGCGTTCCCCAGGGCAGCATATTGGGCCCTATCTTATTTCTACTCTACATAAACGACATTGTTAATGTAACCAATCATAAATGCTTTCTTTTTGCCGATGACATTTCTATAATTGTGACTAGCGATAAAAAATATAAATCAATTACGGATCATGAAGCGGACATAAATAAAACAATAGACAATCTAATTAATTGGCTAAATAATAATAATTTATCTCTTAATCTTAATAAATCAATCTATATACAATTTAATCAATCTTATAATAATACATTTAATTTTAAAATGGACATTCCGAAAATTACACAAGCGGCACAAACTAAGTTTTTAGGAGTAGTAATTGACGAACATTTAGACTGGAAAGCGCAGGTTGAGACTGTATGTAACAAAATAAATAAATTTGTCTATGCTTTGAGACAAATTAAAAAAGTCACTAATATAAAAACGGCTGTGATGTCATATCGCGCATATGTGGAATCCTCACTACGGTATGGACTAATGATGTGGGGCAATAGTACTGACCACAATAGAGCATTTGTCGCCCAAAAGAAATGTTTACGAGCTATATACGAGATTCCATCTGACGAATCATGTCAACCAATATTTAAGGAGCTTGGTTTGCTACCCTTACCTTCATTATATGTGTATGAAGCATGCATGTTCGTTCACAAACATAAAGAGCTATTTAAAACAGCAGAGGAAGTAAGCTCTCGAAGTCGGCGTGACCAATACAGACTTGTCCTGGATGTGCTGCCTCGATCAGCGAAATATAATAAAAACACTCTGGCTATGTGTGTACGTCTGTATAATAAATTACCAAAAATGTTTAAAACATTAAATTGTAAATTATTTAAAATCCAATTATATAAATGGCTCAATAATAATAATTTCTATAGCACTAATGATTTCTTTAAGATGAATTCAATGTTATAATGTATCTTTATTTCAATGTCATAATGTATCTTTAGTAAGTAAGTTTGCATGCTTTAGTATTAAGCAAAACATGCCTGATCTAATGTTTGTTTATCATCACCTTGTATACCATGTTTTATGCAAATAAAAATATATCTTATCTTATCTTATCTTATCTCTGCTTAGCTTGGGACTAGATGGCGTTGTGTGATAGTTGTGGAATATAATGACCTCTTAAAAGGATGCCCATGAATTTAATTTCACCTTGTATTATGACTATCCCGTACCAATAACTTTCAATCATCTCTTCACTCAAAAATAAATAAGAATATTCTGCCCTTACAGAAATTACAGAAACAAGTAATCCGACATACCTAATACATACATAATGAAAGCAGGTAATTCCACTCGATCCTCGTGCCCAAAATCATCCAATCACGGGTACCTATCAATTAAATTAAGTCCTAAACAAGCAGAGAATCAGGCAAATCGTTAGGTTGGCTTAGATGTAGGGATGGGCAATGTGGGACTTTCCGGGGTATTACAATTGTACTCTGATTTTGAATTATACTTTGTATTGTTTTTTGATTTGTTTGAGGTATGGGGAACAGGGTGCAAAGTTCACATCTCCATATCATAATTATATATATTCATATCTTCCATAGAAAAGGGAGGATCCAACAATTATATTATTTCAATAAGTACATATAAATTATATTTTTAAATATTAGAATATAAAATCATTTAAAAATATAAAAACTAGTAGCCTCCTGGTGTCCTGGTACAGGTACTCGTAAGTGATTTGATCCATTGACTCTAATGAGTTTATGTTGGCACCAACTTAAATGTATTAAATGTATGTGTACTATAGAATAAATAAATAAAATAAATAAATAAATTTGTTGGATCAAAAAGCTTTTGGAACAGACCATACACGCTATTGTATGCTATTTTTCATAACAGACTAAAACCGGGACACAAGTCAATCCCGCGAATAACATCACTAGCGTTGTTAGTACTTGTCCGCTACAGTTTGCCAATCCTGTACAATTGGGGTTATCTTTGCGGCGACTTAATTGGTGTGCCGTGTTTGTCCCAAAGATTTGCGTATGGTTAAAATATAGTTGTTTTGGCCTATTTTATATTGTGTTAATGTTGACACTTTTAAGTGGAAACTCTAGCGTGTTTTATTAGATTTTCAATCTATTTTGTGAAACGGGAGGATGGCATTTTTAGTTCGTAATTGTTTATAGATTTTTTAGTGTTTGCGGAAAGATGGTCTGCATTTCTACCCGCAAAGTGATACTGTAAAGGAAAATTCAGTAAGTTTGACCGCTTCGTTTGACTAGTGGTCGCAAGTGTCAACAAAACAGTGCTGTACGTGGTAATGAATAATGATGTTTATTTATGTAAGTAGATCGTGGGGTTCAGGGTTCGATTCCCGGGTTGGGTAAAGTTTTATTGGGTTTTTCCGTTAGAAGTTCTCAAAAGCCCGTAGACTGCATTTATGCCCGGTTAAATATATGTATGTGTACTAGTAGAAGAACACTTTTTTTTTTTGTGAAATCCTTTTTAAAAACAAGCTTTTAATTAACTAAAAAGTACTAAGTAAAACTTACGTTAACATAGAAATTTTATATTTTTTTAAACGATTAAGGCTTATCTTAATGTGTAAGCAGGATCTTTACGCCTTAAGTTTTGAAATTAAGAAAATATAAAATTTAAAGTTAAATAAAAGCTTGTAATTTTTTTTTTTCTGGATGACAGCGATGCGGACGAATACTTCGACACCTAAATATCCTTTTGTATTTGTATTTATTTATATAGATACATAGTTAGTCTTTTAATTTAGTACAGTATTGTAAATAGTTAAGAGATTATGAAAATATGTATATGTTTATAATGAAATAAAGGAAATAGGTTTGAAAAAAATAATTGCAGTAGAAAGTTTCTTTAGAATTTCCCTACCCTGTATTTATACATGGTGAAGTTTTAATCACCGTTATCCTCTTAAGGGGTCATTGCACTCATCATTATGAACAACTTTTGGACCAAACCTGAAACGTGAAAAATAAATCTGCTGTTCCCTACATTTATGTTTGCATAACTCGTCAAAATGTAGGAAATTACCTGATTTTTGTTTCGCGATTTCTTGTGTGGTCCCATAGCAAAAGTTGTTCATAATGATGAGTAAAGAGGATAACGGTGATTATGATTCCACTCTGTATACATTATACAGAATTATTAAAACTCGCAAAATGTGGGTGTATTATAAACCTCTGTTTAACCCCTCGCTGAATACAAGCGTGATGCTATGTTACTGTCCCCAACGTGAAAAGCGACATAGTCCTAACTACTATTTAGCACAAACTCCCAGATTCCAATCAGTCCAGATCTCAATCTAGCTTCACAAAGCTATCGCTCTGCCTACCATGTTACAGTGCAGGTGTGAAGGTGACGCAAAGCTTTGTGTCGGCGCCCAATAGCCCTGAGTACACTAGATAGAGCGCCCGAAATATACTGGGCACTGTTTAAATAAGCTAGTAACTGGTACAAGTAGTGACGGAATACAGGATAGTAGGAACATTTTTGGAAGATTGTCAGCGATGATGCTTCATCTTCGTCATGTAACGTCAACGTTTGTCTCTCTCAGATAATTTATATTCCATCGCTGCTAATCAGTTATCTACTTTACTGAATTTAATTCTAAGTTGATTTTTGAGTGACCATTCGTAACAAAAAGTTCCTAATCATTTTTTGGTTGCAATTGAATTTGAATTTTGTTGGGTATGACATTCAGTTTTTTGTTACATAACTTGAAAATTATCTCAAATTCTTAATTCAAATATAGACACTACTTTCACTAATTGCACAGGTTTTCACTTACAACTTACCTAAATAAAATGCGTCGTCTCCCTGTCTGTCTATCCGTAAGGACTCTTATACCACGAAAACTTCGAATCTAATTTATGAGGAAGTAAATTCAAATTGTGATATGACGATTGCAATATTTCGAGTGAAACAGCGGATACAGCCCGTAATGCAATTATAGAACAATTTTAATTGGAATCACACATTTCATTTATATGTATTCTTTACAAGTACTAATCATTATCAGCCTATAATGTTCCCACTGCTGGGACTTCCTCTCGGTAAGAGGGACATAATCTACCACGTGGGCCCAGTGCGGGTTGTTAGATTTCACATGTCTTCGAATTTTTGTTTCTAGGACATGCCGCCGCGGTTTCCTCACGATGATTTCCTTCACCGTTTTGAGATCAGTGGTGATGAAAATAATTTACACAAAGTATAGTGCCTGTCTGAGTTCGAACCAACGACCTACAACTCGTACCTATGTCGCGGCAGTTACCACTGAGCCACCATTGTTCTCACTTTTAGAGAACTAATGATCAAACACAGCACGGTTCATCAAAGTGATTAATTATTTGAAACAGTTATAAAGGTAGGTAAACTCTCAACCCTCTGTGCTCAATATAACATTTGTTACATAGAATGAGCACTTACATAATAATTATTATTTAGCTAGGTATTAGATTCATCGATTTCCCTGGGAGGTGGGGAGTTATCAGGCAGACTGTCATGATGTTTAAGATAATAATGATGATTGATGATAAATTATGGCTATCTATACAGGGTGTTACGGAAAAGGTATATCAATACAAACGGGTTGAAGAGTGTATCTGGTCTAGAATTTCTGTACAAAATTTCAGCTCAAAAGCAGTAACTTTGAAAATGCTTAATATTTTTTTAATTTCGATAGTTTAAATTGAAATCATAACAAACGTGTCACCGCACTACGAGGGTCATTATCCATTATCTGTAGTGTGTCTGTGGGCCTAGTACACGCACATCACGCCGCCGCGCGCCAGTGCAGCGCCGTGATATCGAAATAAAAAAATATTAAGCATTTTCAAAGTTAATGCTTTTGAGCTGAAATTTTGTACAGAGATTCTAGACCAGATACACCCTTCAACCCGTTTGTATTGATATACCCTTTCCGTAACACCCTGTATATGTATATAAAACTAGCATCTGCCCGCGACTTCGTCCGCGTGAAATTTCACCTTCCTCCCATTCACCCTCTTAGGGGAAAGCACCAGCCAGCCAACTAGCTATATTGAACTACACGCGTTTGATTGGCCGATTTTTAAGGGGCTTACAGGACCTAAACGCAAAAAACGCATGTTTTAGAAACAATAAAAGTAACTGATCGACTACAGTAAACAAAATCAGAAAAATATATGATATTCTTCAGGATATATGCTAAGTAGATAGTGTGTTGAAAACATAATACAACTAATTTGAGTCGATAAAAAAAAATCATGAATATACCTCTAAAAACTTTGTTTTTACTATAAAAACCATACTAATATACATAAAATCATTATGATTTTTTGTCAGGTTATTCTACAAGCAGCATACTAAAGTACTAATGTTTTAATTTTTTAGTCCAAACAATAGGTTTTTTGTAAATAGATAATTTCTTCATATTTTGCAATAAATTACCAGCGTTGTGTCATAGCGCGTCTCTTTCTTTTCTATGCAGTCCTACAAAGACCGCGCTTTAGGTCATGTAGTCCGCTTAATCGTCAAATGCGTGCACTTCAATATAGCTCCATACTTTTTTTTATGGATGGGAAATCATCAAATGACCCCTCCCGCTCTGGGTGGAGCGGAAGGGAGTGTCAGACTCTTACTGACTAAAACCCATCCGTGTTCTTTCCTTAGCCCTTTGTGTTCCGGGGTAGCGGTAACCCTTTCGGACAATCCCGCACCCCCGGCAGGCTTCGGCCCTGACAGGCCCCTTCCTTTTTGCTGACATCTCTTTGAGATGTGTGATCGTTCAGGGAATAGCTCCATACCACAGAATACTTAAAGTACTACGTACAGAAAGGCCACTCCCTTCCCCGCACTAACATCAGTTACCGCACCTCACCCCGCACTTCGGCGTATTCGTCGCAGTTCTTTAACAAGAGCGCTCGCAAACACAAGTACCTCAGGCACACATTCATACGTATACAAACGTCATTTTTTAATGTAGTAGTAGTAGGTAATTATTTTGCGAGCGTTGTATGGAGTGTCCGGGGTGTGTCCATACTACCAAACATAACAAAAAGCCGCTATTGCGCGGTGGCTCTTAACCAAACCAGAATCCAAAGTTTCCTTATTACACCTGTCTTGCCAACATTTTTGCAACATGTCCCGACCTGCTAACGTTACGTCACGGGAACGTGACACGAATAAAGACGATGCTCGTTAACACTTGTTTGAACGTCATTAACGCCTGATCCTGAAGAAAATTCGCAATAAACTGATAGTTCCTGCGAAGTTATGATGAGTTGGAGACTGGGATCATGGAAAGTGTGGATAAAGGACTTCAGGGAAGGTAAAGTAGACAATCTGGAACTTCTCTAAATGAGGTAAAGATACTTTATGTTTTATACGAGCACGTTTTAAGAGTCCGTGAGTGTATAATGTTAGTAAAAAATATATCACAGTAATATTATAAAGGCGACAGTTTGTGAGTGTGTGTGTTTGTTTGCATGTTTTTTACTTCTTCACGCTCAAAGGGCTAGACCAATTTTGATAAAATTTTGTATGGCGGTAGCTGACACCCTGAATTAACACATAGGCTACTTTTCGTCCAGATATGCCCACGGGATCGAGACTTATGCGGGTGAAACCGCGGGGCGCTGCTAGTTAGTCTATAAGCCCCGCTGGTCTCGTGATCGCAAGCGCGACTACTGAGCTTGGGGTCCTGGGTTCGATTTCCAAGTCGGGTAAACTCTGAATGGGTCCTGTGACCTTTACCAGGTGCTGTTTAATTAAGCAGAACATGTATGAAAAATCTATACTAATTACTAATATTACTATTAATATTATAAATACGAAAGTGTGTCTGTCTGTTCTGTTACCTCTTCACGCTTAAACCGCTGAACCGATTTAGATGATATTTGGTATTGAGATAGATTGAGTCCCGGGAAAGGACATAGGATAGTTTCATCCCAGAAATCATCCTTTAAAAGGGTGAAAAGGGGGGTGGAAGTTTGATGGGGAATCAATAACCGCTGAACCGATTTAGATGAAATTTAGCACCTGGGTAGACCATGAACTGGATTAGGACATAGGATATTTTTTATCCCGATATTCCCGCTGAATCGAGACTTATGCGGGTCAAACCGCGGAGATTATTTAAATACAAAGCATCGAACAACTTTGTGTAAAAAATTATGTGTAAAATTAGCAGTGTTAATAAATTTCTTTCTGGCTGTACTTACTAGCCTTCTCCTTCAGAGGTTAAGCTTGAAATTATGTTACAACTAGCAGCGCCCCCCGGTTTCACCCGCGTAAATGTCGATCCCGTGAGAATTTTGGGATAAAAAGTAGCCTATATGTTAATCCAGGGTGTCAACCACCTCCATGCAATTTTTGAAGTGAAAACTTCTTTAGCGGCGTTGAACACTTTTTGTAATGGGTAAAAAATGTTAAACTCGCGTCAGGGCATCGCGTCAGGACACGTGACCGTCAGGAGAGATTTCCCCCCCCCCCATCTCTTTCTACGGCGGCGCCAACCAATGTGAACCAAGTGAGACACGACAAAGATGGCCGAAGAAAATGACATTTGACGTACAAATGTTTGAAAAGTCAGTTTCGTAAACAATAGTACTTCGAGGAGCCGCAGTTGTATTTAATTTATTTTGAACTTCTGTTTAACCAATTTAGTTTATATATACCTACCTACAATACAAAATAGAAGCGACGAAAAATATAACGAAGCACATTATAGCAACAAGAAATACTGTGGGACATTGCTGCTTTTGTGTGAAAACAATGCTTCCGTGTCGACCACGGAAGTTTACACCCTGCAGGGAGATGCTGCAGTAGGGTGTGGCTGTGAAGCTATGTTGCAAAACATGCTCCACGTCCTATCCTGCCTTATTTGTCCTACCCAAAACATGCAGTCAAAGCGACCTCTGCGCTGCCACCGACGACAACGTGGAAGTGGAAATATTTTGAGCCAACAAGATCTAAAGTAAAAGAGAAGAAATTTAGGGAGTAGTTCATTAATAAAAAGCTTGTATACAAATATCAGTTTATTTTTATAATACTTGTACGCACCGGGACTTACAGCTTAGTACGGCTGTTATTCCAAATGCATACAGTGTGGCTAAGTTTGTAACAATTGAGCCTGGTACCTATGGTTACCTCACCCTACTGATTATAAACCTACAGCAACTACTTAACACCGTAGTTATCCTAACACCCTAACCTATCATACAAGCCTACGGGAGACCTACGGGAACAGACAGAATTTGGGTAGGAATGGGGTTTGTGTACGTCGTGCAATGTGTACACAGGAAATAGTTTTGTCATTGCCGGTTCCACAGACTCATAGAACTGGTGATGGCTAAAGGTGTCTTGGCCATAGTGAGAGGAATTATGGAAGATGAATCAAACTCTACTCCAGCTTGATGACTAATTTATTCATTTACTAATTACTAATTTATGTGGAACGAATGTATGTCGCTCTTGATGCTGACGCTGGCGTATGTAACTCTTGCCTGTTCACGGCTGAACAATACTCTAAACTCTAATTTGGCTTCTAAAACTTGTGCAAGCAGAACAACATTTTTAAAATGTTTGCTTTTCATTTGCCATCTGTGCCATCTCTTCTGTAGGCCGTTTCATTTTCTGCTATTCGTAGTGAAGCACCATCCTTACTAGTCCTATTGACCTGAAATACAAAACTAATGTTATAAATTCTTTCTCTTCATTATCTTATTTACTTATACTGATTTAATTAATCAGTAACGGCATCAAAATAACAGTCATTATTATTCTTATGGCGGGTTTTTTTTTTGTTGCAATGAGTTTTGTACAGGCAAACGAAGTTCTTCGTAAAATTGTAAATTGGATAGGCACCTAATTCGTAAATCATGCCAGGCTGCCCCTGTTTAGCGTTAGTGCTTGTGTCAGTGTTTTTATTTTCTATTATGGAGACCTCTCCCTGACCAATTCTTCCAAAAAATCTAAGGATTAGAAGCAAAAGCAAGCATAAGTATAAGAAATTGAGAATGTTTACAAAACATAACTTACTTTGAACACATTTTAGCTGTAACAGTAGGTACACACCTTATCCTCCTCCAACCAATATTCAATTCTTTGCCCTTTATTGCAACTAGTCTCCGGTCTTAATTTAATTTATTTTAAATACAAAAAAAAATATTCAAAAGTTTTTTAGTTTGACACATACAATATCAAATTCATTAATTGACATATTCATATTGTTTCCATGACGACCATGACGTTGTCGCGTCAAAACTGTTGAAACTGTAGACAATAAATTAGTTTTTCATACGTAATAATGTCTATGGACACAAATATTCGGTTCGTAGACAGATATTCTCGTATGCCGATTTAATGTGTTGGCCAATTTGTTGGATGACTTCATTATAATGGCAACATTTAGAAGTTGTAGGACATTCTAGTTATAGAACGTTTATGAAGCGTTTATGAATACAAAATTTTATCGAACGTTTTAAAGGCCTATTGATCATTTTAACTAATGAATGGTTTAAACCTTCAATAGGCTTTTTTTTTATGAATAAGACCGAAAGTGTTTAAAATATGGAAATTGAACAAAGTGCATCTATTAAGTAATGAAAAAAGTGACGCAGAAATATTGAAAAAAAAATTAGTAATATTAATTAAATTAATAATTGATTTATTTCAACGTTAATATTCAAGTTTTCACTTCTGCCGGCACTCCCGGAGTGCAACCCGTCTTTTTTTTATCAAAATTGGTCCCGCTGTTTGAGCGTGAAGAAGTAACAAACATATAAACACACACACTCACAAACTTTTGCCTTCATAATATTAGTGTGATTTTAGACAACGTACAATTTATGTCTACATCCCACTCATGATTATCTGTTAAATCTTTGATATAACCAAGCTCTTTATTTCTCCAGTCCTCACATAAGGACGTTAACAGACTGAGAAGGGTCCAGACATTAGACATGTGTTACGTACAATATTATGTTGTACTGTAACAAGGTTATCTGTAGTACGGAGGCTTCGTGGGGTATAACGGGAGTGCGTGATGTTTTGGTGTTTCATGAGTTCATATTTAGAGTTAAAACTAGCTGAACCCTGCGGTTTCACCCGCGTAAATGTCGATCCCGTGGGAATATCGGGATAAAAAGTAGCCTATGCGTTAATCCAGGGTGGCAGCTACCTCCATACAAAATTTTATCAAAATTGGTCCAGCCGTTTGAGCGTGAAGAAGTAACAAACATATAAACACACACACACACCCCCACACACACTCACAAACTTTCGCCTTTATAATATTAGTGTGATTAGTGTGACGTCAAGAGGAGAAGAACAACGTAAAGGCAGCAAAAGAAATTTTTAAGAATCGTACCAGGTGGTGTTCAACCATTGACATATAAAAAACGTTCAACCAATAAAAAAAAACAGAATATTTTATTCACATAAACCTAAAGTCTATTCAAACTTATGTTTCAAATTGATGTTATTGCAAGTCAAACGAATACTAACTTTATTTTAATGGGAATTAGGTTGAAACCGAATTTTGACTTAGTAGTGAGTCGTCACGGGTTACTTAAGTGTCTACAGGTATTTCGACAACCGCAACAGTAACTATTCATATTACGAGAGGCTTCGCATAACATTTTGAATCAAGCCTCTTACCACCCATATATGTACCACAACTTACTATTCATAACACTGTAACAAACGAAGCCTTTGATATTCTGTTACGAGTGAAGGCATGCCGATAACCAATCAATTGCAATACCATAATCTGATTAATACAAATTGATTAACAAACATGTTCACAACTAATATTCAGCACTAATAACTTTCTTTGTCCAACATCAAAGTAGAACTGAGCTTAAAGCAATAATTAACAATGACAACTGTATGCCAATCTCGCCTTTATACCCCACGCACAAAGACGACAATTCCATAAGCACAGGCAATTGTATAATCATTCCATAATGCTTATACCAAATCACGCATGTTACTTTGACAAAATAGTTGGAGTGGTAAACTACAGGAAATTGATCCTTATTGAACCGTGTTAAGGTTCGAAGCGACGCCAAATTTGATTTGATGGTCGTATGGTAGTCATTTAATGATGTCGTGAACAGCGTGCTTTGATCTCTTTTATGGTGTGTGGTGTAAGGGAAAAGAGGCTTTAGAAACTTTGGCTGAAAATTTCCTTATCACTGAAAAAAAAAGTAGTTGCCACAATCAAGATTTTGTTTAGATTGACTAAGTAACTTGTTTGCATCTGAGCCTATCAAGCACAATGATCACAGCTACAGTTCGACACAACTTAGATGTAGCATCGGCAAAATTCGTAAAACCGATCACATCCGAACTAAGTGCGCCTTCAAAATCACCAATCTTTATTACTACTTTAGGAAAAATTGATCAATTTTTCCTAAAGTAGTAATAAAGGTTTACGAATTCGAATGACGAATTACGAACGTTTTACGAATTTTACCGATGCTACATCTAAGTTGTGTCGAACTGTACTACTTTTATTTGATCAGTGTACCAGTGTTTGTATGATGTATTTGATAAACACAACCAAGGAACTAATTCAGCGCAAACATTTAGCGCAAAATTTGATCAAGTTGTATGATTAATACAATTAATTACAATGATAGATGCTATCAAGTCAAATCAACATAATTCAATGATCTTTATTGAAGTAATCAAAATGCTTGATTGACACAACTAACTTACTTTGTTGTTTTAACTCTTCTACAATGATGTCATGTTAAGGGTAATCAAGAAACTTGTTTGAGCGTTCAATCATTTGAACTCATTGCAGCAATACCTACTGTATTGCTGCAATCATGTCGTGATGATCAACTTAACTAAGATTTTGATTAATCTAAACAAGATATCGTCAATCAAGCTAAAAAGTCACATGATTGGGGTGCATTTTTTTCAGTGTATAAATAGACACTTTCGTCAGTTTATTTTCCATGGTTTTTGTTAACTTGGTAACAATATACCTGCTCAATCGCGCATATAAACAAATGTAAACGCCTCCGTTAGAATTCACCACCAATCCAGGTTTCTAAGAGCAGTGGTGGCCTAGTGGAAAAGGCCGCGACGTACGAGTTGTAAGTCGTCGGTTCGCACCCAGACAGGCGATGTACTTTATGTAATACTTTCATCACCACTGCTCTCAAAACGGTGAAGGAAAACATCGTGAGGAAACCGGCAGGTCTTAGAACCAAAAACTCGAAGAGATGTGACATCTACCAATCTGTACTGGGCCCTCGTGGTAGATTACAGCCCACTCCTTCTCGAAAAGAGGAGGCCTGGGTCCCAGCTGTTGGTACATAATACGCTGATTATCTTATTATACAAGATCAAATGTCCACAAAATAATGAATAAGTATTCTCAATTTCGTCTCTGAAAAGATCCTCCCTTAACTTCTACAGAGAGCAGTGGTGGCCCAGTGGTAAAGGCCGCGACTTACGAGTTGTAGGTCGTAGGTTCGAACCCAGACAGGTGCTTTACTTTGTGTAAATTATTTCGTCACCACTGCTCTCAAAAACGGTGAAGGAAAACATCGTGAGGAAACCGGCATGTCCTAGAACCAAAAATTCGAAGACATGTGACATCTACCAACCCGCACTGGGCCCGCGTGGGGGATTATGGCCCACTCCCTCTCACAGAGAGGAGGCCTGTGTCCCAGCAGTGGAAACATTATAGGCTGATTATGTTATGTAACTTCTACTGCCTTGTACCACACATCCTTCCCATGGCGAAACTTATCCGCTACCAATAGTTGCGGCCTATCAAAGGGGCGCAACTTCGGCGAACTTCGGCAACTTTCGTAAACTCCCGACTCGGTAACGAGATTTTTTTCAGATTAGTTCAGTTTCGTTTAATAATGAATAGGTCTAATCAGAAGTCGAACTTTTTTAATTTGCAGAAAGTTTCTCATAGTATTTTCAGGGTTTTAATAAAAATGATCTTATTACGTCAAAGATGTCTTTTCATGAGACATGGTTTAGATATTGGTTTTTTGAACAGTTTTAATGAAGCTAAAATACTTACCTAACTTAATTTCAGCGGACTGGCGATCTTTTATATCTAGGCATCTTATGCTTACGCGAGTAAGTATCTTCTTCTGGTCGCATAATTCATTACTGAAGGTCGTGTCCCTGAAATGTCTTCGTGGCTTTATGAAAGCTGCGCCCCTCGGTTTCACCAGCGTAAATGTCGATCCCGTGGGAATATCAGGATAAAAAGTAGCCTATATGTTAATCCAGGGTGTCAGCTACCACAACACAAAATTTTATCAAAATTGGTCCAGCCGTTTATGCGTGAAGAAGTAACAAACATATAAACACACACACACACAAACTCACAAACTCAAAAACTCAAAAATTTTCGCCTTTATAATATTAGTGTGATGTGATGTTCTTCCAACTTCCTACTTTAGTTCTCGGCTTCTCAGGGCAGTCGTAACAGAGTGACCAGTGACCGCAGGTATGACCAAGTAACCCCCCTTACTTGGTCAGACCAGCGGTTAGGCGAACGGCCACGAGGTCTCTTCCCTTCTGCGTTTTCGCCTCTACGAGGATAAAGCCGGCAAAAATATAAAAACTACTAACAACGAATGACCATTTCGGAGATTGCATAGATCAAAATCTACAGACATTGTCTAAACAGATTTGAATAACAACGCACTTTGTTTATAAACCAGACCCCAGTCCAATCTGTCGCATTACTTCAGAAAATTGCTTAAAAACCAAGCACAGGAATGCTCTGGGGTTACTTACCCCTGCTGGGCTACTTGTCTGCAAAAGATGGAATCCTCAAGTGTCGCCTGAGACCCGATGCAATCTATATGCAAATATGCGTTCCATCCAATTAGAAATGACTTATTTTGTACGCAGTGGGAGAAGAAAACGCGGCGTTTTTATCTCTATTTCGAGTAATGGAGCGTTTGTTTCTTTAGTCAAAACACGAAGATTTATATGACTACATTTTAAAGGAACCCATTGCTGGGTTACCTATTGACTGCATTTATCAAATGTGTGTTCAGTTTTTGGAAAGTTAATTTTGTGACTGTTAAAGTTAACGCTTTTTAGAACAAGTTTTAAAAGTTGATTCTATCAAAATTATTACCTATAGGTAAAGGAAAATAAACACACTAAATTCCTAGCAAGATTTAGTTTGTTAGGTCACTAAAAAGACTATTGTTATTAGAATTTCGCTTATGTAATCTTTTATCCGAAACATAATACCTACTACTATTGAACAGCAATTTGCTCATCTATATATATAAAATTCAAAGTCCTGACTGACTGATATATCAACGCACAGCCTAAACCGCTGGTCCTAGAGACATGAAATTTGGAGGGTGTGTTCTTTGTGAAGAATAGGTATCCACTAAGAAAGGTTTTTCGAAATTTCACCCCTAAGAGGGTGAGATTTCACGCGGACGAAGTCGCGGGCTGAAGCTAGTAATATATAATTAACCAAATACCAGAAAACGTCACAATTTCGCAAATGTTCAATATAATATCCGAACATATTATCCGAACCGCAGCTGTTACAAATCCGAGTGCGTATCCCAACTTTACGAGTCCCACTCGTAACGAATAGATTATTGCATTGTCGCGTCATTTGCATCCGGTAACACCTATTTGCTTACGGGGTTTCTTAATAAAGGGATATGGGGGTCGAGAACCGGGTATGTTAATGGAATCTGGTCAAAGTGTTGATGCTTTTAATGTCTTGATAGGAGGAACACTGCTGTGATTGAAATTGAGGAGTTTTTGTTTTCTGTCTCTTTCTAACGGTGTCTTGGAAAGTGGCTATGGGGGTGTTATAAAAATGTGTGTGATTTTTCTTTAACGAAGTTGGCTTTATTAAGGTCGAAAAACCTTCGTTTGAGAAACTGTTTAAGGTTGGGAGGTTAAGAACGTATGGCAAGGTAAAAACCTCTTCTGATACAGAAAAGGTATTTAAGTAAATTAACGAGAATCAACTTACGAATTTTTAAATGAATTCCGACGATCATCAAAGGAAGGATCCCTGAATATTTTCAGTATTTCGCAAAGCAAATCTCCGTTCTCTAATTTAAATGTACCACAGTGTCCGGCCACGCTTAGTCGGATCCTACAAATTGGATATAGTCCTTTTTATGAACCGCCCCGCTTTCCGAAGCGGTTTCCACCGGATGAAAGCGGAATTTTTCGTTTAGGGCCGCTGTACGTGAGGCTTTGTAAGTACAGCGTTACCTACCTACTTTGAGCATAGTAAGTAACAACATGTGCTCTTAAAGCAGACTAGACCTCAATGGACAAACTAGACACTATAATAGTTATGTATGCAACTGTAAGGTATAAGGGGTATTAAAACACGAATGTGGGATAATAGTATCACATTACCCCCTTATTCATAAAACTTATCAAACCTATTTTAGTTAAAATGGGGTTTGTCCCTTTCTTACACAAAGAAATGACAACGTGACAGATAAAGACAAACGTTCTATAAACCTATTTTAGCTAAAATAGAGATAAAATAGGATTATGAATAAGGGGGTAAGTGTTTTAATATCTAATTATGTACAGTTGCATACAAGACACCCATGATAGGAATCCTCTATAAAAAGTTCTGAAACAGTTTTTTCAACAAAAATGGCGGCCGGCGGGATACGACGTGAATTCGAATAACCTATAACCTCTTTTTTAAAATTACGTCGCTGTGGTAGTGAAACGCGCATGCATGACCATGTTCTTTTTTTGAAAACGAGTTGCATAATGAAATTTAGTACAACATTATATCACTCGTTTGAATGGTATTATGGTTACTATGACACTGGTTGTTTTAATGTTGGCAATAAGCTGTTTCAAAAACTTTTAAAGAGGATTTATAGAATGGGTGTAGATAAAATTGTTTAATCTACACTATATTAAACGTAGGAAAAGCTGGCATTGAATTGACTTTTAAACAAAAATTTTGATATTATACATAATTAAAATTATTTTATTTTACTTTAAAAACCACACTATCTCATCCCAAGCTTCTCTTTAACACATACGACTTCAAAAAAAGCGAAATTCAAGAAGCCGTATAAAACGCTTCGCCTGTAAAACCCTTAACCCAAATCGTATTCAGTAGTCAAGTGCACGATCCTCAGCGTATCTGAAGTGCGTCTAATTCGGATAAATTCGTACTGTTTCGGTTAATTTAACCGGCCTGAGCCCATCCCTATGATATTTTGTTTCAATGCTCAGCTTCGAAATTCGGACATAATGGGTTTGATTTGAGTTCACTTCAGCAGTTTTTTATTTTAATAAGTTAATTCGTTTTCTTTTGTGGTTTTAATTATTTGTTATTTGGGTACACGTAGACGCCTACGCCATTTTACTTAGAAAAGGAACATTATAAATAGGTATTCGGTAACACGTGCCAAACAGTCCTTTCTTCTTCTTTACGAGTCGATGATAAATGTTAAAATATCATTATGTTAGATGTGGGTCCAGTAGATGTTAAGACTGTGGCGCCATCTACATCGCCACGTGCGAACTACGCATTACACTGGTGTCACGCAAAATCCTGCATTGCGCAAGCAGAGTTTGCCGCGCAACTAGCAACAACACCCATCTGGAGGAGGATCTTTCATTTTTCATAGAGAATGAGTGATTTGTACACCCTGTTCCTCACACCTCTAAAAAACCAACACACATAAAAGCATTGCGACGTTGCACCGCAAAAATCAGCGACGTCACCTAAAGTGTTGCGAAGTCGCAGCACTTTTATGATGTTGTGATCAAGGAAATAGCCAGTCAACTAAGTTGATAGCAAGGCTGGCTACCGATACAAGGTCCAATTAAATGAGCAAGCGAAATTGATGAGCATCGACATCTAAACACGATTGAACAAAATCAAAAAGCTTCCGCTAAGTTATTTAATTTGATCCTGTAGGGCGCCTGACTTTTGTATGCTCCCAAAATATGCCTAAACCTCTCAAGTGTCTATAAATAGATATATTTATTACTTCCCCAATCCTGAAACTATTCCTTCATGTCTTTATCTCTCCGAATCTCCGGAATTGCTTACCACAAGAGATTCCAAACGAGGCTTATCATGGCGTATTTTTTCGAGCGATCACCTGCTGAGCGGTGAGACGAGCGTAATCGCGAATAAGCGCTCGATCGAGCGAAGTGAGCGGAGTGAACCACAGTGGAAGACAAAAGTGCTTTGTGGATGTAGCGATGCTGGATGGGACAAAGACGTTGTATAAGAGTTTAAAATTTCAATATTTTTTTTGTAGGTATCTGAAGAAACGGTCTAACGGTCGGTCTTCTGTAATTTAATTTTCGCTTCTTTGTGATGTCTTCTACTAAAAAATAGCGATCACTATGTGGCCAATGTTCAATTGTTAATACGGACTTAATGATGATGATGTTTATGGCAATGGACACTATGACAGCCTAAAGCTGGCTATGAGGTCCTTTCGTTATTTTACCTCTGACAGCAGCAACCCAACAGTAAAATTACCATGACAAACATAAAGATCATTGTGATTTTGAGACAGGCTTGTGGCTAAGAAATAACAGCCACACGGGTCGATCGATCAGGTTGTCAGAAGCCCGAAAGTCTGTTAACCAGTCTCGGTATCGTATTACTCAGTAACTGGGTTGTGGAGGTCAGATAGGAGGTCATTCCATGTGAAACACTGGTACTCAGGTGCATCCGGGTAGACTGGAAGCCGACCCCATGATAGTTGAGAAAACGGAGCTGTGAATGCTTATGCGAATCCCGCACCCCCGGCCATAGGTAGAGGTGGAACACCGCGGTGGTTTTAGCTGGTAAGAGTCCGGCATGCCCCTCTGTCACCCCCACGATAGAGGAAGTCCATGAGGATTTCCACAGCGAGAAAAAAAAAAAGAAAATAAAAGGCAGATGATGTGATTTTGACAGGCTAGTTGTGACCTTATTGTAACGACTATACAGATCAATGTGATTGTTACAGTGATGCAAATACAGAGAATATGATGGGACTACATAGTACCATATTTATAAGAAGAAGTAGTTATGAAAAAAGCCATGGAAGTTCCAGTTCTTTTTATATCCGAGTGTTCCTTGTGGGCTGGATCGGAAATCACTTGGTCGACATTTGTGTCTTGAGTGTCGCGGGATATACCCTCGTGTGCCACCTCTGTGTCTTCACGCATCTCTAGCCTTAAAGAGGCAGCAGGATATAAGGTTTTATTTGATTTGCCTGAACACTTTTGTAATGGACGGATTTCTTGGTATCCTGTGTACTGAAAAGATGATCACATATGTTTTTACACGTATCGGTCTGTTTTATTTATTTATTTGGGATGTCCAACAAAGGATACATACACCTATATGTATAAATAAAACAAAGACGGGTTAGTTATACCACTTATAACTCAAGAACGGGTGAACCGATTTTATGATCTTTGATTTGTTGGATTTGTCTCCGCCCCGAAAAGCAGAATAATTATTAAACATGGGAAAAATTCACGAAAAAAAAATATAATAAAGATAATTTATTTTCTCATACATTCGTTTTTACTGATTCTAAGGCAATGCTATTAAATTCTAAGGCAGTACGACGTTTGCCGGGTCAGCTAGTATAATATAAATCACAATAATAAAAAAGGTTATTTTACGTGTGCTCCTTGAATTACAGGAGACCACAGCATGCATATATAATAATATATAACTAGGTGATCATGGTCTTGATGAAATAATGTCAACTTGTGTGTATCTAATTAACTGGGTTAACTGCTCAGGGTTCACTTTTTGTAAAGTTAGGGGTTTTTTTTAATCAAATTTATACACTACCTTTTTACCAATTTTCGGTCGAATTCGGTCCAAATTGGTCGCAGTAACTAAGCCAGAGCACCCTGACCAAATGGGTTAGGTCGAGTAAAGAGAGCGAAGCGAGGCGAGCACTTCTTCCAAAGGCCAGGCGGTTAACTAAACGGCTAATTTAACCAGTTAAAGTAAATATCTTATTTGAGGCCAAAGAGATTTAAGATACATATAAAATTTTAATGTCTTTGTTTGAGGCTCACTATACTTAGTGATGTCAAAATTTTACGCCCAATATAAAAGGCACCCTGTAAGCTCTGTGACGTAAACATATCGAGCCTTTTCAGGAAGAACATCGTAAGCGCCAAAAATCCCAAAAACCGCCAGATCTTAACATTTGAATTAATAGGGAGGAGCCCTTAAAACACTTAGGCCTCATTTACGGAGACGCGGGGCGTCGCGCGTTGCGTTGAGCGGCGCGGCCCGCACTGAATTCAAATATATGGCGTTGTATGAGTGCGTTTACGGAGAAGCGATTTTAGACGCGTTTGTTTGAATTAGGGCGTTTTTTGCGGCCGAGCCCGCGGATGGCACCGACGCGTCCCACGCGGCGTTTATCGCGGCGGCGCACGCAGCGGCAATTCTCGATGAAGCTATGTCCGAGGCGGAATCTTCTGTCAGTCTTATTTAGAAATCGCGCAACACAGAGGTAGTCACCGTCGCAATGGAGTATGATATGATCGACTTTTTTTTTCGTCGTTGTTTTTCGTCTTTTTTTTTGATCGAGGCGAGCGTGCGCCGCCGCAATGCCCGCCGCGTGCTTCGCTACACGCTAGAGGATTCGCCACGGGCGCCGCGGCGGGCACCGCCACGCTTCCAGTCTCGCTTCTCTATGAACATGGTCGTATATTGCTTTACGCGTGCGATGTGTGCGATTGTGTTTACGCGTGCGATGATGCGTGCCGCTTCACGCGCCGCCCCACCGTAAACAGAAAAAACGTCCGACGCGCCGCGAGACGCCACGCCACACGCGACGCGAGACGCCCCGCGTCTCCGTAAATGAGGCCTTAGTAAAAATTTCAAATTGATGCTATAAATATTTTGAGAAATATTTAAAAAAAACCTTCTCCTGTAAAATATGCAAAATAGCGGTTACGATCTTCTTCCTGAAAAGGCTCGATATATATAAAGGCACCTCTTAAACTTCCCGTTAAAAGATGCAAGACAACTAAAGAATGTTCAATTACAACTGTTTATCGAGTTTGTAAGATGACTTTGAGTTATTTAAAACGTTTAGTAGGTAATTAAAGGAGTTTGCTATCAGTTTGGGGGCGAAACAATGAACAAGCTTTAATTAAATATGTATTGGCGTTTTGTGAGCGTTACACTTTAAAATTGATTTTGTAAGAAAATTTTACATTTGGAATTGAGTTTTATTGGCAGTCAGTTCCTTTGTCAAGTTCACATTAAAAGAAAATGCTTAAATTCCATTTATTGAAAGAAATGTTTAAAAAAAAAACAAAAGATTGGTGTCTAAATAAACAAAAGAACTAAGTCGTTATTATCATAAGCTGTTACTAGTTCATTAAGTAATCATTCGACTAGTTGATTCCATATATTATGTCTTTAGTGAATGAAAAGTTAATATTATATGTTTTCAGTCCATGCAACTAGCAAGAAGACTGTGCTCCTTCCGGAGGAAATGCAGTTCCTATTCCGATTAGAAAAGTATAGATGCGTCTTAAATTACCGACACACAGATTAAAAAAAAAAAAGTTTTTTTTTATTTCTAATCTTTGGTAACGGATACAACACAATTGCTTACAAATAATTCTAGTTGAAGACTAATATGGCTTTATGCCGATATTACTATGTTACTTATGGGCCTTTGGTGGCTCAGTGGTAACGGCCCAGATTCCCCAAGTTGTAGAACATGGGTTCGAACCCAGGCAAACGCTTTTCTTTATTTAAATAACTAGCTTCTTCCCGCGACTTTGTCCGCGTGAAATTTCACCCTTTCACCCCATTAGGGGGTGAATTTTGAAAAATCCTATCTTAGTGCACCCCTAGATCTCATAAGGAACCTACGAGCTAAGTTTGGAATCTCTAGACACAGCGGTTTGGGTTGTGCGTTGTTATGGCAGTCAGTCAGTCAGTTTCTTCTTTTATATATTTAGATTTCATATCACCAGTGCTCTCAAAATGGTGAAGGAAAACATCGTGAGGAAACCGGCATGCTTTAAAACCAAAAATTCGAAGACGAAGTTCGTATATAATGAGGACATATAAAGTCGTTTACCACATTGTAACTTCAAAGCTGCCTAACGTCAAAGGCTTAAGCCGTTCTAAGTTCCGGAATATGAAGTATGTCAGTTTCAATTTTTCGAAGTTCTCTCGGTTTGCATTATGTGTATTGTTGTCTGCAAGTGTTAAACTTTTGTGAGTGATCTTAAGAAGACGTATACAGGGGCCTTTTTCGTCACAACTGCTCTCACGATGAAGGAAGATATCGTAAGGAAACTGGAATGTTCGAGAACCAAAAGTTAGAAGACATTTGTGACATCTACCAACTCGCACTGGGCCCGCGTGGTGGATTACCCACTCCCTATCGAGGAGAGGAGGCCTGTGTCCCAGCAGTGGGAACATTATGGGCTGATTATGTCATAAACCTTGTTACCAGAAAGTAAATAAAAGTTATAATTGCTAAAATGAGGAAAAAAAAATCACTTTGTTCTTACTCAACTAACAAGGCTTGCCAATAAAACAAACCATTAATTAAGAAAGTGACGAAATTGTTTCCTAACCTTTGATGTTTCAATATCATAATATTGGTTCGGTGCCAAATAGAAAGGGTTTGGATAAATGGAGCCAATAATAATTCATCAAATCATCCCTTGTGCGAAGCAAATCTATTATGAGGAGTGTTCTCAATCGAAATATTAAAGCAGGTAGGTACAGGAAGTATTTGATTGAAATTGGATTTCCTGGTTATTGTAAGAAGTTGGACAAACGATTGTGGTTTAAACAAAGCAAGAGTCAACTTTACTTTTTGTTTTATACATAGTTAAAACAAAGGTTAGAGAGCAGTGGTGGCCCAGTGGTATCAGCCGCGACTTACAAGTTGTAGGTCGTAGGTTCGAACCCCGACAGGCGCTTTACTTTGTGTAAATTATTTCATCACCACTGCTCTCAAAACGGTGAAGGAAAACATCGTGAGGAAACCGGCATGTCCTAGAACCAAAAAAAAAAAAAATTCGAAGACATGTGACATCCACCAACCCGCACTGGGCCCGCGTGGTGGATTGCGGCCCACTCCCTCTCACAGAGAGGAGGCCTGTGTCCCAGCAGTGGGAACGTTATAGGCTAATTATGTATGTATGTTATGTATGTAAAACAAAGGTTTAACTTAATGTTCCTTGTCAAAATTTTCTCATAATTTTCGCCACCATCCATACTAATATTATAAATGCGAAAGTGTGTCTGACCGCTGAACTGATTTAGATGAAATTTGGTATAGAGATAGTTTGAGTCCCAGGAAAAGACATAGGATAATTTTTATCTCGATATTCCCACGGGATCGAAACTTATGCGGATGTAACCGCGGGGCGCAGCTAGTCAAAAATTTTTTTCTTTATGTATTTTATAAAGATCTTTTTTTCTACTATCCGTCACTGCACTCCGCAGGGCAAAGCCCTCGGGCTTTGCCTAGCTTTGTCAGCTTTGTCTATAAATATGTTTCACAATTTCACATCCAAACATCTACAACTCATTTTAGCTCTTTCCACCTAATTTATGCCTTTTACGTCCCACTAATTCACAACAGGTAGAGTAAATTAGACGCTACGCTGGAGCTCTACCCACCTCATAACTGTAGAGTCGTGACGTACGTAGAGTTGCACAAACTGTGAGCCTGTGACAGCGCGTAATATAATTAATAGAGTTTGTGCGCCTTCGCTACGCCCCCGGTTGCTTCGATGTACACCCGCTGGTGTGTTCCTATTGGGACCTTTTGGTTTATCTATCCAGTTATAATTTGACAACTGAAGGGCGCTACACACGGCTAAGATACTATAATATTTTATCTTAAGATACAATATCGCTCGCCATACAATTCAATAGAATCACTCTAATATTATAAAGGCGAAAGTTTGTGAGTGTGTGTGTGTTTATATTTTTGTTACTTCTTCACGCTAAAACGGCTAAACCAATTTTGATAAAATTTTGTGGAGAGGTAGCTGACACCCTGGATTAACATATAGGCTACTTTTTATCCCGATATTCCCACGGGATCGACATTTACGCGGGTGAAACCGCGGGGCGCAGCTAGTATGAAATAAATATTATCTTCGTCGTGTGCAAAGTAAGGCTTTTAACAGAGGGTGCCAGGATGCTTATGTAATTCGTTCCTGAAGCCCAGCTAATGTTCATATAACCCGCGGGTCCAGTTCGAGTGGGTCCAGTTGACCAAAGACTCCTAACTAATAAAGACGCGTTAGAAACAAAAAATATATGTCAAATGTCTTCGTGTCGTTCTGGAAATAGAACTTCGGTGTTATAGAATTTCTCCATCTACCTACCTACCTACAATACTACCAAAGACCCCACTGCCACCACTGTCCTTATCAGTCCAAAGTCCCCAAAAAAGGCCGATTCAACGCAATAAACAAAAGGTAATCGTCGCTTAACATCCCCATCGGCTATCGACAGGTATTAGCCGCTCACCGCGATCGGCTAAATGACGCCATTAGTACGAATCGGCTAATTTTCTGCGAGAACTTATTGTTATGGATCGATTACAATGGTGTTAAATTGCTTGATTAGTTCGGAATTGTTATGGGAGAAAATTCCATGAGGTTTTCTTTGGAGACCACTTTCAGCACTTTTTTTTTTTGCTTTTTTATTCCTATTTGTTGTGTACTGGCTAATTTCTTAGTTAACAAAAATAAAAAAGTGCTTATTATATTATCTAAACGAATATTAAAAATAGAAAATATTAGATTTTTTTGTACGTTTATTTGTTACGACTAACGTTTAAAAGTGTTTGTACAAACCTACTTACAGAAAATAAATCATTTATCATTACGCTTTCACGCTAAAACGGCTGAACAGATTTGGACGAAATATGGCACATAAGTTAGGACACAGGAAACTTTTATCCCAATATACCCACAGGATAGAGATTTATGCGGGTGATACCGCAGGGTGCAGCCTATATTTTATCAAATAATTCAAATAGTTTTTACTTTACTTTATCGTGCATGCATTTTTAACTAGGACAGTGCAAAAATCCTTCCTTATCCACAAAACCAAGGAGTTAATACAGCTTATTGATTAGCTGGAGAAAAAAAATACGACGTTTTTTTCGTTTCAAATCAAAAGACGTAAGTAGAACTCACCATCCCTCATGTACAAAATGACAAACTTCGCAAAGCGTCAGCAAATAGGTATTTGTTGACTGAATTCAGAAGTGAGTTCCGAAGATCCGTTGGCCAACAAGTTGGTCAACTTATTGGTCCTGGCTGTGATCGACTAGGATCATAATTGGGTTTGGATAACTGTGGACGAATGGGAGAGGTCGTGGCTGTGGACTTGTAGTTTCGGGGTTGATAACCGAAAAACCGGCCAAGTGCGAATCGGAACACGCAAGGGAGGAAGGGTTCCAGGATGGAGCCGGCATGAATCTTTACGTATGCACAGTATTGATTTTATTGACCGCAAAATCAAAATTCGACTAATAGTTTGCTTGGTTAAAAAAATTACTTGCTTTTTTAGCTCTATAGCACCGATACTTCAGGAGTTAATCTAAAATTTCGATTAAGGGAACAATAGTTCCAATTAATAAGGTTATATGAGCATTACCACGTTGGATGGCAGCATTGCCATCCAACGTGGTAATGCTGCCAGCCTTTTGGGCACTTATCCCATTGACAGCGATGCGGACGAATTTTTTGATGCCCAATGAGCTCCTGTCTCTTTTTTTTTTTTATTTTACATTTGTATATAGTATATATATATATATATTAGTTTTTGTGTACATAAATGGTAAAATAAAACAAACATTATAAGGTTATATGAACTAAGAGTGTTGTGTTGATGATTATAATCCTGTAGATACATACTTGTTAAGGTCGCGAACCATATTTTGTTCAACACACAACCTGACCTGACCTGCAAATTGCAAAAAATGTAGGAACTACTCTGGCGCTTTCCATTAAATATAATAATTATGTTTAATGGAAAACGTAACTCCTCACGTTCCTACCCACTTCACATTAATCGATTAAGACAATTTTATTAGAAACTCAGTGCGAGCAAAGTGCTCAGTCCGGGGTCCTCAAAAACCGGGATCAGCACGTTACGCAGGGGTGTACAAGTACGTTAATTCCCGAAATAACTTGTCGACACAACCACTCCCTTCGCGCTGGGGTTACCACGCTTTGACAGTATTTTGGATAAATAAGTGAAAGTGGTTAAAGTTAGCACAACCAATTTTCATGTTAGATGTTCGCTATAGTTATTAATTTTAACAGGTAAAAGAGAATCTTTTGATCTATTAAAATTGCTGATTTTTCTAACAAATTGTGCTTATTTTGAGAGTTGATTATAGAGTTTATTCAGCAGGGTAATTGCGTAACACACTAACAATAGCAATGGCTTTACTTTACTTAACATTCATTGTGTTTTGGCAGTAAAACGCAACGACACGTTCGCATGTGGCATTGTAGCGGTATCTACAACGCCACATGCGAACCACGCGCCATACTGACGCCACGAAAAATCCTGCATCTCGCAAGCAGAGTTTACCGCGCAACTAGCATAGATACATCGGCCCGACATGAAATTGGGCAGTTGCCCGCCAGACTCAACACCCATCTGGTCGGAGGATTCTCCCTTTTCTATAGAGTATGAGTGAATGAGTGAACTTTACACCCGGTTCCTCATACCTCTGTAGAAGCAATGGATTAATAATATCCTTCTAAATGATTCAGATTCTGATTGATAGTGTGTTACGCAATTAGGGTGCAGGTTTTAAAAAAAATTGGTGACCAAAGAACAGAAAACAGCTAAATAAACAAAACAAAAATAAAAGCGTTCAGTTAGCGAATAAGTTAGTTAAAACACCAGCTAATTTTATGCAAGTATCTTGACTTTATTATTCCAAATTATTAAGGGTAACCGTGGAGTTTCTTGCCGGCTCTTCTTCTTAGGAAACGACCAATTGGGACCGAGCTTCTGACGTTTCATAAATGCCCATGTAGGTTGATGTGAAATAAAATAATTTGATTTTGAAATTCTGTAAAGCTATTTCGTTAAGAGTCTGAAAAACCTGAAGCCTTTTAGTTGAAATAAAAAAAAAAACATTATATCAGACTCTAAGAAAGTGGAATGGATTTGTGTAAAGTACAGACGCCAGCATACCTATCAAGCTATCCGAAACTGTCAAATTTTCCCAATCAACTATGAACCTTATGCTTCAGCGATAAAGTTGAAAATCTATTAAAGAAATTTTACAGATTGTAGTAGCTTGATGTGCTGACTTCTGTACAATCGACACTTCTCTGAGTTTTTAATTTATTTATTTATTTTATTTATCCTCACACTGGAACGCCATACGGCAATTACACCAACGGAGTAAAAAATCACATCATCTGCTGCTTTCCATCCATGTTGTGCGCGGCGGACATCGAACGAGTGGCCACAAGGCCACAATGGATCTCGCACGCTCACGCAACGTTAAGTCATTTCTCCATAACCCCATCACTCCTTCCATAAATTGCACACATTCATTGCGAATTTTTAAAATACGATGATTTTACAAAGTAAATACATTAAAATTGAAAAAAACGGAAAATTTGAGGTGTCATCCTGCCTGACAGATGACAGTAAAAGTTTAAATATTAATCACGTAAAAAAATAAGTTAGATTAAAGTTACTTATAGTCGTATAGGCCAGATTGTAATTAATTATTAAAAACCTGGTTCTTTTAAATATAGAATAAAAAAAATATATATTGATGGTGTTCCCGAGCGATTTCGCGAACAAGTTCGTGTATTAAACCAGCGTGTATCTACCCTATCCGCGACTAAGTTTCAATTAAGCCTTCCCCTCTCTCATTCGTCGCTCCACCTAAGCCTTACGCGGTAGGCGCCTACAAATAGATTACAGGATTTATACCACGATTGTTTAGGCTAGAAGATAAATTTCGATAGAAGCCCTTTGTTTTAGAAGGAAAAGGTAGTATTAAAACTTGATTAGAACACTTTTTGGGGAGGTGGGTATTGGTATAGGGTGTTGTTGATGCGAGCGGTGATTAAAGAAAAACAGCATTGGTTAAACCCTCATTGAAATATAAATTAATATGAGGCCAGGAGCATCTTTAGCCCTGGCTTTGCTTTTTCAAATTTTTTGTCATTTGCCAGTGTCGCAACACAGTTTAGTGTGTATTGATAATAATAATAATGGCCTTATGGCCGAAAGCCTCGATCAACATCTATCGAGGCTCTCGTTAGGCGGTTGGGTCAAGGGTCTGATTCAGAAGGCAGTACTCCTCGATACGGCTCGTATTGTGAGGAGGTTCCTGTCTCTAGAGCCCTAACCACCGGTAGCTTGGACCCTGCTCCCGACACCGGCGGACTGCTTTTTTTATATTTTTTGTACTTGTTTTTTATATTTTAAGAAATATTTAAAAATGTAATTAAAATATATAAATAGATGAATAAACGAAATAATAAATTCATTCATAAATAAACATTACATTTAAAAAGTCATCAATAAAACATTAAATTACAATTTTACACTAAAAAAGAATAAATCACGACTGCAGAGTTTCGCTAGGTAATTTAATTTGACCCATATATTATATAAATATTTCAAAAAAATAATTAATTAAGATTATGATTAAACGTTTTCAAATAAAATCAAATTTTGCGAGGCTACATGCCTGCTACCCACAAACCGAGTTAGCGCGGTAAACTAAGTCCCCGTAAGCCTAGTTTTATTAGAGCGTCTAGACTGTATCCTTATTGGATCTTTCTCGATGGTAGGCCTTGAACGAGCTTGTACGCAATTCTATTAAGTGTGGGTATTACGTGGAGGGTCGAGTAAAAAGAACATTTATTATTTATTTATTTTTCTTTTTTTTTTGTACCTAATTGCTGAATGGGCCCGCTTTTGACCTCGATCACGCCTGATGGAAAGCGATGGATGAGGTCTATGATGGAACGAGCATGCCCAGAAGATGCCTAAAACACTGGAACTCCCAAGCATCGACGAAATACAGCAGGCTGCTTGATGCCGGACTCCGGTGGGTCGCAAACCAGGCGTTAGCCCTCTACCACCGCAAGGGAAGAATTGGCCAGTCAAATAAGATGTTAGGTGTAACTGTCCAAGATGCGCCGAGCGCTCGGTTCAGTTGGGTAACTGGCGGAACAAACTGCGCTACACGAGGAGGCTTCTTCATGCATCATGCATTATTTATTAAAACTTTATGCACAAGGAAAAATAACTGTTCAAAGGCGGACTTAATACTTTAAGTATTTTCTACCAGTCTATCTTAGGATGATGCAGAGACAAAATATAGTAGGTGTAAAATTACTAAAAATAATACTCCAGAACACGCCTGCTCCATCGGTCCTTCGACAAACATAGCCAGCCCACTGACATTTCAGTTTGCTTACTCTGCAACTATGTCGGCAACTCCGGTTCTTTTCCAGATAATTTAATTCCTGATTTTATCCTTCAAACGTCAACCAACTTTTAGTTAATTGTTATTTTATAGCAAGCTGCACTAATATGCTCCCGCAGGCAGTGGCGTGCATTGCATAATTATAGGCATATAAGCAGTGCCTACCTCGAAATATTAACATAAGCCTGTCAATTACATTTTATTGTGTGTGCCCCACAATTAAGAAACTCAATAAATTATCATACCGAACAAAAAACAAAATCTAACAAACACGCGCGGCAATAGGCAGCCGCCGGACGGCCTACTCGGCTCCCGTACTATTCGCACATTGTCATTGGTCTTTACTCGTTCAAGTAAATACGACAAAATTAAAAATATGTACTGTTATAAATAATTTCCATCACTAAATTAAAATTGCTGAGCTGAAAATTCTTGTACTATATAAAACTGCTCGCTATGCAAGCAGCGCAGTCAACCCACAAATTTTGTTCAAAACGTATATTTTTAATGTAACATTCCGTGTACAGTTTTTTTTATTAAATTAGTTCTGTAGCAGCAAAAAATAGTGTTTCAATTAAAAAGGACCCACGGAGCCCCATCCTAACAGTACATCTCACGCGTAATACCATGACGTTCGACCTTCGCAATTTATCACCCTTAAGTAGTCATGCCTACTCCTCTCTTTTTTTCTGATTAGTGACCGCGTTTGTCTAGATTAGACCCGGTCTAGTGCCTACCTATTCTGAAAACCAATGCACGCCACTGGCCGCAGGGGTGGGTCCATCGGCAACGGTATTGGGTGTTCTATTCCAGAGCAAAACTCGTGTATTAACTTTCGGCAATGTAGGTAGGTATCTATATTATGATGCAAGATCTTTCGATAGCATCAACCTGATACTGCTGAAAACTATCTCTCCATTTAACAATGAAAGCCTAACTACTGCACCTCTCCGTACAATAGCGGTGCCCGAACATCGAAACCTTATCGCATCAGGCAATATTCTCTGAAATCTCTTCGTAAATGCAGGCAAAAGGAAAATATAGTTACCTCGGAGCAAAGCCTTCGTGAAAGGAGGCACCTAATTCAATACGACCCTGCTTGCTGTCCACGGTCACAATATCAAAATCCTTGTAAGAGAGGATATTAAGATGGAACCGATCATTTTCCGATAATCTTAGACATAAAAACGTTTTTACAAAAAAAAAAAACAACTGAATTAAAAAAAAAAACAATACACAGTTATAAATAACTTTAATTTCGGGAGGTGGTGTCGTTGGTTCCGCATTTTCGTTTTTTGACACCGACTTCCGAAATTATAGTTATTATTAAGTTAAGTCGGTTGTTATTTTTTTGTAAAAAAGTTTTTATTTTTCACTTTTTAGTGTACCTACCCCACAAAAATTCAAATAACACTAGTGCATTAAAGAATTGAAGACACTGACTAGAAGAATCATCAAAATTCGCATAGAAATGCCGGAGATGCAGTATATTTATGCATATCGAAGTTATATGCATAAATGTTTTGCTTCTCCGACATTTCATTCTAAGAATAATTACTATTTATTTTTTTATTTTATTTTAAAGAAGGCTTACAGACAGGCTAACAAACCAATGATATAAAGAATGTAATACTATAAAATTGCTAATAACAAGCCTCCACATATAGCTAAGGAAATAGCCGACACAAAGAAAGTACTCGTACATACACGATGAATATAATTAGTAGGAGAATAGTAGAAACAAAAAAAAAAACCTAATTTATTATATACTAAAACCTTCCTGAAAGTATGTAGATCACAATAGTGAAATAATTATCAAAATCGGTTCATTAGTTTTTGAGAAAATCGCGGACATACAAACATACATACATACGGGTTAAATACAGAACCTCCTTTTTTGAAGTCGGTTAATAAAATCACGCCTGTATTCCTCAAAGGGTAAGGCAGAGGTTTAGCTACAGTACACCAACATTTTGTCAGTTATATTTAAGTTCCATGTTATAGGGGGCAAGTCCATTTTTTTTTTGAAGTGTAAACTTCTTTAGCGGCGTTGAACACTTTTTGTAATGGGTAAAAAATGTGAAACTCGCGTCAGGGCATCGCGTCAGGACACGTGACCGTCAGGAGAGATTTCCCCCCCCCCCCCCCTCGCTTTCTACTGCGGCGCCAACCGAAGTGAACCAAGTGAGACACGATAATGGATGGATGGATGGATGAATGGTGATGGTGATGGTGATGTGGATGGTGATGGGGATGGGGATGGGAATGGGGATGGGATGGTGATGGTGGTGGTGGTGGTAGTGGTGGTGGTGGTGGTGCTGGTGGTGGTGGTGATGGTGATGGTGGTGGTGGTGGTGGTGGTGGTGGTGGTGGTGCTGGTGGTGGTTGTGATAGTGGTGGTGGTGGTGGTGCTGGTGGTGGTGGTGATGGTGGTGGAGCTGGTGGTGGTGGTGCTGGTGGTGGTTGTGATACTGGTGGTGGTGGTGGTGGTGGTGCTGGTGGTGGTGGTGATGGTGGTGGTGGTGGTGATGGTGGTGGTGGTGGTGGTGGTGGTGGTGGTGGTGGTGGTGCTGGTGGTGGTGGTGTTGGTGGTGGTGGTGGATTTTCCCTTTTTAAATTAATAATTGATTTATTTCAACGTTAATATTCAAGTTTTCACTTCTGCCGGCACTCCCGGAGTGCAACCCGTCTTTTTTTAATTGCTGAGAGGGCCCGCTCTTGACCTCGATCACGCCTGATGGAAAGCTATGGATGAGGTCTATGATAGAACAAGCGTGCCTAGAAAATGCCTAAGGCACTGGAACTCCCACGCATCGACGAAACACAGCAGGCTGCTTGATGTCGGACTCCGGTGGGAGGGTGGTCGCAAACCAGACGGGCGTTAGTTCTACCACCGCAAGGGAAGAATTGACCAGTCAATTATACCCCCTGGTAAGACTGGTTGCCAGACTTTCAGGCTTCTGACTACCCATAACGACTGTCAAAGATCCACGAATGACAGCCGGGACTAACGGCTTAACGTGCTTTCCGAGGCACGGAGGGGTCTCGGTATGTAAAGATGGTCACCCATCCACAGACCAACCGCGGCAAGCGTAGCTTAACCTGGTCGATCGACCTGTGCGGCTGTTATCATTTAGCCACAGACACACAGTGTTCATTACAGAGAAATAAAGACCCGCAATAATCTCGTTCCTCATAATAAGGCTCAGTACTCACTGACTACAAAACTCGCTAGAAGTAGTACAAAGCAAGCCTACCATTGTATGGGATCCAATAACGGATCGACGGGCACATACATAGCCAAGTTATGGACTAGAACTTGCATTATCCGGAAGGAAGGAAGAAAAGATGATACTAAATAATTTCGAAAGTCAGTGTCGTTGGTTCCGCATTTTCGTTTTTTGACACCGACTTCCGAAATTACAATTATTTATGACTTTGTAGTTTTTTTTTTTTTTGGAAAAAAAAATATTTTTCACTTTTTAGTTGTACCTATACCCCACACAAATTCAATTAAAACTAATACATTGAAGAATTGAAGACACCGACTAGCTAGAAGAATCATCAAAATTCGCATAGAAATTCCGGAGATGCAGTACATTTATGCATATAACTTCGTATAGAAGAATAATAATAATTATCTAATGAATTATATACTAAAACCTTCCTGAAAGTATGTAGATCATATTAATGAAAGAAATATCAAATTAGTTAATTAGTTTTTGAGAAAATCGGGGACATATAAACATACATACATACGGGTCGAATACAGAACCTCACCGTTTTGAGAGCAGTGGTGATGAAATTAAATACACAAAGTAAAGTGCCTGGGTTCGAACTCACGACCTTAGGACTCGTAAGTCAGGCCCGATACCACTGGGCCACCACTGCTCTGCACTGCTGAAAACTGAATAGATATCCAGAAAACTGCTTTCGGGATGTCTATTCAGTTTTCTAGTAAGGAGTATGATTGTAAGGATTGTTGCAGGTAGCCTTTTCTAGTTTCTTCCTACCTCCATGAGAAAAAGGCGTGAGTTTATGTATTTTTATCCAGAAAAGATCGAAAGGCGTGATCGAGGTCAGGAGCGTGCCCTTTCAGCACTAAAAAAAAATAAAATAAAAAAATAAAAATTTATCTGCAATAAGGTTGACTTTTTCAACGCCTGATAATTTTATCGGAGGAATAATTTTGAATATTTGACAGTTCTTACATACAAAAACTGTCAGACGTCACTTATACTCCACGAATAAAATAAAATTATCTGTAGATTGAACAATCAGCCCTAAGTGTAACTAATACCATTGAAAGAACATGAAACCCTCCTTACTCAGCAAAAGGAAAACAAATCAAAACTACATGATTGTGTAAACCAATATTCTAATTCGAATATTTTATCTGTAAAACAGCGAATGATATTCGATATGACTTGTTTTGTTTTCTGAAATCCCTTTGGTACAGAAACTTTAGATCGGCTGGGATTATCCAATGTCTTACTCAGGGACTTTATCCTGTGAAACAAACAACGCTACTGGGCTTCGTTTGTTCAATCTTACAAAGATTGGATTTCATTTTATTGATTTTTTTATTTGATTGGTGCTTATCCAGTCCAATTTGCTTTTATGGAGTTCTATCAATGTTTTTAGTGGGTATACGTAACGATTATTGAAATGTAAACTTCTTTAGCGGCGTTGCACACTTTTTTGTAATGGGTTAAAAAAAGTTAAACTCGCGTCAGGACATCGTGTCAGGACACATGACCGTCAGGAGAGACTACTACGGCGGCGCCTACCGAAGTGAACCAAGTGACACGCAACGATGGATGGATGGATGGATGGATGGATGGATGGGTGTGGGTGTGGGTGTGGGTGTGGGTGTGGGTATGGGTGTGGGTGTGAGTGTGGGTGTAGTACCTACACTGCTGTCTATTTGTAAAATTGGTGTATATAGTGCTTAAAATATGGAAATTGTATCTATTAATGAAAAGTGACGTAGAAATAGTGAAAAAAAAAATGAGTTACTTATATTAATTCAATCAATAGTTGATTTATTTCATCGTTAATATTCAAGTTTTCACTTCTGCCGGCACTCCCGGAGTGCAACCCGTCTTTTTTTTATAGGTGCAATTCAACAGTATTTCTGTAGTAACCATTTGACAATGACAGCGCAGTAGCTGTAAGGACACCTAGAAGAGCGGTGACTGCGCTTAATGGTGCCCTAGTGATGGTTGTCATGACAATGATGACAGTGGCAAGGATTTAAATCGTTAGATTCGCCCTAGTGCGTAAAAAGATGGTCTCAGTTTCGTTTTGACACCTCTGACACACAATGATGCAGTGACTTGACTTCATTGTCATGGAAACGCTATTTTATAATGTGTTAGGTCACTCTTCTCAGTATGAACACTTTATCGCATGACTGAGAAAATCTAGCGATCTAAATCTTTGGGCAGCGGGCTTTGACTTAATGTCAAATAAATGACAGATTTTTATGACGGCTGTTATAATATACAGACAATTACAGGTATAGATAATTGCTTTCTATAATAATGTTTTTCTGTTACCTCTTACACTTCCTTATTGAAGATGCCTCGTACATGTAACCTATGGCCACCAAATATTGTCCTTTTGTCTAAGTCTCATGGACCAGAAAAGTCGTTGTATTTTCACGCTTAAAAAGTACGTAAGAAGTAGCTAGGTTTTTCAGTTAACATGGTTCTAAATGCAGATATATGGTAATTTCACTTAGACCTAAAGGGAAGTAGTAAAACATGTACCTACATGATTGACGAAAATATATTTATTTCATGTGAAAGTATAAAAAGAAAAGAACTTATTTTCTACATTAATCAAAGAAAACTCGATGACAGCCCTCGCTCGACAAACTATTAATTTCTTTTTAAAGCCAACTTATAAATAATAATATTTGCGTTAAAATCCAGTTATTTGGTTATTACCAAATACCTAACTAGAATAAAATAGGTTCCTAAAGATTGGGGTCAATCTTTCGTTTTTATTCAGTACATTATACCAAACATCAACACCTCACATTGACCTACATTCACGTCCAGAAATAAACATTCCCCAACTAAAATTATTATTCAAGGTAGGAACACTACCCTTGATGGATCGTCGTCACCCGTATCGAGCATTCTATCTTCATAAATTGTTCAAAACGCAATCAATCTGCGCACAACCCTTATTTATTGCGCTAGAGATAAAACAAATGTTTCAAGTTGGTTGTTTTGTAAGAAAAAGCCTTGACCTTTGGTGTTTATATACACACACACAACACATAGCATCACGCCAATTATACCCGAATGGTTAGGCAGAGTTATTACATCATATTTTTGTAAAAAAAAAAAAAGACGGTTTGCACTCCGGGAGTGCCGGCAGAAGTGAAAACTTGAATATTAACGTTGAAATAAATCAATTATTAATTTAATTAATATAACTCATTTTTTTTCACTATTTCTGCGTCACTTTTTTCATTGATCGATGCACTTTGTTCAATTTACATTTTTTGAAACCCTTTATATACACGAATTTTACGAATACACAGCAGTGTGGCTACTACACAGACGGTCGAGCCATCAGCTGTCCATCCACGTCCGCGTCCGCGTCCACCATCACATCACATCACATCACCATCGCCATCGCCATCGCCATCGCCATTACCATCGCCATCACCATCACCATCGCCATCACCATCGCCATCACCATCGCCATCACCATCACCATCCATCCATCCATCCATTATCGTGTCTCACTTGGTTCACTTCGGTTGGCGCCGCCGTAGAAAGAGATGGGGGGGGGGGAATCTCTCCTGACGGTCACGTGTCCCGACGCGATGCCCTGACGCGAGTTTAACATTTTTTACCCATTACAAAAAGTGTTCAACGCCGCTAAAGAAGTTTTCACCTCAAAAAAAAAAAAAGAACAATGTTTTAAATGTAGACTTAAATTTAAGCGCAATGTTTTGCGTGCGTAATATTGCGCACTACCGTAAACAGCGAGTTTAGTTGTCACATCAAGCTACTACAATTTGTTAAATTTCTTTAATAGATTTTCAACTTTATCGCTAAAGTATAAGGCTCAAAGTTGATTGGGAAAATTTGACGGTTTCGGGTAGCTTGATGTGTTGAAGTCTGTACTCCAAAAATAAAAGTCGTTTCGACGAGAATGATGATGACTGACGCATTGAGTCTCATTTTGCAGATTTTCAACAAAAATGTCACCGTTAATAAAACACAGACTTTTACTATTATAATAGATTACAAACATTACATCTAGACTGAAACACAATATGTCCTCCCTCAACGTAAACGGAAAAAAATAACTGTAAAAAGAAAAATTCAACCAAAAGTTTTTTAGCATACGAAACTTAACTAAGCCTTACAAAATATAGACGTAAAAAATGTTATGAAAAACGAATGATTTATAATAGGCCTCCTTAAAAATTTACGAAACCAAGACACCGATTTATTACATCCGAGTATAAGGACTAGGAATGTTTAGAACTGGTAAAACACAATAATCCCAAAAAGGAATTTTGAATAAAATCCACGTGTACGTTGTTAGCCCCTCACTCAGCTGCTTCGGCTTATTTATAATTATTTTATTTTTGGATTGTTTGTTTTTTTACTATTTTCTGTATTTTGGACGGTTTTAACGTGTAGGTACGTTTTTTTTTTTTTTTTACATCGTTCTCACGTATAATTAAGCTCCGCGAGTCGCTTATCGGCGACGAAACAATAGAAAACCAATTGTGTCTCATTAGCGGAGCTTGACAGATTAAGGGGGTGAAAAGGGGGATTTAGTTGGTGGATGCTACTTTATTAACACTTGTACTCGTTACAAGAAATCCCTTTAAATATTCATAACTTGTAGCACGGTGCGGAGCTTGACCGGTTAAAGGTTGAATTTCCAAAAACCCCTTTTATGTGCTCCATGATCAACCCTTACTTTATGAAACGAAGCCTTTTGCAAAATTTCATAATCCTAGTTTTGGATGTGCGCTGATATGTCAGTCAGGTTCTCCTTTTATTAATATACAGGGTGTTACAGAAAGGGTATATCAATACAAACGGGTTGAAGAGTGTATCTGGTCTAGAATCTCTGTACAAAATTTCAGCTCAAAAGCAGTAACTTTGAAAATGCTTAATATTTTTTTATTTCGATAGTTTATTAAATTGAAATCATAACAAACGTGTCACTGCACTACGAGGGTCATTGTCCATTATCTGTAGTGTGTCTGTGCGCCTAGTACACGCACATCACGCCGCCACGCGCCAGTGCAGCGCCGTGATGTCGAAATAAAAAAATATTAAGCATTTTCAAAGTTAATGCTTTTGAGCTGAAATTTTGTACAGAGATTCTAGACCAGTTACACTCTTCAACTCGTTTGTATTGATATACCCTTTCTGTAACATCCTGTAGAAAAAATATAACATGATTTTATTTGCCTAATCTTTGAAAGAAGCCCTGCCACCTCTAACACATTCTAAACCCAAAGTCTTATATTTCCTACCCTCCTAATTTAAACGTTGCTTAATATAAATCCCCTCATGAATTTGTTTTCGAAGGAAATATTTGTGTACTTTCTTTCTGGGTAAATAATATATTTAATATCACGACATCAAATATTTTACATTCGGTATTGGTATTATAAACCTGTTGCCTGCAATAAATATTTATAAATATTCACGGCTGAACAAGAAGTGATACTTATACCACTATCTCTGTCTGTTTTGTTTATTGACTACGGCTTATGTTTAACTTATCACCAGATAAACTAAAATATAACATCAAAAAAACACTTTTTGCTGCCAAAAATAGTAAGTGATCACCAAAATTAAAACTCCATTTTATTGTAAAATAACTAGGTAAAGGTATTTGTATTCTCATTTGTTCGCTCTTGCATTTTATGTCGACGGAGCCTCCTAATTCTGTGTAAAGGGTTTAAAGTAACCTAATCAAACCTAACCTCGGGGTGCCCAGCTAGAACTATTGTAATTTTAAACTTAATTTTTTGGTGTTTTGTATATTTTTTCGATGGCCATTTTATTTAACCCTATTTACTAATAACACTTCTTGTAAGTGTTACAAAAAAAAAAAAACAAAACAAGACAAATGTATTTGTTCATTTTATGACTTACGTTTGTTTTATTTATTTACTATTATCATACTCAGAGATGTCACCCAAAAACCAATTCAGGCGCTCAGTTTTCATTGTCGCACAGTTAGGGGTGTTGATACATATTACAAGCCAGAAAAAAATGTGTATTGTCATAAATTCAAAGAAAACTTATTTAAAAAAATGTCATAAAAATAAAATAGTATCATGATAAAAAATCGTTAAACAGAAGCAGATTTTTTTTTTTTCTGCGCATAATCTCGTAAACTGTCATATTTTACGTATTGCTAAAAAAGTTGCTTTCAATCAACTAAAGAAATACCTACAAAATATTCTACCAAACCGTGCATTAATTTTTTTAATTTAATTAAGACTGCAAAATTACTTATATTTTAGTGGTCATTCGATTCAAGTAACATCAAACGCATCGCTGTTTTGAACCTTATTTGTTGCCGCGATACGCTATTATCAATAACCTAAAAAAATTCTTCGCACTTAACTCATTTGTTCTATTATAGTAGAAAAGAGGCTGTATAATAGTAAAACCGTGGCTCTTATTGCGTCCTCTTTTTGAAGCACGCATTCATTATTCTGCCAGGCAATGACCTCAAAACAAGGGTTCCACTCCATAATGTCACATAATGTTATGAATATAATTATTTACATTCTTACAAGACCTTTTCTGAGAAAACTTGGCATGATATATTTACATTTTTGTTACAGAAATAATACGTAAATAAGTAATACATCAAGATTCTAAGGAATAAACATACCATCCACATTTTAGTATAAATAAGTCAAAGACCTAAGACGAAAATCCCAGAAAAGGGTCACGAGACTTTAGTAGTTGATTTAGAAATGCCAAGATGAGGAAACCGGCATATCCTAAAACTAAAAATTCGAAGACATGTGACATCTGCCAACCTGCACTGGGCCCGCGTGGTAAATTACAGCCCACTTCCTCTCACCGAGAGGAAGCCTGTGTTCCAGCAGTGAGAAGATTATAGGCTGATTATGTATGTTATGTGTACATAAAAAAAAAACAAAGATATAACAAAAAACGTAAGAAACGCTGATGCTTTCACCTTAACCTTTTAATCAGTTGTGTCGCATTTATGCGACACATATTTCGGTGCCCCTACCGCTCGTGTCGTATTTCTGCGACAGAGAACATGCATATTAAAACGTTTATTGCCCGTGGTCCGACCGCGTAGTTCTACTAGTAGGACCAAGGGCATGTTTCTTTTCGCTGGTTCTTTTTTCGTTCTATTTTCGTCATATTAACTGCGTGGTAAAACTAAAACCATTAATAAATAGAGATAAAATTTTTTTGACAATTTTAATCGATACAATGATTTCTCCTCCTTATTTATTGTAGGTATTATTTTCTCTTGATTTTATCAATTTGTAGCCGCGCGCTAGGGGCGCGACAATTGATATTTAGCCAAGCGCAAGTGCATACCTCCCTAAGATCGAACACATGATAAACACCTCGTAATCTGAATACTGCCACGAGATCAGTCACCCTGAAGGTTACAAAAGGCTGAAAACAAGAGAAGAAATTAAATTTCATCCGCAGGTGTCGCGAAAAGTTACCGCGGAGTTCAGGATTCGCGTTAGATACTGTGACGAGCCTTGAAGGCGTATTCTGGAGGATGATGGAATTTTTATAAAAAAAACTAGCTTCTGCCCGCGACTTCGTCCGCGTGAAATTTCACCCTCCCCCCATTCACCCTCTTAGGGATGGAATTTAAAAAAACCCTTTCTTAGTGCATACCTACTCTTCACAAAGAACACACCCTCCGAATTTCATGTCTCTAGGACCAGCGGTTTATGCTGTGCGCTGATATATCAGTCAGTCAGGACTTTGAATTTTATATAAAATATATAGATAAGAAGGTGTAGCAGTATCTACAACGCCGCATGCGAACAACGCGTCGTACTGACGTCACGCAATCCTGCATCTCGCAAGCAGAGTTTACCGCGCAATTAGCATAGATACAACAGCCCGACATGAATCATCGGGCAGTTGCCCGCCAGACACGACACCTGTCTGGTCGGAGAATCCTCCCTTTTCTATAGAGTATGAGTGAACTTTACACCCTTTTCCTCATACCTCTACAAAGGTACTATCACAGTCAGAAGTCGACTTGCAATCTCACAAAACTATGGCATAAGACTATTAGTTGTACTTATGACTTTCTTCTATAAGAACGTTTGACAACACTACACATTGGCAACTTGTTGCCCGCTTATGATTGTTATTACAAATTTCAATAAGTTAAGTAAGTGTTACGGTGGCCAAAGTGGTTAGCACTGTGCCTCGCATGGCGAACGTTCGGGTTCGAGTCTCACATCAAACATTAAAAATGTTTTTTAAGTATTACATGTGAAATAAGAATTCCGAGTTGCTAACAAATATTTTAAAATATTCCACAACTAAACGAAGATTCTTTCGTTTTACAATTATTTTCAATCTTAGCGTCGTTATTAAAATATGAGGGTAGATTTGAAACAAAGTGATAAGTTCACTTTGTAAATCTACCCTCATATTTTAACTACTTTACTAGTTTACATAAATTATTCCACTATTCGCTGTTGTTGGTTGGTGAACATAGTAAAGGATTTCTTTTGTCGTTGATATCAAAATTTGATTCATTTATTATCATGTTATAATAATAAATTACCTTTATTATAATATCTATTTGTTCAAAGTAATTTATTAAAATAAATTACTAAAACATACAAATAATAATAATTATATAAAACAAAAAAAAAAACTGGCCCAACTAGGATTCGAACCCGCATCTATCCCGATCACATTAGCGAGTGCAGCCTCATTACCGATCTAGCTATTGTTAACTTATATTTACTTGTTGAAATTTTGCATTACTATTAAAAAAATAATCAGACTGCGATAAAAAAAAACAAGTTACTGATATTGTCATCCTTGTCTAGCATAGACCACATCTATGACTATATAAGGTCAACTTTTATCAAGTACAAAAATTTTAAGGACAGATTCAATAACTAAAGATAGACATTTTACAAAAAAAATAATAAATTTCTATAGGTACGCTAGTTTCCAAGAAAAACACCAAAAACCATTTTATTTAAAAATTCAAATAACAACAACCTGTGTATTAATGGGTAACGTACTCTAGGCAGATAACAATGGTTGCGCCTGCACACGTGCGGCGGCGGCGTGTCCCCCCCCTTGCTGCACCCGCTGCACCCGCCTTGCGCGGCTGGCATTCAGAGCTGGAGATTGTCTTTCAGTTCACCAAAATCAAGTTACCGAATTGTGTGTTGTCTGTGCGAAAATTTTCGAAATCCCGTATCGGTATTCATCCCGAGAATACATGAATATGGCTATGTGCTATCACGACGCAGGTGAAATAATGTTGCGGGCACAAGAACTGTACGCCCAGAGGTTTGGACGAGTGGTCAATATTCGCACCATTCTTCGAGCCGTGCAGCGCTTCAGAGAGAGTGAGAACTTCCAGCCTCGTCTTATTGACTCGGGGAGGCCACGACACCCAGTGCAGCTTGAAGAGGAGGTGCTGGATTTCTTTCACCGGCACCTAGTGGCGAGCACCGGAGACGCTACCCATGTGTTTGGCGTAAGCCAGAATTACGTGTGGCAGCTCCTGCGCAGTGAAGGTTACCATCCCTTCCATTTCACTCGGGTCCAGGAGTTGCTGCCTGAGGATTACGCGCCTGTGGGGTAGGGCCACAGACCTAGTGTATGGGAACGACGGTCATACAATCCGTACAGTGGAAGAATTACGTGCGCGAATTGTGAGTGCATTTAACGTGATGTCCAGTGACCATCAAGTGCTTACTGAAGTGCGGAGGCATTTTCTCGATCGCGCTAGACAGTGTGTGCGACAACAAGGGCGTCACGTCCAACAATTGATGTGATATGTGTAAATAACTAGTAAATTGTGTAAATCTGTTAATGAATTTTGACTATTTTTAACATGCCAAGTTAATGCAAAAAGTTAGGTAAGTTGTTAACATTTTTACATTAATTCAATACTAAAAAAAATAACAAACTGTATTAAATTGTTAGTTCAAAGCCTGAAAAAGTGTGATAGAAAATTAAAATACGATAGATTAGCGCAAAGGTTAAAATCGTTTCTTAACATGTGTCACAGTCTTAGTCAATGCAGTCCGAGCGATGACGTAATACCGGGTTAAATGACCCTGGGTTTTTTGGGGGTGCAGACCCGAACAACTGAGTCGGTATACAGTATGCTTTTTAAAATATTGTAATTTTTGTGTTAGAAAAACTGAAAAAAAAACTAGCCTGATTATTTGAAATAAAATGTTAGGGCCGTATTTCTATCGTATGGATAGACGTTCTGTTTAAATTTTTGTACTTGATAAAAGTTGACCTTATATACTCGTAGTGCGATGCTACACGACGTTAATTTGTTAGCGTTGGATACATGACTCACACGGATTAAAATATGCGTATGTGTGTATAGGCGCCGCAGCTCGTATAGCGCAGGCGATAATGGTCATTGCGGTGTAAGTGGACTTCTTGCTGTGATAGTATATTCAATAATCATACATTCGAATAATTATTTTAAATTAAAAAGTGCGGGTTTCGGAGCGAGAGGGCTTATCTACTTAGATCAATAAATTTTTACTTATAAGTTACTTATTCATTTATCTCCACTGCAGAGTTTACAGCATTGTTCGCCCAGTGGTAACATCCAAGACTTACGAGTTGTAGGTCGTGGGTTCCATTCCGTTGTAGGTCGTAGGTTCCATTCCAAGCAGGCACATTACTTACTCGTAAATTATTTCATCACCACTACTTTCGAAACGCTGAAGGAAAACATCGTGAGGAAACCGGCATGTCCTAGAACCAAAATCAAAGACATGTGACATGGAAGAGGCCTGTGTCCCAGCAGTGGGAACATTATAGGCTGATTGTGATTATGCTATCTCGAATATATATTGCTTAGTTACACTTACTTAGTATCATCGTCTGCCTAGCCTTTTCCCAACTATGTTGGGGTCGGCTTCCAGTCTAACCAAATGCAGCTGAATACCAGTATTTTACATGGAGCGACTGCCTATCTGACCTCCACAACCCAGTTACTGGGTAATACGATACCCCTTGGCAAGACTGGTTGTCCGATTTTCGGGCTTCTGCCGACCCGTAACGACTGTCAAAGATCCGCGAATGACAGCCGGGACCAACGGCTTAACGTGCTTTCCGAGGCATGGCGGGGTCTTGGTATGTAAAGATGGTCACCCATCCACGGACCAACCGCGGCAAGTGTAGCTTAACCTGATTGATCGACCCGTGCGGCTGATATTAATTAGCTACAAGCCTCTCAATAAGTTACACTTAGTATGCAGCGAAGTAAAAGTATTAAATACTATGCTTTAAATACTTATCGTGGAATTACACTTGTAATTATGGACCATGAGAACAGCAGTAACCAAACAGCAACCCTATTGTAACAAGAATAAAAATCACAATGATTTCGACAGAGTTGCCAGTGGCAGCGAACTAACAGCAACCTTATTACAATGAGGATAAAGATCACTAAGATTTGGACAGTGATATAAAATCACAGGTAAAATAATGGACTGTAGTGAGACGTTTCAAAACAAAAAGGAGTTCAATAAAAGAAGGTAGTTAATAAAGCAGAAAAATACATTAGTTTCCATAAATCATTTCGTAAGTCATCTTTGCGGCATCGCTTCACCTCTCCAGAATATTGCCCGCCACAGCTTGCGCCAACTTGTGTAATTTTGACAAGTTTAAAATTTTCCACCTCCCCCTCCCCGCACCTTGAGCCGCCGCCGCCTGTCATTCTTCGGAACTCCACGTGAATTAGATGATGTTTTTCGGGAACAAGTTTTGAATTAAATATTGTTGGCATTTGCAATATTTGAGAGATAACTTCAGTTGAAGCAATGTCGTCATTTGCTTGTTTTTTTGCAAAAGTCGGCCATTTTGTAACTTTGTGTTGGAACAGACAAGCAGATTTAATCAGTGTCCATAAAACTTCAGCATGACCAAAACTTGTGTCCTTTTTTGAGTGCTGCCGGTATATTCCGTAAAGATCTCACGGTGAACATTTAGGTGAAGTGAGATGTCAATAGTGTCGATCCCTAGCATCAGATGGAATGACAGCTCACTTTAAGCTCACTTCACCTAAGTTAGCACGGTGATCTTTTTACAGAATAGCACCGCTGTACCTACATAGTGATTTTTTTTTTGTTTTACACTGCGGACGCCCAGTAAAGCTCCCAGACATCATGATTTTTTCTGACATCTTTAACAATCATCGTTATATTTCAGAAAATTTACAACAACACCTAAATCTTCTTTGTGAATCACTCCGTCCATTGGTGAAAACCGTAGGAAAATCCGTCCAGTAATTTTTGAGTTTATCGCGTTCAGTCAGATAGACAGACGCGGCGGAGGGATTTTGTTTTATAATAAATGTAGTGCTCTCTTTCTTTTTTTTTCTGAAAGAGAAAGATAGAAATACAATTTTAGTTTAGTGGGCTTATTCACTTTTTTCTCACCATACCTGCAATGTTCCTTTTGTTTTTGGTGCGCGGTGGAAATCCTCATGGACTTCCTCCATCGTGGGGGTGACAGAGGGGCATGCCGGACTCTTACTATGGCTGGGGGAGCGGGGTTTGCATAAGCAGTCACCGCTCCCCCGACAATACCTGCATTGTTCCTGCAAGAAGGTAAAAAAAATACCTAAAATTCAAAATGTAACAAACACTCTACACATCAAGCTATCTCTTGGGATAACATAGACATTTGAATTCCGGTACACTTGGAATTCTACTGGTCCCCTGAGAGTGAGACTTGAAGAAGTATACTGAAACTAAAATCTCGAGATTTTCATATAAGTAGGTAGATGTTTTGAATATTTGCTGCGTGCTGAATTCGTTTTTTGTGACTGCTGGCGATTTTTGACGATCGTTATTATCTCTCGTTGCGTTTTTGGCGATCAATAAGGTCTGACAGCTTCTTATACAGGGTCTTATAGTAAAAGTTGTTCATATTGATGAGCACAATGACCCCTTAAAAGGATGCCCATGAATTCAATTTCACCCTGTAGATTTGCTCGAATTCGAATATCAAGATTAAAATCGAGCATCATTGGTTGATTTATCGATCAACAGTTACGATTGACAAAAAATCCGATGTCGTTCGCCAGTTATTTACCTACACATTTAGGTCCTTTGTACACACGTTTTTCTTGCCGTGTAAAACTACAGTTTATTCGCCGTGTGTAGGCACGGTCGTCAGTGTTATTATGGATCACTATGAAAGCTTGTTAATGGACATATTTTTTCTACTGCGCAGTTTATATGCCGTACTAGGTGCTGCGCGCGACTTCGTCCGCGTGAAATCCTATCCTAGCTAAAAGTTTTTTCTTTTTCTAAAATAAAAGTAGTCTAAGTTACTCCTTATTATATTAGCTATCTGCCAGTGAAAGTCCTGTCACAATCGGTCCAGCCGTTTCAGAGATTAGCCGGAACAAACAGACAGACAAAAATTAAAAAAAAAAGTTATTTACTAAAAAGCGGTTATTTTAATATTACAAACAGACACTCCAACTTTATTTATTTGTATGTATGTATAGATGTAGATACGGTTCGTCAGTGTTGTATGGATCACTTTGGAAGCTTGCTAATGAACATTTTTTTCTACGGCATTGTATAAACACCGTAATGAAAGGAAACCGTACCGTGTACAAAGGGCCTTACTCAATTTTGTTTGTTTACAAGCGTCAAACTTCAAAAATTTAGCAAATAAGTAAGTAAGCAAGCTCCTTTATGCCTTAAATAGTTCGTATGGTGCTACATTATGTTTCTTCGGTGTTTTCATTTAATTTCCAACAAGAAACAGAGGGCCTAAAAAAGCCACTTTGGCAGAATCATAAAAGGATAACATTATGAATCATAATAAAAGTCGTAAAATGGTCACAAACTGACAATTTATAATATTATTTGACATTAAAGCAATTCATATTTTGTGGACCATTTTACAAATCTCCATACAAAACTGTCAAACAGATGAAATGCGTGATATGAAATTGTATGCACATAATATAGGTATATAATGAATTGTCAGTTTGTGACCATTTTACGACTTTTATGATGATTCATAATGTTATCCTTTTTTTATTCTGCCAAAGTGGCCTTTTTAGCCCCCCTGTTCTTTTATCATTGACAAAATTGTACATAGGTAATTTACTTTTTTACTGGGCCTTTTTGGTGCAGCAGTGAGGCACACTTTTCTGCTAATTTCTTACACGGACTTTACACTTTCTATTTGATTTTTATTTGTTGCTATCTGATGTAGGTATCTAGTGTGTTGTGTGTCTTTTAGTCTGTGCTAAATAAATATATTTTCTTTCTTTCTTTCTTTTGTTCCACGTTCCACAGAAGCTTTTTACCATCCTTCGCAGAAATAAGAAAAATAAGAATTCTTCCGTGAGCCTAGAAAAAAGACGGGGCAGCTTATTTTTAGCTCCACAGCATATTTATTTCCACATTACATCTTCCCTAAATATAAACCCGACACGCTCCTTAACAAAAAGGGTTGCCATTATTCGAGAAAATATTTTCCTTCCAACCTTAGTAGGGTGAAAGCGCCAGTTCTCGTCCGTTCGTACCTAATTGTCGTTTTTACCCTACACGTCACGTGTTGACGGAAGTGATATTAATTTAAGGTTCCGTAGGGTGGGTAAACAATTGACCGCTTGGTGTATTATTGTTATTTTCCCTTTGGGCCCTTTATCGAGGATTTCACGTCTTTATTTTGAAGGTAAATCGTGCCGTGTCAACATTGATCAATTGTTGAGCGTGAAGCATTGTTTGTGGGACAAAGGACGTAATATTAATGTCACGGGTACATAATACTATAATGTACGGGTTGATTAATACCTTATGATGTGGGTTGCAAATCTGTAATGGCTTAGAAAGATAGATGGAGTGCTGCAGTTGGGGTCTTAGGTGGGTCAGTCTTATAATATCTTAAGACATGTCTCGAGATGTATGCGACTGGCATTTTGTTAATCAATAAAGAGGCTGGGTATCACTAAGTGATAAAACCCTTTCAAATAAATAAAGAAAAAAAAGAATAATAGGCTGTTTTACTACATATATTAGCATTTTAATGCTATAATAAATTTTCTTCTATATTTAAATCTTCACTGACAGTTCATCTTCTAATTCAAAATCTCATCTTGCCAATTACCTAAGAACAAAACAAGTTTTTGTTCAAAAACCAATTACATTGAAATTAAACAACGTCACTTCCCATCATTCCAGCGTATTTATAATTAAAAACACGACTTCCTCACAACCATTACGAACACAAAATATATAATAAACATGCTTCCAACAATCGAAAAAGTATTCGGGAGGCGCGAACGTCACCTCATTCCTGACAGCGCGGGGATCCTGCAAACTTTTTGATTAATTACATTTCGCTCGCCGTAGAAATATTGCCACATTCCAGGTAGGAGTTATGCGAAAGGTTGCAGAATTAGCAACGGGTAGAGGGGTTCAAGATGTTCTTTGAGAGGAGTACGAAATTACATTATGTAATGCAAGAAATATTGATTACGACACGAGCACTAGTCTATTATCGCACGGCTTGGCACTATTTTATAGCTCGTGTGACACGTTTCTCTGTGTAAAATGGTCAAAGTCAAAGCATTTATTTCAAATAGGCACATAAAAGGCACTTTTGAACGTCAAAAATTACCTTAAAATAGAATTGTTTCTAGTCGCCCCTTCCAAAAGGTAGTTTTCGTATGGAGAAGAATGGGCAAGAAACTCCACCGTTACTCTTTTACAATGTTTTACAATATTTTGCATCGGTACATTAATTATACAATAATATGTGAGGACGATGCACTTAAAATAAAATTACTGTACCACAATAGGTAAAAGAATTAAAAACGAAACCATGACATATGGAATATAATGGACTTCTTAAGTAACAGAAAAGCGTGATATAAGTGCAAGTTTAGATCATACAGTGCTATAAACTTTTATTTCGAAATTGAGGAGGCTCCGGAATATATTATGCAACATACACAGTTTGCAAACAATTATTAATTAAACAAATAAACACTAAATAGTTTTATGTTTTATAAGCCTACTTGAATGAGAGGCGTCAAAATTGAGACCATGGCTTGCTCAATTTTATAAAGTAGAATAGGATATAATACTCTTTATTATGTATACCATTTAAATTACAGATAAAAATAGAAATATAGAAATTTTACAAAGGGTGACACAATGGCCGGTCTTATCGCTAAGAGTGATTAAAAAAACTCTTATTAACTATTACAGATGTATTACGATTATTTTTTTCAGGAATCAACAAAGCTGGCAAATAAAAGACTTCGCATTCATTGATTTATAATCCTTAAAAACACGAAACTAGTGAAAAGAGAGACACTACAATATTTTTTGCTTGAATTATAATCTATACTTATAACATTATAAATTCAAAAGTAACTCTGTCTGTCTGTATGATAGCTTTTCACGCCTAAACCACGGAACGGATTTCGATAAAAATTTGGCAGAGAGATAGATTGCATCCCGGGAAAGGACATAGGATAGTTTTTATCCCGATATTCCCACGGGATCGACACTTATGCGGGTGAAACCGCGGGACGCAGTTAGTTTCCTATAAATATTATTAAAATCAACAAGCCTTCTCTAAACCCTCTTCATTCTAAATGTAAAGTATGGAACGCGACTTTCAAGTTTATTACCTGACATGTTTGAAATACCGGTTTTATTGTAGGGGAAGGGAGGCCAAAACGTGTCGGGAAGATTTTTTATATATTTTCGTTATGTAATGGACTCAAAGTCTGTCGGAAATGCTAAGGGGTTTTGCATCGGTGTGGTTAATGTATCATTTGTAAAACTGGATGTAAAATTGTGAAACATAATTGTTGTTACAAACGGACAGAGCCTGTAACTCCCGAAGAGTTAGACAACGGTCTATTTAAAGGAGGTAACCCTATTTTATTTTATTTTTCTGATTAACCTACTCGAGTTAATTACCTTTTTAGGATTCCGTATTCAAAAAGGAACCCTTATAGTTTCGCCATGTCCGTCTGTCTGTCTGTCCGCGGTTTAGCTCAAAAACTATTGGTACTAGAAAGTTGTAATTCGGCACGAGTATACACGTTAATAACGCCGATAAAATGGTAAAATAAAATTTTGAATAAATCATTTCTTTAGGGCACCTCCCCTACATGTAAAGTGGGGATGATAATTTTTTTTTGCGTCCTTCCCATAGTGTGGGATATCATTGGATAGGTCTTTTAAAAATATTAGGGGTTTGACTAGCCCGTTTTTTAATTAAATAAACCGCTCGTGACTTATCAAGCTTTAAAGTACCAATTTTCGTTAGAGTCAAGTGTCCCCCCCTCTACCAACTAAACGGTGTTAGTTAGAAATTCAAATGTCACGGCAGTAGTACCTATATATAACGAAGTTTAAAGGAAAACTATCACACTTAAGTGGGCTTTACAAGTTTACGAGTAATAGTTGACCAACTTAAATTTGCAGTTGCAATGTATGGGACAAGATGATTTTCAACTATAATGTTAAGTTTGTTCTTGGAATAAATTCATTCAAACTACAGAACCCTTCATTGTGCGTGGCCCGACACGCACTTGGCTGATTTGGTATGCACGTTTTTCTGTGACAAATAAACCTATTTTTCATTTCTTTACATTTAGGTTTCACGTCTTAGCACATAGTAAAATAATAATAAATCCCAAGTAAAAGAAGTAGCAGTGGTGGCCGAGTGGTAAAAGCAGCGACTTAACAGTTGTAGGTTCAAACGCAGTCAGACGCTTTAGTTTGTTTAAATAAGTTTCTCACCACTGCTCTCAAAACGGTGAAAGAAAACATTGTAAGGAAACCGGCATGTCCTAAAACTAAAAATTCGAACATCTACCAACCCGCACTGGGCTGGCGTGGTGGATTACGTCACTCCCTCTCATAGAGGATATGTGGAACAGGGGGTATCCTTACCAGTAGAGATAAATATCAGTAGGGATATGTGGAACAGGGGGAAAGGAAGCCTGTGAAGCAGTGGAAACATTATAGGGCTAATTATGTAAAAGAACGCGAGCATTTTGCCATTAACTGGGCAACGGGCATTAATCCAGACTCCGGAAATCTAGCGAGAATTTGTAAAGGAAAAATCATGTCACATTTTGCTCAACAAAGGGATAGAGAGAGGAGCTAGATAGAGCATAGGACCCCATGCTCCACAGCAGTGGCGTGCATTGGTTTTCAGAATAGTGTTACGAGCTTGGGGTTCGTGACAATTAAAAACTGCCGATTTAATAACCAAAAATAGACACTTTAATTAGAAAACACAAATTACAACTTAAACACACTACTTATAAAACACAATCGCACTACTAATCACTTGAGAGTCGCACTTGAAGATCGCTTCGATGTTATCGCTTGTATCGCTTATCCAACACTGTATGCCGGCTCGCAGGCACACCGGCCTTATATAGGCCTCGGATAGTTCCAGAACCTTCTACCGTAGAAACATCTAGAATGTTCGAGTACATACCGAACCCGACGGACCAGACGTCGATAGTTCTGGAAAGTTCTATCATCGAAGTTTCTAGAAGGGACCCGAATAATTATAAGTTCTGCTACTCGATACTAGATGGCGCTAGTGGTAGCTAATGTCGCCATCAATTGTGGCGCGCAACACTGCCCCCTCCTAAGACATGCTCGTCCCGAGCATTATTGGCCCCATAATAACGCGCCAGTCGATCCACATGGACGATCTTAGGAGTACCTCTTGCGCCTTTCTGTATCCGGTAGGTTACGTCATTGATCTTTGTCACAATCCGGTACGGTCCGTCCCATTTAGCTTGAAGCTTAGGAGATTTCCCTTTGCTGCGGACTGGATTGTGCAACCACACTAGTGATCCTTCGTCGAACCCTTTATTGTTCATTTTGCGGTCATAACGGGTTTTCATCTTCTCAGACATTTGCTGGCCCGATTGTCTGACGTGCTCATTGATGTCATTCATTTTGTTCCGCAAGTCATTCGCATAATCGGTTATACTGCGTGGGGCATCAGGCGGTATTCCAGTGATCAGGTCTGCAGGCAGCCGTAACTCCCTTCCAAAGTTTGCGAAAGCTGGTGTCACCGATGTACTTTCGTGAACAGCACTTCGATATGACAACAAAAACGGTTGTATGTGCTTGTCCCAATCTCGTTGCCGATTTTCCACAACTTTCGCCAGGTATCTCTCCAATGTCTGATTAAATCGTTCCACCATTCCATCCGATTGTGGGTGGTAAGAAGTTGTTCTCGTTTTATGAGTACCCATAACTCGACAAGTTTCCTGGAATATTTGGGACTCAAAATTCCTTCCTTGATCACTGTGAATCTCTAAAGGTACTCCAAAACGACAGAAGACTTCATGGACTAATTTATCTGCAACTGTCGAAGCTTCTTGATTTGGTATGGCGAAGACTTCCGGCCACTTAGTGAAGTAATCCATTACAACCATGAAATACTTGTTACCACTTTCACTTTCCGGAAACGGTCCCGCAACATCTAGGGCTATCCTCTCCCATGGTGCACCAACATTGTACAATTTCAATGCACCTCTACTACGAGTCTGAGGTCCCTTTACAGCTGCACAACTCGTACATTTGCGGCACCAGTCCTCGACATCGTCCCGACAGTGGACCCAGTAAAACCGTTCTCGTATCTTCAGTAGGGTCCGTTTAACTCCCAGATGGCCTCCTGAACAACCATTATGGTACAGCTGTAGAACATCCGGTACTTGAGATTTAGGGACAACCATTTGCAAATGACAGCTGTCTCCCCGAGCATTTTCCCATTTACGGCACAGGACTCCATCCTGAATCACCAAGCTGTCCCATTGGGCCCAATAGCTTTTTGTGATCGAACTCATCGCTGAGACGTCGCTCCACGTGGGCTTAGGTACACCGGCCTTCATCCACTCAAGAATCGGCTTGAGGTCTGGATCTTCCTGCTGTGCACGTTGTAGGGTTTCCTTCCACTCGTTACTGAGGTCTGTCTTGAGCATCCTTACAGGTACCACTTCCTTACCCTCTTGCCTAGTACCAAACTTGCAGTCTTCAGGACAAGGTCTTCTAGACGATGCATCTGCGTTGCCATGAGATTTCCCGTCATAGGTTTGTGTGATCGAAATCCTCGGGGCTCTTTGAACATCAGCCAGCACCCGCCCCGCAGTCCTGGCTATTACTCGTTTTCCCTGCTGGGCAGTGCTGTTAGCCGCACTACCCTCTGGAGACCAGCGATCTTCCCTTTCTGCAGTTCGCTTCGGGCAACTGGATCGAAGGTGGCCCCTTTCCCCACAGCCGTAGCACCTAGGGCTGTATCTTCTATTGCGGTCGCGAACTGTAGCCACTGCAAACTCTCTGACGCGATGGGAACGATGATCCTGCCGCACAGCTTCCACCTCCAGTGCATGGGCCAAGGCGTCCTTAAGGGTCCCGTGGTGACCGAGCCTCACAGCAGCTCTAACTTCAAGGTCACGGATGCCGTCGATAAATACATGCACCAGGTTCCCATCAATAAGCGCAGGTACAGACTGGTATGCTTTCCGAACCAGCTTCTCAACTTCAAGGGCCCACTGCTGCAGGTTTTCATTATTGCGTTGCACGCGATCCTTGAGCTGCGCACGAAACACGTGTTCCAGATGAGCGTCGCCATACCGAGCCTCCAATGCCTCAAGGAGCTGCTCGTAACTCACTTCTTTTCCAAGAGCTTCCAGCACAGTTAAGGCCTGGTCGCGCAGGCCTAGGGTGAGGGCAGTCATGGCCTGATTTTGATTCCACCCGTTCGCCTTCATGACAGCCTCAAACTGAATTTTGTAGGCCGACCAGGAAGAAGTTCCGTCGAACGGTGGCACTTTGAATCCCCGTAGCGAAGGTGTTGTAGCTACGGGGGCTGCGATTCCATCCTCAAGATTGAGGTAATCCAGCGTTTTCTTCACGTCAGCCATTACGGTTTTCTTCACATCAGCCATCACGGTGTCAACCCGATCATTCACTTGGTCGATTCGGGTTTCAGCTTCCAACAGGCGGTTGTCGTGTTGAGCAACCTTATCCTTCACCTCCTTTATATCTTTCCCGAAGGTAGCGTGAAGTTCCTTCAGAAGGAGCATCTGCTCCTCCTGTCGGCGGGACTGCTCCTGCTGACGGCGGGCCTGTTCCTCCTTATCTTGCTGGAGCTGTTCTTCCAGCCGACGAGCCTGTTCCTCCTGTCGGCGGGCCTGTTCCTCTCTGTCCCGCTGGAGCTGTTCTTCCAGCCGACGAGCCTGTTCCTCCTGACGGCGAGCCTGCTCCTGCAGCATCATCATTAGAGCAGCAAAATCTGGTGCTGATGATGCTGGAGCAGCTGTGGACGGTCCGGCTTCCGTGATCGGTAGTTGGCCCTCCGACGTCTGTGGCGTTGCTCCACCGAATCGCCTCTGGTCCGTCTCTTGCTGGCGTTGACTCCGGGTACGGATACCCTCCGTGTCGTCCTTCGGTAGAATCGGCATGATTTTAATCCTTGCTTCTGACACCAATTGTTACGAGCTTGGGGTTCGTGACAATTAAAAACTGCCGATTTAATAACCAAAAATAGACACTTTAATTAGAAAACACAAATTACAACTTAAACACACTAATTATAAAACACAATCGCACTACTAATCACTTGAGAGTCGCACTTGAAGATCGCTTCGATGTTATCGCTTGTATCGCTTATCCAACACTGTATGCCGGCTCGCAGGCACACCGGCCTTATATAGGCCTCGGATAGTTCCAGAACCTTCTACCGTAGAAACATCTAGAATGTTCGAGTACATACCGAACCCGACGGACCAGACGTCGATAGTTCTGGAAAGTTCTATCATCGAAGTTTCTAGAAGGGACCCGAATAATTATAAGTTCTGCTACTCGATACTAGATGGCGCTAGTGGTAGCTAATGTCGCCATCAATTGTGGCGCGCAACAATAGGTAGGCACTAGGCCGGGTCACTAATCTAATCAGACAAAAAGTGACGTCAAAAGTGTGGTTGTGGTTGGGCAACATTGGTAGCCGGTCGTCAAAAAAACGGTCTCTAGGTTAATTATTTTAATAAATTATTAAAAGTGTTATAAATATGTTAAATTAGTCTAATATAGTCAAACCTAGGTATTAAGTATTATATACAGTGATTAGAAAGTGTTTTTTGTCGCGAAAACTTCGTACAAAAAGGATTTGAAACAGGCTGTCAACTCAACGCACCAACGGTGACGGATTTCAAAATATCATCGATCCCGGGGAGTATTTTGTTTTATTTTAAGTGATTGTAGTTAATATTTACACACCACAGAACATCACAAAATACTGCTCAGGTCTCTGAGCTACGTCCATCACACACTGGCACGGTTTATGTCTCCTTTTGCTTGACAACTTGTGGAAGCAAAATCGATGACGAAAACATTCGCCCAGACAATAAACACTACATATTTTACTGTACAAAATAAGCTAATTACGAGCTCTTACTATTACAATTATATGTACTAAATTATAGCCTGTAATGTGTCTCAAACTCTTCACCTAAAATCAATTTATATTGTACTACTTTAAAGATAATAACAAGGAAAGCAGTGTTTTCTAAAGTATTTCTCTTCTGTTTAACTTTCCAATCTAACTCTAATTAACTTACTTAATCTAAATGTAATACTTATCTATTTCTCAACAATTTACTTTTTCCTCTAACTACCTCCTACTTATTCACATATTAGAACATCTTTTCTTGCACTGTCATTTAGCTGCATAATTTCACACATTCCAGGTGAGTGACAATTATCCAAAATGATGACCCGCAGAGCTACAATCAAGGAGATGGAAGCAAAACTGACAGCTACTTTAAAAGAGCTTGAAGCTTCTGAAGCTGAACGCAGACAACTACTCCAGGAAAGGGAAGACAGCGAGGTGGAAGTGGAGAACATTATTACAAAGAACACCTTCCTCAAAAATGAGCTGGCTGAGTTACATATACAACACATGGACTTAACCGACCAGTATAGTCGACTACAACATCAGGTGTCAACATTTCAAAAGTGTAGTGATACCCACGAACTGGCTTTGAACCATATTGCAGAACTTAAACAGCAATTATGTGATGCCCATAAGGCCCTATCTCTCTCAGAGTCTGTTAAGGTCAGTGAACAGGTTGCTAACACCGATAACCTATTTTATCGTCTGGTAGGTAGTAAGTCAGAATCAATGTGTCAGCCAGCTGTAACAATAGATTTGACTGGTGATGATACCATACCATTGTGTCCAATTGTTATGAGTCATAATAAATTAAAGAAATACATTAAAATTAAGAAACTAATTAAACGGTCACAGAGAGCAATTAAAAAACAAAATCTTTTAAAATTAAATATTTCCCTTAGAAGGGAACGTGTTACCCTATCTAAAAGTTTAAATAGTTGTACTGCTGAGTTAGATAAATGTAGGGAAAAGTATGACATTGATACAAAGCTCCTATATAATGATATACTACACAAGGAGCACTTGCTGAAGGAGATTTTTGAGAAATACGAGACTTCACAACAACAACTAAGTGAGCGATTATTTGAGGCTGGGGAACTACTGGAGTTGGTGAAGTGCAATGCTGAGAGTTATGAGTTTCTGACTAATAATCTCTCATGCAGCTGTGCCAACCAACCACCACCTCCTCAGCCTCAGAGTGACTTGTCTCCACCGGTGTTGGCTCTTCCAGCAGAGTCCTGTGTTAGTCCACAGAATAATAAATCTATTTTTTTTAGTGACGAAGTAGGTTCAGGCTTTGGAAAAATATTAATTAATTACCTTAGCCATAGTTTTACCAATCATTGCTATCATAATATAAGTTTTAAACAAATGATTAAAAGAATTGCAAACACAAACCTAGACAATTATTCTACAATGGTTTTGCTACTAGGTAAAAGTACTGGTATTACCAGAGAGGACATAGTGGATGGTGTCAACACCTTATTAAAGTTAAACATAGGTAAGCTAATGTTGTGTGCTTTACCTTACTCTGATACTCTATCAGAAGATGAGAATAAATATATATATAAGTTGAATAACACTATTCACATGCTGACATGTTATCATAGTGAAAAATTATTGTTTTTTGACACTAATAAGTTTGTTAGTGGTTTTAAGTTAACTCAGAGAACTTTATCTCTGTCTTGGGAATGTAGACATATGATTGCTATGTTGATAGCATATAATATTAACGGTGTTATAGCTAATATAACAAATTCTAGTATTAGGGACGAGTCTGTGTTGTCTAGTCATACTAACAACATAGTGATGATTAATTATGAATCTTCATGTTGTACGAAGGAGGGTCTAACTACAATACCAACATCTTTGGAGGCCACTACCAGTCAGATAGGGTATTCTCTTCCTGCTGGAACTCATACGGGCTTCCTAGACACTTCAGTCATAGTTGTGGAGGTCACTCCGGATAACTCTTTAAACTAGGTAGTAAGACAACAGAAGTTACCGCTTCAAATAACCTATTACTATTAGAGAATAATAAAAAGGTATCTTCTGGCAATATTACTCAGAATAATAAAAAACCAAAGGGAGGGCAACATGTTTTAAAATTATTTAACCAAAATATTCAAGGTTGCTCTTCTAAATTACTGGAAATAGAATTGTTTTTAGAAAATACCAAGTTTGATGTCATTTGTTTAACAGAACATTGGTTAAAAGCTCATCAAGTAATGTCAATTAATTATGAAAATTATTGTGTAGTTAGCCATTTCAGCCGAACATGTATGATACATGGTGGATCACTAATATTAGTTAAAAATTCTGTTAAATCAAAGGAACGAAAAGACATCGTCGGGCTGTCTGTTGAACACACCATTGAATTGTCCTGTGTTGAGCTCGATAAGCATGTAATAGTATGCGTATACAGACCTCCAAGTTACCAGAATCTATCTGTGTTTGATTCTGTAATGGAAGATGTGCTAAAGAAACTTTCTACTAGTAGTAAGTCAATAATCATATGTGGCGATTTTAATATTAATTTATTAGAAAATAACTCAAATACTATCAGATTATTAAGTCTTTTTAGGTCATTTGACTTGTCAAATGTTTTTATTGAACCCACCCGAGTGACAGCTTCCTCTGCCACTTGTATAGATAATATTTTCTGTAACTGTGATTATTTACACAAACAAATTGTAAATAAGTTGCCATCTGATCACAGCGGACAAACAATAACATTTTGCACCTACATGCCTTTACAAAAAACTCTAATAAGATTTAGGCCAATTACATCTAAAAATTTAGAGAAATTAAATAATTCTTTGGCAAGTAAATTATGTGTTCAGAGTTTTAATAATTTATTTGACCCGAATGAGTTCTACGCAGAGTTCTTTTCACTATTAAACACGCAATTTAATGACACTTTCCCACTAAAGACTAAAAGTATTTACACAAAGTTCTTATTTAGTGATTGGGCGACTCCGGGTATTCGTAAAAGCAGGGAAAACCTTTTTGAACTTTATGGCCTAAAGCAACATATGAATAACACAAGCTTTCATCAGTATGTTGCAACATATTCTAAGACTTTTAAAAGTGTATGCAAAACAGCTAAAGCTCTTTATATTAGCAATAAAATAAAATCAGCCGATGATAAAATAAAAACTACCTGGCAAATAATAAATAATGAAACAGGTAGGAAAAAACAGCGTAATACTGAATTTAATTTAGAAACTGCACATGGCCCCATAAACTCAGATGTAGAAATTGCTCAGGAATTTGAAAACTTTTTTGCTAATATTCCCATTAAAACTACTGAAGCTTTAAATTCCTCACCCTCGCGTTCTGCTGATTTACTTAGAAAGAATGTTAAGGCATGCCCCTCGGAGTTTAGTTTTCAACATACAAACCCCCAGGCTGTTATAAAAGCTTTTAAAGATCTTAAATTTAAATCAACAGAAGATCTCTGGGGAATGTCTGTAAAAGTTTGTAGATCTATCATTGAAACGATTGCGCCCTATTTAGCTTTCATATTTAACATCAGTATAGACCAAGGAGTCTTTCCGGATCTCATGAAACACAGTAAAGTAGTTCCTTTATTCAAAGCCGGTGATAGTTAAGAACCCAACAATTATAGGCCTGTGTCGATTCTGCCAGTTCTCAGTAAGGTGTTTGAAAAGTTGATGCTCAATCAAATGTTACGCCACTTTAATAAAAATTCCATCTTTCATGAACAACAGTACGGTTTCACTAAAGGGCGTTGTACCACTGACGCCGGTGTTACCCTAATAAAGAACATTTTTAACGCCTGGGAAGAAGCACAAGATGCCATTGGAATCTTTTGCGACCTCTCAAAGGCGTTCGATTGCGTCAACCATGAGACACTTCTGCTGAAACTTGAGCACTATGGGATTAGGAAATTAGCTCTTGATTTACTAAAGTCGTATCTAAAAGATAGAAAGCTTAAAGTTCAAGTAAACGGCGTAAACTCATTGGGGTCTGAAATGGCAATGGGCGTTCCTCAAGGTTCGATATTGGGTCCATTCCTCTTTTTAGTTTACATAAATGATTTACCACAATTACTTCAAAATCAACCGAAGATGGTGTTATTTGCAGATGACACATCATTGATCTTTAAGATAGACAGACGGGCACAAAATCTTGACGACGTGAATAACTCTATTCTTCAGGTCCAAGACTGGTTTACGGTAAATAATTTGGTACTAAATGAAAAGAAAACCAAATGCATTAGATTTAAATTACCTAATGTTAGAAGTAGCGAATGTGACATCATACTGAATGGAGAAAAACTAGAATTTGTTGATCAAACGGTTTTTCTGGGAATCACGCTAGACGAGAAATTGCAATGGGGACCTCACATAACATCTCTTGCGGGGCGGCTCAGCTCGGCCGCTTATGCTGTTAGGAAGATAAGACAGTTAACAGATGTAGAAACCGCGCGTTTAGTGTATTTTAGCTACTTTCACAGCATTATGTCGTACGGCATTTTACTATGGGGTCGAGCTGCTGACATTGAATCCATCTTTATTTTGCAAAAGAGAGCTGTCAGAGCCATTTATAATCTACGTCGCCGCGAATCTCTCAGGGAACTATTTAAAAGGATTAATATTATGACGGTACCTTGCCAATTCATTTATGAAAACATTATGTATGTAAGAAAAAATCTACATCTTTTTAATAAAATAAGCGATAGACATAACTTTAATACAAGAAATAAAGATAAAATACATCAACCATTTTTCAGATTAGCCAAAGTACATACATCTTTTATGGGGTACTGTGTCAAATGTTACAATAAAATACCTTGTGATATATTGGAATTAAATGAAAGAAAATTTAAAACTCACATTAAACGTACACTTTGTAAACAAGCATACTATAAATTAGAAGATTATATCCAAGATAAGAACGCTTGGAAACATGCTGGTCCTGCTCCATAGGACAATCTAGAGTCTAGACAAAATCAAACTGGTTGCTAATTTAATTGTTATTTTTTTTTTTTATTCGTTTTGTCATTCATTACTCACACCCTGACTTATTACTTGTATTTTTTTTTTTTTTATTAAAATTGTTTTGCTTGTACCATGTTTGTAAATATGTGAGCACCATGTGTCTATCAGATAATTAATTTATATGTCATGGTTTCGTTTTTAATTCTTTTACCTGTGGTATAGTAATTTTATTTTAGGTGCATCGTCCTCACATGTTATTATTTAATTAATGTACCCATGCAAAATATTGTACCTAAAACATTTTAAAAGAGTAACGGTGGAGTTTCTTGCCCATTCTTCTCCATACGAAAACTACCTTTTGGAATGGGCGACTAGAATCAATTCTATTTTAAGATATTTTTTGACGTTCAAAAGTGCCTTTTATGTGCCTATTTGAAATAAATGCTTTGACTTTGACTTTGACTTTGGTTATTTGAGTAGGCATGCCTACTTAAGGGTGATAAATTGCGAAGGTCAAACGTCATGGTGTTACGCGTGAGACGTACGTATTTTTAATTTTGTCGTATTAACTTGAACGAGTAAAGAGCAATGACAATGTGCGAATAGTACGGGAGCCGAGTAGGCCGCCCGGCGACTGCCTACTGCCGCGCGTGTTTGTATGAAGACTAGCTTCTGCCCGCGACTTCGTCCGCGTAAAATTCGTACTTTCCTCTAAAAATTTCAAAAATGTATGTAGGTATGATTTAATCATTTATTTAGATAATTAGTAATAATAATTAGTATAATCTTAATAATTAGTATTCGGGCCAATTTTTAAGTTTATAGATCAAAAGAATCAGATTTTTCAAATAAACTGTATACCCCCCTTTTCACCCCCACAGGGGTGGAATTTTGAAAAATAGTTCGTGATGTGTTCATAACTTGACTTAAAGAACCATACCCATTTTCGAGTTAATGGAAGCAAGCAGTAATATCCACCCCTTAAACTATATTACTTACCCTTTTCCACCTTGGTAAGAGTCGATTTTTGAAAAACCCTAAAACACATACTTGTTTTATTTATTGTTTTAGTAGTACCGAGTTTCAAGTAATCCGACAGCGAGTTACATATTTTTCTAACCTATCAACTTTGTCACCCCCTAAATCCTCTGTAAGGGGTTTTTTTAATCTAAGAGTGACTATCTTTATTATTTAATGACCCAAATATTGCCAAGTTTCACCAAATAAGTAAGATTTTTCATATAAACTGTATCCCCGCTTTTCACCTCCACAGTGGTGGAATTTCGTAAAATCGTTTCGGATGTGTTCATTACTTGACTCAAAGATTATTTATACGAATTTTCGAGTTAATAAAACCACGCAGTAAAATCCTTCCCTTTAAAATTAACTACCGCTTTTCACCCCGTTAAGAGTAGATTTTCAAAAAACACTGATACACGTTATTCTTTATTTATGGTCTTAAGTATAAATGCCGAGTTTCGAGTTAATCGGACCGCGCGTTAAAATTCTTCTATACAAATTTAGACGCCCCCAATCCCCTTTAGGCGGTAGTTTAGAAAAACAAAAAATGCCAAACTTCATAATTTACTTATATAAGTATTCGTGCCAAGTTTCATGTTTATTAACCAAATGAATAAGATTTTTCATATTATACACTGTATTCCCGCTTTTCACCCCCATAGGGGTGGAATTTCAAAAAATTGTTTGGGATGTGTTCATAACTTGACTCAACGATTATTTATACGAATTGTTGAGTTAATCAAGCCACACGTTAAAATCCTCCCCTGTATAATTAACTACCCCTTTTCATCCCGTTAGGGGTAGATTTTCGGAAAACCTTGATACACGTTATTCTTTATTTTTGATCATAAGTATAATAACCGAGTTTCGAGGTAATCGGACCACGCGTTAAAACTCTTCCATACAAATTTTGACACCCCCCATCCCAATCCTCCTTTTGGGGGTAGTTTATAAAAAAAAAAATGCTAAACTTCGTAATTTACTTAGATAAATATTCGTGCCAAGTTTCAAGTTTATTAACCAAATGAATAAGATTTTTCATATAAACTGTATTCCCGCTTTTTACCCCTACATGGGTGGAATTAAGAAAAATCGTTTAAGATGTGTTCATAACTTGACTCAAAGATTATATACGCCAATTTTCGAGCTAATCAAGCCACGCATTAAAATCTTCCCCTGTATAATTAACTACCCCTTTTCATCCCGTTAGGGGTAGATTTTCGGAAAACCTTGATGCACGTTATTCTTTATTTTTGATCTTAAGTATAATAACCGAGTTTCCAGGTAATCGGACCACGCGTTAAAACTCTTCCATACAAATTTAGACGCCCCCAATCCCCCTTTAGGCGGTAGTTTAGAAAAACAAAAAATGCCAAACTTCATAATTTACTTATATAAGTATTCGTGCCAAGTTTCATGTTTATTTACCAACTGAATAAGATTTTTCATATTATACACTGTATTCCCGCTTTTCACCCCCATAGGGGTGGAATTTCAAAAAATTGTTTGGGATGTGTTCATTACTTGACTCAACGATTATTTATACGAATTGTTGAGTTAATCAAGCCACACGTTAAAACCCTCCCCTGTATAATTAACTACCCCTTTTCATCCCGTTAGGGGTAGATTTTCGGAAAACCTTGATTCACGTTATTCTTTATTTTTGATCTTAAGTATAATAACCGAGTTTCGAGGTAATCGGACCACGCGTTAAAACTCTTCCACACAAATTTTTACACGCCCCAATCCAATCCTCCTTTAGGGGGTAGTTTATAAAAACAAAAAATGCTAAACTTCGTCATTTACTTAGATAAATATTCGTGCCAATTTTCAAGTTTATTAACCAAATGAATAAGATTTTTCAAATAAACTGTATTCCCGCTTTTCACCCCTACATGGGTGGAATTAAGAAAAATCGTTTAAGATGTGTTCATAACTTGACTCAAAGATTATTCATGCCAATTTTCCAGCTAATAAAGCCACGCAGTAAAATATTACCTTGCAAAATGAACTACCCCTTTTCACACATTTAGGGGTAGATTTTCGAAAAACCCTGATATACGTTATTCTTTATTTTTAGTCCTTAGTATAAATACTGAGTTTCGAGTTAATCGGACAGCGCGTTAAAATTCTTCCATAGAAATTTTGACAGCCCCCAATACCTCTTTAGGGGGTAGTTTAGAAAAACGAAAAATGCCAAGCTTCATAATTTACTTAGATAAATATTCGTGCCAAGCTTCGAGGTTATTAACTCAAGGAATAAGATTTTTCATACAAACAAAATCCCCCCTTTTTACCCCCTTTAAGGTTGAATTTCCAAAACCCCTTCTTATTGGATACCTACTCCTTACAAAGAACACACCCTCCAAAATTCAAGTCCCTAGGACCAGCGGTTTAGGCTGTGCGTTGATATCTCAGACAGGTCGTTCATCCCCCGTTAGGGGTGAAATTATCAAAAACGCTGAAACACATATAAATTAATTTTCAATAGTCAGCCTAAACACAAAATTTGAAGATCCTAACTTTTAAACTGACGGACTTTCATACACAACTTCATCCCCCTTTTTAACCCTTTGGGGGTGGAATTATCAAAAACGCTGAGACACATGTAAATTAATTTTTAATTGTCAGCCTAAACACAAAATTTGAAGATCCTAACTTTAAAACTGACGGACTTTCATACAAACTTTCATCCCCTATTTAACTCCCTTAGGGGTTGAATTTCAAGAAATCCGTTCTTATTCCTGGTCTACATTATAAAAGGAACCATCATGTAAAATTTCTGCTTTCTAGGTCCAAGGGTTTGGGCTGGGCGTTGATGAGTCAGTCAGTCAGTCAGGCCTTTTGTTTTTATTTATATATAGATTTTGTTTTTTGATATAACATGATAATATAGTGAGTTTCTTAATTGTGGGGTACACACACTAAAATGTAATTGACAGGCTTATGTTGATATATCGCGGTGGGCACTGCTTATATGCCTATATGCAATGCACGTCACTGCTCCACAGCCACTAGAGCTAGACCTCATGAGGCAGTCCACAAAACACACGACATGTATTTATTTTGTACGATATAGGTACGTATATCAACATCACAAGCTCTCAACAATCCATTTCTCTAATTTTATTCTTTACAAAGCTCAACGGGGCTATCCTTTTTAATCCGTTCGAACATAGAAATAAAAGCTGTATAGTAAAAGTGTTTCATCAAAAACGTTTTTAATGGACAAAACAGCGGTCTTCCATTAAAAACTAAAGGTTTTATGCAAAACAATTTCAAGTCACTCGGTTTGTGTTATCAAAATGGCGGACGGCTAACATAAAAAAAAATTAAGTGACTACTGTGATAGGAAAATGGTTTTGTGATAATAATTCTCGTGGGAAATAAATGATTTATTAAATAACACGCTGTTATTTAAGAGGGAAATGCGGTCGGAGAGACTTGAAAAATCCTAAGTAAAATGGTAAAAAGTCGTAATTCGAGGTTTGGTTCTCGCCTATTTCCTCCTCCAATATTCGACCTGTTTAATAAAAACTCATACATGGAAAAGTTTGAATTTATTACTTAGAATTTACAAAAGTAGGAAAAAAAATGGACTTGCCGGATGGAAGCATGAATGCAGAGAGCTGGAGTATTGCCAGACATCAAAAATGCCAAGCTTAATTACAGTGTTGCAACTTAATAAACGACTTAGTAATCGATTACAATTATGAAACTTACGGAAATGACAAATAAAAGTTATACTTAATATTTATGTTGAATTTAGTTTAACAGGAGCAATTTTAAAGATATTTCATAAACTGAATAAAAAGGATATATACTGTGTCCCTATGTTTTCTTTTTCATTAATAGTTGTCAAATTTGTACACTAGGCCTCTGTTGACAGCGGTTTACCCGGTTGAATGCCGTAATTACAGATACAATTAAAAAGCCATTGTGTCTCGCGTGGATCCACGTTTAACCATACGGAGGGTTAAATCGGCATTTTTTGAGGGTTCTAGTGCTATCATCAAAAAAGAAAACATAGGGACATACAAGTAGTTATTATTTGGGTCATTCCGCGGAAATCCACTAACGGCGAATATATGCTAATAATAAATTAAATATCATAGCTGCATTCTTTTTTTACTTTATATGACATTTCTTACATGTTTTTACGTATGGCGCCGCTATCTAAAAAAGTATAACACCTTTATTTAATTTATTATTGCAATCAACACGCACCAAATGTCCTTACCATTTGCAAACAAAAGTCGGCCTAATTGAGCGGAATGGCCCATTTACTATTCTGTAAAAAAATCATTGCTTTATGAACATTAACCAGAAAGAAAAGAGACGAGAGCGTTTCTATGGAGAAACGGCCACCCGCATTTCCTCTTAATAACAGATATTTAAATCTGATATTTTTGTGTAACGGTAAGAGGAATAACAGACATCGTACAATCCATCTCTGTTTAATCACTGCTCTTGCTTGATAGACTAATCTTTGAGTAGTAATCGACAAAAAAATTTTGAAAAAAACCTACAGGAGATATGCATTAATAATTGGCATAAGCATACCTATAATCAGCCTATAATATTCCCACTGCTGGGACACAGGCCTCCTCTTTGTGAGAGGTATAGACAGTGCCATCCACGAAGACGCGCCCCACTCTTCTTACTAATCGCTAGTGGTTATCGCTTGTTACTTCCGCTAGTGTTTTAGTTTTTTGATACACACTAATTACCCATTAATAATTAATTACTGTGTATCGACAAAACTAAAACAATAGCGGTATGTTGCACACTTGTACTGTAAGCGATTAGGAAGAAGGGTGGGGCGCATCTTCGTGGATGGCGCTATCTGTAGTGGGCCGTAATTCGTAAGCCGTAGATGACATTATGTCTTCGAATTTATGGTTCTAGGACATGCTCACTCCTCACGATGTATTTCTTCACCATTTTGAGAGTGGTGGTGATGAAATAATTTACGTTAAGTAAAGCGCCTTACTGGGTTTGAACCTACAACTTATAAGCCGCGTCCGCTTCTACTGGGCCACCACTACTACTCCAGGGGTAAAATATACCCCAAAAAAAAGGGGTGGGGTATTCTTGAAAAGAGGTCGAAGTCACTATCCAAATTCTTGCAGAGAACAAAGGAGATTCCAGTCTAGGCTTGTTATAACTAGGTATCCCACAATCCAGCAGAGACCACAATATTGTTACATCTACAATTTAAACCTAAACTCCTATCTCGGTACGGTATCGATATAATTGCTATTAATATAGATAGAGGTTATTAATTCGTCGATCAGACTACGGTCACAACTTGAGACTAAGCCCTTCCCGTTTCTACCTGTTATTGAAGTCACGGATATTACATCGCGTGGAAGTGACAGGCCACAAAGAGCTTTGAAACAGATTGAACGTACTTGAACATCGTATTATGTGTACTTTCTGCCATGTATTTTGAAGTAGATTTGACAGTCAGGTATTTGTTTTGTCTTTTTTCCTTGGATGTCCTGAAGAAAATGTCAAGGTTTGAAACTGCATTTAGATTATTGTTTGGTACCGTCGTCTTTGAGAACCAACCTGCACCCAATTTGCACTTTCAATTAGAAACTGAAGTATTTTGAAGCATATTCTTAATCCATTGCTTCTTAATGTTTAGAACATTAGTAAATAACGCAATGAATGTCAAAGTGAATGGCATTGCCATTGCAAGTATGTTAGTATGCTAAATAATGTAACCTATGGGTTATGGGGAGCAGTGGTGGCCCAGTGGTATCGGCATCGACTTACGAGTCGTCGTCGTTCGAACCCAGGCAAGCACTTAACTTTGTGTATTTAATTTCATCACCACTACTCTCAAAATGGTGAAGGAAAACATTGAAAACCGAAATGTCATAGAACCAAAAATCCGAAGACATGGGGCATCCAGCAACCCGCACTCTGCCTGCGTGGTGGATTACAGCCCACTCCCTCTCACAGAGAGGAGGCCTGAGTCCCAGCAGTGGGGAACATTATAGGCTGATTATGGATGGTAGACATCTACGAATAGAAGAGGTAATATTAATGTGTACCTACTGTTTTTTATCAATCGCATACATATATTGAATACATAATCAATCCGACAGTCCATTTTAATCAACCCGTACGCACTTCTATTCTGTCATTTTTAATTATCGCAAAGTGCTGATTGGCCAAAAATCAATCGAATGCGTGAGCCCTGTTTAATTAAATGCCAATCACCGTGGTGAAATGTCATTACTATCTCTGAATGGGATGGCAGTTCAATTATAGTCTGTAACTTGATATCCTTATAATAATATATTTTTAAATAGCGACCCGTACCTGCTTCGGTTTAAATGATTTAACAAAATATTAAAATTACTTTATTAGAAATTTGCCTCGAAAAGCCGTTGGTCCCTGTTGGCATTCGTGGATCTTTGACAGTCGTTACGGATAGACAGAGGCCCGAAAGTCTGACAACCAGTCTTACCAAGGGGTATCGTAATTCCCAGGAACTGTGTTGTGGAGGTCAGATAGGCAGTCGCTCCATGTAAAACGTTGATAGTTTAGGCCTTTATTTACTAACAATGACTCAAACTCAAACTCAAACTCAAAGCATTTATTTCAATTAAACCATTTACAGGCACTTTTGAATTGTCAAGAAGTCAGTCAGTCAGAAAAAATGAAGCTAGTTGCCCATTCCAAAGCGTAGGTACCTATGGAGAAGAACGGGCAAGAAACTCCATGGACACTCTTTTAAATCAAAATAATGTGGTTACAAAGTCTTGGTTACATCATTCATGTTAAAAATTATACATGTGAGAACGATGCAGAACGTTAAAAGCGTCCATAATGAAAAGATGAGAAAAAACAACAATTCAAATAATAAATTAAAATAAGCCATGGCAGCAAAGAGATGACCAGTCCCTACTGACGGCGCCCGTTCACGAACATGACGCATGCATCAGCACCATTCAGCTCAACCATTTTGAAGGGAGCTAAATGATCCAACACATGCGCCACCATCAGCGAGACATTTGAGTGAGCATGACATACTCTCAGCCGCCAGAGCACATTCAAGTCAATGAAAGACGTACCCAGTAAATGGTAGCTTTATAGTGTGTACATAGTACTCACACATGTGTTATGCAATTATACAATACTAGGAGATTGAATTTATACAATGCAAAGATAGACTTACAATCTTCAGCAGCTCCAACAGTATTTTCAAGTGTTAATCAATTAGTTGTGGTTGTGGAGCAGGACCAGCATTGAGCCAGGCATTTTTATCCGCGATGTAATCCCCTAACTTATAATATGCCTGCCTGCATAGTGTGCGTTTAATACAAGACTTGAATTTTGTCTCATTCAGTTGAAGAATGTGGGGAGGTATTTTATTATAACATTTTAAACAGTACCCCATAAAAGATGAGTCTACTTTAGCTAGTCTGAAACCTGGTTGAACTAATAGGTCCCTATTTCTAGTACTATAATTATGTCTTTCACCTCTTTTACTAAAAATATGTAAATTTTTCCTTACATACATGATGTTTTCATAGATATATTGACAAGGTACCGTCATGATGTTAATTTCCTTAAACCGTTCCCTTAGAGAATCGCGCCTGCGAAGATTATATATGGCTCTGATGGCTCTTTTCTGCAGAATAAAAATAGAATCGATGTCTGCAGCCCGCCCCCAAAGTAAAATACCGTAAGACATGATACTATGAAAGTAACTAAAATAGACCAGTCTCGCGGTATCTACATCAGTAAACTGACGGATTTTTCTGACAGCATAAGCAGCTGAACTTAGCCGTCCTGCAAGAGATGTTAAATGAGGACCCCATTGTAGCCTTGAGTCGAGCGTGATTCCTAGGAAAACAGTTGTATCGACGAATTCTAGTTTCTCTTGATTCAATATTATCTCGCAATCACTACCTTTGACATTTGGTAAAGAAAATCTTATGCACTTAGTTTTTTTTCCATTTAGTACTAAATTATTAGCAGTGAACCAATTTTGGACCTGCAGTAGGGCGTTATTTACGTCGTCAAAATTTATAGCACGTCTATTTACCTTAAAAATTAAAGAAGTGTCATCAGCAAATAACACCATTTGTGGTTGGTTTTTTAATAAATGGAGTAGATCATTTATATACACTAAAAAGAGGAAAGGACCCAAAATCGAGCCTTGTGGCACACCCATTTTTACTGTTAAGCCATGTGAATTGACACCATTTATTTGAACTTGCTGTTGTCTATCATTTAAATAAGAACTAAAACTGAGCGCAAGTTTTCCAAGTCCGTAATGCTCAAGTTTCAAATGTTAACTTTATACTAAATTAATCTCTATATTTTTAATGAAGTCTGAATCGCAATCTAGAACCATGTTTTCCGAAAAGTTTAAATAACTCCATGGTACATAACTTCCGTCTTATTCTTATTTAGCACGTTAGTAAAGGACAACAATACATTAACCTGATATTGGATAATATCTAACATTTGCCACATCTAGCAACAATACATCCCAAATACGAATCAGGGACAAAGTTATTTCAATTATAATGCAATTAAAATCTAATTTTGTGGGTTGTTAAACTTTGTACGATGGATTCAAATTAAATTACACCCCGACCAATATGTTGGGATATGTAGGTACATTATGTACAGCTATGTATGTGGTCTATGTAAGCATATTAAGTGAGCGTAGGACATTAGAATTATATACCTACTGTAATAAGTTTTAAAACTAAAACCCGACTACTGAAAAGGTTGAAACAAGAAAGTACCTTCCCGTGGTCGCATGCTACCATAGCTTATGTATGTTAGTACAGTGGCATGCGACCACGGCAAGGTACTTTCTTGTTTCAACCTTTTCAGTAGTCGGGTTTTAGTTTTTAAACTTATTTTTTATTTAATTATTTTGGGGTTTATTTCATTAATATTTATGTTTTTGAAATGTGCTAATTAAGCCCTTTCATTTGATAGCCCACACAACATACTTAAAAAAAAATATTTAAGATCATGACTCTGTCCGCTAGGGGGTGCCATATTCAATTTAATGTGACGTCACATAGCCTATAACCAGCGGACTATCAAGACGCTTCCAACGATACCTCATTTGTCTAATTATGACAAGGAGTTTATAAGTTATGAGGGAACAGATGAACATACATACATACATGGAATTAATTTATACTGGTTACCATCAGTAGCGATCTGTCAATAGGTCATTGGGTTCGGCTGTTAAGATACCACTTTTTCCGATTTCTAGTTTCTATGAAAGCCTAGTTTTTCTGTAATTTAATAAGATTTTCTTAGATTCAAACTGAAGTGGCAATTGGCTGGCCAAGTTTGTCGAAGGACCAATGGCCGGTGGAGCAGACGAGTCCCACTCGAGTGGAGACCGCGTATCGGTAAGCGTAGTGTGGGGTGTCCCCAGCTAGAACCGACGACCTTAAAAGGCGGCTGGCATGACACGCACAATGGACCAAATGGGAGTCTAAGTGCGGAAAAGGGAGCCCCATCATCATCAAGAGGTGGCTGGGACAGACTGGATGTGAATGGCGGAGGATAAGGAGTTGTGGCGCAGCCTGGGAGAGGCCTATGTCCAGCAGTGGACTGACTGCGATAGGGTATCGCCACTTCGACAGGACCAAATAATACGAGTACAATATCTTTTTTTTACTTTTTATCAAGAACACATTATATTGTTTTTGATACATTACATACATCATAATTAATCATTTTAATATAAATTCTAAAAGTGAACATGCAGCAATAATAATAAAAAAAACTTGTTTAAAAAAATCAATAATAAAAAATATTATTTTTTTAATACAAACTTGGAATATTAATATTAAGTTATAGTTCGTCTATTGAGTACAAGTTTTTATCTAACAGAAATGCTTTGAGAGAGCTACCCCCTTACTAATAAACGTATTATATCAGATGAATAGTTACACACCGATATATCTCTTTCAGCCATCAGTAATTTGACTTCCGAAAGAAGAAGACAAAGCGTTGTGTAACCATACAGACGCTATATAACGTTTATTAGTAAGGGGGCTACTTCAAATCCGCTAGCAGTCTATTAAATAATATGCACAGCTTGGTAATGACGGTAACAGAAGACTATAGTCCAATGCTAAAGACACAATTCAACCAAGTTTTCCCTAGTTCTAACAACTCCTAAAATAACACAAAACTCCGAGTGCTCCAAGTAGATTAACTCCAGACTTTCACATCGTGAATCACAATTTTAAACCAAATAAAAAAAGATAGGAGCTCACTGTAGCACTTTTCCTTAAGAGTCTGCGTTTAATCTCAGCTCTGACTTGTGCTAAATTGCTGACATCAATCCGTGTGATTACTGTGCTAAAGCCTGTACTGCTTTACCGTGTGTTTTAGAAGATCTTATCTCCAGTCTTTGGTGCAGTGTTTAATAGGTTGGAAGTGTTTATTTTTAAATTTTCTGATTTAGGACTGTATTCAAAAGATTAAGGGCCAAAGCACACACGCTACTTTTTGCATCGGCGATCGGCGATTCAGCTGCTTTTTAGAAGCTAAATGCAGCGACCAAGCATTCCACACCGCACACTTAAAAACGCCAAACGCGGCGATTCAGTCGCTTTTCGGAAGCTTGATACAGCGGCTGAACGCTACACTCCGCACACATTCGGATGCCGGTCGCAGCGATTTGGCATTTGCGCCAGCATCGGAGCAGTCGCTAAAACGCGCGATTTCGATACCGCGTCCGAACGCAGAGAGTCGCCAAAACGCGATGCAGCATCGGAGCAGTCGCTAAAACGCACGATTCCGATACCGCGTCCGAACGCAGAGAGTCGCCAAAACGCGATGCAGCATCGATACAGCCGCAAAATCGCCGATCGCCGCGCCGATGCAAAAAGTAGCGTGTGTGCTTTGGCACTAAGGTACTCTCTAATATATGACGTTTTATGTCAAAGTCAAAGCATTTATTTCAAATAGACATATAAAAGGCACTTTTGAACGTCAAAAATTACCTTAAAAATAGAATTGATTCTAGTCGCCCATTCCAAAAGGTAGTTTTCGTATGGAGAAGAATGGGCAAGAAACTCCACCGTTACTCTTTTAAAATGTCTTACAATATTTTGCATGGGTACATTAATTATTCTTATATAATAATATGTGAGGACGATGCACCTAAAATAAAATTACTATACCACAATAGGTAAAAGAATTAAAAACGAAACCATGACATGTAAATTATTATCTGATAGATACATGGTGCTCACATATTTACAAACATGGTACAAGTAAACAATTTTAATTAAAAAAAAAAAATATTACAAGTAATATGTCTCGTAAGCATTCTTAAACTGGCAAACGACTCGTGGTTAGTGGGTCGTCTTAGGAGCGGATTTGTTCGAGTTGGAGTATACACTTAGGGGCACTACGAGCAGCAAAGAAAACCAAAAAAAAAATATTTTTGTTAAAACAAACATTTTTGGGACGTCAATTTTCTTCATATTTTTTTTTTTCGGAAATCTGAAAATTTTATTGCAGTTTCGGGTTAAACTTGACCATAGAAACTATTTATCTTCCGAGAAGCATGACCCTACGACACACCATTTCCGAATTATAGGCCTCCGAATTTTATCTTACTAGTGTCGCTAGTGTCGCGCAGTTATGCTTGCTCCTTCCCCGCGCGCCACCTTTGTTCCATCGATTGGTATCATGTGTCGCTAGTAGATGGCGCTGTGGTCGGCAAAACTAAGGGATCATTTCCATCAATCGGCTCCCAGAACGGATTTTACAATCTTTAAACGATATTAAATCGTGTACGCAGTATTTAAAGTCTATATTACCAAGCCGCGCACATCAGCTTGACCGCGGGCGTCTTCCGCGACACGCGATCATAGCCGAAAGTGGCGAAAGTATGCTGCGACGCGCGATCGGCTCCGTTGGCCTGTCGTCGTATCCAATCGAATCCTTTCAGCTGTCGTGTCGTTAAAATTTTTAATTTCCTCTTCTGTGTTTTATGCATTTTATGATTATTATTTTCTTCTTCTAATGCACCCAACAATACTACGTCAACTTCAATCATTTTCAAAAATTAGAACACGTCAACACAGTAGGAATGAAACTATTTGACTAGGCGCAGAAACGAATACGTTCGCAAGCGACGGTACGGAGCCGATCGTATGCGTCGACATGCTGCCGGACGCGATCGACTGTCGCCGCATCAGTTCGTATCTTATCCGATCCGATGCGATGCGAGCCGTTTGGTGGAAATCATCCTTAACTAGCTACAATTAAAAAAAAAAAAACAAATCTAATTTACAAATGGTTATACATAAAAAATCAACTCAACATTTTCCAATTACAAACAGTTTCCACATGAACAAGAAATAGCCTAATTGTTCTCACCTCTAATGAAATAACAATTATTTAAGTCACTACTTTTATTAAAACAGGGGTAACAAAGGGCAACATTCCCCAATTTCTAAAATCAACTAAAGAGGGACCATTCGGAATTTAAATGTTTACTTAACGTACCTATTTATACGTTGGTACTGAAACGGAAAAGGTATATTTCGTATTAAAACTCGAGACTTTCAGTAGCCATGATACCAAAGAACCCCAAAATAAAGGGGTGGAAATTCTACCCCCTAACACGTAAAGTTATCCCTCGCGAGTTGTAAAACTACCCTTTCTTATTCGAGCACTGCCTGGGGATATAGCCTAGAGCCTAGGGGAGGTCTGTCATAGAGTAGCTAGCGTGGTCTATGATGCAGATATGACTTTTTTTAAACTGATGTTTCTATTTTTGTTGTGAAATGCGTTGAGTGCTGAAAACTTGAAACAATACGTTCATACTTTTAATTATACAGGGCTGTGCCCGCGACTTCGTTCACGTGGATGCCGAATAGAGAAGGTACCATTTCTCCATTAAAAAGGAAGAATCTTTTTCCCTTTTTAAATTTTAATTTTTTGCGCGGATCCGTAATTCTTTTTCTGAAATAAAAGTATCCTGAGTTACTCCATAAAACATCAGCTATCTGCTTTTAAAAGTTTCGTCGAAATCGATTTTACCGTTTCGGAGATTAGCTGGAACAAACTGACAGACAGAATATAAATATTACAAAAAAATGTTTTTTTATTTATTTATTTATTTATTTTAGTACATGGAGGACTTACAGCTAATAAAAACAAACAAAAAAGAAAACCATAGTCACCACTAGTTTTTTGTTATAAGTGCCGTTTATCCTTTCAAACAGATACTTCAATTTTATTTATTTGTATGTATGTATATGGCTTAGATAATGCTGGTCATATAAGACAAGGTAGCTTTTTATTATTAACACAATGAAAAAGTGACTTAGATTATAGACTTCTTTAAAAATAGTAATTGTTCCTTATCAGGAACAATTTTTTTTATTTGGAATTTTCAGCCTTTGTTCAGCCAGATTATGCCAAATATTTGCTACTGCTGTTTGTGTTTTCCTTAAATTATTCTTATGTAGATGTGAAACGGACTTTCTTTGAAAAATATAATTTTTCAAACGCACTTTCTTTAAAAATATAATTTTTCAAAGAAAGTGCGTTTTATATACCGAGGTAACCTAACTTAATTCAACCTCTCGGAGGCATCTCACTAATATCCACAAACGCACTTGCTTTCTAACTAATCGACAGTCGTACGTCGCATCCGGCACTCTTTACGGCCTATTTGCAATGAACGAGTTTTATAACCACCCCGTTTTCTTGTTTCCAGTAATTTTTATTTTCCATATTATCATCACCTTGTATAACGCCAGCTGTCCGTGACGTCATTATGATGGCACGGCTTTAGTTTATGGATTCAGACCTGTTTATGAGGCTGTTATATTTGAATCGATTAAGTATGTGTTTGGCAATTGCCTAATTTACAAGTCTAAAATAAAAAAAGAAAGATTCCGTGTTTCATTTGTTTATTTATTTAAGCAAAAAGTCCTAAGTTGGTAACATCAAAAATGTTTTCTTGAAAAAACGGAGGAGGTCCTCAATTCGACGCGTATATCTACATATTATGTTTTTATGTATGATCACGCATAACTTTTTACAGAGCAGTCCGATTTTGATAATTCTTTTTTAATTGGAAAGGGTATTTAATTAAGTATTATTCCGCTCAATTTTGACCCATGTCTCGCCTGGTGGTAAGCGATGATGTGGTCGACGATGGAGATGGAGTACACATGCCTAAAAGTAACCTATTCACTCTCGATTGAAGAATTGACGTTTTAGTAAATTGTTACAAATTGTAAAGATACTCTCATGATACATACACATACATAAACTCACGCCCCATACCCATGGTAGGTATGGTAGGCTATAGAACGCCATCTACTACGATCCCTACATACTCCTGTTGATGAACCTTTCATGATTTCAATACAAACAGGTCACTTTTTTCCACACACAAGTCTAAAAATAGCCAGCATTCTTTTTAAAATAACCTACAAAAATCATTGTCCTTAAAATATCCATTAAAAGCCGAAAGGTATTCCGCAGATCTGTCTCAATCGTTTTCGCAGTCGCGCGCTCGTTTCTTGTCGTGGCGGGCCGAGGTGCGAAATCGCACTCCTTCGGTATTCCTCGCCACATAAGGGAAAGAATAATGAATCACTTTTTCCCTTGCGTCCGTAACAAAATTCGAATTCCCGATAAGGGATAGATACAGTCGGTGTTTTAAACTAAAATGGGATTTATTAAGAGAAGAAAGATCATTTTGATACTAAGCTTATTTGCGGATCGTTTTTCGATCGAAGATTGCACGCTGAAACTTTTATTTCTATTTTTGTCATGGCTTTTGTTATCGCATTGTTATTGCAACTTGCCAGCTTTATTTATATGTTGATGATATAAAAATCCGGGAAAATGCCAATGTGACTTTTTCAATTCATATAAGTGTACTTAATCCGTCTTATTACAAAACTGATTCTAACTTTAGCTCTAGCCTAAACCTTGGAGCCAGTATTTGTATTTTGAACTTTATTTCGATTTCGCCGATCGGCGACGAAACAATAGAATATATAATATATAGAATATATATTGTATTTTATATTAATTTCCTAGCTAGTTCTCCTATATGTTGCACCTGCCATGTTTTGTCTCTGCATCACCCTAAGGTTGACTGGTAGAAAATGCCTCAAGCATTAAGTCCGCCTTTGTACAGTATTATTTTTTTTACTTGTGCATAAATCTTTAATAAATAAATAATAAATAAATAAAATCAATTGTGTCTCATTAGCGGAGCTTGACAGATTAAAATACTAAAATGACATCTTAGCACCGAAGTAAGCTGTCATTTTTGTCATAAACTGCATTTCTATAATAGTTAGCTTATTGGTTTAAATTACTGGCTGGTTTAAACTTGAGGGGCAATTCTCGTAATTTTAAGAACACTCACAGTCTGACTTCAGTCTCAATCTATCAAAAATACCTCTAACTTCCCTACATTTTTGACAGGTTTTTGACATTGATTGTCGCTAAGATGAGATTGCGACTAGAATTTGAACGTTTTTAATTACAGGAATAGGCCTTTTGATCTAAAGAAAAACCTTGTTTTGTAATGAGGTGGTCTGAGTTTATCATTACTTACTGACATCTTTGAACATCGAGTGGAAACCTAGACAGTTAATTTAATATAAATCTGAAATCGCCAACCCGTCTTGAGCAAGTATGGTGATCAATGTGTCTTGCCTTCTCTGCATGAAGCCTTTGCCCTGTAGAAGGACAATATTAGGCTGCTATAATTAACATCATACAAAACCAACCTGCCAGTGTGAAAACAAACAGAAACTCCGTACCAGCCTTGTATGCTGCCGTATGCTAATTTAAATAGTAACAACCCAACTTCAAAATCAAACTAGCGAACTACTGAACCGACTCAATAACGACATCCGAACAAAGTTTGTCACAGAACAATGCAGAAGCGACACAATGCCCAATTACTGAACGCAGCACGCAGATACGGCAGTTCATTCATGTGAGAGCTTGTTAGACGCTCGTCTGTGTCTGGCTTACGGGGGAGTTCCACTGGCGCGTTTTTTGTGACAGGCGAGCCAAGCTGGAAAGCGTGGGTGCGGGAGGTAGTTAAAACTGTTTGTTTTTCAATGTCGCGTTTTAAAAGTTAGTCGAATAAAGCGAAATTAGAATTCAGGCGCTAACGACTAACGCTTCACTCAATCTTCTATCATTACTAGTGATATAGAAAGGAAACCTCCGACTACATATATCTTCAATCACAATAATAATATTATAAAGGCGAAAGTTTGTGAGTGTGTGTGTTTATATGTTTGTTACTTCTTCACGCCCAAACGGCTGGACCAATTTTGATAGCATTTTGTATGGAGGTAGCTGACACCCTGGATTAACATATAGGCTACTTTTTATCCCGATATTCCCACGGGATCGACATTTACGCGGGTAAAATCGTGGGGCGCAGCTAGCAATATCTGATTGAAAATATTTGGTAAGCGCCAGGGTAGCCCGCGAAATAAAAAATTTCCTACGTTTTTTGCAATTTACAGGTCAGTGTCAGGTTGTATGTTGAACAAAATATGATTCGCGACCGTATCAAGTATGTATTTTACAGAATTATAATCATTAAAAACATCAATACAACCCTATAAGTTATGTTAACGCTATTGATTGATACTTCATGAAATAATCATTCAACAGGGTTAATATGTACTAGGGGTACTGAATATTCTGACTAACAGAAGTTGCATGTGAAGAGGTTAAGTTAAAAAAAAATCAAAATGGTAAAGCCGCCTTTCATCTTTCACTTAATTTTTAGGTTATCTTTATTCTTGCAATTTTTTTTTTAATTTATTGGTTGTTAATAGATACTTATTAATATATGACGTCTAAACATGATGTTCAGATTCAAAGTTTTAAATCATGAAATGACTACTACTAACATTTTTAAGTAAAAAAAATAATCAGTCATCCCAGCCAAAACTTAACCATTGCTGGACACAAACCACACACACACCGCCACATACCTACCTACTTCTTTCAAGACATGATACACCACAATACTATGACTCAACAAGTACAAGGTACCAGGTCCTACACCTTCCACCAGTCTATCTCAGCTGTCCTATTCATGACGTTAAACTACTCGTATATATGACTATAAAACAATCGCAGGTTTCACAGCGGCGACTAAACCGTCGCGTCGTAGCGAAACAGACCCTTAACTAAAGATGAGAGAGGGGTGACCACCTGTGCGGGGGGAGGCCAGACGTCAGCTATCGATTATTCGAGAGTGAATACAGAGAACTTGTTCGGGACCCGGGAGCATTTCCTTTACAAAATTCACCACAGTAAATATACACCTTATTTCTCTCAAAACAAGGTCGCTTTCCCTTTGACGAAACCCATAAATCACTCGTGCTCATCCATGTGTCTATAATGAGGCTTCAATCTGTCAAATTAGAACTTAAAATTGACAGCTCCAAGGTCGAATTTGGCTTGGCAAGTCACGTCGCTTCGTATTACGGAATCAATTTACGTTTATGAAAATTTTTCAAAGTACGATTCCATGTAATATTATGGTTTGCTCCGGAATTAAGGTTGGAAGAGATTTTTGTATGATAATGAACGCGTGTTCGTATCTTTAAATAGATGTGGATGGATGTTTGATGTGTGTATTGTTGGAAAAGATGTTTTATGAAATGAAACATTTAGGTATTAATTATTATATCAATGAATTCGATGCAATCCAATTGATATTCGACCCGTCGGCTCTAGTTTACTGAACTGGTTGGGAATTTTTTTCATTGGGGCCCATTGACTGGATAACTTTGAGTATTTATCATCTGGTAGGTATATAGTGGGTGGAACAGGGCTGCCACTGATGATGATGATGGTGATGATATAGAAAACATTTATGTAGGTTATACCTACAAGGTCTATATCATAGACAATTAAATAAAATTAAATTATTTCTTCTGTAAATAGGATATCGGAATAACTCTGTCATGTCATATTATTTAAAAAAAAAACCAGTCAAGTGCGAGTCGAACTCGCGCAGCGCACCGAGGGCTCCGTACAAATTTCTAGGTATGTTAATAGTTTTAATTTTTTTTTTTTTTTTGTAATGTAACTACAAATTTATGGTTTTCGGATTTTTTCCTTTACTTCAGTTACATGACATTGCTTTTTGCCAAATTTCATGATTCTAGGTCTACGGGAAGTACCCTATAGGTTTTGATTTCGGAACATATACGCTCGTATCTTTTGATTACGTTGACTTAGAAGTTTCATTTTTTCACTGCTTCAAGGGATTGCAGCCCTAAATATTTGATATTAATTTCAACTTGATAACTCCACGCGTTCCTGAGAAAAAGGGTCTTGACTGACGGAATGACTGACGGACAGACAGACGGACAACGAAGTGATCTTATAAGGGTTCTGTTTTTCTTTTTGAGATATGGAACCCTAAAATAAGCTATAATAAGATGGAGTCGACATTTCTTATCTGACTACCCTTGAGAAGAAATGGCGAAACAAACTCAAGGGTCAAAGTCTCTTTTAAAGTCCAGACATAATCTTGGTCAGTTCATGTGAAGACAATGTAGATTGGTGCCTGAAATAGTCTCTTGAGATGAAATAGATGATAGAACATAACATCCATAAAACTTGGTGGTGTCTTCTTTTTAGCGTGTCGATAGCAATCTAAATGAATATAATTTAGCAAAAAAAACTACCTAAGATTGTCTAAAAAATATTCATATTTAAATGTACTGCTAAATGCTTTGATTTAAACCTAGAACCTCGTTCTTTTGCTAATAAAATTAGCATTGCCATTCAATGTGGCAATGCTGCCAGTCTTCTGGGCACGTTTCTGGATGATGAAAATCAGAAATTCAATACTAATGAACGGAGTTCTCGTCAGAACTGTGTGGCGTCGAAGTGATTCAAAAGTATGTGATTTTAATTATACCAAACATTTACTGCTAATACAGCTGCCATATATTCGTGATCAGTTTTGACTCCAAATCTTATAAACTCAATTCATCATCTACTCTTGCTGTTGACTGTACTTAGACGATCACGCCTAAGTTCCCTTTTGTTTTTGTGTTTATTTGTATAGGAATTTAGTACCTAGTGAACCTACATAGTTGGTTTTCTACATATACAATAAAGAACCTTGAAATAAACGTTCAAAATGTCCGCAATTTCGGGTGTCCCGAAAATAGACAATGCCTTTATTTCTCTACAATTTGGTGAATAAAAAAAGGGTTATTAATTATAAAGACAATGGGAATACATCAGTCGTTGTCTACTCTCCGTATTTCACAATGAGGTTTTTACCCCTTTTCCCTTCAGTCCATGTAGATACAGATGTTTTGAAAGGCTTCGGACACACTGGTTGTTCAAATATAAAATTAAAATTATGTAGGTTGTAAAACATTTTTTTTTTCTGTCACTTTTTGTCCAAACAAGAATAGCTTTTGCTTGTGTTCTTTGGCAATTAATCATCAAAATAAATCTAGATTAGATTTATTTTTCTCGATTTTGATTACTTGATAAATGAGTAGAGATTAGTAGGATATTAGAAGGCCAAACTCCTAATTAAAAACGTTAAAAGTCTAGTCGCAGTCTCATCTCAGCAGCAATCAATGTCAAAATGTAGGGAAATTAGAGGTATTTTTGACAGATTGAGACTGGGATCAGAATGCCAATTCTCATAATTTAAAACGTTTAAAATCTATTCGCAGCTCATCTCGGCGACAAACAAATGTCAAACACTTGTCAAAAATGTAGGGAAATTAGATGTATTTTTGATAGATTGAGACTGAGATCAGACTGTTAACGTTCTTAAAATTACGAGAATTGCCCCTGGATTTATGATTTAAAATTGAATTCTTACATACGTGCTTTAGTCTTGTTTAGTAGATATTGGTGCATAACAAAATCATCAGTATCAAGTCCTTATCCCAATTTATATGGCGTCGGCGCAACATATCTTTATCTCATGTTTTTGTTTAGGTTCATCTATCTGACTGACCGACCCCTTGACAGTTCAAAAGTAGCTGTAATTGGTTTATTTGAAACAATTTTTTTGATTTTGAATTCTCCCATACTTCACTATCTCGGTAGTCACCTGACAGAAAAAATTCCCTGTCCATCAAAACAAAGGAATATTTTATATCTAACGGGAAGGCAGCACTTATGAAACCTCTCAAAACTGAACCGAAGGCAAATTCTCGTAATTTAAAACGTTCAAAATCTAGTCACAGTCACATCTCGGTGACAAACAAAATTAAGGTCAAAAACTTTTCAAAATGTAGGGAAATTAGAGGTATTTTTTGACAGATTGAGACTGAGATCAGACTGTGAACGTTCTTAAAATAAGGTAGTTTCCTGGGTAAAAAAATAATAATTCTAATTAGTCCGTCAGTTAGATTATCGAAAAATAATGGACCCGTATTTTTTCTTTTGTCAATCAAACAAAAAATGACAAAGATAAAGCGCGTCAAAATTTGGGAGTGGGGGTCGTGACGTCACGCCGTGCTAAAAAGAGTCGCACGGCGTTTTATTAGAATTTTTTAGGCAACTAGCCTATTGCCCCTCTGCATGCGTAGCATGACGACGTTTTGTCGACGGAAGAATAGACAAAATGACACATTGCCATGCATAGACGCGTAGAATGCGTACAAATATTTCTACAATCTGTCATTTTGTCTATTCTTCCGTCGACAAAACCCGTTTCTACATCATGCTACGCATGCTGGTCATTTAAATAATATCTTCCCCACCATGCACCCCAGCCCTAACTTGAATGTTTTTTATTCAGTGTAGAAAACAAGAGGAGTGAATTGATAACGTCATGCCATTGAAACGGGTCGGTCAGTAAGAAAGTTTCTTGTTCACTCGTCCAGAACTAGTGATAAAGTACTTGTTAGTAGGTACTTTGTTTTTGTTTACTAACTTTTAGGTGCCTATCTTCCTGGCAGATTTTTGGTGAATTTGTAAGACGCGGTTAACTCCTCTACTATAATTTAATTAATTAATTTAGTTATATACATATCTACTTTATTGTGTACACCAGAAAATGGTGGCCTTATTGCTTTCTGATGACACAAAAGCTTGGTAATATAGACTTTAAGTAGTATGTACACGATTTAATATCGTTTAAAGATTTTAAAATTCGTTCCGATCCGATGCGATGCGAGCCGTTTGGTGGAAATTTCTCCAATAGATTTAAAAATCTTTCAGAGTAGGTAACATCAAAGGACCAATCATTATTTTCCGATAACTCCAAATAATAAAATAGGTAAGTATCCAATCAAAGTTAACAATAAAAACTTCCATTATGACGAAAAACTTAATCAATTCGTCAGATTGAAGCCTGGATATCCAATTTTATTAATTGAAAAATGTCGTCTGCCGTGAAATCGCCAATGCCACTTGCAAACTAGTAAATAACCGTCACGGTATCGGTCCCGGTATTGGTACCGGTATTATTGACTGTGAGTGCCATTGATGTCAATCACGGTATCGATAATACGAGGGGACGAATGTAATTGAAATGGGAAACGGCAAAGTGATAAAGGGGTATGAATTGACGATTGATTATTTAAAATTAATCTGAAAGAAAATTGAAATACGAGATATTGATTTTGCATGAAAGTACAGGCAAAATTATGTAGATATACTACGTGGACTCAAAATTGAGCTGAGTACCGGAAGACGACATAGCCCGAAGAATTGTCAAACTTAAGTGGCAGAGGGCACATTGCTCGCAGAAAGTCAAGCCGAAAGACGTCCACTGCTGGACATAGGCCTCCCGCAAGCACCTCCACTTCGACCGGTTTTGTGCTTCTCGCATCCAACCAGTTCCTGCGGCTTTCACAAGATCGTCGGTCCACCTTGTGGGAGGTCTTCCAACACTAAGTCTTCCAGTACGCGGTCGCCACTCCAGAACCTTTCGGCCCCATCGGCTTTCACCTTAACACTTATTTCCTACCAAAACGCAGTTCACCAAACTTCTTCACCAACAACCATTACCATAATCAACAATTAACATAGGTATACGAAATTTTCGCCTTCATTAGCGAATAAAAAAATATGATTATGTTACTAATAATTTAATTATTTCCCTCCTCAAGTTTTATAATCACGCTTAATGCGAAAGGGGCTGCCGTGAATATATACAAACCTACCTATATACGTAGAGACATTTTAAGAGCTCCCGCTATATAAGACCATGTACAGGAAAGGTCTTATGAAATTAATTTTAGTAATTCAGTAAATGGAGGGCCAAGTTAGACTGATTACATAAGTACCGTTAGATAATGTTATTATTTTGTTACATAACTTCTTATTTAATTTGTTAATGTAGTAGGAAAACTTAGTTGCGACCCAAGTAATTATATTCTCTCCCTCGATGTACCGACATATCTAAGTATGTACCTTCATTATTATGGATCATAATAGCAAAAATGTTTTTAAGGAATATTTATTTATTTAATAGGTACCGCAAGCACATAAATTTACAGAGGTGGACTTAATGCCATAGGCATTTTTTACCAGTCATGCTTTGGGTGATGCAGAGACAAACAGTGGTAGGTCAATCATAAAAATTGAGGAATAAATATTTTAAATTTAGATACGCATAAACCTAATAAAAAAAATATAAATAAAAGTATAAGTACTTAATGTAAATAATACAATAATATTTTGAATATTATTATTTTTTATATTAATAATATTTTTTTGTAAAAAAAACGCTGTTTGTTTAATAATGATGAATTACAGACAAATATAAATTGCCAAGTAGGTATAAATTATTATACGAAACATTTTACCGTTTTGTACAAGCGCTTTTGAAGATATTGCCATCTAGCGAAGCAATTCGCAACTTAATGGTTGCGAACTCTTACAAATTCTGTATGAGTTCAGATATCTGTAAACAGATGGCGCTATCTCGGAACTTTTCGAGCCTAAGGTAAATAATAGCACTTTCACTGTACATATTTGAATTAAAATGTTAATTAGTTATGGATGCCAATAATTTAATTAAAACTCAATACTGTACTGAGTTAATAGTATAAAATGATGCAGAGAAATCATGACTGTGACACATTCACATAGTTTGTAAGAAAGTACCTATCTACCTAAATAAAACGTGCTGAACTTACAAAGTAAATTCATTAGGTATTATTAGTCTTGTTACTCAGAATACAAATCAATCGCAAAAGGCTTTTTAATAACTGTAAGGCAGTATAATAACTATAGCAAAAATATCTTTATCGCACCACGCTAAAATTCCGTTTAAAAAAAAACATGTACCTATTTCCTAATAGGTTATTAATTTAATTAAAATACATAGTTGTTAAATAGTTAATTAAAAAAACCTGAGTGTCATCTATTTTAAAAGTGTTTTTTTACACAAACAGAATACTTTGCCATCACTCACTGACATATCGGAAATACATTTAAACCGAGTACATCCCGAGGACAACCAAACACATCTGAAGCGGTGTCGGTTACGGTAACAGTGGCGCGAATTCAATGGTTTTTACCCATCTCAAAAAATGCCCAACGCACCTCAAGAAGTTTTACACTTCAAAAATTGGCAAAGCATTAGTGCACATATTTTAGACAACAACAATACTATCTGTAACCATACCTGTGTTTAAAATAAAATAAATGATTCTTTTAAATAATCAGTTTATTTGTATATAAACTTCACAGACATGATGGGTATCTCAATACAATAAAATAAAAGAAAACATATTTTCCCAAGTCATACTTCAATTAACAAAGCTACCAGCATTCGTTGACCATAAAGAAAACATATTTTTTTTTTAACCGACTTCAAAAAAGGAGGTTCTGTATTCGACGTATGTATGTTTGTATGTCCGCGATTTTCTCAAAAACTAATGAATCAATTTTGATAATTCACTAATGTGATCTACATACTTTCAGGAAGGTTTTAGAATATAACACATCAGGTAATTATTCTTATGTAGGTAAGTACGAAGTAATATGCATAAATGTACAGCATCTCCGGCATTTCTATGCGAATTTTGACGATTCTTCTAGTCAGTGTCTTCAATTCTTCCATGCTCTAGTCTTAATTGAATTTTTGTGGGGTAGGTACAGCTAAAAAGTGAAAAATAAAAACTTTTTTACAAAAAAAAAAACAACCGACTTCAAAAAAAAAAACTACAATGTGATAAATAACTTTAATTTCGGAAGTCAGTGTCAAAAAACGAAAATGCGAACCCAACGACACCGACTTCCGAAATTAAAGTTATTTATCACTTTGTAGTTTTTTTTTGAAGTCGGTTGTTATTTTGTAATAAAGTTTTTATTTTTTGAAGTGAAAACTTCTTTAGCGGCGTCGAACACTTTTTGTAATGGGGAAAAAATGTTAAGGCGATTATAGCCTCGAATGTCCTTGAGCGTTTGGGCGGAGCATAGGCGAACCCAGTGCGCCTCACCCCGCGCACCCGCTTACCTCCCCAATGTCAAAGAGTGTCGTACTCGTACGTAGTGCATGCAGATGCGGCGTGGGATGCATTTTGTCTTAGGCAGTTTTATGACGCTACCTACTGAGTGTAGATGGATCGAGAATACGTACAATAATTTATGTTATGAGTATGAATGCTATTGTACAGTAAAAATACTGCTTTCTTAGAGACAAATAAAAAATAATAATAATATCAATAAAAAACGTTTATTCAGTAGGTACCTATACAGTTCGTTTTTTTACGTATACAGATTATAAAAAAATACAATTACAAAAAAAAAAAACTTACTTATGACTAATACTGCTTTTAACAGTGGTAGTTTTTAGGGTTCCGTACCCAAAGGGTAGAAACGGGACCTTATTACTAAGACTCCTCTGTCCGTCTGTCTGTCTGTCTCCGGGCTGTATCTCACGAACCGTGATTGCCAGGAGAATACCATTATTATAGTTTCAAACTTAAATGGGTCCCGCCTGCTTCCAACTTTTATTTAATTTCAAATGGGCTTGTTTTTAGCTTTTCAGTTAGTTTTAGTATAAGGTTGCAGTCGGGTTTTTTAATTTTTTTATTTCCTGCTTTTTAGTTTACAAATGTGAAAGATTTCGCAGACGATTTAGTTCTTGGTAGGTGTTTTTTACGATTTGTCACTTTGAATTAGTTTTTGCCATATTATAAGTTGTATATATTTTTGTAATCACCTTTTAAAACCTTTTATTTTGATACCCCACTCGATAGGTTATGAGAAAAAAAAAATTTTTTGAAGAAATAATATTGCGCCAAAAATCTGCCATTTTGTATTTTTTATTTTGATATACCCAGTGTCACTCTCACAGTACATACGAATCTAACGACACCTCTCAAGCTAAAATCCGTCGAGCCGTTCAGGCCGCAGAGCATGCCAAACAATTATACATACATACATAATATGTGTTTATGTAGGTATGCATAATTGTTTTTCGAGAGTATATATTATATACTCTCGAAAAACATAACCCTCCTTCTGGCTATCACGGTTCGTGAGATACAGCCTGGTGACAGACAGACAGACGGAGAGAGGAGCTTTAGGCCTGAGTTCACCAACATTCAAACCACCGGTTAGGTATTTAAATAGTTGATTTATGTCATATTTCCCAAGGAAATTTTAAATATAGAACTGATTAAATATTTAATCAGTTGATTCAAATGTTGGTGAACACAAGGCTTAGTAATAAGGTCCTGTTTTTACCCTTTGGGTACGGAACCCTAAAAACTACCACTGTTAAGAGCGGTATTAGTCATAAGTTAGTTTTAATTTTTTTTTTGTAATTGTATTTTTTTATAAACTGTATACGTGAATAAACGATCTCTATACTGAATAAACGTGTTTTATTGATATTATTATTATATTAGTATTCAATAGACAATAATATAGCGTCCACTCGCAAACAAACCATCACTACTACTAATACTATCAACGTCCAAGCGCAAACGAACAGTCCGAGTGTACTATCTGCGCTATTTAGTCTTTGCCACAAAAATGCAGATCGGAGCGAGCCAACATGCGACACAACCTCCCCGTGCGAACGATACAGCGAGACTGACCGGGCGGCTGCTGCCCGCGCCCATATAGGTAAAACCATGGTGTTATTGATTTTTTTCCACTTAAATAATAATTATTAAAAAAAACAAACTTAATTTTTATAAATCATTAAATTTGCTATAATTTGGTGAAAGAATCATCAAAATCGCTTCAGGCGTTTGAAAGTAGAAAGAAAATTCTTGCGTAAAATAAGAGGATGGATATGATTTTTTATTGTTAAAACTAACAGTAATATTAAAAAAATCAAACTTAAATTATATTTGTAAACATATGTCACATATCATATATTTTTTTTAATATATTTGGGCTATCCATTTGGGAGAAGTAGGCCTTCAAAGAGAGGTCTACTTTGAAGTTTGGCGTAACCATTCGCCTTAAACTCGCGTCAGGGCATCGCGTCAGGACACGTGACCGTCAGGAGAGATTCCCCCCCCCCCCTCTTTCTACGGCGGCGCCAACCGAAGTGAACCAAGTGAGACACGATAATGGATGGATGGATGGACGGACGGACGGACGGACGGACGGACTGGCGGACGGACGGACGGACGGACCTAGGGAAGGACGGACGTACGGACGGATGGACGGAAGGACGGACGGACGGACGGTGACGGTGACGGTGACGGTGACGGTGACGGTGACGGTGACGGTGACGGTAACGGTGACGGTGACGGTGACGGTGACGGTGACGGTGACGGTGACGGTGACGGTGACGGTGACGGTGACGGTGACGGTGACGGTGACGGTGACGGTGACGGTGGACGTGGATGTAGATGGATGGATGGACAGCTGATGGCTCGACCGTCTGTGTAGTAGCCACACTGCTGTGTATTCGTAAAATTCGTGTATATAAAGTGTTTAAAATATGGAAATTGAACAAAGTGCATCGATTAATGAAAAAAAACCGAGTGTGCTTATGACCACACGACTGAAGTGAAACTTCAAACGTATTTGGCTATGAGAGGAAGAGAGAAAGAAAATGTGCGCGCGCACTGCTTTCTCTTGCATATATCCCCCACTCAACTCCCGTTCGCCTCGCCCGTAGCCCTTAGACATGAGTCGTACTTGCAAAATCGAGTACCAGGGCTTCCAAGTACGTCCACCTTAAGAAACCAGGGCCTAAAACCAGGGCTCGAGATACTTTCAAGTATTTTCTATCTGCATCGAAAATTGATCCATAACTTCATACAAATAAGTACAATTACGTAATCAAACAAAAGCCCTGTTGGAAGTAAAAAGTACTTGCATAGGAAATTGACCCGTGAATTCCTATAAATAAGGAGCACAATCGCGTTTACAAATAAACACTTTTACAAACCATTAAAGTAAAAATACTTGCATACGAAATTGTTCCGTAGACTCTTACCTTACCACACCTCGGACACTCCATACAACGCTCGCAAAATAGTTACCTATTACTACTACATAAACAAATGACGTTTGTGTATGTGCAAATGTGTGCGTGAAATCTAGTAGCGTAAAAAAAATGGCGCGGAAAGCAATTTGTGTCGGGGAACCGAACGACGACGGCGGCGGCGGCGGCGCTGCCCGCACGTGTGCATTATTATGAAGTGACCATGTAGTTCAATTGTTTATTTATATAGTCGGGTTAGTAATGAAATAAAAACACTAAAATAGTTTAGTTTAAATGACTTGTCCGTAAATAATCGGTTATTAAATCGCATGTTATTAAAAATGCGAAATCTTACAAACAGTTTATGTAAATACGAATTCGGAAAAGCATCACAATATCCAACCATCGTGATTAAAACTCAAATAAAACTTTTCGTGTCAGCAATACAGCGCTGCGGTTCGCGAGCGCCCTTGCTAAGAGTCGGCGACGAATACCTCGAAGTGCGGGGTGAGGTGCGGTATCTGATATGAGGGCGAAGAAAGGAGTGTCCTTTCTGTACGTAGTACTATTAAGTATTCTGTGCTCTTACTGATAAGGAGCATGATCGCATTTGCGAAAACAAACGCGGTTGTTGAACTATTTGAGTACCTACGTACTCGAGCGTCGAGGCACGACGGAGCGAGATACTTTCAAGTATTTTCTATCTGCATAGAAAATTGATCCATAACTTCATACAGATAAGAAGTACAATCGCGTATTCAAAAGCCCCGTTGGAAGTAAAACTACTTGCATAGGAAATTGATCAATGACTTCCTATAAATAAGGAGCAGAATCGCGTTTACAAATAAATACTTGCAAACCATTAAAGTAAAAAATACTTGCATACGAAATTGTTCCCTAGACTCTTACTGATAAGGAGCATGATCGCATCTGCGAAAACTAACGCGGTTGAGTACCTACGTATTTGAGCGAGTAGCCGTATAAGGTACTTTATAGTCTTGCAAGTATTTTGAGTCGGTACCTGGTGTGCGTACTTGGAAGCAAAAACCTGGTCGAGTAAATACGTACCTTCCCTACTTGCCCGATCACACTTTTCGTAACGCTTACGTCACGCGTTCGCCAGCTTACTCTCCAAGTCAAGTGTGCGTAAAGAAGTTTCACGTAAATAATTTTGACACAACAAAAATCGAATTTGACAATCGCGACTCGTCGACACGTGGTACAGACGCCAGCACGTCAACCTACGCGAAACTGTCAAATTTTCCCAATCAACTTTGAACCTTATTCTTTAGTGATAAAGTTGAAAATCTATTAAAGAAATCTGACAGATTGTAGTAGGTTGATGTGCTGGCGTCTGTACTTATTTGCCCTAACCCCGTGTATTGTTTTTTAGAGCCGCAGGCGCGGAGGGGGCGGCCTTGGCGTGTTTTTTAAGAAATTTTTCACTTTTTGTATGGAAAATATAAAAAATGATTACCTACATGTTGAGTTTAAGGAGTTTATGGGTTTCATAAAGGGGGTCGAAAATTTCATTATTTTTGCGATAGGACGCACCATTTTCGAGATATAAGCAAAAGAAAAGAAACTTAATACGTATTTGGCTATGAGAGGAAGAGAGAAAGAAAACGTACGCGCGCATTGCTTTGTCTTGCTTATATCCCCCACTCAACTCCCGTTCACCTCACCCGATCACACTTTTCGTAACGCGTTCGCCAGTTTACTCCCCAAGTCAAGCGCGCGTAAAGAAGTTTTCCTTCAAAAACATACAAACAGCCGAACATAGCACCTCCTCCTTTTTGTGAAGTCGGTAAAAATTACTTGCATACGAAACTGTTCCGTAGACTCTTACTGATAAGGAGCATGATCGCCTTTGCGAAAACTAACGCGGTTGAGTACCTACGTATTTGAGCGAGTAGCCGTATAAGATACTTAATAGTCTTGCAAGTATTTGGTCGCATATTCATGCGACCGGGACCGGGTTTTTCCACCAGGTATTTCCAGCTATTTTTTACGTACCTTCCCTACTCGCGATCACACGTTTTCGTAACGCATTCGCCAGTTTACTCCCCAAGTCAAGCGCGCCTAAAGAAGTTTCACTTCAAAAAGAGACGCAGAAATAGTGAAAAAAAATTAGTTATATTAATTCAATTCATAATTGATTTATTTCAACATTAATATTCAAGTTTTCACTTCTGCCGGCACTCCCGGAGTGCAACCCGTCTTTTTAATTTAATTTTATCATAGTTCGATACCTACCCATCCCGTCTGCAGTTTTGTTAGCTAATTTAATTTAATCCTGTACCTAAGTATAGTGGAAAATCTGTTAAAAAGGAAGTTGTGAAAATTATTGTCTAGCATTAAATTATTGTAATTGAACACAGACATTCCTTTTTCTGTAGCCGGATCTAGAATAGAAAGGAGTACCTACCTACATTTTATTATTATGTGCCATAGCTTATGGGGTTTGACGTTTGGGATTGGGGTTCCCGTTCAATACTGTGCCTCTGTTAATCTAATTATACCTAAATAACCCTCCTTTTTGCTTCGCCGTATACGGGTAATAAAATGTTTTGAAACGTTCAGCTTACTTGAGTTCATTAGGCATTTTATGGTTTAATTCAATCCCAGAAATGGGCATTGAAAAGGTTTTAATTTGAGAGTCTAATAAGCATTAACTCAATGCTAATAAGCAATAAAACATGGAGTGAATACTTACCTAAGCTTCTAGTGTTGTGTACGAATGAAGATATTGCTGCGTGTTTTCTGCTAAGCCTTGAACTCTGTTGCTTACGATGCTATACAAGGCATTCTGACCTAAGTAGATATTTTCAAAATGGTTGAGCTGAACGGTGCTGATCTTTGCGTCATGTTCGTGAACGGCGCCGTCAGTTGAGGCTGGTCATCACTTAGCTGCGTCGGCTTATTTTTAACCCCCGACGCAATAACACCGGGGTGTTATAAGTTGCTAATGAAAATTAGAAGTTAACAGCAGTTATGTTTTCTCCAATAGCTACATTCATTATTGCTGGGTTTAAGCCTCATCTGTTTGGCGTTTTCATTAGCCGTTCCCCGACGTGAGGACGCTTGGCTCAACATATTTCCTGCAACTTATATTAAACTTAAAGGGCCAATATATATTATTATTTTAGTTTTTAGAGGTTTTTGTTTGAGTCGGGGGTTTTTTAAATTTTTAATTTAATTAATTATTTTGTTTTTGGATGGTTTTTTTGTTACTATTTGCTGTATCTGGATGCTTTTGACGCGTACGTCTTTTTTATATCGTCCTCACATGTAATTATAAATTCAACATTAATGATGTAACTAATATTTTTATAATTAATATTCTTGTAATTACAAAATATTTTAAAAGGGTAACGCTGGAGTTTCTTGCCTATTCTTCTCCATACGAAATTACCTTTACCTTTTGGAAGGGGCAACTAGAATCAATCTATATTTTTGTAAATTTTGACGTTCAAAAATGCCTTTTATTTGCTTACTAGCTGCGCCACGAAGTTTCACCCGCGTAAGTGTCGATCCCGTGGGAATATCGAGATCGAACTTCTTAAAAAATAAAAATAAAGAGTAGCCTATATGTTAATCTACCTCCATACAAAATTTTATTGAAATTGGTCCAGTCGTTTGAGCGTGAAGAAGTAACAAACATATAAACACACACACTTACAAACTTTCGCCTTTATAATAATTAGTGTGATTTGAAACAAATAATTTGACTTTGACTAAATCTGTGCGACTACAAATTGGCATACAAAGCACAGGTAGGTTTTCTGATCCATATCGTCATCTGCCTAATAGCCTTTTCCCAACTATGTTGGGGTCGGCTTCCAGTCTAACCGGATGCAGTTGAATACCAGTATTTTACATGGAGCGACTGCCTATCTGACCTCCACAACTCAGCTACTGGATAATACGATAACCCTTGGTAAGACTGGTTGTCAGACTTTCGGGCTTCTGACTACCCGTAACGAAACGACTGACAAAGACCTACGAATAACAGTCGGGACCAACCGCTTAACGTACTTTCCGAGACACGGAGGGGTCTCGGTATGTAAAGATGGTCACCCATCCACAGACCAACCGCGGCAAGCGTAGCTTAACCTGTTCGATCGACCTGTGCGGCTGTTATTATTTAGCCACGGGCCCCTCCGTTACGTTTTCTGATCCATGTGTTTAGTTTTAATCAGATAGGTTTTGGAATAGACCATGTGAAGTTTGGTGATTATAAGAAGATCACAATATCAATAACAATAAACAATAGCTATCACTGACGGCTTGTTCCTTTGAACCTTAGCAATGACAAAAAAAAGACGGGTTGCACTCCGGGAGTGCCGGCAGAAGTGAAAACTTGAATATTAACGTTGAAATAAATCAATTATTAATTGAATTAATATAATGTCGTGTGTCACTTCGTTCACTTTGGTTGGCGCCGCCGTAAAAAGAGAGGGGGGGGGGAGTCTCTCCTGACGGTCACGTGTCCTGACGCGATGTCCTGACGCGAGCTTAACATTTTTTACCCATTACAAAAAAGTGTGCAACGTCGCTAAAGAAGTTTTCACTTCAAAAACATCCATGTCCAAGTGACATACCTACGATTACCAATTTTCTTCAGTTGACCCTTAAAAACTTTTCCTTAGGCATTAGGTAAGTATCTATAATTATGAAGTATTGTTTTCTTTAGTTCCCATGCTAATTGAAGCCAGGCAACCCCTGCTTCTTTTAAATAACTTAAATAGAACTAAATCTTAGAAAATTCGGTAAGCGAACTTTTTTCTTTATTTTAAAATTTTGACCGTATGTTTTCACCCGGACGCAATAAAAATCAAAGAATGTCTCTTTACGACGCTTTCCAATGGCCTCTGAACTGCAGAAAATTGGTGAAAATTTCGATGGAAAGCAGCCCTGAATATTAAACACAGACCACTACTAAATTATAGGTATATGCTTAATCTCAAGCAGCATGATTATCAAAGAGGCCCTTAGATATAATGTTCTTAATCTTTCTGAACAACAATAAACAATACTTTTACCTTTTAATCCGTGTTTATCATTCAAAAATGCACCTCATAACGTTATCAGTAGAGTTTATTTCCGTGTGGCAAGTGTAATGAACCATAAGGTGCAAGTTGGTAGCAAAAGTCATTCAAAAGTGAACTTAAATTTGTATGAGTCAAGGTTTATTTTTGTTTTTGAAGCTAAATAAACACAAGCAGTGGTTTGTTGACTGTGCAGAGAATCATTGCGCTATTGCTCGTAGTGATGTGATGACGTACGTGAGCTTCAATTGTTTTTTTTTTAATTTAAATATTATTTTGAGTGTGTGTTTTATAAATGTTGAGTTTCGATTTTTAAAAGTTTGAGTTGTGGATTATTTTCTGAGTTTTTCGTGTGAGTAATTTTATTATTTTCTATTTATTTTTTGTTGTTTTTCGCAAAAAATCATTGTGGTATCAAAACGTAAAAATTTGCGAAAAATTAGATTGCCAATTATTTGCCAATTTTATGGAACAACATCAACTTGTCTTTTACAATCAATTTTCTTTAGAGAAAATAGGGGTTTGGCGTTGGGTTTATTTACTTACCCAATGATCTGGTCTAACTGAATGAGTTCTTTGCTGGAGCTTTTTTAATGTTTATAATTATTGGGTCAGTGTAATATCTGCAAGCCGTGTTAATTAATAGACTACATAAAACCATTTAGCTTAGATAAAAAATCATATCAGAAAAGGACACGCTAATAAGTGAATGCATCCCCCTAAAGTTGACTGGTAGAAAATACCTCATGCATTAAGTCCACCTTAGTTGGGTTTTTTTTCTTCAGCATAAAGTTTTAATAAATGAATAAATAACACGCTAGGTACTGATTAATCTGTGCAATCATTACAATAATTATAATAACGTCAAGTTTTATCAAGTCCTGATAGTTTAACACTTATTTAAGTACTTAAAGGATTTAAACCATTTTATTATTAAAAAGTGTTTATTATAACATAACATCACTCATAAAAGGGTTAGGCAGAAGTTTACCTATAGTAAACTCATGTACCCATGTAGGTAATAGAGCCAATAAAAAAAAAAAAAATCTTTATTAACTTCAGTTGTACAAGAACACATATCTAAACACTACTCGTATGCAGCGTTACAACAAAGCAAAAGAGTGATTTCGATGAACTCTGGCACCCAAAGTAAGATTTAACTTGTGTTTAGGGTGCCAGCGTCTTCGCCTATAATTTGCAACATAGTATAACAGTAGTTGTATGACGAGCACAGTATATTATTATTATGATAACTACTTACTATTAAATGCATAGACGTGGCCTATTTAAGTACCTATGTATATGTACTAAGAAAGAGATAAATGTGGTGATAGAAGCCGTTCTACTGCCATCAACGGGCCATAAATCCAAACTCCCGGCTGCTATTGAGGGATTCCTAATGGAAAACCCACTAAACCAGTTACATAATGCTTTTCAAGTCATTATTAATGAATACGTCTATCACATCCATTCTTAATATTATAATTGCGAAAGTGTGTCTGTCTGTCTGTCTGTTACCTCTTCACGCTTAAACCGCTTTGGATAGAGATAGTTTTCCCGGGCAAGGACATAGGATAGTTTTTATCCTTATATTCTCACGGGATCGAAACTTATGCGGGTGAAACCGCGGGGCGCTGCTAGTAGGTCAATAAATCAGTAAGTAAATATCTTAATTTCCTTAATCTGTCAAGCTCCACTAATGAGACACAATTGATTCGTCGCCGATCGGCGAACCACGCCGCTTGACCGGTTAATAATCCAACAAAATTTCCTTCCAACACAACCCCTCAAGAAAATCAATTTCCCAACCAGAGAAAAACAATAAAATAAAAAAAACAAAACAAAATCATCTTCCTTAGATGTAAACCGTGTCGGGTAAACTGTGGCAGAATAATTACATTCTCAATTGCTGTCATTAGAAGATTACGATCAGGTGTGCAGTCGCATGGAACCACCGTCAACTGCACAAGTCATATGGATAGGGGATTTTGTTATAATATTGTTTCCGCACTAAAAACTGTTGCTTTTTCTGGGTAAAAATACCACTGTCACTTTCCAACACTTCTTCTTTATTATTTGTATAGATTTTGACATAATATAAGCTAACATATAAGTATAATAATATGACCAATTATATGAAAAAATAAACAAGATCATCATAGGGCATCAAAGAATTCGTCCGCATCGCTTTCAATAGGAACAGTGGCCAAAAGGCTGGCAGCATTGCCACGTTGTCTGGCAATGCTAATTCTTTGGCCAAGAAATTGGCCAGCCTTCTGGTCACGTGAAGAGTCGACTGACCGCTTGGCGATATCTTGAAAAACCAAGTGGGCACTCGGATCCCATGGCCCTAGTGTTTCAACCCCAAACGGCTCGAACATATAACTCCCAATCAGGTTGCCATATTTTCGCCGTTTGAGGTTTTCAACATGGTTGAAACTAATTGCTGTTTCAGATATATTGACAGGCGAAAAGATAAGTTAAATGTGATGAGTGCAGTGTGTTTTAAAGTGCAGTTTGAACCTAATATTTTTTTTGCATAAAATCTACTCAATTTTTTTTTTCTTTAATCTTGTTTCTGTCTAGCTTTAATGGACTACGTAAAGTCTATTCAAAGTTATGTTTCAAATTATTTCATGTTAAACAAATATCAACTTTATTTTTATGGTAAGTAATTAAGTTGATTTCAGAGTGACTAGCACTATTGAAACAGTTATAAAAATGTAACGTAAACTGAACTTTATTGTGTAGGATTTAATGTTATTTTTCCGTAAACTCATTTGGCAACTAAATCGCGAATGCAGTGTAGTTACTATGGTTTTAACTCACGGCTTCTGGAGGCAGAAACTACAGAACAACGTTTTTTTAAATAATCCTTTTACTGCGTTTACCTTTTGATAAATCGCCTTGCATTCAACTAACAGTGAGATTACGTCACTACCAATCCATTCCTATTGCAGGTTTTCTCGAAGCACTTCTCAACAGATGCGCTATCTGTTTACCAAACCAAAAAAAAACATATCATCTTTAATTTTATCACAAAATGTTATCTATACTAATATTATAAATGCGAAAGTGTGTCTGTCTGAACCGATTTAGATGAGATTTGGGATACAGATAGTTTGAGTCCCGGGAAAGGACATAGGGTTTTTTTTTAACCCGATATTCTTACGGGATCGAAAGTTACGTAGGTGAAACCGCGGGGCTCTGCTAGTTTTACATAAGTGCAGTTTTTGTGCTCAAGCATTCAAGTATTTCATGATTGCACCTAGATTGTAAATTGAATGTAAAACTTCTGTAGGTAAATTAGAGAATTAAGAATGCCAATCAGCCCTGTTTTACCTACTGTGACTACAGTCATGTGCGCACTTCGCAGTATGCAATCAAATTCGCAGCCGTGTATGGTTTACGTCAGAAGATTTATTACTAAACTGATTGAAAATATGGGATGAATGAAAAAGCCTCCTCGTGTAGCGCAGTTTGTTCCGCCAGTTACTCAACCTTACAAAGTTACTCATCCTGGACAGTCGCACCCAACACCTTATTTGACTGGCTAATTCTTCCCTTGCGGTGGTAGGGCTAACGCCCGCCTGGTTTGCGACCACCCTCCCACTGGATTCCGGCGTCAAGCAGTCTGCTGTGTTTCGTCGATGCGTGGGAGTTCCAGTGCCTTAAGCACCTTCTAGGCATGCTCATTGCATCATAGACCACATCTCTCTCTCTCCTCAGGCGTGATCGAGGTCAGGAGCAGGCCCATTCACCAATAAAAAAAAAGAATAAGACTTGAATTGATTACTGGTTTCAACGTGCAAGCCCCAATCAGGCATTGCCATGCAATATTCAAAATCTCAACCTATCAAAAATTATCTGTCTGTTTTTATATAAGTAGGTTTAGTTTAATGCTAACTCCAGCATATCTTTCGTTTAGAGACCAGTGGGCTAATTGAGTAACACATTATCAATCGGAATCGGTTTCATTTTGACAGTTCAACAACATTCATTGCGTTATTTACGTGTTGAGCAGACAAATTTTTCGAACTTATGAAGCAATGGATTAGCAATTGGCTTCAAAATTATTCAAATTCCGATTGATAGTGTTTTACACAGTTAGGGTGCGGGAGACCGGACTGCCGTCGTAATCTGGTGATAGTGCCAATTTAAAATGAAAGGGCTGGAGCTGTCTTGTTAGCTCAGCAAGGCATTCTTTGGTAGTGTCACACGGTGACAGATACGCAGCCATTTGGACAATAATTGACAGCTGCCTACAAGTGCGCTCCTTAAAATTGCTTCCGGAGTAAAATAAGAACACCGTGTTATTCAACAAAGAGTGAAACTTAAGGTAATATAGTCCAATTTAATAATGCGTTCAGGGTGCTGATGGGGCTGCGGCGGTTCTGTATTGCATCAGGGATGTTTGCTGAACATCGCGTAGACTGCTTTTACGCTACGATGCGTAAAAGATGCGCATCCCTGGTGCGTAGAGTACGCGGCAGCGCCAACAGCATCCTGAGCATGATCGCTAGTCGCCTGGACTGTGCGTACATCGGTCGTTGCTGCGCCATTACTCATGGAATGGCGCGGTAATGATTGTTGAGTAGGTATAGTTAGGTACTTACTTTTTATTTTTATATGTTTTGTGGTGGGTAGTTTTAAGTATTACTAACACTAGTCTATAAGAACATTGTTACTAACAAAATGGACACTATGGTCTGCAATAAAGTAATTATTATTATATATTGAAAAAAAAACGGTTTTTCTAAAGTATGCGAAATAGGGATTTAACATTTTGGTATATGTTTTTTGACTCATTGGTCTAGTATCATGTAAAAGGAATATAGGATTCAATGAATTTTTCTCGATACAAAAAAATTGCAAAATATCTTTTTTTTTTACGACATCACGGCGTAACGCTTAAGAGTTATTCAATGGAATTTACTTTATAACATAGAGAATTATCATATCAAAGTTTAATCAAAGTAGTTTCAAATTTAATTCATTTGTATTGTTAAAAAGGAGTAAATTCGTGTTGGCACATACGTCGTTTTATTCCGAGCGCACGCACATTATAGCCATCAACCCTTCTTTTGCGTTTCAAAAGTCATTGCATCACTTTCGCTCGCTTAGTAGGTTTTCGAGGATTTTAGATTTTCAAGGTAGCGCCTTAGCGTAGTGAGGCAGGTGGAGTAACCGGCGGAGAGCGAGTCGCCACTCGGTCACTGCCTTACTCCACCGCCGACACTTCGTCTTCCAGTCCTTGGATGCCTTCAAATACTGGAAGACAAAGTGTCAGTCATCCAGCGGCGAGATGGGCGGACGACATTGTTACCATCGCGGATAGAACCTGGATGTGGCTTGCATAGGAGTATAAGGGCCTATGCCCGGCAATAGCTGAAGTTGGGCTTTGGATGGTCCATAGGTACTAATCCATACTTAATATTATAAATTCGAAAGTAACTCTGTCTCTCTGTCTGTATGTTACCTTTTCATGCCTAAACCGCTGAACCGATTGCGATGAAATTTGGTATAGAGATAATTTGAGTCCCGGGAAAGGACATAGGACACTTTTTATCCAGATATCCTTACGGGATCGAGACTTATGCGGGTGTAACTGCGGGGCGCAGCTAGTATTATAAATGCGAAAGTGTGTCTGTCTGTTACCTCTTCACGCTTAAGCCGTTGAACCAATTTATATGAAATTTGGTATAGAGATAATTTAAGTCCCGGGAAAGGGCATAGGATAGTTTTTATCTCGATATTCCTACGGGATCGAAGCTTATGCGGGTGAAACGGCGGGGCGCTGCTAGTTTATCATAATCCACAGCCAGATTTAACTTAACTTACTTAAACTTGTAACAGTTAAATAAAATAATTTTAATTGATTTCAAATAAATTAACCAAGAAATCGTACCACCAGACTGTTTTTAACTCAACAATTATCAATTCAATCAATCTATTCATGCCTTTATAGCGCAGAAATGCGTTTATCAAGTCCAATCTTCTGATTAAAATGAGAAACATATAATATCTGATGTGAAACTACGTACAAGCAAGCTTGGGTGATATGCAGATTTTTTATGAGAATTAATTATTGGAAAACCTGTCATTATATTCTGAGAAATTGCTTTTTCTTATGAAGATCGACGTAATGGCTTTGGGTAATAGTTGGCTCCCAGTCTATGTAACAGCTTGATGTTAAAGAACTTGAGAGTAAAAGGTTTTATGTTAAACTAGCTTTTGCTCGTGTCTCGCCCACGTGTAGGTATTTAAAATATTTGAAATGACTTTTAATTTTTTATGCGCGCAACCCTAATTCTTTTTCTAAAATAAAAGTATCCTAAATTACGCCTTATAACATCAGCCATCTCTATTAAAAATCCCGTCAAAATCAGTCCAGCCGTTTCGGAGATTAGCAGGAACAAACTGAAAGAAAGACAAAAGTTTAAAAAAGATTGTTTTATTGGTATACGTACCTACCTATCGTGTATACCTCAATATGCATTTGGTAAAAAGCTGTTATTTTGAAATTACAAACAGGCACTTCAATTTTATTTATTTGTATAGGTAGATGTCTAAATTTTATTAACAGACAGTGATCTTATTTCTCAACTAATGTTTTAAAGAGAAAAGATTATATTTTTTGGATGTTTGTTTGTTACGCTTTTACGCTAAAATGGCTGAACGCTTTTGGGTGAAATTTGGCACATGGGTAGACCATGACCTGGATTAGGACACAGGATACTTTATATGTCGATATTCCCACGGGATCGAGACTTATGCGTGTAAAACTGGAAGGCGCACCTAGTTTGATATACAATATTAAAATATGCAGTATTTGTTGTCTATAATGTCTATTTTTTCGACTGTAATATAACTACTTTTTGTAAATGCTGTAATGTATAACTGTATTTGTCCCAAATAAATAAAATACCCGTATTATAAAGAAATAATGAGTTTCTAGTAATCTTCGGAACTGCTGATCGGATTTCGAATATTATTTCACTAATGGGAAGCTACAGTATTGCCGAGTGTCATAGGATATATTTTACATTAAAACTAGAAATTTCATGCAGACGGTGTCGCGGGAGAAGCTAGTAAGGTATAAAACTGGCAGAACTACTAATCTAAATGCATAGTGTTCGTAATTTAATAATGAAGAGCACATTTTCATAAAAGTCAAAGTTTGCAAAGCATTGTGTGAATTTATAAATAAAAAAAAACGGCCAAGAGCGTGTCGGGCTACTCTCAGTGTAGGGTTCCGTAGTTTCCCGTCCGTCACAATAAGTGTTCCCACGTACAATTCGATAATACCCGACCCAATGTAATAAGTACCTACAGCGCCATCTCTCGGGGAATTAGGTTACTAATTAATACATAGACGTGCCAGAAGTTTTCGGTGGTAATTTTGGATGGCGAGAACCGATTTTAATAATTATTTTTTTGTTTGAAAAAAGATACGTTCAGGATAATAAAATATGTAAACGAAGTTAAAAAAAAATGCTTGCATATACGATTATACTACGAACTTAGTCCAGAAATGATTTGGTACAACTTTTTGTCTTTTTTGTACAAAAACTGTTGTTTCTATCAAGTTCAAAATAATTTTCCTAGAAAGTCCTTATAAAGTTCTACTTTTCAGATTTTTTTCATATTTTCTAAACTTATGGTTCAAAAGTTAGAGGGGGGGGACACATTGTTTTTTACTTTTGGAGCGATTATTTGCGAAATTATTGACATTATCAAAAAATGATTTTAGTAAACCCCTATTCATTTTTAAATACCTTTCCAACAACATATAGGGGGGCTACCCTAATAAAACATTTTTTTCCAATTTTTATTTTACTACTTTTTCGGCGTGATTGATATACATATTGGTACCAAATTTCAGCTTTCTAGTGCTAACGGTCACAGAGATTAAGCGAGGACGGACAGACGGACGGACGGACAGACAGACATGGCGAAACTATAAGGGTTCCTAGTTGACTACGGAACCCTAAAAAACAGTGGCACTCCGGGAGTGCCGACAGAAGTGAAAACTTTAACAATTACGTGTGTATTTTTTGAATCGTCATACTTATATACAGAGGTGTCGGTCACGGTAACAGTGTCGCGAGTTCAATGGTTTTTTTTCCATTTTAAAAAATGCCTAACGCGCCTAAAGAAAACATTCATAAAAAAATAAAAAAATTTCTTACTCACAATTTTCAAGAAGTGGTCGAGCCGGATATCTTATTGGTAGCTTTATGATGGCTTTAAAATAAATCATAGTTCAATTTCACTTTAGTTTTCCTACTTGCACCTGTTTCATGTTTTTGCACGTAAATATTATGATACAGTCTGCACCGTGTCGTATCGAGTTGACACCGACCCCGGGCAGTCACGACACGGTAGCAGTACTGCGCTCGATTTGATCACGATTTTGCATGAATAAATGGGCAGTCAGTCCCTATTTTAGAGTGGAAATCGGCTTTTAAATCATTCGTGATAGCTTCTGTTAACTAGTTTTGTTGTATATCTATACATGTATATAAAATTCAAAGTCCTGACTGACTGATATATCAACGCACAGCCTAAACCGCTGCTCCTAGAGACATGAAATTTGGAGGGTGTGTTCTTTGTGAAGAGTAGGTATCCACTAAGAAAGGGTTTTTCGAAATTCCACCCCTAAGAAGGTGAATGGGGGGAACGTAAAATTTCACGCGGACGAAGTCGTGGGCAGAAGCTAGTTGAGATTTATAATCCTAACTCCTTAAAAATTACGCTCTTTTTTGTGGATTTAATTTCGGACGGTATGACGTTTTTATAGTCCCCCAAGCATGATCAGCATATAATTATCCCACTGCTGGGACACAGGCCTCCTCTTTATGAGAACCCGCCCAGTGCGGATTGGTAGATATCAAATATATGTGTTTGATTTTTTGGTCCTAAGACATGCCGGTTTCCTCACGATGTTTTCCTTCACCGTTTTGAGAGCAATGGTGATGAAATGAAATACACAAAGTAAAATGCTTGCCTGGGTTTGAATTCATGACCTACAACGGCTACAACCGCCACTGCTCTTCACGAGGTGAATCTAATCCGTAAGGCAGTGGCGTGCATTGCATATAGGCATATAAGCAGTGCAGTGTAGTAAAATCTTCATACATGGTATGAAGATTTTGTTTTTTGTTAGGTATGATAATTTAGTGAGTTTCTTAATTGTGAGGCACACACTAAAATGTAATTGACAGGCTTATGTTGATATATCGAGGTAGGCACTGCTTATATGCCTATATGCAATGCACGCCACTGCCATAAGGTCCTGGCCCCATTATTCAAATGTACGAGTTTCGCACTTGAAGCAAGGGACTCAGTGCTACGATTCATAAAATTTTGTTTCTCAATCAGAAAAATTTTACGGTTTCTCGACATAAGCCTTTTTTCCTCTGAAACTTTGTCCAGACTTGAATGCTAAAACTCTACTTCGAAAATTACTTTACAAACCTTGCAAAAATAAAAGTGCATCGGCATGCCATCCACTGGGGTATTGTCCCTAGAAAGTGGCCTGCAAGTGGGCCACTGCACTTGACTTAGAATAAATAATTTATGTTTATAGCGCAATAGTGACTATAGCCTGGAGCCAGAGGCGTTTGAGTGTTTATCTTTATGATCTTTCTGATAAACGCGACTGTAACTCTTAGGAGAGAGAGCATGGGAATATGTGCCTATATATAACTTGCTAGAATTCCAAATCAATCGTAAGGGCTCGAAGGTTATGTGAAGACAAAAAATTAGATTAAGTTATTATAGCTAAAAAGGTCTTTAAACATTTAAGCATAAGAACATCCTTATGTTCTTATGCTTAAATGTTTAAAGACCTTTTTAGCTATAATAACTTAATCTAATTTTTTATTTATAATAATGGTTTTGCTATTGCTACACCTTTGTAGCAATAGCAAAACCATTATTATAAATCAAACTCATGGCACTAGGAACCTAAGCTGCGTTAGCGATTTAGTTGCCAAAAAATGTAAACAAATACAAGTTTATGGAAACATAACTTTAATTCCCACACAATAAAGTTCAGTTTACGCTACTAATTCAAACATTTTTATAACTCTTTCAATATTGCTAGTCACCCTGAAATTAAACATAATTACCATTAAAATAAAGTTGATATTTGTTTGACATTAAATTACATCGATTGGAAACATAAATTTGAATAGACCTTACACATATCATAACATCACGCTCGTTTTCATGAAAGGTTTAGGCAGAGGTGACCTATACTTAGTAAACTCACATTTCGCCATTTATGTTCAAACCCCATGTAATAGGGGTCGAACCTATTGCCTGATGGAAATGATAGTATAGTTTGGTACCGGAGAAAAATCCAGGCTTCTACTGGAAAAATACTAATAGGTAACTCTTTGCCCGACCTAAGAATCGAACCCAGGACAACCGACACAGTAGCGTTTGCGACTAATAGACCTAATAAGACCAAACAAGAATAACCAAACCACCAAACAACTGCAGTGTGAATCACCGTCCAATAATTGCACAACTCATAATGCAAAGCATTAGAGAGTGTGTGCATTGCTTTATGGTCGAAACATTTTTTTGCCTCCTTTCTGCAACTGTTTCTAATGTACACTCCGGCTAGTACACAGAACCTACTTAATTTATATAACATTGTATAGATAATTTAATGGAGATGAATTCTGTACTTTAAAAAAAAAAGCATTTAAATGTTTTTTTTTTAAATTCCCGTCAATCAAGTTTGAAATTTTAAAACAATGTAGCTTTAAAAAATCAATTAATTGATATAATTTTTTTTTAATTGATTGAAATAGTGGGACCCTATTGAAAATTGCTCTTTTATTCAAAGCAGTTTAATTATAATTAATAAAAAACTAACTACTATAAAAATAACAAAATTATCACTGGTTGACACTTCCCGTGACTCAAGGGAACTTTTACCTTGGCCAGAGGCTAAGCATTGCCATACAACGTGGCAATGCCGCCAGTCTCTTGGGTACATTACCAGTCGACAGCGATGCGGATGAATTTTTCGACGCTATATTTTAGTTTTTGTATAGTTTTAGTTAAGTTAGGTTTTAATTTTGTTATTTTTGTTAATTATAAAGAAACGAGTATTTACCAAAAAAAAAAAAAAAAAAACTACTATAATATCTAAAGTATATTTAAAGTTATGTTTCAAATTAATATTATTTCAAGTTACACAACTATCAACTTTATTTTAATGGTAATTCAGAGTGACTAGCACTATTGATAAAGTTATAAAAATGTTTGAAGTTGTAGAGCGTAAATTGAACTTTATTGTACAGTGAATTTAAAGTTATTTATGCGATCAAATGAGCAGGAGCGCACTTTTGGATTTTCCAATTTTTTATAATGTAGGTATTCACGATGATCCCTTTTTTATCAGGGTATCATTGGAAAATAAATATGGATCATCCTGTTTATAATCACATCATAAAAAAACGCCTCTATTCCCACTAGGGTTAGGCCATCAGGATTCCAGCATACGCACATTTCGCCAGTTATGTTTATGTCCCTATTCCACCAATTCACACTAAGCGTTTGCAAATGCGCACAGCAAATGAGTGGAACTCCTCTACCTGCGTCTGTTTTTCCGAGCACATACAACCCGAATCTCTTCAAAGTGAGAGTGAACAGGCTTCTTCTGGGTAAGCTCGCTCCGTCGTTGACTTTATCTCTGTCACCTTTGACCTAGGCTAGAGACAAGAGCAAGCCTATTTCAAATTAAAAAAAAAAACCCATGTAATAGCGAACCTATTGCCATCAACAATAGCCTCAACCAGGCACAAATCCAGCCTCTTCACCAAATTTTTCATCTATTAAAGTCTCATAGCAAAATTCGAACGATCAATATAGGAGTAATGTCAGCATTACAGTGCATAATGTGTGAAGTAATATATATCATACATATGCATTGCGGAATATGCGTGAAGATAATTAACTATCACAATTGTTTTCTTTTCAACTACAAATTAACATCGTACGGCAGTTAGTTACGTAATTTATTTGATTAAACCGATCTGACTGATCTAGGAATTTTTAAAGAAATGTGTATCAGTTTTGTTCTAGTCACGCAAGTGCCAAATTGAGGTATGTATAGACGCCAGCACATCAAGCTACTACAATCTGTCAAATTTCTTTAACAGATTTTCAACTTTATCGCTAAAGTATAAGGTTCAAAGTTGATTGGGAAAATTTGACAGTTTCGGATAGCTTGGTGTGCTGGCGTCTGTACATAAGTCATTTATTTCTTAACAAAATACATTGTGTAGAAAGATATTGATAATAAAAAATAAACAATAGCTCATTTTTACAATAAAAAAGTCGTTTGATAAAGAAATATAATGTCAAAGAAGAAAATAATAATATTAATAGTCACTTAATTACCTACAGAATAGAATGTAAATGATTAACGCAATAAAAATAAGAATAAAACTCAATAATAGCAAATATCGCGTAAATATACGATTGGTATTTTTGTCAACTGATGAACTCTTCAATGTTATAATAGCCCTTCCTCATTGCACTGGTTATGCTTTTAAGTTCTAACGGCAACTTGTTGTATAACATGACGGATTGATATTGGGACTATGTCGAACCACTTTCAATTTTGGTTGAATTGTGTACGGCAAGTCTTTTCTACGAGTACAATGTCTAGCTTGTCTTTGCTCTACAGTTTCTTTGTGCAAATTCCTAACAAAGTTGGTTAGCAACACAAGAATATAGAGACACAACACACTTCATTTCTAACTACTGTGATGTCTCCACCAACGTGCAATAACATAACACATATCATCACAACTTGTTCTTTGAATGGTAGGACAGAGGTGTACTTAGAGTACAGTACACGAACACAGTACAGAATTCAAGGTCGATCAGCGCGCTACGGAGCGAACTATGCTCGGAATCTCTATGAAAGATAAAATCAGGAATGTTAAAATTATCCGGAAAAGAACCGGAGTTACCGACATAGCTTGCAGAGTAAGCGAACTGAAGTGGCAGTGGGCTGGCCATGTTTGTCGAAGGACCGATGGCCGGTTTTTTTATGGATTGCCGACACGCGGTCTCCACTTCAGGCTGGAGACCGCGTACCGGCAAGCGTAGTGTGGTACGCCCCCCAGCTAGATGGACGGACGACCTAAAGACGGTGGCTGGGACGGACTGGATGCGGAAGGCGGAGGACAGGGTGTTGTGGCGCAGCCGAGGAGAGGCCTATGTCCAAAAGTGGACTACAATAGGCTTAGTTAATTGGGCACGAGTACAGATTCCGGGTTGCTGCTGAGAAACTCCAGATGGGAAAACTCAATAACACTTTGCCTGACCCGGGAATCGAACCCAGGACTTCACACTTGCCACCAATTTGCTTAAAATAAATCGAAAGTTGCTTATTCGATAATCTATTGTTAACCTACCACAATTTATTATCTTATTGAATTATCGTGGAAGCTTAGTACGCAAACGTTAAGTTTGTAAGTCACGCAAAGCACCATAAATTAAAAAAGTACATAAATAACCTCTCTGATTAGCTTGTAAGTGAAAGTAAATACTAAGAATAGCAACACCTATCCAATTAACAGATATCTTCATAAATCTTTATTGCATAAAAAAAAAAAAAAAAAACTTTGATCCTAAACCAACACTTGGAGTCTGAACAAAAAGCCGTTAATTTAAAACTTCCCACAGTAACAATAGGTCTTCTTGATGCTCATACAATCGATAACCCTGCTTGGGAACATGACCTATTCCCATACAGTAAAAAAACAGTACAGTATAATATAAATACTGCTAATATTCCGATAAAAAGTAAAAAAAAGTGATTCAATTTCATATACTAACCCCCTTATTCATAATCCTATTTTATCTCTATTTTAGCTAAAATAGGTTTATAGAACGTTTGTCTTTATCTGTCACGTTGTCATTTCTGTGTGTAAGAAAGAGACAAACCCCATTTTAACTGAAATAGGTTTGATAAGTTTTATGAATAAGGGGGTTAGTCTCTTTAGATTCACTTTGGGATTTATATTTAGCTCATATTATTTATTCCAAAAGACATTGCTACTACATTCGGAAAAAAATGTCATCATCATCATCATCATTTCAGCCGAAAGACGTTCACTGCTGGCCATAGGCCTCCCCCAAGCACCTCCACTTCGACCGGTTTTGTGCTTCTCGCATCCAACGAGTTCCTGCGGCCTTCACAAGGTCGTCGGTCCACCTTGTGGGAGACCTTCCAACGCTACGCCTTCCGGTACGCGGTCGCCACTCCAGAACCTTTCGACCCCATCGGCCATCTGTTCTGCGAGCAATGTGCCCTGCCCACTGCCACTTATGTTTGGCAATTCTTCGAGCTATGTTGGTTACCTTGGTTCTTCTGCGGATCTCTTCATTTCTGATTGGAAAAAGGAAAAAAATATGATTAAATTAAAAAAAATACCACGGCCAACTGCAAAAACCATGAATTTTATGGAATCCAACATTTGTAGCAAAAAGTCGATGAGTCCAATAGCCTTTTTAAAGATACAAGCGAGATTACTAAATCCTCATGTTGGTAGACCAGTTTTAAGCAATTGCAAAAAAAACTAAACCAGCATGAAAGCACAAAAATGCTACTAGTGTAAATGACGATTTATACAGATATTACAATAATTACAAAGACATCAAATAAACGGAAGCCCTTAACTGACAAGATCACAGATGATTACGATGATCGCTTACCGTAAAACGATATACCTCGTTAGCCTAACGAGAAGGCAAGTCACTCGACATCAGCTGACTGTAATTATGATGCACAATTTAACATGGAACTCTTCATTGCATGATTAAAGGTTATGGAAATGATTGAAAATAAATAATTGTTGAGCGATTAGAATCTAAAATGTGTATCTTCAACGCGTGGAAATGCGTACTTTTCGGTGGTAAAAGGTGCTTTCACATGTTGATACTGACGACGAATGCTTTCTATTTCTGCATCTTTAACCTAAATCAGTTCAGCCGTAAAATACTAAGTATTTTCAAGGCTCCAAGTATAGTCAACCAAAAACGGTGAATGAAAACTTTGTGATAACCGGCATGTCCCGAAGACATGTAACATTGTGCATTCTCTCTAACAGAGAGGAGGCCTGTGTCTCAGCAGTGGGTACAATATTGGCTGATTATGTGTCTTTATTAATATAAATCTATCGCTGGTTGACACTTCCCGTGACTCAAGGGAACTTTTACCTTGGCCAGAGGCTAAGCATTGCCATACAACGTGGCAATGCCGCCAGTCTCTTGGGTACATTACCAGTCGACAGCGATGCGGATGAATTTGTCGACGCTATATGTTAGTTTGTGTATAGTTTTAGTTAAGTTAGGATTTATTTTTTTTATTGTTATTAATTAATTAACTAGGTATTAGTGATTATTTGCTTACTTATTATTTTAATCTATCACTTATTGCAGCTTGAATGGTAAATCTATTCCAAAAGTGTCGATTTGTGTACTTTTTTCTTCGCTACTGGCTTGTTTCATTGGGCTAGTAAAACAAAACTTTTTTTTTTTTTAAATGATGGTCATGTCCCATCATAGGTACGAAATCCTAGTTTCCCTAGAACTAAAGGTCAAAATGTCAGCTGCTCTGCCCTTACCCATAAACTAGCCACATCATGGGTGAAGGTCATGCGCAAGTATTCGCAAATCACTTTTACTCTCAGTCACGAATTACGCGATACTTTTGGAAAATCATCATAGGTACGAAAATCGTGACTGAACACAGAGCAGTAAGAACATGATTATATTTGACCTGAATTTCTAGTTACTCGTGCGTTTATAAAAATAAGGATAATATATGTAAAAGAAATACGTCAATGTTAATGATGAGAATAACGAGATTCTGATTCGAGGGCTATCAAGCAGGCGAATGATATTGTATATACGTATTAGACAGCATACTTAAATCATAAGGGCAGATCAGTGTGATGATAGATATAATGCAATTAAAACAACAATCCATACTAATATCCAGACTTAATATTATAAATGCGTAAGTGTGTCGGTCTCTATGTCTTTTACCTATTCACACTTAAACCGTTGAACCGATTTAGATGAAACTTGGTATAGAGATAGTTTGAGTCCCGGGAAAGGACATAGGATACTTTTTATCCCGACATTCCGACGGGATCAAGACTTATGCGGGTGAAACCACGGGACGTTGCCAGTTAAAATATATTTAAAGTTTCGGCTTGTTATAAGCCTCATTGCTGGTGTAGCCCCTTTTCCTTTGATATTTACCTGAAGGAATGCTGTGTGATTTACAATTTGTAGTACTTCTTCTTGACTACAACTGTACATAGTCTGGTCCATACTTATAATATTATTTTACACAGTTGTCAGTTGGCAAAAACATATTATTTTGAAAGATTTGGCTTCTGAATAGTGGATCAAGTGAATTGAAAAGATCTTCAACTGTTTATAATTTTGGTCCTCCGGGAAAAATTTTAGATTCTTGGGCGTTCTGATTCACAGCACACGACAATCCATCACTTGTGATGAGGGAAAAATTAAAGGCATTACATTACACGATTTACTCTAAAACCCCTTCTTCTATAAATGATGATAGCCACCTAAATACAAACTTTATTTTTATTGACTTTAAGTTTAATTTTGTAAAGCATCATCTTACAGAACCTTAGTTTTCAAACAACGTAATGCTTTATTATGTTCGAAGTAATTATGGTTCCCACATTCATCGAGAAAATGGTAGGTAACGGAAAGTACGGATTTAAAACTAAGTACAAACATTGTATGGTATTGTTTGTATGTTGATTTGTATGAGAAATATTATAATGCATGGGTGTGTGCAATTCTAGCAAGTAACGCAACCAAGAGACAACTCTGCCTAGCCTTTTCACTAACATAGTTGGGGTTGGCTTCTAGTCTAACCGAATGCAACTGAATCTGACTGACTTTTTCATGAGGTAACTGCCTGTCTGACCTCCATAACCCAGTTACTGGGTAACACGATAGGTACCATTTGATACTGATTGTCAGAGATACCTAATACTGATTGTCAGAGAGACTTCCTAAATTAATAAAAATCGCAATATGTGTGACCCCAGCCTGGATTAAAACAGTCTTTAAATCATTCGACTATTGCCAAGAGATTAAAAATGATTAAAACATAGTTTCACTCTCTCTCTCTCTCTCACGTGACCAGAGGGCTGGCCTATTTCTCGGCCAAATAATTAGCATTGCCATACAACGTGGCAATCCAGCCTTTTAGGCACTGTTCCTGTTGACAGCGATGCAGACGAATTCTTTGATGCCCTATGATTATTTTGTTTATTTTTTCATATAATTGTACATTGTACATATTATTACAGTTTATATGTTAGCTTATATTGTGTAAATATTTAATTTAATAATTAAAATTATCCTCGCCAACATGAGATTTTGTCCCAGCACTAATTAAATCAATCGCCTTTGCAGTCACAATAATTTCCACCTTAGCCATTGAATATGAGCTTTACAAACCAGTTTCAATGGTAACCGAGAGAAATACTGCGTTTCTGCTAATTAGCCTAACAATGTTCCAGTAATAAATTACTGTTAACTTTATTCAAAGCCTATTACTTGTAATTCATACGGCAAGCTATTTTACTATGCTATATGCTATTTGTGTACATGCATACTTTCTTAGTGAGAAAGCAGAAGAAATATTTGAATATGTTTCTAGTTAGAGTTCGAGACTTTTGGGAATAAGTATTTTGACTTTTTTTGTCAAGTAGCTTTTCTAGAGAGTTAAGTTTGTTAGCACATATTCAACCTATAATGTTTTTACTATTGGGACACAGGCCTCTTCTCTGTGAGAGAGAGCCGTAATCTACTACGCCGGCCCAGTGCGGGTTGTAAGATGTCACATGTCATAAAATTTTTGGTTCTAGGACATGCCGGTTTCGTCACTATGTTTTCCTTCACCGTTTTGAGAGCAGTGGTGATGGAATCATTTATATGTACAAAGTGAAGTGCTTGTCTGGGTTCGAACCTACGACCAACAACTCGTAAGTCGCGGCCGTTACCACTGCTCCCCATTGTTAGACCATTTGCAACAATTTACCTAAATTCAGCCCATTGATATCTTGTCTCTTGATTGTTAGCAGTTGATTGAGCTAGACAAATTTTTGCAAATTTATCTTCTATACTATATACAGTCAATGTTCTTATTTACATTTATCATAAATATAAAATTGTTCTTCTTTAAAATTTTATATTAATTTTGGTTAGCATTTTGTAGCGAAAACGAGAGTGGTTTCAGTGATTTTTTTAAATCTGGAACTAAAGCTATATTCACCAAAATTAAAGTAACCTTCAATGATCGAAATCTTTACAAAGGAAGTCGTCAACATTTGCCCACCTACTGAGTCGCTGACAGACTGCTCGTGAGGTCGTTGTAAGTTCAAATACTTGCCCCTTTGAACTTTTACCAACCCTACCCACTATTGTTTCTAGAATATATGTATTTTATGTCTATAGTTTCCAACAATATTAGATAGGTATACAAATTTGTCTAACTAAGCCAGACATACATCGATTAGCTCTCAATACCATTACCCATCCACGCAATCTTTACAAATGACGTAAACATCATAATGAATAGAAAGTGAAACCTGTCTAGTATCTAACTGTAACAAACATTAAACTGTTACTAATAACAAACAATACTTTTATTGCAGAATCCGTTGACGAAGCAAAAACTTTAAGAGACTAGAAATTTTATGATGGCGGAGAGACCGTATCAAGATTGGAACAAACTGGTATGAAGGGATGTGAAACAAGATTAGATCTTTGAGAAACCGCAGATCAAGAGCGCTTGAGGAAGTTGTGGGCGGAAATATTAATATACGTAGAAGAGGACGAGTGCGAAAATCGAAAGTGAGGATAACAAACAGAGAACATTATATTTGGACAAGTTATGGTTCATTGACATTTACGTTGATGCTGAATTAAATTTGGACGAATGCAATAAAGTTCTATCCTAGAAAGTGTTACGGGAATATTTTATAGAATTGGAAATCCATCTTAACAATTGTATCCAGTTATATACGGAGTGAATCAACAAGAGAATTGCACTTTCAGTCTTCACCGCTCAATTCTGTACTTGCACCAATTTGCAACGCTGGTAATCAAAGATTGATCGAAGAAAGGAAAATCGTTTATCTTTATTGGCATCACTCTTTGTTTGCAACACACTTACAGCACATGAAGAAAATATAACCTACTGATTTATTAGAGAAAGCAAATTATATTGATAATGGAAATCATACAGAAGAAGTCAAAGACCGTCACTTCTGAAGATTATTAAGTCATCAAAGACGAGAATCAGCTTGTTAAGTAATTGAGTAGCATCACAATGAAAAGATAACATTACAATCAAGACAACGTAATTGATACTTGTAAAGAAATCTATAATTTGCCTAACAAAATTGTAATTTGCGGTTGAAAATCTCTAATAGCTTTTTGTTCCGACAAAAATTGTGAAGATGCAGACGAGACAATTGGATTAGCAACGGTAAATGTAATATTGCACGCTGTAACCTTTACAAAGGTTATAAGAAATGATGATATTACGAATCGTAATAAAGTAGTGCTTTTGCTGGTATCAAGAAAGAGAAACAGTGTTATGGAACAAAGGAAAGTGATTCAAATTATTGAAGAAATTATGAACGAGCAAAGGTAGGCACGGCGCTGGACCAATGAATTTAGCGGGTGAGTTTTTTTTATTGTTATTATACCTACTTCTGCAAAAAGTTGTCCGTGCTTGGACATATAAAAGTACGTCGACGTGTGACGGAAGGTTTGACAATATTGTGGATAAAGTTTTTAAAGCTTTATTTTTTTAAAAGCACATCGACATTCATACAATATACAATTTATTGGTAGCTAAAGAAAGCCCTCGAAAGCAATAAAGCCGATGGAACCCGTGAATTCAAAGTATGATTTTATGTTTGTATGCATTGTTGATGTAATTTTATAGTGAACTGCTGAAGCAATTTGGATATAACGACTTTCATTGTCGTTTTAACAAGGTGCATAGGTGAGAGCTATGTCATGATTTTCCCACGATGTTTTCTTATAAAAAAGCTATATTTGCTATAACAAATATATTTTATTTTTGCAATAAATATTTATGTCTGTATACGTGCAGAGCTATACGCAACATCATAACAACCATAACATTATTGGAAGCAAGTTTGATCAATTACCATATAACTAGTTTTAACCGTGACTTCGGCCGCATTAAGTCGTTCCGTATATTTTGCGTGTTTAAACAAACGTTAAATAATAAACTTGTTTGTGATTGCATATACGCAAATTGATTAAAAACAAGTTTAAATGATTGATGTAAAGATTCGCGTAATAGTTTCATAATAATAAATATCGTCTTTGATAGGCAAACAACCATTCTACTGCTCTTTGAAGCTTTTACTGAAAAAACTGGTACTAAAGTGCCTTTTTTGAAACAGCAGCTTCACTCTGCTAGTGGTAGGTACGGATATTATACAATACAAAGATCAGCCATAATTATAATACTATAATATTACCACTCTGTGTTGATTTTTTCGGATAATCTTTCGTCTTTGTCACAATTACCAACATCAGTGTTTCCTGGGCTCGCCATCAATACTTTTTTTTACTAGAATAAGGGTAATTTTTCCCGCTCTTGGGTTCCACTCTGGTGGTAAGTCAATAAATATACAATCCTCCAGACCGTATCACCGCTATGGTGGCCAATCTCAACGGAGACTAGCTTTCGGCGCGGGAGATATTATAGTGCACAAGTTACTTTGTGCGCAGGTATAGGAGCACTCTCCATTCCATCATTCTAATAGTCCGATAGGACGGCAATGCGACGCTACTGGAGATAGATCAAGCGCAGGACCAACGCAACGGCTTTTACGTGCTTTCCGAGGCACGGGGGTATCACACCACCATATTTTCAACTCTGTGCTGTTACTCGTACTAAGAAATTCCTAATGACAAACCCAATAACACTTAGTAGTCGCCATAGATATCCGAGAGATATGCCTTCACTGAATATTTGTTCAAGTTCAAGTGTCGCCACATTTTCCCACTCCGGAAACTCCCACAAAAACAAAAGAAATAGATACGGCACACATGATCAAATTGGGCGGCTTTTTTGGCACACACACAAGAAAATAAGCGTAACACTTTTGTGCTATCTTATTGCACACATGCTCAAAAGGGGCGGGCACTAGAAAGTATAGACACAGTCACGGAATGCACACATGCAACTCTAGCATCAACTAGGGAAGATGGGTTAATATAAATATTTGATCGATAAAAATATCGATAGATATCAACTACAAAAAGAGGAGTGTTTTTGGGTGTATTTTGTATTATTTATTTTTCCTGCTTTCAACGTGGTATATTAATAAAAAACCAATAAAACCAAATCACGTAATAATATAATAATTATATTTGTTTGCAAATGACATTTAAGTAAATAAGTAGTTTCTTTAGTTTCTCTCTTACGTAAAATTAAAACTATTTAACTATCGATCATAAAACAACAATTCAAATAACCTATTGAACATTTAATAAAAAAACGTTTATTAAAATAAACAGGTTCTTAATAATTAATTACAATCTAGCCTATAAGACGAACAAGCAATTTTAATCTAAATTTTTTACATAATAATTATTACCCGAATGCTGCGAAGCCCAAAAGGAGGGTTTTTTTAACCTTTTAACCGCTTACGTCGGAATAATCCGACAAATATTTTCGTGCCCATTCCGCCAGAGTCGTATATATACGACCAAATAACACAGCTCGTTTAATCTGTATTATTATTACATCATCACAGCTCGTTTCATCGGTATTTATTGTTCGTTTTTTTTTTTTTGTCGGGCGCTGGGGGCACGACAACTGATATAAAGTCCGGCGGTTAAAAGGTTAAAACTTAGAATAGTGTTGATTATTGGTACTTTACAAAAGTACAGAACAAATTACAGATTGGTTTGAGGGAAACCAATTATTTTTCCTGCCTGTTGCATCTATCCATTTATTTTTAATTTCTGGATCTTTCGGGAAACTGAAAAAAATAATTATTAATTCTTGTAAAATTACAATTTATCGATAGCAATATCTCAGCGCTACGCATCACTAATGCATCATTTGACACGATCCATGTCAAATGACGTTGCTAGGCAATTTTCTCATGTCATCACAATAATATTTCACAACGAAATATTTGTAAAATTCTTAAATAATATAATTAGTGCAGTGATTTTTTACTTACCGGTGGTAGGACACGCCGCTTGTCTTAAGGTTTGTTGTGACTGATCTATTTTTGCAAATAAGTACGGAACAATTCGGCATTTTGTAAAAATACGAAATGACACCACACGTTTCGATACAAACATATGACTACGGCGCTTACTGCCGTCGCGCAACTCGCGCATCTAACATACGCCCAGATTACAAGTTATGGCCATGGTATTATATAATTGTACCATGGTTATGGCCTTTTATACAGGCGACGTGCGCCACGCCTCCATGCCATATCCCTCGATATCCGTGGTAGTCGCGCTTGCGACCAAAAGACCAACGGCAGTCAAGGATGTACCTAATACAATACAAAGTTCTGCCCCATGATCTTACACATCATTATAAATTAGAACATCAGCATTTCCTGGGCTTGCCATCAATACATTTTTTTGAGTGGTAGCCTTCTTACTACAATAAGGGTCATATTGGGTTCCACTCTGGTGATAAGCTAATAGGTTGATCTTTAAGTAGCTAAGTTAGTGCTAGCAGCTTACAGCCTGCGGTTTACAAGACAAATTAGTGAAGTGAGACCCCTATTAGGTACAAAGGAAAAGCAATCTTCTTTGGGTTTATCATAATTGGTAGTTTCTAGCGGTGGGTGGTGTAAGAGTGCCCTAAAAACTTTTTCTTATTTTCACTTAGATTTTATACAATAAACGAAGATCACGAACGAAGCTTGTACATAGTTCATTGTGATTTATTTCCTAGAAAATTAAGGTTTTTAGACAATACCATTGAAATTTAAGAGAGAATAAAATTTATAATTCACACTTTTTTTTGAACACTAGAAAACACAGTAGATAGAGGTCCGAACATAATTTCTTGAAAATATAAATTTGTAAACTACAAACTACTCATATTAAATGACTTTCTGCTTCATAACTGTTAATGTTAAGAACCCTGACGAAGTAACGGGTTATACAACTGCAATGATTTGCAAAAGAAGTCAAACGTTAGCTGTTAGATGACATAGAGTGCGGAATTACATAACGCCATTTTTGTTCTTTAGCTTAATCTAATTTGGGGCGTGACAAAATTTGCGTTGGAAAGTTCTTAGGAAAGAAAATTTGTAATTTTGAAGTACGTACACGATGAGCATATTAATTTTGATGATGCAAATGGAATAGAAGCCGTTTTTATCATTGCAGGTATAGGTATAATACATGCGTCATGTTCGTGAACGGGCGCCGTCAGTAGGGACTGGTCATCTCTTTGCTGCCATGGCTTATTTTATTTGATTTAATATTTGAATTGTTATTTTTTCTTCTCTTTTCATTATGGACGCTTTTAACGTTCTGCATCGTTCTCACATGTATAGTTTTTGACATGAATGATGTAACCAAGACTTTGTAACCATAATTATTATTTTGATTTAAAAGTGTCTATGGAGTTTCTTGCCCGTTCTTCTCCATAGGTACCTACGCTTTGGAATGGGCAACTAGCTTCATCTTTCGGACTGACCGACCTCTTGACAATTCAAAAGTACCTGCAATTGGTTTTATTGAAATAAATGCTTGGAGTTTGTGTTTGAGTGGTATATGATGTCAATTCAATCGACACTGATAGAGAATTTGGGACGTCTTGTAACAAACCACCAACATTGACTATAGGAACAGTTTTTTAAGCAAGTTTCTCTAATCTCAATTAAGAGGAGGTAACTATCTATTGCTTTTCAAAAAACAAAGATATAGTTACTATTATCGACAGCCAAACCTTGGATGGAAGTACCTACTAGACAAAAAGGGCTACAGGCACTTTTTGTTCGGAGTACTTTATAATTTGATGTTGACAAAAAGTCGTTGATTGGTAACCGAAGAAAGTGGAATTTAAATTACAGTCAGGAAACTATGGAGATTCTCCTAGTTTTACTTAGAAATAAATTAAGGAGTAGACTGAGTAGTAGTAAAATATTCGTGTCATCTTTTGGACAGAATGGTCGGAAATTGCTTTGTCGGTGGTAAGAATTTGGTGTTATAAAAATGCACCTTTGAATTTATGAACCATAACATGGCCAGTTATAGTTAGTTTATTTATTTATTCACAGTATAAAAGGCTTACTGCAAAAAAAAAAAGAACACATGAAATGAGTCAACCAAATTAAACCTTACACATAGCATAAAACTCAGTGTTACAAAAACTGTCGAAAATCTTAACATTTTTAACACAAACTGAATTTTGTCGCAAGAAAGCGACATATGCCATGATTATCTACATAGTGAGATCGTAACATTATAAAGTAAAGAGCACAAAAATGTAACTCCACATATTTCCAACGAAAGCTTAAAAACATTACGTGTTTACACTATAAAACTTTATGAAGAAGGTACGAAATAAAAATATTCTTTGAGCGTATTATTTTTATACTTATTGGTATTCTTGTCTTCACCTTTGCCTCGCGGGTCCATGATATGTAAGCTATGACTGACAAGTTCAGTTTTTAAATACACATGCTTGGGACATGTTCCATTAATTCTGTCGAAAGGAATACGTACCTAGTTCTATTTCTCTCTTTATTTATCTATTTGTGGGGGAAGCTTTTTACAGAGTTGCGGGGACATCGTTGCGCAACCTCACTTGTCACTATGGAGTCAATACATGATTCTGAACTGTATTGAATCCATGGTACCCCCAAGCATCAAAATTTTACGCTGGCTATAAAAAAACCGGTCAAGTGCGAGTGGGACTCGCGCGCTAAGGGTTCCGTACAAATTTGTAGGTAAGTAACTACACGGTTTTCGGATTGTTTCCTTTACTTGTGCTACATGACATTGCTTCTTGCCTCATGATTCTAGGTCAATGCGAAGTATCCTATAGGTTTTGATTTCCTTACGAGAGTCAAAATATGCGGCATCAACGGAACATGAACGCCCGTATCTCTTGATCACCTTGACTTAGAAGTTTGATTTTTTAACTGCTTCAAGGGATTGCAGCCCTGAGTATTTTATATAAATTTCAACTTGATAACTTTCCGCGTTTCCTATTTAGATAAAGGGTCTTGACTGACGGACAACAAAGTGATCTTATAAGGGTTCCGTTTTTCCTTTTGAGGTACGGCACCCTAAAAATGGCTGTCCCTGCCATCCTGCATACTAGTCACATCACATCGTGCTGTGCCAAGCATCCTAAACGTATACGTCGCAAATTCCTAGTGACATTTTGATTTTATCATACGCATGTTTACTAGCGGCAGCCCCAGCTTTGCACGGGTGCAAATTTTTTTTTCGAATTTCCGAAATTTTCTTTCATACAAACTTGTCCTAGCAATACCAAACACAATAAAAAAAGAATTATCCAATTTGGTGAAGTCATTCGGAAGTTACGCGCGTACAGACATTTCGGCGACTTTGTTTTATACTATGTACCTAAGGATCATCTCCAAGCCTTTTGAAAGTGCGGCGGTCTTTAAAGGGACAAAGTATCATGATTACAATTAAATTGAAAAAAAAAAATTAAACAAACGATTCAGTCCTCGAAGCAGTCCTTACACGTGCGAGAGAAAGTAAGTGTTTTATTTTGCAGCTCATTGCAAATTCTAGCGGTGTAGGCAGCACTCTCGCTGAACTTGTCGTGCACTTAGACTTGACTTCTATAAATATGAAACGTCACGCGTTTAGGCTCAAAGATCATAAACGTGTAAGTAGGTCGTCACGCGGGCTTCGTCACAGTCATCAAACAAAAGCTGATGACAGTTAAATTCTTACTATACATAATATTTTCGGCACGCTTAAAAAAAAATTGAGTTAAAATTTAGGAAAAATTTAGGAATTATTAAATTAAAGATAAGGAATCGGAAACTTACCTACTACCGGGATTAAAAGTACCATGTGTGTTAATCTAGGTTATAAAGTACTAGCTGCGCCCCGCGGTTTCACCAGCAGAAGTTTCGATCCCCTGGGAATATCGGGATAAAATCTATCCTATGTCCTTTCCCGGGAGTCAAACTATATCTATATCAAATTTCATCTAAATCGGTTCAGTGGCTTAGGTGTGAAAAGGTAACATACAGACAGACGCATATTAGTAAAACTACTAGTAGGTATGCTTCTCATCCATACTAATCTTATAAATTCGATAGTAACTCTGTCTGTCAGGCATACGCCTGAGATGAAGACTCCTAAGCCCAATGTTAGCATGGACATCGCTGTTGCTGTAGTGATATCCATTTTGGTCCATTTATCATCCATTTTAGTCGTCCATTTGGGAATTTCTGGTTTGCGCGTACCACTGGTACAACATTACAATAGAAAATCAATTGAGTCTCATTAGCCGGCCTTAACTGGTTACTGAACTGAAAGTGCGTGTCTATCGTGAGAAACATGATGTGAATGAAATAGATAATAATTGTTACATAATACCTAGTACAAGTATCAGAGGGGCCCGTGGCTAAATAATAACAGCCGCACAGGTCGATCGATCAGGTTAAGCTACGCTTGCCACGGTTGGTCTGTGGATGGGTGACCATCGTTATATACCGAGGCCCCTCCGTGCCGCGGAAAGCACGTTAAGCCGTTGGTCCCTGCTGTCATTCGTGGATCTTTGACAGTCGTTACGGGTCGTCAGAAGCCCGAAAATCTGACAACCAGTCTTAACAAGTGGTATCGTATTACCAAGTAACTGGATTGGAGGTCAGATAAGCAGTCGCTACATGTAAAATACTGGTATTCAGCTGGGTTAGACTGAAAGCCGACCCCAGCATAGTTGGGAAACGGCTAGGCAGATGATGATGACCTAGTACAAGTATCACCACAGCTCTCAAAACGGCGAAGGAAAACCTCGTGAGGAAACCGGCATGTCCTAGAACCAAAAATTCGAAGACATATAACATCTACGAACACGCACTTTGCTCTCGTGGTAGATTATCAGTCCACTCCCTCTTGAAGAGAGGAGGCCTGTGTCCCAGCAGTGGGAACATTATACACTCAAGCAATAGTACACGTAAAACATTATCCTCAAAGTTACCTCTGAGAATTCACTTTTCTAACTCACGAACGTCGAACTCTCGTGTTTATCGATTTCATCTGTCTATAATACAGTGGTAGTCAACATTGGGGCCGATTCCCTTGTTCACAAACTAAACTAAATTTAAGTTCAGTGCATCTTTTTCTTTCTATTTCATTAAGAAAAGGACAGAAGTCAAATCAAGATACTCCATAGACATGTTTAGACGTGATTAAAAACTAAAAATACGTCAATTTATGTCAGACGCCGACTAATTTGACAGGACTAAACTAACATTTATGTTCTGTCCTTTTCTTAATGAAATAGAAAGAATAAGATGCACTGAACTTAAATTTAGTTTAATTTGTGAATAATGGAATCGGCGCCATTATCCTAGAGACTTAACTGCGAAGAAAGAATGAAAGAAAATTTAAAACTCACATTAAACGTACACTTTGTAAACAAGCATACTATAAATTAGAAGATTATATCCAAGATAAGAACGCTTGGAAACATGCTGGTCCTGCTCCATAGGACAATCTAGAGTCTAGACAAAATGAAACTGGTTGCTAATTTAATTGTAAATTTTTTTATTCTTTTTTTTACATTTATTACTCACACCCTGACTTATTACTTGTATTTTGTTTTTTAATTAAAATCGTTTTGCTTGTACCATGTTTGTAAATATGTGAGCACCATGTATCTATCAGATAATTAATTTATATGTCATGGTTTCGTTTTTAATTCTTTTACCTATTGTGGTATAGTAATTTTATTGTAGGTGCATCGTCCTCACATGTTATTATATAATTAATGTACCCATGCAAAATATTGTACCTAAACATTTTAAAAGAGTAACGGTGGAGTTTCTTGCCCGTTCTTCTCCATACGAAAACTACCTTTTGGAATGGGCGACTAGAATCAATTCTATTTTAAGATAATTTTTGACGTTCAAAAGTGCCTTTTATGAGCCTATTTGAAATAAATGCTTTGACTTTGACTTTGAAGCTGGTTATGTCAAGTCTGCCCTAGAATGAGTGAACAAGAAAATTGCTCAATTAAATGTTTACAATCTACTTCTAATAGCTGACATGTTAATTGTTAAAATTGCTGCAGCAGGACTGTCATGACCATGTCAATGGGGCTTAGGGGTTATTTTTATTTTTTATTAATGTTAAAAAAGTATATCGCAGAGTTTAAATGATAAAATACTAAAAACCACAGAAGCATTTGATGGCTTATATATGGCTAGTGAGTTCAGAAAAATATATATAATATAGGTACTACAGAGAAACAAATTTAGACACTAAGTTTTACATTCAAAGAATATTATTATTAAGTCTTTAGTAGTCTTTACTTATTATATGATAATTATATTAATAGCACGATTAAAGATGGTAGCAAGTGTATCAAACTAAAGTATATACTTAATTTACTCATAGTTTGTAATTTGCAGAAAATGCTTTTTAATAAACATTTTGGTATTTTTAGGGTTACAGAGGTATTTATTTTGTATGTCCGTAGGAAGTTGCGTGTATTGCCTTAATACAAAAATGCATAATATTCCGTAATCTATCTTCTATATAAATAAAACAAAGCCGGTTTAGTTACACCATTTAAATTTATTTTCTCCTACATTCGTTCTTATTGATTCTGAGGCGGCACGAAATTCGCCGGGTCTGCTAGTATTACATATGTATATATCGCTCATTTGGAGAAACATCGATGTAAATGTATTTTTTCTCAAAAATGTGTTAAATATGACAAAGCACTTAGAAAGCGTATTTACGTTAGCAAAGCAGACTTAAAAAAATAACAGTTACGTCGATGTTTCTCCATATGAGCGATATGTTTAATAGCTATATATTCTTGGTAGGTGGCAGAATTTTGCAGCTCCTAGTATATATTGACGAATCTCCCTGATTCGTGGAGAAAATAAAGGAAAATAAAGGGCGCTATAAGGTTACTTTAGCGCGTGGCCAAAATCGGAACGAATCTCGCTGTCTTGTTTTTTGAATACATTTCAAGTGACATTTCACAAAAAAATTGCACAAATGTTTACTAACTACACCGCCCGGTCAACGTCATTATTTTGAGCGCCAAAAGGTCCATGGGGACAACAGGAATAAATTTTCATTATTTGTATTTAGTTCCGCTGTCCCCATTAACAGGATCCCGTTAATGGGGGCAACAGGAATACATTTTAATTATTTTTATTCAGTTCTGCCCCCATTCAATGAGGACAACGGGAACAGTCGATTTTAGGTAGGTATTCCAGTGAAAAAAAAGTTTGAGTACCACTACTCTACAACCTTTGCGAGTAAATAGTTACAAGTTAGTACCAACAGATGCTATCTCTCACGATTCTGTAGACACGTCCAATAACTGTCGCTCTAATTAAGAGATTATCTTGTCATGACGAGGATGGGGTTATGAAGAGTGATTATTTTGAAAGGGGAGGCATGGATGCTGGTAAGAGTATTTAAATATTCGGCATTTTGTGATACCAAAAAGGCCAAATAATAAGGCCATGTAAACACAGGGCAGGGCCCTGTATAATGTCCCTGTCTCCAGTGAAATGCAAAAAAAGTCATCTACTTGGCATTAATTTGTTGAGCTTGACATAATGTTTCGTTGAGGTAGTACCAATTTTATCAAATTATAATAATTGTTACCTATACCTACTTTGCTTAGAAATCTCTTGTAGGCACCTATTTACTCAAGGTTTGGATACAAGAAAACAGTTTTAAAAAGGTACCAACCCGCACTGGGCCCGCGTGGTAGATTACAGCCCACTACTTCTCACAGAGAGGATGCCTGTGTCCCAGCAATGGGAACATTATAGGCCGATTATGATGAAGGTAGGTACTTGAAAACCTTTCTTTTCTAATTTCATTAGTCTCACAATGTTTTACCTTGCCTCCCATAAGGATTTGCTTCTGGTTTTCTGTGTGTTCGTTCCTAATAAAATCACAATCCTATCCAATCATCGCGGTCCCAACAGCCACTCACAGCGCCATCTATTAGTAAACAGACGTACTAGCAAGCGCGGAATGGAGTGATAGTTAACGTACAACTTAATGTTTTTATTTCATAATAGATGGCGCTATGTTCAACTTAAACTTAGCACTTTAACGTTTCGACGCCAGATGTCGTTATTTCAGGCATAAAGGCAGATTGGTTGGGTTTATGTCGTCCTGCCCGAAAATATGTTATTGTAAGCAGTATTTATGGTGTTTTCTTGGTTTAATTTGTGATAGAAATATTAAAATTTATTTTCTCCTTAAGTTGTGATTTCGTCTGATTCGAAGAATAAGCATTTCTCATCTGCATCTCATTTGGGGTAGAAATAGGTATTTATATACAAATAGTATATGAACCATATATGAACACAGGCTTCTTCTGGGTACGCTCTCTCCATCGTCGACTTTGTCTCTGTCACCTCTGACCTAGACTAGACGCAAGAGCAAACCCATTAAAAAAAAAAGGCGAGAGGATGGGTAGCAGCACTAGCAGCGTCCTTTTTAAATATTGAGTGTGTCCCTTTACACGTCATCTATAGTATAGCTTCACAATCACACCCTACTGCCGTTCCGTCAAGGTAGCCTCACTTTGCCATGTTGGACTTACATCTTCCCACTAGTGTCCGGAGACAGTTCAAAGACTTCGAAGTGGACCAACGGAGGTTACACTCTGCAGGGTTATGCTCCTTTGGTGGAAGAAAGAGTATCCTGCCACAGTTTCCAACGGGTGTCGGCCGGGATTCCTGACAGAGATACTGCCGGTTTTAAAAAGCTGTGTCTACTTGTTAGCTGTTGCTATGTTATACTTTACAGCCGTAATGAAAATCTTTCATTTTCGTCAGTATTTGGCATTAAGGTGCCAAAAACTCCATGCATTTGGACAGCTGTTATTGTGTGACGTGTGTTATTAGAGAGCAGTGGTGGCCCAGTGGTATCAGCCGCGACTTACGACTTGTAGATCGGTGGTTCGAACCCAGACAGGCGCTTTACTTTGTGTAAATTATTTCATCACCACTGCTCTCAAAACGGTGAAGGAAAACATCGTGAGGAAACTTCGAAGATAAGTGACATCTAACAACCCGCACTGGGCCCGCGTGGTGGATTACGGCGCACTCCCTCTCATAGAGAGGAGGCCTGTGTCCCAGCAGTGGGAACATTATAGGCTGATTATGTTATTGTGTGATCATTCACCGCTTTCATAGAAAACTACTGATAGTCTCCTCGACAATTCAAAAGTGAGAGTAGTCTAGGCTCAGTGTAATGAATACTGTGATCAAGGGTTTATTTGAAACAAAAGCTTTTACTTTGGCTAGAACCTTTTGGAAAGATAATATTACTAGTAATGAATACCGCCCACTAAGTACACCATTAATTAAATGTAAATAACACGTAGACACCTAAGTACTAACAGCTAATAAATGAGTCGGAGTAGGTCGTATGCTAAACACTCCGTGTTCGCCTGCTTTCCATGCCGTTCAATCATCTTGTACCTCATTTTACTATTTTGTTCATCCATTCCAAGCCTACTTAACCATATTGTAAGGAATGGATATATAGACTGGTGCAAACCAATAATAAAAACTTTTTTACAAAATAAAACTACTTTAATTTCGGAAGTCGGTGTTGTTTGTTCCGAATTTTTGTTTCTTTTTTGACACCGACTTCCGAAATTAAAGTTATTTATCACTTTGTAGTTTTTTTTCTTTTAAGTTGGTTGTTTTTTTTTTTGTAAAAGAGTTTTTATTTTTCACTTTTTAGTTGTACGGTCAGCATCAAAAGTTGATTAACACTTCAGTTTTTTCAATCTTAGTTATTGAGCAAAATATTTGTTCAAAATTGCAGCAGAAGAATTTTTTTTAGAATATATACTCTTGTCTATTATGTGAAAAGCTAAAAATCAGTTTATTGAAAAAAGTTGTTGTCAATTTAATAACATGTAAAAATGATAGTGTTAATCGACTTTTGATGCTGACTGTACCTACCCCACACAAATTCAATTAGGTAACACTAGTGCACTGAAGAATTGAAGACACCGACTAAAAGAATCATCAAAATTCGCATAGAAATGCCGGAGATGCAGTACATTTATGCATATAACTTCGTACATAAGAATAATTACCTAATGTATTATATACTAAAACCTTCCTGAAAGTATATAGATTACATTAGTGAAAGCATTATCAAAATTGCTTCATTAGTTTTTGAGAAAATCGCGGACATACAAACATACATACATACGGGTCGAATACAGAACCTCCTTTTTTTTGAAGTCGGTTAAAGAGACTCTGATCAATGAGTTTGTTTCTCTATTTCTTTTTAGGTAGTCTCAGATAGGAAATGTCGACTCCATCTTGCGTGTTTTTTTTTTAAATAATATGACGTGTAAAAGTGATACACATCAACATCCATTTTACGAAATAAACAATTTCATTTCACGAGATTTTGCACAAGAGTTCCTTATTACAACGAAAGTGAGCAGTATAGGAAATCTAGGTTATTGCACTTGAATATAACGAATATAGGCTTTTTTTTTTTTAATTGTAAGTATATATTGTAAGCCAAATAAAAATCACTAGGAAGGTTATACGTCAGTAATTTCAAATGCGCAAACAAACAAGTGAAGAATTATTATAAAGGTGACGTTAATAGAGAATTTTTTTTTTTCCTTTTTAAATAAGTACCAACAACATATCGATTAATACAGAATCGACTAGATTGATTTTTGTAAATCAAATAAATTAACAAACAGTACGGATTTTTGAAAATTCATCCCCTAAATGGTTAAACGGGTGATGAAATTTTTTATGGAAATTACTATAGAAACCGGCATGTCCTAGAACCAAAAATTTCGAAGACATGTGACATCTACCAACCCGCACTGGGCCCGCGTGGTAGATTATACCCCACTCCGTCTCGAAGAGAGGAGGCCTATGTCCCAGCAGTGGGAACAATATAGGCTGATTATGAACTATCCTTTTGCAGTGGAAGCCGGACTGAAGAAGCGACAAAATATGTGATGCTGCAATTTATCTAAAGATGCTATTTGCTTTGGCGCGGAGACGGGAAACGTAAACAATTACGAGTTGCCTAGAATAAGGCAACTTGCAATTGTGTGGTTTACGTTTTCCGTCTACGAAGAACAAATTTTTATACAATAAAAAAAACAACTAACTAAAAAAGAACACTACAAAGTGATAAATAACTTTGATTTTAGAAGTCGGTGTCGTTAGTTCCGCATTTTTGTTTTTGACACCGACTTCTGAAAATAAAGTTATTTATCACTTTGTAGTGTTTTTTTGTTGGAGTCGGTTGCTTTTGTATGTAAAAAAAAAATATTATTCACTTTTTAGTTGTACCTACCCCACTCAAATTCAATTAACACTAGCACATTGAAGAAGAATAACTACATAATGTATTATATACTAAAACCTTCCTGAAAGTACATAGATCACAGTAATGAAAGAAGTATCAAAATCAATCAATTCGTTTTTGAGAAAATCGCAAACATTCAAGCATACATACATACATACGGGTCGAACACATAATAGAATAGACTACTCTTTATTATGTACACCATATGAATGACAGACAAATTACAACGGGAGCTTTACAATGGGTGAACCTCTTTTTTTGAAGTCGGTTAAAAAAGTAACACATTCGCCATGATCGATTATGCACTCACTAAACTTACGATTTGTCATTTGCCATTTTATTTGACCTATGCCATTCTATTTTCAATATTGACTTACGGAAATACCTACATATTCGTATGTTTGGAACTTGACTTATGTAATACGGATATGCAAACGACGGTGATAAGGTTGATGACACAATGTATAAAATACACAACATATTTGAAGAAACTGTTGCTATATTTAGGGTAGAGTTTGAAGTTAAGTGTATAACCATTCTCAATTTTCTATCATATCTTAAGACACTAAGATACGGTTGCACTTGCAACTATTAATTTTCAGTGTCTGTTGTATGGCATTTGATGGTTTGACTACCTATTTATCTCATCTGACCGGTGGGCTAATTGCGTAACATATTATCAATCGGAATTGGTTTCATTTTGACAGGTCAACAACATTCATTCCGTTATTTACGTGTTGAGCAGACACATTTTTCGAACTTATGTAGCAATGGATTAGCAATTTGCTTCAAAATTATTCAGATTCCAAATGATAGTGTGTTACGCAATTAGGGTGCTGATCTGTCCATCTATGCGCTTCCCCATGCCCCATTTCTTGGACTCGTTCACCCTGTTGACGAGTAATTATGGTATAATGGAATTGGAAATGTATCCATTAAATAGAAGCCAGTTGTATGTCCTGGCTGGAGTGGAGTATCCTCCCTTTGTACTCGAAGAATAAAACCTTGTTCTTCAAAGCTGATTACCTCGACTTATTCGTCAGTTTAATTAGGTATTGAAAACGTATTGTTGTATTGTAAGAAGTAGCTCACAGGCTCACAGCCCATAGCGTCCACCTGCGTCAATAACCAAGCATCCAAAGAATTCAAAGACCCATCGATATTCTTGACATTTTAGGAAAACAGTAAATTAATTTACACGCTCAACCTAATCGAGGCCGCATTTTTTGGACTTCTAATTTCTTCCGAAGGGTACGGAATCTAGTTTACCTGTGTCGACACAGTTCTTGTTGGAATTCACTGTGTCTCGTGTGTCCCACTAGGGGAAGTGGCACGACATACCGTTATGCATCTTCGGTCGCCAGTCTATCGGTATACACGGTAGTACCCGGGCGTATCGCAACGGGTAATCGCGAGTTAACATTTAGTTCGTTTCAAGTATTAATTAACGGTAAGTTAACTCTTTTTTGTGATGCGGTGCGTTCAGCCGTTTTTGTTGGACTGCGTTCTGAATTTGAAATATTTATTCGAATGCGTTTCTTTTCTTTTTTTAGTTTATGGCATGTTTGGGCGCATTTTTTATTCAATTTTTAATGAAAAAAATCCCCTCTTTCTACTTTCCCCTTAAAAGTTAGTAATTAATATTTTCCTTGAATTTTAATAAAGTTAAACGTGAAATGAGGTAATTAGGTTGTTATGATTCTCTAACCGATGAGCAAGCAACCTGTTACCCGTAAGACTGGTGCATTCTTGCGGCCAAGATCGTCCAACGTCGCGTCGCGGGTAAATTATGGGATACTTTATATTTTAATAGAGCTGCGTAGAATCAGCTAACCACCATTTAATTTTATCTCGTAGGGTAGCGGTTATAAAGCTTTCAAGACTGTGTTTTACGTACACTTAAAGAAGGACAGAATATTTAATTTAAGTTTAGTCGTAAAGAGTTGCATACATTTGCATTGAATTAACAGCAAGCAGGAAAATATCACAAAGATTTTATTCGTTTTAATAATAATCTTCTAGTCAGCAAATTATTCCTGCCTGTGTTACAAAAGAGCAATTTTGAATATATTACGTTGAGTTTCGTGCGTTCATTTTGTCTATGTATGGGAAGATGATTCTGCTTCGACCCACTGACAACTAAAAGCTGGTATAGCTGTTATCAAAAGATAGATGTTAACAAAAATAAGAGCCAAAACCAAAGCCAAATGTGCCAAAGGTGCTAAATGTAGCCAAAGATGTGCAAATGATACGATATTGGCACCAGATAAAAAAAGAGACGGCTCATTCTACGAGCGAGGAGTTAGAGTAATACAAATAATGCGTGAAAAATGTAACTAAAACGTACCAAATAATACATTCGTGCGTGTGATCACTAATATCTACTTATTTACTAACTCGCATGCACTTGCTACTCGTAAATTCTTGACATTGTATCGGAGAGAGCATAGAGTTATGCAATTTGTAGAATTGTAATAAAAAAAAATATATATATATGTTGGTTAGACTGTTCCCAGCTTTGGGATAACGTCGGCTGATAGTGGCAGAAAAATAAGATCATTGTTAAACAGCAGACGTGCCAAAAAAAAGAAAGTTCTAAATTTAATGAGAATGACATTGAACCCCGGAGTACATACTCGTACACTATAGAAGATGGGGTTACAGAAAGACATAAAGAAAAGGATAAAGAAAGAGGGAAGGAAGGTTTGACTGCTGTAGGCCAACAGGGGAAATAAATAGTAATAGAAAACATCTAATGTCCACGTAATACAGTAAGCAGGTTAACAGAAAGTTGAGACGACATGAGAAGCTTAAAATATATAAATAATTCAGCATAACAAAATACTACAAATACTAAAACAGGTCTACATTATCTTATAGGTGACGAAATTAGCATAAAGGAAGGAAAGTGCTAAGTAATTGCTGAGTATATTTTTTATATGCTCAGGATCAACGGCATCCAGGATAATCCCCATGTTTGCAAACGAATCAATGGTTTGAGTTGATTTGAGCCCAATATTGGGACGCTGCAGGCTAAATATGATGATAATGTCGATTCCTAAAGAGACCGGCATCAGTTGCGTTTGTAATGATTGAAACATAAATTGTTGCCTTGACAGGAAAATTGTTGTTACTTGGTAGTGGTTAGTTATTCAATAATTATTGCCTTGCCGGAGCTATTCGAATTAGGCCCGAAAATGCAATATAAAGTATATGTGAGGTAACAAAGTTACGATAGTTAGCATTGGAGGCGTCGGAGCATTAGATTTGGTAAAATGTGTACTAGAAATGGAAGGATATTATGAAATACTGTCACCTAATTTGTTGTTATGTAAACAGCACCTAACAACCGGACACAATATTGATCCAATATTGCTATTTGTTTTATCATACATCCGATGACGCGGTGTGAGCTGACCCTTAGTATCCTAATTTAAAGTTGGACAAATATTTGCTTAACACTTTACGATAAAAATAAACAAGAGTGTCAAGGACTTCATCATCGTCATCATTTCAGCCGAAAGATGTCGACTGCTGGAGATAGGTCTGTGCTTCTCGTATCATGCGGATTTTTACGGTTATATGCAGTTTATATGTTCTGCCAGCATTGTGCCCTGCTCACTGCCATTTAACTTTGGCAAATCTTCGGTCTATGTCAGTTACCGTTGTTTTCCTGCCGATCTTTTCATTTCCAATTTGTTCACGTAGGGAAGATCCATAGATAGCCCTCTCTATTGCCCTTTGGATGACTTCATCAAGACATGCATTCTTTTTGTTCATAGTGAAAAGAAAACCTTTATACGTGGTTGACGTTGCAGGCCACATTTTCACAAACACATTAGCAAGTAATTGCAAAATTCATAATTATTTTAACAAATCATCGATGTCAGTTAGCTTTAAAAACAAGATTCTTAACATTTCACTAACCTCCTTACAACAATGACATCTTGACCACTAACTGACAGTGTGTACAAACAAAATAATATAACAACGGGTGAAAGTGCCTCACTCACCTACACTTTGAAGGCTGTGTAACATTTTGTTTAAGATGTAAACATTAGCTGTACTTGGACCTACACTAAACTTGTCTTCTTAGAAATGGGACATGGTATGCGATTAGTTTGTTCTTGTCTGACTTTAGATGTTGGACATTGGAGTTTGTGTACATACTTTTTGTTCCATCTATGAAGGAAAGATTTGGTTTAATCGCTGTTTAAAGCTATACACTTCTTCTTTTCAGCGTATCATTCGGAAGAGTTGGTTGAATCAATCACTTTTTGAAATATTCGTCTCTCCTACTTCTTAGTTCATCATCATCATTGATAGCCTTGTTCCCATTGCTGAGTATATAGAGTCCTTTTTGTGTCACTTCTTGTTAGGGATCTGTTTATGCATTCCCAAATCAAAACGGTGTTTGATAATATTGAAATTTTGAGTGGCCACAACACGGCACGAACACTTTTTCACAAAATAGTGGACGCACAATAGGTGCTATCAAATATCCATCAAATATATAAGTTTATTAGCAATAAAATCAGTTTTATAACATTATATGTGTAAGCATTATTAGCTCTGTGCTGGTGTAATGTTTCCCTACACTGAATCAAGGCTGCTTTCGCTCAAAGATTATTGCGTTTTAAGGGCACTTTCATTTAGTACAAGTTATCCTTCTTTTATTATAGGTAGGTATAACGCTTTCTCCTTCCATCCGGGAGAGATTTGGTGCCTTTATTATTGTTGTTAGTCTCAATGTACTTAGTTTATGGGCTTTTAGTTACTCTCATATAGATTATAATAATATTGAAGTAGATATTTATTTTAAGTGTCTAGAATCTAGGCTTCTCATAAATACATCTCCTTTTGACTATTAAATCTTATCGCTATTCGCCACTATTTGGTTTCGTCCAATTTTTACGAAATCATCTACACAAACTGCTATTGATTTAAATTTCAATCACGTCGCTTATGACATCTTTAACGTCTCTTATGCTCGTGCTGTGTACTATACAGCAAACTGCCGAACTTCTCCTGTAGAGGCCAGCTGTGGTAGCTTTACGTGAAATTGAAAAAAAAAAAACGATTATCGTGGATAAAAGAATCGGTCATGCACTTGCTACTCGGCACGCGACTAGGCCAATTTGACAAAAAAAATGTATAAGTAGCATAAAAGAGAAGAATTTTTGTTAAGTTTAAAAATAAACGAAATAAGTGAGGCATTATTTTTTATTATTAGAATTAAAGAAGTAGGTTTTTGTGGTATATTTTTACTGTTAAGTGATGATATAAAACAGTGAGATTATTTATTCATTAGTGTCAATTCACAAAGTGTTGACAAATTTCGCTTTCTTCAAAACATTATAAGTAATCATTTGGAAGTGAAGACTCTAGAAATTTTGTAAAATATCTGAATAAAACCATCATAAGCTGTACTGTGTATACATATAATACATACAAATAATACATACAATTATTTCGATTTAGGGCTTTAGACTGCCAGTTATTACTGCATATATGCTGACAGACAAAGTATCCTAATAAAATAAGACGCGTTCTTTCAAGACGCGACGTCCGCAATGCAACTGATACGAATGCCTTTTTGAAACCTCTGACAGCTAATCACAACATTATTGAAGATTAAGACAAAGATGATAATGATGAACGGCATAAAAGTGAAACAGGCTTCAAGAACAAAACTAATTCAATTTATCAAATTGTAAAACATAAAAAGGCAGATGTGTGTCAGTCATTGTGACCATTAAAGTCCCGTTGTGTTCGTGTGCGAAGTGGCACACTTAGCCTTAAATGAATGGTTTTTGTACCATAACAAGCAGAAGGATGGCTTTCTTCGCGCTGTTTGAGAAAGGGAAATGAGTTTGAGGTGATGCTCCTGTCATTTTTTGTGGTAGTGCTATGTTCGTGGCTTCAGTTTTGTAGTCAGGCTCAAAAGTACTGCTGTTACTCTTTAGGTTAGTTCATGTGAAAAAAGATATTAGATACGTTTTATTAGTACCTAGAGCTCATGTATGATCATGCTTGATGTTATTATGTATAGCATAGCATAATCAGCTTATAATGTTCCCACTGCTGGGACACAGGCCTCTTCTCTTCGAAAGGGAGTTGGCCGTAATCTACCACGTGGGCCCAGTGCGGGTTCATAGATGACTTTTGGTTCTAGGATGTTATTATAATTTAATTTAATTCACTCTATTGAATTAAATTAAAAATTCAAACTTATCATTTATATATTTCATAAATGCTTAGTTACCTATAAATTCATTAACTGATGACTTGTCATTCTCGTAATTATCATTTTGATCATCCTCCACTTTTATTATACTGCTTTAGGTTCTTTGTATTCTTTGTATGTCTTTGCTGTCCCGTGCTAAGTTGCTTAATTTTTATCGTGAGTCTATGAGGAAATAATAAATTTGTCATTTAACCATTACATAAACATTGCTTTGCTTGGAACCCATCACTTAATCCACAAATGAAACAATCATAAACCATAAAAATACACAATTCAACACTGTATCATGCAATATAGGGCGGGCACGGAAACGTGGACCTAAAAGACAATGTCACGATCTATTAAACAAAAAAAACATATGGTACTGACAACAAAAATTACACTTTTGATATCACATAAGACACACCTTCACAATTTGTTAAAAACAACTTAATGTCACAGAAGTAAGGTAGGATATCGATTGTATACATTTCGTGCGTTGTGAAGCGCAAAGTGACATAAATTGGAAAGTGTTTCCGCCTATGATGGACCAACCATGGCATAGCATTGCACACAAATTATCGTGTATTGATACAAACCTTTTATTACGGTATGTACATATGTGTTGGGTTATTGCACTGCGGCTGTCAGTTCATTGTGCATCACCTGTTTCTAGAAAAGGTTCCGTACTAAAAAAAACGCCAGCTTGTTTACTTATGGCTGTTATAGACATTGAAAAGTCTGCTCAACTGGGAATTTGTGCAGTTACGATAACAACTAACGTTGAATATTTAATCAAACTTGGTACTCCAAAGGATTTTTCATTTAATAAGTGATCATGCAAAAGGCTATCTTTATTTATAGACCTGGTTCATGATCAGATATAAGGCACTGCACAATTCTACACATAGCTATCAAGGGGATTATCAAGGGACAGAATTATGTATTGATAAATCAACTGAAATATTGAAGTTGAATTATAGTATCCAAATCATAAGGTAGAAAAGCATTTAGCATGATTTAGACTAGCAGACCTTTCGTAAATACAAACCAAAAAAAGTCACGATTAACAGTAACTAATGGGACCGTAAAATAGTCACAAGAACGCAAATGCTATTAATGATGCACGAAACAAAACCAAAATCACGGTTACTTATATCTTTCTCTTACAAAAGAAGAATGCAAAAAATTCGGTCAGTCATGATCAGAATCAAGAACGCGAATTTGTACCATTCGATTGTATGCAACTATGCGCATTGACTTCATTTAGCTTCATCGATAGATCTGCTGATAAAAGAGCACTTAGTCATTTGAAATATAAGTTATTTTGAGTTAGGATTAAAATTGATCTGTTATGAAAAAAAATATTTGCTTATAATGACGACGTTTGTTCAAGATTATATTAAAGAACTAGCTGCGCCTCGCGGTTTCACCAGCATAAGTCTCGATCCCGTGGGAATATCGAGGTAAAAAGTATCCTATATCCTAATCCAGGTCATGGTCTACTCATATGCCAAATTTAATCTAAATCCGTTTAGCGTAGCTATTTTAATGTAAAATCGTAACAAAAAACATCCAAAAAATTAAATCTATTCGTTTTATAATATTAGTTTGGTTGAAGAATCCCGACATCACCTACATTTTAGAAACCAGAAGGTAAAGGGAGTCACAGCTGGAATCAAATATGTTATATTTGACTTTTTCAATCCTATGTGCTTTCTTTCCGGTCCGTCTCACTAGTCCCAATGACCCAGTCCCATGATGGGACAAGTGTCCTACTAGTCCCATAGGATAACTGATACTAACATATTTTTTTAAATTATGTCCCACTAGTCCCATGGGACATGTGATACTATTATATTTTTTAAATTATGTCCCATTCTGAGTTTATCTTGGACTTTGATGAAGGAAAACATCGTGAGGAAACCTAGAGTTTATTATAAGTCTGAAGGTCGGTTCACATCTGACTGAAAATGCGTCGAGCGTAACTTCGATTGCGTCTATTTATTCGCTCGACGCACTAACGCATCATCAGTTGAGTGTGAAAGGTTGAATGTTTTATCATATAATTGTCTGTTCTGGCGTTACGCGACCGACAATACGCGACGCATCTTCCATCAGATGTGAACCGACCCCAAAGCTCGTGCCTCTGTATGAAAAGAGGCTTTTGCCCTGCAGTGGGACAATAATACAACATAATAATACCACCCTATTATTATGTTGTATATTATTTTCTATATTTTAGTTTTTGTATAGTTTTAGTTAAGTTAGGTTTTAATTTTGTTATTTTTGTTAATTAAGGTTAAAAAATTAAATTTTAGAAATTACAACGTCCTGACTTAACCTATCTTGCTGACATAACATACATATTTTAGAGACCAGAAGGTAAAGAAACTCACAGTTGATATCTGATATATGTATGAGCTATTTAATAATAAATAAGGGCTGACTTTTATTATAAGGTGAAATGAAAAAGACCTCACCTCTATAATTAAACATATACCGTTCAATACCTAATGCTACCCTTCGAAAGCAGGCAATCTCTCCTAGTAAAAACAAGTAGACGTAGAAATGGGAACGCATGCCAGCGCGCGTCAGTTATATCATTAACATAATAATCGTGCGCAACTCGGCTGGGTAGGGTGCAAGGCAGGTGAGGAAGCGGTGTTTGAGAATGTTCCAGATTTGTAGTCCTAAGCAAAAGAAGCTATGGGTATACTCGTAGTTGAGGTTGAGGACGCTTATAGAGAAGTATTTTATATTCGTTAGTAGTCATTGCTGGGGATCATTAACTACAAATATATGGGACGGCAAAATTACAGCATATTTTTACCCGACTACGGCGTAGTAAAAAAGAGGGTTATGATTTTGACCGGTATGCATGTATGTATGTTCATCTGTTCCCTCATAACTTCTAAACTACTTGTCATAATTGGACAAATGAGGTATCGTTGGAAGAGTCTTAATCGTCCGCTTGTTATAGGCTATGTGACGTCACATTAAATTTAATATGGCGCCATCTAGCGGGCATAAAGTCATGATATCAAATGAAAGGGCTTAATTAGCACATTTCAAAAATATTACTGATATAAGCCCCAAAATAATTAAATAAAAAATAAGTTTAAAAACTAAAGCCCGATTACTGAAAAGGATGAAACAAGAAAGTGCCTTCCCGTGGTCGCATGCTACCATAGCTTATAAGTATGTTAGTACAGCAGGTTTCTTATCAGTTAGTAATTTAAATATTAACAGCAAAATTAGTCTGGGTCCCTGGTGGAAAACAAAGTCCTTTGTGAAAAACAAAAGTCATGAAGTTCACAATCTGAGGTGTAATTCAAACAACTAAAATATCTTGTCTCTGTCTGTAAAATAAAATTTCTGTGATCCTCATGTTGATCTTTGCTAAGTTTCTAAACAGCATTGCGTGATACCCAACCCAACACTTCCGAAATCAGATAAAGCATAAACGTGAAAGGTTGACCTAGAAACTAAATCTAGATATGCATTAGTTTAAACATAGCTATTTACTCACCATGTATAATCTACTAGATAGATTACATTAAACAGGTTTTAAGTAGGACTGATGAGCTTGAAGTTGATGCAGATTGCAACTTTCAATTTTGATTCTTAATTGATACAGCTTGGCAAAAAAGTCGTGAAAATAATGGTGGCGCCACTATCGTGCATGTTGTAACCCTATATAGTACGACGAAAACGGTTTTGATACTTAGATTTTTTTTTACATTTAATGTGAATATTGGCGGGTTTTATGAAAAAAAGAAAAGCTCTGAAACGCTTGTTCAGTCACTGCCTATAACGATAACATTTGCGGTTATTTATTTTAATGAATTAAAAAAATGTTATTAGGTATTTCAAAATGCCTTGATGTCAACTAATCCCACATTATGTGAGACAATTTTATGTTTTAAAAGACCCCAGATTAATTCAATAGGAAATGGTAGTCTAAACAAAAACTAAAAAAACAATTAGAATAAAAATTTTAATCAGAAACAAAAATGTTTTCCTCTAAGTATTCCACTCCCGAAAAGTCTTCATCCATGTCTTGGTGTGAGCTTTCACCAAAAAACTCTGCTGGCTGTCTTCAGATGTGTCACTACTGCTGCTTTCATCTTTTAGGTTTATGATAACTTTTTCAACGTCACTATACAGAGTTTGCCCCCTTCGAAAATAACCTTTCTCTATTTTCTTGACATGTTGACGTGAATTTTTGCAGTCGGTAACTGAAATGCTCTGAAGCGCTTGTTCAGCCACTGCCTAGAACAATAAAGTAAAAATAACTGAACATTTGCAATTACTTATTATAATGAATTAAAAATGAAATAATTATCAAACCAAAAGTATCAAAATTATACGAACGCGCTGCATTCCGAATGTGTTTTGTAAACATAACCTCAACATTGTGGATGTAGATTTTAGTAATTGTATGAAAGGTTTATGTTAGATATTGCACCTTGAAATACACACATTGCATCTGATTACATGTATAAAATATAATTTTACCTGTCATTTCAGCGGTTCTTTTAAACAGCGGTTCTTTTAAACACATCGTTGAGATCGGATAAAATTTGTCCGGCCTCGAGTTCCGCCAAACATTTCACGTACACTTTATAAATTATCGCTCTCGCGGAGCTGCGAATAACAGATCTGTTCATTATGAACACAATGGGTCACCAGTATCACCACAATAACGCAAATAAATAAAAATAAACACGAGAAACAGTCACCGATTACAAGAAATGACAGATTATGTACCTTACTCGACGAGGCAGAGCGAGTGTTGCCAATGATTAAATATTTTAGTTCCGTTTCAGGACTTTCTTGCCAAACTGTATGTTTGATTCCTTTGAATGACGATCTGCAGCGGAAATACAATCTGATTTCCAGGGTACAATAATTGCTGTTATTTAAAAGTTATTCAGAAAATGTAGCATAAAAGTAACAACCACTGACGATCTTGAAATGGTGGCTGGTAGCAGCTGGTTGAGAGAGAGAGTTACTGAAAATCGAGTTGAATGGCGTGCAACAGGAGAAGCCTGCAGTGGACAGCAGAAGGCTAATGATGAAGATGAAGTCGGCATACATACAATTATTTGATGCAAATCACGTCTGAACATATAATCTTAACCATTAATCTTGGTTTTTTTATATTACTAGCAGCGCCCCGCGGTTTTACCCGCATAAGTCTCGATCCCGTGGGAATATCGGGATAAAAAGTATCCAATGTCCTTTCCCGGGAATCAAACTATCTCTATACCAAATTTAATCTAAATCAGTTTAGCGGTTTAAGCGTGAAGAGGTAACAGACAGACAGACACACTTTCGCATTTATAATACTAGCTGCGTCCCGCGGTTGCACCCACATAAGTCTCGATCCCGTGGGAATATCGGTATAAAAACTATCCTATGTCCTTTCCCGGGACTCAAACTATCTCTATACTAAATTTCATTTAAATCGGTTGTGCGGTTTAAGCGTGAAGAGGTAACAGACAGACAGACACACTTTCGCATTTATAATACTACTAGCTGCGCCCCGCGGTTTCACCCGCATAAGTCTCGATCCCGTGAGAATATGGGGATAAAATGTAACCTATGTCCTTTCCCGGAACTCAAACTACCAAACTACTACTACTATACCAAATTTCATCTAAATCGGTTCAGCGGTTTAGGCGTGAAGAGGTAACAGACAGACACAATTTCGTATTTATAAGAATGGATTTCTAGGAAATAGATCACACTTAAAATGTTGTTTTAAATATATCTCACGCCATTTCTTTTAACTTGGCACGCGATGTCAACGTACCATACAAGTTGCAATTAAGTAGTTGAATGTTACGGTCAAGTGCGATCAACATGGCAGGTTACTAGCGGGAAGTGGGAGGCTGCGGATGCAAATATACTTAACTTGAAAATTGTATCTTTATGGTTTTACTGCCGTAAGTTATGAGTTATGCAGATATCGTGATCAAGTCGTCACAATCAGTATGGAAATCTTTATGATGCGATATGTTTTTTATCTGAGAATAACATAACATAACATCACGGCTGTATACCTCAAAGGATTAGGCAGACGTGCACCTAGGACCGAAATCGGTCGGGAGGCTATTATTATAGCCCTGGAGAACATTACCAATAAGGTCAATATAATTTTGTCCTTCTAGAACGTCCATTTCCGGCGTTTCCACAATACTCAATACTTTATTTGCATTCCATTATGTTCCACAATCTTCGTTCTTAGATTAAAATTAATATAAGGTGATTATTCATTAGTGATCTGTTATAGCTTTAAAGTCTATTTCTATATCAACTCCTAACTAGATGGAGATACTCAAGATTACACAAATATTGAGAGCATCATGCACCAGTGAATCGAATGTCGATCACAGTTATGCGGTTGACATTTTGATTATACCAAACTATTCCTAAAACCGTTCCACATAGCTTTCTGTGGGTGATGCCTATATCCGGCAGGCATTATGGGTTTATAATACCAGGAAATCATAAACGCTTCATGTTAACTTGTTCCGTAGAAAGTAAAGGAAAATTTTGCGTGTGCGTCACCATATTAAGTGAAATGAACTTAAATTTTATGGCTACCGAGGTTTAAGTGGGTTAAAATTGTGTCAGTATTACAATGACGTACAAGGTCTTTATTATTATGAGATTCTTCGAATCAGTGTTTATTTTTAACAGTCATTTAAATAGTCGGACAAAATTGACAAACTTTAATTAGTGGAATACGAGACTTGGCTACTTTGTACAGACGCCAGCACATCAAACTACTTGATACTATCCAATTTTCCTAATCAACTTTGAACCTTATACTTAACCGATAAAGTTGAAAATCTATTAAAGAAATTTGACAGATTGTAGTAGCCTGATGTGCGTCTGTACGTGTGTTTTATATGTCTTATTTTTTGTAATGTGCGTGTAGTTTGGTTTAATTTTTTTAACATGTTTTATATTGAATCTTACGAGAAGAGCTAATTGTATACTTCTGTGTAGCGTTATGTTGGGGTTATGCAATAATACCTAATAAGTATTTGTTTAAAATAAAGTATTAGAATAAACTGAAGCTCAGTCATTGTTTTAAAGGTACCTACCAATTCAGGATTATTTTAATAAGGACCCAAATATTTTGACAAGAAAAAGCACAAAATAAGCACTTACATAAATTAATTTTGAAATTGCGATTCATGCAGCCTAAATTCAAATACTTTGCAATAACCACAATGACACCCTTCTTTTCTACCATTTAAGCAAAATCTACGGCTATATAAATTAATATAAATCCTTCTTAGGCTTTCTATGCATAAAAAAAAAATTAATGTCATATAATCAAGATTTTAAACGTAACGGAAAAACGGGAAATTTTAAAAAGTGTACAAGTGGGTCAAAAATGTGTCGAGTATGGTCGAAACAAGTCGGTCATGGTCGTGCGGTCAATGACCTTATGTGGTGTCCCTCTCTACCATGGAACTGTGTATTTTTTTGGGTTTTGGAGTACAGGTGCTGTTGTGGCGTAAGAGAATGACGATTTTGATAATAAAAAAATGTAATCAGCGGTATAATTGCGTAAAATACTAACAGTAGGAATGGCTTCCATTTTGACAGTTCAACTACATTCATTGCGTTATTTACGTTGTTAAGCAGACAAATTTTTCGAACATATAAAGCATTGAATTAGCAGTATCCTTCAAAATGATTTAGAGTGTGATTGAAAGAGTATTACGAAATTAGAGTGCTGTGCTTGTCTTTAAAATTATGCAATTTGATAGAAAGAGACGATTTTGATAATACAAAAATAAAAATAAAATTATTCGATATTTTTTTTCTTTTTAATATATTTTTAGAACTTTGATTTGCACATTATTTTATTTGCACTTAATGACAAGGGAGGAAGGCTTAAAAAAAATCTATAAGCAGATTCAACGAAATCTCCAGTGACTGGTTGACACTTCTCGTGAACTAAGGATGGCTTTTACCGTGGCCAGAGGCTAAGCATTGCCAAACAACGTGGCAATGCCGCCAGTACATGACCAGCTTTTGGGTACAGACGCCAGCACATCAAATTACTACAATCTGTCAAATTTCTTTAAAAGATTTTCAACTTTATCACTAAAGTAAGTATAAGGTTCAAAGTTGATTGGGAAAATTTGACAGTTTCGGAAACCTTGATGTGCAGGGGGCCTACCACCATCTCTTATAACAGTATTAATATAACCATACTCTGTCTTTTCGTACCATGACGTCCTTAAAATAAGCTTATTACGATCTTGAAACAAAATCGTTTTCTTAGCAGTTTTGGTGACGTCACCTCTAAAAGTTCATTCAATTCGTACCACGACGTGACTTTTGACAGCACGCGATAGTGTTCTAGCGTCTAATTTAACGATCTTATAAAAGTTACTCGGACGCTCACTTATTCATTACGGCTTTGCAAATTTATGTAATAAAAACGTGTTGTGATGTGTTGTAGTGTCATTTATAGTAAGTAAAATGTATATATTACGTAAACTTGTCAAATTAATTGTGTTCCTGGCGATTTTAATACCTACGGGAGTAATAATTTCTTATTTGATTCTAGATGGCTAATGTGTATGAAATATTCGAGTTTTTGGAATTAAAAAATTCCCAGAGTGTCTAGCTGACGCATTAATAACAAATCACTGATAACTAAAACTTACACAAAAACAAACTAACAAACAACTGACACTTCACTGTTACAAACTTAACTCAAAAACTCAAAATATTAACAGTAAAATATAACTTTGTTACAAAATATATTCACTAAATAACAATGTTTAACCATAGCTTGATTCCATGTCGACTGAGTTAGCTAGTGAGATCTTATGCATTTAAAACAAAAATAAGATCAATCACTTAGTTATCCAAACAAAAATATCGCCATACCGAGTTTCGAATTTCGTTCGCGCTACACAGCTGATAAGTAAGCATTTTGTTACAAAACATTTTGTTCCGATTCACATCACGTCACATTTAGCCACAGCTTATTTTATAATTTTTTCAATTGATTTCCTTTCCTACTACAATGCAACATATTTAAGTATATGTAATAGTATGCATGTTATGGAAATTACTCATACAAATTATGTTTTCTTTTGAAAATTAATATTATATTTGGCTACAAGATCAACTCGTAAAAACGAATCGGACCAAACGTTTGAAAGAGATAGCGCTATACAGTTCATATAGCGATGTTTCTTTTCTATTAAAGTAAACAATAGACAAATTGTTCGTTCTTTCCCAGCACTAAGCAGGAATGAAACAATATGGAACGGTTAGGGTCATGGTACGAATATGAGCATTGTTATTATAAGGTTGAAACAAAACTCTCTTGAAATAAGATTGTTTTGTTAAAGATGGTGGTAGGCCCCCTGGTGTCTGTATATTACCAGTAGACCGCGATGCGGAAGAATTTTTCGACGCCATATTTTAGTTAAGTAATAGTTACTTTAGGTTATTATATTTTTATTTTAGCTTGTTAGTTCGTTTAGTACCTATAACAAGTTTATCTAGTGTACCTATATATTTTTATCCTGTTTAATAAAGTTAAATTATATCAGAGATTGATTAAGACCTGCTTCCTCGAAAAAAAAGGAATGTTTTTAAAATAATTTAGAAAAGTAAAAAAAAAAAATAGGTAAGTAATAGACAAAGTTGTTTTCTTAAAAACGAGGAACGTCTTCAAGATTATTCAACTACCTAGGAAGGAAGCTAGAAAATAAACCAGATACCATCTTCTATGGCCATTAATTTGATAGGTGCAGGCCGTTTTATGCGGTATTATTAATTAATATAATTGCCAGAGAGCGCAGGGAAACTGCACTTCACTATAAAATGGCTCACATAACTTTAAGATTTAGTACTTTCTACTAAATCACCACATTTCATTATACTAGTTCAGTTAATTACAGATTTAATGCATAATTAAAGAAAGTTTTCTTGTCATTAAGTACCTATCTTTTTAATCAGCACTTATAGAATCAGATATATCGTACATAGACTTATTAATGTTTCACAAATGAGAAGACCAAGAGTTTTTAAAACAGTCAATTTTAAATTGATCTTTGTCTTAGCTCCTAACCTGACCTGAATAAATTTATGCAAAAGTACTGAAATTCTTCAAAAGGATTTTGATGAGCTAAAGTTAAATTGGAAGTTACTGTTACGGAGTCGTTCAATGAAAGGCTTATTTAGTACTAGCTGCGCCACGCGGTTTCACCCGCATAAGTCTCGATCTCGTGGGAATATCGGGATAAAAAGTACCCAATGTCCATTCCCGGGACTCAAACTATCTCTATACCAAATTTCATCTAAATCGGTTCAGCGGCTTAGGCGTGAAAAGGTAACATACAGACAGACGGAGTTACTTTCGAATTTATAATATTAAGTATGGATTAAACTCCAAAGTAATTATTTAAAATCAGTTTATCACATTTTACATGATGACGTGAACTGTCAGCTCTCCTGAGTCCGTTTCACGAAAGAATTCTCGCAGACTCGGCGTAACAGGCATGCGACGGAGGCATAAATCTTCATTTAGCTCAACATCTTATTACAGACACAGGTTAATAAAATGCACAATTTTAAATAGAGAAAGGTGTCTGAGGCAAGAGGGTTGTTGTAGGAATGTTGCTAACTATATAATAAAAAAATAGGGCAAGTTAGTGCGGCGGGACCTCTTTCGTGAGACGCACTCTAGCTGATCTCCTATTCTTTTCTCATCTTCTAAATATGAAAGTGTTTATCTTATAATAATAATTTATTTATTTCCTTTATTCAACTAAATACGTATAAATTATATTTTTAAATAAGTATTAGAAAATCTAAAAAATATTTAAAAATTTAATATATAAAAAAATAGTAGCCCACCGGTATCGGGAACAGGGTCCAAGCTACCGGCGGTCAGGGTTCCAGAGAAAGGAACCTCCTGACAATGCGAGCCGTGTCCAGAAGTACTGCTTTCTGAAACAAGCTCTCGATCCAGCTGCCCAACGAGAGCAATTATTTATTAAATATCTAAATAGTAATTTCTTATAATAATAATCATGTATTAACCTAAATCGGTCGGGAGGCTTAATAGCATTCCGACCAAATTTCGATCACGGTGGCCAACCTCAACTGAGATCAGCCAGGTGCGCAGAAGATATTACAGTGTGCAAGTGTGTGCGTAAACACAGGTGCACTCTCTGTTCCTTCACTCTCATAGTCCGCTGGGACAGCAATCCGACACGAGCGGAGAGAGATCAGGCGCAGGACCAACGGCTTTACGTGCTTTCCGAAGCACGGGGGTATTAAACCGCCAACTTCCAAACTACGGGCTGCTACCAAGAAATTCCAAATGGAAAACCTAATAACACTTTTGCCCGACTAAGGAATTGAATCCAGGACCCCACGCTCAGCAGTCACGCTACCAGGAGACCAACGGGGCAGTCCAATAATAATATGCGTAACTTATAAAATATTCGTGAAGGTCGGTTGTTACAGCCAACCGGATAAAACCTCTACTGTACACAATGGCTACTTAGTAAAGTCGACATTACGGTATTTTTGGGTGCTAAGTGATGCCGACTGTTGACTTCAAATACGTAGGTATGTGTGAAATGTCCTTACGCCTCTTTTGCACCTTTCAAGCCACCAGAAAATATTTTGGGTTCCCCCATATATTTCTGTTGCCATGTAACACTATGTAGCGGTGTAGGAGGCTCATACGTCTTAAAACTGGCTGCAAAAGGACTAATTCTGTATTATTTGTACAGTTCCGACCTTAAAAGGAAAAACGGAACCTTTAAAATAGAATAGAATACTCTTTATTATGTACATATAAAGGAGACTGTTAAAATTTGTATGGGAAGTGGTCTATGATCCAATAGCGATACTGTAGAGGTATTTCTGTGGGAATACCTCAACTATGCCCTTGTGCAAAGGGGTATCAAAATCTAACCCGGCAGTTTTGAGAAAAATAATACTTTAAAATTCACTTTATTTGCTACATTTTTATATTTTAAAAACGTTTTAACGGGTATTTCTGACTTTATACTACTTAATTAATGTGGTTTTCTGATAAACAAAGACACTTATTACCACCTCGACAGTGCTCAATTTCAGGTTTTTTTTTTCGAAAAAATAGCACAGAATGGTTGCAGATCAAACAAATCACATCACCGCTGGGTCGAAACGTGATTTAATCATTCAATATTTTTTCATTTTATTTTGACGATTTATTTATAGCATAAATTGCTTAGCAACCATATCGAATCACAACCCGTGAAATACTTATTAATGAGTGGTTCCGGTGGTCATCTGAGGTCTTCATCATTAGTACCACTTCACCAAATGGTGCTTTCCATTCTTTAAAGTAACTCGTGCATTTGCACTCGGAAAGCAAATGCAAGAGTTACTTTAAAGAATACCCAAATTGTTATAGCTGTGCCTATAATGTTTGAAGAGTTCCCTAGATTTCTCCAGGATCCAATCACCAGATCCTGACCTGGTGACAATGGGAACATTTGGGAAGTAGACCCTTTCAACCAAAAAAATAGTTTTTTAAATCGGTCTGGCCGTCTTCGTGTAATCGGTGAACATAAAAATATTTAAAAAATGTAATTCCTACGAACTGAGAACCTCCTCCTTTTTTGAAGTCGGTTAAAATCGAAACAAATACTAAAATCCAGGAAAGAAACACATTAATTAAGTATTATAAAGTCAGAAATACCCTTTAAAAGGTTTTTAAAATAAAAATGTTATCATGAAATTATTTATTCTAAAATATTATATTTCTCAAAACTGCCAGGTCAGATTTTGATGCCACTTTGCACAAGGATATAGTTGAGGTATCCCCACAGAAATATAGTAACAGTATCGCTATTGGTTCATAGACTACTTTTTCACGTTATCATAAAATTATGTATGCTAAAGTATTATATTTCTCAAAACTGCAGGGTCAGATTTTGATGCCACTTTGCACAAGGGTATAGTTGAGGTATCCCCACAGAAATATCGTAACAGTATCGCTATTGGTTCATAGACTACTTTTTAACGTTATCATAAAATTATGTATTCTAAAGTATTATATTTCTCAAAACTGCCGGGTCAGATTTTGATGCCACTTTGCACAAGGGTATAGTTGAGGTATCCCCACAGAAATATCGTAACAGTATCGCTATTGGTTCATAGACTACTTTTTAATGTTAACATAAAATTATGTGTTCTAAAATATTATATTTCTCAAAACTGCCGGTCAGATTTTGATGCCACTTTGCACAAGGGTATAGTTGAGTATCCCCACAGAAATATCGTAACAGCATCGCTATTGGTTCATTGACTACTTTTTAATGTTATCATAAAATAATATATTCTAAAATATTATATTTCTCAAAACTGCCGGGTCAGATTTTGATGCAACTTTGCACAAGGGTATAGATGAGGTATCCCCACAGAAATATCGTAACAGTATCGCTATTGGTTCATAGACCACTTTTTAATTTTATCATGAAATTATTTATTCTAAAATATTATATTTCTCAAAACTGCCGGGTCAGATTTTGATGCCACTTTGCACAAGGGTATAGTTAAGATATCCCCACAGAAATATCGTAGCAGTATTGCTATTGGTTCATAGACCACTTTTTAACAGTCTCCTTTCAGACACAAAAAATAAAAAAAATATCACTTTGTTTATTTATAGACAGATGTATCACAGAGATTTTTCTCGAGATCTGATGCATGCAATGTAAGAATTTGTCTTTTGGCATTATATTAGGTCTTGATGACGTGCATACAGATCGCCAGAAATTACATTTTGTTATTTATTTTATAGCACTCTATGACCTAAACTCGCACTTAAGTCAGGCTTTTCTGTTCTCCTCAAGCGTCAAGTGTACACCAAGTGTACATAAGAGAAAGTGCTCGAAACGTCAATGGTACACCAAGTGTACACAACAGTGTCATTGTTCTAATGTCATAGTCATTGTTAAAACAATGACTTTACTGCGCCCATTCAACTACCCCGACGCGTGGGGTGTTTCGACAGGTAGGCGGGCAAACGTGTGAGAGGTTAAGTAGTCCATTTTGACACGCAAAAGCGTGACTTAAGTGCGGGCTTAGGTCACACGAGCTACGAGTATATTATAACTGTATACGATACTCTTGACTTAACTAAGTCTATTAATGCACGGCGTTTAGAACCTAGCTAATGTAAAACTGTGAACAAAAAAAATTAAAAAAGACGGGTTGCACTCCGGGAGTGCCGGCAGAAGTGAAAGCTTGAATATTAACGTTGAAATAAATCAATTATTAATTGAATTAATATAACTAAGTTTTTGTCACTATTTCTGCGTCATTTTTTTCATTAATCGATGCACTTTGTTCAATTTCCATTTTTTGAAACACTTTATATACTTACAAGAATTTTACGAATACACAGCAATGTGGCTACTACACAGACGGTCGAGCCATCAGCTGTCCATCCATCCATCCATCCACGTCCACGTCCACGTCCACGTCCGCGTCCACCATAACCGTCACCGTCACCGTCACCGTCACCGTCACCGTCACCGTCACCGTCACCGTCACCTTCACCGTCACCTTCACCGTCACCGTCACCGTCACCGTCACCGTCACCGTCACCGTCACCGTCACCGTCACCGTCACCGTCACCGTCACCGTCACCGTCACCGTCACCGTCACCGTCACCGTCACCGTCACCGTCACCGTCACCGTCACCGTCACCGTCACCGTCACCGTCACCGTCACCGTCACCGTCACCGTCACCGTCACCGTCACCGTCACCGTCACCGTCACCGTCACCGTCACCGTCACCGTCACCGTCCGTCCGTCCGTCCGTCCGTCCGTCCGTCCGTCCGTCCGTCCGTCCGTCCGTCCGTCCGTCCGTCCGTCCGTCCGTCCGTCCGTCCGTCCGTCCGTCCGTTCATCCATCCATCCATCCATCCATTATCGTGTCTCACTTGATTCACTTCGGTTGACGCCGCCGTAGAAAGAGAGGGGGGGGGGGGGGGAAATCTCTCCTGACGGTCACGTGTCCTGACGCGATGCCCTGACGCGAGTTTACCATTTTTTACCCATTACAAAAAGTGTGCAACGCCGCTAAAGAAGTTTTCACTTCAAAAAACACTACGGGAGTGCCGACAGAAGTGAAAACTTGAACAATTACGTGTGTATTTTTTTAATCGTTTATTAAACAAAACACAAACAGAATACTTTGCCATCACTCACTGATATATCGGAAATACATAAACCGAGTACATCACGAGGACAGCCGAGAACACATCCGAAGCGGTGTCGGTTACGGCAACAGTGGCGCGAATTCAATGGTTTTTTCCCATCTCAAAAAAATCCCAACCCTCGTAGAGAAGTTTTCACTTCAATAAAATAATGGACTACTTTAGTCACACGTACACGCGGTTATAGCAATTAGCTGACCCCCCTAAAAATTAAACAAATTTGAACCTTCTGCTTGTTAGCAGTAAGCTTATCGAACTAGAACAGTTCAACGTCTACGATTAATAAAACAGTTATTCGAATTTGATATTTAACACGCAGTGTCAAGGTAGGTATGGGTGAATATCCCCGCAGCAAATTTTGCGCGTCCACGTTGAGAATCGAGGTGTTAAATGATAGGATGTTTCTTATTTTTTTATATAGTGAACTACGTAACTTGATTCAATTAGGGCCACATTTTTTTTTAATAAGTTATTGTAAATAATCAGAGAAAAAAAAAAACGTCTTAAAATTCAAGTTAGGTGGCTTGTCCCAGCTCCATTTTTTGATATAATTGCATTCACCAAAGTAACAATTTAATGTACAATAAAAAATAAACAATTTCGTTAGTGTATGCATAAGACACATTCTCTAAAAAACAATTAAACCATATTAGAAAATCTAATTTAAATGCACAGGATACTCAATTAAAGTTTGTCCAAGCAAAAATCAAAATTTTGGTGGCACTTATTCAACATACTATAAAATGATCTTCGTGCGTGTGCGATCAATCTCGTTTTATTATTTCACATCTCTCAGTCGTGCGCCGGCATTTGCGCGTAACACTGTGTGTGATTAATGCTGTGATTTCCCACCAAAAACGTAAGTATCGTCTTGGGTGGCATGGGGGACAAGAATTGGTCAATTTTCGGTGGATCGATTTGCTGTTAATTTTAAAGTGTTTTAATAATAAGCTTCACATTATAGGTAGTGCTTTGGGTTATGAATAAATCAGTGCTATTAATTTAATTGTTACTTAAAACCCCTATTTTTAATGATTTTTTTTATGCCTGGTTTCAATTTTGGTGGCTCAATTTTGGTGGTTTTGGTGGCGTTTTCACGCCACCAAAATTGAAAACGAGCCACTAAGTTTTAATTATGTAATTGTACCTACATATAAAGCCAGTTTTTAAGTTGCAATGCAAGACAGTTTGATTAGCAAACAAATAAATGTTATGTACTTGGCAGTAAGTAAGACCTATAAGGGTGGCATACTAATGACCAAGTTTCTTATTCATAGTCAAAACAGACCAGCGAAAAGAGGCTGCATAAAAAGAGAATGGCAGAAAGAAGAAGAAAAGCAAGAATAAAGAGCAATCCCGAACAGGCTGAAATACTACGAAAAAGAGAAAGGCCATTGGCGTAGGTATATAGAGGGGGCGCTCAGGCCCACCCTAGGATGTTTGGGGACCAATTCGAAATACTAAGCTGAATACTTACATAATATTACTTCACACAAAAGCAATTAAATAAATAATCTACCACCAAGACCTACACAAACTTATTATTACCTACAGAATACATTCCATTTAGTTACCTACTTTTGAAATCACAAAAATAACTGAATCTACTAATAAGCAACGAAATAAGCTAGAGTATTATTATGATTAGACGGCCCGGGGACAAACGCATCGGCAATTGGCCATACAGGCCACGGCAGGGGTTGCGCAGGTCGTTGGAAGGATCCGGCGTCTGGGTCTCGAGGTGGCTTTGCACAAATTTGAGGCCCTCTGTTTCCATGGGCCCCGGAACAAGCCACCACGCGATTTACACATAGTGGTAGGAGGCATCCGCATCGATTTCGAGTCGACGATGAAGTACCCAGAACTTGTCCTCGACAGCTGGTGGAACTTCGGGCCGCACATTCAGCGGCTGGTCCCCAGGTTGATGAGCGTTGCAGCTGCTCTTGCGAGACTGCTACCCAATTTAGGGGGGGGCAACGCCTCCTGCCGGGGACTGTACGTGGAGATTGTGCGGTCCATGGCCCTGTATGGGGCGCCCGTGTGGGCGGACACTCTGACGGCCCGCAACATTGCAATATTGCGAAGGCCGCAAAGAGCGATGGCTGTTAGGGTGATAAGAGGATACCGTACGATCTCCTACGAGGCAGCAACTCTCCTGGTCGGATCAACGCCCTGGGATCTGGACGCGAAAATCCGTGCGTCCCTATATCGCTGACACAAGTCTACCTTCCACCAGCGATATAGGGATGCAAGGATTTGCGAAGCTTGCGTGTGGTCAGCATTCAGATCAGTTTCTCGGGAATTCGATCCACGAAGGACTGAGCTCCGTCAGATCCTAGTGGCTGAATGGAGGGAGCGACTTGCGCAACCCAGGTGGGGGCTCGCCGCAATAGTGGCGGTAAGGCCTGTTATGGAAGAATGGCTGGAGAGGCAGCATGGCACCCTGAGTTTCCGGCTGACGCAGGTGCTTACTGGACACGGATGTTTCGGGAAATACCTGCGTCGCCTAGGTCGGGAGCGGACGCCTGCTTGTCATCACTGTGTGGACTGCCACGAGGACCCACCACAACATACGTTGGAGGGCTTGGGCCCAACAGCGCTATGCCCTCGTCGCGACACTTGGTGCGGGTGATTTGTCATTTTCGGCGGTGGTTCAGTTCATGGTCGGAAGCGAAAACGTGTGGGATGCTGTGGCCTCTTTTTGCGAGGAGTTGATGCATGCAAAGGAGGTGGCGGAGACGGAAAGAGAGCATACCTCTCATTCCACCCGCACTAGAAGAGCAGCCGGGCGTCGAAGGGTGCTTAACGATTTTTGGCCACCATAAGAAGGGGCCTGCGGGCGGTGAAATTGGGACCGTGTCGTCGCTCGAGCAGTCGGGCTCAAAGAAGTGGCACGCAATAGTGGGGTTTTAGTCGGTAGGAGTCCGACATCATAACCCTCTGTTCTTCCCGGAAGGAGGGTAAAAAAAAAAGGTTACAGGCCAGACCCCCCCTAGAACGAAGCCCTAGATACGCTAATGAGAAAGGGAGAGATATCACCAATTTATTACAAAGAAGAAATAAAATATATTGTTACGAGCTTGGGGTTCGTGACAATAAAAACTGCCGATTTAATAACCAAAAATAGACACTTTAATTAAAAACACCAATTACAACTTTAACACACTAATTATAAAACACAATCGCACTACTGATTACTTGAAAGTCGCACTTGAAGATCGCTTCGATGTTATCGCTTGTATCGCTCATCCAACACTGTATGCCGGCTCGCAGGCACACCGGCCTTATATAGGCCTCGGATAGTTCCAGAACCTTCTACCGTAGAAACATCTAGAATGTTCGAGTACATACCGAACCCGACGGACCAGACGTCGATAGTTCTGGAAAGTTCTATCATCGAAGTTTCTAGAAGGGACCCGAATAATTATAAGTTCTGCTACTCGATACTAGATGGCGCTAGTGGTAGCTAATGTCGCCATCAATTGTGGCGCGCAACACTGCCCCCTCCTAAGACATGCTCGTCCCGAGCATTATTGGCCCCATAATAACGCGCCAGTCGATCCACATGGACGATCTTAGGAGTACCTCTTGCACCTTTCTGTATCCGGTAGGTTACGTCATTGATCTTTGTCACAATCCGGTACGGTCCGTCCCATTTAGCTTGAAGCTTAGGAGATTTCCCTTTGCTGCGGACTGGATTGTGCAACCACACTAGTGATCCTTCGTCGAACCCTTTATTGTTCATTTTGCGGTCATAACGGGTTTTCATCTTCTCAGACATTTGCTGGCCCGATTGTCTGACGTGCTCATTGATGTAATTCATTTTGTTCCGCAAGTCATTCGCATAATCGGTTATACTGCGTGGGGCATCAGGCGGTATTCCAGTGATCAGGTCTGCAGGCAGCCGTAACTCCCTTCCAAAGTTTGCGAAAGCTGGTGTCACCGATGTACTTTCGTGAACAGCACTTCGATATGACAACAAAAACGGTTGTATGTGCTTGTCCCAATCTCGTTGCCGATTTTCCACAACTTTTGCCAGGTATCTCTCCAATGTCTGATTAAATCGTTCTACCATTCCATCCGACTGTGGGTGGTAAGAAGTTGTTCTCGTTTTATGTGTACCCATTACTCGGCAAGTTTCCTGGAATATTTGGGACTCAAAATTCCTTCCCTGATCACTGTGAATCTCTAAAGGTACTCGAAAACGGCAGAAGACTTCATGGACTAGTTTATCTGCGACTGTCGAAGCTTCTTGATTTGGTATGGCGAAGACTTCCGGCCACTTAGTGAAGTAATCCATTACAACCATGAAATACTTGTTACCAGTTTCACTCTCCGGGAAAGGTCCCGCAACATCAAGGGCTATCCTCTCCCATGGTGCACCAACATTGTACAATTTCAATGCACCTCTACTACGAGTCTGAGGTCCCTTTACAGCTGCGCAACTCGTACATTTGCGGCACCAGTCCTCGACATCGTCCCGACAGTGGACCCAGTAAAACCGTTCTCGTATCTTCAGTAGGGTCCGTTTAACTCCCAGGTGGCCTCCTGAACAACCATTATGGTACAACTGTAGAACATCCGGTACTTGAGCTTTAGGTACAACCATTTGCAAATGACAGCTGTCTCCCCGCGCATTTTCCCATTTACGGCACAGGACTCCATCCTGAATCACCAAGCTGTCCCATTGGGCCCAATAGCTTTTTGTGATCGAACTCATCGCTGAGACGTCGCTCCACTTGGGCTTAGGTGCTCTGGCCTTTATCCACTCCAGAATCGGCTTGATGTCCGAATCTTCCTGCTGTGCACGCTGTAGGCTTTCCTTCCACTCGTTGCTGAGGTCTGTCCTGAGCATCCTCACAGGTACCACTTCCTTACCCTCTTGCCTAGTACCATACTTGCAGTCTTCAGGACAAGGTCTTCTAGACAATGCATCTGCGTTGCCATGAGATTTCCCGTCATAGTTTTGTGTGATCGAAATCCTCGGGGCTCTTTGAACATCAGACAGCACCCGCCCCGCAGTCCTGGCTATTGCTCGTTTTCCCTGCTGCTGCTGGGCGGTGCTGTTAGCCGCACTACCCTCTGGAGACCAGCCAACTTCCCTTTCGGCCGTTCGCTTCGGGCAACTGGATCGAAGGTGGCCCCTTTCCCCACAGCCGTAGCACCTAGGGCTGTATCTTCTATTGCGGTCGCGAACTGTAGCCACTGCAAACTCTCTGACGCGATGGGAACGATGATCCTGCCGCACAGCTTCCACCTCCAGTGCATGGGCCAAGGCGTCCTTAAGCGTCCCGTGATGACCGAGCCTTACAGCAGCTCTGACTTCAAGGTCGCGGATGCCGTCGATAAATACCTGCACCAGGTTCCCATCAATAAGCGCAGGTAAGGACTGGTAAGCTTTACGAACCAGCTTCTCCACTTCCAGGGCCCACTGCTGCAGGGTTTCATTACTGCGTTGCACACGATCCTTGAGCTGCGCGCGATACACGTGTTCCAGGTGAGCGTCGCCATACCGAGCCTCCAACGCCTCAAGGAGCTGCTCGTAAGTCACTTCTTTGCTGAGAGCTTCCAGCACAGTTAAGGCCTGATCGCGCAGGCCTAGGGTGAGGGCAGTCATGGCCTGACTCTTATTCCACCCGTTCGCCTTCATAACAGCCTCAAACTGAACTTTGTAGGCCGACCAGGAAGAAGTTCCGTCGAACGGTGGCACTTTAAATCCACGTAGCGAAGGTGTTGTAGCTACGGGGGCTGCGATTCCATCCTCAAGTTTAAGGTAATCCAGCGTTTTCTTTACGTCAGCCATTACGGTTTTCTTCACGTCAGCCATCACGGTTTCCTTCACATCAGCCATCACGTTGTCAACCCGATTATTCACTTGGTCAATTCGGGTTTCAGCTTCCAACAGGCGGTTGTCATGTTGAGCAACCTTATCTTTCACCTCCTTCATGTCTTTCCCGAAGGTAGCGTGAAGGTCCTTCAGAAGGAGCATCTGCTCTTCCTGGCGGCGGGCCTGTTCCTCCTGTCGGCGGGACTGCTCCTGCTGACAGCGGGCCTGTTCCTCCTTATCTCGCTGGAGCTGTTCCTCCAGCCGACGAGCCTGTTCCTCCTGACGGCGGGCCTGTTCCTCCTGTCGGCGGGCCTGCTCCTCCTGTCGGCGGGCCTGCTCCTGCAGCATCATCATTAGTGCAGCAAAATCTGGTGCTGATGATGCTGGAGCAGCTGTGGACGGGCCGGCCTCCGTGATCGGTAGTTGTCCCTCCGACGTCTGTGGCGCTGCTCCACCGAATCGCCTCTGATCTGTTTCTTGCTGGCGTTGACTCCGGGTACGGATACCCTCCGTGTCGTCCTTCGGTAGAATCGGCATGATTTTAATCCTTGCTTCTGACACCAATTGTTACGTGCTTGGGGTTCGTGACAATAAAAACTGCCGATTTAATAACCAAAAATAGACACTTTAATTAAAAACACCAATTACAACTTTAACACACTAATTATAAAACACAATCGCACTACTGATTACTTGAAAGTCGCACTTGAAGATCGCTTCGATGTTATCGCTTGTATCGCTCATCCAACACTGTATGCCGGCTCGCAGGCACACCGGCCTTATATAGGCCTCGGATAGTTCCAGAACCTTCTACCGTAGAAACATCTAGAATGTTCGAGTACATACCGAACCCGACGGACCAGACGTCGATAGTTCTGGAAAGTTCTATCATCGAAGTTTCTAGAAGGGACCCGAATAATTATAAGTTCTGCTACTCGATACTAGATGGCGCTAGTGGTAGCTAATGTCGCCATCAATTGTGGCGCGCAACAATATGTAACTAGAGCGTTGGTGAAATGGTCATGATATGTTTGCTATTTCACTATGTCTCCACCTTGGATTGAAACTTTTATGGGTAGTTGTTGACAAGTAATTTTGTTTACAATAAAAAGATTAATGTTTTTTGTTTTCGTGTTGTTGTGTCATAAACTCATAATTATCATTATGAGTTTATCAGATAAATATTTTTTAACAATAGAGCGTTTTATTAACCGATGAAAGTTATTGATAATTCCAGAGTCTAATTTGTGAGATTAGTTCTGTTGAGGTTTATTAGTAAGATCGAGGTTTGTGAAAGAAAAATCCAATTTTGGTGCCACTGATTTTCAATTTTGGTGGACACTTTCGATTTTGGTGGGCGATTTTCAATTTTGGTGGCCACACTAAACTTTGATCTAAAATATCTCAAAAAGTTATTGAGATATTCTTAGACCTCTTGAAGATTCTTCTAGCTTGGACTCTCTATTCTTATACCAGGTCCTTATTTTTCACGAAAACTGAAGAAAAAATTTCGCCACCAAAATTGAAAAAAAATGCACTTTGTTGACATTGACCCGTATGAACTTGAATACTGTTGTAACTTGTAATATATTATTGCTAATTTCAACGACAATCACCATGTTCGTGTGGTCTAGTGGTAGCTGCAGTGAGCTGACAAGAGCGTGGTTGCGAGTTCGAAACCAACATAATTTCTGCTGCGCATTTTGTTTTATAATATTTTTTTTTAAGTTATAAATAATAAATTATAACTTTAGCAACAAAAAAAAAAGGTGAACGAAAATAAAAAAACGATAATGATGGTAAAAACGATTTTATTTTATGAAAAAAATTATTATAAGAATAACGTAAATGATATAACAGTTACTAATAACGTTGTTACATACTTCACAGAGTTTAATGTAGTGAATCAACATGTTATAATATTTAGAAATATATAGGTATGTATTTCTATTTCATAACAATAACATCACCACATTAAATATCGTTGAACTAAATAAAATAGCATTATACGTTGATGTTTTACCTACTAGGTATACTATATATCAATTTGTTTTGTATGTAGTTATGTTTAGTTATAAATAAGGTTTTGACAAAGACTTCTCGTCGGTAAATATGACAACATAATCTTCCCAATTAAAATTGAGATATTCTTGGGCTAAGCGGACCCTTGCTTGGCGATGTGCAGCAGTCAGTTAAATTTTACGTGCTGGCTTGTATTGTTTCAGTCCAGCAACATGCAAATGTTTTCTGACCGTCTGAACAGAAACATTATACTGCATTGAGTAGGCAAAAATGGGTGTTCAGTATGCCTTCTAACAATTGCTTGATGATGTTCTGACACAGGAGTAACATTGCAGGTTTTGGTTCAGGACGATCCTTTTGAATATTCCCTGTCTCTTCAAAACGTCTTAGCCACAGTCTGACTGTATTTCTCTGAAACAACACAATAAGCATAATTTTAATAACCCGGTAATCATAATTTTTCGAATAAGTTTGCAAAAATACCTTTAGATAAACCACATTAGACCTATAAATGATCTCATAATGAAACAGTTAATTTTCTATTATTCTATACAGACGTTTTTAAGCCAACTAACGAATTAAGGAAGTATAAAAAAGAATACACTTACCGCTATATTAAGTTTCCTAGCAATCGCTTTAATACCAACATTCTCCTTATGCAAATACAATATTTTGTATTTTAATTAATAATCACTCAACTGAGACATGACGATTAAACTATCAAAACCGATAATAATAATTAATAAAAAGGCGTGGATTTTCGCAACTTAGTAAGGCAATATAAAAATGTTCGTGCGTATTCACTGCTATTTGTGCATAGAATGTCTTGTTCAATTTATTCTTCTACCCCATATTCCTAAAATCATTTCAATAGCAGTTTTTGTTGAATACGCATATTGACGTCGAACTACCCACTTATTGAAAAAGGTGAAACGTTTATCGTTTATCAACTTAATTGATATGCTTGTTCTTTACAATAATGCAAGAAATACTTAACGAACAATTTATATATTGAAAACAAAATTAAACATGAGACTAGATTTGAACTCGCATCTTGCACGTCTCAGCCTTACGCATGAACCACGACACCAGATTAACTTGAGTAAGATAGATGAAATAAGGTATTAGTAGCAATGACACAAATTATCACAACATTAACCTAACCTTTAAGTCTTGCTGATTAGAAATGAAAATTGCGTAACAAATACCCATACATAGTAAATGACCTAACACCAACATCTTAAAGCTCAAATTTGCGTATCAAAATTATTTATTGTTTCTGTTCATCGAGTAGTGTTAGTCCGATTAACTCATACATATTGAATAACCTTTAATGTTATGAGAGGAGGGTGCAAAATCGAGTAATTTTTAGGGGGGTCAGCTAATTGCTATAACCCATTGTACGTTATGTCTATCTCCCAGCTTGGCTAGCTTCCATTTCGTTTGGTCATTTGGCCATTTCTTGTTTGGTTTTTCTTTGCGAAAAACCAGAATTTCTTAAACACTTTATATTTCATCATGATCATGATGTATGATTTTGAATGCTAGTCCATCATTAGAATCAGATTCTATCTTCATAAACCGGTACTAATGTTTCTCTAGGTCAATACCTAAAGAGTTAATAATCTCGAGAAAGCAGTATTCATTAATTGGCACCTGTATTATGTCTGTTTTTAACCGACTTCAAAAAAGGAGGTTCTTTATTAATGTGAATCATCAGTCAGTCTGTCATAAAGAAAGGAGTCGAAACAAACCAAGAATATGATTATAATGATAATATCTTCAAAACCGCAATACATGGGTTTTTTTCTTTGTTTCTATTTTTACGAATAATTGAATGGAAACCACAAGCTTTTAAACATTATACAAAGTTTATAAATACTACTTGTGGTTTTCCGAAATAGAATTTTGAATGACTAATTTTGTGACTAACTAACATCTGAAGTACTCGTCGACTAAGAGTGATTTCGGCGAACCGTACCATCGGCGAAGAGTGATTCGCTATACCGTTCTGAGCTCTTCATCATTGTGTATGTTTTATATTATACCACAGTATTTAGTGATTTAATGAACATAACAGGCTTAGCTATTGGGGCTTCCTAACCCAATTAAAGTCCGGCCGCGCCAAATTTGCCAAAGATGCAAACAACAATGGCCGCTCGAAATTGAATAAAATCGACGTAAATCGATTTTGAAGAACATTTATTTTAAGTGACATTGGTGTTCGTCTAGTTAGCTCGGAGATTTAGACGAAAATAAACATTACTAATAGTAAATGTTCTTGTATATCGATTTTATTCAATTTTGAGCGGTCATTGTTGTTTACATCTTTAGCAAATTTTGCGCGGCTGGACCTTAAGTTTGTAGATCTTAAAAAACAACAAAACTGAACCGTACCTACTGTACAGTGTACATATATTCTTTTTTTTTGTTAGTCTATACTGTCCCACTGCTGGGCAAAGGTCTCCCCCAAATCCTTACAGGGACTCTTTTCCCGCGCCACCTCGAACCAGAATGGACCATTATACATATTATATATTATACTTATAATATACTGCTGTCATTCGTGGATCTTTGACAGTCGTTACGGGTCGTCAGAAGCCCGGAAGTCTGATAACCAATCTTACCAAGATGTTATAGTGTTGCCCAGTAACTGGGTTATGGAGGTCAGATAGGCAACCGCTTCACGTAAAATACTGGTATTCCGCTGCATCCGGTAAGACTGGAAGCTGACCCCAAAAATAGAAAAAGGCTATGGCCTTTTTCTATTTCATAGTACCTATAGGCACTATGATGATACTGTACTTATTATATTGCATTTTTTTTTTCAAAACCTTAATCTATGTATTTACATTTCCGCCAAAAATCAATCCTCTTTTTTATTATCATTAATATCCAACCATTAGCTTAATATTATACAACTCTAAGCAAATAGCCTTGACCGATATTATAGCCGGCTTAACGGTACCCCTCAGGTTAACGATGGGTTAACGGACCGTTTTTTAGTTCCATACTGTGATCCACCGGTTTTTTTTTTACTTGTTTGTTTATTTTTATTCCGAATGGAAATCGGAATTTTGGGTATTTGGGTCACTGGACTTTGACAAACTTGTTTTGTGTCCTTGTACTAGGTCATGAATAGATAATTTAATATTTAATATAGAATATCAGTTTCCGTTTCTAATTTGTTTTTATCTGATGTGTTATACTGTGTACCTTTTAGTCTGTGTTAAATAAATGGATTTTTTTTCTCTTTTTTTCTTCATAATTTGCTATCACGATTACTAAAATATCATCATCATCTTCCTAGCCTTTTCCCAACTATGTTGGGGTCGGCTTCCAGTCTAACCTGATGCAGCTGAGTACCAGTATTTTACATGGAGCGACTGCCTATCAGACCTCCACAACCATATATCAATTTGTTGGAGTTAAAAGTAAATTTTATAATGTTAGTTATTTTGAAATGAGCAAAAACATTTTCTGAGTGCCTTAAATAATACCAGGCTTATTGTCCTATTGCAGCTCTCATTGCAAAGCCTCTTCTAATATTGAGAAGACACGAGCAGCGGGGTAATTGCGTTACACACTATCAGTAGCAACGACTTTAATTTACAGTTCAACAACATTCATTGCGTTATTTACGTTGTTGAGCAGATAATTTTTTCGAACATATGAAGCAATGGATTAGCAATAAGAATATTGCTAATCCATTCATCCAAAATGTTTCAGTTTGAGATTGATAGTGTGTTACGCAATTAGGGTGCGGGTTTGCTCAAGACGGGTTGGCGATTTCGATTATATATATGCCCAGGTTTGCTCACGATGCCTTATTACAAACAAATCTGTTGCTTTATTTGTGTATATAGAGGTATGAGGAACAGGGTGTAAAGTTCACTCATACTCTATAGAAAAGGGAGGATCCTCCGACCAGACGGGTGTTGTGTCTGGCGGGCAACTGTCCGATGATTCATGTCGGGCCGCTGTATATGTGCAAGTTGCGTGGTTAACTCTGCTTACGAGATGCAGGATTTTGCGTGATGTCAGTATGACGCATTGTTCGTATGTGGCATTGTAGATACCGCTACAAGTAATAACAACCATACCTACTCGATATTATGTTTGTTCTTCACACTTTTACCACTTTACCGTGGCTACAACGTATACTGTTATTTTGTGTCAGTATCACTAACAATTACTTTTCTTCTTTACAGGTAAAGTTCGCGACAAACACGATGACGAGGCGAAAAAGTGTGTGTTCAAAGTGGACTTTAGTTTTATTAGTCGTTATAGTTTTTCCGTCTATTTATTCGAGACCTCAGGAAGAGTTCGCAGTTTCTGCAGCCATTAAGGCACAGAATGAAAAATCTACGCATCCACCAATAAGGTATACATTTAGTAATTTAAGTTTGAATAGCTTTAAGTTAGCACCTAAAGTCATTAGTTTTGTAAATGAAACGGATGTAGGTAACAGCACACCAAGTAATGGACCCGTTCATGTTAATATCGCCAGCGAAATGCCTGTAAATAACCCTTTTGTCAACACGTCCAACAGAGAATTAGAACCAAGTAACGTAAATAATCGAACAAGTCGTTTGATTCGTACCAATTCACACGGAGGAAAAAAGAAATACAAGCCAACACCAGTAAAAACTAAAAGTGAAGAAGATTCTTACGATAGAAAGAAACCAGCAATTAGAAAAGTAATCACTAAATGGAGAGATAAAACAAAACTCAACGACTTAAATTTTTCCTATGAAACGAGCACTTTAGATACTGATGTTAAGGGCACGACAAAGTTTAGTAGTATTCGTCCAAATGAGGACTCAAGTACAGAAAGCTCTAGTGAAATAAACTCTAAAAGATACACAAGGCCTCCTCCGAACGACATGTATGACCAGTATTATAATGATAATAATATGTACAATAACCAACGCCCACAATATCCATATTCAGATGAAACCCAAGCCTACTCCCCTAACATTCAGGTAATACATACTCGTCCACGGCCAACTAGACCTCCATACTACCACACTAATATACCGACTCCTACCCCAATCATTACAAACTTAGGCTACCCAAAACCTTGGACTCAACAAGTTACTCGTAAAACCACAACACAACGACCAATGTACAACACAAGACCTACAAATTATGAATACCACAATAATGTTCAAAACTATGGACCAAATACTTACGAGGTTTCTACTTTTGAACCAACTAACTCCTATACTGACAGAATTGTTATAAGACCTGAAGAATATAGTCCATCTGCCGAGGACTGCCCTACTATTTATCTAACTTTAAATAATACATTTCAAGGTCAAGCTAAAGAGGCTTGTCCCGATTTAAACATTGCAGTAAACACAAATGTAATAAATAAGAATGTTGTTATTGAATCGGAGGAGGAAGAGAGTGATAGTTTATTTCCTGGAGGATTTGGGTTAGGTTTAGGAGACGATTCAGGTGGCGATACATCAAAAGACGAAGATTATTTCGAATCCGAGGAGAATCAAGAGCAGGAAGATGAAAGTGCATCAGTGGAAGGCACAGAATTGGTCAATTATCATTCTGCAAATAGTGTAATTAAACCTGAATCTGCTGAAGCGGGTGGCTTTGGAGCTGGGTCTTCACCAAGCTCTGCTATTATTGCCCCAGGTGGATCAGGCAGCTCTGATGATGACATATTTAGCTTTTCATCGTTAGTAGATTTTTTCCGACCAGCATTAGATGCACTAGGTTGGTTAACGACCATAAACCCGTTGAGTATTGGTCTCTTTCCTTTACTGATGGCTCCTTTAGGATTGTTATTTGCGGGGTCAGGCTTTGCAGCTCTATTCGCTCCATGGTTTTTACCATATGCAAGAGAAGCGCCTAAAGTAATTCATATATATAAACCTGAATGGCGGTGGGATGACGATTTAAAAACCTGGCAATTACATTCTTTCCCAAATAGTAGGAGATTGATTCCAGAAATGGGAAGAGCAAGCACGGAAAGTAAAGTGAAAGGAGGCGTTAAACCTACTTTATTTTTCAAGTTGAAGGAATGGATGATAAATTTAACAAATAGATTGAGAGAAGATCAGAGTCATCAGATAGTTTTGAACGGTCGTAAAACAAAAAGGAAGAAACGAGAAGCATGGACTCGACGACTTAAGTTTTCTTAAATAAGCCATGATATTATAATTATTGCACTAATCATCCTGATAGAACATCATCACACGCTGGGTCTGCAGCAAATTAAACGCTATTTAGAATTTTTTATGAAAATCATAATAGTCATAATTTGAGGTTGACTCTGTCTATCTAGGTGTACCGATTATCAGCATTTCTTTGCCTTTCCATAATTTGATTGATTGAAGAGAAATTGTAACAATCGGTTGATTATGAACCTTCTTCCTTTGTCTAAATCTTAAACTAAGGTGATGGCAAAATTTTGAAGTGCTTACAAACCGCCAATCATTAAGATTTTAAATGTTTTTGTAAATCAATTTTAAGTATTCTGAAACTGTGCAATACATAAACTAATGACTTTAGATGTTATAGTTTTGAATTTAGATAATACTAATCGATCACCTCTGTGTCAATATAGATATTCACTATACCTTGGCACGTAGGTCGCAGAGGTATTATGACGCTTAATCATTATGTTGTATTTAATACCCTATTGTTCGATACTGTTCCCTAAAAAGGAGTGCCCCATGGTCTTATAGCGTTTGCATCTTCTGTTAATAAATGAGTTAATGAGTGAAAATCACAATGTAGTAAAACCACAACACCATGGGCAAAAGTGGTCCAAATGTCTACCACTAACGATACCTATGTAACTAAATAGTCTATCAAAATAAGGAGTAATTTTATTGAGATCCAAATTATTAGTATTAAATTAAATTATTTAAGAATAAACAATTCGATTGATATTAACAAGTGAGGTATTTATTAGATTACTCTTGGCTATACTATTTCTCAATGAAAAAGAATAACTATTTCAGTTTTGTGGATATGAAAGTTTTAAGTACATCTTATGCCATCTATTGAACAAGTTAAAAAACGAGTTTTAACATAATAGATGGCGCTAACCACATAAGCGCCGAAGAAACGATAATATCTTCGACGAATAACAGTATTATTATTATTCGTTTACTTTTTAAGTTTTCAAGTAATTTACTATAAGCCACTAACATATTTTTAAGAAATTTTATTAATAACTATTTATTTTAGTCTTAGGATCTTATTTCGGTCTTTGGTTGGCTCAAATTTTGCTCAACTACACTGTAGATTTAATTGTTTTTTTTTTTTTAATATTAATATTTTTATCTAAGTCTGAGGGTACTGATAAGGAATATTCTATAAGAAAAGTGTTCTTTATTGACCCATAATGGGTGTAAAATTAATATAATTACAATGATTTTAAACTGTTTTTTTTTGTTAATAATAAATAACATATCTAAATAGTTGTAAATATTTTTTTAAGTACTGCGTGTTTTATTAGCAATAATAATTATGTAGGTAATTCTGTACAAAAATAATTTAAGACTAACTTATTACAATTAAATTATTTATTTTCTTTAGATCTTAAATAATAAAACGCCGTAAAAATGTGTTGGTTTTTTATTTTAAATAATTTTGTAATAGGTATACTCAAAATTCGTCAGAGATATTCAACTTTTCCAATGTTGCATATCTCTGACGAATTAATCACAGCAATAATAATTGAATACAGCAATCATCAAGATTCTATAATACAAGGAGCACACATAACTCATCAAAATGTAGGGAACTGCAGCTGATTTTTTTTTCGCGATTTAAGGTTTGGTCCCATAGAAGAGTTTTTCTATAACAATGACTGAATACACTTTTTGTGAAAAAAAAAAACGTGTTTTTAATGGGTATCATTTAAGCTATCACCAATTTAATTAGTTTTGTGTTTCTTAAATAATAGGGTTTGTCCTCCAAATAGTAGATCTGTCACCAAAATGTAGTCACCAAACAATGCAAGTGACCTAACCAAACCGAACCTCGGGGTGCCCTTCGCTCGCTCTTGCATCCTATGTCGACGGAGCCCCGCTTCGCGGGGCCCCTATTTCTGTGTAAAGGGTTTAAAGTAACCTAACCAAACCGAACCTCGGGGTGCCCTTCGCTCGTTCTTGCATCCTATGTCGACGGAGCCCCGCTATCTGAGAACGAAAATATTTCGTGGCGATAGATCTATTTATTAGGTGATACAAATATTTCGTGGCGATAGATCTATTTATTAGGTGATACAACTTGATGACAAATATAAATTTTGGTGATAGAAAATATAGTTCCCGTTTTTAATAAATCTCAACAGGTGGTTGGGTTTAGGTTACGTACGGACTGAGAGACTTATCTACTCGTAACAACCTTACACACACGCTAGGCGACTAGCGAAGGCGCCATGCACGCACTGCGGCCGGTTGCGAAGATTCTAGAGAGTTCGTTTCATTTCTCTACTCGCAAAGTGACTCGCTAGGCGCTAAGCAAGAGAAAACTAAATATGAGACCGATGAGACGAAACATACTTAAATAAAAGTGACATTACCTATGTATTATTGCTGCTTTTATCAAATGAAATACCTAATAAAGGAAGAATGCCAATGTCAATGAATGAACAACAATGACTGTCATGTTCAATTTTATCATTAGTTCCAACCCTGCTCAATAGATGTCACTGTGCAATCCCAGTCATTTTCCGAATCGCGGTGTTAAGATTTTCCGCCGTTTGGTTGGGTCACCTCGAATTGGCCGGTTACGTCAACTCTGGTTTCCCTTCAAAACGCATAATGCGGGTTGCAGACCAAGAGCTAAGCTATGTTAGTCTAGCTTAGCTTGCATAGCTGAGGTAGTTTTTCATACTTATGTTCATAGTTTCCGGTCTGAACACAAAATAAGATATCACATGATAATTATCATCTTATAAGCAGATGAATAAGATAAACAAAATAAATAGAAAAGACAGAAAAACTACATCAGTTATGCAAGCTAAGCTAGACTAACTTAGCTTAGCTCTTGGTCTGCAACCTGCATAAATCTTTCGCCTTTTACTAAAGATTTCCGTGGAGGGGGACACTCAAATGAGTCAATTTTATTTTTAACAACTGCGCTTCGGCGGCGTTAATAATCCTCAAAGTCCAAAGTTCTAATAGTGTCTTCAGTGACGACATAATAATTTACTTATTGTATAACTTTCTACTTAAGAGATGGGTCACTTAGCCGAAATTTGTTTAGCTAGCCGCTAGCCTGCTATTTATGATTTCGTTTTTTATTTACTTTTATTTAAACTTCATTGAAATGAAATGGCTTTCCCGTGTTTCAAACTCAAACTCAAAGCATTTATTTCAATTAAACCATTTACAGGCACTTTTGAATTGTCAAGAAGTCAGTCAGTCAGAAAAAATGAAGCTAGTTGCCCATTCCAAAGCGTAGGTACCTATGGAGAAGAACGGGCAAGAAACTCCATGGACACTCTTTTAAATCAAAATAATGTGGTTACAAAGTCTTGGTTACATCATTCATGTTAAAAATTATACATGTGAGAACGATGCAGAACGTTAAAAGCGTCCATAATGAAAAGATGAGAAAAAACAACAATTCAAATAATAAATTAAAATATGCCATGGCGGCAAAGAGATGACCAGTCCCTACTGACGGCGCCCGTTCACGAACATGACGCATGCATCAGCATTATTCAGCTCAACCATTTTGAAGGGAGCTAAATGATCCAACACATGCGCCACCATCAGCGAGACATTTGAGTGAGCATGACATACTCTCAGCCGCCAGAGCACATTCAAGTCAATGAAAGACGTACCCAGTAAATGGTAGCTTTATAGTGTGTACATAGTACTCACACATGTGTTATGCAATTATACAATACTAGGAGATTGAATTTATACAATGCAAAGATAGACTTACAATCTTCAGCAGCTCCAACAGTATTTTCAAGTGTTAATCAATTAGTTGTGGTTGTGGAGCAGGACCAGCATTGAGCCAGGCATTTTTATCCGCGATGTAATCCCCTAACTTATAATATGCCTGCCTGCATAGTGTGCGTTTAATACAAGACTTGAATTTTGTCTCATTCAGTTGAAGAATGTGGGGAGGTATTTTATTATAACATTTTAAACAGTACCCCTCATCATACATAACTATTATTTTTATTACTAAAATAAAAAATAAAATCTAGAATATCTATCGATGGGTCCTATGTATAAGGGCCAATGTGCAAATTGACAACTTTTCAATAGGGGCTGTTTGTGAAACTCATAACTCAAATGTTGGCAATAAGCTAACTGTTTGAAACTTTTATAGAGGATTTATAGCATGGGTGTAGATAAAATATATTATCAAATTGAAACTTGAGAATAGGGGCTTTATTGAAAAGTTGTCAATTTGCACATTGGACCCATCGCTATTGAAACGAAATAATTAAATATAATCCTGTCTATATTGTTCAGTTGCGAGAAACAGAAGTGTGTTGCGAATGAAGTTCGTAGTAATCGCACGCACCCCGTTGGCTGCGGTTTAGCCATTTAACTCTACTTAGCTGCCAGCTACCCGGTTATTCTAACTAGGCAATAGCTAGCCATCGTGTTGACAAAATATCTCAGCCTATTTATACTATTTCTTGAATAGCCGCGTTTCGACTACTTAAATTAAAGTAAATATTGTATGGTGGTACGAAAACGGCTTTTTTTTTACTGGCACCTTTCTGATTTCGGAGGATTGCACTATTGCAGGTACTGTACTGTTGCATGGACACATACGCACAATATTTTGCGTGCTTTCAAATAAGAAAAATCAGAATAAAAATATTTTATTTTACATACATCTGTGGGGTAAATGCGTAAGACACTATCAGTAGCAATGGGTTTAATTTTGTGGTGGCCTGGCACTCTTCTATGTAAAAATTGACCAATTTTTCTTTTCAAGAAAAAAATGTTTTGACGATATCTAAAACTGCGTCTAGCTAACTTATTCTATTTCTAAGGGGCCGTCTCCACGAGCGAGAGAATCGCGACGATAGTCTCGCCGTGCCATCAAATTTTCGCTGCGATGATATCGCCGTGTGGAGATACGTTCTAAGAGAGTGTATAGAAATACGTGGCACGACGATAATATCGCCGCGATTCTCTTGCTCGTGGAGATGGCCCCTTACAGTAGGGAAGTGCGTGATATGTATGGTAGGGTTAGGTCTGGGTCTTTAAAACACGATTCCTATCAAGTTTTGTTTTATATGCATGAGTAGTTAGTTGTATGCTCAGGTATAATCAAGATAAAAGGCAGCAGAATATTTAAAATTTTCATTATTTGCACAATAATGTTATCTTGATATGAAAATAATGCTTTAATAGATATTGTTGTTCAATACTCAATACTCAATTCTTTATTGCTCAATTTTTTTTTTTTAACCTACATTTCCAGAAGATTCATTGCTCATCTTACTTGATGAGCCAATAACAGGACAAGGTTGTTAACATTATTTTGAACGATAACCACGTGTTTTTCATTTTATTTTTTACTTTCAGATTTATTGGTTTATTTAATCGAAATCTGTTGACATTATTTTTATCTCATTACAGGGACCTCCTGAAAAATACAGAAGCAGTCAAGGATGAGCAACCATCAACCCCCACTCCAGAAAACTCTTCCCGAGATGTCAAATCAAAGACCCCGATTCGAGAATCCATGGAAATGGTCGCCATACAACTTCTTGACAAACCCAATACGACGGTTGAAACACCAGTCATTGCAGATACCAGAATACCACCCAAACTAAAAACTCAAGTCAAACATAGAGTAAAAACAAGAAACGAGAATGACGAAGAAGTTGAAAACGCTCACCCCGGAGTTGCTGTTCCTATGACAATGGATGAATTGGAAACAGAAAATAGAATAAGCGATATGCCTAGTGAATCTTCGACGTCTAATGAAGGTATTTCCACTTGGATCTCCTTAAGTAATTCAGTGAAAGAGAATTCAACTACCGACTCCTCAAGAATAGAAGAAATCACGAAGAAACCTAAACCTGCAGTATCAAAAAACAAGCCAAAACGACCACAGAACAATAAAGTAGCAAAACGTCCCATAATTGGTAGCACAAACAAGGCTGATTTAGTGGCCAGTGGATCCGCCATCAGCGAAAATGTTTACAATAAGATTAAGGATACAGTACTGTCTAATGTACAAAAGAATAAGAACACATCAGTTCGTCCTAGCTCTACGACGACTACGACTACTACCACAACAACAACAACAACCGAAGCACCAACAACGAAAAAAGAAACAAAACCCCCAGTTTCAACACCAGTAATCACAGTAACTTCTAAACCAAAGAAGAAGAACAAAAACAAACAGAAATCTAGCACTACCTTAGCACCTGTCATCAACGAATCTGCATTACTCCCTACAGAAGCAAAGGAACAAGAAATTGAACTCGAAGTTAGTACACCAGCAACTACTACCAAGAAGCCAAAAAGAAGTTTAACTAGAAAGAAGAATAAGACAAAAAAGCGAAAGACGTCTACACCTAAACCGAGCACAGAAGTCGCTGTATCCGATGTTAAAACGACAAACAAAACAAAATCAAATAAAAATGGTAAGAAACCAGCAGCAGCTCCAACTGGCGCTATTACAACCCAGATCTACAACTACTTGTCTAGAGAAGTGATGCCATCTGTCGGCGTAGGTATGTTAGGCCTTGCAAGTTTGGTGGGTATTGCTGGATACTTCTTATATCCTTTCGCAACTCCAGTGCGCAGAACCTTTGAGGTTGATAAGAGCGATGACATCTACAGAAATAATGCTGAAGAGTATGCTAATGACGGCAACGGGCAAGCTGAGGAAGAAATGCTGGGAACTGTGCTAGCTGGAATGCCAGCTCACGCTAAACAGAAGTTGAACCCTTACGCTGGCCAAACTGCTCATATCAACCGGTACCCAGTGAAGAAAGAACAAGATATTAGGTACAGACAAGTTGCAACTGGCTACAAACCTAACACAAATTATGGTAAAGTACATTACGCTCAACAAAAGACAGGTATAGCTCACGCTGCTGTTTATTCAAAACCGATTAATTATGGCCCTCAGTATGAGACAAGACACGCTTACACTACAGAAGGGAAATATAATTACGAGAAACCTCAGCAACCAAACTATACTCCGTACCCTGCCGTAGAGCCTATATACGCTGCGCCACAAACCGGCCCAACAGGACAGTCAGCTTATGGGAATGACAATTCAAACTCGGTTGTCTACGGCGTAAAACCAGCGGCAGAATCTGACTTCAAACCAGTGTATCCTTTTGAAGGTCAGTTTTTTAGCGAGACAACGAGCAGCTCTGTGACTTATCCACCAACTTCAATGTATTTAGGTTCTAATAATGATGAACAAAAGCAGGAAGATAAATATGACGAATCTTCCAGCGGCAGTGATGCCAGTTCAGAATCTGGGGATAACAAATTTGTGGTTGGTAATGTTCCAAAGGAACTTGTAGATTCAGCTACACCTGCAGTTGTACCCGAACATGGACCAAGAAAGTTAAGAAAGAAGCGTAGTATTTCTGGTTCACTAGAAGAGCTATTAGCTGAAAAAGAGAATAATAAAGACATATTTATAAGTAACGAGATTGATGACGTTTATAACATGAATATCCCAATAAGAAATCTTGCTCCTATTAGCACGGACGACGTCACAGTACTACCTAAGGATATCACTACAGTTTACGCCGTATCTGAACCCGCTAAGGATGTCAAATCAACCGAAGCTCCTACGACCGCGAGAGTAGAAGTAGTTGAAAGTGTGTCAACAATCCCAGTAAACAGCAACAACGAGAAAACAACGGAAACAGAAATGTCAAATGATATGGAAACGACGACTAAAACGTTCAAAGTATATGAAGTATTCCCTTCAAGCAATACTGATGTAACTGAGCGAAATAGTCCGATTAACTCTCCAACGAGTACTGTCAGTAATATGATGACTGAAACGACTACAGATTTGAAGTTTGAAACGACATCCACTATGCCTACTTCATTCTCTGTGACGACGGACAAGCCAGCTGTAACTGCGAAGCCATGGAATGATCCTGAGATTGTAACCTATCCTCCTTTGAACCAACAAGGTGGATTCTTCACCTTCCTACAAAGACTTGTTGATTTTAAGTTTAGGTTAGGTCTTGGCATCCTTCAGACTACAGTTGATGCTTTAAATAGGTTTAGAAATGATACAATGCAGAAAGTGACAGATGCATCACGCACGCACACGCACTCAGGATAGATTTTAATTTAAAGATATACTCATGAATGTATGAGTGTGTTTTAAATCCATAGATGTGGTTTTTTGTCATTCGAAGCGTTTTTTTATATACTAGCACATTTCAATGGCAGAAAAATGTTAAATGCAAACAGATACGATAACTTCATCGTACTCATTTATTAATATTATTGTTTTGTCAACTTATAAAGACGATTTATATTTGATTTATATCAATAGATACTAAATATTTAGACTGAATAATACTCAACTATTTGAATGATTTATTTGAAAAAGATTCATATAATATAGGTATTGTCAATAATTTTACTATGCATTTAGAATAATTGAATTTCAGTATCGAATTATTAGTTAATATTTAAGTTTACTTTAAGCACAGGGAAGATAATATTAAAATATAAATATTAATAATATTAAAATATAAAATTATAATTTCAGAATGCTATCCTCGGTATCTATGTATAATTGAGGGAAGCCTACTGAATTTATATTGTGATAAAAATATTATTATTTCTATTAGGCAGTAAACTCTAATAAAAAATATACGACAGATGCTCTAGATTATTTCTAGATGGGGATGACAATACAGTATTAATGTTAGTCTCACAATTCACAAGTAATAGCGCGTTGGATTATTCGTGATACCCAATCATTATTATTTTGAAGAAAAAAAAGCAGTTCTTACTTCTTGAGGACTAAGAGCAAATAATAACAAAATAAACATGTCAATTCGGTTACTTTTAAAAATTTTAGTATTGTAAGTATGATTGTAATGTCCCGTCATTTTGGCACGAAGAAACGAAAGAAAGATAATATGTAATTAGGTAGACGTTAGTTAATAATATGCAGTGTCTACCTTTTTTATTAAATTATATATAATAAAAAAATAATTGTGTACTTAAATAGTAATTCACTTATAATTATACAAAGCTTCTGTGTAAATATTGAAATAAAGACTTTTTTTTTGTAAATGTTGGCGTTTTATTAATGACATTATTTATTTGGAGTTAACTTATTTTTCTTCCATCCCTTAATCCCAGTCTTTCTGGGGTCTGGTCTTCTAGTACAGCGGCGCCAGGAGGATCTGTCCTGGGTTGTTATAGGAGTTAGGTTTGGCGCCTTCTGCTCCCTCTCGATACTAGACCACCATGTAGCGGGGGTCTTCCGCTTTCCAGGCGTTCCGTACCTAAGGATATTCAGATCTATTTTTGGGGTTGAGAGTTTCATTGGTTTGAAATACGAAACTAAGTTATTAACACTGGTCACATCATGGTAATGAATAAACACACGACTCATAACAAGACTATGGCCTGCTAAAATAAACTTGTTCCTAAATAAATAGCTTTAGTTAGAAAACCCTGCTAGGCAATTGCGTAACACATTATCAATCGGAATCGGTTTCATTTTGACAGTTTAACAACATTCATTGCGTTATTTACGTGTTGAACAAACAAATTTTTCGAATTTATTAAGCAATGGATTAGCAATTTGCTTCAAAATGATTCAGATTCCGATTGATAGTGTGTTACGCAATTAGGGTGCTGTAGGGGTTTCTCGTAACCAATGTATGCACGACTACACATCTAGCTATACATAAACAACATAAGCAGACTTCTGACGAAAAACTCTATAAGTACGAAAAACTTATAATAATTAGATGTTAGCTAAAACTAAAAAACCTGGACTGAACTAACCACAATAAGACTCAATGTAAACAAAAAAAAAAAACAAACGAGGTTTGTTTGATGTTTTTGTAAAAGCGCCATCTATACTTACATTAAGATATTAGATTACAAACCGGCTACGCAGTTACTCTGTTGCTTCAAATATCAACTCATAGATGTCGTTTTATCGACATGATTTCTGCCTGTTTCTTTTATTTTGTTGTCTTTTTGAATATTTCGAATATTCTCATAATTAGTAGTTTAATGAATAGATACAAAACCCTATATGAAACCGGGATTTCCGGAATAAACAACGTTCAAAATCTAATTGAAATTTCATTTCAGTGACAAATGTCAAAACAATATTACTTACTTATACAATTTTTAACAGAAAGAGACCGAGAGTAGAATACGAACGTTTTAAGAAATACGGGATTTAGTTCACAGAGAATATTACGGTGCCGTGGTATTATTAACCCTGCCTGATACCTAAAGTAGCGAATTCAAGAAGAAGGGGGACGTCATTCTAGTATAGTCTGTTCTAAAAAATCTAAGTAATGAAAATGTAAACAAACCAAAATTTTTCGTCGGTTATAAAAAAAGACTTAGCTGTTCCATACATTTTGTCCTCGTAAGTACTTTTCATGAAATGTTTTTTTTTTTTATAATCGATGAAAAATTTCTATGCTAGAGGGTCTTAGGGCCTAGGATCATATTATGCTGAATTCATGGTTACAGTTTGTGCACTGGTTAAAAATGTATCCTGTATAAATGGGAAAGAAAGGATCTAGACTCCAATCTCTTTGGAACTTTTATGTTTGAGCCGTTTGGGGTTGAAACACTAGGGACATGCCCACTTATCGTTAGTATTTCGAGAGTTCGAGACATCGCCAAGCGGTAGGTCAACTCTTCACGTGACCAGAGGGCTGGCCAAAAAATCAGCATTGCCATACAAATGTGGCAATGCTGCCAGCTTTTTGGGCACGTTTCCTGTTGACAGCGATGCGGACGAATTTTTTAATGCCCTTTGATTATTTCCCCTCCTTTTTATATACTTGTAAATGTTATTATTTTAAGACTGTTAGCTTTTTAAATTATGTAAATATTAGGTCCTTACATATGAAATTGGCGTTTTTCGTACTGGCCACTTTAATCACGAATTTCTCCTCTTTGGTAAGGAATTCCAAATTCAAATTTGTACAGCTATTTACTCATGTATTTGTGCTTCGATGACCGTCATTCATTTGTTTTTTTTCTTCTGTTTTTTCTGTTTGCGTCACTCATTTTACAAAATGGAAAATTTAAAATATCGCATTATTTACGAGTACGAGTTCCGCCGTGGCACTAGTGCTGCGGAAACGACTCGAAGGGTGAATGATGTGTATGGCGGTCATGTTGCAAAAGAAAACACAGTTCGTTTTTGGTTCCAACGTTTTCGTTCTGGAAATTTCGACCTGCAGAACAAGCCCCGTGGACGGCCTGAGACCCAAGTTGATAATGGAGAATTGAAGGCTATTGTGGAAGCGGACCCATCGTAAACCACGTCCGAGTTAGCTGCAGGCTTCGATGTTAGTGATAAAACTGTTTTAATTCACTTGAAGCAAATTGGGAAGATTAAAAAGCTTGAAAGGTGGGTACCTCACGAATTGACTGAAGCAAACCGGCAAACGCGCGTCGACTGCTGCGTTACATTACTGAACCGGCACAACAATGAAGGTATTTTAAACCGAATCATTACCTGTGATGAAAAATGGATTCTTTACGATAATCGGAAGCGCTCAGCGCAATGGTTGGATCCTGGCCAGCCAGCCAAATCCTGCCCCAAGCGAAAATTAACCCCAAAAAAGTTACTTGTAAGCGTTTGGTGGACTAGTGCCGGTATTGTTCATTACAGTTTTCTCAAATCTGGCCAGACTATTACAGCTGATGTCTATTGTCAGCAATTACAAACCATGATGGAAAAGCTAGCGGCTAAACAACCAAGGCTGGTCAATCGCTCCACGCCACTGCTGCTTCACGACAACGCCAGACCACACACTGCGCAACAGACGGCTACCAAATTAGAAGAGCTTGAATTGGAATGTCTTAGACATCCTCCGTACTCCCCGGACCTTGCTCCAACAGATTACCATTTTTTTCGCAATTTGGATAACTTTTTGCAAGGGAAAAAATTCAACTCCGATGGGGCAGTCCAAATCGCCTTCAAAGATTTTATTGATTCCCGTCCGACTGGTTTTTTTAGTAAAGGGATCAATGAACTACCTATAAGATGGCAAAAGTGCATTGAAAACAATGGTTCATACTTTGATTAATTAAATATATTATATTAAAAAATATTCGACTTTTTGTTCCTTCCATACAAAACGCCAATTTCATATGTAAGGACCTAATATTTGAATCTTTAATAGTGCACATGCTTTGCTTATACCATAAAAACGTGGGTAAGTTACAAGAACCACGTTATTATAGGCAAAGCGCTTATTACACTATCCGATTTTAAGGAAGGCTAACTAGGAACACTAATTAGGTAGTAGGAAGCTAGTGATCACACTACACTAGGAATACAATTTAGTGCAGTGTGATCACTAGCTTCCTATACTACTTCCTAATAAGCCTTCCTTAAAATCGGATAGTGTAATAAGCGCTTTATTATAGAATAATATCTGGGTTACGTGATTAATTTTGCGGTAGATAATAATAGTCACTTGTGGTTGCGGCATACCGCCGCAGAAACTATAGGCATTTAAATAGGTATAACAGATAATATATTACTATGGTGGTGTTATTTGGTAGTTAATTACTGAGACTCCACCCATGTTTATTATACTTACATATTATTATAACACAAGTCTTTAGGTGTTTTGGAAGAAATGATAGTGTTGTGTTTATTTATTAACTTGCTGCGCCCCGCGGTTTCACCCGCGTAAATGTCGATCCCGTGGGAATATCGGGATAAAAATTAGCCTATGTCCTTTCCCGGGACTCAAACTATCTGTATACCAAATTTAATCTAAATCGGTTCAGCGGTTTGAGCGTGAAGAAGTAACAAACATATAAACACACACACACACACACTCACAAACTTTCGCCTTTATAATATTAGTGTGATTACTTACAATATACCTTACACTAAACTAGGTATAGTACCGTCAAAGGGGGGAATAGGGATGCAGGAGTGAATCGGGACGAAACTTTAAAAGCGATTTTAACATTGAAATAATATAGTTTGTTGCCAAAAAGGACTCTAATGTGTTTACACTATTATAAATTAACGATTAAGTGCCCTTGTCGGCAACAAACTATATTATTTCAACGCTAAAATCCATTTTAAAAATTTGTCCCAATACACCCCGTTTGTAGATATGTACCTGCTGCATGTATAATAAAAAAAAAAAAAAAAAAAGGGAAGAGATCATTGGGCATCAAAAAATTCGTCCTCATCGCTGTCAATGCGAAAACTGCCCAAAAGGCTGACAGCATTGCCGCTTTGGATGGTAATGCTGATTCTTTGGGCCAAAAATAGGTCAAGAGTCGACCAACTGCTTGGCGATGTCCCGAAATACTCGATGAGCGCTCGGCTCTAGTGTTTCAAGCCCAAACGGCTCAAACATACAGCTATAAGATTTTTTTTTTATATTTGCGCCGATTGAGGTTTTCTGCTCCTGCAGCAGCCGCCTCAGCATAGCCCGCCGTGCTAGGAAGATGGGATGGCGCGAAGGTGTTGATTTAAATCACAAGTCTTGATTTAAATCAAGTATTTACGAAAAAACCCGTTGTGAAAGCGACGATTAAAAACTTTTTAACAAAAAAAAAACAACCGACTTAAAAAAAAAAAAAAATTACGAAGTGATAAATAACTTTAATTTCGGAAGTTGGTGTCGTTTGTTCCGAATTTTAGTTTTTTGACACTTCGTAGTTTGTTTTTTTTGTAAAAAAGTTTTTATTTTTCACTTTTTTAGTTGTACCTACCCCACACAAATTCAATTAACACTAGTGCATTGAAGAATTGAAGACACGGACTAGAAGAATCATCAAAATTGGCATAGAAATGCCGGAGATGCAGTACATTTATGCATACAACTTCGTACATAAGAATAATTACCTAATGTATTAAAACCTTCCTGACAGTATGTAGATCACATTAGTGAAAGAATCATCAAAATCGGTTCATTAGTTTTTGAGAAAATCGCGGACATACATACGGGTCGAATACAGAACCTCCTTTTTTGAAGTCGGTTAAAAAGATACGCAATTACCCCAGGTACGCACGGGCGAATTTTTTACGCGACTTGTTTTATCGCGTACTGGATTTTTAACTCTCCGTGTTGAACCGAACCGACCGAACGTTGAGAATCCAGCGCATCAAATATATACAGTTTTTGGATCTTAAACTCTCAGCGTGGGTTGCAGTGCGTTGAAAATCCAGTATTCGATAAAAATCGCCCGTAAGTACAAGGGCTTACGACCTTTCAAAATACCCGAATAATGTCTCAACGATATTCCAGGTAGCTTAATGTATTAATCTTTTGCTTCATTCCTCACGTATTGTTGTCTTTCCTGAAATGTTTCCACTTTCCTGGAAGTCAAACAAGAGAATTTTACGAGTACAAAGTTTTAATTAAAACGAATTCGACAACGACGTTTTTTAGGGTTCCGTACCCAAAGGGTAAAAACGGAACCCTATTACTAAGACTTCGCTAGCTGTCTGTCCGTCTGTCTGTCACCAGGACTCAAGAACCGCCATAGCTAGACAGTTGAAATTTTCGCAAATTATGTAGTTCTGTTGCCGCTATAACAACAAATACTAAAAACAAAATAAAATAAATATTTAAGGGGGGCTCCCATACAGCAAACGCGATTTTTTTGCCCTTTTTTGCTCGATATCAATAATGGCAACAGGCACTTGAAATATTCACAAAATACACAGTTGTATTTTTACTTTAATAAAAAATAATAAAATAAAATAAATATTTAAGGGGGCTCCCATACAACAAACGTGATTTTTTTATATTTGTAGTGTTAAATCGACTCGCACTTGGCCGTTTTTTTTTTAGTATTATTTGGATGTAGGTAAAAGCTAATAATTTCTAGTTAGTTGAGGCTTCAGAGTTCAGAAACATCATCATCATCTGCCTGCGGGACAAGGGGTATCTTATAGTTACCCTTCACTCGGTTATTGTGTTCCGATAGGCGGTCGCTCCATGTAAAATATTATTATTTAGCTGCATCTGGTTAGACTGGTAACCGACTTCAACATAGTTGGGAAAAGGCTCCCAAACAAGAAGAAAATAAGTTACATTTTAATATCCCCTAAAACAAATTGATAATAAAAGTCAGCTTTAAAAGTGAAAGTACTAGTAAAGTAAATTATCCTGCGGCTAGCAGGGTTAACTAAAAGGGTTAGACGTTTAGTATTACGATTACGACTTCACGGTTTTATGGGTATTGACTTTATTATGTTGAGGTAATTGAAACATCATAAATTACGACGTGTTTACAAAAACCCCTGCAATGTAATGAAATTGTTTATTCTTTAATTATAGGATATCGGAATCACTTTTACACGTCATAAATATATAAAAAACCGGTCGAGGGTGAGTCGGACTCGCGTACCGAGGGTTCCGTACTTTGTAGGTATGTAAATGGTTTATCACGGGTTTTTTTTTTCATTTTTATTGTAACTACGGTTTTCGGATTTTTTCCTTTACTTGTGCTACATCACCTTGCTTCTTGCCAAATTTCATGATTCTAGGTCAACGGGAAGCACGAGTACCCTCTAAATTTTGATTCCCTTGCGAGTGTCCAAATATACGTTTTTTGCGGCATAAACGGCCGTATCTTTTTATTGCGTTAACTTAGAAGTTTGATTTATTCACAGATTCAAAGGACTGTAGACCTGAGTATCTGGTTTTTTAATTTCAACTCGATACTTCGACGCGTTCCTGAGATAAAGGGTCTTGACAGACAGACAGACGGACAACAAAGTTATCCTATAAGGGTTCCATTTTTTCTTTTTGAGGTACGGAAACCAAAAAAATTAACTAGACGGAGTCGACATACTTATCCTATCGGACTAACCCTGAGAAGAAACTCAGGAGACACTGTTTTAAAATCCAGACATAATCTTGGTCGGATGTGACAAAGTAAGAGTATTAGGAGATAGAAATTATAAAATAAAAATAACGAATAGAAATACTTGTCGTCTGGGAAAGACAGCTGAATTTTGCTAGATACTTAAGAGGAAATGCGGGTGGTCGTTTCTCCATAGAAACGCTCCCGCCTGTTTTCTTTCTGGTTAATGACCACAAAGCAATGATTTTTTATAGAATCCTATTTTGTATATTAATATTATAATTGCGTAAGTAAGTTTGTTTGTTACGCTTTCACGCTAAAACGGCTGAATGGATTTGGATGACATTTGGCACACAGATAGATCATGACCTGGGTGAGGACATGGGCTACTTTTCATCCTGGATTGTAGACGAAGTCGCGGGCAACAGCTGGGAATAAATATTTACTACTTGTATGTCCCTATGTTTTCCTTTTTGACGATATATTATTTTAAGAAGCACTAGAACCCTCAAAAAATGCCGATTTAAACCGCTGTCAATAGAGGCCTAGTGTACAAATTTGACAACTACTAATGAAAAAAGAAAAACATAGAGACACAGTAATATCCTTCTTATTCAGTTTATGTAATATCTTTTAAATTGGTCCAACAATGGAGGAGGAAATAGGCGAGAGCCAGCCCTCGAATTACGACTTTTTACTTAGGATTTTTCTAACTTCTCTCCGACCGCATTTCCTCTTAAATGCTGATTTGAATTATCGTAGACTAGCTTTTGCCGGCGGCTTCGCCCGCGTGGAAGTCATCCTACGGAAACGTACTACCGGGATTTAAAGTACCCTATGTGTTAATCCAGGTTATAAACTATCTGTGTGCCAAATATTATCCAATTTTTACGCGGCGCACGCCAGTAAAAGCTCTCAATCCGGCATGATTTTTACAGATATCTTCAACAATCATCGTCATAGAAACTTTCATGAATAATATACCTAAACCTTCCTCATGAATTACTTCGTTCATTGGTGAAAAACGTATGAAGACAGACAGACGGCGGGGGGAATTTGTTTTATAATCACACTATCACACTAATATTATAAAGGCGAAAGTTTGTGAGTGTGTGTGTGTGTTTATATGTTTGTTACTTCTTCACGCTCAAACCGCTGAACCGATTTAGATGAAATTTGGTATAGAGATAGTTTGAGTCCCAGGAAAGGACATAGGCTACTTTTTATCCCGATATTCCCACGGGATCGACATTTACGCGGGTGAAACCGCGGGGCGCAGCTAGTGTCTAATAATCGGACCCGCAATTCTCATGTCAATCTGTCAAAAATACCTTTAATTTACAATACCCATACATAAATATTACATAATTTAATTTTCAATTATAATAATATACCTTTATGATGAGTTTTTGACATTAATCGTCGTTGAGATGAGATTGTAAATATATTATTTAGACGTTTCTAATAATGGAAATTGGCTTTCTGAGAATCACTAGTCATTACCATTAATATAGCAATATACAAAGTTCTTGGTAACCGATAAATAAACTAGACGATATTCCAGGTACAGATGCCAGCACATCAAGCTATTACAATCTGTCAAATATCTTTAATAGATTTTCAACTTTATTGCTAAATTATAAGGTTCAAAATAGATTGGGAAAATGTGCTGGCGTCTGTACCTAAACTCTGAAGGCCAATTCTCGTAATTTAAAACATTCAAAATCTTGTCGCAGTCTCATCTCGGCGACAAACAAATGTCAAAAACTTGTCAAAATGTAGAAAAATTATAGGTATTTTTGACAGATTGAGACTGAGATCAGCCTGTATACGTTCTTAATCTGTCAAACTCCGCTAATGAGACACAATTGATTTTCTATTGTTTCGTCGCCACTGGGCGACGCGCGCCGCTTGACCGGTTAAAATTTCGAGAATTGCCCCCCAGATTTCTGATGCTACACCAAATTGACAGTTAATATATACATACAGGGTGTGAAAAGATCCATCTTATACCTGTCAAGTATGCATTCCGTACATCAAACTAAGCAATATTGCACAAAAATAATTGTTGGAAAACGACTTTTATTTTTAGTGTGAAAGTTAGCTTTTGCTGTAGTGCGCAATGTAACACACACAAAACATTGTGCTTATGGTGCATGCAACAGGGTCGTGGGGGTATTTTAAGTTGTATTATAACATCATAAACTTGTTTTCGTAAAAAAACGTCAGCAAGAGTTGCAGTTTTTACCTTCAATATCTCCGTAACCCAAAGTTTCCTAGCTATGGTTTGTAGAAACAAAAAAACGGGGAGTAGAAGTGACTCTCGGTTTCGTAAAGTGTGCTTTTACATCCTTTATACTAAAAAAGAATCATGTTGACAAAACAGAAGGCCAATTTTCGTAATTTAAAACGTTCAAAATCTAGTCGCAGTCTCATCTCAGCGACATGAAAATGTCAAAAACTTGTCAAAATGTAGGGAAATTATATGTATTTTTGACAAATTGAGACTGAGATCAGACTGATGTAAACGTTCTTAAAATTGCGAGAATTGCCCTTCAGGTTAATCGCAGCTGTCATTTTAGTAGCAAATTAAAAATCAGGGCTTAGTATTAATATTTTGTATCAGCATCTACCTATTGTTGTCTTTACTGAAATGTTTCCGCTTTCTCGGAAGTCAAACAAGAAAATTTTACGAGTACAAAGTTTTAATTAAACCAAATTCGACAACCCTTGTTTTATTTTAAGTTTTATTTTGTATTATCTGGAAGTTTTCACCGAAACATTTCACAGCAGTCCTAGAAGACCAAACTCCGGGCTGTTACTGAGACATTTCTAATGGAAAAAAACTCAATAACACTTTGCCCGACCCAGTAGTCGAACCCAGGAACCCACGCTCAGCAGTCGCACTTGCGTCCACGAGACCACCATTATTATTGTAGTGGAAAAACTGTATAATTACGAAAAAAATAAATAAAATAAAAAGGTCAGTGGCATAAATTGTTCGAGTGTCATTTTTTGTACATAACGAGTCATCAATGGGAAGATTTGGCGCTTTATTTAAAAAAAATTGAAATACGTAACTCATTTTGCGAAAAAATGTGGGTTACGTGTTGTCAACGTATGACCATTGAAATGAATAAATCAGTTGTGACTTACGACGCGCGCTTTATTTGTGGTTACCTTGTGTATAAAAGTGCAAACACGCTGTAAATGTAAACGCAGGAGCTCTTCGCACCGTCCGAGACAATAGCGAAGTCAAAAGCCTGTGTGCGTGTGTGTGTTACGTGCTGACGCTACTTCACGCACACATTCGCAGTGTAAACTTGTTACCACGACGTAAGACGCGCGTCGCTTCGTGAGATAAAAATACTCTATGACATGGTTGCCAGACTTTCGCGCTCGGGCTTCTGACTACCCGTCCGTAACGACAGCAACCAAGGGCCTAACATGCGTTTTAATGAAATCGTTTTGGTTATAAGTGAACATATTATACCTACAGAACATGGACCTACCCAAAAATGTTGTGTCAGTATCCTAAGCCATATTAATGCGACCCTTGTGGTCAGATTAACACGTCCGCTACCGCGTACGGTCATTATGATCTACGCGTGACTTTTACCCAACCCTAAATCGCATTCTTTCGCATTTCGTCGGTATTTAGGGGTTAATATAGTGTTCTAAGGGAACAAAGGTTAGTAAATAAGGTTTGTGTTCAAGAACATTTTCGAAAAATAGTGTTACAGACAAACTAGAGCGACTTTAAATTTTCCATAGAAACAGAGATTTCTAGTTATCTTTTTTTTTTTAAATAAGACATTTCGAAAGTGTTCGTCACTAACTTTGTAGACCTTTGTATCCTGCGTATGCGTATGAAGTTTCATTAAAATCGGTTTATTCATTTCGAAAAACAAGGGCTGAAAGTTTGTATGAAATGCCGTACGTCGTAAACGCGTATAAATTATTTATTCACGATTATTTAGTTCATCTAGCATTATCAGCCTATACTGTTCCCACTGCTGGGACACGGACCTCCTCTATGTGAGAGGGAGTAGGCCGTAATCCACCACGCGGGCCCAGTGCGGGTTGGTAGATGTCACAAATGTCTTCGAATTTATTGCTCCTAGGACATGCCGGTTTCCTCACGATGTTTTCCTTCACCGTTTCGAGAGCAGTGGTGATGAAATAATTTACATAAAGTAAAGCGCCTGTCTGGGTTCGAACCTACGACCTACAACTCGTAGGTTGCGCCCGTTATGACTTGGCCACCACTGTTGTATTTCACAGACTGGTCGTCAATCTACAAGACACAATTAGTTACTTATACAACGTGTCCTAAAATTCAACGATAAGCGGGCACCAGAGGATGGACCTGCTCATGACTACTCGAGAAAAACAAATGAAAAAAAAAAACTATTTTGTTTGGAAATTACAACCCCTTAAGATATTTCTAACTACCATGACCACAATTTTTCAAATATTACTGTTTTTTTTTTGTATCGGCAACCTAAGTAGCACTGCTATCCACCACAACCCTTAAAAATCCCAGAATGCCCGTAGTTTTTACACAAAAATCCATCACAATTATTTTTTTCCTTAAAATTTTCAAAGTTTATTACTTTCAGACCACTTTATAATTTCCAAAAAACGTTAGATTTTTTTTTTCACTATTTTTTCTCAAGTAGTCATGATCAGGTCCATCCTCTGGTGCCCGCTTATCGTTGATTTTTGGGACACGTTCTATAAACTGGAGGACAACTTTAAATTACCACCAAAAATGTACCTGTTAAAACACACCGTATCTTTCAACTCAACTAGAAAATCAGTTTCTAACGAGGCATTTGTTACAAACCTCCACACTTTCAGATTAGAGGACTACCTTTGTTCTGTGACGCTTTCGTATTTAAATCGAGACCAAATCATTCTGTAGTTGTGCTCACGAACAATGGCCCTTAATTTATTCCGTTGGGTTAATTTCGTATACAATTTTGTTACCCAAAGGCTTGCGCGCAGCGTTGCGGTTTTTAGGAAGGAAATTTGATAAGTATGAAAGGGATGGCTTGCGATAGTTTATGGGACATCTAGAGGGTCAACTCTATTTGTTTTGTTATTTGTTGGTATTGAATGGTTGGAAATTTAAAGGGTCGGAATAATTTGTTTTTGGATTTAGATGAGATAGGTGCTGCTTTATCCCCAAACCAGAATTTACGCAGGGCCTATATTAAGTCTGAAACTTTCTAAAAGGTTACGTCAGTTTGGTGGAAATTCCGAAAAAAAATCTAAGGGTAACGAAGGTATTATGACGTAATCATATTTTACTCTATTTTCTTAAAGGGACTACACTACATGAACTAAAGCGCGGTCACTGTCGGACTGCATAGAAAAGAAAGAGAAGCGCGATGACACAATGCTGGTAATTTATTGCAAAATATGAAGCACTTATATATTTACAAAAAATCTATTGTTTGGACTAAAAATATAAAACACTAGTGCTTGTAGAGTAATCTGATAAAAATCAGAATGATTGTATGTATATTAGTATGGTTTTTACTGTAAAAAGAAAATTTTTAGAGGTATACTCATGATTTTTTTCTATCGTATCAAATTAGCTGTATTGTTTTTTAAACACACTATCTAACTAGCATATTATTATAACCTCAAGAATATCATATATTTTTCTGATTTTGTTTACTGTAGTCGATCATAAATATACTTTTAGGCAATATAAAACTTGCGTTTTTGGGCTTAGGTTTTTCCCCTTAAAGGGGAAGCGCCAAGGTAGCCAGCAATTTTTGTTTGAAATAATCATTCGATAGGAGTACATGACCTTAGACGGTTTTATTGATGTTTTTAATTATTCTTGATACGGTCGCGAATCATATTTTGTTCAACACAACTTGACACTGACCTGCAAATTGAAAAAAAACGTAAGATAATTTGAATTTCGCGAGCATGGTTTAGCGCATCCCCCTTAAAGAAATCTTTTCGCAAGCCAAGTAGGTACTATGTTTTTTCACTATGTCAGAAATTGGGTCACAAAAACAATTGAAAATCAAAACAAACCACACTAATATTATACAGGCGAAAGTTTGTGAGTGTGTGTGTGTGTGTGTGTTTATATGTTTGTTCCTTCTTCACGCTTAAACAGCTGGACCAATTTTGATAAAATTTTGTATGGATACCTCCATACAAAATTTTGACACCCTCGATTACCATAAAGGCTACTTTTTATCCCGATATTCCCACGGGATCGACACTTATGCGGGTGAAACCGCAGGGCGCAGCTAGTAAATAAATATTTAAATGAGTATGAATCATTTTGATTTAATTTAAAATACACAAACGTGAAAACCACCAACAAGTAACTTGGACCAGTATTTATATTAAATATCAATTACGCCTAATTAAATAATAGTATTGTTGTGATCATTCGCGCATAAACAAAATAATTGTGTTCCGTAATATTTTATTGTATTATTAATTAAAATCGGCGCGCTAGGGTTAATGTAGTGTGACCAACACAAAAGGCTCAGTGACCACCGCGCAGTGAGCTGTGGGACAAATAAAATTTATTAGAAATTGTGGTTACTGTGCCTGGCTATTGTTTAGGTGGTAATTGTGTGGTGGATTTTTATTTTTTTTATGGTGATAGATTTTTTTTTATCTTTGTTGTAGTGTTTTGTGGATAATGCTGTTGTTGAGTATTTGGTGGTTGTCGATATTTGAGGAAAGTAACCCTAGCCCGTATTATGACGTGTGAAAGTGAATGTCATCATAAATCCAGTGCGAGAGAGAGATGGAGCTATACATAGCGATAGCATAATCCCTTTTTTGGATTAGAATTGTACCTAATAAAGCCCCAGCTCTTCTTTAAAGTTTATGAAAAAGTTCGAATTTGCGTCCTTCCTCAAAATATCGAAATACTACGAAAAATAAGTAGGTGTGAAGTTCTTTACGTCTTTAAGGCTTCAAATTAACATGAGGCGCTTAATTTTTTTTTATTATGTTCACCAACAATTGAGCACACTGATACAAACACGTAGTACCTACATTGTTAAAATAAAAAAGCGGATTTTTTGACATTGATAACATTGGTAAAAGAACGATGACCATATTTGTATGAGACCCGTCCCCCCCCTTCAACAGAACTTTTGTATGTATTAGTAGGTTCACAAAGGTCTATAAAAAGACTAGCAACCAGTTTTAATTTCAAAATCCATGGGGTTTAAAAATAAAATAAAAATTAAAAAATCGTTTTATTAATTTTTCCTAATTCGCTTGGCCCGTCCCCCGCCCTGCAACAGATCTTTTGTATGTGCTATCAGGTTCATAAAGATCTATAAAAAGACTAGCAACCAGTTTTAACTTCATAATCCATGGGGCTTAGAAATAAAATGAAAATTAAAAAATCGTTTTATTCATTTTTCTAATTCGCTAGGCTCGTCCCCCGCCCTGCAACAGATCTTTTGTATGTGTTCTCAGGTTCATAAAGATCTATGAAAGTACTAGCAACCAGTTTTAACTCCAAAATCCATGGGGTTTAGAAATAAAATAAAAAATCGTTTTATTTATTTTGGGATAAAGTAGTGTCTTGTTGTCGCGGGCGCTATTTTGAATCCTGAACGCAACGAATGATTCTAGGTTTGAGTTGACTCCTGAGCGAAGCGAGGGAGTTAAGACTTGAATCCTGAGTGCAGTGAGGGATTCAAGCTCGCCCAAGACGAAGACACCCGCGTCTCCGTCGTGGACGAGCATATGGCAGTTGTCCCACTGCCGGCGAGGAAGCGACTAACTGTCGGCTGTTTTCTCGCTCAAGAAACGTACAATAGATATACATTCCGTGTAAACAAAAGAGATGCATATATTAACAGTTGATCGCTGACTGTTCACACTGCCGGCGAGGACTCGCTTCACTGGTTTGTCGCTGAGCGATAAGAGCTATCAAAGATAATACTCGCCTAGCGATACTCGCTCAGCGATGGTCGCTTGGTGGTCAGAGCTCACGCCGAGAGAAACCCCTGTGAGACTAACCGCCCCGAGCGAGTGGTGCGAGTAATCGCCCGTCGCACTCGAAAACTCGCTGATAGCCCAGCGACAAAACTATCGGAACTACACACACGCTGCTCGCTGCTCGCCAACTCGTTTTCAGTTGCTAGTTCTACTCGCTAATCGTTCATCGCCGCCGTTGGGACAACTGCCTGCCTATAGGAATAGAAAAAATTGGACGAGAAGCAAATGACGTTTTCTGTTTTTTAAATGGCATCTCCTAATTGATCTTGAGAGGTTTGAAAATCAAAGAATATGGTTTACTTACAAACTCTTATTTTGTGCCAAAAATATTAACATTAAAAAGTGATTTTCTCGGAATATCCTGCATTTTTGAGAGATGTCGTCGTAGTAAAAATTGATCACCTTGCTAAGACGGTTTGAATGAGATACATTTTAAGTTTGTTGGTCGATGTAAGGCTTGGGGGGACGTTCTGGCAATAAACATTAAAACATGATTTTTCTCGGAATATCCCGCACTTTTGAGAGATGTCGTCATAGTAAAAAATGATCACTTTGCTAAGACGGTTTAAATGAGATACATTTTAAGTTTTTTGGTCGATGTAAGGGTTTGGAGGACGTTCTGACGAAATTAACACTAAAACGTGATTTTCTCGGAATATCCCGCACTTTTGAGAGATGTCGTCATAGTAAAAATTGATCAGCTTGCTAAGGCGGTTCGAATGAGATACATTTTAAGTCTGTTGGTCAATGTAAGGGTTGGGGGGACGTTGTGACGAAATTAACACTAAAACATGATTTTCTCGGAATATCCCGCACTTTTGAGAGATGTCGTCATAGTAAAAATTGATCAGCTTGCTAAGGCGGTTCGAATGAGATACATTTTAAGTTTGTTGGTCGATGTAAGGCTTGGGGGGACGTTGTGACGAAATTAACACTAAAACATGATTTTCTCGGAATATCCCGCACTTTTGAGAGATGTCGTCATAGTAAAAATTGATCAGCTTGCTAAGGCGGTTCGAATGAGATACACTTTAAGTCTGTTGGTCAATGTTAGGTTGGGGGGACGTTCTGACTCATCGTCCTTTATAACATTTATGATAAAAATGTATAAATTAACAACAATAAGTAAGTAAATGCATAAAAATGATTAACATCGGCAAGTACATAGATATGAATTTAAAATAAAATAAAATTATCAACATTTAAATGATTTTGAAATTATCACGACCACCCCTGTCCGTCTCAACATCCTCCCAAAAATAATGAATGAAACTGAACCAGTTAATGGCCCATCACCTATAACGGTACATTATCACTTTGGCACACAACACAGATAATGTGACCCACTTTCCGTGTCATACATCATTAAATCAACAAATTACGTGGTTAAAACTCTTTGAAAAACACCATAGAAAGATTTCTATCAGGAAGGGATGGGTGCTAAATAAAATAAAATGGGAATATTATCGAATCGTACCCGCTGTGTGTAATGTGCCATGAGGAGGGTACGGGTTTTGAGTGGGGTGGAGTCGCTACGTGTAAAAAACTTGTGATTGGACTTGCGTAAACTACGGTTTCTTTCATCTTAGGGCTAGAACCGGATTTGGGATATTGTGATTGTGGGGTATTGCTGTGTGTGATTAAGAGCGAAAAATATAAAAAAAAAACCTTATTCTGGTGATCCTAATGTCTCCGAATTGTATTTTTTTTAGTTTGTCGGTACCTATTAAAGACAAAAGTAAAAAAAAAAATGAGTATGACAGGATCGCAGCAGGTGGCATTCTACAGTTTCTGCCTAGCCCCATGGGAAGAATGCGTAAGTTTATGTATATGTAAGTAAGTAAAATTAAACAATTTATTAAAATAATCGTACTTTCAAAAGCTATTAGCACAAATTCAAAACACAGGAAACCGAAGAGTTTTTGAAGTGAAAACTTCTTTAGCGGCGTTGTTACACTTTTTTGTAATGAGTAAAAAATGTTAAACTCGCGCCAGGACACGTGACCGTCAGATTCGTAAGACGGATGGAGAGTAGACAGCCGGCGCGGCGTAGGAGAGGAAGTATCCCCCTCTTTCTACGGCGCGGCGAAAATGTATGCCTGCTGTTTCGTTTAGGCGGCGCAGAGCGCTTGCGCGAATGTTCGTGTGTGTTTATGTTACAGCGTGCCACGTGCATCCATGGATGGTGACAGCTGATGGCTTGACCGTCTGTGTAGTAGCCACACTGCTGTGTATTCGTAAAATTCGTGTATATAAAGTATTTAAAATATGGAAATTGAACAAAGTTCATCTATTAATGAAAAAAGTGACGAAGAAATAGCGAAAGAAAATGAGTTATAATAATTCAATTATTAGTTGATTTATTTCAACGTTAATATTCAAGTTTTCACTTCTGCCGGCACTCCCGGAGTGCAACCCGTCTTTTTTTTTTCTTAAACCATGTGTGAGCAGCCCTTTTTTTTAAAATAAAAATAATTACTAACATAACTCCACCCCACTCCCAGTTCTCATACCCAAAACTGTCACTCTCATAAATCTATACACGTCGATACATCTCGTTGACAATCCGTGGTCACGTCGCGGTCGTGTTGCCCCCGTCCGTCTCGTACCCCTCATCTCGTGCCCTTCATAACTCGTACAATGCGAGTTATGATCCGTGATGTCATTGTGATCGTGGACGCCACTATGCGTGTGAGTTTTTCTGTTTTGTTTAGTTAGATTTATGCCTGCAAGTAATTGAATTGCAATGGGATTGTGAACAGTTTGCTAACGAGTTTTGTGTTAGTGGTCTGTAAGGGGGAGTATTGTGTAAATAAATTAAAGTACGTTTGACTTGTTGTTCTGGGTAAATGTACCTAATAAGCCAGTGAGAGAGCAGTGGTGGCCAAGTGGTAACGGCCGCGACTTACGTATTGTAGGTCGTAGGTTCGAATCCAGACAGGCGCTTTACTTTGTGTAAATTATTTCATCACCACTGCTCTCAAAACGGTGAAGGAAAACATCGTGAGGAAACCGGCATGTCCTAGAACCAAAAATTCGAAGACATGTGACATCTGCCAACCCGCACTGGGCCCGCGTGGTGGATTACGGCCCAGTCCCTCTCACTGAGAGGAGGCCTGTGGGGGGTCAGTCGCCTCGAGGGTAGCTAGTACTCGCCAAGCTGGGTTAATTTGGCTTTCATTCAGATGTATCTCACCCGTGTGGGGGATAAACTGGTAATGTGAACAAGTAATAAATACAGTAGAGAAGGCCTGTGTCCCAGCAGTGGGAACATTATAGGCTGATTATGTTATGTAAACCGTTCGTATTTAAACGATGGCTATGTTATTACATGTCAAGAGAATTGATAAAAGTGACTTCCTAAACTAACCAGGTAACCATGGACTTTTCTGCAGGCTTACTTCAAAAGAATCTTACTTTCACAATACGTACGAGTAGATTCACCCTTGTACAGACGCCAGCACATCAAGCTACTACAATCTGTCAAATTTCTTTAATAGATTTTCAACTTTATCGCTAAAACGTAAGGTTCTAAGTTGATTGGGAAAATATGACAGTTTCGGGTAGCTTGATGTGCTGGCATCTGTACCTTTTGTGTTGCATAAAGTAGAATAAATGTCCTATTAATGGGCAAAGAACTGCCTGACTGAATGACTTTTTACTCGACTGCGCGACGCAAAGGAGTGGTAATGTGTTAATCAGCCTATGTATGTATGTATATTTGTATGTTCCTTTGAAGCGCTCTACAGACCAAACGCCTGGGCCGATTTTTATGATTCACACGTCAATCGATTCCTCTTAGTACGGCGAGTGGGCTACATTAAAATAAAAAACAAAGTAAAATGGTGGATTTGGGGTGCCATAATTGTGGAGTTCGAAATTTTTATATTTTCAAACTCTAATGGGTCCCGCTTGCTTCCAACTTTTATTTAATTTAAAATGAGCTTGTTTTTAGCTTTCAGGTTTTATTAACTTACGTTTTTTACCGCAGTCGGGGTTTTTTTGACTATCAAGCAAGAAAGTTCCAAAGGGTCTGCAATGGCTACGTTGACAAAGAGTTTAAACTGCAATAACATTGACTATTAGTATAACAAAACTACAACTGCCGGTCGATTCTGTAATAATCTCACCGTGTAAACTTAGTTAAAGTGAGCTGTCATTGTACAGACGCCAGCACATCAAGCTACCCGAAACTGTCAAATTTTCTCAATTAACTTTGAACCTTATGCTTTAGCGATAAAGTTGAAAATCTATTAAAGATATTTGACAGATTGTAGTATCTTGTTGTGCTGGCGTCTGTACCTAGTGCTAGGGATCACTACTGACAGCTGACTTCAAGCTCACTTCACATAAGTTTCCACCGTGAGATTTTTACAGAATACATCGGCAGAACTAGGTACTATCATCTGCCTAGCCTTTACCCAACTACGTTGGAGTCGGCTTCCAGTCTGACCGGATGCAGCTGAGTACCAGTATTTTACATGGAGCGACTGCCTATCTGACCTCCTCAACCCAGTTGCTGGGTAATACGATACCCCTTGGTAAGACTGGTTGTCAGATTTTCTGGCTTCCGACGGCCCGTAACGACTGTCAAAGATCCACGAATGACAGCCTGGACAAACGGCTTAACGTGCTTTCCGAAGCACGGAGGGGTCTTGGTACGTAAAGATGGCCACCCATCCACGGACCAACCGCGGCAAGTGTAGCTTAACCTAATCGATTGACCTGTGCGGCTGTTATTACTTAGCCACAAGCCCCTCTACAGAACTAGGTACCATTAAAATAAATATATCATAAATACATAGGAACACATAAGTACGAGCATTCTTTTATCTTGTTTCTTTCTCTCATGTTACCTATTACGTCAGAGCGGAACGCATTTCGCCGGCACCAACACAAGGCAGGAATTGTACGGGCTTCCTATAGTGCCAGGGGCAGACTGCGAGGACATGACTTGTAAATAGAAGGCACTTTTATATAATTTTATACTTGAATATTGTTGTGTATTGTTGTGAGTTAACTGTTTCGGAGAATTGCGTTGTGAAAATTCAAAGATGGCGATGTAAAATGTGTCCAACAGGATGGGTAAAGCAACATCGCATGAAAGAAAATGACCTTTTGTGAAGAGAATTGTTTTTTTAAGGAAAAACTGCATGTGCTTTCAAAAAAGTTCCTTGCATTAAAATTTCATCTCATATTTTAAATTACAGATTTTTCAGACTGCAGCGGTGAAAACGGTGATATGCGGCAATGTCTTCTATGGAAATTACGGCGTTTTCATAGACTTACTAGCTTCAGCCCGCGACTTCGTCCGCGTGAAATTTCACCCTCCCCCAATTACCCTCTTAGGGTTGGAATTTCGAAAAACCCTTTCTTATTGGATACCTATTTTTCACAAAGAACACACCCTCCAAATTTCATATCTCTAGGACCAGCGGTTTAGGCTGTGCGTTGATATATCAGTCAGTCAGTCAGGACTTTGAATTTTATATATAGAAACTACATAGTTGTGTCGCTGCGGACTGTCATTGCGATTGGGTGACTTTGCCACTGCAGTTCGCAATGTGAACCTTAATCGTGACACTAGGAGGTTATTTCAATACTGTAATTGGCAGGGATCAAAGTCTCGTTTTGTCATGTTCGTTTAGTTTCGTTCCCCAGCTAGATGGACAGACGACCTTAAAAAGGTGGCTTGGACAGACTGGATGCGGAAGGTGGACGACAGGGTGTTGTGGCGCAGCCTGGGAGTGGCCGAGAGGCTTATGTCCAGCAGTGGACTGCGATAGGCTGAGTGGATTGATTGAAAGTTTCATTTATGTTTAATTCTGTTTTCATTTGAAACAACAGCAAACATTCCACAACCTTCCATCTTCAAATGACTTGCAAAATTGCTTTTCAATATTGCTCATTGTATGAAAATTCGTAACAATTAATCCTTTATTACACAAACGGAACAATTCTGTATCGGATGTCGGATTAACTGTTAAAAACTCGTTAAGAACATTGCGAATGTAATGTGAATCACCATTTCCTTTTAGAGATCCTTTGTTGTTACCTTAATACCTGGTGTCCTATTTTAGTAGAAGAGATTAGGAGACTTCTTGTATTTAACTGTCGAAAATCAACGGCTGTCGCTGAAAACCAGCGCTCGGGCTCTGTATTGCCTATGGTTTTAGATCTATGCTGATCAATGGCCGTTTTGCGTGGTTATGAAGCATATTTTTCCTCGACTTACCAATCCTTTTTTTTGTGTTCTGTCTCAGCGTTATGTTTGCCGCAAATAAACGTATTTTCTATCTTACTTTTTTTTACTTGTCTTTCAAAATGCAGAACATAAGTGAGCTAGGTCGAATATTAGGTATTAAAAAGAATTTCAGGACGTAACCAACTGCAGCTAGGGACTATAGCAGTACCGGATGATCGATCGGTTATAACCAGAGACTTAGCTTGCGAAAGCATCTGTCTTATGCTGTCTATTACTCACAATCTAGCAAAATGAGGGATTATTGACCCAACCGATACCCAGTGCGAATGCGGTGCTCATGAACAAACCATGCCCCATAAATGTTGTATGTTGTTTACGACGTATGGCATTTCATATAAACTTTCAAGCCCAAGGGCTTGAAAGTTGGAAAACAAGTTTTTGGCAATAAATGAACCGATTTTAATGAAACTTCGTACGCATAAGCAGGATACAAAGATTTAAAAATTTTGCTAAGAACATTTTCGAAAAAATAGTGTTACAGACAAATTAGAGCGATTTTCCATAGAAACAGAGATTTCCAGTTATCTTTTTTAAATAAGACATTTCAAAAATGTTCTTCGCTACGTTTTTTGACCATTGTATCCTGCTTATGCGTATGAAGTTTCATTAAAATCGGTTCATTCATTTCGAAAAACAAGGGCTTGAAAGTTTGTATGTAATGCCGTACGTCGTAAACGCACATAAGAAGTAGTTCATTTTTACACAGAAAAACGTGAATTAGGGGTTTACCTCACACGAGCTATATAATAGTATACGATACTCGTGACGAAACTATCATAATGTGCTCATTTTAACCTTTGCCACATCGACTTAAAAAGAAGAAGATTTAATTGAACACATTTTATTCATAGTGGAATAATTAAAATATCGCGTGACAACATTTAAAAATAATAACTTATACTTAATTAATACATATAAATTCCTAAACATAAAACGATCGTGTAAATTAAATAAATACACAGTCACAGGTCACAAAACAACCCGCCCCTGATCGTTCCCGGCGCAAAAGTGCCCATAACACTCGCCGCATTGCCTCGCTGAATAGCGATGGTCAACCTTTGCACCAAAAACGACCCAGAGCGGGAGTCACCGGTTGCCTCCCTGAGCTCACGGCCCAATTCCGCCGCAAATTTAAAATCCTGCAGCAGAAAATCATAATCTCATTTCAAGCGTAATCATTTTGTACAAAGCATTTTAATATCTGCTCACGAACATACCTTAAGGCGAATGGGTAGTTGTAGCCCGCGAAATTCAATTTTTCTTACGTTTTTTGCAATTTTCAGGTCAGTGTCAGGTTGTATCTTGATGAAAATTTGATTCGCGACTATAACAGGTACGTATTCACAGAATTATAATCATCAGAATCATTAATACATCTGTTTAAGTTAGATTTCTACCACCAACACTTTTCCATACGAGATTTGTTCATAACGGTAGAAATCTAACTTAGAAAGATGTATTAATGATTCTAATTATTATAATTCTGTAAATACGTACCTGTTATTGTCGCGAATCATATTTTGATCAAGATACAACCTGACACTGACCTGAAAATTGCAAAAAACGTAAGAAAAATTGAATTTCGCGGGCTACAACTACCCATTCACCTTAAAGCGAAAATGTAATACTAAATCACATTAAAAATCGCGGACACATTTTAATAACAGCACAACACCGAATGACAGAACAGAGATTACCCACCTTACATTACCCCAAAAAATACGGAACCTTTATGAAAAAAACCCATTTTTTTCCTATTTTATGAACAAAGGGTTCTCCACCGCGGGGATTAGAGTATGTATTTTTTTGTTAAAACTCCCGCTCCCATACAATTTATGATGACAATAAGAGACGAGAAAAATATTAAGTATTATCTTTTTATTTTGTGTTATTAATAGAGGTTGTATGATTCGGTTTTTATTACAGGACAGCTGAAATTTGTTGCCATGCAAAACCGATACAGCCTTTTGTTTTTTTAATTCGGTGTTGTTTCTAGAATATTATACAAGGCGTGGTACGTACAATGTCTGATATATGTATTATAGGTACACAATCGAATGTATAGCATTTCCACAGGTAAATAAACAGCCTATAATGTTCCCACTGCTGGAACACAGGCCTCCTCTTTTCGAGAGGGAGTGGGCTGTAATGTACAGACGCCAGCACATCAAGCTACTACAATGTGTCAAATTTCTTTAATAGATTTTCAACTTTATCGCTAAAGCCTAAGGTTCAAAGTTGATCGGGATAATTTGACAGTTTCGGGTAGCTTGATGTGCTGGCGTCGACTTTTATCACCAGCGGGTTGGTGGATGTCACATGTCTTCAATTTTTTCGGTTCTAGGACATGCCGGTCTCTTCACGATGTTTTCCTTCACCGTGAAGAGACCAGTGGAGATGAAAGTAAAGCACCTGTCTGGGTTCGAACCCACGACCTACACCACGTAAGTGGGGGCCGATACCACTAGGTCACTAGTGCTTTCAGCATTTACATAGGTACCTAAATGCTGAATTATATTCACTGGGCTTGAATAGAAATACCTTACTGAAGTATGTCATCATCTGCCTAGCCTTTTCCCAACTATGTTAGGGTCGGCTTCCAGTCTAACCAGATGCAGCTGAATACCAGTATTTTACATGGAGCGACTGCCTACCTGACCTCCACAACCCAGTTACTGGGTAATACGATACCACTTGGTCAGACTGGTTGTCAGACTTTCGGGCTTCTGACTACCCGTAACGACTGTCAAAGATCCACGAATGACAACCGGGACCAACGGCTTAATGTGCTTTCCGAGGCACGGAGGGGTCTCGGTATGTAAAGATGGTCACTCATCCACAGACCAACTGCGGCAAGCGTGTTGCAATGACCGCTTCGACCATAGAAATGCAACAAAATCTCTTTCATTGCTAACCAAGTCATATTTTCATTATTACCCCAAGATCATTCACTATAATTATAATACCGTTTATTTTCGTTGGATCCCACTTTTGAATCCCATTTTTTAGGTATTAACGATGGATCCCATTTGCTATTTCCGTTGACAAGGAAATAGTTTTGGTGAAACATTTGTGAACCCCTCATTTTATTATAAACAATTTTGTTGTTTAAAGTACCCGCATTCAGGTTTTTTTAAGCATTTGGGATCCAACGGAAATACTTTTCGGGATTCAACGACGATAAAACGTAATTATCATGCATTTTTTTAAATTCGGGATCCAACGGACATACATAATAATGTTTTGCGGGATCCAACGCCAAAAATATTAAACTGGGATTCAAAAGCGGGATCCAACGGAAATAAATCTATAATACCCATCGCGGTCAAACTTATGCCTGCCCCAAACATTAAGACTCTTTATAGCACGGTTATGGGTTGTTTATACAAACATTCTGACCTCTGTAATAGCAGAATCTGGTTGAACTAATAGAGCTTCATGATCACTGGCTTGGCAGTAAATGTTCCAACATACATTGCTCACTCACGGTCAAGTTATCCAGACATGTTCCCAGCGAAATGCTAATTCTAATTGACTTAGACAAATCAAATTCTGATGAGATATCAGTCGAACTCAAACGGTTGCCAAATACGATAGTTTAGGTTGAATACATCAAAATGCGCGTGTTGCTGTAATATTGGAATGTCTTGAATTTTCATGAATATTTTTATAAATGTTTTGGTAGGATTTTCTAATCATAAATATGAATGAGCGTGGCAAAACGCATCTTGGATATTATGTAGTTTGAAATCACCTACCTGTTTACGAGTTACGTCAATTAGTTCTTCAGTAAAGGCCTCTTCACACCTGAGCGGTATTCGCTACCTTCTGCGGTAGACAAAAACCGAGTGGATATGCGGTAATATTACTGTTCACACCAAAGCGGATTTCACGCTCTTAATACTAAATATCTGAGCGAAACTCGCGCGGTATGCACTTCTACCCACAGCGGCAGCGAATACCACTCAGGTCGCTCTAGCCGCGGAACTTGATATTAATACCTGAGCGAAACCCGCGCGATATGTACCTCTACATACAGCGGCAGCGAATACCGCTTAGGTTTGAATAGGCCATAAAGCTAGAATTTCCTAAGACTACGGTGGCCGCCGCATAGCTACCATAATTTACATTCTAGTGACGTCAATCGTTATTTATGAAAGTATGTCGGTGTGTTTTTCTATACCTAGAGCGTTTCTTGACACAGTAAAGTCAAACCCCGGTGCCATCATTCTCATGACAGCCGTCATTGCAGCCGTTATGAGGCGGTCACAACTCTTAAAGAAAAGCGTAGTTTTGCAAAAGAATTTCACTAAAAAATAAAATCTTTTTTACAAAAAAAAGTTTTTATTTTTCACCTTCTTGTTGTACCTATCCCACACAAATTCATGTAACACTACTTGCTATATTACTATCTGTGACAGGAAGCTATTATATTCCGCAACTATCACACAACGCCATCTAGTCCCAAGCTAAGCAGAGCTTGTATTATGGGTACTAGACAACTGATAAACATACTTATATATTTCTAAATACATACATATTATAGATAAATTACACCCAGACACAGAACAAATGATCATGCTCATCACACAAACATTTGTCCTGGGTGGGAATCGAACCCACGACCTCCGGCATAGCAGTCAGGGTCACTAACCACTAGACCATCAGGCCTGTCAAAAAATTTATTAAAACATCATCAATATAAAGTGGTAAAAATTCGTATTATTGAAGCTAACTCAAAATCTACCCAAGCAAAGTTAATAAAAATTTATATGGGACCACCCCTGAAGCATAAAATATTCATTAAAAAAAAAAAATTGATTTCGATTTACAGTTGTCGGAGATATTGCGTAACATACATACAAAACAACGTCGTTTACTTGAATTTTTACCATTAATTTCGGTTTAAAAATCAAACTACTGTATCGATTTTGATAAAATTCCTATGGGACTAATCTAAAAGTATATCCTTTCAAATAAAAAAAGAATTTTGCAAAACGGCTTCTAAATCAACCGAATTGATAACATCCTCCTTTTTTTGAAGTCGGTTAAAAATAACACCGTTAATTTTCATACAAAACATAATCGTCGTAATTAATATGACGTCACATTCCTCCTCGCAATAATGAGTATAAATGATAAGCGTAATTCCGGAGCTAAACATCCCGACACCAGAACACGTGATCGGTCAACTCTCAAAAGGGCAATTCGAGGGCCTACTTAAAGACATGTCAGGCAAGATAAGGGTTCGCTTGCGTTGGACGGATCGATCTTACTGTGCAAACTCGCTGCTAACTCGCAGCAATTTATTGCCGCCTTATCTGGAAGTGACCTTAAGAGTTTTGCATGCCAGTTTTTTTTTTTAATAAGTTGCCTTTTTATTGGTTTTGAGAAGTTATTTCTTCGTCAGCTAGTTGTATATCTTGCAAAGAAATGTCAAAAATATGGCTAGTCATATTTGAGATTTATTGAAAGATCCTTTAGCGACAAAAGCCTAATCACTAATTTTACACATTTTATTTTATTTATTTTAAAAACACGTACAACTATCATCACATGCTTACCTAATACAATAGTGTAGTTATAACAGCTTACAATTAGACTTAAAATTATAATATACTAGCTGTGCCCCTCGGATTCACCCGCGATAAAAGTATTATAGTAATTTTTGTTGATTCCCTTTACAAATCTCCACCCCCCTTTTTACACCCTTAAGGGATAATTTCGGGGATAAAAACTATTCTATATCCTTCCTCACAACTCAAACTATTTCCATACCAAATTTCATCTAAATCGGTTCAGCGGTTATTGATTCCCCATACAAACTTCCGCCCCCTTTTCACCCCCTTAAAGGATGATTTCTGGGATAAAAACTACCCTATGCCCTTCCCCAAGATGCAATCTATTATTCTGCCAAATTTCATCTAAATCCGTTCAGTGGTTTAGGCGTGACTAGGTAGCATACAGACAGACAGAGTTACTTTCGAATTTATAATATTACTAGCTGCGACCCGCGGTTTCACCCGCATAAGTCTCGATCCTGTGGGAATATCGGGTTAAAAAGTATCCTATGTCCCTTTCCGGGACTCAAGCTATCTCTATACCAAATTTCATCAAAATTGGTCCAGCCGTTTGAGCGTGAAGAAGTAACAAACATATAAACACACACACACTCACAAACTTTCGCCTTTATAATATTAGTGTGATAACGGAGAAGGCATCTGTGTCTCGTTATTATCAGCCATAGGTATTTTAACTACTGTGGGCGAATACTGTGGGTACAGTGTTGGTTATTGTGTTGGTTATTGAGAAAAACGGTTTGCAGTTCAAATCAGATTATAATTTCACGAACAAATTAATCACACTAGCCAATCACACACTATAGGTACACGATACAACCAGATACGGAACGCGGGACAGTTTCTGAGCGCATGTTGTTCGTATGATGTCCGATGTCCAAGAGGGCTGCTCCAGCTCGCTGCACGCTCTCTTGTACTCCCCACGAACTCAAGCTAGACTTTGTCGAGCGCCGCCAGATGGCGCTGGCGTTCCAAATAGTCAAACAAATGACCGGATGAGACATATATATTATTATTAAGGTAAAATATTGAAAAAAAAGGTGGGTATTCTATTTCGTGTAACTTGCATCATCTTATTTAACACAAAATGATTCGATACATTTCATCACTGTATTCGCATGCACTCACGCCTACTTCACATGGGCAGAAAATATAGAACGTCACCTCGATCCTTACATACTCCTTTTGCTTCTTTTACGTTCATTCATCTAAAAAGTTCATCTCAGAGTTAGTAGTATCCTTGTAACTCTTTGCGAGACACTGAACGCCCCCAAACGTAATTACATAAAACTTTTTTACAAAAAAAACAACCGACTTCAAACAAAAAACAGTACAAAGTGAAAAATAACTTTAATTTCGGAAGTCGGTGTCGTTGGTTCCGCATTTTCGTTTTTTGACACCGACTTCCGAAATTAAAGTTATTTTCACTTTGGAGTGTTTTTTTTTTTAAGTCGGTTATTTCTTTTGTAAAAAAGTTTTTATTTTTCACTTTTTACGAGTAGTTGTACCTGCCCTACACAAATTCAATCAATTAACACTAGTGCATTGAAGAATTAAAGACACGACTCGAAAAATCATCAAAATTCACATAGAAATGCCGGAGATGCAGTACATTTATGCATTTAACTTCGTACATAAGAATAATTACCTAATGTTTTATATACTAAAACCTTCCTGAAAGTATGTAGATCACACTAAAGAAAGAATTATCAAAATCTGTTGAGTAGTTTTTGAGATAATCGCGGACATATAAACATACATACATACATACGGGTCGAATACAGAACCTCCTTTTTAAAGTCGGTTAAAAACATGTATTGTGTGATGTGTCTCTTTAAGTACCCTTCAACTGATTATGTTTACTTCTGTTCCGATTTAAATAATTAGCTCAATAATAAAGCTTGATAATCTTGTTTTAACGCTGACTTTACCTAAAATTTTCTCCACCATATTGGTGCCACCAATTCACAAAGGCAACTTTTATTACACGAACAAGTTCACTACTTGTTTATTCATCTTCAGTCTATATTTTATGTGTGACTAGTACCGACTCCAGTCCTTAGAGGATATTGTTTATAGTATCTCGTAGCCTAGTAGCTGTCCATTACTTCAATACTCCCTAAAGCGAGTCTCACGACACCAGAAGAATAAATATTTAGAACAGTTTTATGTGCGGTTGATGTAAAACTATTCGTTTGACGTTCATATTTTGAATGTTATGTAAGGACAAATTGTTGGTACGGTAGATATTACATGTCTACCTACGAATGTTTGGTTCTGGGACATGCCGGTTTCCTCACGATGTTTTTCCTCAACGTTTTGAAATTATATAGACAAAGTAAAGCGCCTGCCTGGATACGAACCCATAACGTACGACTCGTAAGACGTTGCCATTGCCACTGGGCCAACTTGTACTTTGAGCTAGCGTAGTACAAAGTGTCAATAGAAAGAAAGAAACTAAGTTTATTTGCGCTAAACATAACGCAGAAAAACACGCTCAAACAAAAAAAAAAACTATTTGGAGGAAAAAATGCGTCTCATCCACGCAAATCAGCCATCGCTCAGCATTATGCTAAGACCCTATGAGAGAGAGAGCCCCAGCGCTGGTGCAGCGTACGATAAGATATAAAAAAACAACAATTAAAATCAGACAAATATTATAAAGGCGAAAGTTTGTGAGTGTGTGTATATAATATGTTTGTTACTTCTTCACGCTCAAACGGCTGGACCAATTTTGATAAAATTTTGTACGGAGGTAGCTGACACCCTGGATTAACATATAGGCTACTTTTTATGATATGATATTCCCACGGGATCGACACTTACGCGGGCAAAGCTCTTTGTATGCGGGTGAAACCGCGGGGCGCAGCTAGTAAGAAATAAAAGGCAATAGTTGCATAACACACTATCAATCTCAGTCTGAATCATTTTCTAGGATATTGCTAATCCATTGCTTCATATGCTAAATAAATTTGTCTGCGACAACGCAAATAATTCAATGAATGTTGTTGAACTGTCAAAATGAAACCCATTGGTACTGATAGTGGCTTACGCAATTACCTCGCTGGTTTTGATACTACTGACGTGTCACTGTACGTACGTATACCGCCCGTTAAGTGATTACCACCGATTCTAGGACATCTAAATTATCATAATCATAATATCATAGTTTTTGACATTGCAGTTTTGTTTCTAGAAACAAAACTGCAAAGTCAAAAATTGCCACAAGAGAGAGAAGCAAAAGATCATGAAAGAGAACATAAAAATCAAAGATGACAGACAAAACATAGGCGAAAACTAGACCGAAGGAAATATTTCAATATTCCCATGATCTCTCAGAGAGCCCTATGACAAATCGTTTACCTTATCATCAATCATCATCCATCGTAACCTTTTAAGTAAACCTGCCTCAACTTATTTTTTCTCTATGTAAGTACCTGCTGACAAAATTCAAGGTGTGTTTTAGGGTTCCGTACCTCAAAAGGAAAAAATGGAATCCTTATAGAAGCACTTTGTAGTCCGTCTATCAGTCTGTGAAGACCTTTTTTTCAGGAACGCGTGGAGGTATCATTTGTGTGTGTGTGTGTGTGTGAAATTAATATCAAATACGGAAGTCTACGGTCCCTTAGTGTTCTAAAAAAATCAAGCTTCCAAGTTTACGCAATAACAAAATACGGCCATATATGTGACATATATTGATACTCGCTAATATATCAAAACCTATAGGATACTTCCCGTTGACTTAGAATCAGGAAATTGGCAAGAAGCAAGGGTAAAGGAAATAGTCCGAAATACGTTAAAGTTGTAGTTTTATCACATAAAAATATTTTTGCTGCAATTACAAACTTACATTTGCAGTTGGAGAATTGACCGTGACCTACTCGTATCTATGAGATAAAATTTTTTCAACTACAAAGTTAAGTTTGTTCTTGGAATAAATTCGTCCGAACTACGGAACACTTCAATGCGCGTAGTCTGACACGCGATAAAGCCGTTTTTTTTTGTTCATAATGATTAGAATTCGAAGCTTTGTAGAACTTGTAACCTTTCAGTTTAAGTTAAACGGTACTATTAGAATACGCTGGTTTAGTATGACAAAAACTAAAGACGTGTGGCGAATTTCAGCAAAAAATGTACCATACACAATATATTCCACAGAAATAATGACACTGACTGCATAGGTAGTCGCTCCATGTAAAATACTGGTATTCAGCTGCATCCGGTTAGACTGGAAGCCGACCCCAACATAGTTGGGAAAAGGCTAGGCCGATGATGATGAGGTAGGTAACATAAGAAAAATAAAAAATAAAGTATTTTGTTAAAATTGAGCTCTTTCCTTTAGTTTGCCGTATGTCATTACTTCCCAGAATTTGATCCTTATTAGGGACACTATCGAATGGTGTAATAATACAGCGTGTGTTTTTTTTCAAAATCAACAGGTTCGATTCCTGGCTAGAAATATTGATTTTTCAAAAATCCAATGATGCAGTTTTAGTTTTCATCAAAATCGAGCCCGCGACTCCTTTGAGTACTTTTCGCTATTCCTCATAGTTTAGAATTTGGTCATCCAAGCCCATTTGGAAAATTCACCCAGTATAGTACTGGCTAAGTAATAACAGCCACACGGGTCGATCGATCAGGTTAAGCTACGCTTGCCGCGGTTGGTCCGTGGATGGGTGACCATCTTCACATACTAAGACCCCTCCGTACCTCGGAAAACACGTTAAGCCTTTGGGCCCCGCTGTCATTTGTAGATCTTCGACACTTCTTATAGGTCGTCAGAAGCCCGAAAGTCTGACAAATAGTCATACCAAGTGGTATCGTATTACCCAGTCACTGGGTTGTGGAGGTCAGATAGGCAGTCGCTTCATGTAAAATACTGGTATTTTGCTGCATCCGGTTAGACTGGAAGCCGACCCCAACATATTTGGGAAAAGGCTAGACAGATGATGACACGAGCAATGGTCGGTGAGCTCACAAAAAAAATCGTTAATTTTTAATTTTTTTTTTCATTTTGTTCAGATACCCATCACATCCGCGATGTTTTGCTAGCTAATTTAATTTGACCTTGTATACTTAAAATAATAGTGGTCGATTGTCGGAAATAGTTTATATCCACACAAAATATAACAAACAGATATTGCATTTAAACATAAAATGGAAACTAATTATTTCATTATTGTTAATGGAAAGTTAATTTGCATGCCCCAAACAGGCACAATATGGATTGCCAACCACTTAATTTAATATCTGATTATACCTGTTTTTTATGTAAATAAATGATTCGTGTACAGACGCCAGTACACCCGAAACTGTCAAATTTTCCAAATCAACTTTGAACCTTATAATTTAGAGATAAAGTTGAAAGTCTATAAAATAAATTTGACAGATTGTAGTAGCTTGATGTGCTGGCATCTGTACATCGTAAGGAAACCGGCATAATGTAGAACCAAAAATTAGAAAACATGTGACATCTACCAACCCGCACTGGGCCCGCGTGGTAGTTTACAGCCCACTCTCTCTCGAAGAGAGGAGGCCTGTGTCCCAGCAGTGGGAACATTATAGGCTGATTATGCGTAAAAGATTCATGATGCTAAGCCTCAAATACGAACCTACATTAAGACTGACATAAAGATAAGCAGAAAGTAAAACGCTCTCAAATCACTTGTAGACAAAAACCTGAATAGAATTCGTATTCAGGGATCGTCGCCGAATCATAGATGGGCTATCAAAATTGACAGACACAAAGATTAGTATTCTTTCTCCATTTTACGAGTAGCTATTTGACGTCGGATTCAACTGATTATTCCCAGATATCGTGACGCAGGCGTGACACTCGATTCGAGCGAGTTCCGAGGGGAAATATTTAAGAAAAAAAATTTAAGGTTTGTCCCAGCCCTATTACAAATTAAGGATCTTAAAAGCTCCAACGAAATGGATCTCTTCTAGAGTAAATATTTGAAAATACGCTCGCTTTCAAATTTTGTTTTTGTTTTAGAGGAAATGCTGCGTTGAAAGTTTGAGTAATGTTGGTCTTGTTACTTTCTTTTACTTTGTGCGTCGCGTCGTGTTGAAAATACTGTAGTACTAATTAATTGTGTAGTGAACTTTGAACCTGTGAATTATGAAAATACCATTTTACAATGCAATTAAGCCCGTCCTTGATAGGCATACAGAACCTTACTTTTATGAAGGAAATACGAAAAATTATAATCCATACTAATATTATAAATTCGAAAGTAACTCTGTCTGTAGGTATGTTACCTTATCACGCCTAAACTACTGAACCGATTTAGATGAAATTTGGTACAGAGATAGTTTGAGTCCCGGAAAAGGACATAAGATAGTTTTTATCTCTATATTTCCACGGGATCGACACTTATGCGGGTGAAACCGCGGGGCGCAGCTAGCTTAATTATAATTTTTCCTTTTTTTAATTTATGAAACATCATCTGCCTAGCCTTTTCCCTACTATGTTAGAGTCGGCTTCCAGTCTAACCAGATGCAGCTGAATACCAGTATTTTACATGGAGCGACTGTCTATCTGATCTTCACAACCAATGACGTATTATATATAGACACGTTATCAACCAACATCTCGGCGCTTAAAAACGGCGAAAATACTAGATAACTACTTATACGCGTAAAGAAAGGGAAAGAAGATATGACACCGTACGGCGGGATGCCTGATGCTAGAGAGAGATAAATAAACATCTTCAGTTACGTCACAGGATAAGTAATTGTCAAATTACATGCTCATTGGTCGAGCGCATGAGTGACGTAGCTATCAGAGGCATATGGGGAAAAAGGACACTCGATTTTCTAGAGTTAATAAAATAATTGATAATTGTACCGTGTTACCTACTTTACCAATAAAGTAATACCAATATTATATCTTTTAAATGTAGTTAGTATTTTAGTATAGGGAGTTGGTAGCCAATCGTTTTCACGTCTTTGAACCCTTATTATGTTAAGCCACTTTTCTTTTATCAGCCCATCTGTAGGCAATCTAAAATGAAACGGAAAACAATAATGTATATTCATAACATAACAAGTGCATATTATATTCAAACATTATTATAAATTCTAACAACCAAAAAAAACTTGTATAATAGTGTCCCAACCTCCCCTAACGTCACGTGATTACTAACTTCATGCGCCGGCCGCCATTAGACGCAGCGTCGTACAAAATAAAATAAAATAATGTAGTTTTGTAAACTTACGCGTGAAATGACACATTTTTGTCTTTAACTTTTGGGGTATAATTTGTACATCCTCTGAAAACACACGACGGCATGTTTTCTTTATGTTTTGCACAGGTTTTCACACTTTTCACACACGATATAAATTAAAAACAAACACTAGCGCGTCGCGCGACAGGTTGGTGCGTGACTGAACGCAATGTGGCCAATTGGCTTCATTTCATGTTGCCATTTTAGAGTGCGGACAACGTATCTATAGTTTTATACATCATTGTTCACAACCCACTGGGTAATACGATACTCCTTGGTAAGACTGATTGTCAGAGTTTCGGGCTTCTGACGACCCGTAACGACTGTCAATGACCAACAAATGACAGCAGAGACCACGCTTAACGTGCTTTTCGAGGCACGAAGGGGTCTCAGCAAGTAAAGATGGTCACCTATCCAAGGACCAACCGTGGCAAGCGTAGCTTAGCCTGATCGATCAACTCATGCGGCCGTTATAACTTAGTTAGACACGAGCCCCTACGTATTAGAGTCTAAGTCTTACAAATACTCAAACATTAATTAGCTCATTGTTATCTATACAACCGTTATATTTCTTTTTAAAGCCGTTGGTTCTCCTGTACATCAACCTGTATTATATAAATCAATAAACATTCCTTACATTACGCACTGTTCCATTCCACTGCAAAAGCATTCATTATTTCAAAGTTATTTAAATTTCAATCACAATTCAGGGAACTTTTGCACTGTTAATTTTCTCCCGCGGTATAGTATTCCGACATTCGTAGCCGATTATCAACGAATTGAACAAACAAAAAGGGACACTCATTATAATCATTCAAATTATACTTCCGTGCAGTTGAGCACGAAATAATTTATTCAAAATTTTAATATGACGTAGCCACAATGCTAGCAATAACAGGAGCCGTTCTGTAAAATCCCCCATTCGATGTTATTTAGCAAAACGCTTGGGAATACGTAATGCCAGTTGGTATGAGTACCTAATTAAGCACAATTATGTTGGCAACATTAACTATTCCGAAGTAGGGTGTGATAATGATCACAGTTAACAACGATGAAAATACAGTCGCAAAATTTCAACTATGCATACTGCCTAAGAAAGATATCGTTGAGAATTCACCGGAATTAAATTAGCAGAAATTGCTTTTTGTATTTTTCCTTGGGCGCCGACGCATGCCAAATGCTGTTTGCGTAAAGTGTCTCCCACTTACATCGTATGAGAAAGAGCGTAATGATGTTTTACAAAGTCTTCGTCAAGGGATTCACTTGGTAGAGACAATATGAGACAGTAGCAATATAAGCCATTATTGCTTGAATATTTTCTAGAAAGGGCCGGTAATGTTGATGTTGTCCAGAAGGTCGATCTAATTATTAAAGTGGTGTGTGGCACAAAGAATATTATTTTAGGTAGTTTGCTAAACTAGTATTACTATGAAGAAAAAAATATATGTATGAAAAAATTTCTCGCCGGCTGGTCGATACATCACGTGACCAGAGGGCTGGGTCGTTCTTTGGCCATTCAACGGGGCAATGCTACCAGTCTTCTGGGCACGTTTCCGGATGACAGCGATGCGGATGAATCTTCGACGCCTAAGTGTCCTTTGTTTTTTTTTCTTATTTATTTGTATTGTAAGTTAGTCATTTATTTGAGTATCTAGTGTATATAGTTAGTTACTTATTATGAAGCAATAAAAACCTACATAAGTAAGTAAATCCAAGTGAAAAAATACAGTCTCATGGAGTCTGTACTTTCTAATTCCGCCACTTCTTCTCCCCAGCGAAAGCACTAGGAATTGGTGAAGGGCGGGGGGACTGTCTTTTGAAATTTTGACGTTCGAAAAGTGCTGATTCACAGCCTAGATTGAATAAATGATTTTTGATTTTGAATTATTATTGAGGCAGGCAAAATAAATTGAGAAAAGAATTATCAGCAACACTGGAAACGTTCCAGCATTTATTTCGAAAACAAAATCTCTAATATTCCAAAGGGATATTAGCAAAGGTAGACTTTGGTAAAAACAAACACGATATGAGGGTAATTCGTTATTTTTATTTATCTCTGATTATCCCGGCTAAGACAAAGGGTAATAGGAAACAGGGGAAATGTATTTACGAAAAATATGTTCAGAGGTTTAATAAAATTGTTGGTTTTGCCTTTACTGGCGGAATTAGCAGTTTGTTTTGCACGATGTTGTGTAGCTATATACACATGTACCTATATATATTTTTTGTCCCCTACACCTTGAAGGGTGGTTTTGATTGTTTTTGTTATGGCTTTTTGTTTCCTTTTGTGCTTTTCCTTTCATCTTTTGTAGAAAAACAGCTTATCCTCATTTGCAGATTTTGCATTTTATTTTACTGTTCCATAATATTATAATATTTTTTTTCCTTTTTTACATATTTTATAAGCTGTTAGATTCTGGCAAACAAAAGTAGAGACTGAAAAAGCGCGGCAAATTTAAAAAAATATCAGTATAGCAACCCCAAAATTAGTATGACATACCTGGGATAACCTAATTTGATACTTTTTAATAATTTGTTTTTGATGAAAAACGATTAGAAGCTCAAAAGTTTTTAGAAGTTCATTAATTTAAAAAAGTGTTCATCGTTAGAAGGTCAAATAAGTTTTTAGAGGATCAGTTAAATATTTCACTTCAAGACACAAACATCCGTGTAGCCCTGGCTCTTGTACTAGGAGTTTCGGTATCACAAGAGCTAGAGTATTGAATTACCGTTGCGTAGTACTATTGTTGTTTTCAATGCAAATGTCACGTTCATCTCAAGTATTTAGTGACACGTAGTTGTGTTTGTATACAATAATGATCACGTACGTAAGGACGTGTTTGTTATAATTAAATTAATTGAGTAATTAGTATGTGTGTACGCACGCGGCTATTATCGTCCATTAAACTTTATGAGATGCAATAATTCCTGATATGACGCCACCCAGAACTAAAAAGTATTTATGTATCCACAAAAGATTTAAACAGTTAAAATTACATAGAAATTACTTGCGGCCAGGGAGTTGGATGAAAGAAATAGACACATTGTCCTTCTTTATTTAAAACTAGCTGCGCCCCGCGGTTTCACCCGCGTAAATGTCGATCCCGTGGGAATATCGGGATAAAAACTATCCTATGTCCTTTCCCGGGACTCAAACTATCTTTATACCAAATTTCATCGAAATCGGTCCAGCCGTTTTCATGTTATGTCGTGACAACGGAAAACGGGTTTCATTTTTATATATATAGAAGATATGTAAGAATATTCTTCTGTCAGTGCAGTAGACCAGCGGGGCAATTGCGTAACACTTTATCAATCGGAATCGGTTTCATTTTGACAGTTCAACAACATTCATTGCGTTATTTACGTGTTGAGCAGACAAATTTTTCGAACTTATGAAGCAATGGATTAGCAATTGAGGAGCAATCATTCAATTAGTGTTTTGTCCAAATACAACTGAGTATGGAGAAATCATAATTACAGTAATTATGATTTCTCCATACTCAGTTGTATTTCGTTAATTTATGGACAAAACACTAATTGAATGATTGCTCCTCAATTGGCTTCAAAATGATACAAATTGCGATTGATAGTGTGTTACGCAATTAGTGTGCTGGTTGTTATGTTCATTCAGACCCAGGTTGGCCGAAACAAGGACAACCTGTTCAGGTGGAGGTTCATAGACGACTCTGCCTTGGAGTTTAAATGTGGTGCTGTTCCAAAAACGATGGGACATTTAATATCTACATGTCCTGTCAACTGCTCGTTACTGAAACTGATGGATGCTATTGATGGAATTTTGGGCCGAGTGCAATGGCATTCCAAATGGTACATTACCATCGCCATGCTATGAAGAAGAAGTAGTAGATCAGTGGTGGCTCAGGGGTAACGGTCGCGACTTTCGAGTTGTAGGTCGTGGGTTCGAGCGGACCGCGTGAGGGAGAGGCAATCTTTGCGCTCTCGCGTCTTTAGTCGCTGCAGGAGACGCCCTGGGCGTCTGGAATCGAGAGTCGATTCCCAGCCAGTGAAGGCGCATGCTTGCGGACGGCAAGCAATGGGTAGCTCGCCGTCCGGTAAGGACCAGGCCCGGGTCGACGGCGCGTTGTGTTCCACACGCGCCTCCAAGAAATATCATCACTAACTAGTGGGGTCCGCCAGGGCTGATGCCTGCCGGGGTTGCGGGTTGTTCGATAGACGTACCGTGGCCCCAGCCACAGGCAACTGAAGGAACACGGGTGCGGTTTTAGTCAGTAAAAGTCTGACATGCCCTCCCAAAAAAGGTCGTGGGTGCGAACCCAAGCAGGTACTTTTGTGGAAATTATTTAATCAGCACTGCGTCGTCTGTCGTAGAAATAGAAAATCGAATGTGACATCCGGCAACCCACACTGGGCCCACGTGGTGAACTTTACGGTTCACTTCTCACCGAGAGGAGGTCTGTATCGCAACATTGGGAACATTATAGGCTGATTATGCTATTCTTCTGTCAGACTTTTTTTTTCTATTCTTGTTCATTATTTACGATAAATCCATACTTCCATACTAATATTATAAATTCGAAAGTAACTCTGTCTGTCTGTCTGTATGTTACCTTTTCACGCCTAAATCACTGAACCGATTTAGATGAAATTTGGTATAGAAGATAGTTTATCCCGGAAAAGGACATAGGATAGTTTTTATCCAGATATCCCCACGGGATCGACACTTAAGCGGATGAAACCGCGGAGTGCAGCTAGTATATAATATACCTATTTTCGTTTTTTTACTACTAAGAGGCAAACATGATTTAGTTCTATACTGCTATCTAAACGATACAAAAAATATTTAGCTTAGCTCAGTTACCTATCCATCAGCTTTCAGAACCATCAAAGAAAACCCGATTTAGAATTTCTATACCACCCCATTTTTCTCAACCGTGATTATATCCTCCACACTATTCTCGTTTGAAAGCACTTTTAATATCCGCGACTATTATATTTACAGCCCCTGACCCTTTGATCACATAATCGCTCCCGTGTCACTCTGATCGATGGAAAATTATTTTTCACTTCAGCAACACTTGATCCTTTAGCCCCTGGTGATGTGGGATTTTATTGAACTAGGCTAATTTTATTTATAGCCGTTTTTATTATGGCATCAATATTCTTCAGCATTTTTGTCTTGTTTTTTGCCGCGGAACGGTTATGAAATTGGGTTTTTCTTGTAGATATTGTTTGAAGACAGTTTTTTTTTATTATTGCTGATTTGGCCTGTTCTTGACCTCGATTATGCCTGATGGAAAGCAATGGATGAGGTCTATGATGGAACGAGCGTGCCCAGAAGATGCCTGTTCACTTTCGCTTTGACGGTAGACGGGTTAAATGTGGGAGGGAACACAGATTTACTACACGGTTTTATTGATAAAGACATCACGACTGTAATATCCGAAGGGTTTGGCAGATGTATATCTACACTGCGTTTGCGATTTATTTGCCAAACATGTCAACAAATATGAGTTATTGGAGAAAAAACTGTAATACCTACACAATAACGTTCAGTTTACGCTACCACTTCAAACATTACTATAACTTATTCAATAGTACTAGTCACTGAAATTAACTTAATTTTCACTCTTCTAAAGTTGATATTTGTTTAACTTGAAATAACTTCAATTGGAAACATGTATTTGAATAAACCTATTACTACATTTCACACATTCGGATTCCCGGCTGTTACTGAGAATCTAATTAATTTAATGAATTCATTTGTGAGTATTTACTCAAACGAAATAAAAGGTCCCAAGCTAGAATGTAATAATAATTGTTATTAATTATTTTAATCGTGTATGTTCAGATCGAGTTAGAATCACTATGCTGCGCTCCATAACTCAAGTAGCGGATGTTGGAGAGAAAACAGCCAGGCTGAAGTGGGAATGAGCCGGACACGTCTCACGAATGCACCCGGAGAGATGGGCAAAGGTCGTCACTCACTGGACGCCTGAGGAAGGACATCGCCGTCGAGGTAGACCAAGACGAAGGTGGCGTGACGATCTAATATTATTCGCAGGGCCAATATGGCCAGAGATCGCACAAGACAGGGAGGTTTGGAAGAAAAAAGGGGAGGCCTTTGCCCAGCAGTGGGACACAAAATAGGCTACAAAAAAAATTTTTAAAATACGTTATGTAGAATACGCGGTTTCAAATAATGTTATGAACTAATCGCCACACTGTAGACTTGTGAACACTTAAACGTGTCCTTTTTAAACTCAAATTAACAGAATGTCAAAAAATAGGAATTTTTACAATAGGTCGCAAGTTATTTTCCATAGTAATTATTAAGAAATCAAACAGATTTACTTTCCACAACGCAACATAAAACAAGCTTAATATTATAATACTACATTAAACAACCCTTTCCAAGTATTCCTGTAACTTTGTTCGCATAATTTTACTTACACCCATAACAATACAAAACAACTTTTCGGAACAATCTAAGAGTAAATCCATAGCTTTTACAGCTTCTTATAGGACGATTTTATCAAAAACAAAGGTTTGATTGGTTAGCAAGGAGACAAAGGGACGCCCTTCTAATTTTACCCACTTTTTTCCTCAACACTGGCAACACTGTCTAGTCAATTGCGTAGCTTTATCACAGCTTTATTTCTTTTAACGCACTCTCGAGTCCCAATGGATCGAAAACATTTGAACGCCAATAAGTTAATTGGAAAGGAACTGAAATGTAATGGTGTTTGTATAGAACAAACAAATAAAATTGGAGTGTCTGTTTGTAATATTAAAATAAACGCTTTTTACTAAATGCATATGGATGTATACACGGTACATATACCAAAATATATTTTTTTTTACAATTTTTGTCTGTCTGTCTGTTTGTTCCGGATAATCTATGAATCGGCTGGGCTGATTTTGACGGGACTTTCACTGGCAGATAGCAGATGTGATAAGGAGTAACTTAGGCTACTTTTATTTTAGAATAAGAATTAGGGTTCCACACAAAAAAATTAAAACGTTTTCCGTCATGCGCGCGAACGAAGTCGCGGGCACAACTAGTTATAGATATAAATGATTTTGCAATCTTAAAAGTGTTGAGTTTGTTACTTTTTGGAATTGGCTTTATAAATGGGGTTGAAACGAATTGATTTATTTTGGACAGTGTCATACAGGTCTCCGGTACCTTTGAATGACGCTGCCAAAAACAAATAATTTTGTTTTAAAACGTAATTTAAAACGTAATTTAAACAAGAAGGTTTTATTGCAGATGAAGCAATGAGTGAAGATGAAGGTCAATAATATTTTTTGTAGAAGAAAATGTTAGAGCCACCTATGAGAGAAGAGTAATTAGAGTAATTAATAAAGATAGTCTTAACACTATATCGTACATACTCTGACCTACATTTCTATTGCAAGAAAGTGTATAGTTATGAAGACAAGTGTAACAATAGACAACTAAATATAAAACAGTAACATCACTTCACTTGTCAAGCTAGGTTATTACGACCATATACTCCAGCGACCCTTTATTGTGGCGTACTAAGAGGAAAAGCAATGTTTTGTGTCAGACGTTACTGAGACATTTTTTATTATATGCACAGGTTATATTTTTAATTGGGCATCCTTCGGAATGGAATGGGATTTTGTACAGAGATTTTTACTAAACAGTCAATCTATACATATAAAATTCAAAGTCCTGACTGACTGGCTGATATATCAACGCACAGCCTAAACCGCTGGTCCTAGAGACATGAAAGGAGGGTGTGTTCTTAGTGAAGAGTAGGTATCCACTAAGAAAGGAGTTTTTTGAAATTCCACCCCTAAGAGGGTGAATGGGGGGAAGGGTGAAATTTCACGCGGACGAAGTCGCGGGCAGAAGCTAGTATTTATTTATTTATTTAATACTTCAAGCACATAAATGTACAGAGGCGGAATTAATGCCATGGCATATGACCTTCAACAGTCTAGAATATCTAATATCAATTCGCTAAACGCAAATAAAATGCAGAAATATTGGAACATAAAGATAAGATTTCGAAAACAAAATGATTTGGAGATGACGATGAGTTATTTTTTTCTATAGAAATAAGAAGGAAGAGAGGTAAGAAAATAAAGTCTTTGATATTGTAATAAAACTACCCGCATATCCACTGAGAGATACCAGGAACACAAAGACGTCAAAATGGATCGCCGAATCAGAATAGTAAATCATCCATATAGCGTAATACCAATGGAAATCACAGTTATCCACATAGACAGCGTAAGCAATATTTAAAACTACCCTCCATACCTATAAAACTTGGCTTCGAATAGCGAATGTCACCAATTTGGGAGCTAAAACGTCACAGTTGCGATGTTCCGATCAGAATTGCAAATGTGAGAGTAAATTCACAAAGAATACACGAAAATTATGCGGGACCCGGTCAGGGCTGGTTTTATTCGTGTAACATACGGAACCCTGGGCGTTAGGGGTCGGGATATAAATTTGTTGAAAGGTACTCATTACCGCTTTTAGCTAATGAGTTTAAGTGATATTTTAAATACGGATTCTTGGTTTATTTGTCACAGAAACACGTGCATACAAAAAAATAATAACTAATTCTATTTTTTTTTTTAAGTAAAATCTTCTTTAGCGGCGTTGTACACTTTTTTTGTAATGGGTAAAAAATGTTAAACTCGCGTCAGGACACGTGACCGTCAGGACACGTGACCTGATCGAAAATTCGTAAAGCCGGGTCCAGACATGTATCATTTGCCCGATCCTATCACCGTATCCGTTTCTGCGTATTGTATCAAGCCCCGTATCAAGTTGTGGACGCCTCCGATTTGCTCCGCATCCGTATCTTCACAATAGTCATGATCGCGTATCAAATTGCCCAGTTAAGTTTCTGCTCTTCTTCAGTTTCATTTCTTTATAGGCCTCGATAAATTTAATAACATTTTCATTGTTCCAATTCATTGTTTTTACTTCACGGCAAGGACTGAAAATGATGCGCCCGTGCAACCGACCGAGCGTCGCGAGTGACGCGTCCAGACTGACCCACGTCCGTATCTGTATCACCTTTGATGATCGGACAAAAACCGACACGACATGGGACGGGCCGTATCATGACGGCGTATCGAGATGGCGTATCATGATACGCGTATCATTACTCGTCCACATATGCGATCATGATACGCGTCGACGATACGGATACGGTGATCGGATCGGACAAATGATACATGTCTGGACCCGGCTTAAGACGGATGGAGAGTAGACAGCCGGCCCGGCGTAGGAGAGGAAGTATCCCCTCTCTTTCTACGGCGCGGCAAAAATGCATGCCTGCTGATTCGTTTAGGCGGCGCAGGGCGCTTGCGAGAATGTTCGTGTGTGTTTATGTTACAGCGTGGCACGCGCTTCCATCGATGGTGACAGCTGATGGCTCGACCGTCTGTGTAGTGGCCTTACTGCTGTGTATTCGTAAAATTCGTGTATATAAAGTGTTTAAAATATGGAAATTGAACAAAGTGCATCTATTAATGAAAAAAGTGACGAAGAAATAGCGAAAGAAAATGAGTTATATTAATTCAATTAATATTTGATTTATTTCAACGTTAATATTCAAGTTTTCACTTCTGCCGGCACTCCCAGAGTGCAATCCGTCTTTTTTTTATCTTATTCTATTTCTATTTGCGTGAGTGATTCGTTTTCATAAACTCCTTCATTCATGTCCCTTATGGGAATAGGGAACATGTTGGCTATCAGTTTTGTATAAACTTTCAATGTAGGAATCAATCATTTACTTTAAACTTACTAAACAGTAACTGGAGTTAAGATATACCTATATTTACTTCAGCCTCATTTTTCCTGTTTATTTCTCTGTGATTGTTCTGTGGCGGCATTTACAACGCCACAAGCTAACTACGCATCATACGTCACACAAAATCCTGCATCGCGCAAGCAAAGTTTTCCGCTCAACAAGCATATTATACAGGGTTATTTGAAAAACACCAACAACCTCTTAAGAGGTCATTGTACTCATCATTATAAACAACTTTTACTATGGGACCAAACCTGAAATCGCGAAAAAAAAATCAGCTGTTCCCTACATTTATGTTCGTAGAACTCGTCAAAATGTATGGAACAGCTGATTTTTTTTTTCGCGATTTCAGGTTTGGTCCCATAGTAAAAGTTGTTCATAATGATGAGTACAATGACCTCTTAAGAGGTTATTGGTGTTTTTCAAATAACCCTGTATACAACGTCCCGACATAAATCGTCGGGCAGTAGCTCACATGATGAGTGAACTTTACACCCTGTACTTCATACCTCTATGATTTAAAGAACTGTCGCGTAATCCATACTTCCATACTATAATATTATAAATTCGAAAGAAACTTGGTCTGTCTGTATGTTACCTTTTCACGTTTAAACCACTGAACCGATTTAGATGAAATTTGATACAAAAATAGTTTGAGTTCCGGGAAAGGACATAGGATAGTTTTTATCTCGATATTTCTACGGGATCGAAACTTATGCGGCTGAAACCGTGGGGCGCAGCTAGTGTTTAATAAAACAAAAGCTAGTCTTGCGAAGCCTACCACAGACAGAACTCATCATAATACCTACCCAAACTTGGCCTCGAAAAATGTAACAAGTTCCCGTCCAGAAACTAATTAAATCTCACAGTTTCATTCAAACCTAACAATATAAACAAGGCTTTCGAGAAAAATGTATCAACCAATCTACCTAATTAGCAATATTGGCTAATTTAACAAGCCCTTTATCATGGGTCAATGCCTCCTACATTCCGTTCGAATGATTGACCTCTGCTTTATAAATTTCAGGTCTTGTTATACTGGTTGTTAGCCCTGCACTGTCAATGGTACTCGTCCATACTATATTAATTTTAAACGTTACTACAATATTTTGAGTCAAGTGTTTGCTTGAGGCTCGCTTCGATTTTGCCCGTTTTGTAAAATCAAATATGTTTGCTTGTTTAACTATTGATTTATCGAAGTTGTACGCACTACGCAGGACGTGGAGTTGTGGTCACATTTCATCAAATTACATTTTTGGATTCAAGTGGTTTTCTTCATTTTCATGTCATTGGGGTCTTTTAAAGATTCTGCTACCGACCGGCCGGATGAGTGTTGGTGCTCAATTACATATATCTATTGTGCCCGAAGCGGTAAGTCCCACTGTGATCATATTTCTTGGGGCAAGTGTAAGAACCGTCCATTGTCTTGATGCCCTTGGTCGCTTTTAAAATACAATAAGGAGTCCTATTTTTATCTTTTCCATACAATTCTACTGCTGCTTTTTCAGTATTTTTCATCTTTACATACATACATAAAATACAAATTAATAAAAATTGTCTCTTTGTAAACTCAAAGTAACAGCTTTTTACTAAATGAATATGACAGTATATAAGGTACTTATAATAAAAGAACAATTTTTTTTTAATTTAGACTGTCTATTGGTCCGGCTAGTCTCCAAAACGACTGGACCGATTTGGACGGGACTTTCACTAGCAGACAGCTGACATTATAAGGAGTAACTTAGGCTCCGTTATTTTAGAAAAAGTGTAAGAAAAGAGACACATTATTGTTTTTCGACTTCCACGAGAAAATAGACACATTATTGTTTTTCGACATGATCTGGCAGTTTAAGTAATTTACGCAGCCTACCCAAATGTCCTTTCTTTGGTATTGTTCGTCGAATCGTTGAACTCCTCAAGTTCTGAGTAGAGCTGCACGATTTTTGACAAATGCGTGTACTGACTGGACAGGTCCGCTCAATCTGTGTAGTTCTTTCCTCAAAAGACCATTTCAGACACCAATCTACATGATCTGACCAAGATTTTGTCTGGACTTTAAAAGAGACTGTGACCTCTGAGTTTGTTTCGGCCTTTCTTCTCAGAGTAGTCAGATAGGAAACGCCGACCTCATCTAGCTTTAAAAAAATATGATTGACGTGTAAAAGTGTTTGTACAAACTTACTTACAGAAATAAAAAATCATTTATCATTTATCCACGCAAACGAAGTTGCGGGCAAAATTAGTTCCTAATAAATGACATACACATGTTAACTAACGACGTAGGAGAACTTAGTTCCTCTAAATAAACTTGTTGACAAACACTAAATTTAGCATGTTAGTGACGACCTATCAATTTAGCGCTGATGGTTGTTACAAAACTTTGGACAGTCAATAAATTCTGTAATTTGTGAAGCGTGAGCAACGTAAATATTGATATTTAGCAAATGTAAAGGTCGGTAATTTATACTTTTACCTAGTACAGATAGAGAAATGTAATATAGGAAAGTGGCCCTTATGTAATTTATTTAAGAACGAGTTTAGGTCGTGGTAAAAATATTAACCGGCCATTTAGAGTTGTAGCTGACTGAACAGCCGCACGGATCGATCGATAAGGTTAAGCTACGCTTGCCGCGATCGGTCCGTTGATGCGTGACCATGTTGATATACCGCGAACCCTCCGTGTCTGGGAAAGTACGTTAAGCCCCGGCTGTCATTCGTGGATCTTTGACAGTTGTTACGGGTCGTCAGAAGCCTGAAAGTCTGACAACCATTCTTACCAAGGGTTATCGTAATACCCAGTAATTGGGTTATGAAGGTCAGATAGGCAGTCTCTCCATGTAAAATACTGGTATTCAGCTGCATCCGTTTAGACTGGAAGCCTACCCCAACATAGTTGAGAAAAGACTAGGCAAATGATGATGGACACAGCGGGGTAAATGCATAACACACTTACAGTAGGAATAGCTTTCATTTCGAAAGTCCGACAGCATTCATTGCGTTATTAACGATGTTGAGCAGCCAAATTTTTCGAACTTCTAATGCAATGGATTAGTAATATCCTCCAAAATTATTCAAATTCTGATTGATTTCTGATTGATAGATTCTGATTGTATGTGACGCAATAAGGGCACAGGTCTGTCACCATCAGCCTAGCCTAGCTTCAGACCTGACCTAACTACATACGGAACGCTGGACACACTCAAAAGTTTTTACTCTTAAAGCGCCCAATCGATCAGAGATCAGACAGAAACATTACAACAACAAACAACTGAACACATAAGTCAGCACTGCCCTATCCCGGCCAGATATAACATAATACGGCCACTAACTTTGCTATTTCAGTAATCGTCAAGACAAATGTGGGACATTCGTCTTACGATATCGTAGCACCATGTTTTGTCTGAAGAGAAGAAATATGAAGTATTACTGCGTTTTTGGGGTAGACAGAAGTGCTCATTTGAGATGGTTCGTTAGGCTGGAAATTTTGCCGATGCAGGGGATTTTTTTCGTATGTTTTGACGATTATTGTGATATGGAGTGTCGTTTTGAATGTTGCGAAAGTAAATGTGTCAGACAAAAGGCAGATTAACAACTAAGAGAGGCAACTTACTTTTAGTGGGTTTATAAAAGCTGTAACATTGTAAATAATGATCTAATATATAATTATACTAGCTGCGCCCCGCGGTTCCACCCGCATAAGTATCGATACCGTGGGAATATCGGGATAAAAACTATCCTATGTGCTTCCCCGGGACTCAAACTAGCTCTATACCAATCTTCATCTAAATCGGTTCAGTGGTTTAGGCGTGAAAAGCTAACATACAGACAGACAGACAGACAGAGTTACATTCGAATTTATAATATTAAAGTAGTAGTATGGATTCACAAACTGCTATGATATTCTAAAATGCGGGCTGTTTTGAATAATGACTTGGAATGAAATTAGTAATCTTGGACCACCCTGGGCTATAATTACCAAACGTGTTCACAATTTTCACAAGCTTGAAAAGAAAATTATTGTTTATTAGAAATTCTTTCACATGTTCAGAAGCTAAGCTAAGAAATATTCCCCATCTACAAATTCAGAATAAGTGACGTCATCATAAGTCTTTCTTCCATTGACATTAACAAATTGAGTTACATCCACGACACACATAAGAATCAACTGGTCAAGTGTGAATCTTACTTATGACTCTTATGAGATAAGTTGCTTCGTATATTAATTTTCTTTGACGATTTCGACAGAAACGAGTTTTCTTCAACAGTTCCCATTTTCGAGCAATGGGCTACCGTATTATAAGTTGACAATACCAATGAACAAAAGTTACTTACCATGAACAATCAGATGAAAGTATGAAGAAGAAATTATTTTAATATTTTTTACCGAAATTTATTTTTCTTTTCACTGACTGAATGCTCTGAAAAATGCAAACACAATAATGTTATTATTTATTATTCGGATAAAGAAGCTGCTTCACAGAGTTTAAACTAATCTAGCCATTTACAATCCCAGAATAATTTAACTTCTATAGTGCAATGACTGGGGTTCAAACGTACGACGTGCCCTCAGAAGCATAGGCTGATAAAAACTTAGATAGTCATCGTATATTAATTATAACTCTCTTTTATATTCCCTTTGTTAATTATACCATCTCTCTGGTGAGACAAGAATAAATAATATTCACAATTTTACTCCAAACAGTATGATTTGTAATACGAAGGAGGACACCTACCACGCTTTAGTGGAGTGTGTTCGGGTTGGGGCAGATCGGAGAACTTTGGAATCAGAAGCGGGACTTAAATTAAGGGATGTTGGCATGTGTAATGTAATCTTGTCTAAACCTACATCCAAATTAGCTATCAAGCTATATAACTTGATTGTAAAATTAAGTTAAGAACCTAGTTGTTAAATACTTTCCCCCTTATTCATAATCCTATTTTATCTCTATTTTAGCAAAAATAGGTTTATAGAACGTTTGTCTTTATCTGTCACGTTGTCATTTCTGTGTGTAAGAAAGAGACAAACCCCATTTTAACTAAAATAGGTTTGATAAGTTTTATGAATAAGGGGGTTAGTATTTATTTTGTAACACTACAAGGCTGGCATAATCTCTCCGCGATTAAAGCCTTTTTCTAAATAAAGATTGAAAAAAAAAAAACATGTTCACAATTTCAAAATGGTTTTTGTTATTTCGTTTTTCCACCATTTTTTGGAACACTAAAAACATTTTTACATGGTCTCTCATAGAAAAGTACAGTCACGGTTTTGGACCCATGTCAAAGAGGTCTGACGTCAGAGTTTAGTCCCAAATGAATTAGTTATATCGAAGTTCCAATACACAAACAACTTGTTATAGGGAGGATGTTCTTAAAATATTTGTATATTTTTTCTGAAAGGAATGCTTTGTGAAGTTATGTGATGTGATGGGTCATGACGTGACGTTTGGGAAACATATTATTATACCTATTATATTCTTTATTTTCGGACAACAGTGAGCCAGCGTGTTAGTAAACAATATTATACTTTACTAGCTGCACCCCGCGGTTTCACCCGCATTAGTTTCAATCCCGTGGGAATATTGGGATAAAAAGTAGCCTATATGTTAATCCAGGGTGTCAGCTACTAGCTCACCGTCCGATCAGGACCAGGCCCGTGCCGGACGGCGCGTACGTGTTCCACGCGCGCCTCAAAGAGATGTCAGCATAAAGGAAGGGGTCTGCCAGGGCCGAAGCCTGCCGGGGGAGCGGGATTGTCCGAAAGGGTTACCGCTACCCCGGAACATAAAGGGCTAAGGAAGGAACACGGATGGGTTTTAGTCAGTAAGGGTCTGACACTCCCTTCGCTCCACCCAGAGCGGGAGGGGTCATTTGATGATTTCCCATCCATAAAAAAAAAAAAAAGGTTGTCAGCTACCTCCATACAAAATTTTATCAAAATTGGTCCTACCGTTTAAGCGTCAAGAAGTAACAAACATATAAACACATAAATGATTTCAAATCAATAAGGGACCTCCACAACCTGGTCACTGGGTAACACGATACCCCTTGGTAAGACTGGTTATCCGACTTTTGTTTTTCTGATTACCCGTGACGTTTCTCATAGATCTACAAATGACAGCCGGGAACAACGTCGGCGGGCATAGTCGGGCGTAACGTGCGTAACGTGCTTTCGGAGGAGCCTCGATAATTTTGTTATGAATGGCCACCTATCCACAAAGCGACCTTGGCAAGCGTAGCTTAACCTTCCGTCAATCCGTGCGGCTGTTATTATTTAGAGAATATGATTATGTAATTAAATTACTGATATCCACTTGACCCCCCCCATGACGTCGTCTCGAACGTCCCAGAACACTTTTTGGGCGCGCCGCGGGGTACCTCGGTACTTATTCATGACTCATACACAAAAAATATCTATGGACCGCTGTTGAACTAATGGCTGCTTCTTCATATGGACAGACCAGGGTACATTACATAGCTTGTTTCGTAACTTTAAATGGCTTTGATCTTACAATAATTGTTTGTTTTATTTATTTATTTACATTACGCCACTAAAAAACTAAAAAAAAATTATTTCAAAATCTAAAGTGATGACCCCATTTTTTATTTACCTTAAAAATAGCCCCATTCAAAGATTGACAGCGTAGGATGTTATCAAATGAAATAGCTTTTTAGGTACTTTTACATAAGGTCGAGAGTCAAAGTAACCTATAATTTTAAAATAAAATTAAATATACGTTCTTACGATAATCTACTCTGACACACCGCTGAAAATTTAATAAACGTCTTGGTAAGATAAATCTTCGAGAAATATATTTTGCTAAAAGTTTGCACAACGAAAGGCTCACTTTTCGAAGCGTTAGTTGACCACTCTGCCATATTTATTTGTCCAAAACCTACAAAGCAGACGCTCCTATATTGCCAACTAATTTAATAAGCAACCCTGATCGTCACCCTTGAAATCTCGGGACCCTAACATTGGCGAACCCTCCGCGACCCTGCTAACTTAGCCTTGAGGCCAAACACCTGTCAATATTTATACAACTTTGCAAACTTTCAACGCAATATATTCTTATAAAGTTCAGAGTGAATTTTGATAAACTAAATTTGATTTGAGTCGACGTTGAGCAAGCAAGGGTAAAATAAGCTAAATCCGTTGAAAGTATATCAGATGCTAGTCATTTTGGAGCTGCGAGGCAGTCGACGGAATGTGTGCATAATATTTTATCTTGGGACTTTCTAAGTGGCAAGAACTTTTAGCAAAAATATGGCTTTTTAAATTTAGTTTTATTGCTGAATGTGCCCGCTCTTGACCTCGATCAGGCCTGATGGAAAGCGATAGATGAAGTCTATGATGGAACGAGCGTGCCCAGAAGATGCCAAAGGCACTGGAACGCCCACGCATCGACGAAACACAGCAGGCTGCTTGACGCCGGACTCCGGTGGGAGGGTGGTCGCAAACAGGCGGACGTTAGCCCTACCACCGCAAGGGAAGAATTGGCCTGTCAAATAAGGTGTTGGGTGTCCAGGATGCGCCGAGCCATCGGTTTAGACGAGTAACTGGCGGAACAAACTGCGCTACACGAGGAGGCTTCTTCATGCATCCCAAAAATAATGTAATCGTAAAACTAAACTACTATTAAAATCTTTGTTTAAAAAGTTTTTTATTTCGTGATTTCAGAGTTGGTCCCATAATTAAAGTTTTTAAAAATAGTTCGTCCACTGTTATTGTGCCATAGTGAATTTGAAATAGGTAACAGGAGAATTTACTGACCACCTTCTTAAAAGGATTGCGGTCTTTTCTCGTACTCTATTAGTTCTGCAAGTTTAGTAATAGACAAATCTGTAAAAGAATAAAATAGTCAATTTTTATCTATTGGCAGATTCTCAGTACGGATAGGGTGGACTACTATCTCTAATATATATTTGTTAGTACCTATCAAAAAACTTCTAACATGCTGTTGCCATTGAACCAAAAAGGCCCGTTTGTCTTTTGCTCTTATCGCTCCAATGCGGGATCTGACTTCAAGATCAGATTTACAAATAATTTTCTATCAACATACCCTTGACCCGATTAACATAAGATCGAAAATCCCTTGAGCAGCCGCAGATATAAATTGGTTTTGTAGACCTTAGGACAAAGAAGTGATCATGTGTTTAATGTAAAAGGATGTAAGGGTCATTTTCGATTGTGTTAGAAGTAAATACATTTTGTAGCCATAAGTGGCCATCCGCTGACATATGACGACACTGCGAAACTCTTTCTTGTTTTCTTGGTCCCTTAACTCGATTTAGGTAAATGAAAGCTTTGACTCGAGTCATCTGTTAGAGAGGGATGCAGGCTTATAAGAGAGCAGGACAGACCTCCCGACCCTTGAAGAGTAATCGTTCGGAAATTGAACTTTGCCAAAGTTGTGAAGTGTACGATTTAGTGTTTTATTTATATTTTTAAGAGCAAATGTCAATAGTTACAATTTATTGCGTTTTGTTCATTGGCTTTGTTAGTGGTTTTATATTTTGTGTTGATTTTGATTCAGCGTTCAATAAATAAACCTGTTAGTTGGGTATGCGAGTTTCAGATGAAATGGGGGACGAATAAATGATGACCGTATTAAGCTTGTGTCTGCAAAATAAATCTACAAATGAACATGACTCGGTTATTGTTTTTGCTAAAACAAATTACCTGCTATGAGTAGCATAATTTTGAAATGCAAAGCGAATTTTTCTTTACTGAAACCATCATCTGCCTAGCCTTTTCGCAACTATGTTGGGGTCGGCTTCCAGTCTAACCGGCTGCAGCTGAATACCAGTATTTTACATGGAGTGACTGCCTATCTGACCTACACAACCCAGTTACTGGATAATACGATACCCCTTGGTAAGACTGGTTGTCAGAATTCAGGGCTTCTGACTACCCGTAACGACTGTCAAAGATCCACAAATGACAGCCGGGACCGACCACTTAACGTGCTTTCCGAGGCACGGAGGGATCTTGGTATGTAAAGATGGTCACTCATCTACGGTTCAACCGCGACAGGCGTCGCCTCGTGCGGCTGTTATTACTTAGCCACAAACCTAAGGCTTTATGTGTTATGTTAAATATATTTTCTAGATCCACTAAAATAGGCAAACTTTAGAGAAGAAAAATTGCCCGAAACGCACGTCTTACATCTATAATAAAACTTCGTACTGATCCTAAGCAAACTCAACAATATTGTATCACAACCAAATTTCGCAAGCGGACCCCAATAAATCCAATAGTGGATATGCAGACATGCTAAAATTGATAGCAGTTTAAAATGTCTATCAGAATAATATGCTACGATATTCAAACCGCATTGATTCTTTCGATGCATCGAGGACTTTATACCTTACGACTTTTATAGGTAACTCGACTTTTTTCAGAAGGAGACAGCAGTGGATAGGTATAAGTGGAAGGAAGGAAGGCCTTTGCCCTGCAGTAGAACACATACGGCTGATACCGAACGAACGTGCCCTGGTGGTTAAGGGTCAGAACACATTGATCGACGGCTTTCCGCAGTTTGCCAATTGAAAACATGCACACTACGCCGGAGCGTGTTCGTCGCGTCGATGCGAAAGGTTGCATACGTCGTTCCATACTTTGCTCTTTTTTTGTATGGACAAACCGTCGAACGTTGTCGATCAATGTATCCTGACCCTAAGAATATGTCATGCTCAATCAAATGTCAGTGCAAGCAAAAGTGGCCCAGTGGTAATGATGAGTTGTAGGTCGTAGGTTCGAAAGGCGCTTTACTTTGTGTAAATCATTTCATTAGCACTGCTCTCAAAACTACCAAAGAAAACATTGTGGGGAAACCGGCATATCCTAGAACCAAAAATTCGAAGACATGTGACATCTATCAACCCGTACTGGGCCCGCTTGGTGGATTACGGCCCATTCACTCTCACTGAGATCATTCCAGTAGTGGGAAAGTTATAACCAATAACTTTCTATATATTTTATGTACCAAATTACTTAAATGTCTTTTACATTTAAGTAATTTTTTTTGTAAGGTAAGTAACTTAGGTATAACAAACCTTCCTTGTGGTGATGGATGTCGCAAAGGTGTAACACCTTTGCGACATTTTTTTATTTAAATTTTGTTTTTAAGTTTTTAATTTAAATTTTGACTCATTTTTTAATTTAAATTTTATTTTAATCATTTAAATTTTGTTTTTAAGTTTTTAATTTAAATTTTGTTTAAAAGTCAAATTACTGACAGTCGTCAGTAATTTGACTTTCGAAAAGAGAGAAATCGGTGTTCATCTGATATAATACGTTTATATGTAGGTAAGGGGTTGAGTGTTTTGAGTACAACATTTTTGAATCTACCAGCAGAAAGGACAAACATATCGATATGATGGAATTGATTGTTGTAATTATAAATAAAGTCGCCGCAGAGGTGCCCGCATACCTGCGTTACTGCGACAAGAGGTAACTGCAAACAGCGCAGCGGCCGTGCGCGCACCCCGCGACATACTACGTACAGTCTTTCTAGGAACTATGTAACTTATTTTATTACGGATATCAATACAGTCATATAAATTGCTACACAAATCAAACAAAAATACCGTCTCTAGGAGAGTGCGTCTTGATTTTAGGTCAAGTAATTTATAAGACAACTCTATGTAGAAGCAACGGTAATGCATGGCTTTTAAGAATTTTCTTTGAACCTTTTCAATACGCCCCGAATACTTATTGTAAAAGGGATTCCACATGATCTGATCAGAGACTTGTATAAATATAAATAGGTAGAGGGGCGCACAAAATCCTTCGCAGATCTCATCACAGAACCGCACATCTGATAGGCATTATTAAAACTTTGTTAATGTGAGCATCAAGGTGAAGTTTATCGTCGAGGAGAATACAAAGATCACGAATAAGGGATACCCTTGACAGTGAAGTATTTTTTAAAAAGAAATTTAAATTTCTGCGGCCATTACCAAAGTAATCCTAAAGAAGAGTTTGACAAGATCTTAATGCGATCATTTAATTCGGAAATCATCCATATTGTATTAGTATTAGAACTTACAAACTATGTTAGCGTTAGAATCAAAATTAAAATTAAACTCAAAGTTAAAATAAATATTAAAATTAAAATCACAATCAAAATTAATTTACAATTAAAATTTACATAAATCAAATCAAATTATATTAAAAACTAAAACATGACTATAATTAAATGAAATTAAAATTCATTTAATTCAGGCAAGACCCATATTAAGTAATTAAAATATTTATTATTAAATATTGAAGTATGAAGATTTTAAAACCGGATTTCTCAGTCTGCCCTTCCTTCATTTTCTTTCTATGTTCTTTGCGAATACCTAGCTCATAAAAATACGTTTCCTGAATAATATTTTTTTAGTATCGTATCGTGCAATATAAAAGTATTTTCTTATCGTATCATGGTAAACCAATATAAGAGGACAGGGGTACGATCATCCCCTCTTAGTTGCTAAGCTGAGCATTTTCGATGTCGTATTATATCGATGGAGGGTTATTCCCGAAATTGTCGGAGATGTTATCAATATTTATTAAATGTTCCGAAAAGAAGGTAGTCGGAGATTATTTTGTTTTGTTGTCATTATGAGTAGGATTAGCAAGCTGTTGTAAGAAAGTGTCGATTATATTATTTACTATGTATTTTTTTCTATCTGGAACAAAATGAAGTACTGTTATGAACGGGAGTAAAGGAGATCTACGGGGTAATTACCACGCGGGCTCCGTGTAGGTTGGTAGATGTCACATGTCTTCGAATTTTTTGTTCTAGGATATGCCGGTTTCCTCACGATGTTTTCCTTCACCGTTTTGAGAGCAGTGCTGATGAATTAATTTACACAAAGTAAAACGCCTGTCTGGGTTCGAACCTGCGACCCACAACTCGTAAGTTGCAGCCGTTACCACTGTGCCACCACTGCTCTTTTCTTACTTACATATTAATAGTTAATGGAAATGATCCGAATACGGCAGTACCTTTCACTCATCTCATCGGGAAGTTATGCATCACTTAATAAATATGAGCAGACGAAGCGAAAATACATAATGTTACATAGGATAGTTTATTACCTTCCTGCTTTTGTCTTGTCCCTCTTTAATTATTGCTTAGTAAGGGATTGTTTGTTATAAGTATGAGTTCTTGATATTTTGCTAATACGAGTAACAGCGGTAAGATAAACAAAAAAAAAAAAACAGAAAATGTTTTCCTGTAACTGCCTGGGCTCTCAAAGGAAACCGACATGTCTCGAACCGTAAATTCGAAGACATTGTGTTATCCATCAACCCGTATGCCGGGCGTAGTGAATTACGGCCCAGTCTCTCTCAGAGTGGAGGCATGGATCCCAGCAGTGGGACCGTTATGGGTTGATTATGTTATGCTTATGCTACGAAACCAATGCTATACCTGTAAATAATTACAACTTAGCCCGCTCCAAATTTTTTTCTTCTATAATTATACACAATAAAGAGTATTCTATTCTATTCTATTCTATTATGGCATCTCGTATGACTTTGAGAGGTCGTGACTACTTAACCGGACTATCCTGTGGTTGCCTTAAGTAATTCTCCAAATTCTAAATTTTGACGAAAGGTTTTTTAATTTAATTCCAATCCTCACTTTCAGCAGCCTATAAAAGAAGAAACTAATTAAATTAATATCAGAAATCAAAAAAGGAAATAAAAAAAATACGTCACTTAGTGCTGATTTTCCAATCGACTGATAATTTTTATTCGTGGAATAATTGACGTCTGACACATTTTGTATCGCAGAACTGTCAAAAATTTAAAATTATACCTCGGATAAAATTATCTGGTGTTGCAAAAATCAGAATGATTAACCTTTCAGTGAACACTATGCCAGTTATGATTATGCTATGCACTTAAATTCTTCGAGGACTATACAATACTAATAAAGTATTTTTCAATGTACTGTCGAAGTTACTCATTCAAATATAATCAAAGATTTCTGAGAATCTACTCATAAAATAAACTTTAGCTGCGTATTTTCATGTCGAAATACTCTTCTATTCTGAGATAAATCGAGACGCAATACGGATCTGAATCTGCAAGACTGCAGATCATGTTGTAGAGGATTTTATAAAATTCTAAAATAAACATGCTATAGCTTTTATCAACATCGTTTTTAACAAAAACGTAACCCCTGGCAGGAAAGAAGTTTAAAATAAAAATCCAAGATGGCGGCTAAGATAATTTCAAAATGACGAAAATTTGTACATGTTTGTAGCCAATCATCTTGGATTTTCATTTTGACCTCACTATCGGCTTCAGCACCCTCGAAAATCATGAAAACGAAACCCATGACGAAATGTTTTTTTAGCCGTCTTCTTGGATTTTCATTTTGACCTCACAATCGGTTTCAGCACCCTTGAAAACCATGTAAACTATCTCGCCCTCTCTGTCTGTTTCTATTACATAAGTGAAAAGTCGCATGGAGGGGGTATAGGTAACACTTATTCGTTACGTGACGATTTTTTCCATTTTACTCCTACCGCCAGCTCCGTAAAACAACTTCGTTCCAAAAGTTTTTTTTTTTCGATTTCGTGCGTTTTTGATAAGTTTTTGCATAGCGACCGATGTTATACCTCTTGAATACTTTTAAGTGTTTTGGTAGCTACAATATTTATCGTGGCATTCTGTTTCTGCCTAACCCCATTTGAAAAAGGCGTGAGTGTATGTGTATGTAATATCTATCAAACTAATACGGACTCGGTTTTAACTAATTAGGAACATAATTGACTGTCTTAAGGTGAATGGGTAGTTGTAGCCCGCGAAATTCAATTTTTCTTACGTTTTTTGCTATTTTCAGGTCAGTGTCAGGTTGTATCTTGATCAAAATATGATTCGCGACTGTAAACGGTACGTATTTACAGAATTATATTAATTAGAATCATTAATACATCTTTCGTTTATGGTAGAAATCTAACTTAAAGAGATATATTAATGATTCTAATGACTATGATTCTGTAAATACATGTCTATTATAGTCGCGAATCATATTTGGATCAAGATACAACCTGACACTGATCTGCAAATTGCAAAAAACTTAAGAAAATTTAAATTTCGCGGTCTACGATGTCACATTCACCTTAACAAGGATTTAATATAGCGTCGTGTTCTTAGAAAGTAATCCAGCACGTGCCTTCATTACAAACTAATTAGCGATAAGCAAACTATTAATAATGACTAAAAACTAACATGTCACACCACTTTGTCACATATTAGAGGTTTGAAAGTCCTTACCAAAGCTTCAAAAGTTAAAACTTACGATGGCACAACCCTAGTATATTTTAGAAGTAACTTGACACGAGAAACTCGACCTTATACCTAACACATTTAGAACAAATCATTTCAAATTCGAATGCATTATTCAATTTGTCGGACTAATTCAAATACCGGTTTTACTTTGCCGTCCAAAACATGAATCTTCATTCAATTATACACCTTACCTATATCGAAATAAGAGTGTAGTACAATTTTTTGGGTGTCAAAATAAGTTGGCCAAAGCATTAACTATGGGCGCTCAGTGAGATCCGTTTTGAAACCCAATTTGCATGTAAATTCATCGAAGTCGGTTCAGATTAACTTTAGGATAGGAGTTATTGAACGCACTCCAGGGTTTGACCTGAAACAAATTTTATTTGGGTACGTAGGTATGTGTTTTTCGGTAACTTAATTTGTGAATGAAAGAAACAACATCTCAACTTGCCACTCAAGGTGAAGTACCTACTGAATAAAGTATTTATTTTGATTACTTAACATCTAAAAATAAGCATTTGTTTTAGTTTATGTTTGAATTATTGAGAAGTAATTAAAGTCTGGGAAATTAATTGTTATTATAGGGGAAAATCTCAAGCGGCAAAGTATTATAACCTTATTGGTAATTATAGTTTCGAGCCGTTTGGGGTTGAAACCCTCGGGCCGTTGGGTTCGAGTGCTCATGGTCTTTTTAAGGAAATTTCAAAACGGCTGGTTGACATTTCCCGTGACCCAAGGGCTGGCTTTTATCTTAAGCAGAGGCTAAGCATTGCCATACAACGAGGTAATGCCGCCAGTCCCTTAGGTACATTACCAGTCGCGTAGTCGACAGCGATGCGGATGAATTTTTCGACGCTATATTTTAGTTTGTGAATAGTTTTAGTTAAATTAAGATATTATATTGTTACTTTTATTAATTAATTAGGTATTAATTGTTATTTACTTACATATGCCGCCAGTCTCTTAGGTACATTACCAGTCGATATTAGCTACGGATATACTTAAAATGTTTTCACTATCTTGAAGTTCTAGAGTTTTGTGAATGTCTTTACTTAAAGCTTAAAGGACTCTACAACGTATCATACTATGACCATAATAGGAACGTGTCAGGATACGAAAGCAACACGATATGCTCTACTATGCCCACTAGAGCGTAACAATTACGTATCAAAGCCGTATGTATCGGCTTTATTGATGGGAGCGTCAGCATCTCACCTCATTATCATCCGCGTGTCATACCCGTGACGTGAGTGAGGGAAAATATTCTCGCCGACAATTGTTGACGCTCCGTGCATGCCACGTGATGGTGCTGATCGGTGACGGAACGTTCTAGTGGGCATAGTCTCATACTTTTCAATACAAAGAATTTTTTTTACCTGACACTTTTCTGTTACGGTCATAGTATTATACGTTGAAGTGGGTAGAGTCCTTTATTCTAAATTGAGCAACTATTGCTGTGCAAGCCCCCGCCTCACTGTCACCAATTCTGTGCTATTTGGGCCCACAGTTTGTCTGGCATGAGGAGGATGCGCGGGCTCGTGAAAGATGGAAAAAGTGAAGGGAGGTCTTTGCCCAGGAGTGCTACAGCGTAGGCAAGTAAAAAAATAAACGCCTGTCTGGGTTCGAACCTACGACCTACAACTCGTAAGATGCGGCCGTTACCAATAGGCCACTACTGCCCTCGCTATTCTGTTCTTCTGTTTCACTATTGCTGTTAATTTCTACATAACTTATTTATTGTGTAGTCTAGTACAGCAGTAATACGCATGTGCTTTCTAAAAATAAGCCACCAACCAATGGCATTCGTCCAATATTTTGCCAATCCTGGCCACGCTATTTGCTTAGGACATCAAACGTTGCCAAACATTTGTTTTTCATTTCAAATATTTGTTTCGACTGTCACTATTTGTGTATCGCATATTGTTTTCTGCTGTTTATTTTCATTACAGATGCTGTTTCGAAGTGCGCATGTAGATTAACTGTAGTAGTATTGTTTGGACCGAACAGGACCAATTAGCGGGAAGAGCAAAAAATACAAACTCAACATCAAAAGCTTATAAAGTTTACCAAGAAATTGCCCTTAACAACTGTTAAAGAAATAATAGAATAGCTCCCAGATATATTCACTATTTTTCTTGTTCCTGTTTACACTCTTTTAAACTCTTTGGTTTGGAATTATGAAAGCAATAAGGAAGTGTTATATTTTTATTTTTGACTTGGTCCTGCCTGCGGCTTCGATATCGGAAATTATCCCATGGAAGCATGCTACCGGGATAAAAATAGCCTATGTCCTTCCCTAAAATGCTATGTATCTCCTTGCCAAATTTTATCGAAATCTGTTCAGTAGTTTAGGTGTGACAACGTAAGATAGAGACAGTACTAGCTTCTGCCCGCGACTTCGTCCGCGTGTTTCACCCTCCCCCATTCACCCTCTTAGGGGTGGAATTTCGAAAAACCCTTTCTTAGTGGATACTTACTCGTCACAAAGAACACACCCTCAAAATTTCATGTCTCTAGGACCAGCGGTTTAGGCTGTGCGTTGATATATCAGTCAGTCAGTCAGGACTTTGTATTTTATATGTTTAGATGTTGTATGGATTCCAGTGTTTTATTTATTTATTTTACCATTTAAGCACACACATACTATATAAATAGATAAGAAAAAAAACAGAACAGAAAAATAGGTGCAAAGGTGATGCTTATTTCATAAGAAATCTCTTCCAGTATACCCGCGATAAGCCAGTAGATAGTGAGATGTAGACAGCATGTGTTAGAGTAAAGGAGAAAAATACGTAAAATAAAAAACAATTCACCTAATAAAACAAACCATATAATAATTATTAATCTAATCTATTTATTTATTGATCTTTTTGAACGTAAAAAAAAGCTTGCAAAGATTAATGAAAACACCACAATCGTAATTAATCACAAAAATTACAAGGGCTCCCAATTCCCCTTCTGTCCAATATTTGCAGTGACAGAACGCCAAAGGAGCAGTCAACACGATACAAAACACATCCAATATCAACCTTATCTTAATATTGAGCCAGAGTGCAAAATCAAATGACATTACACTCAAAGCCAATTGCCTCGTAATTTGCCAGCGGCAGAGATCAAAGTTAATAAATTAAACCACTTATAAAGATATGCCTTCATAAGGAGATTTTGATCTGGGAAACTGTTGAATTGATTTTAATTAGGTTATTTTATCCTTTGAAGTCGTGTGCTAAGGTTCTCATTAAGTTAACATGAGGGTAAGAGAAATTAGTTCGTATGATAGAGTTATTTCTAATATTTAATTGAAAGCTTTGATAAATAGAGGGTATTAATGACTCGGTAACAGTTATTATTAATAACTAATGGTAGGTATGTTATTTAGGGGAGCAACAAATACATGTAAAAGGGTACCTAGTTCCATATTAACCCGTCTCCTTTAAAAGCAAAAGTGAACAGGCATCTTCTGGGCACGCTCGTTCCATCATAGACCTCATCCATCGCTTTCCATCAGGCGCGACGAGGTCAAGAAAAGGCCCAAAAACAAAAAAAAAAAATTTTTTTTTAACCGACTTTAAAAAAGGAGGTTCTGTATTCGACCCGTATGTATGTATGTATGTATGTATGTATGTTTGTATGTCCGCGATTATCTCAAAAACTTCTGAACCGATTTTGATAATTCTTTCATTAGTGTGATCTACATACTTTCAGGAAGGTTTTAGTATATAATACATTAGGTATATATTCTTATGTACGAAGTTATATGCATAAATGTACTGCATCTCCGGCATTTCTATGGGAATTTTGATGATTCTTCGAGTCGTGTCTTCAATTCTTCAATGCACTAGTGTTAATTGAATTTGTGTGGGGTAGGTACAACTAAAAAGTGAAAAATAAAAACTTTTTTACAAAAAAAACAACCGACTTCAAAAAAAACACTACAAAGTGAAAAATAACTTTAATTTCGGAAGTCGGTGTCAAAAAACGAAAAACCCGGAACCAACGACACCGACTTCCGAAATTAAAGTTATTTTTCACTTTGTAGTGTTTTTTTTTTTCCATGAACTTTCCGCTTCAAAACTATTTTGCTTTCTATAACAAATGGTAGGTATTTAAAACAATAAGCAGGGTAATTTCGGACGGGCTGGCATTGAAGTGAGACTCCAGGGTAAGTCCCTTTTAATTTCTTAGGGAGGAACCACATGTAGTGGTGACCCTTGTCTGACCCGCATCTTACGCCCCAAGTTGCGAGTTGAAACCCAGCAAGTACCAATGGACTTTTGCAAAGTTACACTCACTTTTTAAGTTAGTTCATTTTGTTAGACATGTCAGGGAAACATCAAACTCAAACTCAAAGCATTTATTTCAATTAAACCATGCACAGGCACATTTGAATTGTCAAAATAAAATAGTCGGTCAGTTAGTCAGAAAGTTGAAGCTAGTTGCCCATTCCAAATCGTAGATCTCTATGGGGAAGAACGGGCAAGAAACTCCATGGACACTCTTTTACATCAAGAATATTACAAAATCCTGGGTACATTATTCTTGTTGCTTCTATATGTGAGAACAATGTAAAAAAAAAACACAAATGAAGAAACAATTCAAAAAATAAGATTGGCAATTAAGAGATGACCAGTCTCAACCGACGGCGCCCGTTCACGAACATGACGTCGTGAGGAAACCCTGGACTTCGGTCTGAAATCACAAACCCGCACTGAGCCAGCGTGATGAACAAGCTCATTCCTTCTCTGAATGAGAAGTGGCCCTAGCCCGATACCCCGATACTCGGGACATTGCAGGCAAAAACAAAAAAAAAAAAAAAAAACAGTGGCACTCCGGGAATGCCGACAGAAGTGAAAACAAAACACAAACAGAAAACTTTGCCATCACTCTCTGACATGTCGGATATACATTAAAACCGAGCACATCCCGAGGATAGCTGAACACATCCGAAGCGGTGTCGTTACGGTAACAGTGGCGCGAATTCAATGGTTTACCCATCTCAAATAATTCCCAACGCGCCTAAAGAAGTTTTCACTTCAAAAAAGTTCTCAGGGAGGAATCGTAAAAAAAAACCGAGTGTGCTTATGACCACACGACTGAAGTGAAACTTCAAACGTATTTGGCTATGAGAGGAAGAGAGAAAGAAAATGTGCGCGCTCACTGCTTTCTCTTGCTAAAATCCCCACTCAATTCCCGTTCGCCTCCCCCGATCACACTTTTTGTAACGCTTACGTCACGCGTTCGCCAGCTTACTCCCCAAGTCAAGCGTGCGTAAAGAAGTTTCACTTCAAAAAGTTCTTAGGGAGAAATCACAAAAAACAATGACTTTAAAACAATCACAAATCGAGCATAATTTCATATTGTATTGCAACGCTTATCGACACTACATACATTGAGTGCTATGCAGGTAACTAACATTACTCCTATCTAACAGTCACGCTCATGGTCTCCAAAGGATTAGTTAGAGTTGAACTGTCGCAGCCGGCAGTTCTAGGTAATAGTATTAGGTCTGACGTCATATGAGGCTACTTAGTTAGCATGATCATTAATTAATAATACTGGTATATGTATATGTACAGTCAACAAAGGAGATAAGTATGCAGGATCGTCGGATATAGTTGAAGTTTAGTAAGAAACCGATGAATGTTCTTGAATAAAATTTAATTTTATTAATAGAAAACAAACAGCTCATTTATAAAATTAAATTATAGTCGACAAAATCCATCGGTTTCTTACTAAACTTGAGCTATATCCGACGATCTAGCATACTTATCTCTTTTGTTGAATGTACTTACATACCGTGTTATGCAGCTTTGGAAAGAGTTCATTCTCACTGAAAAGGTGTTTAAAATCAAAATATGATATTACTCTAAACTTCTCGATCATTTGTCTCGCAGTCGCAGATAATAACAATGTCAGTGCGCTCATTTTTCTTTCTTCTTTTTTTAGATTTTAATGTCACGGCAGTAGTACCTATATATAACGAAGTCTAACAACGAAGACGATACCGAACGGCGACGATAACGAAGTCTATGTATAACGAAGTAGGAAAACTATCATACTGAAGTGGGCTTTACAAGTTTACGAGTAATAGTCGACCAACTTAAATTTGCAGTTGCAATGTATTGGAGAACATGATTTTCAACTACAATGTTAAGTTTGTTCTTTTGATAAATTCATTCCAACTACGGAACCCTTCATTGTGCGTGGCCCGACACGCACTTGGCCGGTTTTTTCTCTACTTTTTGTTGATTTTTAAGATACAGAAATATATGATATAGGTACGACACGATATAAGAAGGCTGTGTCTCTCTTTGTTATGTTCTCTAAAAATAATCTGTAACTATCCTACTTTCAGTTTGTTTACTTAGTAGGTAATAAGAAAATGCTGTATTTACCTATAATTGTTTGTTATATTTAGTTCCGTATTTTCTGTTGTTTCCTGTAATTTCCGTAGTGTATACGAAGGGTTAGGGGGCAACTCGTCCACTTCGAAACTGGGCCCAGGGACCAGTTCCACCTTTCTAATTTTACTAGGGGTCAACTCGTCCCACTTCGAAACTGGGACCAGGGACCAGTTCCACCTTTCTAATTTTACTAGGGGTCAACTCGTCCCACCCAATTCCACCTAGGGGGCAACTGGGCCCACGTTAGTTTAGGTATTGAGACGATTGCATTACTGAATATTCTCCAGGGGTTTGGTGGTCCCAATACAGTGAAACTGGCAGTAGCAAGGGGAAATAACCGAAGGTTATTTTTGATCTCATTTGTTTTATGTAATCATAATTATCATGAATAATTTTTTATTCTATAATTAAAAAATATAGTTCATAACAAAACAAATCAAAAGTGCCCACACTTTTTTTTTTTCTCAAAATCAAATAAAAAAAAAACAAATGGCGTGATAAATCGTTCAAGTAGAAATCTTAGCAAATTAATTTCTCTATACAATAATAATAATTTATTTAATAAAACGTTTACAAAAGGTGTAGGTATATTTAGCCAAGAGTAGTAAAACCATACAATTATAGTGTCTAAAAATAAACTAAAACTAAGATATGTTTTATTATAGTTGCAAGTAGTGATGGTTTGGAATTAGTATTAGGTAGCGACCCGCCCGAACTAGGTTTATTCAAACCTGTGTTTCAGGCCATCACTTTACATTTCAATTCAATTGGAGCGTTAATTTTTTAAACGAAACTGATATAAAAATAATTCATTAACAATTCTGAGAAAAAGCACATTGGTACATTAATACTAAGTCTATGTAAACATAACAAACGTTTTTACCATAGATATCCGAGAGATATGCCTTCACTGCATATTTGTTCAAGTTCAACTGTCACATTTTCCCCACTCCGGAAACTCACACAAAAACAAAAGAAATAGATACGGCACACATGATCAAATTGGGCGGCTTTTTTGGCACACACACAAGAAAATAAGCGTAACACTTTTGTGCTATCTTATTACACATATGCTCAAAAGGGGCGGGCACTAGAAAGTATAGACACAGTCACTGAATGCACACATGCAACTCTAGCATCAACATCATCATTATCATCTCAGCGCTATGCATCACTAGTGGATTATTTGACATGGGTCCGTTGCTAGACAATTTTTTTTTTTTTTTTTTCAAAAATATTCACTACGAGATATTTGTTAAATCCTTAAATAATATAATTAGTACAGTGATTTCTTAATTATCGGTGGTAGGACACGCCACTTGTCTTAAGGTTTGTTGTGATTGTTCTATTTTTGCAAATAAGGACGGAACAATTCGGCATTTTGTAAAAATACGAAATGACACCACACGTTTCGATACAAACATATGACTACGGCGCTTACCGCCTTCGCGCGTACCAACATAGGGTCAGATTACAACATAGGGTCTTTTATAGAGGCGACATGCGCCACGCCTCTATGCCATATCCCTCGATATCCATGGTTTTTACAAAACCATTACAATTTCTACATCGGAACTGAAAAGAATTGCATAGATATGGAGCGACGACATCATTTGACACGAGAAGAGATGATGAGAGCCATCGGAATGTTGCAAGCTTGGAATCAAGACCTCAGTTACATTCAAAAATCTGTTTTTTATAATGCCTAATGATTGATTTCTGTGCTTGTATAATCGTATTATCTATGTGTTTGCGGAAATTAAGGTTTGTGTCAATCGTGACGCCTAAATATTTAATATGGTCGGTTTTAGCTAAAGTGGGACAAGTGCATGCAATGTCATGATTAAGTAAGCGTTGGATTATTGTTTCTCATTGTAAATAACAGGTACTTGGTTTTATAATGTTAAGAGATTTTTATCAAACAGTAGCTCTACTGTTTACTTCTTCTTACAAACTTAAAACAGCTCTGTTTTAAGTTTGTAAGAAGAAGTTAATTTAATTTTTTTAATTTTGGTTTTGAGAAAAAAGCGTTGGATTATTGTTTCTCATTGTAAATAACAGGTACTTGGTTTTATAATGTTAAGAGATTTTTATCAAACAGTAGAGCTGTTTTAAGTTTGTAAGAAGTTGTTTTAATTTTTTTAATTTTGGTTTTGAGAAAACATAATGTGTCACAACTTTTAATTTGTTTTGTCATTAACGTTATCTTTTAATTATAGAATAAAAAATTAGTCATGATAATTATGATAACATAAAACGAATGAGATAAACTAACCTTCGGTTATTTTTTTATTTCCCTTTGCTACCGCCAGTATCACTTTATTGGGACCACCAAACCCCTAGAGAATATTCAGTAGTGCAATCGTCTCAATACCTAAACAAACGTGGGCCCAGTTGCCCCCTAGGTGGAATTGGGTGGGCCCAGTTGCCCCCTAGGTGGAATTGGTCCCAGGTCTCAGTTTCGAAGTGGGACGAGTTGCTCCCTTAGGCCTATGGTCCCAGTTTTGAGGTGGGACGAGTCGACCCCTAGTAAAATTAGAAAGGTGGAACTGGTCCCTGGGCCCAGTTTTGAAGTGGACGAGTTGCCCCCTAACCCTATACGAACGTTGGTAAATCTGAATAAATAAATAAATAAATAAACCTATATGGGCACTTACAAAGCCTCAGAAGCTATGGAGAAGAGCCGGCAAGTAACTCCACAGACACGGATATGTTTTTAATAAAAGTATTATAAATGAGAAAGTGTGTCTGTCTGTCTATTACCTCTTCACGCCTAAACCACTAAACCGATTTCGATGAAATTTGGTATAGAGATAGTTTGAGTCCCGGGAAAGCACATAAGATAGTTTTTATACCGATATTCCCACGGGATCGAAACTTACGCGGGTGAAACCGCGGGGCGCTGCTAGTAAAATAATAAAAGCCCATTTATTTCATCATTACCACCGTTTGTATTTCTGCTAGCACTCTTCCTGTGCCCTAGTTTAAAGAGTATGTATTTACGTCTCTACATGGCTCCTGAAAACTGTAAATATGAAAACTGTAAAAATATTCAGGCATTTTGGATTATTTTCATTCAAAGGTGGTTATTGTTTTTCCTTGTTGGATCTATCCAGTAGTATTCGCTTGATGCTGGAACATATATGTCTGAATTTCCGACAGTTAGAAAAAAATCTATAATCCCTATTTTCGTCATAAGAATCGTACTCAAACCTCGTAAAAATGTTTAAATAAAAAAAATGTACATTTTTTACTCTGCTACGATTTTATTATATGTACTTATAGAGTAATTAAATGTTATCCGTGGGGTGTCTACGTTATTCAAAGTATTCTGGAACTAATTAAGAATCTATTTTTAGACTATACGCGTAATGAAGGTTAATTTATCTCTAAAAGGTCATTAACACAGGTGGGTTATTACATACAGCGAGAAGCGCCTCTAAACAAAGGATTTCGTTTATTTCTTTAATTATAGGTATCTTATATTACACTAGCCCGTGACTTCGTCTTCTTGAGATTTATTTTTCCCAAAATCAAAAGTCATTTATGCAAATTAGGCTAAGAATCATCACTTGTCGAACATCAAAATTACACAAGACAGTCCCCCGAAACGCCCGCCCTTCACCACTTCCTAGTGTATAGTATAGTAAGAAACCGATGGATGTTCTCGAATAAAATTTAATTTAATGAATAGAAAACCAACAGCTCATTTAACGAATTAAACAGTCGACAACATCCATCGGTTTCTTACTAAACTTCAACTATATCCGACAATCCTGCATACTTATCTATTTTGTTGGCTGTACTTGTCTAAGTCCCCGGAAAACTTTTATATGAATACGTAGAACAGAAAAAGGTCAACAACCTAGAAGCTAAGGAAATTTATTGCCACTACAAACTTCAAGTAAACTTCAAGCAAGTACTCGTAGTACATCTTCTAGATCCCGGTGGCTCGTGAGTCCGTCTTCTTCAGAACGGAGTTTTGGTCTGTAGGATTTATATTTCAAGGATACAAAAAGTTGACCAAAACCTAAGTTTCAAGGTTTAGTTATGTTTCCTAAAATTTTATACTAGCAATATTTTTTTTTAATTGCTGAATGGGCCCGCTCTTGACCTCGATCACGCCTGATGGAAAGCGATGGATGAGGTCTATGATAGAACGATCGTGCCTAGAAGATGCCTAAGGCACTGGAACTCCCATGCATTGACGAAACACAGCAGGCTGCTTGACGCCGGATTCCGGTGGGAGGGTGGTTGCAAACCAGGCGGTCGTTAGCCCTACTACCACAAAGGAAGAATAGGCCAGTCGAATAAGGTGTTGGGTATGACTGTCCCGAATGCGCCGAGCGCTCGGTTCAGTTGAGTAACTGGCGGAACAAACTGCGCTACACGAGGAGGCTTCTTCATGCATCCCATAATTGTCTGTTCATGGCTGCTGCTGCGGCTCTTATAAAAGTAAATTGCGATTACCAGTTCCATTACCAATCATGCTTATTTTGGAAATATTATGGTGTTAAATGTTCTTTATTCTTTAGTTACTTTCCTTCATAATCATGAAACGAAATTATATAATTATCGCTTACAGTTATGATCGATCGAATCAGGGCTGCAGGGGTTCGATCGAACATAATTGGGATCGAAACATCGAAATTACTTTTATTTTAATTATAAGCTTAATATTAATTTATTAAATATTATCATCATCAGCCTATAGCAGCCCACTGCTGGACATAGGCCCCTCATATTGCACGCCATTCAACTCGATTTTCGGCAACTCTCATCCAGCTGCTACCAGCCATCCTGCGAAGATCGTCGCTCCACCTAGCCTGAGGGCGTCCTACCTTACGTTTACTGATTCGCGGTCTCCACTCAAGAACACGTCTACCCCAACGGTCATCGGTTCTACGGCTAATATGTCCGGCCCATTGCCACTTCAGCTTGCTCTGTGAGCTATGTCGACAACTTTGGTTCTCTGTTGGATCACCTCCTTGCGGATTCGATTCGATTAAATGTTTAGAAGCTTTCTGAAATAATATATTCTATATAATGGTGAAAACCGCACCAAAGAGTCTTTGCCGTTCCGGAGTTTAGAACTACAACGCGGTCACAGTGACATACACGAAAAGCGACTTTAATTTATAATATAGATGACTACCTTTTACCCGCGACTACGCCCGCGTGAAATTTATTGTCAGACTAATATTATAAAGGCGAAAGTTTGTGAGTGTGTGTGTGTTTATATGTTTGTTACTTCTTCACGCTCAAACGGCTGGACTAATTTTGATAAAATTTTGTACGGAGGTAGCTGACACCCTGGATTAACATATAGGCTACTTTTTATCCCGATATTCCCACGTGATCGACATTTACGCGGGTGAAACCGCGGGGCACAGCTAGGTTTAACATAAAATAATATCCTATGACACTCGGTAATACTTTACCTTTCCATTAGTGAAACAGTTTTCAGAATCAGAACAGTAGTTCCTTATACATATTACCCACTACATACAAATTCACAAATAATAATATTAGTATGGTTTTAGTCATATTTTGATCCTTAGCCCTATTTCTTGGTGCGGGATTGACCGAAAGGATTACCGCTACCCCGGAATATAAAGGGCTAAGGATGGAACACGGATGGGTTTTAGTCAGTAAGTGTCTGACACTCCCTTCCGCTCCACCCAGAGCGGGAGTGGTCATTTAATGATTTCCCATTCACAAAAAAAAAGCCCCAATTTCTTCACAGCTGTTTTCATTGACCTTGTACCAAAGGACCAACTTTATAAAAACTAAGAGTTCAAACTCAGGTTACCTTTCTACCCTTACTACTATCAATATTATTAATCATCCCTTTAAATTGCCAACTACTAAGTTTCAGTAAAACTGTCAACAGCAGATGCGACAGCAATATCTAGTAGGTTTTAAGACGCTTAGTTTGACAGTTGTATATAATATACAAGCAGCGCCCAGCGGTTTTACCCGCATAAGTCTCGATCCCGTGGGAACATCGAGATAAAATGTATTCTATGTGTTATTCCTGGTTATAAACTATCTGTGTGCCAAATTTCGTCTAAATCCGTGCCGCAGTTTTTGCGTGAAGAAGTAACAAACATACAAACACTCAAACTTTCGCCTTTATAATGGATTCAGTACCTATATAATTCTAAAAAATAATCGAACCCAGGCAGGCGCTTTACTTGTGTTGTATTTCATCACTACACTGCTCTTAAAACGGTGAAGGAAAACATCGTGAGGAAACCGGCATGTTCAAGAACATAAAATGCGAGGACATGTGACATTTACCAACCCGCACTGGGCCCGCGTGGTGGATTACGGTCCACTCCCTTATACTGAGAGGCCTGTGTCCCAGCAGTGGGAACATTATAAGCTGATTGTGTTTATGCTTTACAGTACTGTAGAGACTCTACGAAGAGCCCCTTTATGTAATTCAACAGCGATTGGATTTCTCCAAATTATATTCATAGAAAGACTTTACATAATCACGTTATGCCTAACACTGACTCTACTAAACAATAAAAAATAAGTTTAAAAACTAAAACCCGACTGCTGAAAAGGATGAAACAAAAAAGTACCTTCCCGTGGTCGCATGCTACTATAGCTTATATGTATGCAACTTGTTTTAATACTATACAATTTCATTGCTGGGAACTGCTCTTGCTTATGCTGGCGCTCGGCTCGGTTGGTTGGCTTGTGTCCCCTGTATCCTCGGTTCGTTGGGCGTGGTTGCGTTATCCGCAGCACTACTGCGTCTCATTCGCAGATGTGGAACCTGTAAAATGCAAGACAAACAAATTTAAATAAATGTTATACCTTTAAACTAATACATCGCTGAACCATGTTTGTTTGTCAACGTACCCAATGTTGTCTGGCCTACTTGCACACGAATGAGACGTACGGTGTCGGGATGGCGCCATTTCTCCATCTTTCACCAGGACCTGGCAGTGGGCGAACCTCTGTGCACAGCTTGTGTTTTGACATCCATAAGACTGTAGAAAGGAGGCGATAAATTAAAAGTGGGTAGGTGCTTTCACATTTCAATACAAGAATCCATGACGATTTTTTTCTGCATAATATATAATATTTTTATCAAAGCGCTTACCTTTCATCCTTACATTTTTTTCTTTTATTTTGTGCATGTTTTTATTTTTATTTTTTTTACTTTCATTTCCACTTTTGCTAATAATGTTTAGCGGACATTTTATGGACATTATAATACCATCTTATCGAGTTAATCCCAATGTAAACCATAGCTAAGTTTAAAATGCGCAAGTTGCAAACTGTCCGTAAATAGTTCCGCCGCGCTCGGCTGCTTGCAGCGTATTGTGCGACGAAATGCACGGATTAATTAATTACGACAATGTGTTGGAACGTGGAAGACAGGTTTTGGTCTATCATGCGGCCGTCTCGTTTATGTATCAGCCTCATTTGCACAATGTTAATTATCATTCTTTGCTTATTTTTTTAATTTTATTCAACTCACACTATTTATGTATGTAGGTATCTACTTATTTGTTACTATTTTTATTTTTTTCTTACGCATATTTTATTTAAGTAAGTATGCATACACACATCAGTTGCATCGTAAAGCTGATTTACATTCGTCACCTCACACATCAGGTCCAGTTGAAAACCAGCGTCAGGCACTAGTTGTCTGGCATTATTGCTGAACTGGGCCTTTTTGGCGCAGCCGTGAGGCACACTTTCTTGCTATTACTTACATCGGACTTTACGCTTTTTATTTGATCTTTGTTTTGTTTTTTTTTATCTGATGTATCTAGTGTATTGTGTGTCCTTTAGTCTGTGCTAAATAAATGTATTTTCTTTCTTTCTTTCTTTCTTTCTTTACGGCGGCATGCGACCACGGGAAGTACTTTCTTGTTTCACACTTTTCAGCAGTCGGGTTTTAGTTTTTAAACTTATTTTTATTTAATTATTTTGGAGCTTATTGCAATAATATTTATATTTAAATGTGCTTATTAAGTTTGCCGTATGTCATTGCTTCCCAGAATTTGATCCTTATTAGGGACACTATCGAATGGTGTAATAATACAGTGTGTTTTTTTTTTTTTTCAAAATCAACAGGTTCGATTCCTGGTTAGAAATATTGATTTTTCAAAAATCCAATGACACAGTTTTAGTTTTCATCAAAATCGAGCCCGCGACTCCTTTGAGTACTTTTCGCTATTCCTCATAGTTTAGAATTTGGCCATCCACGCCCACTTGAAAAATTCACCCTGTATATAGATACATACATACCGGTCAAAATAATAACCCTCCTTTTTGCTTCGCCGCAGTCGGGTAAAAATACTTAATAAAAATATTTGACACCTGAGGGGCAATTCTCGTAATTTTAATAACGTTCACAGTCATACTCGTACATTAAAAACGAGTAAAACAGTTATAGGTGAAGGAAATTATTATAAATTTATTTATTTGCTCACAAACTAACTATATACACTAGATACTAAAATAAATGACTAACTAACTTACAATACAAATATATAAAAATAAAAAACAAAGGACACTTAGGCGTCGAAGTATTCATCTGCATCGCTGTCATCCGGAAACGTGCCCAGAAGACTGGCAGCATTGCCACGTTGAATGGCAATGCTAATTCTTTGGCCAAAGAACGACCCAGCCCTCTGGTCACGTGAAGTATCGACCAGCCGGCGAAAAATTTCCTTAAAAAGGAGACGCGCGCTCGGGCCCCATGACCCGAGCGTTTCGACCCCAAACGGCTCAAAGCTGTAGTTGCCCATAAGGTTACAGTATTTGCGCCGCTTGAGGGTCTCAGCAGCTGCAGCAGCGGCGCCAGCACAGCCCGCAGTGCTAGGAACATGAGATGGCGCAAGGGTATCGACACATGTTGCGTCCCACACCAGAGGCCTACCCACCTTCCAAGGCAACAACGTCATGCCGTCTGGTCTCTTCCCATCATCACGTACCAAGCCGATTGGTTCCAACACCGCTGGTACGCCGGCGGTGACAAGGGCTCGACGAATAATATCGTTGATGCTGGCGTGCCGTGCTATGCGACCTGCGCTCCTGCAGCAGGACAGGCCATGGTGTCCGAGAGTGTCGACAGCTTCACCGCAGTGACATCGATGCGGAGCAACACAAGGTGCACCCAAGCGGAGACACGTAGCGAGCCGAAACGATGAGTCATCCATCATTGTGCTTATGGTGGATGACGGGAGCGCCTGAAGCCACAAACCTGACTCCCATTCTCCCACAGCCAGCAGACGGGAACGCTCAACAGTATTACGTGACGTGTTTACAAGGGTATTCCGTATAATACTGCAGAGCGGCACGTCCCACTGTCTCTGGGAAGACGGGTTATCAGGCAAAACCGTATTGGGACAAGCCATTTTCCAAGCGTTCAACGCATCGGTCAAAAACGGCACTTCAAAATCGACCAGTGAGGAAGATAAAATGTTCCAGGTTAATTTATCGGTACTGTGGACCGAGGAGAGGAAGGCTGGTAAACTAATACTTGAAATTTTGCGGACGCCGAGACCGCCCAAGCGAATGGGTAGTGTGGCTTGCTGCCACGCACGGTCGTCCAGGGCCACATTTAGGATGGAAGTTAATGTGTTTCTAATAATTTGGTCTACTTTTTCTAAAAGTTGTGGATGCTTCCATAGATGAGAGGAGCGAAGGCTATAAGTAAATTTTGGTCCAAAACAACAGTACCGAATGATTGTGAAGGCCGAATGAATATTAATTTTGAAAAGTCTTTCCGAGACGTCATTAAAATTTTGTATCTTCTCCTCAATGAACGTCGGAAAGGATTCGTCAAAAATTGGGGACCCTAGAAGGTGAAGAGAGTTTCTTTCCGTAATTTTGATATTTAGAGCTATTGTACTAAATTTTGCAATGGTTGTCTGTCTGTCAGTCGTTTGGGGAAGATAAATTTCGCATTTTGAAAGGTTAAGGTCTAGGCCAATGGAACTGAATTTTTCTTTTAAAAAATGTAAATCTTTTAAGACTGTGTCTACATCACCTCCTAGGGTTCCGTCATCCAAATACCATACGTTGAATTTAGAATTTAGTTGTCGAATAATTGGATTTATTGCCAAACTAAAAATGACTGGCCCAAGAGGGTCACCCTGTTGACAACCAACTGATGATTTCAAAAGGTTGTCTTTATAAAGTAATTTAGAGGGGTGCCTGTAACATTGATTGAGAAAACTGTAAATTTTGGGTATTTCTTTTTGAACTTCTGTCAACAAGGTGTCTCTGTTTACGGAATTGAAAGCATTCTTAATGTCAACCTTAAGAATGACCTCTCCTTTATCGCTATTGAGATAGGTGGATAATGCATGTACCGCAGCCTCACAGCCCCCTTTAGACCCAAAGCCTAGCTGTAGGGGCTGGAATTTGCTGGCTAGTGTTTCGCTGTAAAAGGCACAGCAAATTTTGGCTGCGATACGACGGTAAGTGGACCTACGGCAATGGGACGAATGCCGCCATCCTTCTTGCGCAGGGCACATAAATTTGCCCCATACAAAATATCAATGACGGCTTCGTTCACATTGCCGAAATTTGTTAATCTCAGTCTCAATCTGTCAAAAATACCTCTAATTTCCCTACATTTTGACAAGTTTTTGAAATTAGTTTGTCGCCGAGATGAGATTGCGACTAGATTATGAACGTTTTAAATTTTACGAGAATTGACCTTCTGCTTAAACATTCGAATGGAACGCGCGCTCAATTATAACCAGCCTGCACTATAAAAGGTAAGGCTACATAGATGGCCTCTACAGTACCCATAAAATCGAAGCTTTACTAAATATAATATAACCATATATAAAAATAGATGTGGTAGCATATAAATCTTCCATTTTCATTAATTCTATATTATGAATGAAGCAGAACACATTTTGTTTTAAAAATAAAAGACAAAGGCACTCACATTTCCGAAGCAAAATATTTTTAATCCCCAAACAGTATTAAGGGGTAGCGTAATACGTAATAATAAAGGATAATCATATATTCGTGTAATAATACGACGTACCAATGCCGCGGTGAGTTACTGAGGCTTTGGATTTCTTTCTTAGGATGATCTTGAATGGAGGATGAAGAAGGATTTTATATCAATTAATTTTTTTTTCTTTCAATAAATATTGAGAAAAGGAAAGTCATTGGACCGCATCTAACGTATCGGCAAGCGTAGTATGGGACGCCCCCCAGCTAGATGGACTGAATACCTTAAAAAGGAGGCTGGAACGGGCTGGATGCGAAAGGTGGAGGACAGGGTGTTGTGGCGCAGCCTGGGAGATGCCCAAGGGGCCGTCTCGACGAGCCAGAGAATCGCGACGATATTATCGTAGTGCCACGTATTTCTATACACTCTCTTAGAACGTGTCTCTAGACGGAGATATCATCGCGGCGCAAATTTGATGGCACAGCGACACTATCGCCGCGATTCTATCGCTCGTGGAGACGGCCCCTTAGTTCAGCAGTGGACTGTAATGGGCTGAGTTAAGAAGACTGCATCTTATCCACACTAGATGCTGCTATGTCACAAGACGATACCTACTATTTGCGTTAGTAGCTAAACTACTATCACTAATCCATCATGAAAATGCCAAAGGGGTTTGAAGATTTTTGTATGGAGGGTGGCCCTAAGGTCGGCCGCCATTTTGATTTTTTTTCAGAATCGCGGTGCACAACAAATTTATATATTTAGATAGAGGACACTTATACAAACAAAAAATGTAATATTACATAATATCCTAAAGCGTCAGGTTTCGGAGTTATTCACCAAAATATAAGTCGAAAACAACAAGGATTTTTTTGTTTTTTTTTTCCCTCTAGGTAAGCATATTGAACTATTGAGGTAATAGAAACGTTATGAAACCTTTATGGAGAAGAAACAAACGAAGAATAGACTTTTTTAAATAAATAATTAAACACGGCACTTTATAGTTCATTTTTTAATCCCAGAGACTAATCTGACATTTAAGTCTTTTGTGTTTTCGTTTTTTTTTAGTATAGAAGCTAAGCATTACACTTGTCAGATTAGTCTCTAGGATTACAAAACGAACTATAAATTGCGGTGTATAATTATTTATTAAAAAAAAATGCCTATTCTTCTTTTGTTTCTACTCCATAAAGGTTTCATAACGTTTCTATTACCTCAATAGTTCAATATGCTTACCTAGAGGGAAAAAAAACAAAAAAATCCTTGTTGTTTTCGACTTATATTTTGGTGAATAACTCCGAAACCTGACGCTTTAGGATATTATGTTATATTAAATTTTTTGTTCGTACAAGTGTCCTCTATCTAAATATATAACTTTTGTTGTGCACCGCGATTCTGAAAAAAAAAATCAAAATGGCGGCTGATTTTAGGGCCAAAACCTTCAAACCCCTTTGGTATATTTTCTGTTTTCTCTTATCTTCTATTGTCTGTAAGTTGTTTATATGATTTATGGTATTGCACCTATTTTAATACGGTCGAACAATTATTTAATTATAAAGTCCCAATTGACCTCAATCAGTACATAAGAATTCTGTTCTATAATGTGTAGAATAGACAATTGCAGTTTTCTGAATAGGCCAGATGCTTGAGAAAGATACCCTAAAAGCTTGACATTTAAAATTTTTATAACATACTAGCTGAGCCCCGCGGTTTCACCCGCATAAGTTTCGATCCCGTGGGAATATCGGGATAAAAACTATCCTATGTCCTTTTCCGGGACTCAAACTATCTCTGTACCAAATTTCATCTAAATCGGTTCAGTGGTTTAGGCGTGAAGAGGTAACAAACATATAAACACACACACACACAAACTTTCGCCTTTATAATATTAGTGTGATAGTGTGATTAAGAAATAAAAACGATGGAAATAGCCAACTTAATAACATCAAGATTTAAAGCAAAATTGCCATTGAATTTCAACGAGTGTGTTCGCGCTTCCCCTTAACAAAATCCCCTTATGAAGGATCCCATACAATATTTTTTCGGTATTACTACATATTGAATAAACGATTATTGACGCAACTGTTAGCCCCGCGGTTTTGTACGCCATTTATTTATCTTTTGACCTTGGAAAAGGAATAACTTGTATGCAACTCATGTTTGAATAAGGAGCGCAGAAGAAATTGTTTATTTGGTGGTTGGGTAGTAATGAAAGATGGGTCGTAAACCGTGCCTTAAGGGATGCGCCTAAGGTCAAACTAATATTTGTTTTTGGGAACTCGAATAAAAGCAATGTGGGTTGCTGGCATGAGATAGGCCGATATAATATACTAGCAGCCCCCTGCGGTTTCACCCGCGTATGTTTTAATTCCGTGGGAATATCGGGATAAAAACTATCCTATGTCCTTTCCCGGGACTCAAACTATCTCTATACCAAATTTCATTTAAATCGGCTTAGTGGTTTAGGCGTGAAAAGGTAACATACAGACAGAGTTACTTTCGAATTTATAATATTAAGTATGGATGGTTAGAGGGATAAGGGCTGTCCTTGCGTTGTGCTCGTGAACGGGTTCTGCTTGTGCTGACAGGTCATCTTGCTGACCATGGTTTCGATATTGAACTGTTTATTTAATTTCAAAAGTCTTAGTTTATCATTTGTTGCTGCTTGAGTATAGTTTTCAATGTTTTTGTTTGTATTTTGACGTGTGCTAGCTGACATAATATGGCAAATGATTTAATTTAATGTTTTGTGTTTCGTTATGTTAATTAAAATCAAGTTCTTCTAACTGAACAGACAGCTGTGCGCTGGGGAGTTTGTTCCGCCACTTTTTCTCAACGTAAACACTAGGAAGTTGTGAAGGGCGGGTGTTTCGGGGGACTGTCTTTTGTAATGTTGACGTTCGAAAAGTGATGATTGACTTTGAATAGAAAGATGTAGATTGAGGATTGAATGTAAAGAAACGTGTGTGCAACGTTCGCTTATCATAGACAACTCCCTGCTTAACCGGTCAAGCGTCGCGGTTCGCTGATCGGCGACGAAACAATAGAAAATCAATTGTGTCTCATTAGCGGCGCTTGACAGATTAACAAAGCCAAACGTGTCTCTTCTCAGAGTAGTCGAATAGGAAACAGCGACCTCATCTAGTTTTTAAAATATTCATCATCATCTGTCTAGCCTTTTCCCAACCATGTTGCGGTCGGCTTCTAGTCTAACCGGATGCAGCTGAGTACCAGTATTTTACATGGAGCGACTGCCTATCTGACCTCCAAAACCCAGTTACTGGATAATACGATACCTCTTGGTAAGACTGGTGGTCAGACTTTCAGGCTTCTGACTACCCGTAACGACTGTGAAAGATCCAAGAATGACAACCGGGACCAACGGCTTAACGTGCTTTCCGAGGCACGGAGGGGTCTTGGTATGTAAAGATGGTCCATCCACAGACCAACCGCGGCAAGCGTAGCTTAACCTGATGGATTGACCTGTGCGGCTGTTATTAATTAGCCACGGGCTCCTCGAGTTTTAAAATATTATTGACGTTAAAAAGTGTTTGTATAAACCTACTAACAGAAATAAAATCTTTTATCATTTACCGTCGAAAAAAAAAAACATTCAGATCTTGTCAAAAAAGTGCGGTTGATCTTTTCTCACAGATTTCTCTATTTTTCCAAAGCCAATAGAGGGTAGTTCTGCTGTCCCTAGTTTGTTTAGGCCACCACAAACAAAGTGGTACACGCTGATTTTGCGCTTTTATTATGTGCTTTATTTGTTTGTGTTCATATGTGATATAGAGTGCTGAAATAGCTCCTTGTTGTATCATAAACTACAAAGGTACTGTGATCATTAGTCCCTATGTAATTTTTTTAAGTAAAAACTTCCAATAGTACAAGATATATAAATTAATCAAAATTCGCATAGAAATGCCGCAGCTGCAGTACATTTATGTATATTGTTACAATTATGATTTTTTATCTGTAGTGACAAACTAGTGGGTATGGTAATATGAAACAACAATTATCTCAAACACTGTTTATTAAAAAAAAAACTGGTTAAGTAACATTACTAATGAATAAGTTTACTAAAAAATAACAAAATTGTTGCCAGCCAGCTAATAAGGAAATATGGAGAGCGAAGGTCGTGGGGGGTTGGAGATAAACCCTGTACTGTTCCGTTTGAAATGAGTATAAGTTAAAAGTTAATAATTATTATAAAACTAAAGAGAAAGTAACCTTCTAGTTATTGTTTAATTTAAATCTATTAAATGGGCGCCAGGGACTTTGAGAGTCCCGGATCCCGGAGCCGACGAAGGTGTCCAATACTATTCCGGACGGGGTAGGATGTCGAACCCGAGATCCACAAATTAAATTGTGATGCAGGCCGGTTTCCAGTATCGAAAACCGGACCCAGACAATCAACTGGTTCCTACGGGAACCGTAATAAGGTATAATAAAAAGTTAAAGTAGGTAAAAGAAAAAACCGTCCCGCCTGAGCGCTAACGCTAGACGGACTATGCCGGCCGCAGTCGTCTCCACACGAGGCTTCGCTGTGCTCGAGGAACGGGTCTCGCGTCCAGGCCCCAGACGATCCTCTAGGTCCTGGCGGCGAGACGAATCGCTCGAGGTGCCTCTCCTGGAATCGACAATACGGAGGCCTAATAATATAAAGAGAAACTAATTCACCTTCCTTGAGGTGACTGAGCTTGGAAATCTAAAAGGCTAAAACATTAGCCGGTTAACGAGGCCTTTTTACAATGACACCATAAAGAGCTACGACTTCGGTTTGCCTAATCTTGAGTGGTCGGACAATAGGGATGAGTTGCAAATAGTCAGCGGGTGAAATACTCACGGTTGTCGTAGGGAGAAAGCACTTGACTGCAAGATTCTTCACCGGCTGGAAAGCTGCCTGCGTATGCGCAATTTGGAATCCTGCAATAAATATCCATGGATCACGACAATACCCTTTCTAACAACCAGGGAAGGGCTCACAGACCACTTCCAAAGACTATTACAACCAAATCCTTACCTTTTAGAACGTGTAACAAGTTTAGTGGAATCACTCAACGTGTCGTAGGGCTTCAAGATGCCAAGTGAGTCCCATGATGCTGTCACTGGCTCACAAACCGGAATTAGTCGGAGCATTCCAAAAATCTCCCCGATTACGGGTAAAATAATATTAAATCACTGAAGATAAATAATACACCGAGATACTTAAATTCTTGAAAATCACTAACAACTGCACAACATGACGTTTATTCGCTGAAACAATAAGAATCTTCATGATCCAGACCAACAAACAAATTATTTGTTATTTCCAATACTGAAACTCGTCATGATCGTGGAAAATCTCCTCGAAACTTAATTGGGCAAATTAAGAAAGTATTAGCTTGTCACATTACGTCTAAGACAATTCACAGATAAAAAATATATTAACTTGACACGAAGTTTCTAGAAAGAAGTCTATATAGAAAAAATGAATTAATTTCCGTTTATGGTTATTTAGTTCATTATGACTTTTTTTTACTAAAAGCTGAAAATTATGGAGGATTGCTCCATACGATATTATTTCGATGGTTAGCAATCAATATGTTAAAATATCGATTTAAACTACAACTGTGAATCGGCGACCACTAGATGTCGCCTTTGACAGATAGAAACTGACGTTTGACGGAATGACATTTGGAATGTAAACAAACGCAACTAATTACAATACAATATGTTTTAGGATTAAGAAAAGTGATTTATTGTGAGGAAGCCGATTATAAAACTACAATGAAATGTGTTACTCGGAAACCTCGTAATGTACTACTTATGTTTTCAGGTAAATGCTACTTTACTAAACCAACCCGTTGTAGGTGCAAAAAAACAACGTAACAGTACCTCCCCAACCACCAGAGATTTGACCCACTAGGGCAAATCTCGACGCTGGCCCTCCAGCGTCAAAGCAGACTCCGAAGCACCAAGCATAATTACAAAAATCTACAACGTTCATGCCTGAAAACAAGAACAGAGAAAGAAAATAAAAATAAATGGAGATGAGCGAGTCTAATCCATTTACAAACATGTAAAAGACAAGCTCCAAAAAGAGTAAAAATATTTAAATAACTACCGATAATAGTGCTGAGCTGGTACCCCAACAATACACTAAAAGAAATTAAGAGCGAGTCTAATCCATTTACAAACATGTAAAAGACAAGCTCCAAAAAGAGTAAAAATATTTAAATAACTACCGATAATAGTGCTGAGCTGGTACCCCAACAATACACTAAAAGAAATTAAATGCTACAAACTAATGAACATTGGCTAACCGTCTACCATAATAAAAATGTGACGGTTAATCTGCCTTAAAAAAAAAATACCATCTGAAACGTTTTCCATCAATGCAGCCTACACGCCCGCCATTTAGGCCACCTATCTCAGGACTATCATTTTGCTGCCTTACCAGCAATCCGGAGGTTTACACTTCCCTGGGGTGTCAATCCTGCAACAACCACAGACTACCAACAACTTCTAAATATAGTTTACAAATGTGGACACAGTAGAAACCTGTGTACCACTACAAACTGTTTCTTAATAAAAATAAACAACCACAAGGCATATACAGCCCTCAATGGTCACTGCGACCAACTACTATTAGTGAATTTTAGTTTAAATTCAAATAAAATATTAAAAAAAATTATTCCTCGCCACATGGTGATTTAAAATCCTTGATATGCCATGTGCCAAGGTTTTTACCGGAACTACAGCCTTCCAATTCATACACTAAGGGTGAAAGTTTTTTCCTAATTATACATCTCTCGTATTTAGGGGCTAATTTGGCCATGAAGAATTTGGAGGCGTCACTCTGGGGATACGTTTTCTTCCACACAGTGTCGCCTACCTCAAACTCCGCGTGCCTCCTACTACTATTATAATAACGTGCACTACGTTTATGTGATTTGACGAGCGCGTCCTTTACTTTATTGAAGATACCACCCAATGCCTCTAGCTGATTAGCATATGATCTGCGGGAAGCGCAAGCTAGAGTGGGCTGATCAACGGTATCATTGCCGAAGACATCACCACTACTAACTGCCTCTCTGCCATGTACTAGGAAGAACGGGGTGAAACGAGTAACTTCATTTGTGGAGGTGTTCATAGCGAATTGGATCTTTGAGATGTTAACATCCCAGGATCGATGATCATCCTCCACGAGAATTGATACCGCGGTCATTATGGTACGATTATAGCGTTCCACGGTATTCACGCTTGGGCAATAACGAGGTGTGAAGTGAACTTGAGGTATTTTGTACCTCTCCAGTAGTGAACGAATCTCATTACCCGTGAATTGCGTCCCGTTGTCTGCTATAACCGTACGGGGTATACCGTGTACGAGGAAAACGCCGTCTTCTAGTTTCTGTGCTATAGCCTTACCAACAGCTCTACGTAAAGGAAACAGTAAACAGTACTTCGTAAAACAGCACACGACAACTAAGAGATATGTGAATCCCGCTCTAGACCGTGGCAACGGACCTACCAAGTCAATGCTTATGGTTTCAAATGGCTTGGAACATTCTTTCGCGTCACCTAAGAGACCGGGAGGAGGTAACTGTGAGTGTTTATAAGCGGCACACGTATCACATTTACCAACGTAGCTAATCACATCCTTATACATGTTAGGCCAGTAGTATCGGAGTGCAAGTCGTTTATAAGTTTTAAACACCCCGAAATGTGGAGATAATTCGCCACTATGGTGACTCTTTAATAATTCTTGCCGATTGCCCTCCGGTACTACCTGCTTCCAATCATATTCACTAGCCACCCCGAATTTATTTTTCGAATAACGGTAAAGTTTATCCTCCTTAATAATAAAATTTGGACACGATCTGGGCGTGCTGACACATTTATCCCACAACCCTTTAAACCAAGTGTCAGTGTCAGACACTTTAATTTCCAGCACCGGAACGCCACGAGATAAGGCATCTGGAACCACATTGTCCCTACCCTTGCGGTGTTCAATGGTAAAGTTATAAGGTGATAACCGACAACCCCAACGGGCCAATCGACCAGAGGGATTGGTTAAATTAAAAAACCATTTTAAACTCGAGTGGTCGGTTATCACTTTGAACGCAGGGCCGCCTTCCACGTAAGGACGATAGTGTTCCACGGCGAAGACTACAGCGAGAGCCTCACGCTCCGTTGCTGAATAATTGCGTTCGGCCGGATTAAGCGAACGACTGCAGTAGGCTATTGGGTGCTCCTCTCCATTTATGACCTGAGTCAGAGTGCCCGCTATCCCAAAACTAGATGCGTCACAATGAATCTCAAAAGGTTGAGAGAAATCTGGACAAGCCAATACTGGAGCAGACACCAATGCCTCCTTCAAGGTTGAGAACGCGGTTTCTGTCTCAGCCGTCCACTTAAAAGGTGGCGCTTTTTTGCTAGTACTCGTTAGTGCGTTTAAAGGGGCCGCTATCGAGCTAAAGTTTTTAATAAAACGTCTATAGTATGAGGCCGTTCCAAGAAACATTTTCACTTCTTTACGGGTTGTAGGGGTTGGAAAGTCGATAATTGACTGAACTTTCGACGGATCAGTGTGTAAGCCATGCTCGTCCACTCTGTAACCTAGATATTTTAGTTCCCGTCGAAAGAAACAGGACTTAGATAAATTAATTGTCAAATTAGCCTGCCTTAATTTGTCTAAAACCCGTTTAAGAAGTGAAATGTGCTCCTCGAAGGTTGATGAGCAAATAATGATGTCATCTAAATATACGAACACCTTATTACCAAACTCCGGGCCGAAAAGTCTGTCCATTAATCGCTGTTGGGTGGCTGGGGCTCCAGTCAACCCAAAACACATAACTTTAAATTGGAACAAACCTCGACCGGGAACCGTGAACGCGGTTTTCTCTTTGGATGAAGCGGAGTCCAACTCGATTTGCCAAAATGCAGATTTCAAATCAATCGATGAAAGGTATCGCGCGTCCCGTAACTGGTCTAAGATGTGAGAGACGTAGGGCAGTGGATACGCATCTTGCTTGCTGACCGCATTCAGCTTTCGGCTGTCCAGGCAAAAACGCCATTCCCCATTAGGTTTTGGAGCCAGTAAAACCGGGTTGTTCCACGCGCTACTGCTAGGTTCCACCACTCCCATCTCCAACATCTCATCCAGCTGACGATTAAGTTCCTTGAGGCGTTCAGGTGATAACGGATAATAACGCTGTTTAATAGGAGGAACGTCACCTGTGTCTATTTTATGACGCAACAGATGGGTGCGACCCAATCCTTTAGCCTCAAAGGAAACCTTTTTGAAATCTTTAATTAATAACTCCGCTTCATTCTTTTGATCCGATGTTAATTCTTCAAACGGTTGAAGGTGCCTAACCTCCGAGACGCATTTATGACCTCTATTGGTTTTTAAATATTGAAATGGCAATTTATTAAAAAATTTTGGTGCCAAATTAAAGGTCTTCCAAAAATCCACGCCGAAAATCAATGGTGTAGTAATGTCTGGAATAACATAGAATTTAATAACCTTAGTCACTCCCATAAGAGTCACTGGTAAAAATAAATAACCCTCCACGGATGCCCGCGAGTCATTGGCAGTTACGATGTTGCCCAACTGTCTATCGGCGTGTAAAGTTGCACCAGCCCTTATGAATTGTTGGCCAACATCGGAACCCAACACCGAAATGCAAGAACCCGAGTCGAGTAAACCGTAATACTGCTCATCGTATATAGAAACGGTTAAATGTGGACGACTATCGTCCGTATTCTTATAATGTACTGTATCAACCCTTAGTGAATTAAAAAATAATTTTAAAGATTTTAAATAATTGTCCCAATCGGACTTATCAAAATTTTGGCTGTAGTTCCGTAAATTTAGTTTTTTGAAATGCAGGTTGGACAGGACTGCGCCTCCTTCTGCTTTTTACTGCACGTAGGGCACGATGGTGCACGTACACCCTTCTTGCCGCAACGGAAACACACAATTTCCTTTGATTTGCATTGTGATAACGAGTGCCCTTTAACCCTACAGCGAACACAGAACGACGAACTAGAATCTGTTTGCACGGCTTCAATCCTTTGAGAACCTTTCGGGGCTTGGTATGCTAAGTCTGGTGCAACAAACGAAGAGGTTGGTTTGGGCGGCTCATGGAACTGTGCCCTGCTATGGAAACCTAGCTCCAGTTGTCTACACTTCTCTTTTAACTCGTCCAGCGTGTTGATAATCAAAATTGACAACCCCGACGTATATTCCGGTCTCATGTTGAACTTGATCCGTGCTAAACGATCGCGTTCTGGAACCCTATAAGAAAGTCTATTGTAAAGATTCTTCATGACTGCTATATATATACAAGACAGCTCAGTCGACCCCTGCGTTCTGTTAGTTATTTCAGAAATGAGACGCATATCGTAATCAGGCGGAGCGAAATCTGTGAGTAACTGCTTCTTCAGTTCCGCCCAATCACCAACCGACGCTTTTATTCCCCGGTACCATAATAAGGCTCCGTCCGAGAAAAGATCCAGAGCAGATTGATGTAAGGAAGCTTCGCTAATACCCCTGGCCTCGCAAAGCTCCTCAAGACGCTCAATAAATGCTTTCACGCAACCTGTACCGTTAAATTTATGATCTAGGGATTTAACAGATTCCTTCTTGCAGGAAATGATGACGTCCTTCGTCTGTAAACTTGACGGTACATTTGGTGTCTCCTCGGCGGAAGTAAACGACTGATGGAAGCTCGCGTTAACCGAATCAATTTTTAATAAATAACCGCTAAGTTGCTTGTCAACGTCTTCGTAAACGGCACTAAGATTAGTTGGTGGAGTAACCCTACTCAAACGATGAAATAGGTGGAATGCTAAAGCCTTAGCGCGGTTAATTTTTTTAAAACTGGAAGGGTACTTATCTAATACTTCACCAATTTCTGGCAACTTGGCCTTAATTGTTTGTAATTCGGTTTTCGGATCTATATTTGTCTCCACTATATCGTCAGAACGTACCAATTTACTAAGTTCCCTAATTTGGACACGTAGTTCCTCTACGGTTGAAGCAGGTTTCGCGTCTCGGACCAGTACTTCATATATGAGCTCGTCTTTGCGAAGTAAATTAAATGTAATGGGTCGTTCCATGTTGTAAAAATAAAAAAAATAATTTAAAAAAAAAATGAAACCGAACTAAAGTTATAACTGGCTGTCACAATGTACAATACCGAGCAAAGTGTAAGTATTATCAATAGTAAACACAGTTACATAAATAGCAGTCTTATAGAGTAAGTTTAAATTTTAATACCAGGCTTTTAATTTCAAGTACAATAGTCCTGGTGTAATGTTTTGGGACACAAGTAAAATAAAATTGTAAATTGTATATAGCAGCAAGAAGTGTAAAAAATGTAAAAAGTAAATAAAAGTGTATAAAACAGTACAAACATAAACATGAACACGTTAACAAAGGATTCCACGCGACGGTTTCTTCTTAAAATTAGAATAACTGGAAGGCCCACGGAACAGCACTCTGGCTTGTAAGGTACAGCAATAGACGTAACCTCTATCTCCAACCAATACACACGTTGGTCGCCACTGTTACAATTATGATTTTTTATCTGTAGTGACAAACTAGTGGGTATGGTAATATGAAACAACAACTATCTCAAACACTGTTTATTAAAAAAAAAACTGGTTAAGTAACATTACTAATGAATAAGTTTACTAAAAAATAACAAAATTGTTGCCAGCCAGCTAATAAGGAAATATGGAGAGCGAAGGTCGTGGGGGGTTGGAGATAAACCCTGTACTGTTCCGTTTGAAATGAGTATAAGTTAAAAGTTAATAATTATTATAAAACTAAAGAGAAAGTAACCTTCTAGTTATTGTTTAATTTAAATCTATTAAATGGGCGCCAGGGACTTTGAGAGTCCCGGATCCCGGAGCCGACGAAGGTGTCCAATACTATTCCGGACGGGGTAGGATGTCGAACCCGAGATCCACAAATTAAATTGTGATGCAGGCCGGTTTCCAGTATCGAAAACCGGACCCAGACAATCAACTGGTTCCTACGGGAACCGTAATAAGGTATAATAAAAAGTTAAAGTAGGTAAAAGAAAAAACCGTCTCGCCTGAGCGCTAACGCTAGACGGACTATGCCGGCCGCAGTCGTCTCCACACGAGGCTTCGCTGTGCTCGAGGAACGGGTCTCGCGTCCAGGCCCCAGACGATCCTCTAGGTCCTGGCGGCGAGACGAATCGCTCGAGGTGCCTCTCCTGGAATCGACAATACGGAGGCCTAATAATATAAAGAGAAACTAATTCACCTTCCTTGAGGTGACTGAGCTTGGAAATCTAAAAGGCTAAAACATTAGCCGGTTAACGAGGCCTTTTTACAATGACACCATAAAGAGCTACGACTTCGGTTTGCCTAATCTTGAGTGGTCGGACAATAGGGATGAGTTGCAAATAGTCAGCGGGTGAAATACTCACGGGTGTCGTAGGGAGAAAGCACTTGACTGCAAGATTCTTCACCGGCTGGAAAGCTGCCTGCGTATGCGCAATTTGGAATCCTGCAATAAATATCCATGGATCACGACAATACCCTTTCTAACAACCAGGGAAGGGCTCACAGACCACTTCCAAAGACTATTACAACCAAATCCTTACCTTTTAGAACGTGTAACAAGTTTAGTGGAATCACTCAACGTGTCGTAGGGCTTCAAGATGCCAAGTGAGTCCCATGATGCTGTCACTGGCTCACAAACCGGAATTAGTCGGAGCATTCCAAAAATCTCCCCGATTACGGGTAAAATAATATTAAATCACTGAAGATAAATAATACACCGAGATACTTAAATTCTTGAAAATCACTAACAACTGCACAACATGACGTTTATTCGCTGAAACAATAAGAATCTTCATGATCCAGACCAACAAACAAATTATTTGTTATTTCCAATACTGAAACTCGTCATGATCGTGGAAAATCTCCTCGAAACTTAATTGGGCAAATTAAGAAAGTATTAGCTTGTCACATTACGTCTAAGACAATTCACAGATAAAAAATATATTAACTTGACACGAAGTTTCTAGAAAGAAGTCTATATAGAAAAAATGAATTAATTTCCGTTTATGGTTATTTAGTTCATTATGACTTTTTTTTACTAAAAGCTGAAAATTATGGAGGATTGCTCCATACGATATTATTTCGATGGTTAGCAATCAATATGTTAAAATATCGATTTAAACTACAACTGTGAATCGGCGACCACTAGATGTCGCCTTTGACAGATAGAAACTGACGTTTGACGGAATGACATTTGGAATGTAAACAAACGCAACTAATTACAATACAATATGTTTTAGGATTAAGAAAAGTGATTTATTGTGAGGAAGCCGATTATAAAACTACAATGAAATGTGTTACTCGGAAACCTCGTAATGTACTACTTATGTTTTCAGGTAAATGCTACTTTACTAAACCAACCCGTTGTAGGTGCAAAAAAACAACGTAACAATATATCTTCGTACATAAGAATAATTACATAATATATTATATACTAAAACCTTCCTGAAAGAACGTAGATCACATTAGTGAAAGAATTATCAAAATTGGTTTTTTAGTTTTTGAGAAAATCGCGGACATACAAACATACATACATACATACGGGTCGAATACAGAACATCCTTTTTTGAAGTCGGTTAAAAAAAAAACTTTATTTGTATAGAATGCAGGTTTTACAATAATAGTGTTAGTTTCAGATATATTCCCAGTATATTCTGCTTCTTTAGGCACGTTAGGCATTTTTTGTGAGAAAAAACCATTGAACTCGCGACACTGTTACCGTAACCGACACCTCTGTATATAAGTATGTACATATTTTGTGTATGTACGTAATAGATACACATGCATGTTGACATTTTTGAGATGGGAAAAAAACCATTGAACTCGCGACACTGTTACCGTTACCGTAACCGACACCAAATAAATATTTCAAAATATTTCCTGACCATTTATAAAATACACACGTAATTGTACAAGTTTTCACTTCTGTTGGCACTCCCAGAGTGTTATTTTTTTTTATATATACATAAGTAACGATGGCGTAATGTTCCGACATCTTTTAGGCGATTTTTATTAGCAAAGCACAGGCTGCAACATTGCCTAAGTAGGTTTTGCGAAAAATTTGTCTTTAATTTGTGTTAGCCTGCATCATCCCACTGCTGGGCAAAGGACTCTCCCCATGACTTCCAGCTCTTTCGATCCAGGACTAAAGTGGACCACTGGTCGTTTGTTTTCTCCAGCTCGGCCTGCCGCGACGCCTTCTATTTTATTTATTTATTTAATACTTCAAGCACATAAAGGTACAGAGGTGGACTTAATGCCATAGGCATTTTTTACCAGTCAACCTTTAGGTGATGCAGAGACAAACAGTGGTAGGTGCAATCATGAAAATTGAGGAATAAATATTTTAAATATAGAGATAATATAATATAATAATAATAATATAATAATATTCCACAACTATCACACAACGCCATCTAGTCCCAAGCTAAGCAGAGCTTGTGTTATGGGTACTAGACAACTGATAAACATACTTATATGACGGAGAGGGTATGTTTTTCTCTTTGTCATCAGGCATATTTCAACTACTGTGGGCGTACGATTATGGGCAGAGTGTTGGTAATTGCGCAATAGAAAAACTGTTACAGTTCAAATCAGATTATAATTTTACGAACAAATTAATCACACTAGCGAATCACACACTGTAGGTACACAACTCAACTACTATTAGACAATAACAGACTGGTATGGTCATGATAGTTTCAACAAAACGTAGGACAGTTCCGAAGCGTCTGCCTGCTCGATCACCGGGGTAAGGAAAATGCCACTTGAGGCGTTCTCTTCAACCTCGTAACCAAGCGGAAACGTCCCGACTCTGTCAAAGCACGCCAACTCTCGTCTTGATAGTTGCCACTAGGTGGCGTGCCTTGTTTTGTTGTAAACGTCAATTGCCGGATGCGACGTATATATTTCTAAATACATACATATTATAGATAAATTACACCCAGACACAGAACAAATGATCGTGCTCATCACACAAACATTTGTCCTGGGTGGGAATCGAACCCACGACCTCCGGCATAGCAGTCAGGGTCACTAACCACTAGACCATCAGGCCTGTCAAAATCAATCAAGATACGCATAAACCTATGAAAACTATGAATATAATATATAACTAATTATATTATTTGGTTACTAATTAATAAAACTATTATGCTGTAGGTAATCAGTTCTTTGAAAATGCACTTTTGTCAAGCTATCTATATATCTATTACATAAAAATCTGCGTTCTCAAAACAGAGAATTTTCAAGACCCACTGAAAAATTATTATACAGACATACGCCAAAGAATGACATCTGTAAAAAAAATTAAATCGACTTTGATGAAACTTGCATTGCTTCCTAAGTTGCAGTAAAGCCAATAAAAAAATGGTCACGATCCGATTAATAGTTGCAGAGAAATTCGTGGAAAAACGTACAGACACACATATATCTATAAAATTTTGTTAGTATATTTATTTGGAAGCACTATAGATTGTCATATGTGAATATATTGCAGTTCAAATAATATTACATACAAACGTGTCGAATTGATAACCTCCTTTTTTTTGAAGTCGGTGAAAATAAATTATGTTCGCTTAAACCCACCCCCCAGATAAGGGTCACATTACAAAAATCAAAGTCACAAAATTCATGCATCGCTTGTAATTCTCATATTAGTCGCACGTGCAGCCACGTGCTTACTCCCGAAATTCTTAAACGTGCTATTAAAAGTTGGATAGCAATTTATTTTTCTGCCTCTATGAACGCCCAAGTTTTAACGATGTACGTACATTAAGTGTGCAGCAGCATTACTGGCTGTATTCAGTACCGTATCAACTAAAAGTTTTGGATAAAAGGTGAATTTTCTGTAATGCGGAGAGCATTGTTAAAGACTTGTTACTCATCTATGTGGTATATAGGTATGCTATTTATTTTATTTCTGAATGGGCCTGCTCGATCACGTCTGATAGACAGCGATAGATGAGGTCTAAGATGGAACGAGCGTGCCCAGAAGATGCCTAAGGCACTGGAACTTCCACGCATCGACGAAACACAGCAGGCTGCTTGACGCCGGCCTCCGGTAAGAGGGTGATCGCAAACCACGCGGGCGTTAGCCCTACAATCACAAGGAAAGAATTGGCCAGTCAAATAAGGTGTTGTTTTATTGCACAATCGTAGTGTATTAGACTAATAATTATGATTTTTATCATTTTGATTAAAAAAACCCACATATTCGACGATTCCAAATGCTTACCTCAAATCTTTTACAGTGAAGAATTTAGCAACTAGAAAATGAAACAAAATAAAAAAGAGTGTGCTTATGACCACACGACTGAAGTGAAACTTCAAACGTATTTGGCTATGAGAGGAAGAGAGAAAGAAAATGTGCGCACGCACTGCTTTCTCTTGCTTATATCCCCCACTCAACTCCCGTTCGCCTCGCCCGATCACACTTTTCGTAACGCTTACGTCACGCGTTCGCCAGCTTACTCCCCAAGTGAAGCGTGCGTAAAGAAGTTTCACTTCAAAACGTGTTGAACGTTTTTTAAGCGTTCGTCCTATGTAAATCCTACAAATGTTGGCATGACCTATATATGACTTATTCCTTTTCGTGTCTAAATATTTGCGCAGTTGAAATTAGATTCTAAGAATACTTCAAAAATACGTTCCAACATTGCTTTATAAAATACTATCGCTTTAACACCGACAGGCAAATAAAATAAGCACAAAAAGTGTAACCACTTTCGAGGATTAAATCGTAAAAGTGCCACTTCAACTGCTGCAAGCACTAAATAACACATTCCCTAGCTGACTCACTCAAAGCTAATTCACTCATCACCACTCCCTCCAAAATGAAACGTTAATTTAAACTAGAATCCAGTTCACTTGTTCGAATTTTCCGTACGAAAAAACATGCTGACTGATCTTTGGGCGTCGTCGTGAGCACATTTAGTCTCGGTATTGAAACAAACTAAATAGGTACCAGGCAACGGGGGCTATTCGATAAATTGGACGAATAATTCATTTTTCCAGTCGATGGCACATGAAAGAGGACAGTGCGTTGGTCTCGAACTTTTTGGATTTTACGGGTGTACAATTGGTTTGGAGTCGTAGTTGAAACGGAGTTTATGGAACTCCGTTTCAACTACGACTACGACGCACGCTATTCTCTGCACACTTGGCGATGAGAGCTAGACCGAATAAAGTGATATTTTAACCGTTTTTATTTTTGTTCAAGAGGAACAACAAACAGCTACAATATAAAACAAGAAATACACAAAACATAAAGACAATATTGCAGCCCACAACGCTGTTCACAGATTAACGATAACATACAATACATATATACTATATTTTTTAAATTACTTGATTTGCCCATGGTCCGATTGATAGACCAACGAAAATAAAAATACCATTGGTCCTACTAGTAGAACTACGCGGTCGAACCACGGGCAATAAACGCTCTCATACGTTGTTAATTTATTTCATTGTGCCTGCTATTTAATACAAAATATGCAGCTGAAGGAACTTCGTTTCAACCGGGTGTCCCACGACACTTTTCGACATTTTTTTATTTTATCATAATTATGTAGTGCCTATTATTATGGTGGGTACATAATATACAATGCACCATGACACAAAACAACAACTATAGGCCGACCGCTTAACTGAGATGTTGCCTGAGGTAGCAGCACGGTGCGGGAGGGGTGTGGTGACGTGATGCGAGAGCTCAATGATTCGTCAACTCGTGACAACTATCACCCCTCCCGCACCGCACAACTACCTCAGGCAACGTCTCAGTTTTTTTTTTTTAATCTGGTGTTTTATATCGTAATGTTATCTAACAGGCTCCAGGCTAGGAGATTTTTTCGTACTTTTATAATAACATGAAATAGATATCTTAATCTTTTTACGTAACAAAGTAATTAATCGTCAGTTACCATTTGGGTAACAAACAAGATAAGATAAAATAATAATAATAATAATAAATTTGTATTATACTGCTGTTATACTACCGCAGTATAATACAAGTCATGCTGACGAGGGGAGTAATGATAGGGCTACAAACGTAAGTACCCAGTGCAATGAGGAATTGAGGAGTGCTTTGGAGGATGCGATTCAGGAATATCGCTTCATGTCGCCCGAACTTAGGCCACGCTTGCCTCGTTTGCCCATGCATAACAAAAATAGGGCGCTGGTGGCGGCCCTGGATTCGCAGTTGTCAAAATATTTTGATACCTGCGAAGACCTCACCGATACTCATTCGATTCTGTACTGCGCGGCTGTAGCGGCATGTCGTGTAGCTCATGTTAAATTTAGCAATGACTCTAGAGCTACACGACCGAAACCAGCCGTACCAGCTTGGCAGTGCAGAATTGAACGTCGTATTGGTGGGGCCAGAACGCTCATCGGCAAACTAATCTGTTTCAGGGAGGGCAATACTCGCCCTAGAGTGATGCGCTTTGTGAGGCGGGCATTCTCGGGGACTGATATCAGCCCTCAAGACTATATGCCCTGTGTCACAGAGCGCATCGACTTCCTGAAGCAGAAAGTGTATGCATGGGCGAACCGTATCCGTCGGTATAAGCGGCGAGTAGAGCGATACACTCAGAATCGCACCTTCCAGAGTGATGAAAGGTGGGTTTATAGGGGTTGGGAACGACCGGATCAAGGTGTGGCTGACACGCGCCTACCGGATGATGATGCCATGTGTTCCTTCTGGCGCAGTATCTGGTCGGTGCCTGTCAGTCACACCGAAGGTGATTGGGCTCGAGAGGTCGAGCGAGCCTGCGATCCAATACCAGAAATGGGGGCTATAACCATCTGCCCCCAAGATGTAGCTCGTGCAGTCCGTCCACTGCCCAACTGGAAGTCTCCAGGGCCGGACGGGCTGCAGAACTTTTGGATAAAATGGTTTACAAGGTCGCACGCTCGCTTGGCATCTCAGTTCCAGATCGCTTTGGAATCTGGTTCGCTACCCCAGTTCCTAACGACAGGAATTACCCACCTGCTCCATAAATCAGGTAGCACCGCGGAACCCAAGAATTATAGGCCGATCACGTGTTTACCGACGGTTTATAAAGTTCTTACATCAATTTTGAGAGCGAAAATTAACGAACATATAGACACCAACGCCATCATGTCTACCTCTCAGAATGGATGTAGGAATGGATCCCGCGGTACTAAGGAGCTACTCCTCATTGATATGGCCATTAGCCAACAGGTTCGTCGCTTCCGAAAGGATCTGTCGACATGTTGGATAGATTATAAGAAGGCCTATGACTCGGTGCCACATACATGGCTCATGAGGGTGTTGGAATTGTATAAAGTAGATACAACTCTGCGCACCTTCCTGATGTCGTGTATGGGGCAATGGAGGACGGTCCTTCGCTATCCAGGATGTCGAAATATTCAGAGGAATAGCGAACCGATAAGGATCGAGCGAGGCATATTTCAGGGTGATAGTTTGAGTCCGCTTTGGTTCTGCTTAGCCTTGAATCCTCTTAGCACACTGCTGGAGGATTCAGGTCTAGGCTATCGGTTGAGGAGAGGTGGTCAGGTTATATCGCACCTCCTCTACATGGATGACCTAAAACTCTTTGCCCCCAACAATTTGCAACTGATGGAGCTACTGAAAGTAACTCAAACTTTCAGTAACGCTATTAGGATGGAATTTGGTGTGGACAAATGTGCGGTCATGCATGTAAAGCGAGGGGAGATTGTGGAATCCGTGGGAACTCAACTCTCGGATTCCACAAACCTAAGAGCCCTCTTCGCATCCGAAACCTATAAGTATTTGGGTATGTCGGAAGCGTTAGGCATCAATGTTACTGATATGAAGCAATCGTTGAAGGAGCGCTTCTTTGGCCGCCTGAAAAAAGTACTTAATAGTCTTCTATCAGGCGGAAACAAGGTGCGCGCCTTCAACGGTTGGGTCATGCCGGTTTTGATGTACTCTTTTGGCATACTCAAATGGACTCAAACCGAACTCGACGCCCTGGATAGGAGGGTCCGTACACTGCTGACTGCAAATCGAATGCATCACCCACGGTCATCGGTAATGAGGTTGTATATCCCGCGAAAGTGTGGGGTCGAGGGTTTTTAAACGCTAAGACCCTCCACAATCGCGAGATATGCAATCTCAGGGAATACTTCCAAGAAACCGACGTGGGGATGCATCGAGATGTAGTCATAGTGGACAAGGGCCTCACCCCGCTCTCCTTGGCTAAAGAGAACTGGCGCAAACCAGTAGTGCTTGACACTAATGATCGCATGGAGGTATGGCAGAGTAAGGAGCTTCACGGACGCTTTTTCCGGGCCCTTCATGGACCGGATGTAGACCTACTAGCGTCCGTAGCCTGGCTACGTTGCGGTGATCTCTTTGGAGAAACCGAAGGTTTTATTTGTGCAATTATGGACGAAGTTGTGATGACGAACAATTACCGGAGATTTATTGTGAAAGACGGCACGGTTGACATCTGTCGGGCATGCCACCGACCGGGAGAATCAATCAGACATATTATCTCCGGGTGTTCTCGTCTAGCTAACGGAGAATACTTGCATAGACACAACCTTGTAGCCAGGATAATCCATCAGCAACTTGCTCTGAAATACAGCCTTGTGGAATCGGAGGTGCCGTACTATAGGTATGTGCCCGACCCAGTTCTGGAAAATGGTAATATCACGTTGTACTGGGATCAATCCATCATCACTGACAGGACTATTGTTGCCAATAAGCCTGATATAGTGGTGGTGGATCGATCAGAGCGGCGCGCAATGATTGTTGACATAACTGTCCCGCATGATGAGAACCTCGTGAAAGCTGAGAAAGATAAACAAATTAAGTATCTTGACTTGGCTCGCAAGGTTGTCGACATGTGGGATGTTGACTCAGCGATCATTGTGCCGATAGTCGTTACAGCCAATGGATTAATAGCCAAGAGCCTCGACCAACACCTAAGGAGGCTCTCGTTAGGCAGCTGGATCAAGGGCTTGATTCAGAAAGCTGTACTTCTGGACACGGCCCGTATTGTTAGGAGGTTCCTCTCTCTGGAGCCCTGACCGCCGGTAGCTTGGACCCTGTTCCCGATACCGGTGGGCTACTATTTTTTATATTTTTAAATGTTTTTTTATATTTTTGATACTAATATTTAAAAATATAATTTATATGTATATAGTGAAATAAAGAAAATAATAAATTTATTCAAAAATATAAAGACTAACGTTAAATACAGTTTTTCTTAAATCTATGTCAAGTTCAACATGGTTTGTGCCTGAACTAGGTAATCCTGTGTTTCAGGCGATTGGAGGTAACATTAATTAATTAAATAATCACTAAATAATTATTAAAAACTAATTAAATAATCACATACTTATCATATTTATCTTATTGATACTTACATATATAAAAAGTGTATAAAATTATATAATGCGAACAATATTAATAAACTATATACATACTATTTATATTAAACTAAATAAGAAAGCTGTTTATTAAACATATAATTCTAAATCACAAACACGACGACATCCAGGCAGACCCAGGAGAAGATGGCGCGGCGAGTTTGACTTGAGCTTGAGACTTGTCGCCTACAGACTGGATTGGTCCATATTAGCTCAAGATAAAGAGAAGTGGAAAGGTGAAAAGGAGACCTTTGCCCAGCATAATGCATAATCAGATCAGAAATGAATGAACCGATTTTAATAAAACAACTTTTTACATAGCTATATCTCCGAAATGGTGATTCTAAGAAAAAAAGTGTAATACCAATTTTTGTAGATAATTGCATGATGAACAATTTTGTCGTGCAACATTTGACCTTGAATTTTCTTTTTGCACAGGTCGGACCGATGGGGACTTTTGACTATTTGTAATGGTGTTCCTAACATTTATACCAATTGTCAGCTTTATGTGAATTAATGTAACCTTGAATGTCTATTTTGACCGGGCTATAAGTAGGATACAAAGGTCTAAAAAGTTAGTTAAGAACATTTTCGAAAAATAGTGCTAAAACCAAATTAGACTGATTTGAAATTTTCCATAGAAACAGAGATTTCCAGTTATCTTTTTTTAAAGAAGACATTTTAAAAATATTCTGTACTAACTTTTTAGACCATTGTATTCTGTTTATGCGCATGAAGTTTCATTAAAAACGGTGCACTAATTTCGAAAAACAAGGGCTTGAAAGTTTGCATGAAAAGCCGTACGTCGTAATCGCTCTTATCTCCCGGCCATTACCTCAATTCTCAATTCTTTATTGCGTACCATAATGTATATAGTTGGTAGAGAAACAATTATACAGGTTGAAATTGAAAACATGCGACATGCGGCGATTGAATCAGCTGTTCCCTACATTTATGTTCGCATAACTCGTCAAAATATAGGAAGCAGCGGATTTTTTTTTGGCGATTACTGGTTTGGTCCCATAGTAAAAGTTGTTCATAATGATGAGTACAATTTCCCATTTCGATTTGTCGCATGTTTTCAATTTTACCCTGTATTAGTCACAATTATGGACCCTGTCGGGCACAGCATAGATAGTAGGAGAGAGGAGGAAGAACACTGGGTGTTTATTGTGATAATTTTTAATATTAGTTAAGTAAGTTATATTGTTTTTTGAATTTACGAATTATATCTATTGTTTTTTATTTTACCTGCCACCGCTGCCCTAAATAAAATTTAATAATAGATCATACTAAATGGGAATCTCAGAACAAATACATTCAACGTGACCGTGTTCAATAAATCTCCGTATATTTCAACTCAAACGTTGATTGTTCTAAAATCACTACGCCCTGTTTTGCTAGTTTCTTTTTTTGCGGTCTCTTCATATCGGAATACAATGGAAAATCCGTGCCGTGTTTGATCTACTTCGTATTAGTTTTGTTGAATTTTTTGTGAGGTACCTTCGATCAGTCCTACGAGTATTCTATTGGATTGGTCTGGTACCTACAGACGCCAGCACATCAAGCTACTACAATCTGTCAAATTTCTTTAATAGATTTTCAACTTTATCGCTAAAGCATAAGGTTCAAAGTTGATTGGAAAAATTTACAGTTTCGGGTAGCTTGATGTGCTGGCGTCTGTACATCGTTTGAGGGCTTTCAGCCAATTGCCTGGGTCTGTTCGTTAGTAAGAGAAGTAATTTCCTGTCTGTTGTTTATGTTGAGTTATTCCCGTCTGATCCCCTGAACCCCCCCCCCCCCTGGATCCACTGCTAGTTAGGGTTCCGTACTCGAAGGGTAAAAACGGGACCCTATTACTAAGACTTCACTGTCTGTCCGTCTGTCACCAGGCTGTATCTCAAGAACCGATAGCTAGATAGTTGAAATGTTCACCAATTATGTATTTCTGTTGCCGCTATAACAAAAAATACTAAATACAAAATAAAATAAATATTAAACTGGGGGCTCCCATCCAACAAACGCGATTTTTTCGCCCTTTTTTTCTTGATATCAATAATGGCAACAGGTAGGCACTTGAAGTATTCACAAAATACTCAGTTGTATTTTTACTTTAATAATAAATAATAAAATTAAAATAAAATAAATATTTAAGGGCCCCATACAAAAAGCGTGATTTTTTTATATATCGCTGATTAAATGGAAAAATGACATTTCTTGCTAACAATTTCCTTTTCAATAACGCCACTTTTATATTTAACCGACGCGGACGATATGTAGTGTTAAATATTGTACGGTGGTAGTACGGAACCCTTCGTGCGCGAGTCCGACTCGCACTTGGCCGGTTGTTTTTCTTCTTTTTAATCTCTCTCTTATCCACTATAAACTTTCTCATTCCGGTCTTTCATTATCCGACCATTACCGATTTCTTTATTGAATTTATTTCTATATTCAGATCCTTGTATTGGCGGGCTCGTGGTTTAGTAATAACAGCCGCACTGGTCGATCGATCAGGGTATGCTACCCTTGTCGTGGTTGGTCCGTGGATGGGTGACCATATTTAGGTACAAACCGAGACCCTTCGTGTCTCGGAAAGCATTTTAAGCCATTGGTCCCGGTTGTCAGTCGTGGATCTGCGGCAGTCATTGCGGGTAGTCAGAAGCCCGCAAGTCTGACCAAGGGGTATCGTATTACCCAGTTACTGGGTCGTGAAGAGCAGATAGGCAGTCGCTCCATGTAAAATACTGTTATTCAGCTGCATCCGGTTAGAATGATTCTGAACTCCTGCATCAGTTATTAAAATAAAAATTTGCTGTTTTGTTTTTGACCGCGTAGAACAATATCTAAAAAAAAAACTGCTGTTTCACAGAAAACGCAATCAGTTTTCTATGAAACAGCAGTTTTTTTAATTACCTACCGACGAAATATTTCTTCGCTAGGGGTTCTAGAATCATGTGTTGAATCCATGGTAACATGTAATCTGCGTTCGCGATTTAATTGCCAAAAATGTAAATAAATATAAATTAATGGAAAAATAACTTTAATTCCTACAAAATAAAGTTCAGTTCACACTAAAACTTGAAATATTTTATATCTTTTTCAATAGTGCTAGTCACTCTGAAATCAACTTTTTTTGCCATTGAAATAAAGTTGATATTTGTTTAACTTGAAATAACATCAATTTCCAACATTTTGAATAGACCTTACGCCGATGTTCCTGCCACCCTGTATATTTAAGACGCGACTCAATTTATTTAAATTCCTTGTATTTCAAATTTTCATTTACCTTCAAAAATGTCTTAAATTACCGACATAACACATTCGGTTTGAATTCTGTGTTTCGCGTAGTACAGACGCTAGCCCATCAAGCTACTACAATCTGTCAAATTTCTTTAATAGATTTTCAACTTAATCGCTAAAGAATAAGGTTCAAAGTTGATTGGGAAAATTTGACAGTTTCGGGTAGCTTGATTTGCTGGCGTCTGCACGTATAACTTACGTCTCGTTTTTCCAATCACACACTCACAAACTTTCGCCTTTATAATATTAGTGTGATTATATTTATTTAGGTTAGTGTAATATATGTATGTATTTTATGTATGTATTTAATGTATTGTATAAATGGTACACCACAGACTACCTACAGTATTTGTCTGTCCTTCCCCTTTTTAATCCATCCAAAAGCTGTCTTTAAAAGATCGCTCTTAGCGATAAGACGGCCCATTGTGTCACCATTTGTAAAGTTTCTATATTGATGTCTGTAATTTATATGGTGTACATAATAAAAAGTATTCTATTCTATTTTTTTTGGCAAATAATAAAATAATAATACTTACCATTACCATTCTTTTCTTTTAATATTTTGTCTATACCATAGAAATGTAAAAATATATCTATGGTCTAAACTATTTAGGCTGTATTATTTTCGGTACAGAATTTTCCGAGTTACCAAAGAAACCACAAGAAATAACAGCACTAGTGTCAAATATACGCAAGAATATATATAAAATCACCCACGGTTTCCATTTTAATCGAGTTGCCAAAGTTACAGTCATATAACTTACCTACTTAATAAGAAAAGTAAAAAAATCCGAATATTAATTTAATAAGGTTCCCGATATAGAAACGGGAAGAGGAAATGGCGACACCAGCTCGACGACTCAAAGTCAATTTTTATTAAAGTCGTCTAAACGACTCGACTTGTGGAAAAAAGTCATAATCTTGACGTTAAAATCATCGAAGTTGCCAGTTTAAAGTGAACTCAATGGAACCCCTGAAATTATTTGCTGTGAATATTTTTAGGGTACAGTCCCGTTTAATGATAATTTATTTACAGGTAAGTTGTCAAATTTTGAAAGACACTTTGATGGCTTTTAAACATTAACAATAGACATCAATGAAGAAGGAAAGAAAAATATCGTATTTGGCACACGTAAAGGAAACAAAAACAGTAAAAAAGGAGCATTTACTACAAACTATTTTTTTTTAAATCACCACAGAAAAAAGGACCTGTGCGAGACCAAAAAGGCTCCTATACGCATATGCATATCAGCATATTGCTGCGATGTTAAAAAATAAATACCGCAGCGCTGTTATTCTGATAGGGCCCGCTGTGATGCCTCGAACACATCTACGGACTAATCAGTAATTAATCCGTCTATTAATCCCACTCGGGGATTACAAAATAAAACAATCCAAACTATGCTATATATACTTATACTATATACTATACTATAACTATACTATAACTATACTATATACTTACTATATCCATACTCCATACTAATATTATAAATTCGAAAGTAACTCTGTCTGTATGTTACCTTTTCACGCCTAAACCACTGAACCGATTTAGATGAAATTTGGTATAGAAATAGTTTGAGTCCCGGGAAAGAACATAGGATAGTTTTTATGCCGATATTCCTACGGGATCGAAACTTATGCAGGTGAAACCGTGGGGCACAGCTAGTAAAATTATAGTTTACAAAGTAGTGAAGAACGCGCAGAAACGAAATCCATATTTAAGAACTTATTATAACTGTCTATTATCAATTTACATTAGAAAAATATTTCTTGTGAATGTTTAAGTATAGAAAACTATCAAGATCTAAGTCACGAAATCTACTGTATAATACTCACGTTACCAGAAAGTTAATTCCCGTAATTAAAATGTTCAAAATCTAGTCGCAATCTCATCTCGGCGATAAACAAATGTCGAAATGTAGGGAAATTAAAGGTATTTTTGACAGATTGAGACTGAGATCAGAATGTCAACGTTTTTAAAATTACGAGAATTGCCCATCAGTTCACCCTTAGAGCGGTTTCACACTACGTCCGATCCGAATCCGAGAAATCGAATCGGAAATTGTTCTAAATTCTGACGGATAGAGTTCGGATGTAGTGCGCAACCCCTTATACAAATAGGACTACGGTCACTTCGGACCGGCATTTTTCAGATTCGGATCGGATGTAGTGCGAAACCGCCCTTACAGGTGAAGTAAATCTGAATCTGAAATTCAAAAGAGTGTCCATGGAGTTCCTTGCCCGTTCTTCTCCATAGGTACCTACGCTTTGGAATGGGCAACTAACTTCATCTTTCTGACTGACCGACCCCTTGACAATTCAAAAGGGCCTGTAATTGATTTAATTGAAATAAATGCTTTGAGTTTGAGTTTGAATGAAATTTGGAAGCGGATCTAACAAAGTCTCATGTAAAAGAATTATTTTTGAAATTTTCGTTTTAACAAATTGTGATAACTCTTTCTTCGTTCAAAAATTAAACTCCACACCCAATAACTATTAATAATGTGGCCATGTTTTTCCATGCCAACAAAACGTTGTATACACGTTTAACCTTTTGTTGGAGATCCTAAATAAATAAGGAAAGTAAATCCGTGAAGGTTTATCATACAGAACCACATCATAAAAACAACCGAATACAGCCAGGAAAGTTTTTAATAAATTCAGTCAAAGCTTTCCCTGACATAATCTCAGACTTTACAAACATCAATCCAGTGAAATGACACTCTTCTTTTTATCAAACTCCCCAATTTATAAAGACCTACCATTTTATAAGAAATGTCGAGAATCCTCATAGATACGTACGAATGAAGAGGTCTTCAAAACTGGACTGAAGTGAAAATTTAATTTTCTTGGAGTTTGAATATAACTTTGATGAGATAAAATCGACATGGTGCTGTCTAAAGATGGATGTGTATTTCTTTTTCTTTTTATGTGTCGACTTTGCAGCTATTTCAGGCGTACTTCCGTATTAGCTACCTACAGCAATGTTCATCATCATGCCATTGCCATCCCAATTTATTTGGGGTCTGCGCAACATGTAGATAGATAGCTAGATAAACCACTTATTTGGCGCACACAAAAGACTGCACAACATACAAAAGTACAACATTAATTAACAAAAATAACAAAATTAAAACCTAACTTAACTAAAACTAAACAAAAACTAAAATATAGCGTCGAAAAATTCATCCGCATCGCTGTCGACTGGTGATGTACCCAAGAGACTGGCGGCATTACCACGTTGTATGGCAACAAAGTAGAACATTAGATGATAACCAATTACCCACATGAACACAATATAAAACAAGGTGCCGTTGCAAAAACAAAAAAAAAGGAAAAACATACGCCATATGTCTTGTCTTGTCTTGTCGTCATATGTGTTTTTCTTCCATAGTTTTCTGTTAGTCGTCTCGGTAATCACTCCGTTTCTAACTGTTGGGAATATTAGGATCACTCATTGAATAGGCGAGTCTACATTAGGAAAATTATAAGTATTCTCAAACTCAAACTCAAAGCATTTATTTCAATTAAACCATGTACAGGCACTTTCGAATTGTCAAAATTATGTCGTCGTTCAGTTAGTCAGAAAGTTGAAGCTAGTTGCCCATTCCAAAGCGTAGATCTCTATGGAGAAGAACGGGCAAGAAACTCTATGGACACCCTTTTAAATCGAGATATTACAAAATCCCGGGTATTGGGTATTTTTTGACAGATTGAGACTGAGATCAGAAGGCCAATTCTCGTAATTTAAAACGTTCAAAATCTAGTCGCAGTTTCATTACGGCGACAAACAAATTGTAAAAAAACTTGTCAAAAAGTAGGAAAATTAGTGGTAAGTATTGTTGACAGATTGAGACTGAGATCAGACTGTGAATGTTCTTAAAATTATGAGAATTGCCCCTCTGGTATAATAAGGGTGTACTATCACTTCTGAGAGCAGTGCTCAGCTTCGGAGAGCAGTCACCACTGCTCTCCGAAGCTGGCAACTCGTAAGTCAAGGCCGTGGGCCCTGGGCCATCGCCCAGTGGTAATGGTCTTGACTTACGAGTTGCAGGTCGTAGGTTCGGACCCAGACGGGCACTTTACTTTGTATAAATTATTTCATCACCACTGCTCTCAAAACGGTGAAGGAAAACATCGTGAGGAAACCGGCATGTCCTAGAACCAAAAATTTCAAGACATGTGACATCTACCAACCCGCACTGGGCCCGCGTGGTAGATTAGGTACAGCCCACTCCCTCTCACAGAGAGGAGGCCTGTGTCCCAGCAGTGGGAACAATATAGGCTGATTATGATCACTTCTGCTCAACTCTTCTGCATCATAAGCATATTCATGAGAAAAAGATGCACAAAACCTTTGCGGCAACGTGTTTTTGTTTTATTGAGACCATTGTGCCTCGCGTGGATCCACGTTTAAGCATACGAAGGGTTAAAATGTCTTCTTTATAGAAATACTAACTGCGCCCCGCGGTTTCACCGGCATAAGTGTCGATTCTGTGGGAATATCGGTATAAAAAGTAGCCTATATGTTAATCCAGGGTGTCAGCTACCTTCGTACAAAATTTTATCAAAATTGGTCCAGCCGTTTGTGCGTGAAGAAATAACAAACATATAAATATACACACACACACTCACAAACTTTCGCGTTTATAATATTAGTGTGAAGTGTGATATTTCCCCAATTCACTTCGTTAAATTGTTTTCTTTAACCAAACCACCCCCAATTAGCGTTCACTCTCACAAATTAAAGAACACATAACATTTGATCATGTTTCTCAAAGTAATTGTACTAATCAAGACATGAGAGACACGATTCAACCGAGTCATCGCAAACACCCTGCCACACGTGACGTCATCAAATTGTTACAATTAACAAACTCCAAAGCTATTTAATTACAGCATTCTCTCCGTCCGCGCATCTAATTATAAACCCTACCGCATTCATTATAAAGTATAAATTGCTTTGCGGATATGACATCTGTTACGTAAAGTATTCGTCGTACATTGAAAGGAAATTATTTTTCCGAATCGTTTCACACGCGTTTGCGTAGTGATGGGGGACGTCGGTTTTTAGCCGTCATAAGTCATTTATCTGTCGATGGTTGTAATTTTTGGCAGTTTTCCCGTTTGAGATAACGTTCTTTCTGTGAAAATTGAAAGGAACGACTTGTTCACAGGAATTTGTGGTAATTAAAACCTCAGCATCGTTTTAAATCTAAAAAAAAACCATTTTATCCAAACTAATCATCCACAGACGTTCGAAATTAATACTTCAAAGTTCTAAGAACGATGCGTAGGTTCGTAGCAATTTCTCGTGTTTGCTACGACACGGCGGAGCTAATTAGCTACGTCGTAGCAATGCTGCGAGTTGGTAGCTGCTCAATATTCAAATAGCAAACGAGGAATTCTTGGTATCATACTGTTTTTCTACTAGAGTAGAATCAATTCTATTTTAAAATAATTTTTGACGTTCAAAAGTACCTTTTATGTGCCTATTTGAAATAAATGCTTTGACTTTGACTTTTTTAGTATTTTAAGAGTATATTGATTTTTTTAAACCCGGTGACATTAATATTAGCAATAATATGGGCCTATCTGCCGTGCCGTAACGTGCTTTTCGTGCGTCGGAATGCACGTTAAGCCGTTGGTTCCAGCTGGCATTCGTGGATCTATGACAGTCCTTCAGACTTCAGAAATCCGAGAGTCTGACAACCAGTCTTACCAAGGAGAATGGTATTACCCAGTAACTGGGTTGTGGAGGTCAGATAGGCAGTCGATCCATGTAAAATACTGGTATTCAGCTGCACCCAGTTAGACTGGAAGCCGACCCCAGTTGGGAAAAGGCTAGGCAGATTATAATTGTCTAACCTACGTTTCTATGGATAATAAACAGTGAAATTAAATACTCGACAAAAAAGGTGTAAAAACTACTCATTCTCAAGTTATTTCATAAAATATGAAAGATCTTGAAATCGACTCTCATTATCACAAGTTTGGATCTTCCATTCTCTTTGATGAATTAGCCCATTACTTAGAATGAAGCCAATATTAACGAAAGTTGTGCACCGATCGAATAATGTAATTTAATACTTTAATCTTATGGAGTTTCATTGGCAACTCTTCAATTTAACACTTGCATTGCGTCATAAAAATATGAATGGGTTTTCTAGAGTTTTACGTCATATGAGTTGTGTCATTTGACTACTTGACATCGATTGATTTCTTTTTTTGTAATTTTTTTTAAGTGCAAACTTCTTTAGCCGCGTTGGGCATTATTTGAGATGGGAATTCGCACCACTGTTACCGTAACCGACGCCGCTTCGGATGTGTTCAGCTGTGCTTGGGATGTACTGTTTGATATGTCAGTGAGTGATGGCAAAGTATTCTGTTTGTGTTTTGTTTATTATGACGATTAAAAAAATACACACGTGATTGTTCAAGTTTTCAGTTCTGTCTGCACTCCCAGAGTGCCACTTTTTTTGTTTTTTTATAAATGGCATCTTGCAGGTTAACCTAGACGGTTGTCGTCTGATTAACCGATCTTTCCTGTGGGTACCTCAATAATTTAAGGCCTCCAGCCAGGGCTTTAAAAACTTAAAAACTAAGCGCTAAGGGCATCCCCTTTGGGGTACGGACCTCAGCTTAGGGCGTCGCTGGGGAGGGCAGCAAGGGACAAGCTGAATCGGATTATTTAGGGATGAATTTAAAGCTACAGGCTCAGCGCGCGGGCTGGTTCGAGCAAGGGTCAGGGTGGACAGACGTAATTTTCGAGATGGCAAGTATTTTTATATTTTACCCCCCACATTTTTAAAAGGTATAGAAACTACTGGAGCTATCGGGAGCACAATTAAACATGGACTTCACTGATAGACGTATATTCGGAGACTGGCGCGCGGCTCGTAACGTACAGACGCCAGCTGCACATCAAGCTACCCGAAACTGTCAAATTTTCCCAATCAACTTTGAACCTTATAATTTTGCAATAAAGTTGAAAATCCGATTATAGCAGCTTGATGTGCTGGCGTCTGTACAGTGAATTAATTCTAAATACTACCCACTATTACAAATATATCACAATTTTTATCAGCTATCCTCTCTTGTCTCTCTGATCATTTTATTCCTAGTAATCAGGGTTCCGTACCCAAAGATTAAAAACGGAACCCTATTACTAAGACTCCACTGTCCGTCTGTCACCAGGCTGTATCTCATGAATCGTGATAGCTAGACAGTTGAAATTTTTACAGATGATGTATTTATTTCTGTTGCCGCTATAACAAGAAATACTAAAAACAAAATAAAATAAATATTTAAGGGTTCCCATACAACAGACGTGATTTTTTTACCGTTTTTTTCTCGATATTATTAACGGCAACTGCTAGACGCTTGAAATATTTACAGAATGGGTACTTAGTTATATATTCACTTTACAAAGAAATAATTAACATAAAATAAATTAAGGGGGGCTCCCATACTACAAACGTGATTTTTTTATATATGTAGTGTTAAATATTGTACGGTGGTACGGAACCGTTCGTGTGCGCGTCCGACTCGCACTTGGCCGGTTTTATTTTTTTCACAATAAATCCAACTTTATAAACTGAAGAAACTTAGATAACCTATGGAAAAAAATATTTGCGAAAATCTTGTCTTGTCTCTCCGCCAATATTTTACTTTGAAAGTTTTCCTACTCGTACAAGATGTTAAACAGCTAATTACTTGCGCATTAATTACTTCAAGCTATAGGAAACAAAAATATCACTGAATTAAGGTATCATCATTACACTGCATCATTCGCGAGCAATGAGCGTACAATAATATCGTTAACGCAATCGATTCAGACAATTAATCGATTTATGACATTCGATTCCGATGCACGTCCCTACCGCGACGGCCCGCGGCAGTAGTGTCAGAATGAACAATGTTTTATAGCATTTTTATGAGATTTTTATCCTATAAGTGGGATCGCATTTCGTGAAGGGGTATTTGAGAAATTCCTTTTAACATGTTGTATTTTTTTTTTAAGTCGCATTTTACGACTGTAAAGATTTTTATGACGGGTCGTATTTTAAATTTGATGTATGATTACTTATAGGAGACAAATGGGTTATGGCGATAGGGATTCGTGTTGGTATTTTCGTATTTTCAATAAGCGATTGGTATAGGTTTTGAAACAGTGATGGTATAATACTTCTTATACCTCTTGGTATTGTGATATCATTATTTAAAATTTGAAGTTCATGACGACGATAAACTTGTTGTCATTTGTTTGAAATTATATTCATTTGTTTTTATCATAATCACTGTTACCACGTGTGAATTTTTCACCAACTCGACAGGTGTGTCCAGTTGGTGAAACTCAAAATTAGTATCACTTATGTTTACTTTTGTGGAAGAAGGGGTTGTATTACTTATTTCTGCAATGACTAGATATTTTGTTATATTATTGTTACGAGTAGTATCGCCAGCGGTTGGTCGACTCTTCACGTGACAAAAGGGGTGGCTTATTTTTTAACCGACTTTAAAAAAGGAGGTTCTGTTTTCGACCCGTATGTATGTATGTTGGTATGTCCGCAATTAACTTAAAAACTGCTGAATTAATTTTGATAATTCTTTCTTGAGTGTGATCTATATACTTTCAGGAAGGTTTAAGTATATAATACATTCGGTAATTATTCTTATGTGCGAAGTTATATGCATCCACCGTACTGCATCTCCGGCATTTCTATACGAATTTTGAAGATTCTTCGAGTCGGTGTCTTCATTTCTTCAATGCAATTTGTCTAGGGTAGGTGCAACTAAAAAGTGAAAAATATTTTTTTGTTTTAAAAAAAGCAACCGACTTCAAAAAAAAAAACAATACAAAGTGAAAAAATAACTTTAATTTCGGAAGTCGGTGTCAAAAAACGAAAATGTGGAACCATCGACACCGACTTCCGAAATAAAAGTTATTTTTTCACTTTGTAGTGTTTTTTTTTTGAAGTCGGTTGTTTCTTTTACTAACCAAAAAATCAGCATTGCCATACAACGTGGCAATGCTGGCAGCCTCTTGGGCTCTTTTCCTATTGACAGCAATGCGGACGAATTTTTTGATACCCTTTGATTATTTCCCCTCCTAATTACAAACTTGTACATAATTATTATTATTTTAAGACTGTTAGCTTTTTTAAATTATTTAAAGAATAGTTCTTTAGTTCTACAAAAAATCATAAATCGACTGATATATCTGTTTCATTCATCCATCAAGCTTACAAAAACACTCGCTATCTCTCGCTGCTATCATCCATTCTCAACTATGTTGGGGTCGGCTTCCAGTCTAACCGGATGCAGCTGAATACCAGTATTTTACATGGAGGGACTGCCTATCTGACCTCCACAACCCAGTTACTGGGTAATACGATACCCCTTCGCAAAACTGGTTGTCAGACTTTCGGGCTTCTGACGCCCTGTAACGACTGTCAGAGATCCACGAATGACATCCGAGACCAATAGCTTAACGTGCTTTCCGAGGCACGGAAGGGTCTTGGTATATGAAAATGGTCACCCATCCACGGACCAACCGCGGAAAGCGTAGCTTAACCTGATCGATCGACTTGTGCGGCTGTTATAACTTAGCCACAAGCCCCTCCCACCCCAACCCCTCCTCCTATCTCTCGCTGCTACAAAATGTTAAATAACAATTTAGTACGAACCATCTCCTTCAATTCGAAACAACACAAAAGCGAACCCAACCCTCATAATATTGGAGTTACAAACACAAACAGTAGCTGCACTCGATAAATCTAAATAACATTAAAAATTCATACCTACCAACCGAGAAGATCCTTTCACAAAACACCAGAAACATTCTTCACTGGAACCTATTGAATTAATTTTGTACTGTTGATTGTAAAACGAAAATGGTTATATCTGCAATGCAAATGTCGTAGAATGATGTGCCGATTCGGAAACGGTCGACAGTCGAAACGTGAAACGTTAACAACGTTATTGAGAACACTGAGAGCGAAAAATGTTGGGATGTGTTATTGTGGAATTTATCATTCTATTATTTAGGGTCAGTTAAGGCCGGTCAAGCTCCGCGCGTCGCCTGTCGGCAACGAAACAATAGAAAATCAAGTGTGTCTCATTAGCGGAGCTTGACAGATTAAAGGCGCTAAGGCCTAAAGTCGCTTGGAATATCCTTTAAAAACAGCCCTATTACTAACCTAGCAAACGTGCTAATCTTTTCAAGGAGCATTCTTAAATAAGCGTTTATCACAAAGCTTGTAATATCGATAAGGGATATCCAGTAAAATCAGCAAAGATATTCATTTTTAATCCGTTTTGTCAACAGTCATACATCAATTTTAAAGAATGCAATGTCATTTTTAAGTATATAAATCGTGTATCCACTTTTTGAGCTGAGAGTAGCGGTTCCAAAACTTCGCAGCCAGCACTTAGGCAACTTAGTACTTAGGCTCTCATCATGTATTCTATTCTTAAACCTAGACTTAATTGTAAGAAAATGAAAAGTCAAGAAGATGACTTGGCGTTTCGATGGCAATTTTTTTTTTTTTTTGAAGAAGTTAAAGTTTTTCTTTGGCTCAGTACTCAGCAACTGTAACACTAACAGTTGCAGTTATCAGGTGCCGTATTATGTCGGTCTAATGCCATTATGATTCCGGTGTAAGAGAGAGACGGAGCTATACATGACCGATAGAACCGTCCCTTTTCCGCACAGGAACCATGATGGCATTAATACTTCGTAATACGGCCCCAGGTCTTCAAGTGTGCAGGAGACAGGGCATGTGGCGCAAAGGCAACTCACACCTGACATCTAGTCACTCACTACATAACCCAAAGTAAGCAACTAATTATGCATCAATGTTCGTTTCTTCTCTATTTAAGAAGAGGTATTGGTTTTGCAATCATCACTATCATCATAATTTCAGGCGAAAGACGACCACTGCTAATCATAACGTAATCAGCCTGTAATTTTCCCACTGTTGGGACACAGGCCTTGTCTCTATGAGAGGGAGTTGGTCATAATCCACCATTTTTTTTTTTTTTTTTTTTTTTTATGGATGGGAAATCATCAAATGACCCCTCCCGCTCTGGGTGGAGCGAAGGGAGTGTCAGACTCTTACTGACTAAAACCCATCCGTGTTCCTTCCTTAGCCCTTTATGTTCCGGGGTAGCGGTAACCCTTTCGGACAATCCCGCACCCCCGGCAGGCTTCGGCCCTGGCAGGCCCCTTCCTTTATGCTGACATCTCTTTGAGGCGCGCGTGGAACACGTACGCGCCGTCCGGCACGGGCCTGGTCCTGATCGGACGGTGAGCTACCCATTACTCTCCGTCCGCAGGCCCGCGCCTACGGTGGCCGGGAGTCGTCACGCGGCTCCCGACGCCCGGAGCGTCTCCCGCGGCGGCTGGGGTGTGAGGCTCTCTCCCTTAGCCGTTCCGCCACCTCCTTCGCTAGCATGACTGCTTCGCAGAAGGAGGTGACGGCCTCCCACTCCCTCTCGCCCCGGACCATGGCTTGAACCAGGGCCGGACGCGAGAGGTCGCCGCCGCTATCGATCGCCTCTACGAGGGCACGGCGGTGCTCCGCCCATGCGGGGCATACCTCCACCGTATGCTCCACCGTGTCCTCTGGGCGATCCTCGCAGTGGTGACACCCGGGCGTCTCCTCCCGCCTGATGATGTGCAGGAACCTCCCAAAACATCCGTGTCCGGTGAGGACCTGCGTCAGGCGATAGGTGAGGACGCCGTGACGCCTCTCTAGCCACTCCTCAAAGAGGGGTCTTACCGCCACTATCGTGGCGTGCCCTGCGCTGGGTTGCGAAAGTCGCTCCTTCCATACCACCATGAGATCGCGCCGGAGGTCTGTCCGCTCCGCCGCGATTTGCCGCGGAAGCGGAGTTTCCCCCCGGCTCAGTGCCTCCGCGCGCCACTCATACAGGCGCGCGAGGACTATCGCCTCCAGATCCCATGGCGGCAGTCCGGCAAGGAGGCTTGCCGCCTCGCCCGAGATCGTGCGGTACCCCCGGATCAGCCTTACGGCTACCACCTTTTGGGGCGCGTTCAGATAATGGGCGGCTCGCCGCCGCAGAGAACGCGCCCACACCGGGGCCCCGTATAGGGCCATGGACCGCACGACCCCCGCGTAAAGCCTCCGGCAGGAGGTGTTTGGCCCCCCCAGGTTGGGCAGGAGCCGCTTGAAGGCGGCCCCGGTCCTCTCCAGTTTGGGGGCCAAACGTCGGAAGTGTTCGACGAAGTTCCACCGGCTGTCGAGGACGAGACCCAGGTATCTCATTGTTGCCTCGACGCCGATGTGAACCCCTCCCACCGTTAGTTGGGATCCCGATGGTGGCCCGTTCCGAGGCCCATGGAAAGACATGGCCTCGGACTTGTGCAATGCCACCTCGAGACCCAACCGCCGGATTCTTTCCACGACTATCGCAACCCCGCGTGTCATCGCGTCGGCCGCCGCCTGATGCGACCTCCCTTGCGCCAGGACAAGCGTGTCGTCAGCGTAGCAAACCACGCTGACGCCATCAGGGAGGTCGGCCCGCAGCACCCAGTCGTAGCCGATGTCCCACAGGAGCGGCCCCAGAACCGATCCCTGTGGGACACCGCACGACATCTCTCGCCGGTTCCACTCCCCGTTGCGACCGGGGTAGATGACGGCTCTGTCCGTCAGATACGCCCCAACTACTCGACGGAGGTAGGTCGGCACCCGGTGATACCGGAGTGCCTCCCCAATACAGCTCCAGGGCAGGGTGTTAAACGCGTTGGCGATGTCGAGTGACACCGCCACGACGACCCCACCCCGGGTCACCGCATCCCCCGTCGTGAGGGCTCTCACGCGCATGATGGCATCCACTGTCGAGCGCCCCTTGCGGAAGCCAAACTGGCTATCCGCAAGATCCGGCCCCGTCCTCACTAGGTGCCCGACGAGGCGGCCTGCAATTACTCTCTCAAAGAGCTTGCCGACCTCGTCGAGCAACACTATGGGCCGGTATGCGGACGGAGAGTCCGCAGGGCGCCCTGGCTTCTGAATGAGGACCAGCTTCCCCGTCTTCCAACGGAGTGGAAACTGGCCCCTCTCCATACATGCGCTTAAGAGCGCCTCTAGTCGAGGCCCGAGAGCCCTCGAGGCCAGGACCCAGACTTTACCCGGCAAGCCGTCGGGTCCTGGGGCGGTATTTTTGGCCTTCAGCCTGCCTACCGCCACTCTCAGATCTACCCCGGTCACTTCAGGGATGTCGTCGTCGTCGTCTTCATGGTCCGCTTCGGGCACCGCAAGTGGCGGAGCCATGGGCGGGGGAGTATGCTCCCCCCGTGAAGGGAACAGAGTGCTCACCACCTCCTCCACCAGCTGTGGGCGGAGACTCTGCGTCAGCGGGGGGGCCCAGGTGCGGAGTTTATTCCGCACCATTTTGTAAGGGCGCCCCCATGGATCTCTGTTCAGAGTCTCCACCATCTCTTCGCGGGCCGTTTCCTTGGCCCGCTGGACAGCCCCTTGGAGGGCGGTCTTCGCCGCTCTGTACCCCTCGTACAGCTCCGCCTCCGTGGCTTCCGCATCCGGAGGGCGGATACGGAGCCTGCGGTGCCTGGTGTACAGGTGCCGCGCGTCGACGCACGCCTTGCGTAGCGTCTCCACCTCCTGCGACCACCAGTACACCTGACGTCGGGCGCATCCTGGCCGGACTCGGGGCATTGCCACGTCACATATATCGGACATGGCCTCCTGGAGCCATTCCGCCTCATTGTCAATATCGGCAGGCCTGTCCGGTGATGACACCCAGGCCTGCACGATCGAGGCTTCCAGGAGGAGCTCCCGGTCCAGCTGCTTCAGCGCCCACCGCGGACCACTCGGGGCCTGCTGGACCAGCGCGCTAGAGGTCTGGGTGGAGACGTTGAACCGGATATACCGGTGGTCGGAGTAGGTCTCCACCTCCTCCATGACGCGCCAGTCACTGACACGCTGTGACAGAGCGGGGCTGGCGAACGAGATGTCCACTACTGACTCACCCCGCATCCGCACACACGTAGGAACAGAACCCCGATTTAGGACGACCAGGCCTGTTTCCAGGGCCCAGTCCTCCACCATCCTGCCCCGCACATCCGTGTAACGGGAACCCCAGGCCAAATTCTTGGCGTTGAAGTCCCCGACCACTAGCACGGAGAAGGAATGGTTTCCGGCGACGACGACACTCAACTCTGTTAAAGAGTTCTGGAACTCGGCGAGAGTTCGGTTCGGAGAGAAGTACACTCCCACTACTACAATCTCTCCGAACCGTGCCGCTACGCACCCCTGTCCCTTCGTGACACCTTCGAGGGACGGGGTACCGGCGGCAGCCGACGAAATTATGGTCACTGAGCCGCTCAGGTCCTCCACCCAGTTATCCCTGGGCGGGACAAAGTACGGCTCAGCGACCACGGCGATGTTAATCGACCACTGCGCCATGCTCTGGAGCAATAGGTCCTGAGCGCAGGCGCAGTGGTTGATGTTCGCCTGGAGGAGGCGTAATGGAGCCATTACTCCTCCATTTCAGCCCCCTCCCGGGCCTCTTGTGAGGGCCCCTCAGTGGTGGCAGCGGCGGCGGCGGCGGCGGCGGCGGCGGTGCTGGCGGTGGCGGTGGCGGCAGTAGCGGCGGTGGCGGCAGTAGCAGCGGCGGCGACGGTGGTGGTGGCGACGGCGGCGGAGGGCCTGCCTTTTCTACTGGTTCCGGCGGGTGGAGCGCAGGACTTGCTCCCCGCCCGGTGATCAGCCGGCTTGCCAGCAGCCGCACATGCGACGCAGTGCGGCGCGGCGTTGCATGAGCCGGCCGTATGTCCGGGCTGACTGCAGCGGAAGCACAGAGTGCTGCGGTCCTCCGAGGTGCACTGGACGCCGACGTGGTGCCCCACATGGCATCGGAAGCACCTCAAAGGCCTGGGTTCCAGTAGTTTAACCTGCGCCGACACCCAGCCCACCAGGAGTCTTCGGCCCTCAACGATAGTTCTGGCCGCCGTCACGGGGCAGCTTACCGTCACGGTTCGCATGCCCGCGAAGTCGGGACGTATGGTGCCCGCCTTCACCTGGTCGGCCAGACACCCACCCGTCCCGACGACGGCGGCCACCACCTCTACCTCCGTTACAGAGTCATCCAGGCCCAGGATACGTATGTCTGCGCACTTAACGGGCCTGGAGACACGAGCCTCGTCCGCATTGAGAGACGCCCTTAGCTTCTCAGCTAGGGCGTCAGCGGTGGGGCCACTCGTCGCACCGGGGATCTCAAGCATGCGGGCGCCAGTGGCGGTCACCCTATGCCGAAGGCCCCCGGTGATCCCCAGCTCTTGGAGGTCCACCGTCTCTCTCGCCTTGGTGAGCACGTCGCGGTACGTCACTCCCCTCTTAGCCGCATCCGGCTGTAGCGTTATGACTACAGCCGCGGTCTTCGGGGTGCGAAGCCTAGCCGCGACGGCTCGCTCCTTGCGGCGCCTCCTTTGCGCCTTTTTCCTGGCCGCCTTGGCCGCCTTCTTCTTCTCCCCGACCATCTGCCAGTCGGCGTCGGTCGTGGGAGAAGTGAGGGATTTTTGGGGGCGGGGCGTAGGCTCTGGAGCCTTCCCCTCCCGAGCCGTTCTGCCCTTCTTCTGGGCCGGCGCCGGGGTTTTGCCGGCAGGCGCCGGTTTAGCCGGCGCCGGAGCCCCGCCAGCGGACGCCGGTTTCGCCGGCGCCGGGGCACCGCCGGCCGGCACCGGTTTGGCCGGCGCCTGGGCCCGGCCAGACGGCCCGGGCCGGCTGTTGGCCTGCCCCGACGAACCCGGTTTAGCCGTGGCAGCCGCGACGGTGGCATACGAAGCCACCTTCTTCCGCTTGCCCGAGGCCAGCTGGCTCTCCGCTAGAGGGGGGCGCAGTACAATGGCCTCCAAAGCGGAGAACCGACTCTGGAAGGCAGCCAACTCCTGCCGAACCAGAGCCAGAACCCCGTCCCCAGCAGGCACAGTCTCGCCCTGCCCATTCCGCGCCTCTTCCTGCGGTACCTCCCGGGGGCCGACTCCTCGGAGCCTGGCCAGGTCTGCTCGGAGCTCCTCATTCTCCTTTCGGAGAAGCTCCATGGCGGCTGTCAAGCGGGCGACCTCCGCCCGCATCTCGGACATCCCGTCCGACGGAGGCCCGAAGTGGGTGGCCTCCGCTGCCGCTATGATGGAGGCCGTGGCTGCCGATATGGCCTTGTCTTTAGAGGATTGAGTCCTCTTCAAGGCCACACACTTGACCGCGGCTGCCACAACCTCCGCAAACTTGGTCGCTCGCTCCGAACTGGAGCCGCCAGCACCGTCCGACTCGCCGCCTGACGACTCTGAGAGGGCCGCCCTGCAGCCTGTCTCTCCAGGGTGCCCCACCGTGGCAGGCCTCCCGCTCTCTCTAGGAGTGCCAGGCCGCTTGAAGCGACCCCTAGCGTCGTGCTGCACCGCGCGACCTCGGCCCCTCCTCGCCGTCGGCACTTTGGCCGCCGACAGGTTCTCCTCACTTAAGGAGTGACCCATCGATCCCGATTGGTCCGAGTCTTCCTCGCGCGGACGTTTTCTCCAGTATTTGGAGCGTCCGCGCAAGTCCTGGTCGGACGTGTTTTGGTCCCCTAAGGGACAGGAGCCTCCTCGGCTCTTGTTGCCATCGGCAAGCGGAAGACATTCGTTGCCCCCCCCAGAGTACGATTGGGGGCTTGACGTTCCCGACGGAAACGTGGCGGATTCTCCGGCTGCTGAGCAGCCGGTACCTCCCTGGGTTAGTTTTGTGCCGTCTGTCTTTTCCATTTTTTGTTCCTTTTTAAGGGTGAGGTCCCTTTTCACCGCGCTAACGACCGGATCCCCTCCGGCCATTCATCCCCTCGGCACGCTAGACCTTGGGATTAGGGTAATTTTTTATAGAGGTTGTCTTCCTCGCAGCCCGGGCCTCAGTGGCCCGGACTCCCGGTCTTGAACTCAAGATTACGGGGTGGCCGACGGCTGGGCAGAACCAACCGCCGCCCCGGCGTCCACACGCTGCCGCCGGATGCCGGACAGACGCAGCGCGGGCATTGGACACCCTCCATCACCCACACTCTCGTGGGTGCAGCGGCGCTCAACGCCCCGTCAGTCTACGCCCACTCACATCCCTCTGTAAGCAGAGGAGGAGTAGGCGTGTATCTGTAGCCCGGTTCCCTTCACCGACAATCAAGGATGATCGGTGATTGGAACCATGACCCTTCCCGCCTGTTGAAGATTAGCCGCCCGCCCCAAGTGTCCACCAAAACCTGGTGGGCAGTTGGAGCCGACGTTGCCCAGGGTGCGCCACGAGGAGGCTCTTCAACGTGCACCCCGTCATAATCCACCATGCGAGCCCAGTGCTTGTTGGTACATGTCACATGTTTTCGAATTTTTGGTTCTAGAACAGTTTGCTCACGATGTTTTCCTTCACCGTTTTGAGAGCAGTGGTGATGAAATAATTTGCACAAAGTAACGTGCCTGTCTGGGCTCGAACTTACGATCTTACAGCTCGTAAATCGGGGCCGATATCACTAAGTCACCACTGCTCATGTTAACCATGACCTCCCTTAATGGAACATAAAATGCTCCGACATTTTTGTCGAATTTTTCTTGATTCCTCCATCCATGAAACAGACAATTAATTTTCCTATGATTATCGATGTCCGAAATTTTTAAACGTAACTTTATTTTGTCCGAAATTCATATGCAATGGAACGAACAATGAGTTTTATTGTGTTTCAAGTAATGTGATGTTGTTGTTGCATACAAATTTAAAGCAAATAATTTCCTTTTATTCCATTTCATGGACGGGAATCGAGGATTTTAAACGGGCTCCTCGTCATTCTGGGAAAGTTGTAATGAGTTGTACGAAATGGTCAATATAGGTCACAGTACGAATTCACATTTACAAATGGACTATAAACGCAATAAACTGTAGTGCATTTTCATTATTCCTCTCGTTTTCGCTGTTGTAGTGGAAAGCAGTGTAATTTTTCAATTATGAATGGCAAAAAGGACAGAAGATACATTTTAGTTCAGTCCTATCAAATTAGATAGCGCCTGACACAACTCCATACAAGTTTAGACGTGATTAAAAACTTGCCTACTAAAATTACGTCAATTTACGTGAGACGCTGATTAATTTGACAGGACTAAATTAAAATTTATCTTCTGTCCTTTTCTTCATGAAATAGAAATAAAAAGATGCACTCAACTTAAATTTAGTTTAGTTTGTGAACAACAGAATCGGCACCAATGTTGTCCATTGCTTGATGTCAGGGCATGTCACAATTTACAGAGGGGGCAATTCTCGTAATTTTAAGTATGTTCACAGTATGATCTCAGTCTCAATCTGTCAAAAATACCTCTGAATTCCCTGCATTTTTGACAAGTTTTTGACATTGATTGACGCTGAGAAGAGATTGCAACACGATTCTGAACGTTTAACTGTCAAGCTCCGCTAATGAGACACAATTGATTTTCTATTGTTTCGTCGCCAATGGGAGGACCGCGGTCCTTGACTAGTTAAAATGCGCTGGTTCTGGTAGTAAAACAAATTATATAATATGTCAATCAAAAGTAAAAACCAAAAGGTAGAAAAAAAATAAACCAAAGGTACAAAAAGGTAAAATATCAAAAAGAATCGATCGGGGTCAAGAGCGCGCCCATTTAGCAATAAAAAATAAAAAAAGAAGAAGAGAAAAGACTTGCACAGTTACAATAAGCATTATCAACTACTACTCATTATTTTCAATCTGCAATCGGCATCATGTTTTGTTTTTTGTCATTTGCCAGTGTCCCTACGCATTATGAAATGTGTATTTTGTCTTTGGTTTTGATGTAGACCAGAAGGCCAATTCCCATAATTAATTTCGGTAGTTAATAGTAACAAAGCTTAACAATTTTTAACAGCCAAAAAAAACTTATCTCAAATTTTACTTTATTTTCTTCAGACCCCGGAGTTACTGATGTATGCAACAAACAATCCAAGTACGTTTGTATACTAACAAATTGCTTAAAATACAAGAAGTTAATTCTCAAGTCAGAGTGTTAACTTGTCTGAAGGGTGTTACGGTAAGGTCTTGCATCTTAATCCAATTTAGGCGACATATTGCTGCCGCAAGTAGCCTGGGGCCGTGTCTACAAACTTCGTGGTAGGAGCTCACTTTGCAAGGAAAATAAGGGATGTACAGTCACGAGCATAATTATGTATACACTTGGCTTTATTCAAAGGCGATTTTCTCCTTTATTTTTTAATGAAAGGAGAAGGGAAAGACTCCATAGTTTCCTGGGCCCAGGTGTTAACTCAATCAAACTAGCTTTATTTGTAAGTGGATATAATAACAAGGCCTCACTGAAAATTTGGTGAAATTTGGCTATCCAGGAATCAAGTTATATGAAATATAGTAAAAGTGAGGTTACATTATAACATTGTAGTTTTTTGATGTTATTTGCGAAATTTTTTTTAATGGTTTTGGTTGTATAATGGTTTTACGCATGGAGTGCAAGGAGCATCCATGTGCGATGTGTTGAAGATCCTGACACGTTTAGATTGAGAACGGAAAATACGTGCGCACTCACAACGAAAAAAAACGAACGAGTCGGGTCACAGAGTACTTTTTGATAGGTGCTGGTTTTTTTCTACCTGTAATCTGTCAGTCGGTAACCAGCACAGATTACTTTAGACTATACTGAGTGGCCAGTATTGCTAACAGAAGAAAAATTAAAGGAACTCGATTCGCTTTGAATCGATTCCACGAAAAGATTGATAAGCATTTGACACACGATTTTCATACATATTCTGAGATTTTACCGATTTATTTAGTATCGATTACTTAGAATTCAGGCATGTACTTTATCGATTATTTAGTTTCACAACTTAATTTAATTTTTCTCGCTTCCTAGATAGAAACATGGTACTGTATTTTGTGATTTCCTTTAGAAAAATATAACGGTTTTTTTAATACCCGTTTCAACTAGTTAACTGCTGGGCCCAGGATTTCCCTTCTCCTTTAATGTTATTGCGAACATAGTATTTTCGAACCCATAGGCTTATGTAAAGTGTCGTATTTCAATGTTGCATTCGTTATTTCATGAAAAAATCGCAGTTGAAAGTTGCCAAGTGTTGACATATTAGTGCTCGTGACTGTACACATAGGGGTGCTGGGGTATGTGCACATTCTTAGCTACAACTAAGAATGTGTGTGTGGATATTATGATGTTTGGGAGTGAATGGTTTTATCAAACAGTTTTGAAATGTTTTGTTGATGATGATGATCTTACGTTATTCATGAAATAAACAATGGCATAAATTAACAGCGGGCTGGCCAATTTTTTTGGCCCAAGAATCTGTATTGCCATCCACGTGGCAATGCTGCCAGCTTTTTGGGCACGTTTCCTGTTGACAGTGATGCGGACGTATTTTTTGATGGCCTTTGATTATGTCCCTTTTCCCTTCCGTTTTATATACTTGTCAAATTCAAATTCAAATTCTTTATTGCTAACTATGTGTACATAAATAAAGTTCTTAACAAAAGATACCAGTTCTTAGAACATAGTGGCCCTGTCAGGGCATTGCAATTTCAACATGCATGTATGCTTATAATTGTAAAACATGCATTAAATTGATTTACATTCATTGATTAAAAAGAAAAAAGTTATAAATATTGTATATATTGTGTATATTATTATTATTTTAAGACTGTTAGCTTTTTAAATTATGAAAATATAATGTAGTTTATTAGACCGACGACCTTGTGAAGGCCGCAGGAACCCGTTGGATGCGAGAAGCACAGAACCGGTCGAAGTGGAGGTGCTTGGGGGAGGCCTATGTCCAGCAGTGGACGTCTTTCGGGTGAAATGATGATGATGATGAATGTAGTTTATTAAAGTCTTACTGTATGTTGAAATAAACAGTCGATGTTAAAGTCAAATTATTTATAGGCAAATAAAAGGCCCTTTTGAATGTCTAATAAAAGCTTGTAAAAATTACAAGAAAATATGATTGTTTCTAGTTGCCCCTTCCAAAAGGTAGATGCGTATGGAGAAGAACGGTCAAAAAACACCACAGTTATTCATTTAAAATGTTTTACAATATTATGTTGTATACACTAATTATTAACACGATTATTTGATCTGCTCACATATAAACAACAAAGGATGTTTGATAATCATGATTATTCACTTTGTTTGGGCCGATTTTAATATACTGCATCCAGGTGTTCTATCAGTTTTGAAGTTTAACATAATCCTGTAGATACAGTCGAGTTCATTAATATATTAAAATGGCAGTGACAATGTTTCAAAATATTGTAAGCGTTAAATGATTATACAGCTCTATACGAACTTAGACATCAATAAAACGTTATCTTATAAACTGTTCATAAGCATGTTACGGTAGTGCAGTCAAAAATTTCTGACTACTCTTTGGAACATAAATATCTAAATACTCTAGTTTTCAATATATTTGGTGCAACCTAGGATTCGTAAATATATATACAGCTTTGAATATTCAACTAACTGGCCTTTACTTTTAAATTTATTTTTGCTTGCCGGAGCAGAAGTTTGAATAATAATGAAATGTTGCCGTTGAAAGATGTCATAACTGACAACTTCAAATTGATTTTGTTTCAAAGAAAAATATTACAATATGATATACTTCTGTAAATACATAGATTGTTCAAAGAATTTAAGACAAAAATGCGAGACATTTCAAATTATTAAGATATTTTTCATGGAAAGTGAACCTAACTTTGCGCTAAATAATATGAACAAGAGAATGCGCACAATTTTTAGAGTCTCTGTCTGTAGCAATATTATTGATATAATGTAGTCACATATTTATGATGTCACAGATTGCTTATAATTTATTGTAAGGCAAAGCTGGTTATAGTTTTATGAAACTTACCATTGCCTATATATTTTTGATTCTTGAACATGCTCAGATATTAAAGAACTCGACTGTATATCCTTTTAATTGTACACAAAATGTCATGTCGTGAGAATAATTTAATGATATAAATGGAGTGATATTTTTACTTCACGGTAACGTTGTAGTTAAAATGTACCAGAATAAGACTCCAGCAAACGCCAGGGTTGAGACCAGTTATTTTACATAGCCTCCTCCAAAGATTGGTTTATTTAGGCCCACCATTGTCTATTCAGCGAATTTCCTATCTTTATTCATTATTTTACGAGTTTACAATATTAATACGCAATGAATTTTGTTTCTATTGTAAATGATGATTTATTCTGGAACTGTCTTCGTGTAATGGGCCTGAGTAGGGTTCCCTTTGAACTGATCCCTTCATTAGACCTTTAGAGTGGGCAGATGTCAGCAAAAATTGTGTTTGGGATTTGGTCAGTTTAAAGTTATTTGATAGTTTTTGGATGGAAGATGTTCTTGTATTATGTTTTTCGTCGTTTATTTAGAAAGGAAAATAAGTGACTAATTAGGGTTTGACTAAAGAGGTTTAAAGGTTTGCAAAATGACTTAAGCCTATTTACATGATGTAAGTTTCTGCCTGTGGAATACAATAAAATTTCAACAACATCATGTGACATCTAATCTGCGTTCGTGATTTGTTTGCCGAAAATGTAAACAAATATATAATACCTATAGAGATAACAAATGGAAAAATAACTTTAATTGCTACACAATAAAGTTCAGTTTTGCGCTACAACTTCAAACATTTTTGTAACTTTTACAATAGTGCTAGTCACTCTGAAATCAACTTAGGTAATTGTCATTGAAACAAAGTTAATATTTGTTTAACTTGAAATAGGGTGGGGGTGTACAGTACTGCGCGCTTTTACTATACCAACCCGCACTGGGCCCATGTGGTGGATTCTCTCTCACCCAGAGGATGTGTCCCAGCAGTGGGAACATTATAGGTAGATTATGCTTATGCTATGCTACCTACTACAACAAACGACTAGCATCCTCTAAACTCTGCTAGGGGCCGTTTCCACGAGCGAGAGCATCGCGGCGATATTGTCGTCACGTATTTCTATACACTCTCTTATGCCGGGGCCACACCAACGGGAAACGCCGATAATCATCGCGATATGTTGTGGCTGCGCTATTGTTGATGCCCATTATCGCGATAGTTATCGGCGTTTCTCGTTGGTGTGGCCTTGGCATTAGAACGTGTCTCCACACGGCGATATCATAGCGGCGAAAATTTGATGGCACGGCGAGACTATCGCCGCGATTCTCTCGCTCGTAGAGACGGCCCCTTGCAAAATTTATTGTTGGTTCAACTCACGGAGGCGATTAAGTCCCACCGTGAAAATCAGGCTTGAGTAAGCAAAAAGATTTCAACTGTTAGCCCTTTTAGACCCTTTTCGCCTTGAAAAACTACGGTTTGTTTGCCGTGTGTTGTATGGATCGCAATGGAATAGTTTGTTGATGGACACGTTTTTCCTACGACGCGGTTTATACGTCGTACCGTGACCGTACCGTGTACAAAGGGCTGACTGAAATAGTTCACTATCAACTGCTTTAGGAACCTATTTAGTTTAGTACAGCGTTCAAAAAGAAACGTCACTTTTTTCAGTGACCACTGAACATTTGGCGGTCGGTCCTAATACCTACTGTATTTTCACATTGAATTGGAACATTCTTGCCTGAAAGAAACCAAAAGTGTACCCACGAAGTACCGGGTCGTACACCCAATCAACTATTTACACAACATATCGATCCTCCAGACACTCTCAAATTGGCATTTACACTAACAAACCTACGACATAGCTACCACCAAACCGCAACACAAATAGTACCTACACACGCACAGTCAACAAAAGAGATAAGTATGCAAGATCGTCAGATATCGTTGAAGTTTAGTAAGAAACCGATGGATGTTCTCGAATTAAATTAAATTTAATTAATAGAAAACAAACAGCTCATTTATCAAATTAAATTTCAGTCGACAACATCCATCGGTTTCTTACAAAACTTCAACTATATCTGACGATCCTGCATACTTATCTCTTTTGTTGACTGTACGTATAAACTAGCGAATCCATAGGAAAACAAGTGAAACGTCTCTACTTAACTGATTAAACATCAACATTGAAGTGTTTCCGAATTAATTGTCGTGTTCTTTGCAAGGCTGTCGGTATTAGCAATTCAAATATGGCGGAGCCGCGGAGGCTCGTCTTGTCCAAAGTTGCTGTGGCACAGATTTCGTGACGCGCTCGTGTTGATTGCTTGTTAGTACGTATTGTTGGGTGTTGGTGTTGTGAGTGAGGGTCTTTATTTTCTTTGACACTTTTTAAGGTCAATGCCCTAATAGCCCGCGCAATTTTAAAATCACGCAATCATGCACGGTTCCAATTGGATCGGTATCAGGTAGCATGTTAATCAAATATGATTTGCGACGGTAAAGAATGTGTATTTATAGAATAACAAGCTGCGCTCTGCGGTTTTACCCGCATTAGTTTCAATCCCGTTGGAACATCAGGATAAAAAGTAGCCTATATGTTAATCCAGGGTGTCAGCTACCTCCATACAAAATTTTATCAAAATTGGTCCAGCCGTTTGAGCGTGAAGAAGTAAAAAACATATAAACACACACACACACACATGCACCCACACACACTCACAAACTTTCGCCTTTATAATATTAGTGTGCTGGAAAAGTAACTTTAAATCCTACACAATAAAGTTCAGTTTATGCTACAACTTCAAAATTTTTTAACTTTTTAAATAATGCTATTCACTCTGAAATCAATGCCTAAAACAAAAACCTAATGACTTTATCCGGTATGGAATGGAACTGAAGACAAAACATTAATAAACACATTGCGGGACACTGACCGCCCCAGACGTGATAACAATAAAACTTCTATTGTGTCTCGTTCAGTGTTCTTCATTGGCTTAAATTTATAGCCCTTCCGACCACTTGACCTAGAAGACAGTCATTAAGATTAGCATTATTCAACGAAACCCTCTTAACATCGCTTAAAATCTGCCTACTCTTGAATCCAAGAAACATGAAAATAAGTGCCCAGAAACGAAGATTTATTTTCAGGTTCACGACCGGACTTAAAGCCATTTGTAGGCTGAAACAGGGTTTTATTCGTACGGTCTTCCCCGCACGCTTAAGACGTATATAATCATGGATTTAGATGCCTTTTAGTTTTAGTGCTTGGGATAGCTCTTTGTCACAGAAATGTACATACAAGTTAATCTAGGAAGTTGCCAGTCTTCAAAATGCGTGGAATATTTTTAATCAAAGCCAATTCTCGTGTATTGGACCATTACCATTTTGTGCCTATTGCTGTTGAGACCATGGGTGCTTGAGGCACTGAGGCCAGGAAGCTCAATATATAATATAATATTCCACAACTATCACACAACGCCATCTAGTCCCAAGCTAAGCAGAGCTTGTGTTATGGGTACTAGACAACTGATAAACATACTTATATATTTCTAAATACATACATATTATAGATAAATTACACCCAGACACAGAACAAATGATCGTGCTCATCACACAAACATTTGTCCTGGGTGGGAATCGAACCCACGACCTCCGGCATAGCAGTCAGGGTCACTAACCACTAGACCATCAGGCCTGTCAATAGTGAGATAGCCCACAAGCTTCGTGAAAAAACTGGTGACTCCCGCTCTGGCTCGTTCTTGGTGCAAAGATTAGCCATTGCCAATCAACGTGGCAATGCAGCAAGTGTTTTGGGCACCTTTGCGCCGGGAACAGTTAGGGGCGGGTTATTTGACTAATTTAGACGTGTTGTTGGAAAACTGTATTAACTTGACTCGTAATATATTTATTTTAATAGTTTATTTAATTAACTGATTAGAGAATATAATGTTTTGATGACTTATTTAAATATAATTAATTCTCGTATTACCAAACATTTAAAATCTAGTTGAAATCACATTTCAGTGACAATTAATGTCAAAAACTTGGCAAAAATGTAGGGAAATTAGTAGTATTTTTGACGGATTGAGACTGAGATCAGCGGGGCAATTATTCTCGTGATTTTAAGAACGAGTCTGATCTCAGTCTCAATCTGTCAAAAATACCTCTAATTTCCCTACATTTTGACAAGTTTTTGACATTTTTTTGTCGCTGAGATGAGACTGCGACTAGATTTTGAACGTTTTAAATTACGAGAATTCGCCTTCAGACTGTGATCGTTCTTAAAATTACGAGAATTGACCTTGTTTTAAAATATTCCACGCGTTCCTCTGAATGTTTTCGTGTTATTTTGTTGACATGAAAAACTAAGTTTAGCCGCATATCTGCCGAAAAATACACGACGAAAATTCAGACCAATGTGTTATTTTAGTTTATTAAATAGGAACAACAAACAGCTACATTATGCAATATTACAAAAAGAAAAAACATAAGTTACTTAAGTAATAATGTAACCCACAACGCTGTTCACAGATTACCATTAAAAAAAAAAAACCTTAGTCACTAGGAGGCGAACTGTTCATGCATGACAGTTACGCTAAATATTACAAAAACAATAAAATGAAAAAGAAAAGTAACGGAAAGTAAACAGTATTTTTAAAACAACAAACAATTAGTCTAAGAGTTCAAGTGTCTCATACAATAGGCTACGAAACCTTTTCAAAGAGCATGTAAATATGTCTATGTGTTCGAACACTTCATTGTATGTTGCTGCCATTCGCCGAACTGGCGAACGTAGACCTGTGTTAGATCGGCAGGTACCTACTGCAAAGAGTTTGCCTGCACGCACCTGCCGTCTATGTATAGTTCTGGGGACTGCATAGCACAATACATTGTTTAAATCAATACAATTAAAATTACCATTAACAATGTTATACAATGTCATTGCATCCAACTGTTTACGTCTAGAGCTGAGCGTCAAAAGCTTGTACTTACTGAGCAACTGGTTATACTGCAGATAGGTTTTATGACACCTGTAGTGCATTGCACGAAGAAATTTACGTTGGACATTTTCTATCATGTCAATGTATTTGCCATAGTACGGGTCCCAGATGGATACGGCATATTCGAGCTGGGAACGGACTAGGGTTTTATACATTATATGCAATTAAAAACTCATTTTGGGCGTAAACATGCCTTTCCGTCGCACGTATCTAAGCTAAAACAATGATCTAAAAAGCATACGCTCAAAGCAAATTAAAATCCGTAGATACTAAGAATTTGAAACTTAATCAAGTTTGACCTGTATATCGTTCTCAGCACCGCAAAATCTGTAGGTAACCGGTTTTTGTTTGTAGCTTCAGTTAACATTTTTTTTTCTATAAAACGGAATTTTTACAGTAAACCTCTTTTATATCTGCACCCTTTCAGGAAGAAGTCTAGCCAAAATGGTCGTTTTAAAAGGAAAGTCTTGGTTTACCCGCACTCGCACTCAGCCTGTTTATTATTCAAACTTTTGAATGTATATTTTACTTTATAATGTAGTTTATGGTGCGCCGTAGTTACAGTAGTAACTCGCTACAGCTTTGTAGGCTTGGCTACGGTTATGGTCTACGCCGTAGCAAGTGCTACGCCTTAGCTATTACTACGTTGTAGCAAGTGCTACGCCGTCGCTATTACTACGCCGTAGCTTAGTTAAACCGGGAATGCCTAAGTTTAATCATGGTAATAGATGCTGAAGAGTATATTTACCTAGGACAAACTGTCCAGTTAGGTAGGTCCAACTTCGAGAAAGAGGTCAATCGTCGAATCCGACTCGGCTGGGCAGCGTTTGGGAAGCTACGCAATATCTTCTTGTCCCACATACCGCAGTGTCTCAAGACGAAAGTCTTTGACCAGTGCGTGTTGCCAGTGATGACATATGGCACTGAAACGTAGTCGCTCACAATGGGCCTTATTAGAAGGCTGAAAGTCACCCAAAGGGCAATGTAGAGGACTATGCTTGGAGTTTCCCTGCGTGATCGAATCAGAAATGAGGAGATCTGCAGAAGAACCAAGGTAACCGGCATAGCCCGACGAATTGCCAAACTTAAGTGGCAGTGGGCAGGGCACATTGCTCGCTGAACAGATGGCCGATGGGGTCGAAAGGTTCTGGAGTGGCGACCGCGTACCGGAAGACGTAGCGTTGGAAGGCCTCCCACAAGGTAGACCGACGACCTTGTGAAGTCCGCAGGAACTCGTTGGATGCGAGAAGCACAAAACCGGTCGAAATGGAGGTGCTTGGGGGAGGCCTATGTCCAGCAGTGGACGTCTTTCGGCTGAAATGATGATCATAATGATGAATAGATGCTGACCATAAGTTACTGGGTTTAATTCCTAGGTCGGGCGAAGTGTTATGAGACTTTATTATCAGGATTTTCTCAGTAGCAGTCCGGAGTCTGGATTTGTGCCCGGTTAATTGCTATAGCTTCGCCCCCTATCACATGGGACTGAAAAATAACTGGAAAAATCTTGGGGTATTATAGGTACTCACTGCGAAGGGCTTGTGGCTAAGTAATAACAGCCGCACGGATCGATCGATCAGGTTAAGCTACGCTTGCCGCAGTTTGTAGGTGAATGGGTGACCATCTTTACATACCAAGACCCCTCCGTGTATTGAAAAGCACGTTAAGTCGTTGGTTCCGGCTGTCATTTGTGGATCTTTGGCAGTCGTTACGGGTATTCAGAAACCCGAAAGTCTGACAACCAGTCTTACCAAGAGGTATCGTATTACCCAGTAATGGGGTTGTGGAGGTCAGATAGGCAGTCGTTCCATTATTCAGCTGCATCCGGTTAAACTAGAAGCCAACTCCAAAGTAGTTTGGAAAAAGGCTAGGCAGATGATGAGTTGGATTGGTGTATGTAATATTAGTATGAATTTCACGTTTATCTTCACTTCTGGGAAGTATCTTCTGTTATACATAGATCGATTAGCTCATACTTCCCTGAAACTTCGTGGATACTATGCCTGGCCAAAGTCTGAAGTCGTCGTTGCTATGGCTTATTCTAGCTTAGTAATTGGATACTTGACTAGAGCCTTCCACGGACTTGTGAGCCAGATAGCGTTCAATGAAATTGATAATACTCGTATGTTACGTATTTTCATATGCGTCATTTGAAGAGTTATCTAGATCAGGGTTATTGGAAAATCATCAATAACCTCTTAAGTGGTCATTGTACTCATCATTATGAACAACATTTACTATGGAACCAACCACGAAATCGCGAAAAAAATACAGTTGTTCCCTACATTTTGACGAGTTATATGAGCATAAATTTAGGGAAGAGCTGATTTTTTTTCGCGAAATTTTAATTTTACTCCAATCTTGATCCATATCCAATTTTGATCCATACTTCCAGGGACATCCTGTATGTTTAGATAGTGTGATAAAAACATTTTAAATTTTATTGTTAAATGTTTTTGTAGAGTACTATGCCTAGGGCTACACCTATGCCTAATCCTTCGAGGAGACAAGGTGTGATATTCATCATATCATCATAATCAGCCTATAATGTTCCCACTGCTGGGACACAGGCCTCCTCTCTGTGAGAGGGAGTGGGCCGTAATCCACCACGCGGGCCCAGTGCGGGTTGGTAGATATCGCATGTCTTCGAATTTTTGGTTCTAGGACATGCCAGTTTCCTCACGATGTTTTCCTTCACCGTTTTGAGAGCAGTGGCGATGAAATAATTTACACAAAGTAAAGCGCCTGTCTGGGTTCGAACCTACGACCTGCAACTCGTAAGTCGCGGCCGATACCACTGGGCCACCACTGCTCTCTGTGATATTACGTTAGTAAAAACCTTTTTCATTTCGAAACGATATCAGACTTCTTGGTAAATAAAAGCATTCTAAAATTCTCAACTTCTTTGTGACTCAATAGCAAGACAGGTGTCTATCCAAGTAACAAATTTACGTTGTATAATAGTTGAGTAAACGTTTTTCATTTACTGTTGGTTCTATGAGGTGGGTTGTATAAACGTAGTTGTAGACGTTTATACAACGCGAAATAGGCCCAAATTATACAACATTATTGTTATTTAAAAGTTACATAAAAGTTAGTGGAGAACTATTTTAACGTTGCTTAAATGTTAAATAAAAGTTTCCGACCGACTTTTTGGTTAGATAATGGTTATATCTCGACTGTTATGGAACCACTGAAGTCCCATAAAGGTTATATAGATATTAGAAGATGACTGAAATGTCACAAAAGTGTTTAACATCGACGTTTATAGTATACATTCAGTCCATACAATTCATTCTAATTCCTTCCTGATATTTGCTGGAAGATAAAAGGTAAGTTATAAATTATCATAACTAAATTTACATTTACTTTACAAGTTTTATGATATACGCGAACAGAGTGCACCTAATTCTTATGGGACCTTTAGTTTTATGATGAAATATAGGTGTGTTGTTGGGAAATTTTTTGTGCCCCCCTCGAATTCGTTAAAAATTAACTATTGTTGATTATTATTTAATTTATTTTTTTATATTAAATACCAGCCATCTTGTCAAAGTTAAAAAGTGACTTCTATACAACAATTATAGAATGAAAAGGTCAATAATGCGGTTTCTTGCGACCAAGATAGCCGGCCATTATGAATGATTTTAGAGTTCTGTGAGATAATAAACATTATGAACACAGAATGATGATCACATTACAAATGACATTAATTTTATTGAATGTACTTGATTTTAATGACTCAATTAAAATTATATTACTATGCTTGTGTTGTAATTACCTACTTTTCAAAATAATACACGTTGTAATATTTTATAAAAAACGCGTTATCTAATTAATTACCTACGTATTATTGAGCGCAGTGTCCTGTACTTTTCTGTTCGACCATAACATTCTAAATAGGTGCATCTTGTGATTATTTGTTTAATTTCTTGAGTTCCTTTATTGATACTGAATTCACCCCTGAGATATGGCACGCAATTTTTTGACACCACACGCTGCACGTGACGAGCGTGGATACGACCGGGGCGCGCGGGCCCACACGGCCATAATAATTCGTAGTTCTAATATAATACCAACATATACCTACATCTTAAATGAATAGTTAACAATGTATCAAATAAAATTCACTAAAGAACATGGGTCATACATAATATAAACAAGTCATCAATGACACATTCATTATACAAATGTGACTTTTTTATTATAATTATTACTTCCGGACCCACGTTCCATAAAATGACCGAAAATTAACATTTTTTATCATTTTTCAGGTGAAATAGTGAGTGAGGACAGTGGACATCAATAAATTATGGTAGTGTTTTTGGATGTCGATAAATTTATAACACGGAATGATTTAAAAAACCTCAAAAGGCGCCAGTGGCCTTGGAGAAGAACTCATTTTATATTGTCAAGCAATTGCTATAACTATCACAGTTGTGACATTGTACTTAAGTACTGTGATTTTGCATGCCAAAACTTAGTAAATAAAAAGATATAAACAGTTTTATCATTATTTTTATTTTTCAGTTACCACTTACAACAATGTATGCACTAAAGGTACAAAATACAAGTGCTCGTTAAGCACTGTACACACCAATTTGCATTTAATATCTAAAACTGTACATGTTATCTCCCTTTTGGTCACATTATTGATATTACATATAAATATGTTGAGTAGAGAAGATTTCATGGGCTTTTCAAATGCATCGATGCAATCATCTAAATACTTGCCAAGCATTAATATATCTTCCTGAAATTCGATATCTTTGTCAGCAGATAAGCTTGAAGTATCGGAAGATAGTCCTTCAGAGGGCTCTAAATACTCCAAATAATCATCAACGGAGTCACCTAAAATAATTAAATCAACTTGAGACATTGTAAATAGTTATAATATATGGTGATTATCTTAAAGTATAAACTTACTGTTTATTTCTGGTACAATATTCTTTTGTTGTATGTCAATGCCACCAGATGAACTTTTAATTTTTGATCTTGCCTCATAAGTTTCATCTGGAATATTTAAAAAATGTCACTTATAATAGAATTATAATAATAAATAAAAAACAAGCAATAGAAATACTTCTAATAAAAATAAAATTTATACGGAACCATTTTTGTTGTTGAGGCTTTGATGAGGTACAAAATTCGCAGATGACGGGCCAGTTTTCAGTGACTCAAAAGTTTTTCTTACTTTCCGCTTGAAAGCCCCACTTTGTTTAAGCTATTCCCATTGATCTAGATTCATATTTTTGTAAATATTGTAACAACGTTTGTTTAGCTGACAAAATGGAAGTTAGTTTTAAAAAAGGCCCTTTTGTACCTTTATATAATTTTAAGGTCTGCTTAAAGTTCTGTAACGGTTACAAAATAACGCTTAAGTCGTATAATGATTCGTAATTCACCACTAAAATACTTCGTTATATTCAGGTCTAAAAATAAACTTTTGGCGACGGTTTGAGTACATAAAAGTCGTGTTAAGGTTACGTAGACTACAACGCTGGTTAAATGAACCCTTTTATCTAACTGTTATATAACATCGTATTATTTAGTTGGGTAAACGTTTACCCAACCTACAGTATACGACGTTGTATAAAGCAGTCGTAAAAACGTTTACGTAACTTATTCACTGGCAAAATTATACGACGTTATATAAAGAAGTCATCAAAACGTTTACCTAACCTGTACACTTGTACCACTATACGACGTTGCATTATATAGTTGTAATAACGTTTACCTAACCTATTTTTTGTACCATTATACGACGTTGTATAAACTGGTCGTTAAAACGTTCACTCAACTATTTAATAGGACCTTTTAGTTACAGGGACTGAATCGTTGTAGAAATAACGGTTACACAACGTCTTAGTTGTCTAATAACGTCTATTCAACAGTTATATAACCGAAAGTCGCGTAAGATATGTTTTATATAACCAATTTGTTTGTTGGGTAGTGTTTCTATAACATTTCAATTTGGGAGCTATGTCTGTTCCGACGCGAATAAAAGTAGGTACATCGTGTTACATACTTCTTTGTAAGGGTGGTAATCCACGGGGTATGTTGTGTTGGTGATAAGATGTTGAACATAATATTGTAATGACGAGCATACTTGTTCCACACTATGCTTGTCGATACGCGGTCTCCTCTCAAGGACTCGTGTGCTCCACCGGCCATCGGTCCTTCAACAAACATGGCAAGTGGACGGACAACTTAAAGAAAATGGCTGGGATGAACTGGATGCGGAAGGCAGAGGGCAGGGTGTTATTTTGCAGACTGGGAGAGGCCTATGTCCAGCAGTGGACTGCAATAGGCTGAGTTGATTGAGCTTACTTGTGAAATTTGGAAAACTAGCTGAAACCCTGTTAAAAATCATACTTTCGCCTTCAAGTAAAAAATCAAAATATTTTATTTCACACTAGCTGCGCCCCGCGGTTTCACCCGCATAAGTTTCGATCCCGTGGAAATATCGGGATAAAAACTATCCTATGTCCTTTTCCGGGACTCAAACTATCTCTATACCAAATTTCATCTAAATCGATTCAGTGGTTTAGGCGTGAAGAGGTAACAAACATATAAACACACACACACACTCACAAACTTTCGCCTTTATAATATTAGTGTGATAGACACACATGGGCACTTATAAAGCTAGGTGCACGGTTTCAATTGATCGTTTTCTATGAAAAAGAGCAGGGAAGAAACTCCACAGTGATTGTTTTAAAAATACCTTAGTAGTATTATAAAAACTTTTTTGTTTACTAACAAGTAAGTTAGACAAAGTTAAGTTAGTTGTGTAACTTTTTATAAATCTACGCACTATACAAGGTACAGACGCCAGCACATCAAGCTACCCGAAACTGTCAAATTTTCCTAATCAACTTTGAACCTTACGCTTTATCGATAAAGTTGAAAATCTATTAAAGAAACTTGACAGATTGTAGTAGCTTGATGAGCTGGCGTGTGCACAATGCTAAGAGTTATTTTCTGTTTTAAACTTTCTGTGTTTAATAACTTTCCCACTCGAGTTAGGTAATACGGGCTGGTGTCCGCAACTCCACGTCAATGCGCGTATTTTGCGTACGGGTGGGAAAATCGATTATTCGATCCACCCCAGCTCCTCAAGGAAGGCCAGCAACGCCTTGATGTTACTGACCGTCTCACGTAGGGTATCTGGGTTACCGAAGTACTTTGCCCTGTACGTGGCGACCACTGGGCAGTTTAGAAGCACATGCGCCGCTGTCTCGTCGTCCTCCATGCAGGCCCTGCACAGCGGACTGTCTGTTACTCCTATGACAAAGAGGTGTTTATTAAATGACCCGTGGCCAGTTAAAGCTGCAGTAACTATACGCAGCTTTTGTTTAGTTAAACACTCGAGTTATTAAACTGTAGTACTTAATAATACCGTGAACATAACACCATGCGGAAATGAACGTAAGCCATACACAAAACATTATTCAACATTAACAACGTTGTGTGTGACCGTCTATGAAGGCACTAAGCCACTCGCTCGAATGCACAATTCAGTAGGTGTAAGCTCTCTTTGAATACGCGTCGAGTTTACTTGTTCCCTAGCTACTTAGACTGCGGAGTGACGATATTTCTTTGTCATGGTTATGTGTTGATGTTGGTCTGTGACGTGCTGACTTTATGGTACTTTTAAACCTTCATGGTTGAAAGCCGTGAGCCAATTCTGTAAACTATGTTCATACATGTCACATTTCATCGAATTTTTGGTTCTAAGACATGCCGGTTTCCTCACGATGTTTTCCTACACCATTTTAAGAGCAGTGGTGATGAAATAATTAACACAAAGTAAAGATCCTGTCTAGGTTTGAACCTGCGAGGTGAAACTTGTATGTCAAGGATGGTATCACTGGGCTACCACTGCTCCTAAACTATGTTTATTTTGTAAAAAAATTATACTGTAGTCCGCGCGGAACTAGTTGGCCGCGCCTTAGGTATGGGAGCGGTGAAACGGAGGGGCGGGGCGCATTACTCAGTACGTACGTTGCGAAGCGCCGCCTCACCCCTTTTTGTTTTTTTATGGATGGGAAATCATCAAATGACCCCTCCCGCTCTGGGTGGAGCGGAAGGGAGTGTCAGACTCTTACTGACTAAAACCCATCCGTGTTCCTTCCTTAGCCCTTTATGTTCGGGGTAGCGGTAACCCTTTCGGACAATCCCGCACCCCCGGCAGGCTTCGGCCCTGGCAGGCCCCTTCCTTTACGCTGACATCTCTTTGAGGCGCGCGTGGAACACGTACGCGCCGTCCGGCACGGGCCTGGTCCTGATCGGACGGTGAGCTATCCATTACTCTCCGTCCGCAGGCCCGCGCCGCCTCACCCCTGTCCCCATCTAAGCGGCCAACTAGTTCCGCGCGGACTATACCTTACAAAACAAGTTTTGTGGGCAAATTGATGATTGAAACTAGAAAGGCTTTTTAGTTTTTAAGCAGGTGACTGTGGCCGACTGTAATACCAAATGTTTTTCAGATACGTTATACAAAGCTAGCAACAAAGTTTAGAGGTCTATATGTATATGAAATTATACTTATATCGACACCCATAACCGTCCATCCAGAACACAGCAAACGCATCACTAGTTAGGGCTTTGGGTTAAGAGTAAAACCACAAAATGATTAGTAAGTTCAGACGCCAGCACATCAAGCTACTACAATCTGTCAAATTTCTTCATTAAATTTTCAACATTATCGCTAAAACATAAGGTTCAAAGTTGATCGGGAAAATTTGACAGTTTCGGCACAGAATACTTAAAGTACTACGTACAGAAAGGACACTCCCTTCCCCGCACTAACATCAGTTACCGCACCTCACCCCGCACTTCGGCGTATTCGTCGCCGGCTCTTTAACAAGAGCGCTCGCAAACACAAGTACCTCACGCACACATTCATACGTATACAAACGTCATTTTTTAATGTAGTAGTAGGTAATTATTTTGCGAGCGTTGTATGGAGTGTCCGGGGTGTGGTTTCGGGTAGCTTGATGTGCTGGCGTCTGTACATAACAACTCATAGGTCTGTAACGGGGATAGCTCGGGACTTTGGGCGGCATCATCATCGATTTGTACGATTTTTACATTTGTACAGTTAATATTGTACTCGTATATCACATCTCGTAATAATATTTACCGAACGGGGACTAAATCTAAATTGTCTTTTACGATACTCGTCTCACTCTCAAAACTTGTAAATTATTCAGTAGATTAAATCCAATAAACGTAAAATATGGCATTTCTATTTCAATCCTCAGTCCGTTTGAAATTAATTACGGATGAGTGGTTTTGCGAATAAATAATTTGAAAGTTATAATTTCAACTTCCTGAAAATCTGTTTGGAACCGGTCTTGGTCAATAATTATTACTGAATTATTAATACGCTGTTGCTATATTGCTTATATACTGTGTAGGAATCAAATAACTGAACGGCTTTCCGTCACGAAATTTGATATTATAGATGAAGGTAGAACACGGTATAAGGCTGTATACATGGCTATGAGTATAGCAACTGCCCCTACATAATCAGCCTATAATGTTTCCACTGCTGGGACACAGGCCTCCTCTCTGTGAGAGGGAGTGAGCCATAATCCACCACGCGGGCCTATTGCGGGTTGGTAGATACCATTTGTCTTCGATTAAAAAAAAAACAGTGGCACTCCGGGAGTGCCGAAAAAAGTGAAAACTTGAACAATTACGTGTGTATTTTTTGACTCGTCATTATAAACAAAACACAAAAGAATACTTTGCCATCACTCACTGACATATCGAAAATACATTAAAACTGAGCGTTTAGTCCACTCTCGACCCCTCGCCCCCTAATAATTAATGTGTCCACTGGACCCCTAACTATAGTTTACTCTCGACCCCTAAGGGTCGAGAGTGGATTTTATTTTCCAGCCAAGTTTTAGTTTCCTCTCGACCCCCAAAGTACAGTTACGATGATAGACATATAACATAACTATACGTCAATATAGATGATAATATAATAGATAGGTTTGTCAAAATGACAACAAATGATCGTTGGCAATTTATTAAGAAAAATAAAATATGTCATAGATGTTTAAAGAAAGGTTGGCACAAAAACAAAACTTCTTGTATTAAAAGAGTGTGTACGGTAGAAGGTTGCGACATGCGTCACCATGCTTTGTTGCACGGGACTAAGGAGCGTGCAGTCACCGCGCACGCCAAGTCCCACGGTGTGTCATTAAACTCTATGTTATTAACTGGTCCCGACCTTTTGCAACCCCTGCTAGGTATTCTGATGCGATTCCGTGAAGGTAAAGTCGCTCTGATAGCTGACATTCGTGAAATGTTTCCTCAAATTAAAATAATTGAAAAAGATAGGGATGCCCAAAGATTTCTGTGGCGCGATAGTCCGAATGAGCCTATTCGTACATTCCGCATGTCATCCATGATTTTTGGCGCTGCGTCCAGCCCCTTTACTGCAATCTATATAAAAAACAAAAATGCATTAGAGTGGCAGGATACATACCCCGATGCAGCTCGAGTAATTATACAGGATCACTACATGGATGACTGCATCACTAGTTTAGACAATGTTCATGAAGCAGCCAAATTGGCTGCGGACATTTACAACATACATTCTCATGCCGGCTTTGAGATGCGAGGATGGACGTCAAACGATCTCATGGCACTCTCGTTGCTACCCAAAGGATCCTTGCTAGAGGCGCCCGTTTATGGAACTCTTTATTTTGATACCCCACTCGATAGGTAATAAGAAAAAAAAATTTTTTTGAAGACCTAATATGGCGCTGAAAATCATGGTCGATTTTCAGCGCCATATTAGGTCTTCAAAAATTTTTTTTTTTTTTTTTTCAATTTTGATATTTCCAGTGTCACTTTCACAATTAAGAAGAATCTAACGGCACCTCTCAAGCTGAAATCGATCAAGCCGTTTAGGCTACAGAGCGTGCCAAAGAACATACACTCGAAAAACATACCTTCCTTCCGGCGCAGTCGGGTAATGAAGAATTCTACTATAAGTATTCTCTAATATTGCTCGTTTATTTATCTTTCTGTACCTTACTGTACCAAAATATAAATTTTAGGTACTTACCGAACTAGGGGTTGAAAGTGGACGAGGTATGCCTGTCCTTTGTATGAAAATTCAATCTCGCCCCCTGGGGGTCGAGTGTGAACTATGTTTAGGGGGTGAGAGGAAACCAATGAACAAATATTTTTTTAGGGGTCGAGGGGACGAGAGTGGACTAAACGAAGCACACGTCTCGAGGACAGCCAAACACATCCGAATGTAGCGCAATGTCGGTAACAGTGTCGCGAGTTCAATAGTTCTATCCCATCTCAAAAAAATGTTCACCGCGCATAAAGAAATTTTACTTTAAAAATATCGAATACATGTGGCATGAGACATAGGATTTATGACAGGTTGATGACAATAGGCTCGTCCCATATTACATAGGACTTAAACATAACTGGCAACATGTGGGTGTACTATGTACACCCCTGCTTAAACCTTTGGGGAATACAGGTGTTATGTTATGTTATTCGAAGTGTCTCAAGACGAAAGTCTTTGACCAGTGCGTGTTGCCAGTGACGTCATACGGCACTGTAATATTGTACCTAAAACATTTTAAAAGAGTAACGGTGGAGTTTCTTACCCATTCTTCTGCATACGAAAACTACCTTTTGGAATGGGCGACTAGAATCAATTCTATTTTAAGATAATTTTTGACGTTCAAAAGTGCCTTTTATGTGCCTATTTGAAATAAATGCTTTGACTTTGACTGAAATGTGGTCGCTCACAATGGGCCTTATTAGAAGGCTAAAAGTTACCCAAAGGGCAATGGAGAGGACTATGCTTGGAGTTTCCCTGCGTGATCGAATCAGAAATGAGGAGATCCGCAGGAGAACCAAGGTTACCGACATAGCTTGAAGGATTGCCAAACTTAAGTGGCAGTGGGCAGGGCACATTGCTCGCAGAACAGATGGCCGATGGGGCCGAAAGGTTCTAGAGTGACGACCGCGTACCGGAAGATGTGGCGTTGGAAGGCCTCCCACAAGATGGACAGATGACCTTGTGAAAACCGCAGGAACCCGTCGGATGCGAGAAGCACAGAACTGGTCGAAATGGAGGTGCTTGGGGGAGGCCTATGTCCAGCAGTGGACGTCTTTCGGCTGAAATGATGATGATGATGTTATTTTATTAACATGGCTACATAGAAGTCACATCGAAATCAAACAAGTTTTTGATTTCGATGTGTCGTCTATGCATTTGTTGATATTAACAATGTGACAAAACTAACGAACAACAATTTGATTGTATGCAGGCGCTTGAAACCTGTTAGGTACAGTCAACAAAAGAGATAGTATGCAGGATCGTCAGAAAGTTTAGTAAAAAACCGATAGATGTTCTCGAATGCAATTTAATTTTATTAATAGAGGGCTCGCCAAAGATGAAAGGAGTGGAGGGAGGCCTTTGCTCAGGAGTGGGACAGCACAGGCTAGAGATAAAAAAGAATAGAAAACAAACAGCTCATTTATTAAATTAAATTTCAGTCGACAACGTCTATCGGTTTCTTACTAAACTTCAACTATATCCGACGATCCTGCATACTTATCTCTTTTGTTGACTGTACACTTGCAACATAATTAAGTTAAATATGTTACTAGCTCCGCTGCGGAAAACAAACCTGTAACATTTGATTAAGCTATAACTAGCTAACTAAACATACAAATCATCATTTGCCTAGCCTTTTCCCAACTATGTTGGGGTCGACTTCCAGTCTAACCAGATGTAGCTGAGTACCAGTATTTTACATGGAGCGACTGCCTATCTGACCTCCACAACCCAGTTACTGGGTAATACGAAACCCCTTGGTAAGACTGGTTGTCAGACTTGCGGGCTTGTGACTACCCGTAAAGACTGTCAAAGATCTACGAATGACAGTCGGAACCAACGGCGAAGCACGGAGGGGTCTTGGTATGTAAAGATGGTCACCCATCCACGAACCAACCGCGGCAAGTGTAGCTTAACCTGATCGATAGAATCGTGCGGCTTTTATTACTTAGCCACAAGCCCCTCAACTGTAACTAGCTAACCAAACATTGAAAAAAAAAAACCGAGTGTGCTTATGACCACACGACTGAAGTGAAACTTCGAGAAAGAGAGAAAGAAAATGTGCGCGCGCACTGCTCTCTCTTGCTCCTACACTGTGATACAGACAATAGGCCTGCACTGTGCTTAGATATACGGAACGTATTTGGCTATGAGAGAAGGAGAGAAAGAAAATGTGCGCACGTACTGCTTTCTCTTGCTTATATCCCCCACTCAACTCCCGTTCACCTCGCCCGATCACACTTTTCGTAACGCTTACGTCACGCATTCGCCAGCTTACTCCCCAAGTCAAGCGTGCGTAAAGAAGTTTCACTTCAAAAAAATCACTTAGACGTCGAAGTACTCGTCCGCATCGCTGTCATCCAGGAACGTGCCTAGAAGACTGGCAGCATAGCCACGTTGAATGAAAATGCTAATTCTTTGACCAAAGAACGAGCCAGCCCTCTGGTCACGTAAAACGTCGACCAGTTGAAGAGTTTGAGAAAGTTAAAAAGGAGAAGCACTCGGGCGCCATCCATACTTACATACTATACTATACAGGGTGAAATTAAATTCATGGGCATCCTTTTAAGGGGTCATTGTATTCATCATTATGAACAACTTTTACTACGGGACTAAACTTAAAATCGCGAAAAAAAAAATCAGCTGTTCCTTGCATTTATGTTCACATAACTCGACAAAATGTAGGGAAGAGCTGATTTTTTTTTGTTGATTACAATGACCCCTTAAAAGGATGCCCATGAATTCAATTTCACCCTGTACATAAATGTGAAAGTGTGTCTGTCTGTTTGTTTGTCACACATAAACAGTTGAACCGATTTAAATGAAATTTGGTATAAAGATAGTTTGAGTCCCTACAAAGGACAAAGGATAGTTTTTATTGCGAGATTCCCACGGGATCGAGACTTATGCGGATGAAACCACGGGGCGCAGCTATTTATTGAATACTACTTTTTCCGCACTATACGTTGGTTTTTTTTTAAGTTTATTATTGATTTTTATTTCTAAAGAAGCTTTAAGATAAAAAGTATTCCAAGAATCATGATCCAGTGCGCTTAAGACGAAACATCTTCAACAAAGTTTACCTCAAAAACACTGAACATTATGCTCTTGCCAAAGCAAATAAAAGTGGTTATTTATTTAACAGATTCGGATAACTTTTGGCAGATACTTATTCTTCCGCCACGTCAGTCGGATTACCGCTCATTTTTTCACATAATATTTCCCTGAAACTCCTTAAGTTTCTGTGGTCATAGTATAAAGAGAAAAGAAGTCGAATTTAAAAGCTTATTGGATTTTATTAAAATTTTCCTCATTCCTTAATTGTTCTTATTGTTGTTTGTTTGTTTGTTAAAGAGTAGTTATAACTCTGCAACTGGCATTTCAGGAGGACCAAGGTAACCGACATAGCCCGAAGAATTGCCAAACTTAAGTGGCAATGGGCAAGGCACATTGCTCGCAGAACAGATAGCCGATGGGGCCGAAAGGTTCTGAAGTGGCGACCGCGTACCGGAAGGCGTAGCGATGGAAGGCCTCCCACAAGGTGGACCGACGACCTTGTGAAGGCCGCAGGAACTCGTTGGAGGCGAGAAGCACAAAACCGGTCGAAGTGGAGGTGCTTGAGGGAGGCCTATGTCCAGCAGTGGACGTCTTTCGGCTGAAATGATGATGATGATGATGAACTGGCATTTTGTTTTTGTTTTCGTTTTGATTGTTGCTGTCATTACTATGCCAGTCAGCCAGGTGTCGCGGGCGCATCATGGATTAATTTGTAATGACAATGTCAATTAATGTGTCCCAGGCCCTGACATCATGGACTTATAATAAGTCCATGCCTGACATTAAGCAATGGACAAAATTTTCAACATTTTATATGCTTGAGTACGAGGCTTTTGACTACGTTGTATGTTTATACGCCTTTTTTATTTTTAGGGTTCCGAACCTCGAAAGGAAAAAACGGAACCCTTATAGGATCACTTTGTTGTCCGTCCGTCTGTCTGTCTGTCAAGACCCTTTTCTCAGGAACGCGTGGAGGTATAAAGCTGGAATTTATATCAAATACTCAGGTCTACTGTCCTTTGGAGCTGTGAAAAAGTCACACTTCTAAGTCGACGCAATCAAAAGATACAGCAATTTAAGCCGCATATTTTCAAACTCGCAATTACTCGCAATGGAAACAAAACCTAAAGGGTACTTCCAGTCAACCTAGAATCTTGAAAGGGGTTTGAAGGTTTTGGCCCTAAAATCAGCCGCCATTTTGATTTTTTTTCAGAATCGCGGTGCACAACAAAAGTTATATATTTAGATAGAGGACACTTACTTATACAAACAAAAAATGTAATGTAACATAATATCCTAAAGCGTCAGGTTTCGGAGTTATTCACCAAAATATAAGTCGAAAACAACAAGGATTTTTTTGTTTTTTTTTCCCTCTAGGTAAGCATATTGAACTATTGAGGTAATAGAAACGTAATGAAACCTTTATGAAGAAGAAACAAAAGAAGAATAGACATTTTTAAATAAATAATTTAACACCGCAATAAAATTTATAGTTCGTTTTTTAATACCAGAGACTAATCCGACAAGTGTAATGTCAAACTAAAAAAAAAACAAAAACAAAAAAGACTTAAATGTCAGATTAGTCTCTGGGATTAAAAAACGAACTATAAATTGCCGTGTTTAATTATTTATTTAAAAAATGTCTATTCTTCATTTGTTTCTTCTCCATAAAGATTTCATAACGTTTCTATTACCTCAATAGTTCAATATGCTTACCTGGAGAAAAAAAAAAAACAAAAAAATCCTTGTTGTTTTCGACTTATATTTTGGTGAATAACTCCGAAACCTGACGCTTTAGGATATTATGTTATGTAACATTTTTTGTTTGTATAAGTGTCCTCTATCTAAATATATAACTTTTGTTGTGCACCGCGATTCTGAAAAGAAATCAAAATGGCGGCCGACCTTAGGGCCACCCTCTATACAAAAATCTTCATACCCCTTTGGCATGAAGCAATGTTTTACAGCATATATAAAGGGAATATTCCGAAAACCTTAAATTTTTACACGGAACCCTCGGTGCGCGAGTCCAACTCGCACTTGGCCGGTTTTTTATTTGTAATGTGCGTTTTGTTTGTGCAGAATAAACATATTTTCTTTCTTTCTTTCTTTTCTATATTTCGATTTTTTATTTATTTTATGACAATTTTAAAAGCCCAACAGCGGCTTTATTTGCCAACTGTCTCACGTTCGTTTAATATTCCATTGATTCTACAGGAATTATTCGTGTGCAATAATTGACTAATTGCGAAAACTAGTATGCAAATTAAAGACATCTCCTGACGCAGCTATTTACACAATATATGTACAGACGCCAGCACATCAAGCTACCCCAAAACTGTCAAATTTTCTCAATCAACTTTGAACCTTATGTTTTAGAGATAAAGTTGAAAATCTATTAAGGAAGTTTGACGGATTGTAGTAGCTTGATGTGATGGCGTCTGTACGGTGAGGAAAATTATTTGTTCAGCAAATTACTACGTCATTCGCTGTTCTATAGCTACTTTACAAGCATATGCATAATCGGGTGAAAATGTTCCCACTGCTGGAACACAGGCCTCCTCTCGCTTAAAAGAAATGGGCCGTAATCCACCACGCATACCCAGTGCGAGTTAAGGAATGTCACATGAATGTGTTTAATAATAATAATAAAAAAAATTACATATTTGTTGGGAATATGTATTATGGACAATTTAGGTTCGTAGTCATTTTTAACCGACGAAAAAACGGAGGAGGTTATCAATTCGACGCGTATATTTTTTGTTTTTTTTTTTTTTTTTTTTTTATGTATGATCACGCATAACTTTTTACAGAGCAGTCCGATTTTGATAATTCTTTTTCTATTGGAAAGGATATACCCCGAAATTGGTCCCATATAAATTTGGAAAAAAAAATCCAACCCTAAGGGTAGGAAAACAGGGGATGATTGATTGTTCACTCACTGATTGTAATGTTTGACCATGCATAACTTTTTACAGAGTAGTCCGATTTTAATAATTCTTTTTTTATTGGATAGGACATACCTCGAAGTTGGTCCCATGTAATTTGGAAAAAAAAATCCTACCCTAAGGGTGGGAAAATAGGGGTGATTTATTGTTCAGATTTTAATGCTGAGCTGTGTATTACAATTAAAATAAAAGACCTATCTATGTTGGTACATAAAGCCTGTTTTTTTAAGTATTTTATTATATAAAAAATAATAATTAAATTAGGATTATATAACAGTTAATATCTAAAGTAAGGTAGGTAGCTATTTTCAAAGTAGTCAAAAATTAAGCATGTTGTAATTAGTAAATTATAGCCTCAAAAAATTATAAAATAAAAACTTTTTAACAAAAAAATTAAACCTCTGAAAAAACTGAAAAGCAAAAAATAAAAACATTTTTTATTTTACCTTAATAAATAAGTTCTTAAGCTAATGCAAGTATACCTAAGTAATTTTGAGTCGGCGCCAAACAAGCAACTTAATATCGTTGCGAGTGGTCGTGTGGAGAGCGCATTTTTTGTTTGGAATGTTATATTTATCGCTGGAGATTTCACGTTGCATTATTAATTTGATTTGGTTATTTCTTTAAATTTAAGGTAATTTAGTGATCATTGTTCATTGATTGTTTGGCGCCGACTCAAAATTTCTTAGGTATACTTGCATTAGCTTAAGAACTTATTTATTAAGGTAAAATAAAAAATGTTTTTATTTTTTGCTTTTCAGTTTTTTCGGAGGTTTAATTTTTTTGGTAAATAAATTATTTCTTTACATATGCAAATGTGTCTTTGATTTCTGTTTGGGGACAAAGAAAATCTTGTTCATAGAAATAATTTATCAATATCCTCTGGTCATCGTCAGTTGGCTTAGCTTTTTATGCGACCAATTATATACATAACTAAAAAAACTTCTCACATATCTATATGTCGGAGACGGTTGTCGACTACATTTGTGGGTAGTCAACAGAATTTGTTATGATTTGTTTTCTTATTATTAATTTAAGAGATTTTACTATCTATTATTGTGTAATAAATTGGAACATAATTTATTGAGTACTCAGTGTACACGCTAATTGATTTTAGCAACTTATTTTGATAATTGTAACCGATGGTTTTGTTCAAACAAATTGATGACATGTTACTTTGATTTTAAAACAATTTACTTTGTGAAATCACTATTGTTTATTTAAGACAAATATTCTTGTTGTATTATTCGATTTATAATGTGAGTTATAATGTGAATCTATTTGATTTAGCACATTTTAATATTTTGTATCAAGTAAACACGATGACGTATTTCCGTACGCCATTGGACAGAGTTGTTGTGGGGCGAGTGCATGGTGGGGATAAACCTTTATAACTGAGCGCACTCGTTTGTGCTGGACAGTCAGTCACAGTCAGTGACAGTTAGTGACAGTTAGTGAGAGTGAGTCGGTGTTCGGACTCGACTCCTGACAGAGCACCAGCTCCCGACAAACCTGTCGGTTTACTAAAGTTTATTTGGGTGGCTCTGTCACTATACGAACAGTAATCGATCCAACGATTAGTTCGCAATTACTTCGTTACTGTACATAATAATTTTACTGTGTATCTAGTTGTGTCGTGTACCTACAGTGTATGATTTGCTATTGTGATTAATTTGTTCGTGATATTATAATTTGATTTGAAGTGCAAACGGTTTTTCTATTGCGCAATAACCACCACTACCCACAGTACGCCCACAGTAGTTAATCAAATATGCCTGATAATAACTAGATGCCAATAACCTACTCCTGATCCGACATATATATATAAAATTCATGTAGTTCTGACTGACTGATATATCAACGCACAGCCTAAACCGCTGGTCCTAGAGACATGAAATTTGGAGGGTGTGTTCTTTGTGAAGAGTAGGTATCCATTAAGAAAGAGTTTTTAGAAATAATACCCCTAAGAGGGTGAATGTGGGGAGGGTGAAATTTCACGCGGATGAAGTCGCGGGTAAAAGCTATTATGGTTTATAAGTAGGTTCCTGTCAATCGAAGATCTATTACAGTCGTTACGGGCAGTCAGAAGCCCAATAGTTTGACAACCAGTCTCTTGGCTGACGTGGTGGATTATGACCCACTAACGCTCACAGAGAGAAGGCCTATGTCCCAGTAGTGGGAACATTATAGGCTGATTTTTATATAATAAAGAAATGTCGATTTTCGTCGTAATAGTCTTAGTTTGAACAACCGGTTCTCTGCCTTCTACACCTTCTTTCCCGTCATACAAAAGGGAAAGAAAAAAGAAAATTCATTTATTTTTCAGCTGTTGTGATGCAACTTGAATCATGCCTTTGTCCTGTACCTACTAGCTTTCGACAGAACCAAGTTGATTTTGACAGGCCTGATGGTCTAGTGGTTAGTGACCCTGACTGCTATGCCGGAGGTCGTGGGTTCGATTCCCACCCAGGACAAATGTTTGTGTGATGAGCACGATCATTTGTTCTGTGTCTGGGTATAATTTATCTATAATATGTATGTATTTAGAAATATATAAGTATGTTTATCAGTTGTCTAGTACCCATAACACAAGCTCTGCTTAGCTTGGGACTAGATGGCGTTGTGTGATAGTTGTGGAATATTATTATGTCGAATATTATTATTATTATTGATTGATCGACAGTAGTCTCAACAAGAAAATATAAACTTCACCTACTGCGAACACTCCCAGGGTATATTCCCTTCGCGACAATTATTTTTTTCCTACGAACTGACATTTGACGGAGGCCCTATTAAAAGTTGTTGGCAACTTGAGTCCATTCGTAATAAGTCAAACGTAGAGAGAAGTGTGTCAAAGTTAATGATGGAATTCACGGACTTGCACGACAGGGGAAAGTTATATCGTAATATTATTTGATAGGTTTGACGAAGTTTAAATTGGAAAAGTATTTTTTTCGGTAAGACAGGTGTGAGGGCGAAATTAGGTGCGCGTTTTACTTGTTCAGTTCAATGATACTTTACGGGGTTATGTAGTAGTACATATTTAACATGTTAGAGGGGGCCGTAGCTAAATAATAGCCGCACAGGTCGATCGATCAGATTAAGCTACGCTTGCCGCGGTTGGTCAGTGAATGGGTGACCATCTTTATATACCGAGACCCCTTCGTGCCTCGGAAAGCGCGTTATGCAGTTGGTCCCGGCTGTCAATCGTAGATCTTTGACAGCTGATGTTACGGGTATTCAGAAGCCCGATTGCCTGACAACCAGTCTTACCAAGGGGTTATCGTATTACAAAATAACTGGGTTGTGGAGGTCAGATAGGCAGTCGCTCCATGTAAAATACTGGTATTCAGCAGCATCCGGTTAGACTGGAAGCCGACCCCAACATAGTTGGGTAAAGGCTAGGCAGTTGATGAGCCAAATGATGGCACATTTAATATGTTAAAAATAGACCCACACATTATAAGAAAACTTATTAACTTTAAGCAATATTTAGCTTAAAGTTAGTTAATGACTAGCGTCTGTTTAATCATAAGTTTTTGACGTTTAAACGTCTCCTAACTTTAAGTAACGTTTATAAATAGAAGGGTAAATCAGATACGTAGACATAAGTCAAGGCATCCTTTAGTCAGATAGGATTTTGATTCACTCTAAATGATTAAATTGCAACCGTATGAAGTCAGGGACTGTCGCTAGTGATAAAAAAAATATTTTGAAAGAATGCACAGAAAAGTAAATTATGTAAGACTCAGTATAGTATGGCGAAAGTATTTATTCTGTCAACTTCTGTCAAGCTCCGTTAATGAGACACGATTGATTCTCTATTGTTTCGTCGCCGATTGGCGACGCGCGGAGCTTGACCGGTGGGGTTATAAAATACATTATAATATATTATACAGGGTGTTACGGAAAGGGTATATCAATACAAACGGGTTGAAGAGTGTATCTGGTCTAGAATCTATGTACAAAATTTCAGATCAAAAGCATTAACTTTGAAAATGCTTAATATTTTTTTATTTCGACATCACGGCGCGGCGTTGCACTGGCGCGCGGCGGCGTGATGTGCGTGTACTAGGCGCACAGACACACTACAGATAATGGATAATTACCCTCGTAGTGCGGTGACACGTTTGTTATGATTTCAATTTAATAAACTATCGAAATAAAAAAATATTAAGCATTTTCAAAGTTACTGCTTTTGAGCTGAAATTTTGTACAGAGATTCTAGACCAGATACACTCTTCAACCCGTTTGTATTGATATACCCTTTCCGTAACACCCTGTATAGGTACATTATTGTTGGTAATGTGTGTTGTTTTGAAATATCGGTCTGAATCTTGACAAAACAACCTAAAAGCTCTGCTATACCGACCCACCCTGGCTAAACAGATGAAATTGAATATAAAAAAATAATGATTTTAATTAAACTAATTACACACACACACACACACACACCCCAACACACCTCCATACATACATACAAATTATAAATTCACTGCCGTTAAATATTGTTTAGATCTTTTGAATCATATAGGGAAGACAATTTACTGCATCACTGTACAGTCATCAGTTGGAGCACGGGACCCGATCACGGGACCGTAGACTCCGTGCTTCACCCAGGTGGAGATACTAGGTGAAGCACGGGTCCGACCCCAATCTTTTACATTACTTTTCCAGTGGAATAGTGGAATACCGTCTCGTATGTTAAACTTCTAGATACTTTCTCATTTCTTTCAAAAATAACTTATTCCGCAACATAATTTAATTAACAAAACTTCCACAACAAGTTTCAGCTAAATATTTTGAATAACAAAAGTTGTTTACTACTCAAATAATAACACCAAACGCGATACACTCGTCATCCAAATCACCCATACACCACATCATAACCGAATTCGGCCCAAACACATCGAGTTTGTCCTAAATCAATAAAATAACATCGTCTAACCTAGGAGTAAACAAACAAATCAGTTTTCTGATGAAAAATACTTATTTTTTAACGAAACGCCATTCGTTAAGATTGCTTTCAAGTAAATCATTGCGGCTCGGTTTAAAAGACGCAATCCCTTGGTCCCCTATTTTATTTTGATCGTGGATTTTAGAATCAAGATTAGAAGTTTTCGAATTAATGCTTTTTACGTGACTAATTTGATTGAGTGGTTTGATGCAACTTGCAAATGAAAGGGTTGATTAAACCAGAGGGGCAATTCTCGTAATTTTAAGATCGTTCACAGTGAGAAGGCCGATTCTCGTATTTTAAAATGTTCAAAATCTAGGCGACAAACAAATGCCAACAACTTATCAAAATGTAAGGAAATTAGAGGTATTTTAGACAGATTGAGACTGAGATCAGACTGTGAACGTTCTTAACTGGTCAAGCGGGGCGCGTCGCCGATCGGCAACGAAACAATAGAAAATCAATTGTGTCTCATTCGCGGAGCTTCACAGATTAAAATTACGTGAATTGCTCCTCTGATCTCGGTCTCAATCTGTCGAAAATACCTTTAATTTCTCTATATTTTTGACAACTTTTTGACATTGATAGTCGCTGAGATGAGATTGCGACTAGATTTTGAACGTTTTTAATTAGGGGAATTGGCCTTCAGGATCCTGGACTTGCTTAGTAAGGCTTCTTTTCAAACCACCTTCATTATCAAATACTTCGAACCCTTAGGTCTTCATAATTTCCACCCATCGCATCTCTCTTCATATGAAATGCAACGTGAAAGACTACACACTCATCATAATATTTATTTATTTATTTATAATTACCTTTACAACTCTCATAACAGGATTAACCATAGATATCCGAGAGATATGCCTTCACTGCATATTTGTTCAAGTTCAAGTGTCGCCACATTTTCCCCACTCCGGAAACTCCCACAAAAACAAAAGAAATAGATACGGCACACATGATCAAATTGGGCGGCTTTTTTGGCACACACACAAGAAAATAAGCGTAACACTTTTGTGCTATCTTATTGCACACATGCTCAAAAGGGGCGGGCACTAGAAAGTATAGACACAGTCACGGAATGCACACATGCAACTCTAGCATCAACTAGGGAAGATGGGTTAATATAAATATTTGATCGATAAAAATATCGATAGATATCAACTACAAAAAAGAGGAGTGCTTTTTGGGTGTATTTTGTATTATTTATTTTTCCTGCTTTCAACGTGGTATATTAATAAAAAACCAATAAAACCAAATCACGTAATAATATAATATATTTGTTTGCAAATGACATTTAAGTAAATAAGTAGTTTCTTTAGTTTCTCTCTTACGTAAAATTAAAACTATTTAACTATCGATCATAAAACAACAATTCAAATAACCTATTGAACATTTATTAAAAAAACGATTATTAAAATAAAAAGGTTCTTAATAATTAATTACAATCTAGCCTATAAGACGAACAAGCAATTTTAATCTAAATTTTTTACATAATAATTATTACCCGAATGCTGCGAAGCCCAAAAGGAGGGGTTATTTTAACCTTTTAACCGCTTACGTCGGATTAATCCGACAAATATTTTCGTGTCCATTCCGCCAGAGTCGTATATATACGACCAAATAACACAGCTCGTTTAATCTGTATTATTATTACATCATCACAGCTCGTTTCATCGGTATTTATTGTTCGTTTTTTTTTTTTGTCGGGCGCTGGGGGCACGACAACTGATATAAAGTCCGGCGGTTAAAAGGTTAAAACTTAGAATAGTGTTGATTATTGGTACTTTACAAAAGTCCGTTCCACTTCACTTCCACTTCTGTCTAACAAACTCGTATGCTTTAGGGGAATAAAAGTGCAATGTCATAGCAAATGATTTCAAGCCAGCAGTGTACTTAGCTTTTCCGACATGTCCCGCAGCTAGGCTGGTATTGTACCTAATAATCAGGTCTCCAGAACTAACGTTCATATTTTCTATGTGTAAAGCTTGATCTTCGTTGATAAACCTTTTCTCCTTTAATGCATCTAAAATTTCCTTCATATCTTTTACTTTTTTTTTGTATCGCCTTATTGTCGTTTGCAGACGTTTGATGTGCATTTTTTGTGATTTAATAACAGTATCCTTTTTTTTAACAATTGTTCAAATTTTTTATTTCGTGGTGTATCTGGCAGTATTAAAACGTTATTGTCTGTAGAGGTACATGGTATAGGAGTGGTGGTTCTGTCAGATATGGATTCTTGTTGTGATGAAGGCTGTAAGTAATGAACAATAATGATAGATACAAATTTAAAACTAGAAAATACGTGTTGTACCATAAAATACCTTGGGATTCCTATCTTTTGTTTTTATTATGAAGTAAACATGCATAATACTTTTGCACGTGGCTGTACTAACAGTAGTTAACTTACGGTTTCGTATCTTAATTTGAGTGTAGGTACAGCCCTTTTAAAAAGGAAGTGTCTTTTCGCGGGCGACTTAAAACAATCCTTTTTAAAGTGTACAGAACAAATTACAGATTGGTTTGAGGGAAACCAATTATTTTCCCTGCCTGTTGCATCTATCCATTTATTTTTAATTTCTGGATCTTTCGGGAAACTGAAAAAAATAATTATTAATTCTTGTAAAATTACAATTTATCGATAGCAATATCTCAGCGCTACGCATCACTAATGCATCATTTGACACGATCCATGTCAAATGACGTTGCTAGGCAATTTTCTCATGTCATCAAAATAATATTTCACAACGAAATATTTGTAAAATTCTTAAATAATATAATTAGTGCAGTGATTTTTTACTTACCGGTGGTAGGACACGCCGCTTGTCTTAAGGTTTGTTGTGACTGATCTATTTTTGCAAATAAGGACGGAACAATTCGGCATTTTGTAAAAATATGAAATGACACCACACGTTTCGATACAAACATATGACTACGGCGCTTACTGCCGTCGCGCAACTCGCGCATGTAACATACGCCCAGATTACAAGTTATGGCCATGGTATTATATAATTGTACCATGGTTATGGCCTTTTATAGAGGCGACGTGCGCCACGCCTCCATGCCATATCCCTCGATATCCGTGGGATTAACCTAATGCGATGGTGTGGTATTTATATACTTACAATATTAAATTGACCTAATAAGGAATTTCTATAACATACTACCTATCCTAAATTATATAAATCTCATACATAACAATAACACAGAACAAATATTAAATAACTTATTAACCTACATGTAATTACAATACTAAAACATATTTTTCCTAACCTATAATACTTATGTGTAGCACAATATAAATAATAGTACCCTTGCGAGTTCACTCCTAGTAAATGTAAATACGTCAATTTGTGTGCGAATTTTATTGATAGTGTGTATTGCTGGGGTTAAAGGTGTTTTCGCCAGTAAGTTGGTCCTCGCTGGCGGTACCAGCAACAGTGGTGGGCGCCTAGTTATATAGTTAATAGTTTCTATTTATTTACTTTTTCTTGTCCGCATTACTTTATTCTAAGAAAACCCAAGATACCAAAGGTTTACCTTCAAGCCGAGTTTTTGTACACGAAGATTACGAAAAATTTTATGAATATTAAAAAAAAGGAGCGTATTGGAGGCCGGGATTATGATTGAACGAATACTTGATTAGTGATCGCTGATTCTGCGAAAATAAAATAAAATTTATTCGTGCCCAAAATTATGTGGCGAAAATAAAGAGATGGCGTGCTGTGTTTCTGGATTCTAAAGACCGGGTTTAATGAAAGACTTCCAATAGAAAATGTACGTAACGTCGAATTTTTATTACGGAAATTTTCGGGTCTTTCAATTACCGACTGAATGGTTAAAGAGTGAGCGCGTAATGAAGCATTAGATTACTTTTGTGTTCCAATAAAATTGATGTATCATCCCTCGATATTGGAGTAACGTTTCCTATTTCTTCCTTAATTAATGCTACCTTCACAGACTGTAGACGAGAGGATGAATAAATCTTTGGATAGCTTTTCTTAAAAAATGAGGTCGCACTGTGTCATAACATTTAGGTTTTTAGTAAATTTTGGTTCAAGATGTGTCTCTGAGCGACTGTTGGTTTAGTTTAAGCTATAATATCAATTAGAGTTTATTGGGTCTGTCAAATAATTTGAAAAATATAATCCAGTTCCATGATCAACTAAAAACAATTAAAAAAAAATAGAAAGTAAAGGATTTTAAAGTAACTACTTACTTGGAGCTGTGGTGGCCCAGTGGTAATGGCCGCGACTTACGAGTTGTAGGTCGTAGGTTCGAACCCAGACAGGCGCTTTACTTTTTGTAAATTATTTCATCACCACTGCTCTCAAAACGGTAAAGGAAAATATCGTGAGGAAACCGGCATGTCCTAGAACCAAAAATTCGAAGCAATGTGACATCTGCCAACCCGCACTGGACCCGCGTGGTGGATTACGGCCCGCTCCCTCTCACCGAGAGGAGGCCTGTGTCCCAGCAGTGGGAAAATTATAGGCTGATTATGTTGTGTTATGTACTTACAGCGAAATAACGTTTTTTAAACTTACTAAAATAGTGTATTCAAAAGTTTTATTAAAAAATTATAATCCCAGTGATGGTCGTGTATAAGGTACTCTTATTTGCAAAGTCAAATAATTTTTTTCAAGAAAGCCATCAAAAGGCACTTTTGAATGTCAAAATTTACTAGGAAGCAAAAATGTTTCTAGGTCCTTCCAAAAGTTAGTTTCATATCAAGAATAATGCACAAAGAACTGAAGGCCAATTCTCGTAATTTAAAATGTTCAAAATCTAGTCGCAGTCTCATCTCAGCGACAAACAAATGTCCAAAAGTAGGGAAATTAGATGTATTTTGGAAGGATTGAGACTGAGATCAGACTGTGAACGTTCTTAAAATTACTAGAATTGTCCCTCAGATATTACCTAAGACGACACAGAAAATACACACCAAAAGTTCACTCAAACAGAACACATAAGACTTCAGAACGTATTTACGCATGTATCACAAAGTCTCTAGAATCCCTTATTTATCAGGATTGGCCAAGGAATTAATTAATGAGCCATCTACAAAGGCCGTTTGGGGACCCCTACAAACCTCCCTTCAGCCCTTTTGGACCTATAAGAATTCCACCCCAGAGAACTATAAAAAAGATATACCTTCTTTAGGAGCGTTTTAAAACTAATTGACTATCGAACCACAGTGTTTTTTTTTTTGCTAAAACAAGACTGTTTGTATACGTACTTTTTTTTTGTTCGACAATTTGTTAATCGATTTTTTTCTTTGTCTGAATATTTTAATGAAAAATTGAAATCGTATTTCGAATTTATAGCGAAACAAATGAAAATTTCAGCTTTTGTATGATTAAAGTAATTGAAGCGTATCAAAACGCGATTCTCACTACATAAGTGTGTTTGTTATGCAAATAGAGTTATTTAGTTCATTATAAAGTATTTTTACACGATGAATACTCGCAGTGGGATTTAATACGAATTGAGGTGAGTGCCCCTTATTGTATTTATATTTATTAACCCAATAATATGGCATTATTTTGGAAAATGGTGTATTATACTCACATTAAGTGTCGTTTAAGAAGCTGTTGCCATTAAGCGGCCACAATTCCACACTATCGCCGCCCGACCTGAAAATAGAACCCACATTCAACAGTCGAATTATCTGCCCTGCCAATCCAATGCACTGTAACTTTTGAAAACCACATATGACATTTTTGACGATAGTTTTCCAGCATGTTTGAACCTTAATTTGAACGTAGTACATTGTTTTTTAGTTTGCCATATCTTCCAAGATATACATTGAAATGCAAAAAATGTTGGTACTAAACAGACTTAGAGAAACTGATTGGGTTTTGTTGAGGTAAAACACTGAAGTTTAGTTGCAGTCTTTTGGATTGGCACGGCAGTTATGAGGTATGTGTAGTGTATTGTTTCTAAACCAACAATTTTATTAAAGTGCCAAAAGCTATACAAATAAATAATTTGTAATGTCTAAATAACAGGTTTTTACTAAATGCATATGAAATTATATACGGTAGATACGTATAAAAAGATACAATTTTAAAAATCTTTTGCTGTCTGTTTCAGTGAAACGGCTGGACCGATTTTGACGGGATTTTCAATGGCAAATAGCTGATGTTATAAAAATTAACATAGGCTATTTGTTCTGATACCACTTTCCCATGGGATAGTTTTCGACATCCATCCATCGACATCGACGATTAATTTACATTATAACCCGCGGGTATAATGTAAATTAATCGTCATCCTACCAGGTTACGAAGACGGCTTGGCTACCAGTGAGTGTAACGACCACAGGATTCTAGACCTGTTAACAGTCTTTAAAAATTCTATACAATTTAACCAACATTTTCATAATTTAACACAAAACTTGCTACTTTTCACAGTTAAGCATACTAGGTTAGCAGCTATGTGAAGGTCAAATATAATTACAAAATGTTTAGCTCTAGAACACTAACACAGTTTTGTAGCGCGCGCAAAGTTTCCAACTTTCCACTATGTGTTGAACTAACGAAATTTAATTTATATCGTTGTAATTCATGAATTCCTGGTAGATGTATGTACGAGTATATCTTTTACTAATATTATAAAACTTAAAAATAATATTACTGTTAGTTAATACCTATAGTTTTAGTTATCTTAGGATATTATAATGTGAAAGTTTATATGTTTTGTTACTCAATCATACAAAAATAGGTGAACGGATTTGGATAAAATTGGCACAAGAGTTGACCATGACCTAGATTAGGACTTACATAGGATACTCATCAGGTCATGTTCGTGAACGGGCGCCGTTGGTTGAGACTGGTCATCTCTTAATTCCCAAGGCTTATTTGTAATCTTATTTTTTTTTTTAACCGACTTCAAAAAAAGGAGGAGGTTCTCAATTCGTCGGAATCTTTTTTTTTTTTTTATGTATGTTCCCCGATTTCTCGAAGACGCCTGGACCGATTTGAAAAATTCTTTTTTTGTTGGAAAGGGCATACTTCCCAAATGGTTACATGAAAATTTTATCGAAATCGGGCAAGCGGTTTTTGAAAAATGAACAAAAATCTAAAAATTTACATACATTTTCTACATTAACGATCTTTTCGTTTACTTTTTTGTGGGGTAGGTACAACTAAAAAGTGAAAAATAAAAACTTTTTTATAAAAAAAAAACAACCGACTTAAAAAAAAAAACACTACAAAGTGATAAATAACTTTAATTTCGGAAGTCGGTGTCAAAAAAACGAAAATGCGGAACCAACGACACCGACTTCCGAAATTAAAGTTATTTATCACTTTGTAGTGTTTTTTTTTTAAGTCGGTTGTTTTTTTTTATAAAAAAGTTTTTTTGTTTCTTCATTTGTGTTTTTTTTTTTAATTGTTCTCACATACAGGGTGCCAGGGAAACGCTTCCGAAAACGAAGACAGGTGATAGGGCTAGTGATTCTCGATACAATACCATCAAAAAATCAGGAAAAAAAATGAACAATTTTACCAATTTTTTTTAGCATTTTTCGTACACTATGCTGTGAAAACAGTTAAATACAACCATTATTTGCGATTAAACACATTTTTTTTCTTTACAACTCTAACAAGCAATGTATTCGTAAATAAATATCAGCTGACGCTCGCGCATGACCTCGGGTTCAAAGTGCGCGCGCGCTCGCCGACGGCAGCGCGGCCGACGACCCCAAGTCCACGTGACGCGCTAGACGACGGCTGACGGCTAAGTTGTGCAGCACGGGCGGTGCTGTGTTCCTATCCTCATGAACTCCTAACTTTTACTCGATCGCTTGAAGCAAATGTCTTTTCAGTTCACTTCTACCACACCCCGGACACTCCATACAACGCTCGCAAAATAATTACCTACTACTACATTAAAAAATGACGTTTGTATACGTATGAATGTGTGCGTGAGGTACTTGTGTTTGCGAGCGCTCTTGTTAAAGAACTGCGACGAATACGCCGAAGTGCGGGGTGAGGTGCGGTAACTGATATTAGTGCGGGGGGAAGGGAGTGGCCTTTCTGTACGTTGTACTTTAAGTATTCTGTGCTTCTACCTAGTTGTGCGATATGTGCTTTCGGATTCCATTCATGCAAGGATCGTAATGATTTTCCCCTTGAACAGGGTTACAATTTTATTTTGATCGGAATGTTCGCAAATTTTGCTTACAAATCAGAAAAATCCAGTTTACTTTGCTTAACCTTGAAACCCCATATCGAAGGTAATTAGATACCTACTGTGATTGAGAAAGAAAAGTACAAAAAGTTGATTATGTACAAAGACATTGACTTTACAAGCAACTTTGTTAATTCGTCCATTAAAATTTTGCACAGCAACAAAATTAAAATTACAGTTTACAGAATGAGTAGAAACAAGCACTAGGAAGATACAGTATCAAGAATTAGAAGAGAAAACTGAGATTTAGGTACACTAGATTGCGAAACGTAATTATTAATTTAGAAATATTTGCGCGTGCATTCGCCGTCGGAGTAGGTACATAGGCTATCGACTGCCGGTGGGCGGTGGATGACCGAGCGATCGCGGTCCCGATCCCGGCGCCGGCGGCGGCGCGGGGTGCGCGGGGAGAAACGGTGCGCGTACGAATTCTGGTAATCAAGGTAAATGATCACAAAATTCATTGGTATTGGCCGAGATTTGAACCCGGGCCACCTAGTTTGAAAGAACTAGGCGTCCACGGCTATGCGCGGCGCCGCTGTGAGTTGTGACCATAAGCATCCTTTGTAAAGCGCCGCCAAAATAAATAAGAAAAAAAACATTTCAGATGCGTCAACTGTTTTAAATTGATGCACTGTTTCGTGCATTTAAAAACAGTTTTGTATGTAAGTCGATAATCGATAGTGAATGAAATAAAGTAAAAGATCGCCGACATCAGCTGTGGCTGTGATTGACAGAAACATTTTCATCGCATGTACAGAAGCCAGCACATCAACCTACCCGAAACTGTCAAATTTTCCCAATCAACTTTGAACCTTACGCTTTAGTGATAAAGTTGAAAATCTAAAGAAATTTGACAGATTGTAGTAGGTTGATGTGCTGGCGTCTGTACAGTTTGAAGCAACTAGCGCGCGTGAATAAATTGAATTTGAACTTTATGTCAATGAAATTAGAGTCGCATTAGGCGCGGTCGTTTATTGGAACAACTGTATCCTTCATTTGGTAAGTAAACCCAATCAATTTAAGGTGGATAATTAAATTAATTTAATCTAAGAAACCCGTTAAATCTTATTTAAAAGTTATAAAATGACAATAGTTTGTAATAATTTAATAAAGCTAAAGTACAATTGGTTTCTGATTTCATAACTATTATTTTAACATTTTCTCCTCTGTAATTTGTTGATCTTTGCGCATCAAAAGACACCGCTATGGTCGCCGCGCTGGCGCGTGGCGGCGTACGCGCGGCGGTATCGTTTGTCGGCCGGCAACAAACGCAGGCGGCATGTTTGATCTTCTTAGTACTTCTTTAGTAATCTAAGACTGTAGGCACAGCTGTAGGTTAACTAGGTTAGTTCCTTTCCGACTCGACTCGTGAGCGAACGTGCGCTACTTTTAATCGATCCATCGCTATTGAATCGTATTTAATACTGTTTTGTTTTAGTTATTATTGTTACGTTTTTAGTGCTGTTTTATTGTTTTTTAGTTATTATTTTTGTTACGTTATTAGTGCTGTTTTATTGTTTTTTAGTTATTATTTTTGTTGTTTTAAACAATGCCTGAGGCATACGTGTACAGTGCTCGTGAATACGGCAACATGTTGATGTGTTTAGGCGAAGCCCGTGGCAATGCTTCTCTAGCGTTGAGAATTTACCGAGACAGATTTCCGAACGTCCGGCATCCGTCTGATTCTCGCATGATAACAGCAGCTTTTCAGCGAGTCTTAGAAAATCGACCGATTGCTCCGATGGCGGCAGGCGGTGGACAACAAGTGAACGTTCAGACCGAGGAGCGTATTTTAAATGTAATTCGCCAAAATCCACGCCTGGGCACACGAAGTGCGGCGAAATTGTTGCGGCGCCGGGGCGTACCGACCGTCTCTCACTGGACAGTTCACAAAGTCTTGCGCCGGAACAGAATGCGGCCCTACAAAATACACAAAGTACAAGCTTTGCTACCTAATGATCGCGTTCGTCGTCGTGCGTATTGTCGTTGGCTGCTAGATCAACAACAACGTGCGCCTGGCTTCATTGAGCACATTATCTGGACGGACGAGTCCACATTCACAAGAAACGGGATGTGGAACAGGAGGAATGCCCATGTATGGTCAGACGTGAACCCGTTCGCTACTCAAGAAACCGGCCATCAGACCAGATGGTCCGTCAACGTATGGGCTGGTGTTTTTAATGGACGAATTCTGGGACCAGTGTTTCTACCGCAGCGACTCAATGGATCAGCATATCTTAATTTTATAAATGGACATTTAGAAGATATGCTAGATAATGTATCGCTGGCTGAATTTCGTCGAGCATGGTTCCAGCACGATGGCGCTCCACCTCATGTTACGCGCCCTGTCCGCGAGCGTCTCACTGAGCTTTTTGGTAACCGCTGGATCGGAAGGCTGGGGCCGCACGCCTGGCCGGCTCGTTCACCCGACTTAACACCTCTGGACTTCTTTTTGTGGGGGTATGTGAAAGAAAGAGTGTTTGATCGGGAATGTGACAGTGCTGACGAAATGCGGGGCAGAATAGTGAGCGTTTTTAATAAACTACGCGAAGAATGTGTTGAGGACCCTACACTAATGCCTCGTGTTCACCGGTCCACACAGCGACGGGCCCAGCTGTGTATTGAAATGAATGGAGCGCAGTTCGAGCCAAACCTCATAAGGTCGCAAAGGATTTAGACAGGTACGTAAAATGCCTCTGTCAGCTTTAATGTTTAACAGTGGGCTACGAATGCGATTAAAATTCATAATTTTGTGAAGTGTCGTAGGGGTGGGCATTTTGAAAGTGATATTTGTAAATTCCGTATAAATCCCGTGACTCGGCCGTACGGAGCGCTAGGCGCCCGCGACGTGCGGGCGCTTGGTCACGTGGTGGCGCGTCGTCGCTTTGCGTGTCAGTGACCTCACGTTTTGTACGGTTTCCATTGCGCGTTTACAAAATATGAAGTCTTGAAAATAATCAATTTAAAGCGAAAGGTTATTGGTATTCGTTTGCATATAGGTTGTATATAATGTACGTCCAGGCTTCGGAAGCGTTCTCCTTACACCCTGTATATAAGCAACAAGAATAATGTACCCAGGACTTTGTAATATTCTTGATTTAAAAGAGTGTCCATGGAGTTTCATGCCCGTTCTTCTCCATTGAGATCTACGCTTTGGAATGGGCAACTAGCTTCAACTTTCTGACTAACTTTAATTTTGACAATTCAAAAGTGCCTGTACATGGTTTAATTGAAATAATTGCTTTGAGTTTGACTCTTTATTCTGGTAGTATATTCCAGTGCGATAATCTCACCATCACGCGGGCGAAACGCTGGCAAAAGCTAGTGGTTTATTATTTTACCGTTATGAACATAGCAATCAGGGTACTGTTTCCCAGAATGAGACTAATGAGTGCCTATCATTATGAGATTTTCCATGAATGCCGTGTAACATAATGTAAAGGTTCTTTGTTATAATCTACATAATTACGTTCTTGTCTATCCGAAATTCTCGCATCATGTACCCTTGGATGAACAGAGAGAAACTAGACACCACATGAGACGCACACCGCACTGTATATTTTCGTTATTAATTTGATTTTAAGTGTTCGTCATAGAAAGAAAGAAAGAAACTACGTTTATTTGCGGTGAAAATGATGCAAAAAGAACATACAAACAAAAAATAAAATAAAAAAGTTAGGGGAAAGCATGCGTCACATCCACGCAAAACGGCTATTGCTCAGCATTATGCTGCGACCCTAAGCAAGACAGAGCCCCAGCGCTGGTCATGGTGTCACTTTTACTTCGATATGTATGTTTTTCCTTTTGTTTTTATGTCAGCAATTTTTTTTTTTCAATTTCCATAAATTTCTTTCATATAAACTTTGTACTGGCAATATTGAATACAACAAAAAAAATAATTATCCAATTTGGTGCAGTCGTTTGGAAGTTATGCGCGTATATAAATTTCGGCGATTCATTTTTATTTATATAGATTCATGTGGGTAATTGGTTATCATCTAATATTGTACTTTGTACGTGTGTTGTGCTGTCTTTTGTGTGCGCCAAATAAATGGTTTATCTATATATCTATCTACATGGGTAATGTAGCGTATACATATTAGTGATCGTGTTTAATATTTACATAATAATTATATAAATTAAGTCTTAAAATAATATTAATAACATGGATTATAAAAAAGAAGGGGAAAATATAAAAAAAATTATCAGCATCACTGTCAACAGGGAAAGTGCCGAAAAGGCTGGCAACATTGCCTTAGTGTTTCCGACAAACTGACAAGTTGGCAGGTATATAAAAAGTGGTTGGTCCAAAATAAATGATTATTATTATTTACTACCTAGCTTCTGCTTGCGGCTTCCGCATGGATGTCGAAAGTTCTTGAGTTTTAATTTTTTTGCGCAGAACCCTAATTTTTTTTCGAAAATAAAAGTAGCCTAAGATACTTCTTATAATCTGCTACCTACCAGTCCATAAAGTCCCGCCAAAATCGGTCCAGCCGTTTCGGAGATTAGCCGGAACAAACAGACGGTTTTTTTTTCGAAGTACCTTATACATGTATCCTTTTATATTCATTAACTAAAATGCTGTTATTTTAGCAGTACAAACAATTTTATTTATTCGTAAGTGTAGAATTTTTTAACCCCAAACGGCTCGAACATATTAATTTAAAGTAGTTAAATTATATAATATTCCCAATAAGATTTCGCACTTTACATGAAAACACTTCATCCTAATACACTTGAGGGTATGACTTTTCTTATTAACAAAAATATTAAACTGGGATTCAAAAGTGGAATCCAACGAAAATAAATCATAATTACGACTCGAGTCTTTTAACTCATTCATTTGTTTCACTACAACAGCTAGACATTGGTCCCCCAAGTGTTGTCGAAACACCACACTTTGTGGCAGTAAGTACTTACAATTTGCAGACAGGAGCACACTACTGTCCTTCCTCGTGTCACATTCTATGACTCTCAAGGGCAGAGGGGATTACTTTATTCTTTATGGGGATCCTAGGGGATCATACGGTACGTTGACCACACTCCATCACATTAGTTATAGTCCCCACGAGTGGGGTGATATACTGAAATGTACAGACGCCAGCACACCAAGCTACCCGAAACTGTCAAATTTTCCCAATCAACTTTGAACTTTATGCTTATAACAATAAAGTTGAAAATCTATTAAAGACATTTGACAGATTGTAGTAGCTTGGTGTGCTGGCGTCTGTACGTTAGGCGCACGCTGGACAGTTACTGTCAGCCCCGCTACCAACTTGCTGCCTGAGCAATATTTTTACATATTATGCTTGGGTTGTTCTCATATTTCGTGTGTTTCCAGCAAACATACCTGGGCCCGTTTGTAACCCACATATCACTAAAAATAATAATAAATGTTCTATTCAGTATTAAAATTCGTAAAATTATTACATAAATTATTTACAAAGGTATAATAAGCAATCCACCGCTGATTTGCTAGATTCGTTTTCTCCTCTACTGATCATTTTTCTCCTGAAAGTTAATTTGGTTTATATGTATGTATGTATCTATGTATTAGTATTTATTTCTGTATTTTATAGTGATTTCCTAGCTATTTATCCTTGACTAGCTGCTCCCCGCGGTTTCACCCACATAAGTGTCGATCCCGTGGGAATATCGGGATAAAAACTATCATATGTCCTTCCCCGGGACTCAAACTATCTCTATACCAAATTTCATCTAAATCGGTTCAGTGGTTTAGGCGTGAAAAGGTAACATACAGACAGACAGAGTTACTTTCGAATTCATAATATTGTAAGTATGGATATATTTTTATAGATAAGTATAATAATATTTATGTTTTATATAATTATGTATGTATTTATTGTATATGTAAATTGTACAGCACGGACTACCTGCAGTGTTGCGTCCCGTTTTTCCTTATTCCATGTTAAGTTTGTCTTTAAAAGATCGCTTTTAGCGATAAGACCGCCCATTATGTCACCCCTTGTAATTTTTTTTCATTTATTATCTGTAATTTTATTGTCTTTGTCTTTATACAGTCAACAAAAGAGATAAGTATGCAGGATCGTCGGATATAATTTAAAATAATTTAAAATTTAATTTTATTAATAGAAAACAACAGCCCATTTATCAAATTAAATTTCAGTCGACAGCATCCATCGGTTTCTTACTAAACTTCAACTATATCTTACGATCCTGCGTACTTATCTCTTTTGTTGACTGTACATAATAATACAGAATAACCAGCACGAGGGGACCTGATACAGCTAGAAACCGTCGCGGCAGACCCCGTAAAAGATGGCGGGACGAGCTGGACAAAACAAACGACCAGTGGTCCTCTTTAGCCGTGGATCGAAAGAGGTAGAAGTCATGGGGAGTGGCCTTTGCCCAGCAGTGGGATGATGCAGACTAACAGTAACAGACACAAACGCCAGAACATCAAGCTAGTACAATCTGTCAAATTTCTATAATAGATTTTCAACTTTATTGCTAAACAATAGGGTTCAAATCTGATTGGGAAAATTTGACAGTTTCGGGTAGGTTGATGTGCTGGCGTTTTGGTACATTATAAAGAGTATTCTATTTTTTAGTGCTAAACATTATATAAAATATTATATTTCTGCCATCTTCAAAGGATTGACAGAACACCTTTTAAATTCGTGCAACCCTAAACGTATTTGTCATTTTTGGTGCAAGCAAGCCCTAATCGTACTCAATAAACGTACCTACTGCATACCTAATTCAATTCGAGCCGAAGTTCGATATTTATTATTATTCCCTTACAATTTATAGGCACCTAGTACAATGGTTCTCGGTAGACTATTATCTTGAAGTACCGAACCGTTTGCGAGAAGTATTGCCGTATTAACTAGACCTAGGATTAGATTGGCTATCGCTTGTTGGTAACATGGATTTTAGATATTACTAGCTGCGCCCCGCGGTTTTATCCGCGTAAATGTCAATCCCGTGGGAATATTGGGATAAAAAGTAGCCTATATGTTAATCCAGGGTGTCAGCTACCTCTATACAAAATTTTATCAAAATTGGTCCAGCCGTTTGAGCGTGAAGAAGTAACAAACATATAAACACACACACACGCACACACACTCACAAACTTTCGCTTTTATAATATTAGTGTGATTCAAAAAAGATCATCCCTGCTCCTTCTACAACACTGTACAGCTAACAAGGTTTTAATTGATTGCATAAACATCACCTTAACGTTCACAACAGCTGTTAAACAACACTAACAAATCCTATAAACAACCAAAACGGCCCCTAAAAAGCCTTTCCTAAAAACTTTGCAATTAAACCATTAAAAAATTTAATATAGCATTACCGGTTTGAACGGTTCGCTATCAAAACTTTTTGACTCTTAAAGCCTGTAGTTAATGCGTAAGTTTTGTCTCGCCAGATGGCAGCACTCGAGGAGGGGATGTCTGTCGATATATACCTACCTAGGAAAACGTAGCATATTTGGTACAACCCCAGTTCCACACAAGACGCGGTCGGGAGAGGTCGTGCGGTCAATTTGGAGCGTTCCGATTTTCGCGAGTTCACTATTTTATTTTTCTGTTGATGAAATGTTTTTTGTGTGTGAGTTCTGATGGATGGTTTGGATGAAGTTTTTTGAGGTAAGTCAGTTTAATTTTTTTTCAACGTGTTTTTGTGAATTTGAGAAAAGTTTTCAAGAAGTTTCGTGTGTTTTTTGAGGGGAGTTAAATAATTTTGTGTCTTTAATTCTATAAAGAAACTTTTATTAACACGGTGTTTAAGAAGTACGATATTTTCCAGATGGTTTTTAACAATAATTTTTTGGCATTTGAATTCCTAACATTGACCTAAAAATAACATGTTATGATAATCTATTTCCTTACCTACTGTTCGTGATAACTCCCAATAAAAATGTTGGAAACTATACAAGAGGAGACTCGGTAAAAGTAAGCGAACAAATGAGTATTATTAGAATATTTTGAATGTAGGTAGTTGTACTGTCTCTTCTGTTTCTGCATTTATTTAATGCTCAACTTAATACGTTATGTTAATGTGTTCTTGTACTTGAGTTTTAAGTACATAACTACTTACCTTATTATTGAATTTATTTTCAAGCCGTACATTATTTATTTTATAAAAAAAAGGACAAGTTCTTTAGAATGGACAAAAACAGAATAGCATTTAGGGATTATTGACCATAGTCGTATTGAGTACCTATAGTTATTTAGGAATTACAATTCCAAAGCATTTTAAATGGCCTTATTAGTAAATAGTTAAAATAAATTTACATGACTGTGTCGCTATTACAGACCATTAATACAACCTTAGACTCATTATTCCGTTGTTTTGTAAAATGCTAGCATTTAAGAGCTCGAACATAATGTAACTCGAGGGGATTGGCGCTGTTAGCCGAAATACAGATTCCTCCTAGTTCGGTTACAGATGCTGAAACTTTTGTTTTATCATAGCACGTAACTGTAATGTCATCTAAGTACTTACTGTTTTTTTTTTATGAAATAAGGTGGTCAGTGGGTCGTCTTAGTTATTATTACGTCGTGTATTAAATACAAAACTATATTGTCACACTTATGAAAAACATTAAATCGACCAATATTGGTCCTACCCTCCGTTTTTCACACAGTCCTAAGTAGACCAGAAGGCCAATTCTCGTAATTTAAAACGTTCAAAATCTAGTCGCAGTCTCATCTCGACGACAAAGAAATGTCAAAAACTTGTCAATATGTAGGGAATTTAGAGGTATTTTTGGCAGATTGAGACTGAGATCAGACTGTGAACGTTCTTAAAATTACGAGAATTGCCCCTCAGCAGTCTTTAGCGACGTTAAAAAATACATACACAAATTACCCACTTGGACGACATTGAAGTTGGACATCTTGTTCTTAATTGTAAACTAAAAATCTTATTCTCAATAATTATGATGAATTAACATTTGATGCTAAATCGCAGTCTCCGGTAACAATACAATCACCTACCAAAATATTAAATGAAGGCATCATTGCCTAATGTGTTTAAAAAAAACCTTAAAAGTTTTTGCATAAATGAAGTATATTACAGTGTACCTTAGTTATTTTCAGGATAAACTACTTATAGGATTTATTTTTTTTACTTTATTTTGATACTAGTTTTAATATGATCTCATTCTTAATTTTATTTTCTTTAGTGGTACGTACTTTGCATGCCGAAAGGTAAAGTATGGTGATACCAAAACTATGGTTTACCCGTATTTGCAAATAAATGATTTTGAATTTGAAAAGGGTCACATTCTGCAGCAGACATTATGATAATTTTACATTAGATATAGGGACTACGATTGTTGTTATGTTATGTACACACATATATAAGTCAGTGTCTACATTAGCTCCAAATACAGGACGTATGAAAGAAAGAAAAAGTTTATTAGCATTACAGCAAAATAAAATACACCTTAAAAACAGAAAACAAAGACACAAGTATGTAACTAGAACATAGCTATTCATGCAGCTACACAAATTCTATCTGCTACACGCGAATTCTTAGCACCGAGTGATGAAATTCCTCTCGTAAAAAGCGAAAATTTTCCCCTAGAGACCACAGGTTGACATTATAATATTTGAAAGAGATAAAACACAACTTAATGAATTTTATCACTTTGAGGTAAAAGTTCTTTTTACCATCTGTGCCTCGGAAAGTACGTTAAGCCATTGGCCTGGCTGTCTTTCTTAGATCTTTGACAGTTGTTATTCGTAATTAGAAGCACGAAAGTCTGACAACCAGTTTGACCAAAGGGTATTGTGTTACCTAGTTACTGGGTTGTGGAGGTCAGATAGGCAGCCACTCCATGTAAAATACTGTTATTCAGATGCAATATAGGGAATTGGGAAAAGGCTAGGCAGAAGATGAGGTAAATATTCTTTTTGAAGTGAAAACTCCTTTAAAAAACCATTGCATTCGCGCCACTGTTACCGTAATCGACACGCTACGCGGTTTTAATGTATATCCGATATGTCCGTGTGTGATGGCAAAGTATTCTGTATGTGTTTTGTTTTCACTTCTGTCGGCACTCCCGGAGTGCCACTTTTTTAACCTATTTTGTTCCACTAATGGTTCAAGAAGGTTCGCATAGCTCATAGTATGATGGCATACTGCACTGCCGGTAGTTTAAAATAACACAGCAGTAGTTTTAATAAATTAACAAAACAAAGACTGAGTAAGGCAATATCCCTAACGAAATTGTCCTAGCCTTCTGATAAGCCGAGAAACAAATGAATGCGCCGTATTACAAGCGCGCTATTCTAATAATGAAAACAAGCCATTTTTTTGTGTTGCAAGACTGCTTTTTTACCCGACTGTGAAGAAGGAGGCTAAGGATCAATTTGTGAACGACGTGTTAGGAAGCAATTACAAGAACATCATCGGAATTGAGAAGAAGTCGAGAGTTATTTAAAATATTGAAGGAAATTTTCAGCATCCTATGATTTTTTGGTTATGATTGTTAAGGCAGCATATAGTAAGTTCTTTAACCGCGTACACAATAAGGAGGGTAATATTTTCGAATACCTATTTATTTTAAACATAATACCTATATTCGCCGATAGGCTAGGTAGAAGTGTACCTATAATACACCCACGCTAGTTATGTTTAAGTTCCATGAAATAGGGGTAAGCTTGTTGCCATCGACCGAGCGCGAATCAAAACTCCGAGCTACGACTAAAAAATATGCCTACTTTTTTTATTATATTGCTGAATGGGCCCGCTCTTGACCTCGATCACGCCTGATGGAAAGCGATGGATGAGGTCTATGATGGAACGAGCGTGCCCAGAAGATGCCTAAGGCACTGGAACTCCCACACATCGATGAACCACAGCAGGCTGCTTGACGCCGGACTTCGGTGGGAGGATGGTCGTAAACCAGGCGGGCGTTAGCCCTACCACTGCAAGGGACGAATTAGCCAGTCAAATAAGGTGTTGGGTGTGACTGTCCAGGATGCGCCGAGCGCTCGGTTTAGTTGAGTAACTGGCGGAACAAACTGCGCTACACGAGGAGGCTTCTTCATGCATCCCAAAAATAACGTAATGGTAAAACTAAACTACTATTAAAAATGTTGTTTAAAAAGTTGCCTAAAGATCTATGAATATTTATAAGTCCCTCCAATATACTAAGGAAGGAATGCTCCTCAATCTACATAACTATATCAAAACTATGATATCTGCTAACACAACACCGTTAACTCGTTATTAATGAACTTGCATTGATAACAGTTGCAGCCAATTATAAGTTGGTACATCTGTTGGGATTGACGTATTTGACTAACAAACCTATTTAGATACGGTACCATAACTTGGTGGAAAGGAAATGTCAAAACTGTGGGATAATTGCGTAACACACTAAGCTTTCAATGTCATTTTGACATTTCGACAACATTCATTGTGTTATTTACGTTGTTGGGCAGGCGATTTTTTTAAACCCATGAAGCAATAGTTTATGAAATGTGTGTTATTCGGGTGCTGGTCATGTTGTTCTGAAATTGTTAACATGCAGCAAAATGTGCTTATTCATACTCTTTGTTTTTCAATCTAAGAGGTCGTATTAATTATCTATACTGATATATAACAGCCGCACGGGTCGATCGATCAGGTTAAGCTACGCTTGCCGCGGTTGGTCAGTGGATGGGTGACCATCTTTACATACCAAGACCCCTGTGCCTCGGAAAGCACGTTAAGCCTTTGGTCTCGGCTGTCATTCGTGGATCTTTGACAGTCGTTACGGGTCGTCAGAAGCCCGAAAGTCTGACAACCAGTCTTACCAAGGGGTTTCGTATTACCCAGCAACTGCGTTGTGGAGGTCAGGTAGGCAGTCACTCCACGTAAAAATACTGGTAACATGATGCACCCTGTTAGACTGGAAGCCGACCACAACCAAAACTTGGTAGATGATTCTTTGTTCAGTTCTCAGAATAAAATTACTGGATTTTCCTTTCAAACGTTTGTCAGTGCTAGGTAGGAAATTCGTGAATATCAAATAGATATGTTCCCTATTACATGAATAACTGTCAAAACTTGGAAGCAAGACACCTCTGTTAACCCCTTACGGAAAAGTAGGCGTGATGATACCAAAAGTAATCGATTGGCCACTGATGAAAGAAATTTGATTTTAAAAAACAACCGCCTTAAAAAACACTATAAAATGATAAATAACTTCAATTTCGGAAGTCGGTGTCAAAAAACTAAAATGCGGAACCAACGACACCGACTTTTGTAAAAAAGTTTTTATTTTTCACTTTTTAGTTGTACCTACCCCACACAAATTCAATTAACACTAGTGCATTGAAGTATTGAAGACACCGACTAGAAGAATCATCAAAATTCGCATAGAAATGCCGGAGATGTAGTGCATTTATGCATATAACTTTGTACATAACAATAATTACCTAATGTATTATATACTAAAACCTTTCTGAAAGTATCACTTTAGTGAAAGAATTATCAAAATCGGTTGATTAGTTTTGAGAAAATCACGGACATACAAACATACATGCATAATAGTGCATGTGGTGTTAGCCTGTAAGTGATTGTTGCACTTATAAATGTATATTGTGTGCTTGTAAATAAAATGTAGAGTGTAAACAATTGTAGGCTAACCTAAATAAGTAAATAAATAAATACATAATATATACATACATACGGGTCGAATACAGAACCTCCTTTTTTGAAGTCAGTTAAAAATGGGCCTTTTTTCTTCTACCATTGTTATTTCGATCTTCGATACAAAAGAGCTGCCTTAGATTGGTGTCGATGCACCTAAAATGGGGCTGCAATAGGGCAACCATGTTGACCGACCGTTACGTTCTAGTACAAAGTAGGGTGTCAATGTAGTTTTAACCTTAATCGTACTGAATTGCTTAGTAAAGCGGCGTGTTAAATTTCGCTGGGGTATAAAGTTTTTTATTATTACATTAAAAGCGTTTACGACATACGGCATTTCATACAAACTTTCAAGCCCTTGTTTTTCGAAATGAATAAACCGATTTTAATGTAACTTCTTACGCATAAGCAGGATACAAAGGTCTATAAAGTTAGTAAAGAACGTTTTCAAAATGTCTTATTTAAAAAAAGATAACCGGTAATATCTGTTTCTATGTAAAATTTAAAATCGGTGTTAATTTAGCTGTAACACTATTTTTTAGAAAATGTTCTGTACTAACTTTTTAGACCTTTGTATCCTGCTTATGCGTACGAAGTTTAATTAAAATCGGTTCATTCTTTTCGAAAAACAAGGGCTTGAAAGTTTGTATGAAATGCCGTATGTCGTAAAAGCAACTATATTGCCCCAAATATATTGTATTTGGGGCCTATTTTTAACACGCTTATTATACAGGGTGGAATTTTAATTACCGTTTTCCTCTTAAGGGGTCATTGTACTCATCATTGTGAACAACATTTACTATGGGACCAACCAAGAAGTTGCGAAAAAAAAATCAGCTGTTCCCTACATTTTGACGAGTTAGGTGAACATAAATGTAGGGAACAGTAGATTTTTTATTCACGATTTCATGTTTGGTTCCTTAGTAAAAGTTGTTCATAATGATAAGTACAATGACCCCTTAAGAGGAAAACGGTGATTAAAATTTCACCCTGTATTAACTTCACTTGTAACTAAGTAACAAACGATGAAATAAAATCTTAGTAGTCAATTTTAACCCACTTTTGAACGCCAATTCTTGTAATTAAAAACGTTTAAAATCTCGTCGCAATCTCATCTCAGCGACAATCAATGTCAAAAACTTGTTAAAATGGAGGGAAATTAGAGGTATTTTTCACAGATTGAGACAGAGATCAGAGGGGCAATTCTCGTAATTTTAACAACGTTCACAGTCTGATCTCAGTCTCAATCTGTCAAAATATACTTCTAATTTCCCTACATTTCGACAAGTTTTTGACATTTATTTTTCGCCGAGATGAGACTGTGAGACTAGATTTTGAACGTTTTAAATTACGAGAATTGGCCTTCAGGCTGTGAACGTTCTTAAAATTACGAGAATTGCGCCTCTGATTGTCGTATCGAAATGAAACTTGTATGTATATGCGTGCATGTTTGGATGACAAAACTAGAGGTACTTTTTTCATCAGAACTAGGTTACAGATTCAAAACGGCGTTTATGATTATTTCTTAATATGTCCCCAATTACGGAAAAAATAATTATTACCATTTTATTATTTACCTAAATAAGTATTTGTGTCCCACCCGGTGGAGTACATGTCATAGTTAGGAAACTTAGATTTACTGTTCATAGACACGAGCGGCACGCATCAACGGTATAGAGGTAATTACAGTCGTCGACAACGTGCTGCTCGTGTATTTGAGCATCGTAGTCAAATAGGGTTCCCTTCTTTTCGCATAATGTTCTCCTTCCTAATATACTCCGGCATAACTATTTTGGTATAATTTGTTTTGCAATAATAATACTATGCCATATTTTTTTTGGCATACAGTTTATGTTGGCATAATTATCTTGAGGGCTAATTTGTTTTGGCATAAATTTAATTCGCATAATACTAAACGACGTCAGGGGCACCCCGAGGTTCGGTTTGGTTAGGTTCCTTTAAATCTTGTAGACAGAAATAGGAGACCCGCGCAGCGCGGCTCCTTCAACCTGACTTCGTTAGAAATAAAACGAGCAATATGCTTTAGAATGTAATGCTTAATCATTATTATAAATATGGACAAGTGATAAAGTAAAAACAACTTTTTTTGTTATTTACTTCACTAAAAACCCTTACACGGTTCGCCATATTACAAAAAGGTAATCTTAAATAACAATGTAAGAAAAACTAATACTAATAATTTTTTTCGTTGAAATAGTTCCAAGTTTTTATCCTTTGTGGGATAAATAATGCCCGGGGAGATACAACCGAGTCCTTTCAGAGCAGTTTTATCAAAGACCCAGAACTAGAGAAGAAAACTAATAATATCATTATTAGAGACAAACTTACATAACTCCCTGCATTTGAAAGCTTTTCTTAAGGGGAGATGGTATACATTTTTTTGTTTGTTATAATTATTTGTAAGATCGAGACACGTTGATACAATATAGAAATGAAGATTTTTTTTTTAATATTAAATGCGTAAAGAATTTAAAAAAAAAATGACGCAGCTGTTGAATTTTATAATTAATGAAAATCAATCTACATGGTCATCACATGATCTGACCAAGATTTTGTCTGGACTTTAAAAGAGACTATGACCTCTGAGTTTTTTTCGGCCTTTCTTCTTAGAGTAGTCAGATAGGAAACGCCGACCTCATCTAGCTTATTTTTGTTTTTTTTTTTTTTAAATACAACGTGTAAAAGTGATTCTATTTAAGACTGATTTTAATCGATTGAAATAGTTTAACTGTGGAATAAAATTGATGTCGGACAGTTTTTGTATGGAAGAAATGTCAAAAATTCAAAACTATTCCTAGGATAAAATTATCAGGCGTTAGAAAAATCAGCCCTTACAGAATAAACAATTTCATTTCATTACTTTTTGAACAGTATTCAACTACCCTACTGACTTTACATAAACGACACGAGCCATTCGTCAAATTCTATTACCAATGCACATCAGACACACGACACTACAAAACTCGAAACGAAGTCAATTAAATATCCCAAACTGCATTTGTCAGGAACATCGAAAATTCTCCGCCCCTTACAAAAGCGAGCTTTAGAAAAAAGTGGACCCCTGCTAAGCCATTTTCACACAAGACGTCAACAATTCACGCTCGCTAATCTGGTCTTATAAAAGAATCTCGAAGGGTCTTTACCCTAAAATCCCTTTTATTTTATTAACGAGAATGCTGGGGCCCCCGTAATAAGGACACTGTAGTTATTCGATTTGGATTCTTAGGTGAGCTATTGTTTTCGGGATAGGTTCTTTTCTGGAGCGCGTATTTTTATTACGTTGTTGAGGAAAATAATGAAGTCTTTGGGTTTTGGCTTATTTTGAGGTGAATACATTAAGAATGTAAAATTGGTTTTGAAATTTTTCTTATTATTAAAATTAAAATGCTATCTACTAAAATTACACAATTAAATAATTACACTAGGTATTAAATGAAATGACTAACAAATAACATTAAAGCAAAACGCCATTATTTTAGTTAAATCGCTCTTGTATTTTCAATTTCGATTAATTCATTTGTTAGCTGGCAATTAGTTTTTGTTGTTGTGATGTAATTCGATAAACCGCATTAGCAACACAACAACATTTAACTATAAATAGACTAGTAAAGGTTTAAAAGTCATTTAATTTATCATGCACTGTTAATTTACTTATGCTAACTTTAGTTATCCCAAAGGGATCATAAGTCTTAGTAATAATTGCTACAAACGATCGTAGGGATAAACTTGTAATCACCATGCTTTAAAATCTGGCTTGTGACCCTTCTATGTTACCATGGCTAAGTATACAATGGCGTTTAAAAGTTAGTTGATATTATTCCTCTTTAGCTGTGATATCACATTATGATTTAAAATAAAAACATGAGGCACTTCCTGAGGGATTACTTGATTATGTTTTAAGATAAGTCAAAGGCAGTTGAAGCAATCTATAAAAAATGTTATAGCAGTTTAAACATTTGGATCACTAGTTTACACTTATGTCATAAAGTTAGTTTACACTTATGTCATAAAGTTAGTTTATACTTATGTCATAAAGAAACAATGACTTCCTACGATTAGGAATGATGACTTTAGTTTTTGTAACAGCTATGATAAATTGTTAAAATCAATTTACAAACCTACAATCTACTGAACTGCTGATAATTAATACTTTATTATACTTCAATTACATTCACATTAATTTATTTCATGCACATGATAAAATAGCATAATTAAAATATCCAATAGAGTTATTACAAATCATTCTTTCCCACATTTACCATTAGCAAAACACTTCATTTTTTTTTTTCAAAAAATTTTAGCAGTTTGCGTGCGTTGTTTTTTTGTTCCATCTTTGACTCTGAAAGGAGACATAGACAAGCTGATTATTATAAATGCTCATCACAATCTTACCCCACTTAATAAATACAAAATAGCCTTATTAAAACCAAGCTGTGGTAACAAAGATTTCATTAAATAAACTTTTATACTTTCTGTAAGCACTAAGTGATTTTTTAAACTCGACTCTCGTTGAATATTAAAACAATGGTTACTCTGCTAGTTTAACTTATTAAAGTTAAAGAAAAAAAAAGTTGCCAGTTTGTTCGTTGATTAAATCACTGTTGGTAAAGGAAAACTTTATTTTTATTGTAGTTGTTAAATTGAATAATGGCGGTAAGTAGTAAAGGCTTTTAAAATTGTGTTCTATGCCATTGACAAATGGTTTAAATACAAATGTTTTTTTTTATGAGCATTTTTTACGGGCGTATCTTACTACCCAATGGGTTCGGGCCCAGACGAAGATGGCGGGATGAACTGGACTCCTTCAACAAGAACTGGTCCTTAGCAGTATTACACAGGGAGGAGTGGAAAGAGAGTAAGGAGGCCTTTGCCCTGCTGTGGGACATCACAGGCTTTAAATAATAATAATTTTAATGAGGAAGGGCGTATGAGGGGTTCGTGGCTAAATAATAACAGTCATACAGGTCGATCGGACCCAGCTGCCATTCGTAAATCTTTGACAGTCGTTACGGGCAGTCAGAAGCCCAAAAGTCTGACAACCCATTTTACCAAGGGGTACTGTGTTACCCAGTTACTGAGTTATGGAGGTCAGATAGGCAGTCGCTCCATGTGCAACATAGTTGGGTAACGGCTAGGTAGATAGATGTTTGTCTCTCTAGAGGAATGGTAGCCGTTTGCGGCCGCTGAAGGTGACGGGGTCCGCATGAATTCATGTGGGCCAGCACCTGGCCGGGGGAGCGTGACGAAATGCGCAAGCACTCCAGCAACCCGGCAAAAGGTAGCAGCAGGACACCGTGTGGTTTTAGTCAGTAAGAGTCTGACAGACCCCTCCACCCACCCCAGAGTGGTGGACATCCCTGAGGATTTACACACGACAAAAAAAAAAAAAGAAATGGCGTAGGCGTGTGTTCAGGTTCAAGCCCCATTCACGGCATCCAGCTATGCTAGTTGCAAAGCGACTTATGTCAAACGACACGCGCACGTCACTTGTTTCCTCCGCGTCAGGGGGGGGTCTACTTAACTGTCTATGCACGAAATCGGTAGTTTCAGCCAAAGTTACGGGCGTTTTCTAGTCCGTGTCACCTCCGGATATAAGATTAGTTTGGAGCCCGCAATAAGATGAATGACAACATGATTTGAGAGCTGTCCTTACTTCCGATGTGTTATTGCCCGACCGAAAATGTTAATTAATCGGGAGTAGTGTTCATTCCGAAGTATCGAACTACTTTTGAATAGCCCCATATCTTCGTTGACAGACTTACGGCCGAACCCAATTACCTATCTATCATCAGTTTTGGCATACTGGAGGTAGAAAAACCTTATCTATCTCTGGTTTTAACATCACAATAATCTGTACACCGTGAAATTTTAATCACCGTTTTCCTCTTAAGGGGTCATTATGACTCATCATCATGAACAACTTTTACTATGGGACCAAACCTGAAATCGTAAAAAAAAATCAACTGTTCCCTACATTTATGCAAAGTCCCGGCTGACTGAGATATCAACGCACAGCCTAAACCGCTGGTTCTAGAGACATGAAATTTGGAGGGTGTTTTTTTTGCAAAGAGTAGGTAGGTATCCACTAAGAAAGGATTATTCGTAATTCCACTCCTATGAGGGTGAATGGGGGGAGGATGAAATTTCACGCGGACGAAGTCGCGGGCAGAAGCTAGTAATCTATATCAGCAGCGATCTGTATGATTATAATTATATTGACAGTTATAACTGGCTACCATCAGTAGCTATCCGTCAACAGGTTATTGGGGACTTCTGGATCGGTGGGCTGGTTGGAATAACCACCGACGGCTGCCATGGTCCACTTGAAGGACTATGTGCGGCAACCAAACCCATAACATAGAGCATACTCGTAGATAGGTAACTGGGTTCGGCCGTTAGGCTGAGGCTACATAAGGCCGCGACGCGATCTGCGACACATAGGCGATTAAAACAAATACATTTATGCTTAAGTATATGGCTACACCGTACCTACATCGAATATTACTAGCAATCTTTGATTTCCTTATGCGATAGAAACAATATTAATGTAATCACGGCATCGGCTACATCAATATATCAGCGAAATTGATGGAAATTTATTAGAAAATTTCTCACTTACAAGACTAGTTCAATAGTGCTACAAAATATGCATGTGGCTACATTATACGTATAGTAAACCGCGATGGATGATTTGATAGCATATCTAATAAAGCCACGTCATCGCCGAATATACGCCGGATTTTCACTTATAGCCATACCATGTTTATCTCGTTTCGCTCTTCCAGTCGCATCGCAAATCGCTGCCTACTGTAGCCTCAGCCTTAGAGAGTATGCCTCCAGTACCCTCGCTCCGCAAGTCGCGTCGTGGTGACTCATGGCATGCTCTAAACAACTTCTTTCATTTGTTTTTTCCGTAGTCGACGACAAAGACGCGTGTCGCTTAAGCCTATACTTGTGGCCCAGCCGCAAAGCCGGGAAAGCTCGTTTCTTAGAATTTTGCGGAGTTTACCCGTTGTATATGTGAAATACGAAAGTTAATTAAAATGTTTGCGGTAAGTCTTAGATCTTTTCATCAAACTAATGAAATGTCGCTTAGAACAGTATTTTAATCAAATTATTATTTTCGCATTTCTTAGAAGTTGAGTTCTATAAGTTTCATCAGTATATTGTGGGGAAACTGAAAATTTTATATAAAATGTTCTTACTAAACTCACAAGGATCCCATCTGATTATGGCTGGAAAGCCGATTGATCAAAAAGGGACATCAAAAATGTCATATGATACTTCATGATTACCTACTACCAGTCCAAAATCCGTGATAGTCTCAGGGGCAATTCTCGTAATTTTTAGGAACGTTCACAGTCTGATCTCAGTCTCAATTTGTCAAAAAATACCTCTGAAGGCCAATTCTCGTAATTTAAAACGTTCTAAATCTAGTCGCAGTCTCATCTCGGCGACAAACAAATGTCAAAAACATGTCAAAATGTAGGGAAATTAAAAGTATTTTTTGACAGATTGAGACTGAGATCAGACTGTGAACGTTCTTAAAATTACGAGAATTGCCCCTCTGATCTCCCTAAATTTTTGACAAGTTTTTGACATTGATTGTCGCTGAGAAGAGATTGCGACTAGATTTTGAATATTTTTAACTACGGGAATTGGCCTTATGAATGATGATGATGATTTAACTATCCTATCTATATCTATAGATATTATACATTAAAATCGCTGTACGCGTTTGTGCGCAACGTATTTGATGCGGTTTTGACCATCCTTTAGAGAACATTTATGAGTAAAATAATATTAAATTCAAATATAATAAAGTAATCTCGAAGCTTTGTCAAGTCGTATACCTAACCGTACGTAAAGAGAGCGGGTCACTAGTATATTTTGTACAGACGCCAGCACATCAAGCTACCCGAAACAGTCAAATTTTCCCAGTCAACTTTGAACCTTATGCTTTAGCAATAAAGTAGAAAATCTATTAAAGAAATTTGACAGATTGTAGTAGCTTGATGTGCTGTCGTCTGTACCAATGTAATATTATAAAGAGGTAAAATGTGTAAGTTTATAACGTAGTAGAGGAGGGTAATCTTGATCCGATTCTGAAAATTCTTTCACTGATGGGAAACTACAGTATTGCCAAGTGTCATAGGATATTTTGTATGAATTCACGCCGGCGACGACGTCGCGGGCAGAAGCTACTGTCAAAATTAATCCAGCCTATCACAGTCCACTGCTGTTCTACCCTGAAGTTTAAACATTCATCAGATCAACCGAATTTTATCAATGATTGACGTAATTTCAAAGCGTTTGTGAGCGTTGTTTTTGTAAGGTCAACGCAATTAGCGCCGTGGACATTGGTAAGCTAATATAATATTTATCCTACCTTAATACATATTGTTGTGGAGTATAGATAGGCTATTGTTATATATCGGATATCTATGGTTATATATGTAAAGCACGGATATCGAAAAGGGATTATAAATAAAGTTCTTCAGACTGAATTTCGGCCATGGCGACCAATCTCAGTGGAGACCAGCCTTCGGCAGGAGATATATAGTGCACAAGTGTGTCACATACAAACATACGCGCACTTTCTTTTCCCTCACAAACTGTCCGATGGGACGGCAATCAGACACGACCGAAGGGAGATCAGGCGCAGGGCCAACGGCTTAACCCTTTGACCGCTTGTGTCGCATTTATGCGACACATATTTCCGTGCCCCTACCGCTCGTGTCGTATTTCTGCGACAGAGAACATGCATGATTTTTTCGTTCTATTTACGCCCTATTAACTGCGTGGTGCAACTAAAACCATTATTAAATAGAGATAAAAACTTTTTGACTATTTTTTAATCGATACAACGATTTGTCCGCCTTATTTATTGTAGGTATTATTTTATCATGATTTTATCGGTTTGTAGCCGCGCGCTAGGGGCACGGCAATTGATACTAAGCCATGCTTTCCGAGGCACGGGGGTATCACAGCGCCAAGTTCCAAACACCGGGCTGTTGCAAAAACCCAATAACACTTTGCCCGACCCGGGAATCGAACCTAGGACCTTACGCTCAGCAGTCGAGCTTGCAACCACGGGACCCACGGCGTAGTCAATCAAAGGATTATAATCAGTTACCAAAGAAGAAGATATCTCAATATAATGATTAGCATATTCAGCCTGTAATGTTGGGACACAGATCTCCGACAATCACTTTCAAAGCGATTAAAAATAAATAAATTTTTTACTCAAGTATACAGTAAAGTAAAAATATGATTTACATTAATTACAATCGAGGAAAGCTAAATTCTAACTTTATTGTAGACCTGCCTGATCTAGGTTTACGAAAAACCTTTGTTTCAGGCCATCAATTTACATCTAACATTTAAAAAGAAGACAACAATAAATGTATTAGTAGCTAAATCGAAAAAAGGTATAATAATTATTTTCAATGACTTATACCCCGTTATTGCCCGTTGTTTACTTCAAAGCTTGAATAAGGCGGATCACACCCAAATACACGCCACGCGACGGAGTACGGGAAACGGAGCCAATTTTTTATTGAATTTGTATGTAAAAAATGTCGTGTGGGTGATCCGTCGAAGAGTTTCCTTTTGTATGTTAGGTACTTATTTGAAAATTTTTTTTTTGTACGCCAAATCCGTTTATCAAAGCTGCGTAGTATGCTTTTTATTCGTTTCCCTGTTCCGCAACATGCAAGTGACACTTAACTTTTATGTCTTCCTGTTCAACCGTGTTCAGGGTGATCAAAGTACCTACTGATTACCTGTAACAAAGGTAGGAAAGAAATACATACGGCTATAATTTTGTTCTTATTCGAACAAGGAGAAGGTTCATTTTGACTTGAAAGCATAATCAGCCTATAACGTTCCCACTGCTGGGACACAGCGGGGTAATTGCGTAACACGTTATCAGTAGGAATGGCTTTAATTTTGACAGTTCAACAACATTCATTGCGTTATTCACGTTGTTGAGCAGACAATTTTTTCGAACTTATGAAGCAATGGATTAGCAATATCCTTCAAAATGATTAGATAATGATTGATAGTGTGTTACGCAAGTAGACTGCAGGCCTCCTCTCGGAGGGAGAGTGGGCCGTAATCCACCACGCGGGTCCAGTGCGGGTTAGTAGATGTCACGCGTGTCTTTGAATTTTTTGGCTTTAGCACACATGCAAGTTTCCTCACGATGTTTTGCTTCACCGTTTTGAGAGCAGTGGTGATGAAGTAATTGAACAATTTTAAGTGGCGTGAGGAGAGCAGTGGTAACGGACACGACTTACGAGTTGTACGTTGTAGGTTCGAACCCAGACAGGCACTTTACTTCGTGTAAATTATTTAATCATCACTGCTCTCAAAATGGTGAAGGAAAACATCGTGAGGAAACCGGCATGACCTAGAACCAACAATTCGAAAACATGTGACATCTACCAACCCGCACTGGGCCCGCGTGTTGGATTACGGCCCACTCCCTCTCACTGCGGGGAGGCCTATGTCCCAGCAGTGGGAACATTATAGACTGATTATGGTGAAGTGGCGTGAAAGTGACAGGTGTGTTTTTTCAAATCAAATCAAATTATTTATTTGCTAGAATGCAGGTAAGTATACAAATAAGGTCGTGAAGAATTAAAGTAAAGCCATACATTCTGCCCAAGATTCGACATGCAAAATTTAATTTCAACTGTGATTTTAGACTGCATAGTAACATAACATCGCGCCTGTAATCCTCGAAGGATTAGGCAGAGGTGTGCTTACAGTGCACCCACATTTTGCCTGGGGGCGACCATTGTCATCAACCAGGCGTAAATTCCCCCTCACTGAGAGGAGGCCTGTGTCCCAGCAGTGGGAACATTATAGGCTGATTATGTATGTTATGTAGGCGTAAATCTAGTCTCCGGGCTGCTACTGAGAAATGTATGTTAGAAAAATCGAATAGCACTTGGCCCGACCCGGGAATCGACCCCCAGGACCTCATGCTCAGGGGTAGCGCTTGCAACCACTGAACCAATGAGGCAGTCGATCTTGTATGACACTCTTAAAAGAAATACCGTCACATTACCGAACGTTTGAAATTGGAAAAGGATTTTACCGAAGAATTAATTGTTTTATTATAATACTAGCTGCGCCCCGCGGTTTCACCCGTGTAAGTGTCGATCCCGTGGGAATATTGGGATAAAAAGTAGCCTGTATGTTAATCCAGGATGTCAGTTACCTCCTTACAAAATTTTATCAAAATAATTGGTCCAGTCGTTTGAGCGTGAAGAAGTAACAAACATATAAACACACACACTCACAAACTTTAAGCCTTTATACTATTAGTGTGATTTGTTTTATTTCAAAATGTGTCTTAACTAGAAACTAATAAGGTTTTCAAGCAAAAAAATGAGGCAGCTTTTTTATGAAATCACCTCGCTCATTAATTTAATGAACGAGGCGATTATTAACTTGACTGTACCCTTTTTTTTTGCAAAAAAACTGGGTGTGTCCAGTTGGTGAAAACATAAAAGTGATTTAATTTAAGTTTCACTATGTGGACACGCGTAAAAATCCTGGTGTGTCTAGATGATGAAATAATAAGTGATACTAATATTGAGTTTCACCAACTGGACACACATGTGCGCAATCTCGTGTCGAGTTGGTGAAAAACCCGTTTCCTTACAAATCCAATTTTCCCCGTTTAATTGCTAAAAACAGCATACGCAAAATAAACTGGGGTGCATTAAAAAAGAGTGTTCTCAAAATTTTTACAGAACGACCCTAACTTTACGAAAACATGTACACTCGCCGCGAAAACTAATTTACGTAATAAATTTAATTCTGTCGCCCTTATCTTGGAGAGCAAAACTTTTTTACTGATAAAAAAATGAAATTAAAAACGATAAATCTTGTTGGTGACGTCACATCTTGTTGAAGCAAATAATGTTAAGTTAGCATGTCATTCGGCTTGTGACTTGTGGCGATAACCTTACTTTTATTGAATGAAAATATTTTAGAAATTAAATTTTTGTTTGGGGAGGGCTTCTGGCTAAGTAAAAACTGGCACACGGGTCGATTCATCAGGTTAAGTTATACTTGCCGCGGTCGGTCCGTGGATGGGTGACCATCTTTATATACTGGGACCCCTATATGCTTCGGAAAACATGTTAACCTTTTGACCCCGGCTGTCAATCGTGGATCTTTGACAGTCGTTACGGGTCGTCAGAAGCCCGAAATTGTGACAACCAGTTTTATCAAGGGTTATAGTGTTACCCAGTAATTGGGTTGTGGAGGTCAGATAGGCAGTCGCACCACGTAAAATTCAGCTGCATCCGGTTAAACTCGAAGCTGACCCCAAAAATTGTTGAGAAAAGGCTAGGCAGATGATGATGATGAGTTAAATAAGTAGCAGTTTAATTTTATGCAATCATTCAATCTGTGACAAAAATATCGTACATTCACTTTTGATGTCGACTATACAATATAATACTATTATTAGTTACCTTCCTATTAATGAATTACGGTTTGCTGACACCTGCGACAGTATCTCCGGTATTAACAAGTTAATTACATCACATTAATTAAATGATAATCACAATGTTATGAGAACCGAAATAAAAACCAGTACCAATGTTTATTTAATTCGTGGTTTCCATTTTGTAATAAATATTAGGTCCTTACATATGAAATTGGCGTTTTGTATGGAAGGAACAAAAAGTCGAATATTTTTTAATATAATATATTTAATTAATCAAAGTATGAACCATTGTTTTCAATGCACTTTTGCCATCTTATAGGTAGTTCATTGATCCCTTTACTAAAAAAACCAGTCGGACGGGAATCAATAAAATCTTTGAAGGCGATTTGGACTGCCCCATCGGAGTTGAATTTTTTCCCTTGCAAAAAGTTATCCAAATTGCGAAAAAAATGGTAATCTGTTGGAGGAAGGTCCGGGGAGTACGGAGGATGTCTAAGACATTCCAATTCAAGCTCTTCTAATTTGGTAGCCGTCTGTTGCGCAGTGTGTGGTCTGGCGTTGTCGTGCTTTCAAGCTTTTTAATCTTCCCAATTTGCTTCAAGTGAATTAAAACAGTTTTATCACTAACATCGAAGCCTGCAGCTAACTCGGACGTGGTTTGCGATGGGTCCGCTTCCACAATAGCCTTCAATTCTCCATTATCAACTTGGGTCTCAGGCCGTCCACGGGGCTTGTTCTGCAGGTCGAAATTTCCAGAACGAAAACGTTGGAACCAAAAACGAACTGTGTTTTCTTTTGCAACATGACCGCCATACACATCATTCACCCTTCGAGTCGTTTCCGCAGCACTAGTGCCACGGCGGAACTCGTACTCGTAAATAATGCGATATTTTAAATTTTCCATTTTGTAAAATGAGTGACGCAAACAGAAAAAACAGAAGAAAAAAAACAAATGAATGACGGTCATCGAAGCACAAATACATGAGTAAATAGCTGTACAAATTTGAATTTGGAATTCCTTACCAAAGAGGAGAAATTCGTGATTAAAGTGGCCAGTACGAAAAACGCCAATTTCATATGTAAGGACCTAATATAATTTCGCCCGTTATTGTAAAACGAGGCCAAATCCGATTTATACAAATAATAAATTGAAAGGTATTACATACAAATATAACATCGTACAGATGTGATTACTTTCTCTTTAAATAGGGAAACAATGTAAATTCTCAATGAAAAAAAAAAACATTAAACAATCGAACAAACACGGCCAATCAAAAACGCAATACGTTTTCAACTTAACCCGTCCGCCGCGACCGCAAAAACATTTCTGCATCGAACGCTTTTCAAATTCCAAACGGGTCGAAAACAAAAGAGCTAATTTGTCCATTCGAACAAAAACGGAAGGCTGACGAGGGGGAAAAAAACAACAGAAATCTTTTCCATTCTTCATTCGAGGAAGTGACAAATGCCCTGAGACGAGGGGATGGCAAATGGTGCGAAATTAAAGCCTAATTTTTTAAACTTGTGAAAAAAATGTGTTTTTTTCCCTAGCCGTGAATCGCGTTGATCTTAATTAGGCCACTCGGAGTGCTAATTCATCGTTTACACTCGGTTATGTTAATCGCTTAAGTGTGAGATTCGTGTGTAAAGATGTGACCCCAGCTTTGTATTATGACCAACATTAAAGTTTATGAGTCCTAAGATAGATGGTACGCGCGTGCCCTGTAAAATCAGGCGTGGTATGGACTGTTATATTGATGACAATTTATACTTTACTACGTTTTAACGGCCATGCGGGATACACACATAATCAGCAGATAATGTTCCCACTGCTGGGACACAGGCCTCCTTTCTGTGAGAGGGAGTGGGCTGTAATCCACCACGCGGGCCCAGTGCGGGTTGGTAGATGTCACATGTCTTCGAATTTTTGGTTCCAGGACATGCCTGTTTCCTCACGATGTTTTCCTTCACCGTTTTGAGAGCAGTGGTGATGAAATAATTTACACAAAGTAAAGCGCCTGTCAAGGTTTGAACCTACGACCTATATCTCGTAAGTCGAGGTCGTTACCACTGGGCCACTACTGCTGTCAATCCATTCATGTCATGTCATCCATTCGGGATGATAGAATACATTAACAGTTTATTACGCAACCTTTCAAAATAATTGTGAGCGGAAAATCTTTTTAGAGAATCTTAAAATTGGTTGTGACGGGATATTGATTGGTAGCCCCGAGCTGGTGCGCAATATTTCACTTTTACATTCAAGAGTGATTGCAATTTGTGATGGGCATAACTCACACATCTATTAATCTCTCTAGCTAATCTTCAGAGGTCCTGAAGAAACTCTACCACAATAATTCATTGGTGTTGGATGTGTTAGATTTTAACTTACGACCTCAATCGTTGCGGCCATTAATCAACGTCTTTGGCTTGAGGATATTGTCGCCGAAGTTTGAATAGTTTTACTCTGTCTGATATCGCCTAATGTCCTACTATTTTTTTCACGTCAATCAAACTAAAACGTTAAGAGAATAATACTTCTGACGCACACCCACCTCCTCTCTGTACCACTTAGCTCAGGAGTCAGGGCTTCAAATTAAAGTGTAACACCTTTTTTATGTCAATAAAACTTTTTCCTTCATTACTTTAACATCCATAATTATGAATATAACATTTATAAATAACTAGCAGCGCCCCGAGGTTTCACCCGCATAAGTGTTGATATTGGGATAAAAACTATCCTTTGTCCTTCCCCGGGACTCAAACTACTCTATACCAAATTTCATTTAAATCGGTTCAGTGGTTTAGGCGTGAAAAGGTAACATACAGACAGACAGAGTTACTTTCGAATTTATAATATTAGTATGGAGTATATGTGTTTATAAAAGCATTTGAAGCTATAAAATAGCAGCCCAACGGCATCGGTAACAGGTTTCAAGCTCTTGGCGGCGGTCATGGCTCTGGATAAAGGAACCTCCTTGCATGTGATAAGAATAATAAATATTTTTATTATTATTTATTATTTTTGTCTTATTCTTCAATCACCTGATACTCTTGACTTAGACCGCAAATAATCTTCAACCGCTCAGGGGTAGTTTCGAAAAAGGTTTCTTGCTTAGTGTAATGTAAGAAAATATTTGCCTGTTTATAATTACCTGTAGTGGTGTTCATTAGTTACCAATCAGCCAGTTAGTAAATTAAATGATCCATTTATAAAGATAAAAATAGAAAGATAAAATAAAATTTCCGTATATTTTCATAGCAGCACACTGCATAACGTAAATCCAAGGTCAAGTGAAATGGGATCGTTTGTAGTCCACAGTAATAGCCCCCAAATGGGTTAAGTTGCATTCTTGGAAAAATTGTATTACGCCTCGGCATTTAGAGGGTTAGGTTGCGGCATTTTGTGGCGGCTTTATTGTGGACTGTTAATTGTAATTTTGTCTTGTTTTTGGTGTGTAATTATGTGAATTTTTCATCTATTTTATTTAAAAGATAGGGTACGGTACGAGTAATGTTTACGACTTAGTTTCAAATTAAAATTTGTTCTTAACCATTTCGTTGTTGATAGTCCAATTCCGCGTAACTAACGTTGTTAAATACCGCGTTTGTACACTTTCGCTAGTTTTACATGGGGGTCAAAAAACTAAGTTTCTAAAAAACTAGTAGGCCGAATTTTGAATTACGGAGAACGAAACGGTTCTATATTCAAGTTCGTTCAAATTTCGGCTTATTAGTTTTTAGAAACTCGGTCTTATTCATAAAAAAAGCCTATTGAAGGTTTAAACCATTCATTAGTTAAAATGCTCAATAGGCCTTTAAAACATTCGATACAATTTTGTATTCATAAACGCTTCATAAACGTTCTATAACTAGAATGTCCTACAACTTCAAAATGTTGCCATTATAATGAATATATAGTTCGTAGACATTGACCCTCATGTAAAATGTAAAACTAGCGGAAGTGAACATACACGGTATTTAACAACGTTAGTTACGCGGAATTGAACTATTAACGACGATTTGATATTAAATTATACAACTGTAGATATTTATGTATTGTATTATTTTCTAAAGTAATAGTCTGCCACTTCTTACAATACTCTCGAGAAAAAATGGAGGAGCCCTGCCCTTTAGACAAGAACCCCATTTGTTTCATTTCTTCAAGACCCAATTAGTTTCTAATTGGTTAACGAAATAACAATTCACCGGATAAAATTGTATACAAATAAATAAGATCAATTTAACATAGACCAGTTAGTTAATTGTCTATTTGCCTATTTGCATTCTGCTAAAAATAAAATTGTTTTCACTGCTCGAATGACTTCAATTTAGATTGATGTTTGAACGACTGAATATAAATTCAATTTACTGACCAATTAATTGATTAACACTGGCTGTTAAATCTAGTCGTTTATTTTTTATTTATGTTGAGAGGTGCGACTGTTTGACCTGGCTTTTCGAGGTGTTTTATTTTGAAACTGTTTACGAAATTCTAAAACAATTGTACAATATTTTGTGTTGTTTTTTTTATTTGATCTATGTGTAGTAAGTACCTACCTACATGATCTGACCAAGATTTTGTCTGGACTTTAAAAGAGACTGTGACCTCTGAGTTTGTTTCGGCTTTTCTTTTCAGAGTAGTCAGATAGGAAACGCCGACCTCATCTAGCTTTAAAAAAAATATGATTGACGTGTAAAAGTGTTTGTACAAACCTACTTACAGAAATAAAATCATTTATCATTATTTATCATTTAGTTGCAGTTTTTAGTTGCTAGCTATTTTTCGTACCTTTTTTCGCTTAATTTGACCACCAGATTGACCTGTTAGTTATAGGGTGTTTTTACAAATACCGAAGAATACATTTTTTGTAATCCTTTAGTACGCAGGAGAACCAAGGTAACCAACATAGCCCGAAGAATTGCCAAACTTAAGTGGCAGTGGGCAGGGCACATTGCTCGCAGAACTGATGGCCGATGGGGCCGAAAGGTTCTGGAGTGGCGACCGCGTACCGGAAGGCGTAGCGTTGGAAGGCCTCCCACAAGGTGGACCGACGACCTTGTGAAGGCCGCAGGAACTCGTTGGATGCGAGAAGCACAAAACCGGTCGAAGTGGAGGTGCTTGGGGGAGGCCTATGTCCAGCAGTGGACGTCTTTCGGCTGAAATGATGATGATGAATCCTTTAGTATAGTCTCGCCGCCTAGAAATGTGGGTGTAGGTACTGTAGGTAGGTACCGCCTTTTTTTTTTTGGTGCGCGATGGAAATCCTCCTGGAGTTCCTCCATCGTGGGGGTGACAGAGGCCCCATGCTGAACTCTTTCCGGCTAAAATCACCGCGGTGTTCCACCTCTACCTATGGCCGGGGGTGCGGAATTCGCTTAAGCATTCACCGCTCCCCCGACAGGCGAGGTAGGCAACGCCTTACCCTTCGTAGAAATAAGCATGCTGATATGTTTTTGTATGTGTAATTCTTTAGTATTTTAGGCTTCAGTTTTCAGTCACTCAGTTACAATATTTATATGTGCTTATAAAGCGTAAAGCTGGACGAAGTTTCGCTTATAGTTTTCATCAACATCCGTTGTGACGAAGTCCGTAAATATAATCACTTATTGCCTAATTGCCGTGATGCCTACCGGATTTGGAAATACATATATATAATATACCTATGTTGTATTTGAGTATTATGTCCAGAATTCTCGCCAAATGATCATAAAACATGAGTGTGGTGTTGATAAAATGATTATTTGTGTTCAAAGGCATACAATATGTAATCATATATATAGTCTAGATATTAACGAAGAATTCCAGGACCCAATCGTGGGTCACACAAAATGGTCAAAATGTGTAATTATAGGGCGCGATTTTCCCGCGGCGATTTTTCTTCGCGCACTAGATTTTCAATTTTTGAAAATCCAACATCCAAAATTCAGTGCGCGAAAAAATTACACTGCGATATTTTTACATCCGTGCCAACGTGGGCTTGCGGAGCCGGATTCATATTACCGTGTTGTGTCGTGTCGTGACGCCTTCTGACGCAGTGTTAGCCAATCAAAACTCGTTGTGATTTGACGTAGTCCTGAACAGATTCGTTTGATTAGTGTATCTCGAGTCACGACACAACACGACACAGTAATGTGTCTTAAGCCACAGACGCATTACTGTGTCGTGTTGTGTCGTGACTCGAGATATACTGATCAAACGAATCTTATCTTATCAAGAACACAAGATTTATTTTATCTTAAAGAGATGAGCAATAAAACTAATCTAAAAACCAAAGCTAATATTTAACAATTTAAAAGTTAAAGTGAAAGTCAAATCAGTTATTCCAATTAGACCATTAACAACCACTTTTCACTTTAATAGCCACAAGTCTAAACAGTTTCCCCCAGTTAACGTTCTAAATTAACACCATGGCGGCAACACGGACTATTTTTCATTAATTCCCAGATTCCGGTGATAATTTATCGTTCCCAGCACCATTTCTTTTTTTATTTAACTTTTCTAGAGGACTTGCACCGAGATAATTAATATTTAGTACTCCAAGAGCTTTCTAAGCTGTCTTGGTGAAGAAATTTTATGGAAATCCAATGTATTTTTCACTTAAACATTTTTCAGTGCAAGCGTTTTATGTTAGTTCATTTGAATAGAAGAAATTCTTAAATTACTTTACGAGATTTTTAACTAGAGTTTTTTAAAGTTTTGCATAATTACTGTTCTCATTTAGCTCGATGAAAATTAACTAAAAAGAATTAACACAGCTGTGTTTCTTTAGTTTTGTAAATCTGCCTAAAATAATGAAAAAACGGCCTTTCGTAATCCATTGAGAAAGGCTTTAGCAAATTATTGCACAACTAGCTGCACCCCGCGGTTTGACCCACATAAGTCCCCGTGGGAATATTGGGATAGAAAGTATTCTATGTCCTAATCCAGATCATGGTCTACCCATGAGCCAAATTTCATTTAAATCCGTTCAGTCGTTGTAACGTGAAAGCGTAACAACCAAAAGTACAAAAAAAAAAAAGAAATCGAATCTTTTCTCTTTGTATTATTATTATTAGTTCAGATAACATCAACAATAGTAGTTGATCTCCGTCTTCGAATAATAAAGTTTATTGCCACAATAAACACTAAAATCAACTGTATTTACAAAGAAAATTAAATAAACCAACTATTTTAGTCTCACTTTGAATAAACTCTCTTCAACGTCCAACCTATCTTCAGATTTATAATACAAAGACTATTTTCCTGAACAACCGACGACTAAGAACATTGTCTTACTTTTTTTTATCTCGGCTCTTTTCCGCTGCGTTGACTTAGGAACCAAGACTACACTAGATTCTGATTAAAACCAGGTTTTTAATTAAAACAACCCCTCAGCTTAGCAGTATCGGTTGGACTAAAGTTCTAAGTGAAAAAGTTCAAGAGATACCTGGGAGTCATGTCCGGGAGTTTGAACGAAGCGATTTGATGAAGTGTATTTTTTTGGGCATTTAGGGTAAAGTTGTATTTGCTGCATATTTCTTAAGTGAAAAAGGTTAATTTGTTTAGAGTTCTGCATATCTTGGGTTTGATTTTATCCTGGTACGAATGTTTTATGTCGTCAACTTTACGGAGATAAGCAAGACTGTTTCGTAATTTGCGTGGAAAATGCGCTCATCTTGATAATCATCCTACAGGTATAATACAGCCTTCCATCTTCTTCGTGTCATTGGCACGACTGAATTATATATCTTGTTACTTAGCCCAAAACATTGCCACTTCCACGGCGTCATCAGTGGCAGCGTAGAGGTCACTTTGACTGCATGTTTTGGGATACATATGGCAGGATAGGAGGTGGAGCATGGTTTGTGACACTCCAGAATCACACCTTACTGCAATTCAATCAAGGTAACACAGAGTCTAAGTGACTAATTCTTTCATCACGATGGCACGAACCGGTCTTTCACAAGACCCATCCCAAACGGCGCTTTTAATAAGGTTGTTATTTGCCTACCGGAATAATCACGTTCGGCATGATTAGGTACAAAATAGGGTCTCTATTTAAAAAATTTTTTTTTTTCATTTTGTTGTATCGCATTAGGTGACAAACCTGTAAAGATAATTGTATGGTGGGAAATAAATAAATAAATTTGGTGAGAAAAAATGCGATCATGCATAATGATTAAATTATTAAGTGTATTTGAAAAAATCTGAACAGATTACAGATTTTTTTGTTATTTGCTTATTTGAGAGTATAAAAATTAAAGATAAAAATAGTAGTCAACAAACTATAAAAGCGCAAAGTTATGGCTTAACCTTGAGAAACGCAAGCAATCGCTGAAATTTTACTGTATGAAATTCAATTCTGTTTTCGCAATTCGCATTTTCATTGACAATCCAATTTAATCAATTATTATCAATGTTCCAAACCCAATGAAAATGTCACGATTTCAAAGCTATATTTTATTTCAAAGGATTCAAGGATCATCAAATATTAAACTATTCCGAGGTCTACACTTCGACGGTCAAGGGTGAGTAACAGCGGCTATCAAATGTAAAATTATACGGGTCTAAGTGCAAACCTCTATAAAACTAGACTTGTATGATTTTGGCATACGTGGAGGCTAGGCCAGGAATGGTTTAGAAGGAACTTGAGGAATAATATTGTATTTGTGGACCTATATTATTTTAGTTGTTGTTAGATGGTTTTGACCTGGAATCCAATTCCCGTAATTAAAAACGTTCAAAATATAGTCGACAAGCAAATCATCTCATCATCTTGGCGACAAACAAATGTCAAAAATTTTGGGAAATTACAGGTATTTTTGACAGACTGAGACTGAGATCAGAACATTCTTAAAATTACGAGAAGTACCCCTCTGATTAAAGCATATCTTCTTTTATTTATTGCCAGCTTTTTCCTGAGCCAATCATAATAAAGAAAAATACCTGCCAAGTGCGAGTCGGACACGAATGGTTCCACCATACAAACAATACATATTAAAAAAAAACACGCTTCTTGTATGGGCACCCCCGTTAATTTTCAACCATTATTTTTTGTTATCCCGGTCTTAGTAGTACACACTCCGAAAATTTGAAGTGTCTACCTATTACGGTTCAACAGATAGAGCCCTGTGACAGAGAGACGGACCGACAGACGGACAGATGGACAACGGAGCCCCCGTTGGCACCCTTTAGGTACGGAACGCTAAAAAGAAGTAGTCATGAAGACTGTCCACAGAGGTGAAAACTGAATACTATGAAACAATAGTGGTCACCCTTATACAGGGTTACTGAAAACTCGACCACTTCCTGGCAACGTGACAAATTTAACCCCCCATATGTATGGCCGGAAACTGATACTTTTAGAGTTATTTAACACTAGCTGCGCCCCGCGGTTTCACCCGCGTAAATCTCGATCCCGTGGGAATATCAGGATAAAAAGTAGCCTATGTCCTTTTCCGGGACTCAAACTATCTCTATACCAAATTTCATTTAAATCGGTTCAGCGGTTTGAGCGTGAAGAAGTAACAAACATATAAACACACACACACACAAACTCACAAACTTTCGCCTTTATAATATTAGTGTACCTAATTTTAAATTACTCCAAATTTTCACACTAAACTTTTAATTAAAAAAAAAAAAAAACAAATCATGTTGATTGGGTTTATTTTTATTTAAGTATAGTTAACATTCTAACAAAGCTGATACAGCAGTAAAATTTCTAAAAATATCAAACAATTTCAAGAAAAAGAAGTTTTTGTAATTATTTGTACGAGGCGTTGCATATTTTTTTTTTTAATATCTCTTCAAGTATTATATTACGTCCATACATATAGGGAGGTTTAAATTTGTCACATTTTAGCTCCCCTATCACCTCCTGCAAGGAAGTGGTCGAGTTACCAGTAACCCTGTATAATAATAATATATACATATGTATAGCTACAGATATATTATTAAAATTAGCATGTCGGTGATGCAAAGATTTTCCCCTACCAAAAATCGATTCACGCGCTTAAAGAAGTTTTCACTGCAAAAATGGTAGTGGAAATGTTTTTCATTTTTCTATATTCAGTTCCATATCAATAAGAAAATGGTCAGGTGTCGCTTTAGATTAAAATTGTGGAAAGTAAAGAATTTAATAAAAAAATAAATTAGGACATTACCTAAGTTGAATGAAAATTACCGAACCGCGCAAATGCATCGAATCGAATTTTACTTTAAATAAGCTTGATTTATCAAACCTCATCAACTAAATTAAACCATTCGACAGTAATGGTGTTTCCATTTCGCTCGAACCTTCTATCTAAACATTACGCTTGTAATCCCCAAAAGGTATCGCAGAGGTGTACCTTATTGTACACGTACTGTACTGTACCGGTTATATTTAAGTCCCATGTAATAGGGGGCGAGACTATTGCCAACAACCGGGCAGATATCCGGATCATTGGTGGAAAAATCCATTAGCACTTTGCTCGACCCGGGAATCAAACCCAGGACCTCGTGCTCAGCAGTAGTGCGTTGCGTTGCGTTCACTAGATTAACGAGGCAGTACATTACTTAATTATTATTAGCCTGTGACGTCCCAGTGCAGGGCAAAGGCCTCCCTACTCTCTTTCCACCTCTCTCTGTTCAAAGCTGCTAAGGACCAGTTCTTGTTGAAGGAGTCCAGCTCATCCCGCCATCTCCATCTGGGCCTGCCACGATGTCGTTTGCCATTAAGAGGGACCCATTGGGTCGTAAGTTTGGCCCACTGTTCGTCTAAAATGCGGCAGATGTGTCCAGCCCAGTTTCATTTTAGCGTGGCAGCTTTCCAAGTGACATCAGTTATCTTTGTGATGAAACAGATGGACGTATTCCTAACCCGGTCTGTTACTTTGATACCCAGAATACTCCGTTCCATAGCACTCTGGCAAACATCGAGCGTGGACCTCTGCTGATTTGTCAAAGACCGTGTTTGACCACCATATGTGAGGATGGGAAGTATGCACACGTCAATAAGTTTTCTCTTAAGGGACAAAGGAAGATCACCCTTCATTAGGTCTTTCATGGCCCAATAGCTCCTCCAGCCATTTTCGGTGCGTCTTGCAACTTCTTTGTTTTGTCTTGCCTGGAAAGAGACTATTTGACCAAGATGGAGATACTCATCAAAGTATTCAACCTCCCCACCCGCTACGATGGAACCCCGCAAATGCACATCGAATTTCACCTCAAATAAACTTGCTTTATAAAACTTCAAACTCCATCACTTAAATTAAACCATTCGGAAATAATGTTGTTTCCATCTCGCTCGAACCTTCTCTCTTTCGGATCATAAAATTCTTCTTCATTTTGGGGTCAGGACAAAATGATTAAATTTCACGTTTCATCTAGCTTCTAAATTACACGCTCAAACTTGGAAAAAGTGTCTAAATACCCCAAACTTCGGCTGAAACCCTCCGGCAGTTATGACTGTTTGAAAACTCTTATTTACGTTGTTAATTTATTTAGAGAAGTGAATATATTAAAAGTCTAAAGGATATTAATGTTCGGAGTTTAAGATAATGATATTATTATTGTAGTAAGAGATTTTAGTGTTTGGTTTTTGTTTGAATTGTGTTTTTTTTTAATGGAAAGCGATGGAAGAGGTCTATGATAGAACAAGCGTGCCTAGAAGATACCTAAGGCAATGAAACTCACACGCAACGACAAAATACAGCAGGCTGCTTGTCGCCGAGCTCTTGTGGGACGGTGGTCGCAAACCAGGCGGGCGTTAGCCCTACCACCACAAGGGAAGAATTGGCCAGTCAAATAAGGTTTTGGTTGTGACTGTCCAGGATGCGCCGAGCCGAGCGCTCGGTTCAGTTGAGTAACTGGCGGAACAAACTGCGCTACACGAGGAGGCTAGGCTTCTTCATGCATCCCATAAATGTTTTTGGGTTGTAGTGTTGTTATGGGTTTGAAAAGTTTGTAAAGGCTGCGAAGTTGTAGTATACTTAGTTTGAATATGGCCTAGTTTTGTTAGTTTAAAGATCACACTGCGACTTACTAGGGAAGAAATACACCTTCTGGACTACAATATTAAATCAGCCATTTATCCTAACGAGTAATGTTTTGTACGGCCAGTTCTTTTAATGCGGAAGAAAGTCTTAAACAGGTCTAGACTGAACCTAGACCTGTTTGAGACTTTGACTCGACCACCACCCCCTATATTATACCTATTAATTATCATTTATTATAATTATCATCTCTTTTGGGACTTCCAAATTAGATAAGTAACCAGGGTCGTCGGATATAGTTGAAGTTTAATGCGGTTTAAACAGACTCCGGACCCAGGTTGGCCGAAGCAAGGAAAATCTATTCAGGTGGAGATTTATAGACGACTCCGCCTTGGAGTGTAAATGTGGTGCTGTTCCATAAACGATGGAACACTTAATATCGTGCCCTGCGTGTCCTGTCAGCTGCATGTTACAGGAACTGATGGACGCTAGTGATGGCGCCAAAAAAATGGCCGAATTCTGGGCCGAGTACATTTAGATTGCTATCGACACGCTAAGAAGAAGAAGAATGCGGTATAATGTAGTTAAAGGCGTGAAAAGTAACATACAGACAGACAGACAGAGTTACTTTCGAATTTATAATATTAAGTATGGATGTATGGATGATATGCTACGTACGTACACATTTTATCTATTTAGGTATGTACCTACCAACACCCTTCGTATCTTTTACCCACCTAAACCCAATAATAAGACCTCACACACCACACCTCAATATCATTACTTCGGACCCTCGAGTCCCCCAAATTCACTTCCCTTGTTATCCGAAGCAGGTAAAGTAGTCGCTGACCACATGGGATCTGCGGCTATTGAACCATTACCTTTACTGATGGATAGGAATTATTAATGTGAGCTAAAACCGATGATGGGCGGTTGGTTCTCGAAAAGTAGTTCAGGGTTGGAGTGAATATACAGGGTGTATATCAATACAAACGGGTTGAAGAGTGTATCTGGTCTAGAATCTCTGTACAAAATTTCAGCTCAAAAGCATTAACTTTGAAAATGCTTAATATTTTTTTATTTCGACATCACGGCGCTGTACTGGCGCGCGGCGGCGTTATGTGCGTGTACTAGGCGCACAGACACACTACAGATAATGGATAATGACCCTCGTAGTGCGGTGACACGTTTGTTATGATTTCAATTTAATAAACTATCGAAATAAAAAAATATTAAGCATTTTCAAAGTTACTGCTTTTGAGCTGAAATTTTGCACAGAGATTCTAGACCAGATACACTCTTCAACCCGTTTGTATTGATATACCCTTTCCGTAACAGCCTGTATAGGATGAAATTTAATTCATGGACATCCTTTTAAGAGGTCATTGTCCTCATCATTATGAACAACTTTTACCATGGGACTAAAGCTAAAATCGCGAAAAAAAAATCGGCTGTTCTTTGCATTTATATTCAAATAAAAAAAAAATGTAGTGAAGAGCTGTTTTTTTTTTTCGCGATATCAGGTTTGGTCCCTTCATAGAAACTTCTTTCATATACATATCTATGGGTCCCATAGTAAAAGTTGTTTATAATGATGATTACAATGACCCCTTTAAAGGATGCCCATGAAGTCAATTTCATCCTGTACAGTAGTTAGGAGTGGGTAGCCAATGAACATCCGTTAGATATATTGATATGAAAGTGATAATCGGGTTAATACTTACAACTTATGCCCGTTTAAGGGTGTTGTTGGATTTTTAACGCTCGGATCAGTGCCGAGAGTTCAAAATCCAACAGTTTGTTTTACTAAGCATTACATTGAGGTGTCGAGTAGTATTAGTAAAATCGGGCTTTGTGCTTATTAACTTTTGTGGAGAGAAGTTTTGAATAATTTCATGGGCTTATCATAGAAGTTTAGGTACATTAGTTTGATAATCTTCTTATCGGGTAGTATTTGTGTTATAGCCTTTCAAAGGCCGGGTCGATACTCGTACATTCATACACTCGTGCTAGCTGCGCCCCGCGGTTTCACCCGCATAAGTTTCGATCCCGTAAAAATATCGGGATAAAAACTACGTATGTCCTGTCCTGGGACTCAAACTATCTCTATACCAAATTTCATCTAAATCGGTTCAGTGGTTTAGGCGTGAAAAGGTAATATACAGACAGACAGACAGTTACTTTTGAATTATAATATTAGTATGGATTAAAAATGATACGTACTTTTCCTTTAAATACAAGCAGAAGCTTCTGGCTAAGTAATATCAGCCGCACGGGTCGATCGATTAAGTTAAGCTACGTTTGCCGCGGTTGGTCCGTGGATGGGTGACCATCTTTTCGTACCAAGACCCCTCCATGCCTCGGAAAGCATGATAAGCCGTTGGTCCCGGCTGTCATTCGTGGATCTTTGACAGTCGTTATGGGTCGTCAGAAGCCCGAAAATCTGACAACCAGTCTTATCAAGGGGTATTGTATTACCCAGTAACTGGGTTGTGGAGGTCAGATAGGCAGTCGCTCCATCTTAAATACTGGTATTCAGCTGCATCCGGTTAGACTGGAAGCCGATCCCAACATAGTTGGGAAAAGGCTAGACAAATGATGATGATGACGATGACGACAAACAGAAGAAGAAGTTACTCTCCGCGATATATTTTCCTGAGATGGCTTGGTTTGTTTTACACGTCAAATCGGCGGGGCAATTGCGTAACACATTATCAATCGAAATCGGTTTCATTTTGACAGTTCAACAACATCCATTTCGTTATTTACGTGTCGAGCGGACAAATTTTTCAAACTTATGAAGCAATGGATTAGCAATTTGCTTTAAAATGATTCGGATTCCGATTGATAATGTGTTACGCAATTGCCCCGAAGACCTAAACAACTCGTTTATTAAAAGGATTCTTTTCAACTACTTATTGTAATCAAACCTAAAAAACTGTTTTTCATTACATTAATGCCCCATTTTACCAACAACTCCATATTACATTACAATGAAGCAATCTACGGGCTTCTCTCAAAACGGTAAAGGAAAACATCGTGAAGAAACCTGACCAAAATTTCTAAGACATGTGACATCTACCAACTCGCACTGGGCCCGCGTGGTGGATTATTACCCTGTTCCTCACCGAGAGGAGGCTTGTGCCCTAGCAGTGGAAACATTTTAGGCTGATTATACTTGGAGCGGTGAATGCTTATGCGAATCCCGCATCCCTGGCCATAGGTAGAGATGGAACACCGCGGTGGTTTTAGCCGGTAAGAGTCCGGCATGCCCCTCTGTCACTCCCATGATAGAGGAAGTCCGTTAGGATTTCCACCGAAAAAAAAAGGCTGATTATACTTATGCTAATCTGCGTGATCTTTTTAGTATGAGTTGTAGGTAATACAATTATGTTCCCTATACTAATATTCACAAAACGACAGCTCACAGCATAAAGTAAAGTAACAAATAACACATCGGTGACAATCTAAGAGCCTTTAATTAATGTAATGGCAACTGTCGTACCATCCAGTGCTGTCGCGATAATATCAATTTAAGGGGCCGTACAGACTTGGACCTAAGCCGCTCTTAATGTGTCGGATGTGGTTTTGGCGTAATACTCAAGACGGTGATATAAGGCTATGAGCAGACAATGGAGGGTTCCGTGGCTTAATAGGTTCGGCTTGAGACTGTTAGGGTTTGGAGACCGAGTAATATTATAAGAGGGTTGATGTGAGTTTTGAGCTTCGGATGAATTCAGAATGTGTGTGCATGTAAAATTGCGTATAATTATGTGTTGTTACGTAATTTACATACACGTATATTTGCTGTTTTTACCTTGGGGCGCGTCCTTGGTGCGCAGGGTGCGGGCTAGCTCCAACATTGTCCTGGATATGATTGCCTGCGATTTGATTGTCCCTACATTGGGCACTGTTGTGGTAGGCATGTGGCGAGGCTATAGTTTGTTCTGAAATAAATTAATTTAACTTAATTATTTACGTTTTGTGTCGTTTTTATATTTTGAATTTTTTAAATTTCTTTTGATTTCATTTTGAATTCTGTGACCGTGACAATTTGTATCTTTGAATTTTCGTTTATTTTAATTGCATTGTCATTTAATTTTAATTCTGTAACCTTTTTAATTTTTAATTTGTATTCGTTAATTTATTTCATTTGTACCTATGCATTGAGATTTTGTTCAAAGGCATTTTATTCAGAGAAATTTTATATTGTGGCAGTAGGCATGGTGATATTTTTATTTTTATGTTATGTAATATGGGTCTTACCTGAATTAAATGTTCTTTTTTTTTTATTTGTTCTTTCCCAAGTAGTATGGACTGTGTTACCTAAAGACTTTATTACAAGATGACGTCACCTTTTTACATAACAGTTGAAAGATCCAATCTTAGAGTTGAACTCAAACTCAAAGCATTTATTTCAAATAAACCAATTAGAGGCACTTTTTAATTGTCAAGGGGTCAGTCAGGGAGAACAATGAAGCTAGTGTTGCACATTCCAAAGCATAGTATGTACTTATGGAGAAGAACGGGCAAGAAACTTTACGGACTCCGGTGGAATTTTCAATAGTCAATTAACTTTTATCTGCTAGTTAAATAATTATAGCGGTTCCACAGTTTCTGCATAAAAAATATGTCAAGTTTTCATTTAGTCTTCAGATAAAAATTATCCGATTATTGACAAATCAGCCCTCTTTTTTTGTTAGCCTATATTGTGTCCCACTGCTGGGCAAAGGCATCCCCTTTTTCCTTCCAAACCTCCCTGTCTTGTGCGATCTCTGGCCATGTTGACCCTGCAAACGTTATCATTTCGTCACACCACCTTCACCGAGGTCTAGTCACCCAAAAACAAATGAATCCAAAAGTTTTCCCCTCTGCTCTCTGTATACCTATAACGCAGTGTGCCCCCTCCCGCTCTGGGTGGAGCGGAAGGGAGTGTCAGTCTCTTACTGACTAAAACCCATCCGTGTTCCTTCCTTAGCCCTTTATGTTCCGGGGTAGCGGTAACCCTTTCGGACAATCACGCAGCCCCGGCAGGCTTCGGCCCTGCAGGCCCCTTCCTTTTTGCTAACATCTCTTTGAGGCGCGCGTGGAACACGTACGCGCCGTCCGGCACGGGCCTGGTCCTGATCGGACGATGAGCTAGCCATTACTCTCCGTCCGCAGGCCCGCGCCTACTTTGGCCGGGAGTCGTCAAGCGGCTCCCGACGTCCGGAGCGTCTCCCGCGGCTGCTGGAACGTGAGGCTCCTCCCTCAGCCGTCCCGCCACCTCCTTCGCTAGCATGACTGCTTCGCAGAAGGAGGTGACTGCCTCCCACTCCCTCTCGCCCCGGACCATGGCTTGAACCAGGGCCGGACGCGAGAGGTTATTAGAGGACATTGTGCCTAAGTCGCGTTATGCCTAGACCAAACGAGATAATTCCCATCAGTTATATTTTTACCTCTCTTTTCCATTAATAAGAGTTGAGCGTACTTCATAATTTATAAACGAAAAGGTCCTAATTAATTAGCGATTGCAATCCCACTAAGTTGTTTTAATGAAATATTACCCTATTAAAGTAATGACTTATTTCGTACAGTTCTGCGGAATCGAGGGATATTTTAATTAAATTATTTCTTCTGTAATTGCGGTGTGTTTATAATTTATTAGATAATAAAACTAGGTGATTTTGAAGTAACTTGAATTCGCACAGCTGGGCAAAGCTGCCTTCGAAAACAAGATGAAAATTTCGAAGTTTTTGGTTGACAACTTTGCCGAGCCGGTTGTGGTATATTGGCCTAGTTTGTGATCGTAAAGTTAGCCGTTTTGCATTGAAGAAAAAGGGTTTCCAGTGGTTTCTTTACGTAACTAAATTCCTTCATGAAAGCAATGGGTAAACGTGGATAGTTGAGGTTAATATAAATACTTGAGAGCTGCCTGTCACTTCTTAACCTTTTATCCGCCCGACTTTATATCAGAGGGGCAATTCTCGTAATTTTAAGAACATTCACAGTCTGATCTCAGTCTCGATCTTTCAAAAATACCTCTAATTTCCCTGCATTTTTGACAAGTTTTTTACATTGTTTGTCGCTGAGATGAGACTGCGACTAGATTTTGAACGTTTTTAATTACGCGAATTGGCCTTCAGTTGTCGTGACCCCAGCGCCCGAAAAAAAAAACGAAACATAAATACCGATTAAACGAGCTGTGATGATGTAATAATAAAACAGATTAAACGAGCTGAGGTATTTGGTCGACCCTGGCGGAATGGACATGAAAATATTTGTCGGATTAATCCGGCGTAAGCGGTTAAATGAAACACAGGTTTGAATAAACCTAGTTCGGGCGGCTCGCTACCTATCATTCTAATTCCGAACCATCACTACTTGCACGTGTAATAAAAATGTTTTAGTTTTAGTTTATTTTTTAGGCCTTATAATTGTATAACTGTTGCCTTATTTAATGTGTCTTATTTGTTTTTTTTTTCTTGTCGTGCACGTTTTGGAATAACACGTGCACTATGGTAGACTTTTGCGTGGATAACGCCAAGACTGTCAAAGTAGGCGTATTCAGGTCGAGTCTAATTTTAAAAATAACCAAAAGGAATCATCGACAACGACGAAGAAGAAGAACTGTCTATGAAAATGTGCGTACTAAACCCACGTCTTCCATTACACGTAAATAATAAAGCGTTTTTCAAAGAAAATCAGCTCGATAAATCAATATAATTCCAGCCCCACCTTAAAATCTTTGTGCCCCAAAGAAATCACTTAATACGACACTCCAAGAATCCCACCTCACATTATTATTCGTAGGGCAAATACAAATTCGATCCTGTCCCATCTCTTTAGACTGTCTCGACATTCTATTAAACGTACTCCAAACACATTTGCCTTTTTCGTCGAGGAAATTGGTTCCCCGGCTTATCTTGAAGAAAAACCTATTTTGTATGGCACTCTTGGTTTATGCGTGTAAGTAATTTAATGTAATTTTAAGAAGGGGATTCGTCACACGCTGAATTTTTTAAGTCTCCTTCGAATTGTAAATTGAGAAGCTATTTTCGAAATTCGAGTTCGGGGATGTTTTTTTTTATTACTCCTAAAACTTTTGGGTGTGATTGTTCTTCTTTATGTGTAATTTTATAGGGTTGCTCGTTTTAGGAAATTTTATATTTTTATCATAAAATATGACGTGGCAATTCTTCAAAATATCCTTTATATTTTTGTGTCAGTTACCCATCGGATCGTAGTACATTTGTCCAATATTTCAATATTCTATAAACATCGTGGACACTAAGTAACTCGTCATTTTTACCTAAGCTTTATGACTTGTGTCGAAGGATGAAAGAGAAAACTCATAAATACTGACATAAAAGTACGTTTGCCTTTGCTAGATAAACAGGTTGACTGGTTCATATAAAAATGAATGTGTACTTAAAATATATTAGGAAAAAGACGTTGTTTGAACGGGTAGTAAATTATATTGCACAAACAGCAGCTAGCATTATCCTTGACACTGGCAACGACGGCATTTTGGCTCCAAGATATAACTATAAAATATTACGTATTTAGAAGTTGTAGACTTTTTATTACGTATTTAATCAATTGAGGGTGTAGAACAATCAGTTTTGAATACAAAAAAAAAGACGGGTTGCACTCCGGGAGTGCCGGCAGAAGCGAAAACTTGAATATTAACGTAGAAATAAATCAATTATGAATTGAATTAATATAACTAATTTTTTTTCACTATTTCTGCGTCACTTTTTTCATTAATCGATGCACTTTGTTCAATTTCCATATTTTAAACACTTTATATACACGAATTTTACGAATACACAGCAGTGTGGCTACTACACAGACGGTCGAGTCATCAGCTGTCCATCCATCCATCCACATCCACGTCCACCATCACCGTCACCGTCACCGTCACCGTCACCGTAACCGACACCGTCACCGTCACCGTCACCGTCACCGTCACCGTCACCGTCACCGTCACCGTCACCGTCACCGTCACCGTCACCGTCACCGTCACCGTCACCGTCACCGTCACCGTCGCCGTCGCCGTCGCCGTCGCCGTCGCCGTCACCGTCACCGTCACCGTCACCGTCACCGTCACCGTCACCGTCACCGTCACCGTCACCGTCACCGTCACCGTCACCGTCACCGTCACCGTCACCGTCCCCGTCACCGTCACCGTCACCGTCACCGTCACCGTCACCGTCACCGTCACCGTCACCGTGACCGTCACCGTCACCGACACCGTCACCGTCACCGTCACCGTCACCGTCACCGTCACCGTCACCGACACCGTCACCGTCACCGTCACCGTCACCGTAACCGACACCGACACCGTCACCGTCACCGTTACCGTCACCGACACCGTCACCGTCACCGTCACCGTCGCCAACACCGTCACTGCCACCGTCACCGTCACCGTCACCGTCACCGACACCGTCACCATCACCGACACCGTCACCGTCACCGTCCGTCCGTCCGTCCGTCCATCCATCCATCCATCCATCCATCCATCCATCCATCCATCCATTATCGTGTCTCACTTGGTTCACTTCGGTTGGCGCCGCCGCCGTAGAAAGAGGGGGGGGGGGGGGGGGAATCTCTCCTGACGGTCACGTGTCCTGACGCGAGTTTAACATTTTTTCCCCATACAAAAAGTGTCCAACGCCGCTAAAGAAGTTTTCACTTCAAAAAAGTTTAAAAACTAAAACCCGACTACTCAAAAGGATGAAACAAGAAAGTACCTTCCCGTGGTCGCATGCTGCTCATCATCATCATCATCATTTCAGCCGAAAGACGTCCACTGCTGGACATAGGCCTCCCCCAAGCACCTCCACTTCGACCGGTTTTGTGCTTCTCGCATCCAACGAGTTCCTGTCGCATGCTGCTGTACTAACATAATTATATGCTATGGTAGCATGCGACCACGGGAAGGTACTTTCTTGTTTCATCCTTTTGAGTCGTCGGGTTTTAGTTAACTAAACCAACGTGTCTATTCCAACGCAATTGTTAGGTGTTATTGGCACTTCGCCGTCCATATAATTGCGACTAGGAACAAAGATCCCAATTGCAGTCCAGTGACAATTCTGTCGCTTTCTTTAACATGGAATAATAAATTTATCCGTTGGAATGCGGGTGTACTATATCTTCACTTCAGTGTACCACTTCAGGGACAGCTAAGGAACAAGATGTATTTTTTTTATTGCAGAATTTTACTCTTGAGGACACATTTTTCGGTTGAAATATTAGAATTTTCACGCAAGCAAACTACCCTTAAAGAAATGAAACTGAGCAGAGGGTAATCTTCATCCATATTAGTATACTCGTACAAGGTGGCATGGACTGATTCTGAACCTGAAAATTGAGCAATTCTATACATTTTGACCGCATAGGTATTTCACTTTTTTAGGCACTCATGGCTAAGAATGACTAGCCGCACAGGTCGATCGATCAAGTTAAGCTACGCTTGCCGCAGTCGATCCGTGGATGGGTCTTTACACACTAAAACCCATTCGTGTCTCGGAAAGCACGTTAAGCCGTTGGTCCCAGCTGTCATTAGTGGATCTTGGACAGTCTTTACAGGTAGTCAGAAGCCCGAAAGTCTGACAACCAGTCTAACCAAGGGGTATCGTATTACCCAGTAACTGGGCTGTGGAGGTCAGATAGGCAGTCGCTCCATGTAAAATATTGATATTCAACTGCATCTGGTTCGATTGGAAACTGCCCCCAATATAGCTAGGAAAAGGCTTGGCAGATTGATTGAGGTATTTATTGCACTTTCGTATGAAACAGCAGATTTTTTTTCGTAATCCACGAAAAATATCTACACTAAGATCTAAGATTATGTGCTTTTATGCTTACAGTTTTACGCGTCGATACCCTTGCTACCCTGTATTCCTGTCTTATTTTACTTTCATAACCCCACCATACAAACATACAGTTGAAACACGACCAACTTCAGAAATAACTTATGAAATAAACTGCATATATCGCCTTTATTGCCATTAAATCCAGACGGCTTATAGATTTTTATTGGAAGTAGGTTCTGTTTGTTTGAACGGAAGTCTCTTAGAGAATAAACTCCTATTTTACAGCTCAGTTACTTAAAGTCCTGAGACGGTGAATTTTATTGAGTTGGTTCGAAGTTTGTGTAGGTACTTAAGTCTTAATAAATGAAACTGCGAATGAATATATTTCGATTCTGGATTTGAAATTAGTTTTTTTTTTTGTTATAATATCACATCAAGTAATGGACAATATTGTCAAACTTTTAACTTTTAAGGTTTTGTATACGAGGCATTTGGCTAATTTGTAATAATGTCTATTTTGTAAATTTTTTTATAATGTGCGTTTTTTATAATTTTGGGACCAGCTAGATCCTAAAGTTATATGAAAGAAAGAAATATTCAAAATTTTTGATTTTTGAGAAATTCTTCAATAAATAATAAAGGACATTTTGAACAAGAAAATATATTTTACCTTCGCAGTTTATTATATTTTCTTTTACGTTCAAGAGGACTACATGACCTAAAGCGCGGTCATTGTCGAAAACTGACTGCATGGAAAAGAAAGAGAAGCGCGATGGAACAACGCTGATAATTTATTGCAAAATATGAGCCAATTATTTATTTATTTATTAAAACTTTATGCACAAGTAAAAAACTGTACAAAGGCGGACTTAATGCCTTGGGCATTTTCTACCAGTCTACAAAAAATCAACAAAAAACCACAAAAAACCTATACAAAAAATCTATTGTTTGGACTAAGAAATGAACACACTAGTACTTTAGTATGTTGTTTATAGAATAATCTGTAAAAAAATGAGAATGATTGTATGTATATTAGTATGGTTTTATTGTGAAAAGAAAGTTTTTAGAAGTATCTTCATGATTTTTTTCTATCATATCAAATAAGTTGTATTATGTTTTCAATATACTACCTACTTAGCATATATCCTGAAAAATATCATATATTTTTCGATTTTGTTTACTGTAGTCGATCATATAAGTACTTTTATTGCTTCTAAAACCTGCGTTTTTTGCGTTTAGGTCCTGTAATCCTCCATCATCCAACCATTCCATCTAAAACATTCTACATTCCGCTCTTTCTTCAGACCGGCGATAATAAAACGTGCTTTGGCAAGGGTCTGCTCATATTACTACCCTACGATATTAATCCCTTCGTTTGTTATCAAACCCACGAGTGTTTTCGTCTAACCCAAGTAGGTATATACAAGACTGTTTTCGTATATACCTTACAATAAACAGCGACAACCCAATTACCATTTCATACAGATATAAGTGCGTAGGTACAGTCACTAAAATAATAGCGTCACGTAGTTTCAAAACATCGAATATAATAAACATAAATATAATAATGTTGTCTCACACGTACTGAAGATAATATACTTGATCTCGTATAACGCTTGCTATAGGTAAATGTTTTTATTTTTATTGGCAAATAAACTTGAACATTTTTCATCACTGCGAAAATGCTCTGAATGTCGACTGAGTGCGAATAGCTTTAAAAACGTTGAAACGAAAGGAATGTAAACGAACAATATTATATTGATAACGTCAAGCTTTGCGACCTTGGGTGGGCTTATAGGCGACTTACATTAGCATCAAACAGAATGTTTTCACTTTTGGTTTCTTTGTGTTCTTTCGTCTGAAGAAGATGAAGGGTGATGCTACTATGTTTTTATTAAATGGTAACATTCTGCAATAAAACTGCCAATTTTTAACCGACTTTTAATTATCGATATGTTTTATTATACACCCCATCACTAGAAGCTACCGTAGGTGCTCTAAAGGGAATAAAGTTGAATATTTTTTATTGTTCCCCTTTGAGCACCACGGTAAAGTATTGATTGGTGCTCTAATGGGAATACCTTTGGTGCTCTAAATAGGTGCTCTGAAAATAGGTGCTCAAACGGGAATACTACGTTATGGGGAGACTCTTTGAGGGATTAACACAGGTGACTATAGCCGCACAATTTGCCCCCCACGGTGAAAATCGACTATCGAAATGGCAATTCGGCTAGGCCGCAGGTGACTAAAATCGCAAGTTCCAAAGTTGAGCAGAATAGCTATTCACAACCATTCGAAAAACTTCCGTGCCATATCATAAATCAATCAATGTTATCTAGGAGTCCTCTTATAAACGCTGTTCACAATTTCCAAACCCGACAATTTTGTTAGTCAATCGGAATAAAATAAAAATTTCATAATCCATAATTAACATTATAAATGCGAAAGTGTGTCTGTCTGTTAATTCTTTACGCACAAACGGCTGGACGGATTTAGATGAAATTTGGCGCACAGATAGTTTTAGTCCCGGGAAAGGACATAAAATAGTTTTTATCCCGATATTCTTACGGGATCGACACTTATGCGGGTGAAATCGCGAGGCGCAGCTAGTCATCAAATTCAGACCGCTGTTTGCTGACGGGGGCAAGGCAAATTAGGTGATCGAAATGTGTCATTTTAGATACGATAGCCCGTTCAATGGTTGTAAACAGCTATGCTAGTTTCAACATTTGTCGTGGGGCGACAGGTCGCATGCGCAGGGTGACTAAATACGACCGTGAAAATGCTCAGTCGCAGGCGATCGCCTGCCGCGTGAATTTCGATATTTTGATGCAAAATGAACTTGGTTGTCGTCTGAGATTTTTATCGACCTATCGAAATAAGGTGGCGATTCGGAGTGTGACGCGATTTGGTAAGCGACCAGCTGCACAACGACAAACGACCTAGTGAAAACCCCCTATAACCGACGTATTGTACGCTATAATTTCTTCCAAAAAATACCACAACCGATAAACATATTGTTTTCAATCTCTTCATAGCCTTGAAATTGCTTAGACGATATGAAATTTTTATGCTATCCTTTATAACCTCGATAAATCTAGTCCAATCCCATAAAAATTCAATATTCAGCAGCTGACGCCGTAACCAAGTATTGATCTAAAGTTTCTAATACATCCATCTACTAAAACGTGCCTACAGCCTCAATCAAATCAAGAATCAAAGCGTTGCCCGATTGCTCAATCATTCGCTTCAGTCAGATTCCTTTAGCGGTGAACTAAATACACAACCATACTATCCATACTAGTCCATAATTAATATTATAAATTCGAAACTAACTCTGTCTGTCTGTCTGTATGTTACCTTTTTACGCCTAAACCACTGAACGGATTTAGATGAAATTAGGCAGAGAGATAGATTGCATCTCGGGAAAGGACAAAGGATAGTTTTTATCCCAGAAATCATCCTTTAAAGGGGTGAAAAGGGGAGTGGAAGTTTGTATGGGGAATCAATAACCGATTTAGATGAAATTAGGTATGGAGATAGTTTGAATTGGAGGAAAGGATATAGAAAAGTTTTTATCCCCGAAATTATCCTTAAAGCGTGTAAAAAGGGGGGTGGAGATTTGTAAAGGGAATCAATAAAAAAGGACTATTAATACTTTTATCGCGGGTGAAACCGCTGGGCACAGCTAGTCATACATAAGACTCCTCAATAGGTCTCAGACATGTAACCAGCCTAGCAATAGGTACATGGAGGCTGTAAGCACAGAGATTCCGAGACACAGAAGTAAGCCCTCCCAGGAGCGACTATGTCACGCCCCAAAACAGTATGTGGAAACTAACAAATCACATTTCCACATTGTGTTAAATAAAATAGGGAGAAACGTGGCTAGGAAAGCAGCGATTAGGATTCACTCTGATTGGAGTCTAGAGAGTTGGCTAAACTATATTGCGCTTTGTGTTGTACGGAATAAAGGTACATTTTTCGAAAAGAAAATTGCTGGAGACAAAGCTGATTCTGGCACATACAATTATTTTACCGTCGTACAGTGAGCTTTTCAGCACATTGGCATCATTATGATCATCATTTCAGCCAAAAGACGTCCACTGCTGGACATAGGCCTCCCCTAAGCACCTCCACTTCGACCGGTTTTGTGCTTCTCGCATCCAACGAGTTCCTGCGGCCTTCACAAGGTCGTCGGTCCACTTTGTGGGAGGCCTTCCAACGCTACGTCTTCCGGTACGCGGTCGCCACTCCAGAACCTTTCGGCTCCATCGGCCATCTGCTCTGCGAGTAATGTGCCCTGCCCACTGCCACTTAATTTTGGCAATTCTTCGGGCTATGTGATAGCAAAGACCATTTTTCTTCAAAACAGTTTTCTCTTCATCATTGAAAACTACATTACCGAAAATCCCCGTAAAAAATCTCATCCTGCTAATACAAGCACGGCAAGAACCTTTCAAGCGACTAATAACCCAAATCACATCTCTGATTTCCTTCCTGTGATAGCATTCATGAATTGCCATCGGATTTCGTTCACTCCGTTAGTTCCCCACCTCGCTCATTTCTCGGCCCAAGAGCAAAGCTAGCAGGAGCCGTAACTTGTGTTGTATATTGACAATCTAGTTATATAGCATACATAGTTGTGAAATCGTGCTTACTACGTACACGCCACTGATTGGAAGTAAAATAAGCGTGCGAATGTGCGCGCAGGGGATTGTGGGAACTTCATAATATTTGTATTGTGAAGGCATGAGTCAGAAATTTATTGTGCTGTATCTGTTTGTGATTACAAATAAAATAATAAGGCTACGTTTTGTTGACCTACTGCTGGGAGGTTCTGGTGTTTTTGGAATCCTAATACTAAATATTACTTAATAAAATTAATACTACGGGTATCACTAGCGTGCGCTCTCGGTAGCCATATTATTTGGAATGTCTCGTTCCCTTTCCTCTGGGGTCGGGCCGCGACAAGTCGAAAAACGTGCTCCTGTCTACTCGATTGATTATTGGTGAGAATATACCTTCATTATTCAGAGGAACTGGCTGTTTCCTTACTGCGAGTACATCCACTAACACACATAAATTAGCGTTATATTATTTGTCTTACAGGCATAAGTTTACTTTTTTTCTTACGAGTTTCTTGGTATTTTTAACCGACTTCATTGCGTTCATGATCACCATTTTTTAAGTCCCCCAAGGTATTATGTTCGGCCCTTTGTTTTTTTGGTTGTGTGAACATGATAGGGCATACAATAAAAGTTAGTATGGGTATATCGCAAATGGTCTTAGTTTTGTTTCTTATAAGCCAATATATGTAGTTACAATTTAGACCTAAACTAAAAGTAAATTATAAAGGGTTTCATGGGAGCTCATAGTATTGTGATTAGCTGATGAGCTCTTTTAAGAAATCAAAGAACGTTACGATTTCTTTACGTTTATTTTGACTGAATGACTTTTGATTTTCCCGATTCAATTAGCACTCTTTGTTTCTAAACTCGAAACCTAATACAAAATATTTGATACCTCGTTCTAAACTTGCTTGACGGTTCGAATACGAACAAAGCTAATTTATTGCTAGCCTGAACTACATAACGTCGACTTTAGCGGACAACCTTTACAGTGGCGCCGATTCCCTTGTTCACGAACTAAACTAAATTTAAGTTCAGTGCATCTTTTTCTTTCTATTTCATTAAGAAAAGGACAGAATATAAATATTAGTTTAGTCCTATGAAATCAAGATACTCCATAGATAAGTTTAGACATGGTAAAAAAATTGGCTACTAAAAATACGTTAATTTATGTCAGGCGCTGACTAATTTGACAGGGACTAAACTAATATTTATGTTCTGTCCTTTTCTTAATGAAATAGAAAGAATAAGATGCACTGAACTTAAATTTAGTTTAGTTTGTGAACAAGGGAATCGGCGGCAGTATTTATTACACCAGAAATGGCACTAAAACTAAAGACGAAATCCTTCGAAACACGTTTTTCAAAAATAAAATGAAAGAAAGCGCTAGATTTTATCGGCTGTTCATTTTCCGCGCAGGTTGTAAGAATCGGGAGGTAAATGGATTGCTACTACGCTTACAGACGACGACTTAGCTAGCTGTCACAATATCTCTATCTGGCAATAAGTAACCCATGGCTCCAAATCGTTTTAAAAGATTTCGAACATCAAGATCTTGGCTGTACGGAATAGAAAAACGAAAACCGTATTTGATCCCAAAAATACATCGTGGAATTGCTTTGAATATTTGACGAAGGTCGTACTTGATTTTGAAGGTTCTTGCTTTTTAATCAACCCGTCTTTAAAGCCATTTATTTTGGTAATCATTTTGCATACCTATACCTAGAGTGGCGAGTACGTTATCACATTTTTTTTTTTTTGTAGTTAAATCATCAAATGACCCCTTCCGCTCTGGGTGGAGCGGAAGGGAGTGTCAGACTTTTACTGACTAAAACCCTGCCGTGTTCCTTCTTTAGCCCTTTGTGTTCCGGGGTAGCGGTAATCCTTTCGGACAATTCCGCTACCCCGGCAGGCTTCGGCCCTAACAGGCCCCTTCCTAGGTTATCACATTAAGGGCTGATTTTACCAAAGTCAGATATATTTTATTTGTGGAGTAAAATTGACATCTGACAGTTCTAGTATGGAAAACACTGTCAAAAATTCAAAATTTATTCTCAGGATTAGACTTTTTCTAGATATAAAAGTTTGGTGGAATGCGCCCTAAATAGAACAGCAGTTATTAGATAAAATAAACAATTTACTACAAATAAAAAACTGATTTTTTCAAACAAAATAAATTGCGTAAAAATTGTCACGAAATAAACCACCCATAATAAGTCGCTAGACACGGGCGATGGTATAAAAATTCAACCAGAAATGTATGCTGTTGTTATCAAATAATCACAAATTAAGTTCAATGTTGTTAAATACTAAAACGAAGAAAAAGGTCTCACGGTTATATATATAAAAATATCTTCCAAGGCTTCAATGGGAGACGGTATTCTGTATATAGATTACAATAGTAAAGACAAATTATTGATCTTATGTCATAATTTTTTTCATACAATTAAATGTGCGTATACATTTGAATTGATTTAGTTACATGAAACCGTCCCATAGTAATTAGCTGTTGCCGCACCGTCATTTTATTTCGCAAAACGTGACGGAGCGACACATCGCGCGCAGTAGTGAATCACGTCATGCAGAATAGAGTAAATGTTATATATAATTACTTTATTTCCTCAAATTCATTTAACTATTTCGAGGTACGAAATTTCTTCACTACTGTAATTTATATACAAAAAATACTGTCTCCCATTGAAGCCGTGGCAGATATTTTTATAGCACCTTATATTAAAAAAAAAAAATAGGCCCATAAACATAGCAAAAGAGAGCAATGAGGTATTCGTTCGCATTACACTATTCCATTTATCTAAAAGGTAATTGATTCTTATACCAAGAAGTAGGCATTTCGAAAGCCATTAGTCCTATAGCATCTCAGACGTTGACTGCCGGTGTGATGGCCGAGATGTTTAATTGAAATCCGTTGAATTGTTGTGGTGAGCCCATTCTCCGAGCAGGCATAATTAGGTCAGTTGGGGTCAATCGCTGAAGCACCAATATGTTCCTACAACGATGCACCAAGGAATGTAATCTAAGAAAAATATGCCATGGGACAGGATTTTATTGGTAATTCCATCTGTTCCTTATTTCTAAGGACAATAATTTTCTGATAACCGTCTGATGTTGATGCAGTTTCATATTTTTGTCTAAAAGCGTATCTTAGGATCCTGACACTTGAAATGTTATTTAATTTAGCTAGAAGTAATAGATACTGTCTAAAGCTAGGCTTTTGATTTTGAGAGTTTGAGTGATGCCTCATTTGATTACGCAATCAGCCTATAATGTTCCCACTACTGGGACACAGGCCTCCTCTCTGAGCGAGGGGTGAGCCGTAATCCATCACGCGAGCCCAGTGCAGTTGGTAGCAGATGTCGACATGTCTTAGAATTTTTAGTTTAGGACATGTCGGTTTCCTCACAGACGTGTTGATATAATTTACACAAACTAAAGCGCCTGTCTGGGTTCGAACCTACGTCCTATATCTTGTAAGTCGCGGCCATTACTGCTCTGTTGTTTTATTAAGCAGTCTACCAATCAGATCGCCCTAAGAATAACTCAGTCTTATTCCACTTTACTGCCACAGCATTATTCAAGTTACATTCAACATTTATGACAATGCAGCAGTTCTGCCGATAAACCAAACAAAAAAAGTAAAACTTTCAAAGCAAGTCTAAACACATAAAAACATTTCTCCGGGCGAAAAAAGCTTTGCAAAACAAGTAAAAATGTGCCGAAGAAGGACAGAATTAAAGTTAGCACAACTTGTTCCCATTGTTGTCCCGATTTCCATTCAGTTAGTTCAAGAGAATGTGTCGAACTATGTTCCCTGGTTTGTTTGTCTCTTACTATTAGTATTTAGAAAGTTCAGTATTAACAACTTGTTGGCCTTTGGGAGGGACGTTGTTTTTTGAGTTCCATTCGTTCAAAGATTGTTCATTATGTCTTGTTCGATTTGGATTGAAAGGTTGATTATTTTTGCTTTGATTTATTCGAATGCTTTTTCTAGTTTGAGTGTAATTCTCTTCATTTTTAATTAAAGGATCAAAACAGTTAAAATAATTGTTATAATTAATATTATCTGTACTGACTTGAAAATGAAAAAGATAGATTTTGATTTGCGGTAAACTTGAAGCAGAAACATAACACAAACACAAAAAATAACAATTTGGGGGAATAGGTATATGCGACACATCCACTCAAAACGGCCATCTTGTGTTATATGATTTGCCAGGTAATTTTTTTCCAACGCTGAGCATATGTCTTGCAATAATAGTTAACAATATTTATTTATTTATTTACACATTTCGCACAAAAAAGGTACAAAGGCGGACTTAATGCCTTAGGCATTCTCTACCAGTCAACCAAGGGTGGTGAAGAGATTAGACGGCAGGTGCTTTGGTTGAGAGGAACAATGGAATATTCTGTAACTAACAATACAATAGTGCAACTAAACCCTATATAATATTATGGTCCCATAAACGTAATGTACTACACACACATATTCGGTAATACAGAAAAGTATTAAAGTACCAATACAATTGCACTGCAGTAAGTTGCCGAATGCAGAAAACGCTTTCGAAGAAGGCGGAGAGCGGAAAGTAGGCTAGGCCCCTAGAAGCTTTTACAACAAAGAACTTACGAAACAATTTAGTTACTTTTTTCATACCAAACTTTTTGATACAACTTGGTCTCTTGGTACTTTTGTAACACGTTCTGGAATGGGGTCGAGATGAAATGGTCGTTTTGAATTAGGTAGCTAGTGCACTTTGGAATTTTATTGGCATTTTTCATTTTAGATGTTTTCCTGGCAGGTCGTCAAGGAAAGCCTCGAGGGAAAAGTAATTACATTCAGAACTGACGGAAGAGTTGACGTCTATGATAATTTTAGATGCGCCACCAGTGGGGCGGCCGGTGGGGCAAAGTGGAATAATCCAATATTTTTCATATTTTTTTCATAGAATTGGTAGAACAAAACTGGAAATACCAAACCAAACAGACAAACGAGGTAAGCCTTATTCGTCTTAAAATATTCAATACAAAACATAAGATATTCCTACGCTTACGGAAAAGATCCAATTAACAACTCAGAGTTAAATAAAAGGCAAGCTCCACCCCAATAGGATTATCGAGTGCGAGTGATTAATCCAATTACTTCACGGGAAGAAAGAGCTTCCAAACTTTATTTTGTTTCGTTAGAATCGAATCAAATCAACATTTTCGCAATACGAAAGACTGGGACCGGGGTTTGGTTCTGGTGTTGACGTAAACGGACGATTTTGTGCTGCGACAAGATTGTCCATTTGTCAATCTAGTCGCAGCACCAAAATATCCAATGCAACCTTTATACCTTAATTTTATCTCTCAAAATATTATTAAAATTTTAGATTGTTTGACATATAAAGAAAATGGTGTGTTTTAATGCACCTACTCGTAAAAGTGTTTTATAAAACTGGTTTATCCTAAAACAGGATATTTTTAAACTAGTGCGCTTTGTGTAACTTTGAATTCAGCATAAGATTCTAGACCCCTCGCGTAAAAATGTTTTGGTCAGTTATAAAAAAAAAAATATATCAGTAGTTACATTTCATACATTTTGATTTTACAATCCATACATTTTGACCGCGAAGGTATTACACTTTTCTAAGAAAAACCAGATTTTTCTTTTGATAACCGACGGAAAATTTTGGTACAAATACAAATCTATGGGAAAAGAAGATGTAGTTGTATATTTTTTGTAAGATCATCATAATCAGTCTATAGCAGTCCACTGCTGGACATAGGCCTCTCCTACTGCACGCAATCATTCAAATCGATTTTCGTCAACTCTCATCCAGCTGCTACCAGCCATCCTGCAAAGATCGTAAGATACAGCAATTTTATTTTAGCTCTCACTAGCAAAAGGGTACGGTTTAAAAAGAAGTTCTCCAAAATATATCCCCGACCAATCGCAAGTATACACCTGTACCCCAACTTACGTACAAAGTTCCTATACGAATCAGAAAAATCCTTTCCGCCCGAACGCGCGTTGTTTTCCCCTCGATTTCCATTCACTCTTACAGTCCGGAACGTAGAATCCGGATTTGTGCGCACTCGTACAAATGATTTTTATAGAATTTTAAACTTATCTCACTTTTCCTTGCTGGATCCGACTAGAATTTAGTGCTGCAAAAATTGGGCTTTTGTTCTATTTTTGGAGCTGTGCGAATGTTTTGTCCGTGTGCGTTTGACGAATGGGAGAAAAAATCTCCATTTTCACGCACCTTTTTAGTAACACCAGATATATATTTTATGCCAGGCCATTAGCCATGTATCCTATGATTTAGCATCCTGTTGCCACATTATTTTACTCGTTCTTAACAGTGTTATAATTCACTGCTTTTATATAGAATTACTCCGCCAACCCACACTGGGCCCGCTTAGTGGATTAGGCCTCCTAAGTGAGTCCCTCTCACAGAGAGGAGGCCTGTGTCGCAGCAGTGGGATCATTATATGCTGGTTATGTAAATTTGGTTCATGTCAGAACGTTTCGGTTATTCCATTAGCCAGTAAAAAAGTAGTGGATAGAATTATTACACTTAACTTAAAACGAACAGTGCCTTCAGCTATGAATAATACAGCAATAAATACGCAATTAACTTTTTCTGCTACCGCCCATAATTGATTGGACATGAAGATAACGAGATTCAGCGCTCCATTTTCTTGTTAACCAGAATCAAAAGATTTTCCTCGTCCAAAGAACTGTGCTTGAGAGTAAAAAAAAATGCTTAATTTACATATTTTATTGTGACTGCGGAATTGAAAGAGAAATGTGGGAAATTGTATCAAGTGGTTCTGGATTTGCAACATTTATTATTATCTGTGGTATCTGCAGCTGAGTTCTTAGCTGCAATAAATATGACTAGTACTTCCTTTGCTCTTTCTGTTTATGCTGTAAGATTACCTAATTGAATAATATTATGTTTATTTTAAGTCATAGAAATAAAACTAAAAGATTCGGCTTTACTCCTTGACTGTACTAATGATGAAATTTGACAGCGGGTCCTGTCGACCAATTCAAAATTTGACTTGGTCGACTGGACCCGCGGTTCCAGTTCGAGTGGGTCCAGTTGACCAAAGACCATATAGAATGTGGCCAAGCAAACATTACATAGTAATTTTTTTCATACTGTTTTTGTAATGCGTATAAGAAAATAATTAGGTGTTATCTTTATTCAATGTTATAAGTAATTGCGTATTTGGACAATCAGCCAAGCTATTTTGGTTAATTATGTACTTATTGTAATCCATACTAATATTATAAATGCGAAAGTGTGTTTATCTGTCTGTCTGTTACTTCTTCACGCTTAAACCGATTTAGATGAAATTTGGTATAGAGATAGTTTGAGTCCCGCCGAGTTTGAGGATCGAGACTTACGCGGTTGAAACCGCGGGGCGCTGCTAGTATTTTATAGTTGAAAAATATCTCAAATATTTCAGCTGCAGCAATATGAAAGTATCTCTAACATTAAAACTCACAAGAGAAGGAAAGTCTTAAGATATCTAAAACACCCGCAAAACTTCTGCCGATACATCTCAAGATACACACAACGTATTTTCCTCACTACGCGCCAATACCCTGTGTACTAGACGCATCCCAACTTTAAATTTACTTTATACGTAGTGCAAAACTTTGGCGTACTCTACTCCTGTCTGTTGAATAAAAAACTTAGTTCGCTGTTCGCGGGTTTGGTCTTGTTTCCGAACAAATATTTGTTTAGTAATAGGCATTGGAAAGAAATAGGTTTCAGTTGGGCTCTTCGCACTTTTAACTTTGTTAAGAAGTTTCTACGTTGTGGCGCTATTGTGAAAAAGGATTTTCTTTAAGTTTGTAAGCGGGTTGTATTCCTTATTGTGTAAACTTATGACTGGTATTTTTTTTTTTAAGAACGTCACATCTGTGGTCTACTGCCTAAGCACGAATTCCGTAGTTTCGTCCGAAGTTACGAGCATTTCCTACTCCGTGTCACTTATGGACATAGGGGCCCAAACTTAGAATGAATCACAAACCAGATTTGATAGTTGTCCCAACTTCCGATGTGTTTTTGCCCGACCGAAGAATTTAATTTGACACTTAGTTTGACAGATCCATTACTTTCGGACGTGCCCGTATCTTCGTTGACGGACATATGGAATAGACCCCTGAATAACTATGTTTTCTTAGTCTAGCGTTCCTTATCAGTGCCATGTCTTCAAGGTATTTCTAGCTTTCTCGTTTTCTTTAAGGTAAAACAAGATAATTCGCACTACTATTACAACGCTATTAGTCAATCATTAATTACGTTAATAGGATCATTTGCTTATATAGTAATCCCGTCTATTAATAGTAGGTTTAACTATTACAGGCCGCACTAAACTTTACATCAGTCACTATCTAAGTAATTCACACTACTTAGGATTACGGAACCCTAACCGCTACGGCCGTCTTCGAAACCCAAATTTATCAAGAACCTTCCGTCTTAAAATCCCTAAAATGATGTTCGACACTTCCTTCAAAATGTGAACTGAAATTCGATTCAGTTTTCATACATCACAGGCGTTCCCCGAAATATAATTTCCCCGTTAAACGCAAAAATTATAACATAATAAATTCTATTCACAAAAAGGCGAGGGTGAGCCCTGAAATCCCTTCCGTGGATCAGATGTAACAATACGGGTATATCCGGAAGGAAGCGGAAGGTGGGCCAGACGGTTCTGCGAATATCTTTGTTCGAAACAATATTCGTGCTACGTCTCCTATTGTTTTCGTATTTCGGAATGTCAGCTTTTGGATAGCTAGACACGTTAGCGATTCTTAGGTATCAAGTTATTCTGATCGTAACACTCGATTTTATGAATTGAGAAGTAGAATTTGGAACTTAACAAGTTCTACTTTAGCATTAAACGATAATGATAAATGATGAAAAGGTGGCAAGACGATCTAGACGCGTACCGTCAGGGTTGCATCGAGGTGGCTCTAGAAAAGGATACCTGGAAGGATTTGGGGAGGGCTTTGCTGAGCAGTGGGACAGTGTAGACTAAGGAAAAAAACTATACATACAGGGTTATTGGAAAAACAATAACAACCTCTTAAGAGGTCAAAAAAACCAGCTGTTCCCTACATTTTGACGAGTTATAAATACGAACATAAATGTAGGGAACAACAGATTTTTTTTTACGCGATTTCAGGTTTGGTCCCATAGTAAAATTTGTTCATAATGATGAGTGCCATGACCTCTTAAGAGGTTATTAGTGTTTTTCCAATAACCCTGTATAATTTATTTATTTCTGTAAGGAGGTTTGTTTCTAGAAACACTTTTACACGTCAATCATATTTTAAAAACCAGGTGAGGTCAGCTATTACTTAGGGTGGTGGTACATCTGACGAAAGATGCGTTATTTTGTTAGCTGCTCCCCTACGCACTAACACCGTTTGTCCACTCGCCGCCGTCAACGGGACCTCAATGACAAACGTGATTATTCGAACCGAGAGCGTCCCGGTGCCGGCGTGCGGTGGAAAGCGGCCATAGTAAATGAAGGGATCAGGGAAAGAACGACTTTTGTCACATTTTTAATTTTTTCAACTGGCAATGCAGGCCGAATGGTTATACCTGTCGCTATGTTCTGTCAAAAACAACAGGGCAATAACATCCATAGTCTCCGAGCTTTCATGCTTTTAAAATATCGATATAGGGAAAAAACATACAATTTCCGGACCGTACAGGAAAAAAAAACAACCGTTGTCCGTGGTCGACTGTGACAGCTATACCTACCCCTACCTCCTATACCATTATACCTATTACAGTTACAGTGCCTTAGGTATAAATGACACTATTTTATTAAGATCTTATCTTTTAATTAGTAATATCTCAGTTTGTTCACTAGGTGACAAAAGTGGTTCTTCTCCTGATCCCTAAAAATGTATGTATCACTATTTTGCGCCGTCATCGTCATCTCGTTCTAGTTGACAACCCGTTGACGTTCAGTTGACATGGCGCTGGAAAACATCATCGATTGAATGTATAAGATAGGATTTTCTTATTATTTATTTATTTAAACTTTTCGCACACAAAAAAGGTACAAAGGCGGACTTAATGCCTGACTATACGCGACGCATCTTCCATTCTTCATTCCAACCACCCTTAATGTGTTAGTAGATACTTTAATGTTGTCCGAGATATTCAAAATGTAACCTGCTAGAGTTCGTCAATTTCTCAACTTAAAGTTATAGGTAGCAATAATTCAGAAACTTGGTGTTTCTCTATCCATTGATATTTAATTGCTCAGAATATTAAACAAACCATACCTAATGTATTTAAAAAAAAATTGTTTTCAGATTCAGATAACTTTATTTGCTCAAACATGTATGTACAGGCGCCAGCACATCAAGCTACTACAATCTGTCAAATTTCTTTAATAGATTTTCAACTTTATTGCTAAAACATAAGGTTCAAGGTTGATTGGCAAAATTTGACAGTTTCGGGTAGCTTGATGTGCTGGCGTCTGTATATAGAGTACAATGCAAGCAAGGTGTAATAAGTACATGGAGTTGTGTTAACATGTTTGCCATGTTGTCATGGTGTGCATTTTACGTTGTATGTGTGCAATTAATTTTAAACTGCGAGGTCCGGTAAAAAATCAACATTCAGATTAATAAAAACAAGGTAAGGTTTAGGGGAATTTTAATGCGAAGCTTTGATCTCCTGGTTTTTGATGTTTTACACAAAATTATTAGTTATTGGAAATAAATAAACCCACACTTGAATAATTTCATCGGTATTAAAGCAGCATTTCCCTAATACATAGCATAAAAGTTCATATTTCCATTACATAAAACAAGGAGATAAAAAACACTTTAACACAGCAACTACATCAATGTGTCGTCAAAATTTCGATAAATATTAAATTAAAATTTTAATACTCCTTTAAAAAATTTAATTAAGGACTCAGAATTTTTTTTCTGTCGAATCAATATTGCGGCTTGACAGCTTTTGTAGACATAGAAAACTGTCATACTGTCATAATCCACTCCCGGACTCCTAAATCCTCCTTGAATTTCCATGTGTAAAGGCCAAAAACAACAAAATAATGGTGAGTCAAAGAAAAAGTTTTCATGTAGTTTTGAAGCCGAATTACTGGCCATTATTTTGGTATCGTCTTTGTTCAGAATTTGAATTCACGACCATAAAAAATGTACAGACGTTTAAAAAAAATGCAGGGTGGTTGGATTTAGCGAGTGTATTTATTCTTTAGATAAAATAATCGATAAGTAATTTTAGTCTAAAAAATATGTCGTCGGCTTCTACTTTAGACAATCTAAAATCATTTATTTCAAATAAACCAATTACAGGCACTTTCTTAACTAAAACTATATAAAAACTAAAATATAGCGTCGAAAAATTCATCCGCATCGCTGTCGACTGGTAATGTACCCAATAATTTCCTTTAGACAATTACGTTGTTAACTTTTGCTGTATTCATTGTAAAATACAAAATTCCATTCTTAGGAAAATCGACCTCTGTCTAAAACTAAGTTCTTTGGAGGACGCTGTGATTGATTCAATCCATTCCACTCTCGAAAAGCAAATAAATAAAAATCAAGCTGCAAATTAAACATGATAAAAAGAGCCTCAATTTTCCTATAAACCAGCCGATTCTTTACAGGAGCTGTTTGAAAATTCTCTCTATATGCTAATAAATAAATTAACCTCGGCAAGAATTGATTCGACGTCTGGGTAATGTCGCGACGAACAAAAAGCCGATGGAGAATGGAAAAGCAATTATCGGTTGAGTCTTCCCTCACAGGGCTTTCAATAAACGCGTTGACTTTCGTAAATAAACTAACTGTATAGAATTTTTGTCTTCTGGTAAAGGATTCTTGGTGTTGGTTTTGGCTTTGAATATTTCAATTGGAACGAAATTGCCAGCTTCAAAAACTTCCTTTGTGATTCCTTTGTTATCGATTTCAACGCATAATTTAGACCTTATTTAGTAAGCAGTTATCCTCACTTTGTTGTCTGTTACAGATTTATTGTGATCATTTCAAGTATGTCTTGATTTAAATTCTCTAGCATTTGGCAGGACTGATTGGCATTTTACTTGTTGATAGGTCTGTTAATTGAAAGTTTATAATCTATCGTCGACTCTTTGTATTTTAGTCTTTGTATTTTAGTCTTTGTATTTTAGTCTTTGTATTTTAGTGTAACTTTCGCGAAAAAAACCATCAGCTGTTCCCTACATTTATGCTCGCATAATTCGTCAAAATTTAAGGAACAGCTAATTTTTTTTTCGCAATTTCAGGTTTGGTCCCATAGTAAAAGTGGTTCATAATGATGAGTACAATCTCCCATTTAAATGTGTCGCATGTTTTCAATTTCACCCTGTATATGAGGCATATACTCGTATAATCAAAGTTAGCTAAGTGCGTCCATGTAAAATTTTCAGGAACCGAAAAAACGTTTTTCTCATTAAAGAGTCAGGGGTTTTCATACTTTCTGAGTTTATTCTACATACTAAATTTATTTTTTGAAAGTGTGGCGCTTAGCTGCCTTTGATTCTATACGCCTCATATACAGGGTGTTACAGAAAGGGTATATCAATACAAACGGGTTGAAGAGTGTATCTGGTCTAGAATCTCTGTAAAAAATTTTTGAGCTGAAATTTTGTAGAGATTCTAGACCAGATACACTCTTCAACCCGTTTGTATTGATATACCCTTTCCGTAACACCCTGTATATAGAAGATGTGATGAATATTGTCATGTGCATCTATATGAATATGCCTCGTTTAGTAGTCAATGCCGCTATGACTATCAGCCATAATTCTGCCAAGATCACTCCTTTGACTACTTTATTGGCCGTTAGTTGGTGAACGCGTACTCCCATATATTCTCATCCCGATTGGCGATCAAACTTAACTGTCGGGTGATAAAAAACCAGCAATACGGTATAGCTATTAAACTAGACGGAACTCCTAGTATTTAGAAAAGTTCGCCTTGAAGAAAAAATATATCAAAAGTGGTTTTTGTCCGCGGCTTCGCTCGCATGTAGGTAGACACGTTTAATAGATCTTTTTAAGAGGTATAATTCCATAGTACATTGGTTTTCACGGCCTACGCCGATAAAGCTTGAGGTCAGTATGGATTGTAGCGGTACGAGTATCTACTACGCCACATGCGAACAACGCGTCATACTGACGTCACGCAAAATCCTGCATCTCGCAAGCAGAGTTTACTGCGCAACTTGCATAGATACAACAGCCCGACATGAATCATCGGGCAGATGCCCGCCAGACACAACACCCGTCTGGTCGGAGGATTCTCCCTTTTCTATAGGGTATGAGTGAACTTTACACCTTGTTCCTCATACCTCTATGTGATTTTTTCCAACATCTTCAACAATACTTGGCATATTTGAGCCAATTTACACAAAACCTTAACGAATTATACACCATAACCTTCCAATGCGTCCATTGGTCTGATAACCCTATGACAAAGCCGTTCTGTAGTTTGTGAGTTTATCGCGTTCAGACAGACAAACAGACGCGGCAGGGTATTTGTTACATCATAATTATGTATATGGAAATTATTTAAGCGACAGAGTCAGAAACTATTAATAAGAATCATCACGCCATTTCTATTTTAATCCCGAACAAATTCATTACTTCTCCAAAGCCTAAAATCGTTCCAAAACTGGACCTCAAGTATATTTTGTAAGAAGAAAAAAATATATTCGACCTTCAATTAAAATGTCCACGCTTCAAGCTAGCGCTTAATTAAGGAGCAAAGAAAAGGTTCAAAGAAGCAAATACTCTGACCTTTAAACTGTGCCGTGGGAGCGATTCAAAGTATAAAAGGCGTTTAAAAGAGGGTGTCATTAATCAAAACAGATGAGAAAATGTGTCCAGGCTTCCGAACTGGGAGTCTTCTCGTGATTTCTGTTTCGGGGTTTAATCTTGAGAGGGCTTTGGTAAAGAAGTGCACTCGGCGTGAATCAACGGACTCGAAATATTCAAGTTTATTTTTGGTACCGTGTTAGGACAAGCTCAATCCAGTAACAAAATACACGATGAAGTTTGTTGGAAATTTTTTTAAAGTTGTTTAGAAGAGAAGCACATAGCACTTAACGAATTTAAAACATCGTTTTGTTTCTGTCAATCGTTTTTAAATTTTTAATTGCAGACTTATTTACTAACTATCTGCGCCCCGCGGTTTCAGCCGCATAAGTGTCGATACCATGAGAATATCGGAATAAAAAGTAGTCTATGTGTTAATTCAGGATGTCAGCTACCTCTATACCAAATTATATCAAAATTGTTCCAGCCGTTTGTGCGTGAAGAAGTAAGAAACATACAAACACACTCACAAACTTTCGCCTTTATAATATTGGTGTGAAGTATGATAATCATATTCTACAAGAAAAGATTGAACGGTGACCCCAAAACCAGGCATTTGCTTGTATCATGGAGGTCAGAATTGCGACATTGTCAGAGTGAGGTACGTAAACAACAAACTGGAAAACATAAATTAAACTAAAATGAATCAACAATCAATAGGTTGTCTTTAAAAGATCGCTCTTAGTGATAAAACCGTCCATTATGTCACCCTTTGTAAAGTTTCTATATTTATGTCTGTAATTTATATGGTGTACATAATAAAGAGTCATAATCAGCCTATAATGTTCCTACTGCTGGGACACAGGCCTCCTCTCGGTGAGGGGCGGGGGACATAATAAAGAGTATTCTATTCTATTCTATCAATTAAATGACAGAGACAGAATAATATTTAGATCCACATACTCGTAATATCATTATGTTTAGCGCTTATTGAAAGAAAGAATGAAAAATAGATTTATTTGCCGCAGAAACAAGTGCATACAAAAAGATAAGGTAACTCGAATAATAAAAATAAAATATTTCATAATTGGATATAGTTTATGTTAAAGTAGGTAGCAAGGTAAGAATATCATCATCATCATTTCAGCCAAAAGACGTCCAGTGCTGGACATAGGCCTCCCCTAGGCACCGCTACTTCGACCGATTCAGTGCTTCTTGTATCCAGCGGATTCCTGCGGCCTTCAGCAGAATAAGGAAGAATATACGGTACCGATATTCCCAAACCACAATATATTGTAATGAATCGGTGTTAAAAATAACTAAAAGAATGTTAATATGCTAGATTCCGAGATGGCAAAACAAAACAACTACATGCTTTTTTCGTTTTCCAGGGATCAGCTACAAACATGGTTTTAAAAACACGAAAATTTTACCATTTTATCTCAGCACTCGAATTACTCAACACCCATTGTAGAGGGCCTCTACGCTAATGCTGTATTCACGGCACCAGATTTAAGAGTCTCGTTTACAATACGGAGCTAAACCGGCAAGATCCCAGAAAAAACATCTGAGAATTCTTCACGAGGATTTTCATTCAATAAGAGTTCCGTAGATTTTTTTCTAAAAGAAAAAATATATCTTAAGATGAGGACCGTTTGTGTTTTAAGTCGTTATTCGAGTGGAGCTGATTTTCTTTTTGGATTTCTTTTTTCGTTGAAAAGAAGGTTTTAATCAGATTTTTAAAGGATTCTTAAGTTTTAATACGATACGGGTGGATAAAGTTCGTCTTGAAATGTGAGAAGTGATATCTTTTTGGCGTTGATAATGAAGCTCTGAACTGGTTCTGAACTCTGAAATAATAACTGAAGCCGTTTTCTGTCGAGTCTTAGGTTTTCAGAAAACCTTAAGGTTTATAAAAATCCAGTACTTAAAATGTTTAATTAAATCTTAGAAATTACAAAATTCTTTTCAGTTTTTATAAAGCGTGGTTTTTAATTTCAACATAAAAAACCCAAGACCAACCCCACTTTGAACTCGTACGAAAAAGCAACGATAAAATTATTCAGTCGGGATTTACGTCCATTCGGTTGCCCACGCAATAACCGATACCATTGATTTTATTATACACTCCCAAAACTATATTAGCAACGAAAAATTTTCCATTATGAAACCGAAATTAAATTGCCAACCGACGTGTTTTAAGCACCCGCCCGAACTAATAGAGTTGGTTCGTAAACTTTTTTATAGTAACGATTTTTATTGGTAAATTGAGTAGTTTTATTCTACAATTTGCCGAATTTCGTTGTTTGTGCAAAAGCGGTAATAACAATTACGGTATTTAAGATAATGGTTTCGAAGACGACTTAATTATAGTGTTTCTTTAATTAATTCTGTGTAAGAGCTACATTAAAACTTGTATTGTCGATTCAATAACTATACTTCGAATGATTGTTGAGCTTAAAAATCATCCTTATTTTTGCGCAAGGTACACCACTTTCCATGAAGTTTTCATAGAAGTTGTTATAAAATAGTCGCGTCGTGTTGTCGTCTCGCACCTTCTGTCTGTGGGATCCTTAAGTCTAGTGATCGCAATTGCTGAGCAAGATGTCCTGGGTTCGATTCCCGGGTCGGGTAAAGTGTTATTGAGTTTTGGTGTTTGAAATTTCTTAGTAGTGGCCCGGAGTTTGGATTTGTGCCCCGGTTGGTGGGGCTTAAACATAGCTGGCGTTTGGTGTTACTATAATATGTAAGTACACCTTTGCATACTCCTACGGGGCTTAGAGGTGTGATGTTATGTATGTTATATCATCATTTTGATTTTGTTCAACGATGAATTTTTAAAACAATCCATACCTACTATCAGCGCCCCGCGGTTTCACTCAAATAAGTTTCCCGTGGGAATATCGGGATAAAAACTATCCTATGCCATTTCCCTGAACTCAAACTATCTCTATACTAAATTTCATCTAAATTGGTTCAGCGGTGTAAGCGTGAAGAGGTAACAGACAGACATACACACTTTCGCATTTATAATATTAGTATGGATTGTATGTATTGTAATTCAGAATAGTTCAACAGATGGTGCTCACGACCTCTCCTTCATTTTAACTCCTCAACCATCGGGTTACCGCTTTTATTATTAATTCTCCATATATAACGTATAGATAAATTCATTATTGTGTTACTAATATCCCGTTAATTAATCCAATTAGCGAATTGTAATTTGATATGCGAGGTTCTGACAATAGATTAACTTAATTTGTAGAAGGATCGCTTACAATTCAAGTCAACATTGTTATTATGTCGACATAATCAAAAGGATATATACGAAATTATATCTGTTTCTAATGGATGCCTTAATTTTCTTGTTTTTTTTTTTCTCTCGCGGTGGAAATCCTCACGGACTTTCTCTATCGTGGGGGTGACAGAGGGGCATGCCGGACTCTTCACCTCTACCTATGGCCGGGGGTGCGGGACGAGTGAGTTTTTGGATTGAAATACTGACAGTACTTACTGTGAAATTGGAAGATTTATTTTGATGTTAGTAAATAATAACCTCTTGTTTATACTTAATTAGCTACTGCCCGCGGATACACCCACGTGGAGTCCGAAAATTATCCCACGGGCGTTCCATCTACCACCTTAATATTTAAAAAAAAATTGCCCATTTTATGTTTCATTTAAGAACCTAACAACAAGTTTTTTTTTTCATTTGATATGTCACACGATACCTACAGTTTGCTAGTTCTTTTCTTTTTTCCCCCCTAAAGTGACTCTCATATTACGATTCATTTATTTACGTTATTCGTCCGTGTTTGGGTCACGGAAATTCATATGTGTACCAAATTTCAACATAATCGAACCAGTAGATTCGGAGAAAATTAGCCGTGACAGACAGACACACAGATCAGATTCTATAAGGGTTCCGTTTTATCATTAGGACAAACGGAACCCTAATAAAAATAGCTTAGTTTTCTAAGCAGAGCTATTTGCAAAAGCCAGTGGCATCTATTTTAGTACTAATGTCTATCATTGGTCTTCACGATACCGATGCCATCTCGTCTCCTATAAATAAAGCTATAGATAGGAACTCCTTGTTCAATTACTAATGCAAATCTTATCACAACAATACAGTTGATATATTATCCTTGGAATTTAATTATACAAGCGACGCCATTGCTGTGTCTGTTTATAGGTATGTATGTAAGTTGATACATAATTATAATGAAGCTAGTATTGGTTATATTTTAATTAACTGGTATAGTGAGATACGGTCTATATGATACTCTTGTAATTATTATAATTAGACGTGGAAGCTTCCAGGAGTCTTTTCCTAGTTGTGTTAATTAAAGTTGGTTCGCAGTATGTTGTCATAGCAAGCATGACGTAATGAAGGCAGTTGTTAATTGATTATAATTATTATTTTGTTGATTATAGTGACTATATTTCTTTGGTTTTGTTCATCGAATCGTTGAGCTCTTTTAGTTCTGAGTTGATCTGCGCGATTACTAACAAATGAATGCACTGTGTAGACAGGTCCACTCAATCTTTGTGGTTCTTTTCTTAAAAGATCATTTCCGACACAAACCTATACAAGGTTTACACATGATCTGACCAAGATTATGTCTGAACTTTAAAAGAGACTGTCTTCTGATTTTGTTTCAGCATTGCTTCTCAGAGTAATCAGAAAGGAAACGCTGACCCCATTTAGTTTCATAAATATGATTGACATGTAAAAGTGTTTTCATAAACCTATTTACAGAAATAAAATCATTTATCTATATTTTACTTGTTTTGTATATTGGTTTGGTTCTGTTCCCCGGTCTAGTTCGTTTCCAACTGATAGGGTAAAGGCTTCTATTTCTTTTTCCAATTAATTATATATTATTACCAAGTTTAAAAAAAATACGGTGAATATTTAGAGCTCTCTTATTTTCGGACACTAGCTGCTGCCCGCGACTTCATCTGGATCCAGAGTGAAAATGTCCTTCATCAGGTGGTCTACCTGCGTGCCAAATTCATCCAAACCCGTTCAGCCGTTTTAGTGTGAAAGCGTAACAAACAAACATAAAAACACAAAAAAATCAAATCTTTTTCGTCTATATAATCCTAATTAATCCTAACTAATATTATAAATGCGAAAGTAAGTTTGTTTGTTTGTGACCTTTTCACGCCTAAACCACTGAACGGATCATCCTGAAATTTTGCATAATTATACGTTGTCAGGGTACCTTTTATCCCGAAAAAAAGTGCTGAAAAAAAAAGTGGAAAACAACAATAACTTCTTCTCTTATTATGATAATAGATGGCGCCACGTGTCTATTAAACTTTGTCACATTATTTAATTCTGAGGCGGTACGAAATTCGCCGGGTCAGCTAACATTATGTAAAGTTAAGATAAATTGTCCGTATATTAAAATCACTACTATCAAGGAATGACAGTAATTGTGATGTGAATACACGGACTATTTAAGTAGTCAATTTGTTTAAAAATAACTTCATTGTCATGTTAAATTTCTGTATAGGTACCTACTATTGAGATAGATATTATCGAAAATAATAGTAAAATCTAATTTGATCTGTTATCTACTGAAAAGGGGGAGGAGCTTGTGGCTAAATAATAACAGCCGTACGGTTCGACCGATCAGGTTAAGCCACGCTTGCCGCGGTTGGTCCGTGGATGGGTGACCATCTGTACATAACAAGACCCCTCCGTGCCTCGGAAAGCACGTAAAGCCGTTGGTCCCGGCTGTTATTCGTAGTACTTAGACAGTCGTTACGGGTCGTCAGAAGCCCGAAAGTCTGACAACAAGTCTTTCCAAGGGGTATGGTATTACCCAGTTACTGAGTTGTGGAGGTCAGATAGGCAGTCGCTCTATGTAATATATTGGTATTCAGCTGCATCCAGTTATACTGGAAGTCGACCCCAACATAGTTGGAAAAAGGCTAGGTAGATGATGATCTACAGAAAAGGGGAAATAATTAATTCTTCTCCATATTTTCCTACACCAAAAGTCAGCTCATTTCTCTTCCTGTTACCCTTACTTAAGACATAGTTACAAATTACGGGATAGCATTGAACATAACTAGACCAAACTTAGTTCATAAATACGTAGTTTACGCAAACCCTATACTTAATTACTATACTTGGGTTAGCTAACACTGATACTCGAGTTTGAACCTAAGTTAGGACCTAAAGTTTCTTGACAACATGAAGTATTAAACTTATAGTGTAACTATTGAATAAAGTTCTTTACTTACCCTGTTGTAATTAATTAGATACCTACTATTATTTTACCCCCTTACTAATAACCGTATTATATCAGACGAATAGTTACGAGTACACACCGATTTCTCTCTTTCAGTCGTCAGTAATTTGACTTTCGAAAGAAGAAGACAAGGCGCTGTGTAACTATACAGACGCTATACAACGTTTACTAGTAAGGGAGTTAGTGTATAAGTCCCAATTTTAGACATTTATTTTCGGCAAAGAAACAAATATTTTAAGTTAATTTTTGATTCTGAACGTTTGGCCCCAACGACCATCTCTGTCCTGGAACCAAGATGCTACTTGCAATTTCTTCGGACTATATCCGCTCAGCTACGGTTTCTTAGAAGAAAGATGGCCGCCACTTAACGGCCGCAGTGACAGCTGTCATAAAAATGAAGGCAAGCGGGGGTTTACGGTATCAAAAAACTGCTCTCTAGGAAAACACTAAGTTACTTTTATGAATAACTAGCTGCGCCCCGCGGTTTCACCCGCATAAGTGTCGATCCCGTGGAAATATCGGGAAAAAAGTAGCCTATATGTTAATCCAGGGTGTCAGCTACCTCTTTTTTTTCCCTATATTCTCCGTTCAAAATGTTATCAAAATTGGTCCAGCCGTTTGAGCGTGAAGAAGTAACAAGCATATAAACACACACACACACTCACAAACTTTCGCCTTTATAATATTTGTGTGATGTGATGTTTCAGTGACGTCATTCACCAGTAAATGTGGACGCTATATGGCGGCCAGCGCTCTTCCAGGAAACCGAAACTTTAGGAACACTTTCATGTCAATATTATCATTAAATTGTCTCTATAAACCGCACTCACGATGCAAAAGAATTCCTACGAGTACTATAAGGCCATGTTTGAAAATATGCCCAACTAGCTGCGCCACGTGGTTTCACCCGCATAAGTCTCGGTCCCGTGAGAATATCGGGATAAAAAGTACCTTATGTCCTTTCCCTTGACTTAAACTATACACCAAATTTCATCTAAATCGGTTTTGCGGTTTAGGCGTGAAAAGGTAACATACAGACAGACAGAGTTACTTTCGAATTTATAATATTAGTATGGATAATAATATAATAATACAGTATGGATGAAAAGTCCGTTCCAAATATTTACGAAAGATTTACGAAAACTAGTACGCAGAATTGATTGAAGTCGTTCTCTCGTTAGATACAGAGATGATTACTTAATTAAGAAGATATATCTACATGGCTTTGACTCAGTAAAGATAATTACATATTACTATCGATTTCTAACCGAAAGGAAAACATGGCTGAAAGTAATTAGGTATGTATACCTATCACACGTATGTTGTATGAAGGCTATGTCATTGACCTCAGAATAAAACAAAATGATAAGGGGTGTGTAGCTAAGTAAGTAACAGCCGCACGGGTCAATCGATCAGGTTAAGCTACGCTGCCGCGGTTGGTCCGTGGATGGGTCACCATATTTACATATTGAGGCCCTTCCGTGCCTTGGAAAATACGTTAAACCGCTGGTCTCGGCTGTCATTCGTGGATCTTTGGCAGTCGGCACGGGTCGCCAGAAGCCCGAAAGTCAGATAACCAGTCTTACCAAGGGTATCCGTGTTACGCAGTAACTGGGTTGTGGAGGTCAGATAGGCAGCCGCTTCATGTAAAATATTGGTGTTTTAGCTGTGTCCGGAAGTCGACCCCAACATAGTTGATGAATAAAATAATATCATAACATGAAATAAGCTCATAACAGCCTCCTTTGGCAACATTTGAACTTTTTAATTCAATAATTATACAGATCGGACTAACTTACCTAGTGACGTCCGATCCTTAATTATGTGAAGTAATCTCATCCTCATTGTATAGGTACTATGTAGTCGCACCATTTCGTGCGCACACGTCACAATATTTAAAGATGAAATTCAAATTTTTTCATCCTAAAGAAAAACAAATGTTGTCTGTGGTCCAGTCGTTGGCGCGGTCTCCTGACATCTGTCAATCATTCTTTCAAAGCATAAGAACGGGACTTCACGATGACCTACATGGGCATCGTATAGTCCCGGCATACAGCACAACACAACTTCTAGAAGGGGTTTAATAAGGCAATCCAATACACCTAAAGTATAGGACGATTATCTGGGAAGGGTTGGGATACAATGAGGATGAGATTACTTCACATAATTAAGGATCGGACGTCACTAGGTAAGTTAGTCCGATCTGTATAATTATGCTACGTAATCTCATCCTCATTGTATAGGTACTATGTAGATGTTCAAAGAATAAAGTTGTGTTGGTCATCATAGGTACCTACATAAAATGAGCATTGTTCAATAATTGAACATTGTAACATAACATGCATACTAATTGTAATGCATTTCTATTAAGAATCAGTGTACCATTAAGGTAAATAGTTACCTAACTTAATTTATAATTCTCTAATTACTATTAGATTCTGGAAATATAATCAGTTTTGAATCAACTAGTTTAATTAATAATCCCATATGGCACACATCAATTTCTTGTAATCAGACAATTAACATTGACATGTAATAAGTTCTATGTACAACCACTCTATAGAGCACACAGCTGGTGCAAAAACATTAGAATCACTAATAAAAAGGTCTCTTATAAAACCGAGTAAGGGTTGAGAAATTTGTGGTCCAACCAGCATAATGACACCTTCTTCAGAGCCCTTTGAAGTAGAGGCATGTCTGTATATGTGAATTTAGAAATAATAATATCTATTCCACTCTTACTTGAAATTTGTTTTATCCATCTATTATTGGTTGCAGTAGAGGTTGCATCATAAGGCTTTCTTATAGTTATAATTAATGATTTACAATTTTGTCTTATACTCTTACCTAGTAAAATCTAGATAGGACAATTTAAGGGTTGTGGCAGTACAGAAAGATAAATTATCTTTAAAAAATGGTAGAATCAAGTTGAGTTCGGATCTACCAGGTTTTAATTATATCTGGATTTTTATGTTAATTTTGTCCTCATTATAAGAAGTGTACTAATGAGTGACCAGGTTTGAATTTTGTGTGCAGTTACAAGAGCTATTATCGTTACTAATTGTTTGGTTAGAAATTCTAAACCAAGGGTTTGATTGGGAAATAAATTAATCTGTCGAACTCCGCTAATGAGATACAATTGATTTTCTATTGTTTCGTCGCCAATAGGCGACGCGCGGTGCTTGGCCGGTTAAATAATGCAAAACGATACTAGGGTCCCACTAACTTCCTATTTGGGATTCTTTGGTCTTAATATAAATATATCCCTGAGAAACCTTGTCGCTCTGTCATTATTGTGTCAATGTGGCGGCCAAAAACTACAGAATTTGCTGATTATTATATAGCTCACTCAATACCATTAGGATATCATACATCATTAAACTTAGTGGTAAAAATTATATGACTATCATGACTGAGCCTAGGGGTCAATGTCTTGTGTGTAACAGAAGAGAGTCTACTGATCTAGAGCAAAGCTAACACTATATTAATTGAGGGATCAGTCTTTCTCCTATCAGGAAAGCGTCCCTGATAATATGGCAGCAAACAGTGACTCCTGTGCATTGGGTGTTGAGATCCCATTTGACAGTGAATAGATCTACAGAACATACTTGGATCAGGGAGCCATGATATGTTGATATTTAGTATTAGACCTGATTGTAAACAGGTTAATCGGGGGCTGGCCCAGTACAGCACACCCCCCCCCCCCCCCTGCTTACATAGGTATATCTTTACTTAGAAGTATGTCCTTATGTAGGGTTTCAAAGTTGTACAAGTTGCTGCAATTTTTTTTTTTTTTTTTTTTTTTTTTTTTTTTTTTTTTTTTTTTTTTTTTTTTGCAACATTTGACTTGTAGGCTATATCACATCACTTCCATTTAATTTCTATGTTAGGAAGCCTAGATTCAATTTCCCATACTGTTTTCTTTGGAAGTAATATAAAATGCATAAACCCGTATTTGTCATTCCTTGAACCGTTGCCAAGATTGTTAAGTCAAGCTATTCAGATGAGTAAAATGAGTACCACCCATCTTACTGACACAGGATATGGCCGTTGTGATATCTTTTCTAAGTCCTTACAGTAACTGAGTTTGCTTGCAAATGTTTTGAGCCCCATAAATGCTGCTAATAGTTCAAGGTAAGGTAAGGAACTTTTCAACATTAACTGTCCAGTGCCTGTGGATGTTGATATCATTACATACCAGACCCCAGTCAGTTTGGGACAATATTTCGAGAACAAAATCTAATTGTTTAATTCTATTGTGGTTTGTTGGAATGTAAGGTAACCAACAATCTCTGCAAATAAATGATTTTTAATTTGTTTCTAGCCCTGTTGTATTTGTAAATAAGTGATTTTTAACCTAGTTTGGTATAAAGTTAACCATATTCATATACAGATGCAGCTACTAGAATACCTAGTAATTAGACACACTCGATTATTTATATCTCATTTCAGACTTAATATTTTTTATGGACTACAGGGTAAAGTCTATATTTTCCTGAGGAAGTGAAATGGCAAACTGGACTGAACCCAACTAATATCCTAGACATTGGCAGCACTGTCTGGGCACTCTTTTCAGTTTTAATAATAAATCCTAGATATTTAACACAGTTTGAGTATCAGACATATTTTCTAAACACTGCATATGGATCGGCAGGGCACAGAATATAATTGTCAAGATGTATGACAAAAAACAACCCTAGTGACCTCCGGTGACAGACAACTGGCTTTATGATGTTTGTGAATACATATGGAGCGGTTCTAAGTCCAAATACGAGGCATGTAAACTGTTATAACTTATAACATATCTTGAAATAGAAACTGGGGATATCTCCTGAAATATTTTCATATGGATAATTGATATGAATTTTTTAAATCAATGTAATATTGTAGGCAAAAAACTTATATACCTAGTAACATACTACATATTAAGTTTTTATTTAATATGTATCTCCAAACACCATGCGATTTTGGTACAATTATACCAGATAAAATTACTTATTTGACAGGAGCACATGTTTCTATAGCACCTAATATAAGAGATTATTCCATGGGGATAGATTGCTTTCTTTCTGAATGAAGTTGTTATTCAGAAGTTTGAATTGGAAACTCAGTAAAAGGTAGTTTATAACCCTTGATCCACTCATATATGGTTGGATTAGTAGTAATATCATACTTCAGAGAAATATTGCAATCTACCAGTCTGTACCTGAGCTAGTGATGATGCTGGTTCTGGCAACGGTTGTTGGCATTGGATTTATCTTGAAGCTTATAGATAGCTATTCTGAATTGGTGTGTAGAATAGGTATTTTGATATTGGTGTTTACTCACATCAATTCTTGAATTTCCTCATGGCTAGGTAGGATTAAGGATCTCAGATTATTGCAATTTTCATGATAAATTAATGTCACACTCAGTCTAGCTCAGTAACTTAATGTTTCGATTTGATCTGCACTATACAAACGCCTGGGAGGCTATTAGACTGTTATGAACTGTTCCCAATGAATGTAATAGTAGCGGCCACTGTAGTTCGCTGCCCCTTGATTGTGTGGTCCCATTTGATTCCACTTCCATTTACTGCTGCCACCCTTCCTTTTTAAATTCTGGTGGGTGCAATAGGCTACAAATTATGAATGTTTCATACTTCTTTTAAATGTTTAGCTTCATCTCCACATTTAGTCCATTATCATAATTGACCACCGTGTGGCCAGACTGCCATGCAGTTCTACAGGTAAAGTAGCTAACTGTACCCCAGCATCTCACAAGTAGATTTTCAATACTTGAACTTAGGACTTCACGTTGGGTATGTATATCGTTCCACTCTCAGCCTCCTTTCGGCTGTATTTTAGTAGAATTGAAGTACTAACATAGCTTATATAAGTTAAATTGTATATTAACACCCTCACTGAGAGGAGGCCTGTGTCCCAGCAGTGGGAACATTATAGGCTGATTATGTGTTATGTATGTATATTAACATCTAGAATATAAAGTATTTTGGAATTAGATTATAATTAACGGCATTGAGTATGGATATTCCCAATCCGGCTGCGTTGGCTTCGGTCACATAACACAAAGTCCAACTGTAGTCTTCCATGGAAGAGGGCTCCGTACTCATCTACGAAGACTAATTAGAGTTAGGTCCCAGACTGCTTAGATCTAAATCCATGGCTAACCTCACGTGATAGCTCTAGGAATGCAGGAGGGATGTGTTTTTAACACTGGACGTATAGACTGGTTTATATCTGATTTTATTTGATTTAACCTGAAATAAATGGATTATTATTATAGAACATTGACTAACCTCTCGTGAGTCTGTGTGGAGTTGATGGCACAGTTGAATGTTCTCATGGTTCACCTCGCGTGAGAACACTTAGAGACGGCCAAAGATCTTCAGAACACTGAACGTATATACCATGTAGTGTCGTTCTTATGTAAGTATACAGCACAGTTACGTTCTCATGGTTGACCTCACAGTGAAAACTAGAGACTGCTGTGTGTATTACGGCATCCCTTGTCAGCCAAAGATCCTCCGAACACTGAACGTATATACCATCGGCTAGCCTCGCGTGATAGCTCATGTGGTATCGTTCTTGTGTAAGTATACGGCACAGTTACGTTCTCATGGTTGACCTCACAGTGAAAACTAGAGACTGCTGTGCGTATATTACGGCATGATTTCAATTGCCGACAACTGAGTTTCGATGACGGCTCCGCTTTGCTTTTTCAAGCGATTTTTCCAGTTCTCGCAGGCGTACGGTCAGCTCCTACATTCCATCGTCTCGTTTTCTTCTGTTTTCCCATCTTGTTAAAACTTTTCTGAACTTTTATATACGAAAACGTGATCAGTGCGCGGCACAAAAAAGTACAATGATTGACAGATGTCAGGAGACCGCGCCAACGACTGGACCACAGACAACATTTGTTTTTCTTTAGGATGAAAAAATTTGAATTTCATCTTTAAATATTGTGACGTGTGCGCACGAAATGGTGCGACTACATAGTACCTATACAATGAGGATGAGATTACGTAGCATAATTTTAGGGTTTACGCATGTTTGATATAAATAAATTATTTTGTTTTTTAAAGATTGCGTGTTGTTATGATTAATGTCTGCTCCACATGCACGTTTTGACATTTTTTAAATTTTAACAACGTTTATAAATAAACTCTCAAGCATGTAAATACGCACTTATTTACATAATCAGCCTATTATGTTCCCACATCTGGGACACAGGCCTCCTCTCTGTGGGAGAGAGTGGGCCGTAATCCACCACGTAGGCCCAATACGGGTTGGTACATGTCACATGTCTTCGAAATACTTCTTTTTTTTTGTAAATATTCTACCTGTAAATTGATTTTTCGTGTATTTCTTATGACTTTCACTTGGCCTCGCTGCGAATCTTGTCGACAAAAAATAAAACATAAAAAATTGAAAATTAATGATAGTTCCATAGTTAAAATTATAACTATACTGTTGAATTGTAGGTGCAGACGCCAGCTGCAACACATCAAGCTACCGGAAACTGTCAAATTTTTCCAATCTAATTTGAACCTTAGCTTTAGCGATAAAGTTGACAATCTATTAAATAAATTTGACAGTTTGTAGTAGCTTGATGTGCTGGTGTCTGTACATTGTACACTAACTGACAATACTTCAGTATTTTACTGGAACCAATTCCATTAGCTACAATTCCTTTCAATCGCGTAATAGAAACATATTAGGTTGTGTCCACAATGCGAGCGATAGCGTGTTTAGAGTTTATTGGCTACGAGAACAGTGATAACGTTTACTGAGATTTATTAAGCTCACAAGGTCCAACCACCACCGCTTTTTATCCTCTAAATAGTTTCGGCAGACACGGCCCTAACCAAAAGATTATACAGGGTGAAATTAAATTCACGGGCATCCTTTTAAGGGGTCATTGTACTCATCATTATGAACAACTTTTACTGTGGGACTAAACTTAAAATAGCGAAAAAATAATCAGCTATTCCTTGCATTTATGTTCACATAACTCGTCGAAATGTAGGGAAGAGTTAATTTTTTTTGCGATTTCAGGTTTGGTCCCATGGTAAAAGTTGTTCATAATGATGAGTACAATGACCCCTTAAAAGGATGCCCATGAATTCAATTTCACCCTGTATATTAAAGACTGGTCCTGCATTGGACGCATACAGCGGATCCGAACAATCTTTACCAGCACCCTAATAAATTGCGTAACACACTATCAATCTCACTCTGAATCATTTTGAAGGATATTGTTAATTCATTGCTTCATATGTTCGCAAAATGTGCCTGCTCAACAAAGAAAATAACGCAATGAATGTTGTTGAACAGTCAAATTGAAACCCATTGCTACTGATAATGTGTTACGCAATTACCTAGCAGGTCTTTGATAGACCTTATGTGAGGACTTCACGTATTCGTTATCGCCACTCGGGGACTTTGTGTACCCACTTTTCAAACTAAATTCAAACCATAACAGCACGTTTGTAATCCTCACATTATTAACTACCGAAATTAAAACGCGCTGGTTCTGGTAGAAAAACAAAGTATATAATACGTCAATCAAAAGTAAAAACCAAAAAGTAGAAAAAGCATAAGCAAAAGGTACAAAAAAGGTAAAATATCAAAAAGAGAAGAAAAGACTTGCACACACATAAATACTGAAGCCTGATTCTATTTACGTAATTCAGGATACACGTAAACATGTTTTGGCAACATAAAGTTAATAAATTACTCAAGTTCAGTAACGTACCCCTGTTCTTATAATACATACGAGTAGTTCCGACTGGATATTGTGTGGATCACTTATGAAGAGGCACAAAGACTTTTGTGGACTTGTGTACCTGCTGTTCAAATTGATAAATACCTATTTGTAAGGAGTTTTGTTTCTAAGAATGTTAAGGGAGAAATGTGTGACAAGAAATTTTTTCATGAAAGGTTTCCTTTTATATAATTGAAACTTAATTTATTTATTAAGGCGACTACATGACCTAAAGCGCCGTCTTTGTCGGACTGCATAGAAAAGAAAGAGAAGCGCGATGACACAACTGTGGTAATTTATTGCAAATATGAAGCAATTATTTACAAAAACTATTTAATAAAACATAAAAATAATCCATCACTGAAGGCAGTTTAGCAAATGGTATATTTTTACTTGTAATTAAAATTGTTAATGAGGTAACCTGCTTTTAAAGACAATTAAGAGGTGTATTTGAATGCATTAATGTATATTTAATTATAATTTGAGTTCCATCACTGTATTAAAATAAGACTTGAAAATATCTTTTTTTTTTGGTCAAAATTATTTACGGTTTTAAGAGATACACTGCAAAAACAACTTATTGACCGTTTTCTGAAACCTCCGCCTTAAGTTATTCTTATCCGAAGTCTGGATTTATGCCCGGTTGATGGCAATAGGTTTGTCACCTATAACATCGGACTAAAACACAACTGGAGAAATGTCGGTGTATGCACTATAAATACTCCTATACTATAAATAATCCTTTGGTGTTACAGGCGATGATGTTACGTTGTCTCATCATCATCATCATCGTCATTACAGCCGAAAGACGTCCACTGCTGGACATAGGCCTCCCCCAACCACCTCCACTTCGACCGGTTTTGTGCTTCTCGCATCCAACGAGTTCCTGCGGCCTTCACAAGGTCGTCGGTCCACCTTGTGGGAGGCCTTCCAACGCTACGTCTTCCGGTACGCGGTCGCCACTCCAGAACCTTTCGGCCCCATCGGCCATCTGTTCTGCGAGCAATGTGCCCTGCCCACTGCCACTTAAGTTTGGCAATTCTTCGGGCTATGTCGGTTACCTTGGTCCTCCTGCGGATCTCTTCATTTCTGATTCGATGACGCAGAGAAATGTATGTTATTTGATAGACAGCAATAGCAGCCAAATTTCACAACAAAATCGGCCGCAAAATATTCAATATCCTACCAGTCGATATTATTGGGAAATTCCATTTATCGAATATCAAATATTTATGCCTACTTTGATAATAAGCTTGATAGGGAATCTGATCTCCCCACAAATTTCTCTAGGGGGCTTATAGATAGGGGTGAACCGATATTGGAACACAAAACATTTATTATTATAAATTCTGTGAACTATAATATAGTTTGTGGTAAATATATTGCTTTATTAATAGTGTATCGTTTAATATTCAGCGAGATCATTAGTGAAGAGGTATTACGATCATTATCTTTGTGTGAACTTTCGAACCAGTTAATACGAACGATGAATTTTAACTATTATAGATTAGACTAGCTTCTGCTCGCGACTTCGTCCGCGTGTTTCACCCTCCCCCATTCACCCTCTTAGGGGTGGAATTTTGAAAAACCCGTTCTTATTGGATACCTACTCGTCACAAAGAACACACCCTCCAAATTTCATGTCTCTAGGACCAGCGGTTTGGGCTGTGCGTTGATATAACAGTCAGTCAGTCAGGACTTTGAATTAATTATATGTATAGATAGATTTTTTATTGAACCAATGTTACAAGTATTACCTTATAATTAAATTAACTTAACTTATCATTATAGCAGTCCAAACAATGGACAATGGAAAAACAATACCTCTTTGGGGTCACGGTACAAACAGAAGGACAGACCTCTGCAGAACAGGTAAAGATGATGTCGAGACGAGCTGGATAAATCAAAACACAATCAAATTTCTAGAAGTCGGGAGGCCGTTTCCCATCCAGATGATGATGTTGGCTGATAGTTACAGCCACGCTAGTATGACGGATAAAAGACTCAAAACTCAAAGCATTTACTTCAAACTAGCAGCGCCCCACGGTTTCACTCGCATAAGGATCGATCCCGTGGGAATATCGGGATAAAAGGTATCCTATGTGTTAATCCTGGTTATAAACTATATGTGTACCATATTTCATCCTAATCCATTTAGCCGGCTGTGCGTGAAGAAGTACCAAACATACAAACACACTCACAAACTTTCGCCTTTATAATATTAGTGTGATAATCCAAATACAGGCACTTTTGAATTGTCAAGGGGTTGTTCAGTCAAAAAGATGAAGCTGGTTGCCTATGGATAAGAACGGGCAAGAAACTCCATGGACACTCTTTTAAATCATTGGTTACAACATTCATGTTGAAATTATTACCTACACATATGAAAACGATATAGAAAGACGTGCACGTTAAAATAATCCGTAATAAAATAATAAAAAAGGAGACACTGAAGTATGTTCTTAATATCGAGGCGTTCCCCAGGGCAGTATATTGGGTCCGATTTTGTTTCTCCTTTATGTTAATGATATAGTTGACATTACTAATCATAAATGCTTTCTGTTTGCTGATGACATTTCGATAATAGTTGCTACTGATAAAAAAGTAAATCAATAATTGATCATGAAAAAGATATTAATAATACAATAGAAAATCTTATAAATTGGCTTAATAAAAATAATTTAGTTATTAACCTTAATAAATCAGTATATTTACAATTTAATAAATCTTATAATAATAAATTTAATTTCACAATGAATATATCAAAACTTCAAAAAGTAGCACAAACTAAGTTTTTGGGAACGATCATAGACGAACATCTAGATTGGAAAGCTCATATCGATAGCATAAATAAAATCAATAAATTCGTATACGCTCTTAGAAGGATTAAAAATGTTACAAATATTAAAACAGCTATAATGTCCTATCGTGCTTATGTGGAGTCCTCGCTGCGATATGGACTAATTGTATGGGGAAATAGTACCGACCATAATAGAGCATTTATCGCTCAAAAGAAATGTGTTCGAGCTATTCAGGGAATTCCACCGGACGTATCTTGTCGACCATTATTTAAAAAACTCGGTCTGCTACCACTACCCTCACTATATGTATATGAAACATGTATGTTTGTACGAAAACACAAATACCTATTCAGAACAGCAGCAGATATAAGCTCTAGGAATCGGCGTGACAAATTTAGACTTGTTTTAGATGAATTCCCTCGATCAACAAAATACAGGGTGTTACAGAAAGGGTATATCAATACAAACGGGTTGAAGAGTGTATCTGGTCTAGAATCTCCGTACAAAATTTCAGCTCAAAAGCAGTAACTTTGAAAATGCTTAATATTTTTTATTTCGATAGTTTATTAAATTGAAATCATAACAAAGGTGTCACCGCACTACGAGGGTCACTATCCATTATCTGTAGTGTGTCTGTGCGCCTAGTACACGCACATCACGCCGCCGCGCGCCAGTGCAGCGCCGTGATGTTGAAATAAAAAAATATTAAGCATTTTCAAAGTTAATGCTTTTGAGCTGAAATTTTGTACAGAGGTTCTAGACCAGATACACTCTTCAACCCGTTTGTATTGATATACCCTTTCTGTAACACCCTGTATAGTAAAAGCTGTTTAGCTATGGCTGTACGTATATATAATAAATTACCATGTAAACTTAAATTACTAAATGGCAGACTGTTTAAAATTCACTTGTTTAAATGGCTAAAAGATAATAATTTTTATAGCAATGAGGAATACTTTGAACATAAGTTGTGTTAACCAATTTGCATGCTTTAGTCTTAAGCAAAATATGTATGATCTTATCCTTAACTCATGTAACACCTTTTTATACCATGTTTTACGCAAATAAATAAATATGAATATGAATATATATTTGACAGCAGAACGCTTCTGCGCTCCTTGTCATTTTCTCTTGGTGGAATTTCACGATACTCTCGATAAAAACAAAAAAAAAAAACAGAAAAACCTCCTTGAACAAGCCTAACCACCTCCCCAAACTCCTGCTGACACCTTAAAACAAAGCGGGAAACACACGAACCGCGTTTTAATTTTAAAAGTTGTCCCGTGACGTTGCCATTTTAATATAATACAGAATTAATTTCAGCAAAATGTTTATTTAATTAAACTTAGTCGGGGAACACCTGCCTCTGTTTAAAATATCTATTACGGCTTTATTCGTTCTTATTGGTGTGAAATATTGCATATAAAGCGTCCTTAAGCTTTTTAACCTTTGTGTTTCTTTGTCTTGGTTTTCAACATCGTCCAGGCTGTTCCTAGATCCTCCTTTCGTCTTGTGAAGCTCTGATATTATTAAGGAAACTGTACAAAATATTCCCCTAGATTTTCACAGTGTCCGTAAAACGGTATTTTTCCGCCACATAAGAATACGACAACACACAACTCCATACAGCTTTACCGGAATAAAAGATTCAATCTAATACTGTCGGAAGAATCAAAATGTACCCTCCTCATATCTCCCCGAATACAAATATTGTCGAAATTATTCGGGCAACGGAATAACTCAGACGTAATATAAGCCTATTACAATAAAATCTAAACTTTTCACGCACCTCATTGTTTAAACAAATAATTGATGTGGTTTGGGTACTGGAAACGAAGACGACCAACCATTTTTTAATGTAAAGTAGCGAAACGAAAAGATTAAGCAATCTTCACATACATTCCATTTTATCGAAGCAGGCACGTCCTCTAAAATTTTGACTAGAGCTTGGTGCAGGTAAACATATAGCTCACCGTCCGATCAGGACCAGGCCCGTGCCGGACGGCGCGTACATGTTCCACGCGCGCCTCAAAGAGATGTCAGCATAAAGGAAGGGGCCTGCCAGGGCCGAAGCCTGCCGGGGGTGCGGGATTGTCCGAAAGGGTTACCGCTACCCCGGAACATAAAGGGCTAAGGAAGGAACACGGATGGGTTTTAGTCAGTAAGAGTCTGACACTCCCTTCCGCTCCACCCAGAGCGGGAGGGGTCATTTGATGATTTCCCATCCATAAAAAAAAGGTAAACATATAATAAACTATTGAAAAAGAATGTATTGTTATTAAAATCAAAATTCATTTCTTCAAACTAGGCTGAGAATAAAGAAAGTAATTACTTTGTGCCCATTCAGCACTAAAATCATTTAGGTACTTAGCTTGTTTTTAATTTTTTAGTCAATTTTTTTAATTCACTTTTTGACAGGGCAGGCGTGTTTTTTTAATTATTTTGTCACTACATCTTCTTTTACACCGCACCGTGGCTTATCACATTATTCCTCAGCCTATCATTCATAGTTGCTTCGCAAGGAACGCATTTCCACACCATTTATTCTACTTTCATGCTCATTTTGCCACACGCAACATTCACTTTCATACATAAGCGTAGGCATCAGTACATCATCATCATCATCAGCCTATAATGTTCCCACTGCTGGGACACAGGCCTCCTCTCTGTGAGAGGGAGTGGGCCGTAATCCACCACGCGGACCCAGTGCGGGTTGGTAGATGTCACATGTCTTTGAATTTTTGGTTCTAGGACATGCCGGTTTCCTCACGATGTTTTCCTTCACCGTTTTGAGAGCAGTGGTGATGAAATAATTTACACAAAGTAAAGCGCCTGTCTGGGTTCGAACCTACGACCTACAACTCGTAAGTCGCGGCCGATACCACTGGGCCACCACTGCTCTACATCATTGAGAGATAAACAATTGAAATAAAAAATATGCATTAGGCATCTTATGTGCACGCTCGTTTCATCATAGACCTCATCCATCGCTTTCCATCAGGTGTGATCGAGGTCAAGAGCCCATTCAGCAATTAAAAAAAAAAAAGACGGGTTGCACTCCGGGAGTGCCGGCAGAAGTGAAAACTTGAATATTAACGTTGAAATAAATCAATTATTAATTTAATTAATATAACTCATTTTTTTTCACTATTTCTGCGTCACTTTTTTCATTAATAGATGCACTTTGTTCAATTTCCATATTTTAAACACTTTATATACACGAACTTAACGAATACACGGCAGTGTGTCTACTACACAGACGGTCGAGCCATCAGCTGTCCATCCATCCATCCATCCATCCACTTCCACTTCCACTTCGGCTTCCACTTCGACTTCCACTTCGACTTCCACTTCGACTTCCACTTCGACTTCCACTTCGACTTCCACTTCGACTTCGACTTCGACTTCCACTTCTACTTCCATCCATCCATCCATTGTGTCCGTGTGTCACTTCACTTCGGTTGGTGCCGCCGTAGAAAGAGAGGGGGGGGGAAATCTCTCCTGACGGTCACGTGTCCTGACGAGATGTCCTGACGCGAGTTTAACATTTTTTACCCATTACTAAAAGTGTGCAACGCCGCTAAAGAAGTTTAAACTTCAAAAAAAAAATTACTGAATTAGCTATTGCCCGCGAATTCGGCTGTGATCTAGGATAAAAATAAGCATATGTCCTTCTCCAGGTCATGGTCTACCCATGTGCCAAATTTCATTCAAATCCATTCAGCCATTTTAGCGTGAGCGCGTAACAAACAAAGGAGGATGGGCAAAAATGTATGGAAGCTGGTACCCGATAATTATGGCAACCAATAAAAATAATTTTTATATAGTTTTAAAGGTCTAATTATATAGATCAATAGTCGACTATCCACCTTAACAACTATTGTTCTACATAAATTTACAACTGTATATAAAATATTTTTATTGGTTGTAATTAGTTTTCGGGTACCAAAATCCATCCTCCTTTACTTTCGCATTTATAACGTTATTTAGGAATAAATTGGCTTAGCCTATTGCTACGTAAAAATTGTTATTCAAGGAAAGAAAAGAAAATGTGGACATATTCTTATACATATCCATGAAACTATACAAACAAATATCAAAACTTTGACCTACATTCTAGCGATGACCTAGCCCCATTCCAATGTTCTAGGCATCGCTTTGAACGGAGTGCGGGCACTAGGCACAAACCTATACTTAGACCTACCTACAATAGGTACCTAGATATTCTCCCAGTTATTCAAGAGATGGCAGGAATGACGAGAATGCTTATTTTATACCCGGGTACGCAGCGAAGAGCGAGCGATTGGTTGATGAATTTAATATTTTATGTAGGTAGACAGATTGTGGGTTGCACAGTCAGAGGAATTAATTATTAAGGATTTATTTATTTATTTTAACCAACTTATATTGACAGTTTGCACCATACATACAAGTCATCAGTCAATATTAGTGATTACACATGTCATACAATCATAAAATTAGGTTAAATCACATAATAATAAGATGAAATGAAAAAACTTTTTTCCAAAAAAAAAAAACAACTGACTTCAAAAAAAACACACTACAAAGAGATAAATAATTTTAATTTCGGAAGTCAGTGTCGTTAGTTCCGCATTTTCGTTTTTTGACACCGACTTCCAAAATTAAAGTTATTAATCTCTTTGTAGTGTGTTTTTTTTTGAAGTCGGTTGTTTTTTTTTGTAAAAAAAGTTTTTATTTTTCACTTTTTAGTTGTACCTACCCCACACAAATTTAGTTAACACTAATGCATTGATGAATTGAAGACGCCGACTAGAAGAATCATCAAAATTCGCATAGAAATGCCGGAGATGCAGTACATTTATGCATATAACTTCGTACATAAGAATAATTACATAATGTATTATATACTAAAACCTTCCTGAAAGTATGTTGATTACATTAGTGAAAGAATGATCAAAATTGGTTCATTAGTTTTTGAGAAAATCGCGGACATACAAACATACATACGGGTCGAATACAGAACCTCCTTTTTTGAAGTCGGTTAAAAAACTTTTTTACAAAAAAAACAACCGACTTCAAAAAAAACACTACAAAGTGAAAAATAACTTTAATTTCGGAAGTCGGTGTCGTTGCTTCAGCATTTTCGTTTTTTGACACCGACTTCCGAAATTAAAGTTATTGTTACGAGCTTGGGGTTCGTGACAATAAAAACTGCCGATTTAATAACCAAAAATAGACACTTTAATTAAAAACAGCAATTACAACTTTAACACACTAACAATAAAACACAATCGCACTACAAGATCACTTGAAAGTCGCACTTGAAGATCGCTTCGATGTTTTCGCTTGTATCGCTTATCCAACACTGTTCCCGGGACGCGGCGACACCGGTCTTATATAGGCCTCGGATAGTACCAGAACCTTCTATCGTAGAAACATCTAGAATGTTCGAGTACGTATCGGTCCCGGCCGACCAGACATCGATAGTTCTGGAAAGTTCTATCATCGAAGTTTCTAGAACGGTCGCGACTATTAGTTCTGCTACTCGATACTAGATGGCGCTAGTGGTAGCTAATGTCGCCATCAATTGTGGCGCGCAACACTGCCCCCTCCTAAGACATGCTCGTCCCGAGCATTATCGGCTCCATAATAACGCGCCAGTCGATCCATATGGACGATCTTAGGAGTACCTCTTGCACCTTTCTGTATCCGGTAGGTCACGTCATTCATCTTTGTCACAATCCGGTACGGTCCGTCCCATTTAGCTTGAAGCTTAGGAGATTTCCCTTTGCTGCGGACTGGATTGTGCAACCACACTAGTGAACCTTCGTCGAACCCTTTATTGTTCATTTTGCGGTCATAACGGGTTTTCATCTTCTCAGACATTTGCTGGCCCGATTGTCTGACATGCTCATAAATGTCATTCATTTTGTTCCGCAAGTCAGTCGCATAATCGGTTATACTGCGTGGGGCATCAGGTGGTATTCCGGTGATCAGGTCTGCAGGCAGCCGTAATTCTCTTCCAAAGTTTGCGAAAGCTGGTGTCACCGATGTACTTTCGTGAACAGCACTTCGATATGACAACAAAAACGGTAGTATGTGCTTGTCCCAATCTCGTTGCCGATTTTCCACAACTTTTGCTAGGTATCTCTCCAATGTCTGATTAAATCGTTCCACCATTCCATCCGATTGTGGGTGGTAAGAAGTCGTTCTCGTTTTATGAGTACCCATAACTCGACAAGTTTTCTGGAATATTTGGGACTCAAAATTCCTTCCTTGATCACTGTGAATCTCTAAAGGTACTCCAAAACGGCAGAAGACTTCATGGACTAGTTTATCTGCGACTGTCGAAGCTTCTTGATTTGGTATGGCGAAGACCTCCGGCCACTTAGTGAAGTAATCCATTACAACCATGAAATACTTGTTACCACTATCACTTTCCGGAAACGGTCCCGCAACATCTAGGGCTATCCTCTCCCATGGTGCACCAACATTGTACAATTTCAATGCACCTCTACTACGAGTCTGAGGTCCCTTTACAGCTGCACAACTCGTACATTTGCGGCACCAGTCCTCGACATCGTCCCGACAGTGGACCCAGTAAAACCGTTCTCGTATCTTCTGTAGGGTCCGTTTAACTCCCAGATGGCCTCCTGAACAACCATTATGGTATAGCAGTAGAACATCCGGTACTTGAGCTTTAGGGACAACCATTTGCAAATGACAGCTGTCTCCCCGAGTATTTTCCCATTTACGGCACAGGACTCCTTCCTGAATCACCAAGCTGTCCCATTGGGCCCAATAGCTTTTTGTGATCGAACTCATCGCTGAGACGTCGCTCCACGTGGGCTTAGGTGCACTGGCCTTCATCCACTCGAGAATCGGCTTGAGGTCTGAATCTTCCTGTTGTGCACGTTGTAGGCTTTCCTTCCACTCGTTGCTGAGGTCTGTCTTGAGCATCCTCACAGGTACGACTTCTTTACTTTCTTGCCTAGTACAATGCTTGCAGTCTTCAGGACAAGGTCTTCTTGACAATGCATCCGCGTTGCCATGAGATTTTCCGCTGCGATGTTCGACCACGAAGTCGTATTCCTGCAGTAGCTCAATCCATCTCGCAACTTGTCCTTCCGGATTTTTGAACTGCAATAGCCATTTCAGTGCAGCATGGTCAGTTCGTAAGTGGAATTTCCGCCCCAGAAGATATTTGCTAAAATGCTGCAATGACTTTACCACAGCAAGCAATTCCCGTCTCGTGACACAATAGTTCCTTTCCGGCTTTGACAACGACTTGCTGAAGTACGCTATTACAACCTCTTGATCACCATTCCGTTGAGACAATACACCACCAAGTCCTATGTCACTTGCGTCTGTGTCAACTATAAATTCCTTGCCTGCATCAGGGTACCCCAAAATAGGTGTTTTGCACAGTCGGTCCTTTAACTCCTGGAATGCGATGTTGCAACTTTCATCCCAGCAGAAATGTCGCTTCTCCTCGGTTAGCTTGTGCAGGGGTTTGGCTATATCCGCAAAGTTCTTAACAAATCGCCGATAATAAGAGCACAAACCCAAAAATGCTCTGACCTGCGTCTTGTCTTTTGGAACTGGCCAATCCTTGACAGCGGTGATTTTCTCAGGATCCGTGCGGATACCTTCTTCCGACACTACATACCCCAAAAAGCTAACTTGTCGTTTGAATAGTGAACACTTCTTCGGACTTAACTTGAGGTTGGCACTCTGGACCTTCATGAGCACGCGTTCCAGGTTTTGAAGATGTTCTTCAAACGTGCGGCCTACGATGATGATGTCATCCAAGTAGACCAGACAGGCATCGCCAATTAGCCCGGTAAGTACAAGTTCCATCAACCTTTCAAACGTTGCCGGAGCATTGCACAATCCAAACGGCATAACTTTAAATTGCCAAAGACCCTTTCCTGCCGAGAACGCAGTTTTCTCCTTGTCCTTGGGATCGATTTCAACTTGCCAGTAGCCACTTTTCAGGTCCAGCGTGCTAAACCACTTAACTCCAGTAAGCATGTCCAGCGTGTCATCAATTCTTGGCAAAGGATAGCTGTCCTTCTTCGTAACGTCGTTCAGACGACGATAGTCAACACAAAACCGCATGCTGCCGTCCTTCTTCCTTACCAGCACTACAGGTGAACACCATGGACTAGATGAAGGTTCAATAACACCATCCTTCACCATTCCTTCAATCATGGTTTCCACTTCCTTTTCACGTGCTACCGGCAATCTCCTTGGCCGCTGACGGATAGGCAACTCTTCTCCTGTGTTTATTTTGTGTTGAACTAAGCCAGTCCTCCCGATGTCAGCATCGTTTGACGAGAAAACATCGGCGTACTTGAGTAACATCTTCTTCGCCTTGACCATTTCATTTTGGGACAGAGCGCTGCGGCAGTCTTCTAAAAGTGTGGACACTTTCGTTTGTGCATCCTTGCTGAGGGTCCCAGTCGATAGATATTGGCATCGACGCAACCAATCCACTTCCTCGCAAGTACCAACAAGTGTGCCTTTTTCTATAATCTGTTCCTGATCACAAAGGTTCAGCACACGTACCCCTGAGATGTCGGTGGCTCTGACCAAAGTTCGTGCCACTTTCCATGGAAGGTCATTGTCTACCCTTTCCACGAGTACACAACGATTAGTTTGCCCAGGATTCCGAGGAAGACTAACCGGCACAATCGTTTCTGATCTCGGCGGAAGAACAATCTTTTTAAGGCTGTACACATTCCCTGGTAATGCCCCTTCCATAAAAAGTTCCTCTTGTCCACATTTCAAAACCCCTTGCTTGACGTCAATCTCGCAATAATTCTTCCTCATAAAGTCAAGGCCCAAGATGCAATCGTCCATTATATCGGCCACGATGACATTATGCAGGTAGATTCTGTTGCCTAGCTTCAACTCCATCTTCTTCTCTCCATGGACGGGTATGCGCTGACCGGTGGCTGTTACCAAATTAATGCGTTCTCGGTTGTATGCGGAGTCCCCAAGGAACCGACTTAGAAGTTGGGAACTGACGACCGTACGAGAGGCTCCAGTATCTATGGTCAGCTTACACGGCGTTCCGTTGATCTCGCCCTTGATGATTAAGCTGTTCCCGTCAAGGGTTTGTGTGATCGAAATCCTTGGGGCTCTTTGAGCATCAGCCAGCACCCGCCCCGCAGTCCTGGCTATTACTCGTTTCCCTGCTGCTGCTGTTGCTGGGTGGTGCTGTTAGCCGCAATTCCCTCTGGAGCTCGGTCTTCTCTTTCTGCAGTTCGCTTAGGGCAACTGGATCGAAGGTGGCCCCTTTCCCCACAGCCATAGCACCTAGGGCTGTATCCTTTATTGCGGTCGCGAACTGTAGCCGCTGCAACCTCCCTGACGCGATGGGAACGATGGTCTTGCCGCACAGCTTCCACCTCCAGTGCATGGGCCAGGGCGTCCTTAAGCGTCCCGTGGTGACCGAGCCTTACAGCAGCTCTGACTTCAAGGTCGCGGATGCCGTCGATAAATACCTGCACCAGGTTCCCATCAATAAGCGCAGGTACAGACTGGTATGCTTTCCGAACCAGCTTCTCAACTTCAAGGGCCCACTGCTGCAGGTTTTCATTATTGCGTTGCACGCGATCCTTGAGCTGCGCACGAAACACGTGTTCCAGGTGAGCGTCGCCATACCGAGCCTCCAATGCCTCAAGGAGCTGCTCGTAAGTCACTTCTTTTCCAAGAGCTTCCAGCACAGTTAAGGCCTGATCGCGCAGGCCTAGGGTGAGGGCAGTCATGGCCTGACTCTTATTCCACCCGTTCGCCTTCATGACAGCCTCAAACTGAATTTTGTAGGCTGACCAGGAAGAAGTTCCGTCGAACGGTGGCACCTTAAATCCACGTAGCGAAGGTGTTGTAGTTACGGGGGCTGCGATTCCATCCTCAAGTTTAAGGTAATCCAGCGTTTTCTTTACGTCAGCCATTACGGTTTTCTTCACGTCAGCCATCACGGTTTCCTTCACTTGGTCGATTCGGGTTTCAACTTCCAACAGGCGGTTTTCATGTTGGGCAACCTTATCCTTCACCTCCTTCATGTCTTTCCCGAAGGCAGCATGAAGGTCCTTCATAAGGAGCATCTGCTCTTCCTGGCGGCGCACCTGCTCCTCCTTATCCCGCTGGAGCTGTTCTTCCAACCGAAGAGCCTGTTCCTCCTGTCGGCGGGCCTGTTCCTCCTTGTCCCGCTGGAGCTGTTCTTCCAACCGACGAGCCTGTTCCTCCTGTCGGCGGGCCTGTTCCTCCTGACGGCGGGCCTGTTCCTCCTGACGGCGGGCCTGTTCCTCTTGACGGCGGGCCTGTTCCTCCTTGTCTCGCTGGAGCTGCTCTTCCAACCGACGAGCCTGTTCCTCCTGTCGGCGAGCCTGCTCCTGCAGCATCATCATTAGAGCAGCAAAATCTGGTGCTGATGATGCTGGAGCAGCTGTGGACGGTCCGGCTTCCGTGATCGGTAGTTGGCCCTCCGACGTCTGTGGCGTTGCTCCACCGAATCGCCTCTGGTCCGTCTCTTGCTGGCGTTGACTCCGGGTACGGATACCCTCCGTGTCGTCCTTCGGTAGAATCGGCATGATTTTTAATCCTTGCTTCTGACACCAATTGTTACGAGCTTGGGGTTCGTGACAATAAAAACTGCCGATTTAATAACCAAAAATAGACACTTTAATTAAAAACAGCAATTACAACTTTAACACACTAACAATAAAACACAATCGCACTACAAGATCACTTGAAAGTCGCACTTGAAGATCGCTTCGATGTTTTCGCTTGTATCGCTTATCCAACACTGTTCCCGGGACGCGGCGACACCGGTCTTATATAGGCCTCGGATAGTACCAGAACCTTCTATCGTAGAAACATCTAGAATGTTCGAGTACGTATCGGTCCCGGCCGACCAGACATCGATAGTTCTGGAAAGTTCTATCATCGAAGTTTCTAGAACGGTCGCGACTATTAGTTCTGCTACTCGATACTAGATGGCGCTAGTGGTAGCTAATGTCGCCATCAATTGTGGCGCGCAACATTATTTTTCAGTTTGTAGTGTTTTTTTTGAAGTCGGTTGTTTTTTTTGTAAAAAAGTTTTTATTTTTTACTTTTTAGTTGTACCTACCCCACATAAATTCAATTAACACTAGTGCATTGAAGACACGACTCGAAGAATCATCAAAATTCACAAAAAATGCCGGAGATGCAGTACATTTATGCATATAACTTCGTACATAAGAATAATCACCTAATGTATTATATACTAAAACCTTCCTGAAAGTATGTAGATCACACTCATGAAAGAATTATTAAAATCGGTTCAGTAGTTTTTGAGATAATCGCGGACATACAAACATACATACATACATACATACGGGTCGAATACAGAACCTCCTTTTTTAAAGTCGGTTAAAAAAGTGAAACAAAATTGGTCAAAATTAGATAATATTAGAATTTTTTTTATAGAAATATGGATAAATTTGAATGGACTTAACTATTTTATATAAATTTAATTAATATAAATACATTAATTATTATTATTTATTTATTTCAGATAACAGAGATCCATTGGGTAAGTAACAACATTAATATAAAATTTATTTATTTATTTACTCCAAGGAGATAGTACTGGGAGTGGCAATGGACTCCACGTATCGAGTGGCAGTGTTCAGGAAACTCAGTTCAGTACTCGCGAAGACATCTGAGGACTCGTCATATAACAGTATATTGTTGATATGGGTGAGGGCTAGGTATAATAGACTGGTCTTAAGGGTTATGGTATCGGTTTTATAAGACAATTGACCCCCTTACGTCAATTTGCGATTTCATATAACTTGCATATGAATGACAGTTGTTGTGACTATATAGGTAGATAGTTTTTTATTTATTCCAAAAATTAAATATTTACATAATACAAGCTAACATATAAACTATAATAATATGTACAATTATATGAAAAAATAAACAAAATAATCATCAAAGAATTCGTCTGCATCGCTGTCAACAGGAACAGTACCCAAAAGGCTGGCAGCATTGCCACGTTGTATGGCAGTTGTGACTTATAAATATATACAGACAGATTTACGATAAGTTGGTAGTAAATTGGCTTCATTAGTTTTCTTATATTTACTTACTGTACTGCTGTTGTAAAGGTAGAAAATACCGAGAAATACTCGACAAGCTGAAACAACGCTAAAGTTTTGCGATGTATTCTTTTTTTCATCCAAGTCATGTTCACGAACGCTTTGACCCGATTTTTCTGTTACTCTGCCATTTTTGATTTTCTTCCTGTTTCGTCGTAATGAAAATAATAACAAGTTTCTGCAGTTTTTTGATGATTTATTATAAAGTCAATAAACATCATCAGCCTATAATGTTCCCACTGCTGGGTCACAGGTCCGCTTTCTTCTATAGGGAGTGGGCTGTAACGCCACGCGGGCCCAGTGCAGGTTGGTAGATGGCACATGTCTTCGAATTTTTGGTTCTTTTTAAGGCAAAATTATTTACTTTAAACTCATTCTCGCTCTAAGCCAAAACCCACTTGCACATACGTTAAACTTTAAGCTAGGTACATAACTGCGGACACACAACGGATCAACACAGCACCGCAATCGCTTTGAGCGCTGTTTACTTTGTGTTTCACCTATGCATACCTAGCGTTTCAAAAAGCAGACGTGGTCGAAAAATTGAGGTCGTACAGAATGCATGGGTGATGGAATTGTCTTGTGAATTGTGGGTTTTGAATAGAAAAAGGGGCTGGTTTATTTATTTTTAGGTTAGGTTTATATTGAAATACTGGGCCCGCGTAGTGGATTACGGGCCACTCCCTCTCACAGAGAGCAGGCCTGTGTCCCAGCAGTGAGGACATTAAATTCATGGGCATCCTTTTAAGGGGTCATTGTACCTACTCATCATTATGAACAACTTATACTATGGGACTAAACCTAAAATCGGGAAAAAAGTAAGCTGTTCCTTGCATTTACATTCACATAACTCGTCAAAATGTAGGGAAAAGCTAATTTTTTTTTCGCGATTTCAGGTTTGTTCCCATAGTAAAAGTTGTTCATAATGATGAGTACAATGACCCCTTAAAAGGATGCCCATGAATTCAATTTCACCCTGTAGACTGATTAAAGCTATCAATATGCTCATGATTGCCTTTCAATAACCACTCACGCTCTTGCCTTATAAATACCAGAGGGGCATTTCTCGTAATTTTAAGAACGTACACAGTCTGGTCTCGGTCTCAATCTGACAAAAAATACTTCTAATTTCCCTACATTTTAACAAGTTTTTGTTTGTCGCTGAGATGAGACTGCGACTAGATTTTGAACGTTTTAAATTAAGAGAATTAAATTGGCCTTCTGATCATCATGATCTTATTCACAAAACTGAACTTCCAGCATCCCAAAGCATCTGCTTGTAGTGCCAATTCCCTTTGTTGTTTTTAGGAGAAAGGTCGCACTTGGGGACTCTGCTGTACTCCAAATGAAATCTCTTAGTCCTCTTTCAAGACACACTGTTCGGTAAGGCAACTAATCTTTGCCGGGACACAGAAACAAAGGCAGCCCAAAGATAAATCTTCGTGCAATTTCATAAAATACGCTTGCTGCAAGTTCACACCAGAGTCACTGTACATAATAGACCGTCTGCAAGCACTCAAACCCGCCCAAGCAATTCGCGAAGCGTTCACAATCTGAAAACTATTCACATATTATTACTAATTCTGTGCGCACGCCGTCTGTCGTTTATTTAAATGTACTCCGCTAGGAAGTCAGGCGTGTGACTTAATTCCGGAATTTTGTGCCACGCTTTACAGTGTCGAGCGTGTCGTTACACCAAGAATTTTCAAAGAAATGTTGACAGAAAATCCATTTTACAAAGACACTTTCAATCAAATTGCCAAGTAATGTTTTTGGTTGAAGTTAGCTGGATGACTGGAAAACCACTACTATCAGCACCAGATCGGGATACTTCCTGGCGTTGTGAGATGTAGCAAATAATATAATATTTTTATTAGCTGTGATTAGACGTTGTGTTAACTTTTCGCTATAAGACGTTGCTGGTCCGAACGTGTTACTCCGATTCTGCCAATCACCATTTTGATACTGGCAGTTTTACGTACAAGTTTGCAATCTTTATTTGTAACAACAACGTAACATCACGCCTTAATACCAAAAGAGTTTTGCTGAGGTGTACCTCTATAATAGTACACGTTTATTTTGCACGCACATTATATATATTATACATAATAGTGTGATTCTATGAATATCGAACCATTGTAAACGTCAAAGTCTGTGTAGGCCAGTAAAATCTTATTATTAGAAGTGGACCTTTTATATCAACATTCTTTGTGACTTTCACGTGAATAAGTAGCTTCTGTACGTCTCAATTGTATCGGTCTATTAGAGGACCCATTTTGAAAATTGGAAGCTTATAGACTTATACGTAAGTGGTATCTTTTATAACGTTAGAACAAAATATTATTGTTATACAGTGGTCCTTCGAGCCGGATTTTCCTAAAAGAAATACAAACAAAAAAAAAAAAAAAAAGTATATAAGTACCTGAAGTTTTTAGGCATAAACTTTTTGATATTTTTTTTTACTGGTTCCAAATTTTTATACTTAGGGTGTTCTACACATTAATATGAACAACTTTCACTATGGGATCAACTCTGAAATCACGAAAAACAAATCGGCTGCTGCAAATCAGCTTCTTGTAGATACTATCACTGCAAATGATTTTACTAACAATGGTGTCGAGTGCCGGTTGAAATCAAAAGTTATTTATTCATACTAAGCTGAGAATCAGAATTTCTTGAACGTCAAAATTACACAAAGACAGTCCCCCAAAATCACCCGCCCTTCACCACCTCCTAATGCTTTAGTTGGGAAGAAATGGCACAATAAAGTCCCCAGCAGTACCTGTCTGTAAAGTTAGAAGCACGTCGACGTCTGTTATGTCAAGAAAATCAAATAAGAATTAAAGTCTAGAATATCCAATGACAACAGAAACAACTGACTGGCTTAGGAGAGATCGTCAGTTGAAACAGTGTTTGTTGTTTTAATGAACCCATTTATTTTATAAAATTACATACCTACATAACCTCACCCCTTTTTCTCATGATGGTAGGCAGAACTCGTGCACAACGATCATTCTTTGACAGTCGTAAGAAATGGCTATACAACGGAAAAGTGAGGTAGGGTGTCAATTTGCTTAACACTTAATTTTACTGACTGTACAAGGTTGTTACATACCGCTTTAGATTAAATTGACTATCTGCCAGTTTCTTTACTTACTCAACAAAGAATAAACTGCAAAATAATAATACACCAACATTTCACAACAGAACTTCACACAATACACACGACCAACCGACAACTTTCGCTATCCAATACCGTTTTCACAGCGCAATCTTCACATAAATCGAATATAAAAAGCGTAATGGAGCGTTAAGTATAAATACGACACGTCCCGCCCCCAAACGTATCGGGATACGGTAAATTTTATATCGTATTTGGAGCTTTGAGTAACTTTATGACAGAAATGGCTTCGAATGTCTGTATTTGAGTATTAGGCTTATTTTTTTGTATATAATGGAAGAGGAATTACATGTTTATTACTTCTTATCGAGCTGGTGCTTTTATCAAAGTTTCTGCCTACAACTTCGTCCACGTGAAATTTCATCTTATGACATTTGGCTATACAGGGTGAAATTGAATTCATGGGCATCCTTTGAAGAGGTCATTGTTATCATCATTATGAACAACTTTTACTATGGGACGAAACCTGAAATCGCGAAAAAAAATCAGCTCTTCCCTACATTTTTTGACGAGTTATGTGAACATAAATGCAAGGAACAGCTGATTTTTTTTCGCGATTTTAAGTTTAGTCCCATAGTAAAAGTTGTTCATCATGATGAGTACAATGACCTCTTAAAAGGATGCCCATGAATTTAATTTTACCCTGTATTGTAGCTATTCATTAGTTCTCGAAGGCTTGCTCTTGAAGATAGAATTTTCGGAATCGGATCAGTAGATCTGAAGTTTACCTCTACATACAAATCACACTAATAATATAAAGGCGAAAGTTTGTCAGTGTGTTTGTAAGTTCGTTACTTCTTCACGCCAAAACTACTAAACGGATTTGGATGAAATTTGGCATATACATTTTTTATAACCAGAATTAACACATTGGATACTTTTATCCCCATATTTCCACGGGATCGAAACTTATGCGCGTGAAGCCGCGGGGCGCTGCTAGTTCAAAAATATATGTAGATATATGATATAAATTTCTAGACGGCCTGGTTGGCTTAGAGGTCACAAGCATGACTGCTAAAGTCCTGCGTTTGATTCCCAATCAATCAATCAAACCGCCTAGCCTTTTCCCAACTATGTTGGGGTCGGCTTCCAATCGAACCCGACGCAGCTGAATACCAGTATTTTACATGGAGCAACTGCCTATCTGACCTCCACAACCCAGTTAATACTGGGTAACCCGATGCCCCTTGGTAAGACTGGGTGGCAGACTTTCGGGCTACTGACTACAAGTAACGACAAAAATGACAGCCGTTTGATTCCCGAGTCGTGCTAGTTATTACTGGCTTATCTAGACTCAGTAGCTTATTAAAGTCATGACGTCAGCAGAATTTTGTTTTTTAACACTTTGTTCGGGACGTTACCATGTTTAAAACGATATACAAACCATGTGATTGACCGATTTTTATTATTTTAAGGAATAATATTCCTTTATAACACTAATTCAACGCGTTCTCGACGTCAAATTATTTTTATAAAAAAGTACACTTGATCCACGAAAAACCAGCACGCTAAAATGCTTTTAAAGCGTAATCTTCCGAGTTTCCCCGTAGCAAAGAGGATTCGCGGCTTAGTGGAGCAGTCCGGGCCGTGTGGTACTGTGCTCAACGTTTGGGACAATGCCTCGGTTTCCTTTAATAATTATGTATTTAATGTATGGACTGGGTTGGTTTTTTGCTTCCGATGTGCATTTGGTGATCAAAGGAGGATAAGGGATGATGATTTTAATCCGTCAGTATTTTTTGTGGATATGAGTCATCGTATAGAGTAACACAAGCTTAGTTTTATATATTAGTATAAAACGTGTCCCAAAATTCAACGATAAGCGGGCACCAGAGGGTTGGACCTGATCAAAACTACCTACTAAATTTTAAGGACAAAAATAGTTTTGATTGATTTTTGTGTAAAAACTACAGGCATTCTGGGATTCTTAAGGGTAGTAGTGGATAGCAGTTCTACTTAGGTTGCTGATACAAAAAAAAAACACATATGTATTTGAAAAATTGTGGTCATGGTAGTTAAAACTATCAGAGGGGTCAAATTTCGAAGGATTTCAAAGTATTTTTTATAATTTCCAAAAAAAATTTTTTTTTTCGACATTTGTCCGGGTGAAACCGTGAGGCGCAGCTATTATTGTCTAAGCGGCATTCAAGAGCTGTCATTATCAATATTCCACAACACTGATGAAACTGACAGCTCTCTCAATTTAAATTACCGTTCAGTTTCATTGGTGAAATTCACCCATAAAAACGAATGAAATACCATCCTCACAAAGAGATAAAATCTTCATTACCATATCGATCTCAGGAAACTCTAATAGATTTTAAATTCAAAATTAAACTCACCTGACCAAACGCTTGAGCCATTAATCCTAATTCCTATCACGTAATGACAAAGACCTAACCTAGGAATCTCAGGAACGTGGCATCCCGAACATTTGCCTCATTAACGCCGACCCTTTCACAGACAGATATTGCCTGTTTTAGTATTAAATGAATTCTCGTAGGTAGATTGTGATTACAGAGTTCAAATTTTCTTACGTTTTTTTTTTCAATTTGCAGGTAATTGCGGCTGTGCAATTTCAAAACCTAGTAACTAACATTTCTCAAAAAATCGGTGCCACCGATTTTTTTTTTGTCAGTTGCTAGGTTTTGAAATTGTACAGCCGAGAGTCAGTTTGTATTTTGATTAAAAAATGTTTCGCTACCGTAATAGAAAATAATATGACTTTAAAGAATGACTAACTTCTGTCCGCGACTTCGCCCGCGTGAAATTTCTTGTTCCCCCGACCCACCCCATCGCATCGCATCACCTGCTTGCCCTATCACTTCGTTAACGATTAATGTTCTTTCTGACTTTTTTTCTTTTTGCCTGGCTTCTCTAGGCTAGGCTAGGCTACTTAAATATCACACTAAAATCTAAGGGGTTTAAGGGACCTATATCCTTCCTCAAGAATTGGGTTATCAAACGCAAAAAAAAAAAAAATTAAAATCCGACTGGTAGTTCTAGAGATTATCGCGTTCAAACAAACCAACAAACTCTTCAGTTTTATTATTAGTATAGATAGAAGATAATTTGAATCTTGCAGGCTACCTATTGTTTCTAAGATTTTTTGGACTTGAAAGCGTACATGCAATTTCAGTATCGATATTATTGATTTCGCAGATAACATTCTCACGGGTACAAATTAAACAATAGTTCACTTGTGCCATAATATGAAATGATTTAAATATACACTGAATCTCAATCAACCTCATATTTGATAGCTTATAAATTTATCATCCATAGTTTCATAATTAACACGTAGTTTGGCTTTCAAACCAACGTTTTGCTGACCTAAATCTAATCTAATCTGACGTTTATTTACTAGTTTCACAATGGCTTCAAACTGTTTGTTTTAAAGTGTGTTGATAATTATTAAATCGTCCCTTTCATGTTCAAATTAGATGAAACTGACCTAAACAATTTTATTAAACCAGCATATCAGTCAGTATCCGGACACTATTCTATAAAGATTAACCCCTTTATTTAAAAACGTTTAAAACTTAAAGTTAAGAGTCATTTAAACGTCAAAAATGTATGTTAAAACAGTGTCTAAGCATTAATTAACGTTAACAACATTTAAGAAAAAAAAAACAAAGAAAGAAGATACATTTATTTAGCACGGACTAAAAGACCAACAATGAAACCAGACACATACATCAGATAAAAAAAAATTCACGATGTTATCCTTCACCGTTTTGAGAGCAGTGGTGACGAAATAATTTATACAAAGTAAAGCGCCTGTTATGAGGCCTATGTCCAGCTGTGGACGTCTTTCGGCTGAAATGATGAAAGCGCCTGTTTGGGTTCGATCCTACGACCTACAACTCGTAAATCACGGCAATTACCACTTGGTCACCACTGACGAAATCGGTGAGGAAACCGGCATGTCCTGGAACCAAAAATTCGAAGACATGTGACATCTACCAACTAGCGCTGGGCCCGCGTGGTGGTTTACAGCCCACTCCCTTTCACAGAGAGGAGGCCTGTGTCCCAGCAGTGAACGTCTTTCGGCTAAAATGATGAAAGCGCCTGTTTGGGTTCGATACTACGAACTGCAACTCGTAAAGCTACTTGGTCACCACTGCTCTTACTGAGGAAATTTGAGCCCACTCCCTTTCACAGAGAGGAGGCCTGTGTCCCAACAGTGGGAATATTATAGGTTGATTATGCAAGTAACGTTTATAAATAAACTAAAAATAATAAGTTCGTGCGTCTTCTTCACATTGATGACATCATCTATTCAAAGTAATATCTTTAAAGTGCCAATACAATATTAGTTCACATCGAATTCTTTTCAGTGAGTAATGCAAAACTAGCATGAAGATTTTATCTCTCCAAGTGACTGGCGCCCCTAACTGGGTCAACAGACGTATCGGAACATATCCCGAAAGTATTTTTAGCTTAAAACTTATAATATAACCGTAGTCCCGTACCTAGGAAGTCGCTATACAAATGGTCGCTGCCGAATGGACTGTACCAACCGATTTCTCTATATGGACTCTTACGTTTTTTAGCAAAAGAGTGGGTAAAACAATTTTATTTTTATTCCACAACGATGTATTCCCTAAATAAAATATTTTTTCTAAAACATGCTTGGAAATTTGAGCATTATTTGACAACCTTCTTCAAATTAATCAATAACTGGAAGGTTACTTTCTCCTTAGTTTTATAATAATTATTAACTTTTAACTTATACTCATTTCAAACGGAACAGTACAGGGTTTATCTCCAACCCCCCACGACCTTCGCTCTCTATATTTCATTATTAGCTGGCTGGCAACCATTTGTTATTCTTTAGTAAACTTATTTTATTAGTAATGTACTTAACCAGTTTTTTTTTAATAAACAGTGTTTGAGATAGTTGTTGTTTCATATTACCATACCCACTAGTTTGTCACTACAGATACAAAATTTTAATTGCAACAGTGCAGTGTGTTACAATTAAAATTTAGTATCTGTAGTGACAAACTAGTGGGTATGGTAATATGAAACAACAACTATCTCAAACACTGTTTATTAAAAAAAAACTGGTTAAGTAACATTACTAATAAAATAAGTTTACTAAAAAATAACAAATTGTTGCCAGCCAGCTAATAATGAAATATAGAGAGCGAAGGCCAAATATGTACATGCGAGCAGCGGCCAGCAAAAGTTGTATGAAAATCCATATCTGTCGTGGTTTAGCGGCCAAATAAATTACATAGTAAACTCATATCTGTCGTGTAGTTTAAAAAAAATGAAACCATCTTTTACTGCGACACAGTGCAACCAAGGAAACAAACAAACACACTTACCAAAGGACTTATCAAAGGTTTTATTTAAATTTCGAACTGGCAAATAGAAAGCTGTTTATTGAAAAAAAAATACAAATGAACACTTTAGCGCGGGAAAAATTATTGTTGTTCATTGTTAGTCATTGATTTTGAAAAGTAATTTTGTTTGACAAAAAAGTTCTACCTAGGTACTACTTAGTTTTAATTTCCGCGCCTTATTTGAGAAAAGTACTACACAGCCTTGGCCACAACTAGGCATTGATGGACGTACGTATGCGTGGCTTGGCTTCGCCTGGGCCCACATTTACACGTTCGTTCATCAATACCTCTTTTGCTGGCCGCTGCAGTACGAGTAATGTACTATTACTTTAAGAGAATACATTAGCAGAAAATTATTTTTGATAACCCATTTCTTAGCTAACAGTTGTTTCTTGTGAATTTCTTTAGATGATAAAAGTAGAAATAGTTACAGTAGTGTATTTCTCTTTCATTTGAAACCATGAAAGAAAATTCTGAGTAAATAAGTATATACAGACTTATTTCTGAAGAAATAATGGATTGTAAGGAGTATTTTCCTCTTAATCTGACAAAGTTTATTCTGGGCAGTACCTACTACAACGGCCATACTTATTTATTCCGCTATTAAATGTCGTCTTGATCTAGTTTAAAAGGTCTGGGTTCTAATTAAAGTACTAGTTCCATGTACAATTTTACTTGTGGCTCGCAATGATGGATATACATTTTGCATACTTAAAAATATAGGGAAAATAGCAGACAGCATTAAAGCAGTTGGAGCAGTGGTAACGGTTGCGACTTACGAGTTGTAGGTCGTTGGTTCGAACCCAAACAGGGGGCGCTTTACTTTGTGTAAATTATTTCGTCAAAGATGCTCTCAAATCGGTGGATTACGGTCCACTCATTCCCACAGAGAGGAGGCCTGTGTCCCAGCAGTGGGAACGTTATAGGCAGATTATGTATTAAAGCAGTCAGCTCTGCTATTACTTTGCTGACTGACTTCCTAATGACTTTACTACGTCATCAGCTATTCATGTAATTCGCGCAGATCAAGACCAATCTGCCTAGCTTTTTCCCAATTATGTTCGGGTTGGCGTCCAGTGTAACCGGATGCAGGTGAATACCAGTACTTTACATGAAGCGACTGCCTATCTGACCTCCGCAACACTTACTGGGTAGCACGATACTCTTTGGTAAGACTGGTTGTCAGACTTTTGGGCTTCTGACTACCCGTAAGCAGTGTCAAAGATCTTCAAATAACAGGCCGAGGCATGTTCGTGCAGTTGAGAGAATAAAATGTTTTTTTTCGACTGTAATATAACTACTTTTTGTAAATGCTGTAATGTATAACTGCTTTTTGTCCCAAATAAATAAAATAAAAAACCAGGACATTTATATTTAGAATATTGAACCTATAGCAATATTGTAAAAGCAATTTTACTAAAGTGATTTGCCAATTCCGTACCTTTTCAAAACAAAAGAACGTCTTCCACAGATTTGAGCAAGATTAACAATGACGTTCTCAAAGGAGATCTTTCATCGACATTTTAAATGAACCCTTTCCTTATTTCTGAAATGAAAACCAATAAATAGCTTAACAAAACTCTTGTCAATCCTTACTCAAATATAATTGGTATCCGAAAAGTTTTTAAGCGTTGAAAAGAAAAGAACCTAAGGGATGGTGCAAACTTTGACAGTTTAGGTAGCCGGTCCGCTTGAGATAAAGCCCACTGGATGTGGCCAGGACGTAGATAGTGTCTGAGTTATGAGGGGTCAAGACTGACAAGGATACTCGAAGAACTCAATATGGCTTCTTGATAAAAAAAATTGACGGAAAATTTTCGTGTTGCGGTCGGGGTCGGTGTAGTGATTTTGTTGTTGTTTAGTTGGAAAATAAAAGATGGATTATAAAAAATAAAAAAAAACTGTTAACTTGGACCAAACACTTATTAAAAACCCGCTTTGAACTGCGTAACAGTTTGCTGGCAGGATTAGCGCTCGTCTTAAAACATTTGGTATCAAAAATCTGAGCGGCAATTCTCGTAATCTTAAAAACGTTCACATTCTGATCTCAGTCTTAATCTGTCAAAAAGTACCTCTAATTTCCCTACATTTTGACAAGTTTTTGGCATTTTTTTGTCGCCGAGATGAGACTGCGACTGCATTATGAACGTTTTGAATTACGAGAATTGGCCTTCTGATTAAATATCTATGTAGGTAGATACAAATACTTTAAATGATCGGTAAGAATATTATTTATTACAACAGGGTGGAATAGAATGGATAGGAACACGGTCACGAAAACTAATGGCATCGCGAAAATGTCATGAACCTTATAATATCTGAAGTAAATACTGTACTAATGACAGAAAACTGTATTTTTATGATCAATTACTTTCATTCCTAATTATAATATAATTACGTATGGCTTTGAAAACTTAATTCTTTATTGCATTTCATTTGTATTACATAGTTGGTATTATAAAGTAAAAGATCAATATGGATCCTGTCGGGCACAGCAAAATTAGGAGAGAGGAAGAGGGCTAAGTACCAAATCAAAATTATTTTTAATTATACATTATTAGATAAGCCTGCCTGCCAGTCTTAACCTATGGTACACAAACTTGGTCTTTGACTAACATTCAGAAGTCCAAACTCAAGGCCTGCCAACGAGCAATGAAGCGCAGTATACTAGGCGTTAAATTAACGGATCGTGTTCGTAACACAATACTGCGCTCCAAAACAAAGATAGTTGACGTGGCTCATAAGGCTGCTCAACTTAAATGGGACTGGGCAGGACACGTCTGCCGCATGCCGAACAAACTGTGGGCCCAAATAGCGCAGAATTGGTGCCCTGATACAGTGAGGCGGGGTCGCGGTAGACCACGTAGGAGATGGCGGGACGAGCTAGATAGGTTAAAACTGGAGGGAGGACGCGCGGGCTTGCGAAAAATGGAAGGAGTGGAGGGAGACCTTTGCCCAGGAGTAGGACAGTACAGGCTACTTAAAAAATATATATATTAGATGTGCTTAACTCTCAGGACAGAAGCCAGAAAACCTGTCAGAACTTCACTCAACAAATCAAGATTCAGCGGAGTTTCTCGCAGCCTCTTCTAGGCACTCTGCGCCCATATTCAGTGGTAACTCCTACTTAATTATGTACTAACCTAACTTTACTTTTATCGCGAGATAAAACCCGGTTTGTGCCGCTCCGTGACTTATTTAAAAGGGTTCCGATGAAATTTTGCCCAGTTTCACCCAGAACGATTTTTTTACTCACCGAAAGTTTTTGTCGGGGTGAAACTGTATTATTAAATTAGGTATGCTTGTTTAAATTGTTGTGATTCTCGGTATTTATGGACGAAGGATCGGGAATTTTTTGTTTTTTTGTATCCATCGCTTTGGTGTTGCTAGTGCTATGAAAAGTGTTTCATTGAGCTTTTCTGAGTCTTTGATTTTCTCACGAGACGTTAGTCATTATGTGAACTATATTAAAGGGATAATTTTTAAGGCTTTTTAGATGTAGACTATTATCTCTACCTGCCTTTTTAAATTGAATTAATTGGTTTACTACTTTTCTGCGTCAATGAAAGTAATTTTTTGCAACCATGTTCTACTGTGACTTTTACAACGTAACGTTTTTTTCAAGAGGGGCAATTCCCGTATTTTTAACCGGTCAAGCAGCGCGCGTCGCCCTTTGGCGACGAAACAATAGAAAAACAATTGTGTTTCATTAGCGGAGCTTGACAGATTAAGAACGTTCGCAATCTGAGGGGTAATGTTCGTAATTTTAAGAACGTTGACAGTCTGATCTCAGTCTCAATCTGTCAAAAATACCTCTTATTTCTCTACATTTTGACAAGGTTTTGACATTTATTTGGCACCGAGATGAGCCTGCGACTAGATTTTGAACGTTTTAAATTACGTAAATTGGCCTTCTGATCTCAGTCCCAATATGTCAAAAATACAATCAATTTACATATAATTGACAAGTTTTCGCTGAGATGAGATTGAATTTATGAGATAAGATTAAAGGACTTGAATTTGAACGTTTTTTAAGAACGAGAATTGGCTTTAAGGTCGCGTTTACTTTGTCATAGTAACATTAAGCCTATAAGCATTGTTTAATTTTTTGTAAGCTCGTAATTTATAAACAAATGGAAAACCGATAATTATGCCCATTGTGTCACCCATTGTAAAGTTTCTACAATGTGGAGCAGGACGATTGACATTCCTTTAAACCACGTAAAGAGTGGCATGCTCTTTACCCGTATACAAAAAATCAATCAAATCCAATGAATACTTTAGCCACAGGAAATTATTTTTCATTTTCTTAATATTCAACATGATGTAGATCTGAGTTCGTAATAATAGGTAAACATTGTAAGGTCAGGAACCTGTGCAAAAATGTACCTACGATTCTATGCTTGAAAGACAGAGAAAGGTGTCATACGGCCCCACTCTGACGCGCCCCGCCCACTCACAAAATACTACGATTAGAAAGAAAAAGAAATATTACTTACGATAATAATGCATTAGTGGTGCATAGAAAATTGCGAATGTGCGGAATATTTTCGGCAAATAGTCCTTGAATCGGTAACTATGTCATGTCAGTGCAGAACGGCGCCCTTTGAGGAGAGCACACGCCTACTTTTTTTATCACAAAACGAGCCGCGCGCGCATTGTCGTGATTTTATGAAAAGTTTTAGTTGTTATTGTGATTAAAGACGATTTATGATAATTGGATTAGTGCATAGGTTAGTGTGACTTATTGTTAAGTGTTATTGTAATATTGGTTAGTTATTTTGGACATTTATTAGATAGCTAGTTTTGTGATTTAGGTTAGGTTTGTAAGTTTTTTGAGTTTAATTATGCCTCAAATAAGGTACACAGCTCCCGAGTACACCGACATGGTACTTAGGTACGGAGAATGTCACCAAAATGCTACTATTGATGATTTTAATTGTGATTGTGATGTAATATTACGTGATTAATTATTCAATCAATGATCTTTTATTAATTAACAACTCGCAACTTTATTGAGTTTATGCCGCTGATTTTTTGTTAAGTACCTACGCCCAGCACCGCGCCGCCGCCCGCTGCACCCCGCACCCCGCCGCGCAATAGGTCAGTGACTTTTCGTAGATAAAGCGTGTTTACTTTTTATGCAGTTGATTCTGCTATTTATTTTGTTTGAAAATTGCAATTTTTTAATTTTCCATTAACTACTAATCTTCGTGGTTTAAAATGTTTCGATGGACTAGTACTGTGCTCGTTTTAATTTAATGTCGTAGTTCCATATCCACATTGTATATTTAAGTGTGTAATTTATATGGTGTACATAATAAAGAGTAAAGATTTTACCAACCCGCACTGGGCCCGCGTGGTGGATTACGGCCCACTCCCTCTCACAGAGAGGAGGCCTGTGTCCCAGCAGTGGGAACATTAAAGGCTGATGATGATGATGATAATATTCTTTTATCATTATTTGCAAAATGCAACCCCACAGTAACAGAGTCAATAAAAAAAAAAACAATTACGTTCAATTCTGAATCCAGCCAGTAAATACATTCACGCGAGCCCCTACTTACGACAAAAAATCAAATTGCTTCAATAAAAGCCTCCATAAATCAATTTTTATATGAAAAGCCTGGCATTTTTAAAATTACAAGCCTTGCTTTGTAATGACGTAATTATCGTGCCGGTGCACGACGACGATTGGACGTGCCTTTTCATTATAAGGCATTGTTTGCATGTGCGTATAATAACCTTTAGAAGTTATTGCAAGTGGTTTGTTTCACAAGGGAATGGAAAACTGCCAAAAAGAAAAAAGAAAAAAAAGCAATATTCTGTAAAAACAAAAAACTCATTCCAAAAAAAAAAAAAAAACAAAATACCTAAACACTTACAAAGTAGCCAAAAGCCTCGTACTCAACAATTAAACTTTTAAGATTTAACAATATTGTCTATTCCCTGATGTTAATGCTGGTCATCACCGAAACCAAAGACAATACACATTTCGCAATTACTCTGTCTGTCTGAATCTTTGTACGCTGTTGACGCCTTGGCTGAGGAAACTGTTACAGCCGGAGGGAAGCTACAGTCCATTCGGTTATCTTACCTCTGACAGAAGCAATCTATAAGTAACCTTATAACAACGACAATAAAGATCACAATGATTTTGACACATCTGTCAGTGACAGCAACACAACAGGAACCTTATTGGAATCAGAATAAAGGTCAGGGTCGTACTAATAGAAAATGGCGCCTAGGGCACACATTACAGTTGCGCCCCTATGTAAATTATCATAATATAAAAAAAAACAGATACACTAAATAAAAGTCATAAATCTTACCGAAAAAACGTTAAATATATTATTTTCTTTTTTATAACGAAAGTAAGTTTATAAAACCATTACCAACCATTTACAACTGCACCTTCCTGGCCTTCTGCGACGCAAACATATCGATGATGTTTTCGAAATTAATTTTATCCGTCTTTTTTCGCTCTACACTGAGCAAAGCTAGGTCGTATAATTGGCGATTTTGAGCCCACCTTGCCTCCTCACCCAAGTTACGCTTCTGATAAAGATCACTCTGATTTGGAGAGTGATCAAGCAAAATCAGAGGTAAAATAATTGTGAAAGGGCTGTATTATCAAATATCAGTGAAAACCACAGAACACAGAAGACAGTGGCTCAAAACCATCGAAAACATCGACATAAAGAAGAAGAATTACTTTGTGTTGCGACACTGGCAAATGACAACAAACAAACGATCCAAACCAAAACAAAATGACGGAAATAAACAACACAAGGCGGGTTGGTTTTGATATATTTCCGTGAAATTGTTAACTAATAAATACTGTTTGGTTAAAAGCTTTTATACCCGGGCCGTCATGTGTCGGAAATTTGCATTTGGAATTTATTAGTGATATATGTAAAATTAACGTTTGGCGTCTATTACTGATTTTTTTTTACCTTGTGAAGGCCGCATGAATCCGCTGAATGCGGGAAACACAGAACCGATTGAAGTGGTGGTGCTTGGGGGTGGCCTATGTCCAGCAATGGACGTTTTCCGACTGATATGATGATAATGATGACGATATAAGTGGCGATGCTTGGGGGAGGCCTATGTCCAGCAATGGACGTCTTTTGGCTGATATGATGATGATATTTTTTTTACTTCTGGGCCATCATTTGTTCCATTTACAGTCTTCAAGAAATACCTATTTCGTCCCAATATGCTCCGTTGCCACTTTCTCGAATATTTTGCCTCCACATTCTCCAAGTAAACCTAATTGGTAATGATACGCAAAAGACATCACCTTGCTTAGGCTTTTTCCAACTATATTGGGTCGGCTTCCAGTCTAACCGGATGCAATTGAATACCAGTATTTTAAATGGTCTGCCGATCTGACTTCTACAACCCAGTTACTAGGTAATACGATAAGCCTTAACAAAGTCTAACGAACTGTAACGACTGTCAAAGATCCAGCAGATCCATCAGCCGGGATCAAAGGCTTAACGTGCTTTCCGAAGCACTGACGGGTCTCTGCATATAAAGATGGTGACCCTTCCACAGACCGACCGCGGCAAGCGTAGCTTAACCTGATCGATCGACCTATGTGACTGGTATTACTTAGCCACGAACCTCTTCCAAAGATATAGGAAAACATTAGTATTTAATTGTTTATATATAATGTTTATATATAATGGAAACGGCTTTGTTTGTGAAATGTAACCTACATCTGTTTAAAAAACTATCAGAGGTCAGGAAAAATCCAATACGGACTCAATACATCAATCAATTATGTCAAGTAAAATGTAAAACCGCACTAATGAAAAAAAGTTTTTTTTGGTATTGCCCCACTCATATATAATAAAGTACCTACCTACTATTATAAAAAATATGACTACATTAAAATTTAAAAGGGCGACACGCGATTTATTGATTATGAAAACCTATCACACAATTGACGATTTTCTTGATGATGATTCACTAACTGATTGACATACTGTTACTCGATTGACATAATTATTATAATTCTCTAATTATCTTATTTTTATTTTACTCTAATTTTTAACCACGCTGACATTTTTTTTTTTTTTTTTTTTATAGGTACTTGACTATATTTGTAATTCCAATGATCTGCCACTTATTTTGATTTTTTATTTGGAATTGTAAATCTTTGCATGCCCGTGACGGTAAAATTTATGGAGAACTTTATTATAATAAACACCGAACATGTACAGACGCCAGCACATCAACCTACTACACTCTGTCAAATTTCTTTAATAGATTTTCAACTTTATCACTAATTCATAAGGTTCAAAGTTGATTGAGAAAATTTTACATTTTCGGGTAGGTTGATGTGCTGGCGTCTGTACTATACCCATGTTTGCAAAGAAATAAATGATTTGATTTTGTTTTAATCTGTCGAGCTCCGCTAATGAGACACAATTGATTTTCTATTATTTCGTCGCCAATAATCGACGCGCGGTGCTTGACCGGTTGAACAACAAAACACGAGTTAGCTTATTAACATGTTAATAATTTTAATTCTTATTTACCAAAGCGGTGCTGAAACAACTGATTAATTTGTGTCATGGAATTTTCAGTTAAATCCGACCACAATTCACTAGCAAATGATAGTGTTTAAAGGTTTATTTATCACAACAATGTCAGTACATTCCTAATATATTATTGTAATTTTAGCTTCATTAATATTGAGGTCTAGAAATCCTATTGATCAGTTCAACTCAATAGTGAATATAGGATGGATTTCTTGACACTTCTGTCTCAAAATCTACCCTATATCATCGCCAGTTAAAAGAGTACCGGTGGAGTTTCTTGCCGATTCTTCTCCATACGAAAACTACCTTTTGGAAGGGGCGACTAGAATCAATTCTATTATATTTTATTTAATTTTTGATGTTCAAAAGTGCCTTTTCTTTGCCTATTTGAAATAAATGCTTTGACTTTGACATCTACTTAGCCTTTACCGGCTTCCAGTCTAACCGGATGCACCTGAATACCAGTATTTTACATAGAGCGACTGCCTATCTGACCTCCATAATCCAATTACTGGGTAACACGATACCCCTTGGTATGACTGGTTGTCAGACTTTCGGGCTTCTGACTACCCGTGATGACTGTCAAAGAGCTATAAATGAAAACCGGGATGCACAAAAGGATCTCGGGTAATAAATGGTCAATTGGTAACCCATCCACGGACCAACCTCGGCAAGCGTTGCTTAACCTTGAAGATCGGCCCGTGCGGCTGTTACTATTTAGCCAAGAGCCTGATATGCGTATAAACATTATTTAATTTATTTGAGTTAACTCGTAAATATTAAAAGAACCAGAAAAATTATGTCAAACAAAATAGTCATGAGTTCGATTTCGTAGAAAAAAAACTTTTTTACAAAAAAAAACAACCGACATCAAAAACAAAACACTGCAAAATGAAAAATAACTTTAATTTCGGAAGTCGGTGTCTTTGGTTTCGCATTTTCGTTTTTTGACACCGACTTCCGAAATTAAAGTTATTTTTCATTTTGCAGTGTTTTTTTTTGAAGTCGGTTGTTTTTTTTTGTAAAAAAGTTTTTATTTGTCACTTTTTAGTTGTACCTACCCCACATAAATTCAATGAACACTAGAAGAATTGAAGACACAACTCGAAGAATCATCAAAATTCACATAGAAATGCCGGAGATGCAGTACATTTATGCATATAACTTCGTACATAAGAATAATTACCTAACGTATTATATACTAAAACCTTCCTGAAAGTATGTAGATCACACCAATGAAAGAATTATCAAAATCGGTTCAGTAGTTTTTGAGATAATCGCGGACATACAAACATACATACATACATACATACATACATACATACATACATACATACATACATATATACATACATACATACATACATACATACGGGTCGAATACAGAACCTCCTTTTTTAAAGTCGGTTAATGATAGCATTTTTAGCTATGTTCTAGTAACGTTAGAAGGCCAATTCCTGTAATTAAAAACCTTCAAAATATAGTCGAAATCTCTAGTCAGCGATAATCAATGTCAAAAACATAATAATGTAGGGAAACTAGGGGTATTTTTGATAGATTGAGACTGAGATCAGACTGTGAACGTTCTTAAAATACCGAGAATTGTCCCTCTGGTTTTGCTGGAAATCAATCCCGCTTTCTTTGTCTTCAATCATCTTTTTTGCGTGGTAGCGCTTATGTTGCAGTTTTTCAAACGCACCCTTTTGTCAATTTAGTCGAAATTCCGAGTTCAATTATGCAATAATTATTAAAGATTAATATCATACATTTCGGAACCCTGTATCAGAACAAAAAAGAAAAAAAAAACATGCTTTTTGCGGCAAACACGGACGCATCATAAAAACACAAACACAAAACTGACTAAAAGTACAAAGTGTTTTATTTTGATTCTAAAAAACTAATAGGAAAGTTGAACAATGGCGCACAACAAAAATGGCGCTCGCTTTCCATTTGTGTCTTTTATGACTTTTATCGCTGATACCTAAAACAGGATATGAAACCAAAGTACGGACGGACTCATGTAAAAACATGAAAAAATATACATACAAAACCTGTACAAAATGGCATCGTATTGTATCAACGAGAATCTATTTTATTGAAGTAAATATTATAAAATTTTCAGTATTTTGCCATATTGCAGTGCCTACAGCTGGATTTTATTTATGCAGGATAATTTAGTCCTAAATCTATATACATAAAATACAAAGTCCTGACTGACTGACTGATATATCACCGCACAGCCTAAACCGCTGGTGCATGAAATTTGGAGTGTGCGTTCTTTGTGAAGAGTAGGTGTCCACTAAGAAAGGGTTTTTCGAAATTCCACCTCTAAGAGGGTGAATGGGAGGTGAATGAAATTTCACGCGGACGAAGTCGCGGGCAGAAGCTAGTCTAATAGTAAAATCGGTCTTCCCTAACTTTATTCTACATGCTGTTTTGTAGTTCAAGGGCTCGATAGCCCTGTTTTATTAAATTCCAATGATGCCGGCCTTTTGGGCACTTCTTTAGATGCACCATCCCCCTATTTTAAGACTGTAAGCTTTTATATATGTAAATATTATCTTATTCGGTACTCGAATAAATTCGAGTTTTTTTTTTTTAAAGAGAGCTTTTATTTCGTAAAACGTAAATAACCAATATGGAGTAATAAATAACTGCTCTATTACATTCGAAAAATAAATACTGATACGAAAAAGTTTTACGAGAAACCGGGAATGTATGAAAATGAATTCGTTTAATATCACGCTATTTATAACATTATTACCTTTTTAAACGTGATATGGCAACTCGCGTTATTGCTAGATCTTCAATATTTTCTTCACTTGGATTTTTGTGCTGAAAATTCTCAACATTATATATGACGGAGAAGGTACGTGTGTCTCGTTATCATCAGCCATATTTTTAACTATTGTGGGCGTATTATGGGTAGTGTTGGTTATTTTTTGTAAAAATATATATAAATTAAAAGAGTGTCCATGGAGTTTCTTGCCCGTTCTTCTCCATGGTACCTAGGCTTTGGAATGGGCAACTAGCTTCATGTTTTCTGACTGACTGACTTCTTGACAATTCAAAAGTGCCTGTAGATGGTTTAATTGAAATAAATGCTTTGAGTTTGACGTTGAAGAGAATTTCATATTTATATTGAAACATAGTTGAAGCTCACGTGTATAAAAATATGTAGGTCCTATAATATTCATACACACGGTAGATAAAGATAATCTCATATATTATGAATCTCCCTTCTTGATTATATTTGGGTCCAATTTCATGCACTATTTGATATACGCGTGTGTTATTCCGGTTCAACTGTATTCTAGGCCTTCCAATCTATTTGCAATTTCAACTGAAGCCATTCAAAGATTTGTTGATTTCGGCGTTTTGTGGCTCAAAGAAAATAAGATTTATTTTGTTGTTGCTCGTTTTGTTAGGCCGTCTAATAATATTCTATACAGAGTTACTGGAAAAACACCAACAACCTCGTAAAAGGTCATTGTACTCATCATTATGAACAAGTTTTATTATGGGTGTAAGTAAACCTGAAATCGCGAAAAAAAAATCAGCTCTTCCCTACATTTACGTTCGTATAAGGGTCAGTGTAGACAGAAAGGAATAATCCCCGCGCGGTCTCGGGCATTTTCTTTACGGATCGCGTATGCTCGAGCTTGCGCGCGACCTCGCGAGCCTGCGCGAGTAAACCGTTCTGGGTTACCACTCTACAGTGAACATGCCAGTTTGTCGCGAAAGTTCGTCAACGATGGTGGACTGGGATATGATTATAACTGTGCTTTTGGCGGAAGAAGAAGAAATGGAAGAACATGTTGATAAAATAAGGCGTCAGACAACACTGAAAGTAGGCGTACGACACGGGCGCCGACTCGACGCCGCGCGTGGATTCCCGAGTATCTTCGAGGACGCGCGAGCATTTTTTGTCAGGTTCAAGCATTTATGCACTTTATTGTAATAATTTTAAAGTTTATTTTCAAGTGCGTTAATAAAATCCTCTCCGCTGCGCACCCTTCTGTCTGCGCTGAGCCTAACTCGTCTAAATGTAGGGAACAGCTGATTTTTTTTTGGCGATTTCAGGTTTGGTCTCATAGTAAAAGTTATTTATAATGATGAATACTATGACCTCTTAAGAGGTTGTTGGTGTTTTTCCAATAACCCTATATCTCAATCCGATAAAACGGATTTTTTCAACTCAAACTTCTCAACATTACAAGTGATAATTGACCCCAAAAAATCATCAAATCTTTTTTACTCTTTATTTTGTTGTGTGAAGATATCGATGACCATCAAGTCTGTGAAGCTTTCCTAGCTAATTTGATGATTACAATATATTGCTACAGGAACTTGTCTAAAGGGATACTACAAAATAAAATTAGGCAGAACCTATCACTCAGAATGTATAATCAAGTGTTGTTAGTGGGTTGCGTTGACTCCAAGTCGATGACGTCACTCATTTCGGCAGAAAGGAAACTCCAGGGGGTGTTTTTGACAGGATGCGGTTTTATTTGTGTAATTTCGAACAGTTATGGATGATTACACTATTTACATTAACTACAGTTAGATCGCACAGATATGTACTCGTATAATAGGTTTCCACCAGCAATACCACGCCCAATTGGATGAACGTCGCGGCAGATGACCTCTAAACCAAAAAAATAACATACAAACGTAATAATAACTACTAGGCGAGGAATCTTACGTGGCTATTCTAGTAGGATGTAGCTCGTATATATGTGCACCTGGTTAGAAGTCACATAAATCAAAGGTTGTAGCGAGGGTCATTGACTCTCGGAGAATCTTAACACCGCGATTTACAAAAATGACGTACACGAACAGCGACATCTATTATTAACGTTGTGAACTATTTACAAGGCAATCAATGAAAGTGACAAAGTGTTTGCTACGCTTACTTGCTACTTATGTTCCCATTATGGAAACATAATTAGAACAGTTCACAGCTTTATACAAAGGTGGCGCTAGTGGTGAAATACATTAAACATGAATAGTAATTAGATGAGTTACAGTGTGAGATTAATTGTTTATCAAAATGCCCGTATATTCAACACATAATAATTGTCGTTCGTTGACTGTTAATGAAATGGCTTTAATATGGAAAATGGACGTATGTAGTGTATTATGTGGTACGATATAATTGAAAATTAATTGTATCTCATTAGCGGAGAGTGAGAGGTCATACAATTAATTTACCTGATCATTCATTTTGAAATCTCTATTACTATTTGAAACACATCGTTCTGAACTTTTAAGGCGACTACATGACCTAAAGCGCGGTCTTTGTCGGAATGCATAGAAAAGAAAGAGAAGCGCGATGACACAACGGTGGTAATTTATTGCAAATATGAAGTAATTATCTATTTACAAAAACTATTTAATAAAAAATAATCCAATGACTGAATGCAGTTTGGCATTAGAAATTTAATGGTATTTTTTTAATTATAATTGTTAATGAAGAGATAAACTGCTTTGAAAGACAATTAAGAGGTGTATTTGAACATTTTTTCGATGCATTAATGTATATTTAATTATGATTTGAGTTCCATCACTGTATTAAAATAAGACTTAAAAATATCATATATTTTTTTTGGTCAAAATTATTTACGGTTAAGAGATACACTGCTTTAAAAACCAACTTTTTGACCGTTTTCTGAAATCTCCGCCTTAAAGCAAAATTGGCACCAAAGATAAAAATAGTGAGCAAACTTTCTATGAACTTTGGTTTTGATAAAGCAATCAAACTCAAACTCTTGATTTATTATTATTTATTATTAATTGACCGTGAAAATTCACGGTCAATTAATAATAAATAATAAGCTCAGTCGCAGGCGATAGCCCACCGCATGAAGGTAGACATTTGATGCAAAATGAACTAGAGACCTGTGATTTTTATCTACCTGTGTAAAAAACACCCTATTTACACAGGTCGATAAAAATCGCTGGCTTGTGAGGCGATTTGTTAAGCGACTAGCCGCACGGCGAAAATCGACCTAGTGTAAATTACACGGCAATTTCAAGAAAGTTACAAGATCAAACTTACGGCATGCAATTTAATGAACTATTCTTCCTTCTACTATCTTATAACTTCAGGGCAATCTGTTCGTCTCAGTTACTGGCAGCATTGAAGCTTAGCAGCCCTGGGGAATGCTTGCGAACGAACAAGCCATGAATTTAATCACAAGACCGGCTTCTTTTGTTTTTAATAGGCGAACATCTCGTGATTCTAATAGTAAAAGGCATTTTAATTGAAGCTACTTGAATATCAATTGGGTTCAGATGAACTGGGTTATTTTAAGTAGGTTTTATAGGTTTAATAAACGATGTTTTGAATGGGATTTTATGACTAGTAAAGCTCCTTGTGAAAGGCTTTATTTGTTTGGAGCAGTATTGTTATTATAGCAATTTCTGTCTTCAGTAGGTATTGTTATGTTTTGAATTGAAAAGTCTTAGAACTGGTAAAACCAAGAGCTCACTTAATGTGTTTTCATTTGATTTTATCTCTGGTTGTCTAGCGGCATTAAAATGTGTATTTGCCTTCAAATTACTCACAAAGGTCGTCATTTTATATGGGTCATCTTGCTAGTTTGACTAACACAGATGAAATAAACGGATTCTATCTTAACATTCTAAGTGAAGAATCCCATTTATAAACATGCCTTGAGCTAATTTTTGCCTTCTTTAATATTATTACCCACCCTTAGCGAAATAGCAAACGTATCTATTTTTTTTTTCTCAGCTCACAAGTCCTTACCAAATCTATCGTATGCATTTGTTTCTGGATTTACAAATTCAACTGTCCTGTTATATCAAAACTCAAACAGAGCATTTATTTAAATTATATCATTTATAGACACTTTTGAATTGTCAAAGAGTCGGTCATTGAGTGTCAGAAAATTGAAGCTAGTTACCCATTCTGAAGAACTGGCCAGAAACCCCATAGACACTCTTTTAAATTAAGATAGTTATTACAAAATCTTGTTAACATTATTGCTTCTATATGTGAGAAAAATTGATAAAATATAAGGAGACGACCAGTGTCAACCGACGGCGCCCGTTCACAAACATGACGCATTTCATCAACTTCCATATGCATTTCATTATTTCATTCATTTCCAACAGCAATAAAAGTACCGGTGCAGTTATTATTGAAGAGAATTTCAACAAGTTTATTGTTCAAAATCGACATAAAGCTGAAAACAGTTCCGGAAAAGAGTTTATGTCTTCATAAACACGTTTTTCCTGATGCAGATAGATGCTTCCGTGGCAATAAAAGAACGCAATAAAACTAGGCTTCCATTCAATCTGTTCAAGTTTATGCATACGTTTTGAGTCATATGCACTTGCGTGCAAAAAAAACGACCCCAATTTGAAACAATATCATTCAATTCAATTTTTTAATGTCACAGCATCATGCTGAAATAGGAGCTTTTTGGCCTCGTATAGGACTTTCTATTTCATTTTCCATTTTGTTATTTCCTTTTGTATAACTTTGTTTTTATTTTTTTTATACTGTGTTTAGTTTAGTTTGTGCTCTTCCTGTACGAGTCGCAATAAATACTTTTTCTTTCTTTCTTTCAGCATGTTAACCTAATAGATTGTATTGTATAACCTAAAATATTGCATATAAAATCTTTCCTGAAAGTATGTAGATTATATTAGTGAAAGAATTATCAAAACTGATCAATTCGTTTTTGAGAAAATCGCGAACTTACAAATATGGGTGTTGAATCAAGAACCTCCTTTTTTATTTAAGTCCGTTAGCAAATACAAATTTTTATTTTGATTAAAACAAACAGAAATAAACAAAGTTTAACGTTTGTCAATTTCATTGACAGCAAAAAAAGTCACGCACTTTTTCCGAGCAAAAGTGAGTGGTGAGGACATTCTGAAGAATCGAGTCAATCTTGTCAAGAATATTGCTTCTATCACAAACTTTACCTTACCTATCTTCACACAATATAAAACAATAAATTATATTAATTACGATTTTTGAGATATGTCGTGTCTCAAATGGAGAGCATGGGGTGGGCCAATGTTTTTGCACGCAAGTGTATATCACTAGCTTTGGGCCGGCGCTCCGCCCGCGTGTAAGTCGGAAATATCCCAACAGGATAAACAATCACAATTAGTAGGATTTCACTGCAGGAAGAGTTTTAATGCCGATGAACACGAGATCACTACATGAGTAATACATTGTGATTAGGTAGTTAATACAGGCTCAAATTAAATTAACTAGCAAACCTTCGCAAACGTGATGGATAAAGAAACGAAACGAAAAAATGGTTTTTTTTTGTGGGTGGGGGTCAAGTGGGGGTTATGGGGTCTAAAATCATGTGCTGAATTCATGGTTACAGTTGGCGCATCATGGTCCCTGCCATCTGGCAGGACATCAACGTATAGTAGAGGCCATTACAAATCTGTATACCAAACGAGGCCATTGGTGATTTGCCCTTTCTTCAATTACTGTAGCGGGTAAGCAAAAGAATTTCATCTAAATTGGTTTTTGCTTTGAGTGTTCAATAATATAAAATACTGAATGAAATAAAATATATAGGTAAAATTAAAATATATATGTAAATGTCGCACCCGGTCATTCGTTTGACTATTCGGAACGCCAGCGCCTTCTGGCGGCGCTTGACAGAGTCTAGCCTGAGTTCGTGAGGAGTACAAGAGAGCGTGCAGCGAGGTGGAGCAGCCCTCTTGGACATCATACGAACAACAAGTGCTCAGAAACTGTCCCGCGTTCCGTATCTGGTTGTATCGTGTACCTATAGTATGTGATTTGCTAGTGTAATTAAATTGTTCGTGAAATTATAATCTGATTTGAACTGCAAACCGTTTTTCCATTGCGCAATAACCAACACTATACCCACAGAATTCACCCACAGTAGTTAAAATATGGCTGATAATAACGAGACACACATGCCATCTCCGTCATATATATAAAACAAATATTATTATAAAATACTAATAATATCCCCACAGTCAAACCATTACTACGGTTTTGTATTTATAAGTTATTTAGCATGCTGTGAACTTATAATAAAAATAATATAATACTGAATAACACAACATGCCTCATATGACACACAATTAAATATTCCATTTGCGCCATATTAAAAGAAATATAAAACCCTCGACAATATCCATTAAAACTATTAAAACCAGACCAGAGCCATCACCACAACATTCGAGTTAAAAGATACCTACATAATTTGCCTGAACCGCATACAGGACAGAAATACTAGAGGCAAACAAATTAATATGTGCGCGGAAAACTAGACATTTAATGGTTTTAATGTGAACTTTTATATTTTAAGCGTTCTTGTGGTATGAAAAGCTCTGGAGCATAAAACTACTCCATTTGAGGGTCCCATACCATTAAAATATTCAGCAACGGAATCTGGTTTAGAAATTGCGACGCTCCACGTTGCCTTTTTGATACATTTGAAGATGTCTTCGCGAAATGTAATTTTGTAAAGGTTTTGGTATGGTACATTTTAATGTATAAGAGTAAATTGGGATGCAGCATTTAAAGAATGAGAAAGATTCAAGGTAGAACACAAAACTATTTGAGAATGAACTATCAAGAGCAAAATATTATGTCTTCTTGGTATCATTTTGATGTTTTTAATAAAATGTAAATAGAAAACATAGCCTGCGTTATTTCTGAAAATAATAAACTGAAGTATGCATGACCGTGATGAGGAGGAAGGGCCCGTGGCTAAATAATAACCAGCCGCACAGATCGATCGATCAGGTTAAGCTACGCTTGCCGCGGCTGGACTGTGGATGGGTGACCATCTTTACATACCGTGATCCCTCCGTGCCTCGGAAAGCACGTCAAGCCGATGGTCCCGGCTGTCATTCGTCGATCTTTGACAGTCGTTACGGGTAGTCAGAAGCCCGAAAGTCTGACAACCAGTCTTACCAAGGGGTATCGTATATTACCCAGTAACTGGGTTGTGGAGGTCCGATAGGCAGTCGCTCCATGTAAAATACTGGTATTCAGCTGTATCCGGTTAGACTGGAAGCCGACCTCAATATAGTTGGGAAAAGGCTAGGCAGATGATGATGCATGACCATGATGGCCGTTTGGCGTGGATGTGACGCCCACCAACTTGTTGTTTTTGTGTTTGTGTAAAATAAACATTTATATTCTTTTTTCTCAATGAAAATGAACTGTACGTTTAATTATTTAAATGAAGTTAAAAATAAACAATATTACAGGCTATCCGGAAAAGTATCTACAAAACTGAGCTTCAATTTCAACTATTAATTAATCGGCTGTCCATACCATATTTATACATTATCAGAATGCAACTATGTATGTTGGTATTTATCTGCATTACCTATTCCCTTGAAAAACAAAGTTAAAATACTCGCATTACCCCAACTGCTGTGAATAGTAATGCCAGTGGCGGATTTACCAACAGGCTGAGTAGGCTCGAGCCTAGGGCAGCAGATTTTAGGGGCGGCAGAGAATGTGTGTGTGTTCATTATTGTGTAATAGTAGTACATAATTCAAGCTTTTATGAGCTCAGAAATAAAGTCAAAGTCAAAGCATTTATTTCAAATAGGCACATAAAAGGCACTTTTGAACGTCAAAAATTATCTTAAAATAGAATTGATTCTAGTCGATTATACAGATAGGTACCCAAAAACTATTTCTTGTGCAATCTTAACATCGTTGGGTTATAATTATTATCTAGAAACTGACACACATTATTGTAAAGATCAGTAGGGGCGGGAAAATTTGAATAGCCTACTGGCGGCAAATGTGTAAATCCGCCACTGAATAATGCCGTATTCATTCAACGAATAACACTAGAAACAGTGCGTTGGAGGTACCTGCTCGCGATTAAACAGAAAATGTTTCTGTTCCACCAAAAAATACGGTAATTATGTGCACTCGACTCAACGAGCGTATGCAGTTTTTTTTTTTTTTCAACAAAAAAAACTTTATTTTTTGTTCCTCCCATCCGGTTGTTCGCAGAATGTGGGTTACTGGTTTTGCATACGCTGTTAAGAAAGCTTTAAATTAATGTGTAATGTTAGTTTTGGCTTTTGGGATTTTCTTACGTATGAGATAAGCTGTGGTTAACGCCATTTTGAAGTTACACTAATCCCATTCTCGCAAGGTACAGTCAACAAAAGAGATAAGTATGCAGGATCGTCGGATATAGTTGAAGTTTACTAAGAAACCGATGGATGTTCGAATAAAATTTAATTTTATTAATAAAAAACAAATAGCTCATTTATCAAATTAAATTTCAGTCGACAACATCCATCGGTTTCTTACTAAACTTCAACTATATCCGACGATCCTGCATACTTATCTCTTTTGTTGACTGTACCCATGTTATTTTGTTCCAAATGTTTTGTCCATTTTCATCGTCACCCATTGGGATAATTGGCAATTAAGGGCCTTCACACCATAGCTAGAACATAATTATCATCTTATTATTGAAACAATAATAATTATTATTCTTAGTTTAATATTCTTAAGCCTTTTGAGACCTAATGGATTCTGCTCTGGTGTGGCTTATCAACTATTTTCCATTTATTCAAGGTGATATCGCACCTTCAGTGCAACAAAGTCACAACAGCTCATTTTTTTATTTTACAGGAGAGGACTTTTAATTTTTTTTTTTCGCATTTGTATCCTCATTTCTGGATTACTATTTATACCTAGTAGGTTTGAAATCTTTATAAAATTAATAGTTTATTTTGCTTGCTATAGTTTTACGTTAAAAATCTTATATTTTGTAATTTGGCATACTGACCTCAATTTTGCAGTTTTGGCTATTTGTGACTTTGTTGCACCGAAGGTGCGAATTATGTTGAAAAAAATGTGGTTTTTCTATTTCGTGTAACTTGTTAAGTAGGTATGTGGAATAGGGATTTAACATGTTGGTATATGTTTTGGACTCTTTAGTCTAGTATCATGTAAAAGGAATACACGATTCAATGAATTTTTCTCGATACAAGAATATTGCAAAATAATATCTATTTTTTTACTTTTTTCGACATCATGGCGTAACGCTTAAAAGTTATTCAATGGCATTTACTTTAAAACATAGAGAATTATCATAATCAAAGTTTACTCAAAGTATTTTTAAAGGAGACTGTTAAAAAGTGGTCTATAAACCAATAGCGATACTGCTACGATATTTCTGTGGGGATACCTCAACTATACCCTTGTGCAAAGTGGCATCAAAATCTGACCAAAGTTTTGAGAAATATAATATTTTAGAATAAATAATTTCATGATAACATTAAAAAGTAGTCTATGAACCAATAGCAATACTGTTACGATTTTTCTATGTGGATACCTCAACTATACCTTTGTGCAAAGTGGCATCAAAATCTGACCCGGCAGTTATGAGAAATATAATATTTTAGAATATATTATTTTATGATAACATTAAAAAGTATTCTATGAACCAATAGCGATACTGTTACGATATTTCTGTGGAGATACTCAACTATAACCTTGTGCAAATTGGCATCAAAATCTGACCCGGCAGTTTTGAGAAATATAATATTTTGGATTACATAATTTTATGATAACATTTTTATTTTAAAAACCTTTTAAAGGGTATTTCTGACTTTTTAATATTTAACTAATGTGTTTCTTTCCTAGATTTTAGTCTTTGTTTCGATTTTAACCGACTTCAAAAAAGGAGGAGGTTCTCAGTTTGTAGGAATTACATTTTTTAAATATTTTTATGTTCACCGATTACACGAAGACGGCTAGACCGATTTAAAAAACTATTTTTTGGGTGAAAGGGTATACTTCCCAAATGTTCAAATTGTCACCAGGTCAGGATCTGGTGATTGGATCCTGGAGAAATCTAGGGAACTCTTCAAACATTATAGGCACAGCTATAACAATTTGGGTATTCTTTAAAGTAACTCGTGCATTTGCTCTCGGAAAGCACCATTTGGTGAAGTGGTACTACCTAATGATGAAGACCTCAGATGACCACCGGAACAACTCATTAATAAGTATTTCACGGGTTGCGATTCGATATGGTTGCTAAGCAGTTTATGCCATAAATAAATCGTCAAAATGAAATGAAAAAATATTGAATGATTAAATCATGTTTCGACCTAGCTGAGGTGATGTGATTTGTTTGATCTGCAACCATTCTGTGCTATTTTTTCAAAAAAAAAAACCTGAAATTCAGCAATGTTGAGGTGGTAAGTGTCTTTGTTTAGCAGAAAACCACATTAATTAAGTAGTATAAAGTCAGAAATACCCGTTAAAACGTTTTTAAAATATAAAAATGTAGCAAATAAAGTGAATTTTAAAGTATTATTTTTCTCAAAACTGCCGGGTTAGATTTTGATGCCCCTTTGCACAAGGGCATAGTTGAGGTATTCCCACAGAAATACCTCTACAGGATCGCTATTGGATCATAGACCACTTCCCATACAAATTATATAAAATAACAATCTCCAAATTAATTTAATTAAGCACATACGTCGTTTTAATCCGAGCGCAAGCACATTATAGCCATCAGTAGCCATAGCAGGATTAGGATAATATGTAGGGGGTAATCTGTGAAACTACTATTCAGATTCCACAAATTCATTCACAAATGGGAAGCTGCAGTATCTCCGAGTATCATAGGATATATTTTATATGTTAAAAAAAGAAATTTCACGGAGGAAGTCGCCGGCAGAAGTTAGTTCAATAGTGTTTAATCCCTTAGATTTGTAAGCAACGTTGTAGCGCTCTAAGGACCGGCTGTAGGCGTTTATAGCCTGATATGACGATATAAATTAATTCAAAGCCTATTAGGGGGTAACCCTTGAAGTCTCTAATAGTTATGAGTTTGAGGCACCTAAGTGTTAATAGTTTAGTTGCTTTATAGGACATTCAAAGTAATAGGGGATACTGTTTTGAAACTTTTATTAACATAATTTAAGTTAAATATGTTGGGAAAGGTACAGCCAGGGAAATAAGCCACTTTATTCATAAACGTTGCTCAAAATTAAGTAGTGATTAGCGACTGTTTGATCATACATTTTTGTCGTTTAACCGTCACTTAAAAAGTTAACAAAGTTAACAATTAGGGGTTTATTTATAAACGACTAGCTGCGCCCCGCGGTTTCACCCGCATAAGTTTCGATTCCGTGGGAATATCGGGATAAAAACTATCCTATGTCCTTTCCCGGGACTCAAACTATCTCTATACCAAATTTCATCTAAATCGGTTCAGTGGTTTAGGCGTGAAAAGGTAACATACAGACAGACGGACAGACAGAGTTACATTCGAATTTATAATATTATAAGTATGGAAGTATGGATATGAATGATTAAAGAATCATCGTTTATAAATAAACCCCTAACTGTTTACCAAATTGACATAGGTACTAAATCAATCTGTGTGCCATTTCATACAACTGTAACGACTGTCAAAGATCTACGAATGACAGTCGGGACCAACGGCTTAACGTGCTTTTCGAGGTACGGAGGAGCCTCGGTATGTAAAGATGGTCACCCATCCAGAGGCCGACCGCGGCTAGCGTAGCTTAACTTGATCGATCGACCTGTGCGGCTGTTATTATTTAGCCACGGGTCCTCATAAACAGCTTATACACAAAGTGACAGCTAGTGACACCTGTCAATTTGTAAAATAATATATTTGTAATATCAATCGTTTAGGCTACGGTTTCCTATAAGCGCTGTGGCCGCCACATAACGGCCGCAGTGATGGCCGTCATGAAAATGACGGCACCAGGGATTGACTTTACGGTGCCAAAAATGCTCTCTAGGGAGACACCAACTTACAATCATAAATAACGTTTCAGTGACGTTATTCGACGGTAAATTGCGGACGAGCTGACGAGCTGCAGTCGGCGTCGAGGCAACGATGAGATACCTGGGTCTCGTCCTCGACAGCCGGTGGAACTTCGTCGAACACTTCCGACGTTTGGCCCCCAAACTGGAAAGGACCGGGGCCGCCTTCAAGCGGCTCCTGCCCAACCTGGGGGGGCCAAACACCTCCTGCCGGAGGCTTTACGCGGGGGTCGTGCGGTCCATGGCCCTATACGGGGCCCCGGTGTGGGCGTGTTCTCTGCGGCGGCGAGCCGCCCACTATCTGAACGCGCCCCAAAAGGTGGTAGCCGTAAGGCTGATCCGGGGGTACCGCACGATCTCGGGCGAGGCGGCAAGCCTCCTAGCCGGACTGCCGCCATGGGATCTGGAGGCGATAGTCCTAGCGCGCCTGTATGAGTGGCGCGCGGAGGCACTGAGCCGGGGGGAAACTCCGCTTCCGCGGCAAATCGCGGCGGAGCGGACAGACCTTCGGCGCGATCTCATGGTGGCATGGAAGGAGCGACTTTCGCAACCCAGCGCAGAGCACGCCACGATAGTGGCGATAAGACCCCTCTTTGAGGAGTGGCTAGAGAGGCGTCACGGCGTCCTCACCTATCGTCTGACGCAGGTCCTCACCGGACACGGATGTTTTGGGAGGTTCCTGCACATCATCAGGCGGGAGGAGACGCCCGGGTGTCACCACTGTGAGGATCGCCCAGAGGACACGGTGGAGCATACGGTGGAGGTCTGCCCCGCATGGGCGGAGCACCGCCGTGCCCTCGTTGAGGCGATCGACAGCGGCGGCGACCTCTCGCGTCCGGCCCTGGTTCAAACCATGGTCCGGGGCGAGAGGGAGTGGGAGGCGGTCACCTCCTTCTGCGAAGCAGTCATGCTAGCGAAGGAGGTGGCTGAACGGCTGAGGGAGAGAGCCTCACACCCCAGCCGCCGCGGGAGACGCTCCGGGCGTCGGGAGCCGCGTGACGACTCCCGGCCACCGTAGGCGCGGGCCTGCGGACGGAGAGTAATGGGTAGCTCACCGTCCGATCAGGACCAGGCCCGTGCCGGACGGCGCGTACGTGTTCCACGCGCGCCTCAAAGAGATGTCAGCATAAAGGAAGGGGCCTGCCAGGGCCGAAGCCTGCCGGGGGTGCGGGATTGTCCGAAAGGGTTACCGCTACCCCGGAACATAAAGGGTTAAGGAAGGAACACGGATGGGTTTTAGTCAGTAAGAGTCTGACACTCCCTTCGCTCCACCCAGAGCGGGAGGGGTCATTTGATGATTTCCCATCCATAAAAAAAAAAAAAAAAGTATACGATTACAGGTAGCGGTTTACATTTTGCTTAAAATTATTGTAAACTACCTGCGCCCCGCGGTTTCACCCGCATAAGTCTCGATCCCGTGGGAATATCGGGATAAAAAGTAACCTATGTCCTTTTCCGGGACTCAAACTGTATCTATACCAAATTTCATCTAAATCGGTTCAGCGGTTTAGGCGTGAAAAGGTAACATTCACACAGACAGACAGAGTTACTTTCGAATTTATAACATTAGTATGGATAGTATGGATTATGAAGTGCTATAGTGCGGCCATCAAGAGAATGCCTCCCTGACACCTGTCAGTGCGACAATTCTAGTCAACGTGTTTGTTTTGATATGCCATTACTCCAGGGGTCATTTTACTCATCATTATGAACAACTTTTACTATGGGACCAAACCTAAAATCTTGAAGCAAAAATTAATTGTTCCCTACATTTTGACGAGTTTTTTTTTCGACCTTGAGCATTACTATATTACTATCATCTCGGTTCTCCTAACTCACTTATTTAATGCTCGAATCCAGCAGCCGTAATCAACTTCTAAAGGGTGGTAGGCTGGTTAGAATAACCTTCGACGGCTGCCATGGCCCACGCACAATGATCCACCTAAAGGACTAAGTGCGGAAACCAAACCCTCTAAAAAGAACATAGAATGCTCGAATCTAAACTATTGAGGTGAGTATACACTAGAGCACTTTATGTAGCATTACCATGTAGTGTAAAGTTCTTACGAACGGTACAATACAGGCAAAAGTGTAATGTAACGTTTATGTGATTGTAAAAAATTTGCGATTGCAAAAATACCCGTGTACAGACGCCAGCACATCAACCTATCCGAACCTGTCACATTTTCCCATTCAACTTTGAACCTTATGCTTTAGTAGTAAAGTTGAAAATCGATTAAAGAAATTTGACAGATTGTAGTAGGTTGATGTGCTGGCGTCTTTAAAACTGTATAATAGTAATTTTATGGTTACGTCTAACACAAGTAAAGCCCAAAGACACGTGGTGTTTCGATCAATATTCATCTCTGCCTAACCGCTAAGACACCACATGCAACATTACCAACTAAAATACATACTGCCATCAGAAGCCTATAGATTATCAACTACGAAACTGTTAGTTACTGTTGCAATCTTGATACAAAGGCTCAAGCTTAGCGGAGTACCAACAAAGTTGATGTTGACATCGTCGGGAGTTCTGCTTACTGTGCTAAGCCTACAGCTTCAAACTCAAACTTAAACTCGGCAATTAAAATGTTCTTACCGTAAATTAAAATCTTTAGTGCTGGTGATGGAATATTTGCTGAGTCATTTAATTATGACGGTGTAGCAGTTAGTAATATTTAATTTAGACGAAATATATGTATACAGAAGAGTTAGGAGGTGGAGTTACGTACACCAGTCAGGACTGTAATCTATATCTATACTAATATTATAAAGAGGTAAAATTTGTTTGTAACTACTAGTCAGATTTGAAAAATTCTTCTTGCATTTGATAGCCCAATTCTTGAGGAAGGCTATAGGCTATCCCGGGTGTCACCATTGTGTGGATCGCCCGGAGGACACGGTGGAGCATACGGTGGAGGTCTGTCCAGCTTGGGCAGAGCACCGCCGCGTCCTCACGGCGGCGATCGGCGGCGGCGATCTCTCGCGTCCGGCCCTGATCCAGGCCATGGTAGCGAGAGTACATGGGAAGCCGTTGCCTCCTTCTGCGAAGCAGTAATGCTCGTGAAGGAGGAGGCGGAGCGCGTAAGGGAGAGGCAATCTTGGCGCCCTCGCGCCCCTAGTCGCCGCAGGAGACGCCCTGGGCGTCGGGAATCGATAGCCGATTCCCGGCCACCGTAGGCGCGGGCTTGCGGACGGCGAGCAATGGGCAGCTCGCCGTCCGGTAAGGACCAGGCCCGGGTCGACGGCGCGTTGTGTTCCACGCGCGCCTCAAAGAGAAGTCAGAACTAACTGACGGGGTCTACCAGGACCGAAGCCTGCCGGGGTCGCGGGTTGTTCGAAAGAGATACCGTGGCCCCTGGCACAGGCAACTGAAGGAACACGGGTAGGTTTTAGTCAGTAAAAGTCTGACACGCCCTCTCGCTCCGCCCAGAGCGGGAGAAGTTATTTGATGATTTCCCACCCAAAAAAAAAAAAAAAGGCTATAGGCTATTTAACATCACGCTATGACCCTTAGGAGCCGAGAAAAAAGAAAAAAAGTCAAAAAGAACGTTAAGTGATAGCGAGGGCGGGTGATGCGATACGACGCCGGGGTGGCTCGGGAGAAACACGAAGTTTCATGCGAACGAAGTCGCAGGTTGAAGCTAGTATCATACTAAAATACAGTATCATTCGAGCCAAAAATTAGTGTTGCAATTGTACAAAAATAAATTCCAATTTTTTTTTAATCCCCTCTGTCCCACAGCAAGGCTAAGGCCTATCACACTAATATTATAAAGGCGAAAGTTTGCGAGTGTGTGTGTGAGGGTGTGTTCATATATTTGTTACTTCTTCACGCTCAAACGGCTAGACGAATTTTGATAAAATTTTGCATGGAGGGAGCTGACACCCTGGATTAACATATAAGCTACTTTTTATCTCGATATTCCCACGGGATCAAGACTAATGCGGGTGAAACCGCAGGGCGTAGCTAGTTTTGTATAAAGAAAACAATATTAGCGTATTCAGTGTGAATGCATTTATAATAATAGATCACAAATTGCCATAATAGTAATAATACCAGCCTCTAATTAGTGTCCCATTGCAGGGCCTCTTTTCCTACAAAGTCGACATTAGTGTTGAATACCACACTTACTCAAGACGGGTTGGCGATTTCAGTCCAGGTTATCTCGCGATTTTTTTCCTTCACTCATGTTAGTAATGTCCAAGATAAACTCAGCAGAAGGATTTAAACCACAACCTCGTGCATGAGAGATGACGCCTTAATCTTTATCGAGATTCATAGCAGACTCTGCCTTGGAGTGTAAATGTGGTGCTGTTCCACAAAAGATGGGACACTTAATATCGTGTCCTGCTTGTCCTGTCAGCTGCATGTTACAGGAACTGATGGACGCTGTTGATGGCGCCAAACAAGTATCTAAAGTCTGGGCTAAGTTCATTTAGATTGCTATCGACACACTAAGAAAAAGAAAATCTCTGGGTCATATCACAAAATTAAAATATATGATAACGATTAATGAAAACCCCAAAACAAAACACTGACATCAACATTAACTACTTAAACCAATTGTAGTCCTCAATTGAACAAACGAACTTTGACGAAACGAAGTCGAAGATGATAAAGAACAGATGGTATTTAATATTTACTTTCAATAAAGTCTCGAGCATCGTCCTGAAGAAAGGCAAGAGTTAATTCATTTTAGTACTCTCGTAACAGTAAAACGTTCTCAAGGAATTGACTAACAATCTGACTCAGGCTGAACTAGAGTCATTTTGAATTTATTTATACACCCACACAGATTTTAGTAGTGCTAACATTTTTATGAACATAAACTTATGGTGAGTACACACTAGATCTCTTCCAAGGAATATAAAGTTCTTGCGAATTCTCGACGGTATGTTCGACGAAATGTTCGTGCCGTTTTATAACTTTATCGAACCGCACGTCGAACACGACACTCGATGTTTTGTTAGAACCTGATTTTCAAAATCAACGAGCGTATTGGAGTAACATTTCATAGAACAAAATTCAAATTCAAAACATATATTTTTTCGACTTATTCAGTCCGTAGTGTTAGTAGTACATCAAGATAACTTAAAACTATGTTAGTAAAACTATGTTAATATGCAAATGCACGAGCGATGAAGAACGCACAATCATCAACAATAAACGCAAGGTTGGAAGAAATGTTACAAGTCTCGGTCAGGGTCGGTACAATCGCATAAACGTTACATTACACTTTTGCCCGTATTGTACCATTCGTAAGAACGTTACATTAGATGGAAATGCTCTATAAAGTGCCCTAGTGTATACGCACCTCAACAGTTTAGATACGAACATTCTATGTTCTTTGTTAGAGGGTTTGGTTTCATTTTCAAAAATAAATGTTCTTGTATATCGATTTTATTCAATTTCGAGCGGCCATTGTTGTTTACGTCTTTGGCAAATTTAGAAACGCCGGACTATAGTTCTATTGACCTCCTTAAGTGTAATCGGTGGTATAATAATTGAACAAAACGTAACATATAATATAAATTCACGCCAGTATTTTCCAAACAGTTAAGCAGAGGTGTACCTATATGGAACACCCATATTTCGCCATTTCTGTTCAAGTCAGTTATGAATTGGGGGCGAGCCTATTGAAGTTTACTCAAAAAAAAAACAATACTGTCAAGAGAATAATGCTCTTATTCTTGCCCTAGTTCAGTGTTCGTTTAGTCTAAAGCCACAGATACAAATAATTGCTCAAATTAACCTTTATGTTGATGGTGTTATGAAACTTATTCTTTGATAAAAATGTTACGTAAATGTAATGAAGTTTATTCTGATTTCCTTCTTCATACTCACAATTATGATTAAATTCCGTTCTGGGAAAGTAAGAAGTTGTCATCTCGCTTAAGTTTTATAAGTAAACAGAGTACAGGAAAGCTGCCAAGTCTGAGTCAAACCACTCACACGAAAGGTTCCGCAACACCGTATAATATTTAACACTACATAATTTTTTGAAATACTTTAGTAAAACAAACGCCGAAAGAAACACGTTTCTTTTTAACATTATTTTATTTTTATTAATTGTTGTTATAGCGGCCACAGACCATCCGCGGCAAGCGTAGCTTAACCTGGTCGATCGATCAGGTTACGCTACGCTTGCCGCGGTTTGTCTGTGGATGCGCGACCATCTTTACATACCCAGACCCCTCCGTGTCTTGGAAAGCACGTTAAGCCGTTAGTCCCGGCTGTCATTCGTAGATCTTTGACAGTCGCTACTGATAGTCAGGAGCTCGAAAGTCTGACAAACAGTCTTACCAAGGGGTGTCGTATTAACTGTAACTGGGTTGTGGACGTCAGATAGGCAGTCGCTCCATGTAAATTTGATTTAATTTATTTATTCACTTCGAACAACAATACAGGGTGTTACGGAAAGGGTATATCAATACAAACGGGTTGAAGAGTGTATCTGGTCTAGAATCTCTGTACAAAATTTCAGCTCAAAAGCAGTAACTTTGAAATTGCTTTATATTTTTTTATTTCGATAGTTTATTAAATTGAAATCAAAACAAACGTGTCACCGCACTACGAGGGTCATTATCCATTATCTGTAGTGTGTCTGTGCGCCTAGTACAGGCACATCACGCCGCCGCGCGCCAGTGCAGCGCCGCGCCGTGATGTCGAAATAAAAAAATATTAAGCATTTTCAAAGTTAATGCTTTTGAGCTGAAATTTTGTACAGAGATTCTAGACCAGATACACTCTTCAACCCGTTTGTATTGATATACCCTTTCTCTGACACCCTGTATAGTCGATTTTGTTTGTATAATATCTTATAACTAGTGTTAGTAATACACAAAACAAGGAGAATAATAGTAGGTGACTGAGGCAGGATGCGCAGAGAACGATAACGCAAGGAATTAACTACCTGACCATTCTCCCCACATAATGCCTCAGAAAAGGGGAGTAAGGGCTCTCCACCACTGTTTTCAGGATGCTATTGTCACTGACCCGCGTTCTACGCATTAGTGATGCGACTTTTTTGCGAATCACTGCATGGAAGCCGTCAGTTCGGTTCTGAGCAAACATCTCCGATGCGCTACAGAAACGGGGCAGTTTCAACAGCATCCTAAAAAATACTGGTACTCAGCTGCATCCGGTTAGACTGGAAGCTGACTTCAACTTAGTTGGGAAAAGACTAGGCAGATGATGATGTTATTATAGCGACCATCGTAGTAAGTGAAAATTCAAGTGTCTACCTATTACGGTTCAAAAGATTCAGCCCCTGTGACAGACGGGACCCTTTTACTAACGTTCCGTCCGGACGGACGCACCCTTTGGGTACGGATCCCTATAAAGTTGTTGCGGTACTCTGGTTTAATGAAACCTCTATTTGACGTTAATTATATTCGAAGAGTAGATATTATTAATTTATAAGTTGATATGAAGTTAAAATTGAGTTGAAGTTTCTAAGAATATGGTTATTAAAACAGCATAGAGTATTATTTTATAGGCCGACCGCTTAACTGTGACGTTGCCTGAGGTAGCAGCGCGGTGCGGGAGGGGTGTGGTAACGTGATGCGAGAGCTTTGTGATTCGACAACTGGTGACAACTATCACCCCTCCCGCACCGCGCAGCTACCTCAGGCCACGTCTCAGTTAAGCGGTCGGCCTATAGTTTAGATTAATTAGGTGATACTCGTAGTTGAAAATCTTTATCTTTTACTTTTGATCATGTTTTGATATTGATTTCGCTTGACTCAGAAATCACGAAAAATAATCAGCGGTTTAATAAAAAAGTTCAATAACTACTTGACCAAAATGTATGAAAAAGGTTTTTTTTTCGTGAGATCAGAGTTGCTCCCATAGTTAAAGTTGTTCATATTCATGGCTAGAATACCCTGTAAAAATTTGGAACCGCTAAAAAAAATCATTCTGTATCAATTTCCACTAGATTTTTTATCCCACAGAAACTCAATTCCAACGAGCTTAAGAATACTAAGAGGAAACGTTTTTAGAACAATCCCATTTGAATCTAGATCTTCAATACAGGTATAGATACCATTAGTTTTTACAGCGTTGATACACCCACAGGTGTACTAGTTTCTTTAGAATTCCGTATCCAATTGTTATTGTTCTGAATATCAGACATTACCATTTTCCCCATTGGCCTTGTTACACAGTTATCTACAATACTCATTCGAATTTGGATCTTAAGTTGCAGACTGCAAGGCTGAAATTCAATCAGCAGTAGAAGTTCTTAGGTGCTAGAGTGGCCTACTATAAGGAATATGAAATAAGTTAAAAAAATCCTCGTCGTTGAATTTAGAAAAGATATCTGGTTTTATTTTTAGACCCGTTTTTATTCTATCCGGCACGGACAGGCAATTTTCCGTCTATCTTTTGTACATAACATTTCTTATTGTTGATCTACGGATGAATATTTAATTATTTATTCGCTAATCAAGAATTGGAATTGGATTTTTTGCTATCGGTACGTTAACATAAGTTATAATAACATTGGAGGAATTGTACAGAATAATTCAATTGTCTCTCATGTCATAGAGTTAATGAACCAATGGCTTGACAGTGATTGGTGCATTGGTTGAATTCAATTATGAAACCACTAATTCCTAATCAGTCATGACCTAATTTTGCTCTAATGAGATTAGAACTTCAAGAGATGTTGACAGCTGTACGCTCAATTTTGATCTCCTAATTTTACGTAGTATTAAATCAGAAGATTAGATTATTAGTGTAATTCTATATCTGAAGCATAATCAGCCTATAACCTCCACTCTTCGAGAGGGAGTGGGCTGTAATTCACCACACGGGCCCAGTGCGGGTTGGTAGATGCTACATGTCTTCGAATTTTTGGTTCTAGGACAGACATGCCGATTTCCTCACGGTATATTCCTTCACCGTTTTGAGAGCAGTGGTGATGAAATAATTTGCACAAAGTAAAGCACCTGTCTGGGTTCGAATCTACGACCTACAACTCGTAAGTCAAGGCCGTTACCACTGGGCTACTACTTCTGCTCTTTTCCTAATTTTAAGTAGTTTTAAATTAGATTAGGTTTAATTCTATCTCTACAGTGTGAGACATGGTAACAAACGTTCCTATAGGTACGGCAGCCTAATTGCGGAACGCCAAATCGTCAAATGATTCTGATCAGTTGGCTTAATTTCTATCACAATTGGCTTCATTTTACGATTTTCGAATTGCGAAACTCTAGTTTCTGCGCAGGGCCTTAACGTTCATAATTGGTTTCATAATAAACTAGAGTTTCGCAATTCGAAAATCGTAAAATGAAGCCAATTGTGATAGAAATGAAGCCAACTGATCAGAATCAATTGACGATTTGGCGTTCCGCAATTAGGCTGCGGGGTGCAACAAAAGTCGATTAACACTGTCATTTTTACATGTTGCTAAATTGACAACAATTTTTAAAGTGAAACTTCTTTACGTATGCTTGACTTGGGGAGTAAGCTGGCGAACGCGTGACTTAAGCGTTACGAAAAGTGTGATCGAGCGAGGCGAACGGGAGTTGACTGGGGGATATAAGCAAGAGAAAGCAGTGCGCGCGCACATTTTCTTTCTCTCTTCCTCTCATAGCCAAATACGTTTGAAGTTTCACTTCAGTCGTGTGGTCATAAGCACACTGTTTTTTTTTCAATAAACTGCCTTTTAGCTTTTCACATAATAGCAAAGAGTTTATATTTAAAAAAAAAATTGTACTTCTGCTGCAATTTTGAACAAATATTTTGCTTAATAACTAAGACTAAAAAAAACTGAAGTGTTAATTGATTGTTGTCGCTGACTGTACGAACAAATATGTTATTCTCTCTGTAAACAAATTGTTGAACATGAATAGTGTTGTAACCGTTTACCTTCTCACCCCACGCGTAATTTTGCAACCCAATACACATTAACAATTCCACCTACATTAATTTGAATTCACCAAAATCTTTCATGAAAGTTCAGACAGATAATTACATTATTCTTCACAAAGAAAATTCAATACAGCAGAATCAATTATCGAAAGTTAAGCGTCCAGTGGAGCAGCAAACGATGACAAAGCACCGAACGAGTTAAAATAACCACTGGCTTTTACGTAGAATACCGGAATACCAGAGCGGTGTATGTTGACACAAAGGTGAGAATTTGTGGGTGCATACGGCTCTTGTATGTTACCGAGCACGTGGCGATTATCTAGCTAAGGAGAATACTCCGAAATTCTAAGTGGGTGAGCAAACTTATCAGGTTGAAACTACACTAGAATTCCTGAGTCTTGGGTTATGTTATGATGTTAATGTTAACGTGCTTGTTCCCCTCTTGAGTTTAGAATTTTGACGAGGTTATTTTCAATTGATTTTTATTGTATGGGAAATTTACTATCATCATCTACCTAGCCTTTTCCCACTATGTTAGGGTCGGCTTCCAGTCTAGCCGGATGCAGCTGAATACCAGTATTTTACATGGAGCGACTGCCTATCTGACCTCCACAACCCAGTTACTGGGTAATACGATACCCCTTGCTAAGACTCTTTCGGGCTTCTGACTACCGTAACGACTTTCAAAGATCCACGAATGACAGCCGATACTAACGCCTTTACGTGCTTTCCGAGTCACGGATTTGTCTCGGTGTGTAAAGATGGTCACCCATCCACAGGCCAACCGCGGCAAGCGTAGCTTAACCTGATCGATCGACCTGCGCGGCTGTTATTATTTAGTTGGCTAAAGGTTACAACTTTTGTAGACGTTTTTATTAAATAAATTATTCTATTTTATTCTATACTATTGTGGCGTCATTTATTTATTTTGGCGATGTCTGCCACATAATAGCCCCAGTAACAGCTATCACGAAAATGATGACACCGGAGTTTGCCTTTACGGTGCCAAAAACGCATTCTAGGAAAACATACCAACTCGCTACACAATAATGTTTCTGTGACGTCGTTTGACGGTAACTTGCGGACGCCATTTGCCAGTACCGCAGTCTTAAGAAATCCTGGCTTTAGGATCAAGTTTCTAAATACGTATTTTTTACTAGCTGTGCCCCGCGGTTTCACCCGCATAAGTGTCGATTCCGTGGCAAAATCGGGATAAAAAATAGCCTATATGTTAATCCAGGGTATCAGCTACCTCCATACAAAATTTTATCAAAATTGGTCCAGTCGTTTGAGCGTGAAGAAGTAACAAACATATAAACACACACAGTCACAAACTTTCGCCTTTATAATATTAGTTTGATATAGAACATAAGCAATGTGGCCAAAACAGAGCAGTTTCAAATAGATGACCCTCCAAAAGTTGGTCAGCAATAGAAGTTGCTAGACCAATTCTAGCCTCCAGAGTTTTCTAATCAAAATTATTAGCACGTTTTTGGCCCAGTTTTGGGTCAAGTGGTGCCGTTGAAGGCCGGAATAGATTTTCTGAACCCGGGTACAGTTTTACGAGTTCAACGTATTATGTTTTGGTACATATCAAATTCAATTGAAGTGTGTGGGTGGTTTCAAAGCATCAATTTATATGATTAGTAGTTGCGGTAGTACATCAAAGGGAGAGGTAATACTGTACTGCTGTGTGGGAATATGTGTGAAATTATAGTAATGAAGAAATTTACACATGAATTATGTATTATGTTTATTATTGATGGTGTGATTTGTGTATATCACTGAACTAAACCGCTGCACATATATTGAGGAATTTTTATGTGTGTGTTTGTTTGAGTTCCTGGATGGTTTAGATTCACAATTGGAACCGGTAGGTGGCGCTGCGTTCGGGTAGGTCCGCTAGTAATCTTATAAATGCCAAGTGAAAAAATCAAAATGGATTTTTAAACTGCGCGGATACGAAACAAACATCGATATGGAAGAGATTTTAACCGTCGCAAAATTTCATATACATATTAATATAATCGGCTTCAAAAATATTTTCAGTACCTAACAAGGTCCAGAATTGATACCTGTCTAAGACGTAACATTTTGGAACAAAAATAAAGAACATGAATATTCACAAATCCCTTCAAAAATATTCCACGTCAGCTTATACTGGGTGTTGGACTACCCAAAATTGGACTCGTGACTACGACCCATTGAAAATACTAGTCTTTTTAAGCCGATATAGGTTTGAAAGAAAATACTTCCCAGTATTGAATGAAGAGGGTTAAACATGTGGGTGACGTTCTTTTAATGGTGAGCTGTCTTTAAACTCGAATGGCTCATGAGATGGGTCAGTAACGGCGCTTTTAAGGACTCCGGATAAAGAGGCTATCGATGGACGAGATATAAATGTTAAGAGGATTTGCGAATCACTAAGTAAAAATAAATACGCAATACGGAATAAATTTCATCATCATCTGCCTAGCCTTTTCCCCTTTTTCTTCCTTTTCCTAACTATGTTGGGGTCAGCTTCCAGTCTAACCGGATGCAGCTGAATGTATTTTACATAGAGCGACTGCTTATCTGACCAATACCCGCTTGGCGGCGCATCACCCCAAATGTGTGGAACAATTTTGACAGGCTTGGCGGCGCGTCACCCCATATGGGGTGATAGTACTGTGTCGTCATATTATTGCTTATTCCCTTTAACCCACTGTGTTTTGGATCGGTTTTCTCTTTTCTATTTAAACGATCGAGAATATCTGCCTTAAAAAATGCAACACTGGCCGTCAAAAATGTATCTGTGGTTAAGAAATTATTTGTCAAAGTCAGTCTGTGAATTTGCGACGTCACAGGTAACATCTGTTCCAGAAAAACTTTAAGGCGTAAATTAATATTTTTTTACTATGAGGTGTGTTTGTATTTTTTTTCGTATGAAGATAGAACCCTTCCACCAAAAAAACCATAAAATATATATGGTATCGATTTACTTTTTGAAATAATAATGTTTAAAGTTCACATAATGTTTTTTTTTTTTTTTTCAACCATAGTCAATATTTACCAATGAATATAATAAATTAGAGACGAAATGTCAACAAACACTTAATACCACCCGAAAGGGACATTCATATGCTCTAATAAAAACATAACTTGAGATTACGCCCGTCGCCAACTAGTAAACAAAAAAAATGTTTTGTTCAGTGCGGCCATCTGGCGCGTGGCGATACGTAATCGCGTGCGCCGCGGGGCGTTGGGGAATTTCGATGTTCCAGCGCCGCTGAGCGGATACGGAATAAATATAACCATTACAAAGTTTTAATAATGAAGACTGCAACGTTAAGATGATTTAAAAAAATAATAATACTATCGTACCAAAATAATATGTAATGTTAAGAAAAAGGCGAAATTTTTCGGATACTTTCACCAAAAAAAAGCCGTAGAGGTAATAAAATTACCAACAAACAATTCTGGTACTATAGTGGTAGCCTCAAAAAATCTGAAGATATAAGAAGAGGTATAGTTACTGTAATGATGTCTTCATATTAAAAGCTATATGAAATGAAATAAAGTCTCATAGAAAAAGTTTTAAAAACTTCCATAGCTCTCACACTAGAATAATTTTCCTTTCAAAATCTTCCCAACTCCGTCCACACTATGTTGCCCCGGCTCTGAGGTTCCATCAAATTTATTCCCCCTATTACAACTGAGCCCAAGTTCCTTTTTAAAAGTTTCTTTTATTTTTTTTTTCGCCAACCTTATTCTTTGTGAATACAATGAGCTAATGTATAGTTTGGTAAAGTTTCCTGTATGTGTATTAGTTTCAGAAACTTGACATTGGTTTGCCTGGACGATTGTTTTCTTTGTCGAAAATGTGACCCAATTTTCTTTTGTTATTTTAAAGGTTCTTTAGTTCTTATATCTTTATCATCATGATTCATTTATAAGAAGTCTATCCGATCGGATCAAGGTTTTAGTTTGATATTTTGGAATACCGTTCGGCTTACCGAATTTCGCGTGAAGAGCTCATGATTGAGGGCTTCATTTGAAGTAGTCGTGAAAGTTCCAATTAAGGTCGGAGTGTCAAGTCCCATAAATCTATAAAATTATTTGCTGTGATTGATTTCATTTCGTACCTACTGATTATGGCTTAGCCTTGTGACTGTTTCTAAAATACCCTAGGCTGATGAACGTTACTTTTATTTTCGGTGCTTATAATTATTTAGTATGTATATATTTAAGTATCTATAATTTTGGATATGTATTTATCTGTGTATCTATTTTAGTTTGTTGTATATGTCGTAGGATAATTTGATACTTCGAATCTTCGCGGAAATCCTAGGGGTTTTGCGAAAACGCGGATAATTAGACATAGGCGAAAAATTATCAAATCTTACTGGACAAAGTCAGGATTTTTGCGAAAATACTCGTTACTATAGTAAGATTTGATGTGCTCAACACTGATTGGCTACAATTTTGCTGGCTGACTTCTAATTGGTTCCTAGTTTGCCGATGATTAACTTCAAGTAGGGTATCATTTAAGCTATCACCAATTTAATTAGTTTTGTGTTTCTTAAATAATAGGGTTTGTCCTCCAAATAGTAGATCTGTCACCAAAATGTAGTCACCAAACATATACATAATATTTGCACCAACGACAGCCCCATTTTATGTCCAGGGAAATTACTGTCCATTCCAAGGTTGCCTGGAAGAGATCGCAGAAAGCGATAAGGCCGCCCATTGTATATAATATTTTGTAGTGTTTGATGTGTTTATTTCATGTTATTATTTTTGTGGTGTACAAACTTAAAAAAAACATCTATTATTTAAAGCTACCCGTAAATACAGTCAAGACGAAAAGACACAAAGACAAGCGCATGAATCTGGTAAAGAATGAATGGTTTGAAAAAGCTAATAAATAATAGAGGGATACACAAAGTATATACAGGGTGTCCGGTAATGAATGGATAACCTCTTAAGAGGTCATTGTACTTATCATTATGGACAACTTTTACTATGGAACCAAATCTGAAATCGCGAAAAAAAATCAGCTGTTCCCTACATTTATGTTTGCTTAACTCGTCAAAATGTAGGGAACAGCTGATTCTTTTTTCACGACTTCAGGTTTGGTCCCATAGTAATTGTTGTTCATAATGATAAGTACAATGGCCCCTTAAGAGGTTATCTATTAATTACTGGACACCCTGTATATTATTAACTTTTGAGTAACCCATACGCGTAACAGGTATTTGGTCAGTTGTTACTCACACGATACCTCACATCTACACTCGAAGTACTCAGAGCAACACTTCTATAAAGCGGCGCAAACGTCTTTTCAGAGGCATTGCGTCGGCATCATGCTCTTTTGGAGACATGTTTCAAAATAAATATAATATTTTGTTATTAAAAAATAGGACTACGTGTCAGACAGTCACGACCTTTATAGCCTCTATTTTTGTAATATTTCCATTAGAATAATGGAATGTCAATTAAGCCTTGTTCTTATATATAGGGTGAAATTAAATTCATGGGAATCCTTTTAAGGGGTCATTGTACTCATCAATATGAACATTTTTTACTGTGGGACCAAACCTGAAATCGCCAAAAAAATCAGCTGTTCCCTAGATTTTGACGAGTTATGTGAACATAAATGCAAGGAACAGCTGATTTTTTTTCGCTATTTTAGGTTTAGCCTCATAGTGAAAGTTGTTCATATTGATGAGTACACTGACCCCTTAAAAGGATGCCTATTAATTTAATTTCAGCCTGTAGATTTCACAAAAAAAACCAAGTTTAATTATTATATTTTCTTCAAACTATCACCAAAAATACACTTTGAAGCAAAAATAAAACTTCTGTTTTACTGAAATGATCTTAACAAAAATGGAATTGTAACAAGACGTCTATTAGTTGAGTAAATACTCCCAACAAATTAAGTGTAAAATATATCTTTTGGATTAAAACGTCCCTCGAGTTGTACTTATTTCAATAAACAATTCAAAATCTAGGGTCCTTGATGACTCTTGAAATAATTTTATTTGTCAGTTAATTGTAGTAGTAGCTTTTTAATCAAAATCTTTTAAGTATAATCGTACTTTGGAATTCAATTTAAGTTAAGAACTTTGAGATGAAATTAAAAGCATTTGAAATATAAGAATAAAATAGACATTTATTTTTCAAATAAATGGGTAGTACATAATAGGTGTTAAAATACATTAAAGCTCAGCCATATTTCACCATTCGGCATTTAATATTTATATTATTAACACTAGCTGCGCCCCGCGGTTTCATCCGCATAAGAGTCGATCCCGTGGGAATATCGGGATAAAAAGTAGCTTATAATATGTTAATCCAGAGTGTCGGCTTCCACCATACAAAATTTTATTAAAATTGGTCTAGCCGTTTGAGCGTGAAGAAGTAACAAACATAAACACACACAAGTACACCACACACCTCACACACACACATATCACACCTTCAGAATAGTAGTGACTTAACTCAGAAAGAAGCGACGTTTTTATGGTAGAATAAAGTATATTATTCCATAAAAAAGTCGCTTCTTTAATATTCACCTAAAAGTGCGTACCTTTGAGTGACCCTCTATGATCGTAACTCGATTTCTTAGATTTTTGAATTAAGTCACTACTATTCTGAAAGTGCGATATAATGTTCATACACACACGTACTCTCGCGTATGAGTCTTCCTAGTTTAAGCCTTAAACTAGGAAGACTCCTGCGCTATAAGCACCAGTTACTTCCGTCACCACCGTGATCGAGCTGCCATTACAAGTGAGGTGCGGTGCAAATGTGAGTATTAAAATATTATTAATTTAATCATTACTATCATACGCGAGAGTACGTGTGTGTATGAACATTATATCGCACTTTCAGAATAGTAGTGACTTAATTCAAGCCCAGTTGCACGTCTTGTGTCTTGCCAGTAACTTACAAAGTCTGATTTAAGGTACAATAATTGTATTACAGGTTTAAGTCTTGAACAAATAAATATTGTTTAATACTTTTCTGTTGTTAGTTTCGTTTAACGTTTCTGTGACAAACAAACCTATTTGTCTGTCTTTATTTTTCAAATTTAATATAAACTCTTTTTGTCCATATAGTGAAATTTCCCTATAACTTTATCCTCCGAAAACTCAATTCTGAGAGCTCGCTTTGTGCATAATACTTCTACTGCTCAATAACGTCTGCATAATATGTACGAGTACATTATGTTATGTGTTCAAAACAAGGAGAAAATATTTCTCTTGACAGTTAATAGTACATTATGATACATGTGTGCTATGTTGATCATTAAACTCGAGGCGGTGTTATTCGCGCGAGCCGTAGGCGAGCGCGATAAGGAAGCCGAGAGTTTAATGATCAATGCACACGCGTATCATACGACGTTTTTCAACACACTTGCGAGGAAAAAAACAGGCTTGTATTGTTAAATATTAACTTGTATGGATAATGGCGGGCTGGGTTTGTTTTTCCGCGCGCCGCGCTAGCGTGGTGCGCGCGCAGGTTTACCTACCCATAGAGTAAGTAATGGCGCGCGTTTATTTATTTAAAGGCATAGACAAAACGTATGTCAAATTGTAGTTTAGTTAGTATGGAATTAGAAAGTACTATTGGCATACAGAAATATACATTAATTCAGTGAGAATCGGCAATAATAGAACGCCAGTGGTCTTTTCCGTTTGGTTCCGCGAGGGACCACGGACCATATTATTATAAGGTGCATCCAGACAGAGCGAGGCATGCGCCGCAAGTACTTTTTTTTGTATGTTAGATGCCTCAGATTGAGGCAACCGTACATATAAAAAAAATCATTTGCGGCGCATGCCTCGCTCTGTCTGGATGTACCCTAAGGTGAATGCGCAGTGGTAGACCGCGAAATTTAAATTTTCTTAATTTTCTTTTCAAAATGTATATATATTTAATAAATATGTATTTACAGAATTATAGTCATTATTATAATATACCTATTTAAGTCAGATTCGTTCCCTAAGAACTTATCCATGAGAGATTTGTTCTTATGGAACAAATCTAACTAAAAAAGATGTATTAATGATTATAATTCTGTAAATACATACCTGTTATAGTCGCGAATCATATTTTGATCAAGATACGACCTGACACTGACCTGAAAATTGCAAAAAACGTTAGAAAAATTGAATTTCGCGGGCTACAGCTGCGCATTCATCGGTAAATACATTTTAGTTCATTTTGGGACCAAAGACAATTCAGACTATTAAAAAAAAAGTGAAATATGACTCGCGGATTCCTTTTGGCATAAAGTCTCTTTGAACAGATTTAAAAAAAAACGCACTTCTGCGACCTCAGACTAGTAAATTAAATAGTTATCTGTGGAAATAAAGCACAAGTACCGTAACGTAAAGAAAAAGCACGCGTTTGTAATACACTGCATTATGGTCCTAAAAGCGGTGCATTAAGAGCCATTTTACGAGCAAGTGTGTTGAAAAATATTTCTCTTAACACGTAACACGCAGCGATTTACCAAAACATCTCGTCCACATACTGATTTTGACACCGCGTACTAGCGTCAAATTGGCTGTCAAAATTCGTGTCAGATTTTAAAATGCGAGTTAGTCATATGCACGAATTTTATGATATTATACCTACACATAATTTTTATATGACGTCACATCTTTTAGGTACCTAGTACTTATTACTTAATTAATAAAAAGATAATATACGAAAAGTTTACAGTATTTTGTTTTAACATAACGACAGTCAAATTCCAAGTTCCTACAGTTGTAGTCTACACACAATTGAATAAGTTTTAATTAAACTCAAGAAATAATATATAATATAATTTCTTTATGTTTCAGGTATGTGCCAGAGCAAGATGTTTAAATATACGGGCAGAACTTTTGTCGTTTGAAGGTAACAAGCAAATTATATTGTAAGCCGAGTTTATGTAAGTTTCGTCTAGCTCGGGAACCCAGATGTTGAGTGCTTGAGGTTTTAGTATTTAAATATATTACCTACTTTATTTTGTTTGTTCTTACATACTAATTTAAACAGAAACTTTGGTGAACGAAAATTATAAGTACCTAAAGAAATCCAAACTAAGCATTTTCTTTTGGTTTAATATTAATGAGTGATTATTTATATCTTTCTATTCATTTTCAATTTATTTCAAGTATTAAAACAGACTATTATATATGTATAATATGTAACTAACTATATACACTATAATAAATGACTAACTAACTTACAATACAAAGAAATAAAAATAAAAAAAAAACAAAGGACACTTAGGCGTCGAAGTACTCGTCCGCATAATTTTCAGTCACCTTGATGTTTACTGAAAGTAGATTTGAATGAGAGGTCCAGGTTACAGATTTCATCTCCGCCCTTGAGTCTGTGTCCGGTAAAAGTGTTGGCGTTGCGTATCCGCTGCGTAAATGCACACGCTTTGTGAAAGAAAGAATGAAAATACGTTTATTTGCGGTAAAAATGACGCAAAAAAGAACATAAACACAAAAAATAAAATAAAAAGGTAGGGGGAAACATGCGTCACATCCACGCAAAACGGTTATCGTTCAGCATTATGCTGCGATCCTATGCAAGACAGAGCCCCAGCGCTGGTTTTCAGCGACAGCCGGTGCTGACGATGACGTAACGTGCATGTGGCAGCGTCCCGCTGACGTGATTGTGTTGAAATTAAGTCGCGTAGACGAGGCGTTGGCGTAGCGTGTACGCAACGTCAACACTTTCGCTTGACGCGCGTTTCACACCTGTGCTCGTAAACTCAGTGTCAAAATAATCTAAAATATGAAATACAGCTCCTGACTACATAAAAAAGTAACCAAAAAAGAAGCACTTAAAGCCATGTCACAACTGCCTCCATCAAATTGTCCTCAAACGAATAAGATTCCCCTAATTCCGAGAATAGGATAGACTTACACAAATCCGTTGAGACGGTATTCCTTTAGACAATTAGATATGCCTCGTGAACAAATGACGTGGATTGAGATATAGAGGTACCTACAGATTCTGTATTATCTACATTCTAATCTTTGATGCTATTCTTCCTATTCCTCCGTTTATAAGTTTCTTTTTTTGGACATTGAGGAGTTTTGGTTCAAGATTTGCACAAATTACAGAAACAATTAAAGAGCTCTGGTGTCACGTAACACAAGTTTATTTATGTGAAAGCGTATCTCAAATCATAAATTAAATTTTAATATTAGCATTTTAACAGAGGTCTAGTTTCTTGATTAAAATTCCTAGAAGACGAAGCCATAAGTTTAGTATTATTTCAGTTATAAATGGAAGTTTCTAATCAGTTTCAAGGGATTGTATGTTTAGGATCAAATTGAAATAATAAATGGGACATAAAATCTGTGTTTTTTTAATATTTTTTTTTTCATTTTTGTGGAATTGTAGGTCAATTTCTGTAATTAAAAACGTTCAAAATCTAGTCACAATCTCATTTCAGCGACAATCAAATTCAAACACTTTTCAAAAAATTTGGGAAATTAGAGGTATTTTTGACAGATTGAGAATGAGGTCTGACTGTGAACGTTCTTTAAATTATGAGAATTGCCCTCTGATGTTTTACGATGTCAAATAATATATGAAATCTAATAATAATTTTATATAATGTTAATTAATAATGTTTCTGCGTATCAATCATAATTATAGGAAAACTCGTTTATTTTGTTACGTATTTTATATTGAAGTCGCTTTTTGTGTGCTTTTGTGTGACCGCTTTATTTTTTTAAACTACTCAATGGATTTTAATTCGGTTTACACCATCATAGGTAATAGGTAATACGGGCTGGTGTCCGCAACTCCACGTCAATGCGCGTATTTTGCGTACGTTTACACCATCATTTAGGCAATTTATTCTGGATGGTTTATGTGCAGTATACATAAATATTAAAAGTATATTTAAAAAAGAAATCTCGATGTTTTGTAAAAGCCAAACAACGTGCTAAGAAGGCTAGTTTTTTACCGACTTCACAAAAAGGAGGAGGTATGTACTATGTTCTGGTGATTGTATGTTTTTTTTTTTTGTATGTTTGTTTATCGAATACTCCGCCAATTGTCGACGGATTTTCAAAATTCTTTTTTCATTCGAAAGTAGATAGTTCTGAGGTGGTCCCACTGTCACCAAGTTAGGATCTGATGATGGCATCTTAGAGAAATCGAGGGCAACCCTCAAATTTTATAGGCTCACTTATTGTTTTTCGCATATTTTATGAAGTATCTTGTGTATTTGCGTATGGTTGTCACCATCTCAGGTAGCTGGGCTGATGATGGAAGGTACAACTCCTTAACAGTAAGAAGTTACTCGAACAGGCAAGGACTGTTTTAGTACATTGTTTTGAAGTTTGATAGGGCATTTATAGTAAATCGTGCATTTGCTCTCGGAAAACACCATTTGGTGAAGTGGAACCGATGATGAAGACCACAGATGGCCACCGGAACTACTCAATAATATCTAAGTATTTCACGGGTTGCGATTCGATTACTTTAATATGGTTACTAAGCAATTTATGCTCGTCACAATGTGAATGGTGATATGGAGCTGATGGTGGACCAGGAGAACTCCCCAACAATTAGCTTCCCTGCATCGGGAAAAGCAATATTTAGTAAAAGGCGATGAGCAAGTTGACACTAGGCTATTGTAACTTAGATAAATTATAAGCAGACCCACTAAAAAGCGTGAAATAAAAACTTTTTAACAAAAAGTTTTTATTGATAAGCTTCAGATACCTTTTTACCTAGAATTTACGAACAAACATAATATTAATCATAATATATATTAGGTAAGTCTCACTTCAATCATAATATTTTCTATCCATATTACAATACACGAAAAAGAAAGAAAACACATTAATATATTCCAGAAATAATAATTATTCCTTACTAATCTATATCGTGTTCCAGTGTTCGATTGAATTAATGTTAATCTCACAACGTGGTTATTATTCGCTAGTCAGAATACATAAATTGTCTGGCTTACTAATGTAGGCAATATTAATTGAAGACTACACGTTACTGTTGAACTAATTATGGATTAGCTATCTAGTTGGAGTAGTCGTGGTTGGAGGGGCCCGTGATTAAGTAATAACAGCCGCACGGGTCGATCGTTAAGTGTAAGCTACGCTTGCCGCGGTCGGTCCGTGGATGGGTGATCATTTTTAACCGACTTCAAAAAAGGAGGAGGTTCTCAAATCGACGGTATGTTTTTTTTTGTGTGTTTGTTACGCGATTACTCCGCCAATTATTGTGGACCGATTTTCAAAATTATTTTTTTGTTCGAAAGGAGATACTTCTGAAGTGGTCTCATAGTCACCAAGTCAGGATCTGATGATTGGATCCTGGAGAAATCGAGGGCAACCCTCAAATTTCATGGGCCCACACATCGTTTTTCGCAAATCTTATGAAGTAATTTAAGTACTTGCGTATGGTAATCATCATCTCATGTAGCTGAGCTGATGTTGGAAGGTACAACTCCTTAACAGTAAGGAGTAGGCATCGACTGATTTAGTCAATTATTTTTTTGATGTTTGAACGGGCGTGTGTACGCCTTCATATACAGGGCTGTCCCTGGAAGTATGGATCAAATCGAATAGGGTCGTGGGCAAGGTCATTTCCAAACGTTTTAGCAAAAAAAAATACAAAAAAAAATACTAAAAAAAACTAAAAAAAAAAATACTAAAAAAAAAGAGAAGAAAGATCGAATCCGTGAAAACTATCAGGGCTATCAATTTTTTTTTTAGATAACCCTGATATTATGTTTTTATGATTAATTTCTTTGAACACTAGGTGAAGTGATTGAAAAAAAAATTAAAATCGGTCATAACTTTTGAACCGTAAAAAAATTCACTGACATTCTCAGGGTTAAAAAGTTTGGAAATGACCTTGCCCACGCCCCTATTCGATTCGATCCATACTTCCAGGGACACCCTGTATAAGCCGATTTGGAAAATTCTTTTTTTATTACATACCGAGACCATCATCATCATCATCATCACCGAGATCCCTCCGTACCTCGGAAAGCATGTTAAGATGTTGGTTGCGGCTGTCATTCGTGGATCTTTGACAGTCGTTACGGGTCGTCAGAAGCCCGAAAGTCTGACAACTTCGAATTTTATATATTGTATATAGATTTAATGGCAAGTAAATCTATCAAGGATAGGTAACTGAATCTTATACTCTCCCAAGCAAACCCGTGTTTACAGCAAAAAATAAAATAAAAGAATCCAGCAACCCTTACCTACTTAACTTGGATTACCAACCCATTCGATCCTTTCAAATAGGGACGGTTCTAGTCAAAAAATGTCTTAAAAATAAAGCTGGGTGTAGATAATTGTTCACCTGTGTCCCTTAAGCGATACTTCTCCGATTTCGCCTCTCGCTTGTGCCAAAGACATTACGCCAGACCCAACAAATTGCGTTATAGCTAAATTAGATTCTCTCTGAGCCCCTGGGGTCTCTGTAATCCATATAAAGCAATGTTCTAACCGACCATGAGTGGATTCCAGTTTGCAAATTTGTTCGTTACCCGTGAATGTAAGTCGTCTTTCAGGAAGCCAAAAATTTCAGGAAATATTAACACATTTTCCATCCCCACAATGAATGACGGAATTAAATAATTCAATATTCAGTGGATGAATTGGAGTATTGGATTGGTTTTATTGAAATTCCATTTAAATTCGATATTGTGGTTACGGTCCAATTTTAGAACAATAGTGCAGATGACAGATGTTATAATAATGTGGCTAGCTTTACCAGTCATGTAAAGTAAATAATAATAATATTTGTGGTATCAGAATCTTTCAAATTGATTATCTCTACAATGCATATAATCCAGAGGTGTTAGAATTGAGTAACAACTCGCTGACCCAGTGAACTTCGTACCGCATCAGAATCAAAAAAACATCCACATTTATTCAAAATAGTGTCGAAGTCACGCAACAGAACTAGACTATTTATAAAATTAAGTACGCAATATAAAACCGCTTTTTATGGAAAAAGAATATCTCTCATGGCGCCTAAAATATGTGATAGAATTCTCAAGGACATTAGAGACTGTAATAATATATTTCAATTCAAAAATAAATTATTTAAATTTCTTAATGAACACTCATTTTACTCAGTAAATGAATTCTTAGACTTGAAATGATTTTGACTATATTTTTTTTCATTACTTCTATTCTTCTCTACCTACTGCTTTAAATAAAATGTTAATGTCTGATTGATTGCATTGTAAACTATATTAATAATTGTTTCATTTTCTAGTATGCCCATGGGATGACCACAGCATGAACTCGTTTTATATTGTAAGACCTATGTTGTATATACCTGTGTATCACAAATAAACGATTTGATTTGATTTGATCAATGTCAGTAAATGAATTATCTTCAAAATATTTTTTTTTTGTAAAATTTTCCCATATTTATTCTAGTATTTGGGGCGGTGATAAATCCAAAAAATCAAAGATGATAAGAATCGGTTCAGTCGTTCTTGAGTAAAATAATAAATAAATAATGCTTGATAAATGATAATGCTCTTTAAAATGATGAAACTAACCCGAATTTGTTTTATTAATATAGATGACACTCCATTATCAAAAACATTTATAACAGATAAGAAATAAGAACAAGACACCAGTGATTACATTTCTAATAAAAGAACTGAAACTCTTCCACTCATTTTAACTAACTCACGCTTAAACGTAACAATACACCAAAGCAATTTGCAAATTTCAAGTCCTGACGTAACAGTACACATAAATTTTGTTGTTGTGTCTAAACAAGGCAATTCTGCCTTCTGACATTAATTTAAACGCATTCATATCCATTTTACTTAGACCTCCCGAATTTGGCTAAGATATAATTAATGCTTAAACTAAATGCGCGGGTGAACCAGCTTCACGCATTGTTTGTTGTTTGACTTATTTTCTTCTAAAGTGTGGAAACTGTGGGAAGTGTTTAAATAGGTTCTAGCTATTCTGTTTCACCATCGAGTGTGTTTGTAGTACTAACAGCCATCTCAATGGAAATATTTACATTTTCTTGCTCTAGGAAACGTATAAAATTCCGTTTTACTTCAACTGCATTATCATTTAGATCTTTATAGTTAGTAAAATATAGCTCTTGAATAAAATATAATGCTTGCTAAATGATAATTGCTCTTCATACTAACACTCAAAGCATTTATTTCAATTAAACCATTTACAGGCACTATTGAATTGTCAAGACAGAAGCATTATCAGTCAAAAGTTTCTAGATCAAACAAGAACAAAATTGTCTGGTATTTTTCCGCTAAGATTGGTTAATCAACAACGTTACTTAGATTTTCCTTGAAACCAAGATCATTGTTTACCTATCCCCAAACAAAATCGTTGATTTCTAAATCAAGAGGCTGTTTATTCAGAAACCCTTCCACCGAAAGTTATTCGTACGAATGGATCCTATTCCAAAATAAACATTCACCAATTATCTTCGCAAACTAGACGTCAACTTGACATTATTTTGACATTTGGAACGTAGCTGGAGTAATACAGAATTCGTGTCTCTCTCTGATGTTGGCTAAATAAATATGGTCTAGCTAAATTCCGAGTGAATTTAGAACTTCGGGATGATTTTAATTCGTGGCAGCTCTCACGAGATATTTGTCTGTGGTTTTTGCTTATACTATATTTGTCTTGATTAGTGTGAAACTGTTTTGAGGTATTCTAAATGTGGAAGTTAATTAATGCGGTTAGGGAAGGTTGGCTTGAAATTCATTATTTATGATTGGTGAATGAATGGTACTGTTAGAGTTTTAAATTAGGCACAGTTGTTGGAAACAATTTTGTGCATTGAAATTGATGAAAACCGGGTACCCGTAAAAGAAAAACATTGGAGCATCAAATTCTATGGTCATAATACAATTCGTTTGAAAACAATATGAAATCTATATAAAAAAAAACCTATATATCTATTGTCTGTCAGACGTTATAGCAATACATTTTTGCAAATAGACTCATAATTATAATTTATATTAACGGCTAACAAACCTGCAAAACTAAACCTTAATATCGAAATCATGAATTTCGTGTCAGTGTCAAACGCTTTACGGTTTGTGCTCTTTACGGTCCAATGATAATCTCTAGTTTAGCTGTAACATTTATAGCAGATAGAATTTCTAAATACATAATACCTATACATATTTGTAGGATGTTTTTTTTTAAATGATGATAGACCTAGTAATTAAAATCACTATTGATGAGTGTGAGCAGTGGTGGCCCAGTGGTATCAGCCGCGACTTACAAGTTGTAGGTCGTAGGTTCGAACCCCGACAGGCGCTTTACTTTGTGTAAATTATTTCATCACCACTGCTCTCAAAACGGTGAAGCAAAACATCGTGAGGAAACCGGCATGTCCTAGAACCAAAAATTCGGAGACATGTGACATCCACCAACCCGCACTGGGCCCGCGTGGTGGATTACGGCCCACTCCCTCTCACAGAGAGGAGGCCTGTGTCCCAGCAGTGGGAACGTTATAGGCTGATTATGTTGATGAGTGTGAGGTCCCTGATGTCGATTTCCGACTCGTTCAAAATGTTATTGAATTCTTTAAAACTGGAATTCTCAGTAGCAACCATGTTTAGATTAATCGTCCCCGGTTAATTGCCACTGAGTTTTCCGCTGTTACTTAGGATTGATTGAGAGCTGCAGTGGTGGCCCATGGTAACGGCTTCGACTTACGAGTTGTAGGACGTGGGTTCGAACCGAGGCAGGCGCTTTACCTTGTGTAAATAATTTCATCACCACTGCTCTCAAAACGGTGAAGGAAAACATCGTGAAGAAACCAAAAATTCGAAGACATGTGACATCTACCGACCCACACTAGGCCCGCGTGATTTGTGGTAGATTATAACCCACTCCCTGCCAAAGAGAGGAGGCCTGTGTCCCAGCAGTGGGAACATTATAGACTGATTATGCTTACTTGGGACTTATAACCGGTGAAATGTGGATCTATTCAATACTACACCTCTGCTTACCTACCTGATTTGATTTTACTTTAGCCTTGACTGTGCCATATTGCAGGAGTAAAGCCTGTCTTATCTTCTTCCCTTTAACCTTATCTACGAGTACCTGTTACACCAGGTGCCAATCTCTCAGAAAGTTATGTTATGTTATTTTCTTCAACATTTTATTTATTTACTCTTCATCTTCAGTACATTCTATTCTTGGAGCCTTTCTTCTTTTCTTCCATTCATCTTTATCTAATTGAGAGATTGGCACCTGGTGTCAATACACCAGGTGCCAATCTGAATTTTTTTTCAATTTTTTTTCTGAAAATTAACTTCTCAGAAAGTTATGTGTTATATTATTTCCTTCAACAGTTTTGTTTATTTTCTCTTCATCTACAGTAAATTCTACTCTTGGAGCCTCTCTTCTCTTATTCCATTTATCCTTATCTAACTGAGAGATTGGCACCTGGTGTCAATACACCAGGTGCTAATCTCAGAAATGTATGTGTTATGTTATTTTCTTCAACAGTTTTATTTATTTACTCTTCATCTACAGAAAATTCTACTCTTGGATCCCATCCAGCACTATATTTGTCATCCCTACCTTCATGAACATTCGCTGTTGGTACTTAGCCGTTACAGACGACATTTATGACTGGACCAGCTGATACCTTGAGAACGGAATGTGAGCTTGGTACACTAACCGACATAGTAAGATAACTTATGTCCATAACTATGCTAACTACTCAGCCGGTGTCTTGGAAATTAGTATGAATTTCGGAGAAAAGCGAGTGTAATTATTATAACGGGCTAGCTACCTGCTAGACTTCACACTAATATTATAAAGGTGAAAGTTTGTGTGTGTGTGTGAGTTTATATGTTTGTTACTTCTTCACGCTCAAATGGCTGGACCAATTTTGATAAAATTTTGTATGGAGATAGCTGACAACCTGGATTAACATAATATGTTAATCCAGGGTGTAACCTTAGTTTTGTACCTTACGTTATTTCATATTTCCAGTATCGATATAGGCTACTTTTTATCCCGGTATTCCCACGGGATCGACATTTATGCGGGAGAAACCCCAGGGCGCAGCTAGTATATACATAATTGTTACGGTACATATAACATGATTAATCTCTATATTATACTAATAATAAAGCGGAAGAGTTTGTTTCGACGCGCTAATCTCTGAAACTATCAGTCGGATTTGAAAAAATATGTATACATCTATACTCTATACAAATAAATAAAATTGGAGTGTCTCTTTGTAATATTAAAATAACCGCTTTTTACTAAATGCATAATTATGAATGTATACAGGGTGTGTACACCAAAATGTGCGGTGAGTCTTTCTGTTTGTTCCGGCTAATCTCTGAAACAGCTGGACAAATTTTGACGGGACTTTCACTGGCAGATAGCTGATGTAATAATGAGTAACTTAAGCTACTTTTATTTTAGAAAAAAAAATAGAGTCCCACGAAAAAAAATAAAAACTGAACAATAACTTTTTTGTTAAATTCCACGCGGGCGAAGTCGCAGGTAACAGTTAGTTTTTAAATAAGATAGTCCAATTCTTGACAAAGCGTCACGCTAGGACCCTTAGAGCCCGAGCAAGAAGAAAAAATGTCAGATAGAACGCTTCGTGAAAACGAAGTAGTAATAGCGTATCGTCACTACCTCATCATCATCATCTGCCTAGCCTATTCCCAACTATATTGGGGTCGGCTTCCAGTCTAACCGGATGCAGCTGAATACCAGTATTTTACATGGAGCGACTGCCTATCAGACCTCCACAACCCAGTTACTGGGTAATACGATACCCCTTGGTAAGACTCTTTCGGGCTTCTGACTACCCGTAACGACTGTCAATGATCCACCAATGACAGCCGGGACCAACGGCTTAACGTGCTTTCCGTGGCACGGAGGGATCTTGGTATGTAAAGATGGTCACCCATCCAAGGACCAACCGCGGCAAGCTAGCTTAACCTGATCGATCGACCCGTGCGGCTGATATTACTTAGCCACAAGCACCGTATCGTAACTACCCATGTTATAATATCATTTTTTTACAAACAAACAAATTTTAAATTATAAAAATTTAGAGCTTGAAAACCTCTGTATCGTCCGTAGTCAATTGTTATTCTGATTTATAGAGGTTCATTAATGCATGTACAAAAGCTACCAATTTTAGTAGAATATTTTTAGGATGCCTTGAATTTTTACGTTGTCGGATTAAAGCATATTTTTAGTAGATTAAAAGTTTATTTATTTAAGCATCGTAGCTGGAATTGTTCCCGTGTAAAGTGCCGTATCATTTTCCACAAAATAAAATTGAGCTAACAACATAGTTTTTGATGGAAAAAACTGGATCACCAATTTATATACATTGGAGAGTTTGTCTCTCAAACATTTAACCTAAAAATGTTATGGTTAAAAAGTTATTTTTTATTTAATACAGCCCGCTGTTTGGCTGCCAGAACAAATAATAAACTGAATATAACAGAATGTTTCATAATTAACGAAACTTTAACGATGTTGGTAATGGACTCAACAGTAAAAAAAAGATAAAACACTTATTTGAATTAGTCTATGCAAATTCTCTAGGAGGAATTTACCTTCGTTTTATTCCCATAGCTGTCGATTAACTTTAAACTTTGTACGGAAGAGTATAAAGTTGATTTTGATTTGTGCAAGATGATGGCTTAGTAGTGTTTGCATAAATTGTGCGATTAGTGCTGTTGAGTAATAGTTATCCTGGTTAAGATGGGTGACAGTTTACGTCGCATAGTTATTTAAGTTCTAGTTCGTTGTATAGTTTCGTCTAAACTCGGTTTATTTTCGAGTCATGACAGTTGGAGATACAACACTAATTTCTGCTGCATTAGCCCTAGTTTGATGAAGGTTTCGATGATTAAATGTCAATTCTGGGTTGGTATTTCTAGATTACTTATACTCCATTTATTATAACATTAGAAAAAAGAGGCTCGCAGAAGCAGGAGTACGAAACTTTTAATTTTCAAGTTAAGTTCAAACAATTTTAATAAATAATGTATGTGCTTTTTTTGTAAGTAACAATGTATGGCATACAATAAATCATTATTCTATCTATCTGCTCGTCACGATGCTTGGATAGGTACATGATTTAAATTGATTATATTTAACTCCACGTCAATGTTGGCTGTAATAATGTTTGTTGTACTTTTATTACAAAGTGTGCCCCTAAAAAAGCCCTTTTTAACTTCTGTCTAATGCTGTAAATGAAGTATAGACACGTCTTAGATAGACGTGTCTAAGTATACATAAACATACCTACACAACCCAGTTACTGGGTAATACGATACCCCTAGGTAAGATTGGTTGTCACACTTTCGGGCTTCTGACGACCCGTAACGACTATCAAAGATCCACAAATGACAGTTGGGACCAACGGAGGGGTCTTAATGTGTAAAGATGGTCACCCACCCACGGACCAACCGCAACATACCTAGCTTAACTTGATCGATCGACCCATGCGGCTTTTATTACTTAGCGACAAGCCCTGTATTACTCTCTTTTTGTTTCTATGCCATTGTTAAGGAGAAAGCAAATGATGATACTAGTAATTAAAATTATGTAGAAAACAATTATGTGAAATTGACAAAGGCTCGCAATTACGACTCGAAAGTGCTATAGAACTTTCTTAATTTTACTGGCTAAGTTGAGCTTTATAATAAAGTTGGGCTGCTAGGACTGAGTATGTCTTTAAAGATATCATGTGTGCTCGAACAGCATGAACACACGACGACATATCAAGCTTTACATTTCCAGTTTTAGCTGATCTCGCATTGTAAAGACTTTTTGTCCTATGAGAAGTCTTCTTATACTAGTAATGTATTGCTTAATAATTTGTTAAGCGTCCATAGAGTTTGATAATTGTCTCGACTGTCCCCTTTTTTTTATCCTTAGGAAATCCACCACCCTGGGCAGTGGCGTGCATTGCATATAGGCATATAAGCAGTGCCTACCTCGATATATCAAAATAAGCCTGTCAATTACATTTTAGTGTCTGTGCCCTACTATTAAGAAACTCACTAAATTATCATACCTAACAAAAAACAAAATCTTCATACAAACACGCGTGGCAGTAGGCAGTCGCCGGACGGCCTACTCGGCTCCCTTACCATTCGCACATTGTCATTGGTCTTTACTCGTTCAAGTTAATACGACAAAATTAAAAATACGTACGTCTCACGCGTTTCGACCTTCGCAATTTATCACCCTTAAGTTGGCATGCCTACTCAAATAACCACACTTTTGACCTCACTTTTTTTCTGATTAGTGACCGTGTTTGCCTAGACTAGACCCGGCCTAGTGCCTACCTATTCTGAAAACCAATGCACGCCACTGACCCTGGGGTGGGTGGAGGGGTCTGTCAGACTCTTACTGACTAAAACCACACGGTGTCCTGCTGCTACCTTTAGCCGGGGTGCCGGCCAGGTGTTGGCCCGCATGAATTAATGCGGACCCCGTCACCCTCAGCGGCCGCAAACAGCCAACATTCCTCTACAGACTGTCCCCTTGGCCACGAGCTACATACATGACTCATAAGCGATACGCGTCTTGTATCAGCGACTAACGAGAAAACAATTGAAAAAATTTGGCATCGCGACGCGACTTGCGAAGCGATAGACGGAAGTAACGCATGCGCGTGTCGCTTGACGCAAGTCGCATCGCTCGAGGCCGTGGACGGGGCCTTAGTTATTGGTTCGAACCCAGGAACTCGCTTTACGTAGATGCTCTAAAAACGATGAAGGTTAAGTTCTTGAAAAAACTGGCGTCAAAAACCAAAACAAAATAAGCTTTATGATAGATAATAAAATGACATGTGACATCCACCAACTCGCACCGGGCCCGATTTGTGGATGATGTACGATCACCAAAGGAGATAAGTAACCAGTTCTTCGGATATAGTTGAAGTTTAGTAAGAAACCGGTGGATATTTTATAATGAATAGAAAATTAACAGTTCATCTTTCAAATTAAATTTCGTTCATTCGAAAACATCCATCGGTTTCTTATTAAACTTCAACTATGTCCGAAGACCTTGGTTACTTATCTTTTTTGGTGACTGTTCATTCCCTCTAACAAAGAGGGAGCTGAGTCCTGGAACCAGGTTGATTATGTATGTCATGTAGATACATAAGGCATGGGAAAAGGGGTTGCCCAGTAGAAACAAACGGAACTTCCGAGTATTAGATTCGAACCCATGCTTGCACTTTACTTTGAGTAAATTACTTCATTACCACTGCTCTCAAAACGAAGAAGAAGCATCGTGAGGAAACTGACATGTCCTAAACTCTAAAATTCAAATAGGTGCATTCAAAAAAAGAGATAAGTATGCAGGATCGTCGGATATAGTTGAAGTTTATTATGAAACCGATGGATGTTCTAGAATAAAATTTAATTTTATTAATAGAAAACAAACAGCCCATTTATCAAATTAAATGTCAGTCTACAACATCCATCGGTTTCTTACTAAACTTCAACTATAAACGACGATCCTGCATAATTATCTCTTTTGATGACTACATGTGACATCCACCAACCCGCACTGGGACCGCTACCTCTCACAGAGAGGAGGCCTGTGTCCCAGCAGTGTAAACATTATAGGCTGGCTGATTATGTTATGAAGGTACATGTTGTTTGTAACAAGTACAATATTTCAACAATGGCCTTCCTCTGAAGGATGATAGAACATGATTGATTGTGAAGGCTGTCAGTAATTTGCTTTCCCTAATTAACTGTCAAGTACCTCCGTTTTGGCGTAGAACATGATCTTTCTATTGTGTTGATTTTAGTATAGAAATTAAAAAGATAAAAATATGTGTTTAATACAACGTTACTAGATTTTTGTTGGCTTTCAGTCTAAAATAACGTTCACTTAATCATCACACTAATATTATAAAGGCGAAAGTTTGTGTGTGTGTGTGTTTATATGTTTGTTACTTCTTCATGCTCAAACGGCTGGACCAATTTTGATAAAATTTTGTATGGAGGTAGCTGACATCCTAAATTAATATATAAGCTGCTTTTTATCCCGATATTCCCACGGGATCGACATTTACGCGGGTGAAACCGCGGGGCGCAGCTAGTACGGTCAGCATCAAAAGTTGATTAACACTTCATTTTTTTTAATCTTAGTTATTAAGCAAAATATTTGTTTAAAATTGCAGCAGAAGATTTTTTTTTAGAATATATACTCTTGTCTATTATGTGAAAAGCTAATAAAAACTTTTTAACAAAAAAATTGAACCTCCGAAAAAACTGAAAAGCAAAAAATAAAAACCTTTTTTATTTTACCTTAATAAATAAGTTCTTAAACTAATGCAAGTATACCTAAGAAATTTTGAGTCGGCGCCAAACAGTTGCGAGTGGTCGTGCGGAGAGCGCACTTTTTGTTTGGAATGTTAATATTTAGCGCTGGAGATTTCACGTTGCATTATTAATTTGATTTGGCTATTTCTATAAGGTAATTTAGTGATCTTTGTTCATTGATTGTTTGGCGCCGACTCAAAATTTTTTAGGTGTACTTGCATTAGTTTAAGAACTTATTTATTAAGGTAAAATAAAAAAGGTTTTTATTTTTTGCTTTTCAGTTTTTTCGGAGGTTCAATTTTTTTGTTAAAAAGTTTTTATTTTATAATTTTTTGAGGCTATAATTTACTTATTACTGCATGCTTAATTTTTGATTACTTTTCAAATGGCTACCTACCTTACTTTAGATATTAACTGTTATATACTTAATCCTACTTTAACTATTATTTTTTGTATAGTAAAATACTTAAAAAAACAGGCTTTATATACCAACATAGATAGGCCTTTAATTTTAATTGTTTTTAATTGTAATACACAGCTCAGCATTAAAATCTGTGAATGAACAACAAATCACCCCTATTTTCCCACCCTTAGGGTAGGATTTTTTTTTCCAAATTTACATTGGACCAACTTCGAGGTATGTTCTATCCATTAAAAAAAGAATTATCAAAATCGGACTAATCTGTAAAAAGTTATGCGTGGTCATACATTACAATCAGTGAGTGAACTATCAATCATCCCCTGTTTTCCTACCCTTAGGGTTGGAATTTTTTTTCCAAATTTATATGGGACCACCTTCGGGGTATATCCTTTCTAATCAAAAAAGAATTATCAAAATCGGACTGCTCTGTAAAAAGTTATGCGTGATCATACATAAAAAAAAAAAAAAAAAAAAAAAAAAAATATACGCGTCGAATTGATAACCTCCTCCGTTTTTTCGTCGGTTAAAAACCAGTTTATTGAAAAAAGTTGTTGTCAATTTAATAACATGTAAAAATGATAGTGTTAATCGACTTTTGATGCTGACTGTACCTTTATAAAGGTTCACGTCTTCAACCTAACTCTTTATAGGTGAACACAGGCATTATTTATGTGCCACGTTTCGTATTCCCATCGAGACCATCCTATCAATCTCAAACTACTACCCTGAATTACGAAAGAAGCGAAAGATTTAAAAAATTCACTCCCGATATCTATCAAAGAACAAAAAATCCATTGTACACTCAGGCGAAAAACTCCGTGCCGGTTCAGAGCGGTTGTATCCAGTAAATTCCGGATCATTCTAGAACTCTAGCCCATATTTTGTGCGCAGCGTGCCGACATCGCTTGGCAGTAGCGAAATTTAATTCCCGGGCTTCTTGTGCTTAGTTTAAAGCGTATGTAGCATTGTGGACGTAAGATGTGTTGTGTGCACGGTCTTAGAGAAATAGGTCACTTATATTTGAGGGTATTTGGATACAATACATTTGAATAGTAATAAATTTCCTCTACCTGTCCTTTCGGTAATTCTCAAGGGCCCTTTGAAATATTGGCCATAGGGTATTTGTCACAGTTCCAAAATACCCGTATCTCAAATAATTTTGGGTGAATACAGCATTATTGAGGTCTTATTTGACCTTGAGATCCGTCTTTCGGAGAAATTCAAGGCAATTGTTACTTAGCTAATGGTTTTGTACAGGACCCAGTTGCGCAATCTTCAGATTACTAAGTATATTAATGGATGTCTTGTAAGACGGTTGGACATGAAGGTACAATGTAGGTTATTAAGGAAGAGATATTATTTGAAATAACAATGCTTCTGGTGTTTTGTAGCCTGTCTGGTCTTTTCTTATAATAGTGATTTTTAACGAGACGATACCTACAAAATAGCATCAAAAAAAAAAATTGTGAGCAAATGGGGAACAGTGGTGGCCCAGTGCTATTGGCTCGACTTCCGAATCGCAGATCGTGAGTTCGAACCCAGGCAGGCACTTTACCAAGTATATTTAATTTCTTCACCACTGCTCTCAAAAACGGTGAAGGAAAACATCGTGAGGATACCGGAATGGCCGAAAACCAAAAATTAAAACACGAACCTGCACTGAGCCCGCGTGTTGGATTATAGCCCACTCCCTCTTGCAGAGAGGAAGTTTCCGTCCCAGCAGGGAACATTATAGGCTGATTATGTAGAGGAAGTGTAAATTTTTAGTAAAATTCTTCATTATACAGGGTTATTGGAAAAACACCAACAACCTCTTAAGAGGTCATTGTACTCATCATTATGAACAATTTTTATTATGTGACTAAACCTAAAATCGCGAAAAAAAACAGCTGTTCCCTACATTTATGTTCGTGTAACTCGTCAAAATGTAGGAAACAGCTGATTTTTTTTTTGCGATTACATGTTTTGTCCCATAGTAAAAGTTGTTCATAATGATGAGTACAATGACCTCTTAAGAGGTTGTTGGTGTTTTTCCAATAACCCTGTAAAAGCCTTTGAATAGTGATAGAATTTTTTTTTAACAATGTGACGTAAGATTCCAACTACAGATGCAAATTGCAACACCCATCACGTATAATAAAATAAAACCATTAATAAAAATTAAAACATTTAACCAACATGATACTGTTATTCGCGACCGCGGAACAACGCGGGCTACATTTTATTCAGGAAAATGTATGGATCCCTGGGGTATACAAAAAGATCACAGTGGATACCCGCCGGAGACTTCAGTGAACCAAATACTGCAGCCAACAAGCCTAGCCCGAAGTGTTTTGAAGAATAATAAATTGTTTTAAAACTTATCCTACGTTCGTAATTTAGTTTCCAAAATTGTAAACATAATATTATTATGTGCTTTTGGAAAAATTACTTTAACACCTACATCCATACTATTCATCACACTAATATTATAAAGGCGAAAGTTTGTGAGTGTGTGTGTGTGTTTATATGTTTGTTACTTCTTCACGCTCAAACGGCTGGACCAATTTTGATGAAATTTGGTATAGAGATAGCTTGAGTCCCGGAAAAGGACATAGGGTACTTTTTATCCCGATATTTCCACGGGATCGAGACTTATGCGGGTAAAACCGCGGGGCGCAGCTAGTAATATTATAAATTCGAAAGTAACTCTGTCTGTCTGTCTATCTGTCTGTATGTTACCTTTTCACGCCTAAACCACTGAACCGATTTTGATGAAATTTGGTATACCTACAGATAGTTTGAGTCCCGGGGAAGGACATAGGATAGTTTTTATTCCGATATTCCCACGGGATCAACACTTATGCGGGTGAAACCGCGGGGCGCAGCTAGTTATTTATATAGTTCACTTTGCGCTACGATTTCAATATTTTTATGACGTTTGCCATAGCACTAGTCATGGCGAAGTTGACTTAATTTATACTTATTTAAAGTTAACATTAGTTTAAGTGGAAGTAACATCAATAGGAAACACGGATTTAAATATAGCATAAGTTAATTAACTTAAAAACGGCGGCATGAATGTTTATGCCGAGGAATTAAGATGGATGTTAATATTCATGAAATAAAGTAAGAAAGGGATACTTCTTACTTTATTTAAAATAAAATGTTTGTGCAGTATTTAAAGGGGTATTAAACCTTGATGAAGCGAAACATTGTTTTGGTTATTGTGAAAAGAGTTTTTAGGCAGTCACAATTGTCCGTTTTTTTAAGACGTGACCTTGTAATCTATGTATTTTTTCTTAGCAAGAGCAAACTAAAAAACACTTAAGTAAAGTTAGAGGAAAAGTAAAATGAGTTTATTCTTGTGTAATCTAGTAAAAGACATAAAAATACATCTTAGAAAAATATCACGTCCTAACGTCTACGCTCTGTCATTCAAAAGCTTACTGTCTTCTACCTTTTTAGGGTTCCCCAAAGGGTAAAAACGGGACCCTATTACTAAGACTTCGCTGTCTGTCCGTCTGTCTGTCACCAGGCAGTATCTCAAGAAACGCGATAGCAAGACAGTGGAAATTTTCACAAATCATGTATTTCTGTTGCCGCTATAACAACAAATACTAAAAACAAAATAAAATAAATATTTAAGGGGGGCTCCCATACAACAAACGCGATTTTTTTGCCCTTTTTATTGCCGATATCAATAATGGCAACAGATAGGCACTTGAAATATTCACAAAATACTCAGTTGTATTTTTACAAAAAACGTTTTTATATATGTGGTGTTTAATAAATAATAATAATAATAAACATTTAATTCAGACCAGGTCCATATTTTGTTAGTAATCTAAGTACTTAAAACTAATGTACGGGGGGGGGGCGGGGTAATATTGTAAGGGGGTACGGAACCCTTCGTGTGCGAGCCCGCCTCGCACTTGACCAGTTTTTTTATACCTTCCACGTTATCCCAAGCCTACGTCTTTGGCATACGTAAGGTCTCAATTACAAAGGTGTAAGTAAGACCTTATATGTATGCCATTAAACGCAATCAACTCTTTCACACATAAGTCATTCATCAACGTTCCATTCCTACATAAATAATATTTAGTTAACAAGGTAAGTAAGGGGTAAGGTAAGTTAGAGGGGCTTGTGGCTAAGTAATGACAGCCACACGGGTCAATCGACCAGGTTAAGCTACGCTTGCCGCGGTTGGTCCATAGATGGGTGACCATCTTTACATACCAAGCCCATACCCCTTCGTACCTCGGAAAGCACGTTAAGTCGTTGGGTCCGTAGATGGGCCCATACCCCTTCGTGCCTCGGAAAGCATGTTAAGTCGTTGGTCCCGGCTGTCATTCGTGGATCTTTGACAGTCGTTACGGGTCGTCAGAATCCCGAAAGTCTGACAACCAGTCTTACCAAAGGGTTTCGTATTACCCAGTACCTGGGTTGTGGAGGTGAGATAGGCAGTCGCTCCATGTAAAATACTGGTACTAGCTGCACTAGCACTAGAATCCGGTTAGACTGGAAGCCGACCCCTTTAGGTATTACTGGTGTCAATGCTGTCTTTATCAGCTAGGTCGTCTGCCAATGTCAGCCATCTTTTTAGTATAGATGGAAACTAGTCTTCATGTAGCTATCCAAAAATAAATTGGTTGCTTATTTTTGACAACACCACGTACAATGACCATTGTTACAAGGTCCTATGAAAAAAGAAACCATGTGTTTATACATGCTGATGAAGAAACTCAACACAAGGATCCTCTATACATTTTGATGCACCTCCTCACCCCTGATTATGGTTTACCCCTGTATTACGCAACTTCGATAAATAAAACTTCCACTCTTCACACCTGCTTCCACAGAACCAATTCCGTCCTTTTCTACCATCTTACGTTAGAGAGAGACGGAAATTTATTTATGTTCCTGATATAACAAGAGCAATTTTAAACGAGCCAGGGCTTTCTTTGTATCATTCATTATAGTAGAGTAATAAAAAATAATACGGTCTGTATTTTAAGTTCTATTACGATTTTGTAATGAAAGAAAAACATTATAATATAATACGGCTTATAACAGTGTCGGAGTAAAAATGTAGGAAAGTAAAATGGGCTACTCTGGCTCTCGGGGAGAATGGTCGAACATTAGTTGTTGTTTGTAATTATTGTTACTGCTGACCTCGCTTTTAAGAGTATAGATTTTTATTACAGAGTGAAAATTTTACAAGAATTTTCTTGGTTTGCAACAGCAACTGCGGGTGTATTACCGCAATAAGTTACAAACATTAAAAAAAACAGTGGCACTCCGGGAGTGCCGACAGAAGTGAAAACAAAACACAAACATAATACTTTGCCATCACTTACTGGCATATCGGATATACATTAAAACCGAGTGCTGCAGACAGCTGAACCCATCCAAAGCGGTGTCGGTTACGGTAACAGTGGCGCGAATTCAATGGCTATTTCCCATCTCAAAAAATGCCCAACAAGTTTTCACTTCAAAAACAAAATATTTCCAGGTTTTGCAAAAAAGTTATGTTTACAAGTATTATACTAACTAGCCTAATGCTTAGCGACAAACTTCCCCTGCAACAACACCTCATTGACCACATCAACCTGGAACGTGCCCTACATACACGATTACAACCGTTTGCGTTACCTACAGGTGCCAACAGGCAATGTTAAATAGTCCCATGTACACACTGCTACGTATCAAGCTATTGTTTCCAGTATAAGTCGACCCCACATTGGTTCGGCTTACCGTACAATAGGAGGTCAGCTTGGACTGGAATGGAATATCTTGACATGTCGCCTTCTGTACACTGCTGCAACGATCTTTTGGCGCCCAAATGACGTTAACAGGGGGGGTGCTGTTGGTAATCAGTTGTGCAATCATTTTGTGAAATGTATTGAAAAACAAGATGGCGGCATTAGTTCCAATTTTGGCTACGCGCCAAAAGGATCTTACAGCGCTGTATGTGTATATTTTTGAGACACTAACCCTAAGGGGCCGTCTCCGCGAGCGAGAGAATCGCGGCGATAGTCTCACCGTGCTATCAAATTTTCGCCGCGATGATATCGCCATGTAGAGACACGTTTTTAGGGGCCGTCTCCACGAGTGGAGACACGTTCTAAGAGAGTGTATAGGAATACGTGGCACGACGATAATATCGCCGCGATTCTCTTGCTCGTGCAGACAGCCCCTTAAAAAATAACTGCGATAGATACTAAGGACAAACTTTTTCATTGGTATAATTTCTTGTATTTTATGTGTGTATTATCTGTTTTCCGAACAGTTAATACTACTGCTTTATTTATATCAAAAACGGAGAGGACAATGTGAACTAAAAATCTGAAAACAAAAAATATTTCTGCTTTAAGACATTGAAAATATTTCGTCCATTTTCTGAGAACGGGTACCTCACAATTATGAAATTTATTTCGATTAAAGTGGTTATGCTTTTCTTCAAACCTCCTTTTTGGAATACCGCTTAGAAGACTTGCTGTTACACCGTCACGTACCTAATTTTAATATGAAAATACAATTAAACTGAACACGTGGCTCAGGAGGTTCTATTTAATTATGCGGAAGAAAACCACATCAGTCTTGAAAGTTTATTTATTTATTTATTAAGGTACACCAATAGGTTCTATGTATACATTATCTTAAGAACTATAATCACAAAATTCTCGGTCTTACACTGTCGCCAATTAGAAAGTTGTGTGGTAGCATCAGCATCCTGAAAATGATAGCAGATAGGTTGGACTTGTCGGTGTCAAATCGATTCACCAATCTGCATGTGAGAGGTGCGGGTTGATGAAGCAACATTACTTTCCACTTTTATTTTTGTATCTACTAACATAGTTTTTCAGTTTTTTTTGTAACTAACATTATGGTCCCTGGTTGTCTGAAAATATATATTTTATTGTAACAAATCTTCACTACCTCTAAATAAGATTTGGATTTGGTTATGAAATTGCCATTATTCACGCGGACGATAACACAAGGTGGTATCCCCATCGACGCGCAGACTGACCATGAATTTATGAACAGCAATTTTTTTTTTAATAACCGATGAAAAATTTCAACGCACGGAGGTTTAAAATCATGTTTTGAATCCATGGTAAGAGGTTCCTGCCACCTTGTACCTATAGACGAAGAAGTATCAGAAGTACGCGTAAAACAACTCGATATCGTTTTTTTTGAAGTGTAAACTTCTTTAGCGGCGTTGCATACTTTTAGTAATGGGTAAAAAATGCTAAACTCGCGTCAGGACATCGCGTCAGGACACGTGACCGTCAGGAGAGATTTCCCCCCCCTCTCTTTCTACGGCGGCGCCAACCGAAGTGAAGTGACACACGGACACAATGGATGGATGGATGGATGGATGGATGGTGATGGAAGTGGAAGTGGAAGTGGAAGAGGAAGTGGAAGTGGAAGTGGAAGTCGAAGTCGAAGTCGAAGTGGAAGTGGAATTCAAAGTCGAAGTCGAAGTGGAAGTGGAAGTCGAAGTCGAAGTCGAAGTGGAAGTGGAAGTGGAAGTCTAAGTCTAAGTCGAAGTCGAATTCGAAGTCGGAGTGGAAGTGGAAGTCGAAGTGGAAGTCGAAGTGGAAGTCGAAGTGAAGGTCGAAGTGGAAGTCGAAGTGGAAGTCGAACTGGAAGTCGAAGTCGAAGTGGAAGTCGAAGTGGAAGTCGAAGTGGAAGTCGAAGTGGAAGTCGAAGTGGAAGTGGAAGTGGATGGATGGATGGATGGACAGCTGATGGCTCGACCGTCTGTGTAGTAGCCACACTGCTGTGTATTCGTAAAATTCGTGTATATAAAGTGTTTAAAATATGGAAATTGAACAAAGTGCATCTATTAATGAAAAAAGTGACGCAGAAATAGTGAAAAAAAAAATGAGTTATATTTAAAATTGATAATTGATTTATTTCAACGTTAATATTCAAGTTTTCACTTCTGCCGGCACTCCCGGAGTGCAACCCGTCTTTTTTTTTATTGCTAAACCGCTGCTCTTAAAACGGTGAAGAAAAACATCGTGAGGAAACCGGCATGTCCTAGAACCAAAAATTCGAAGACATGTGACATCTGCCAACCCGCACTGGGCCCGCGTGGTGGATTACGGCCCACTCCCTCTCACTGAGAGGAGGCCTGTGTCCCAGCAGTGGGAACATTATAAGCTGATTATGATTATGATTGCTAAATGGGCCCGCTCTTGACCCCGATCACGCCTGTTGGAAAGCGATAGATAGCGATAGTTATTTTGCTAACACAAAAGAAATCCAAAATACTATTTTTTTTTCTTTCCATTTGAAGAATAACACGATGCCCACTGTCTTATCTTCCTTTATATTAAAAGAAAACTCTATATTCTGAATAAAAACCCTCCCCTTTTAATAACGGTACAATATTCTTATCTCCTTTGCACTCCGGTGTAATACGAAACCCAAGGCTTATTCTTCAGAAAATTCCCGCCCTGGGACAGTCTAGAACGGCGCAGTTTAAGGATAAATTCAAAAAAATATAACCAATAAGAACAAAACTTGGAGCATTCATAAAATTTTCTGTTGGCATTTGTGCGCTTTTAAAAAGGACTTGAAATAAATGGTATTTTCATCGCTCCGTATTGTAAAGGCTGTTTTTCGCTTGGACGAAGTAATAGGAGTTTCACACTGCACCTGACTCTTTCTTTTTTATACATCTGTCTCTTTCGCTCGTGTGCAAATTAGTGCTATTTTACTTTGTAGTTTTTGTTACTCGAACTTTTGAGCCTTCCGTGTAAATATTATATGAAATTGCTCAGTGCTCCGTACGCATGGATGCGAAAAATTATGAAAATTTTAGGACCCTAAAGCTTAGAGCAGTTGTGGCCCAGTGTTAATGGCCGCGAATTACGAGTTGCAGGTCATTGATTCGAACCCAGACAGGCGCTTTACTTTGTATAAATTATTTCATCACCAGTGCTCTCAAAATGGTGAAGGAAAAAATTGTCATAGAATAAATAAATCAAATCCATGTGACATCCCGACATATGACATCGTTCTTCTCCATAGGTACCTACGACCTACCTGGACAATTCAAAAGTGCCTGTAATTGGTTTAATTGAAATAAATGCTTTGAGTTTGAGTCTGATCCACCAACCCGCACTGGGACCGCACCCTCTCACATAGAGAAGGCCTGTGTCCCAGCAGTGGGAACATTATAGTATAGGCTTAATATGCTATGTATGTAAGTGAACCTAAAATAAAATAATACAGACCTTAGCAATAACTTAAATTAGTTTGGCAGACATGCGTCAAATAAAAAAGAAGACGGTAATAAACGTACAATGACAAAATAATAAAATACAGCGCACTTAAGTGTAGCAGTTAAAGAAAATATATTGGTACTGGATATATTCATACAGTTATAGCCTTTGGAGTCCAATTTAAATTTTACCTAACTATAAAACTAACTGAACATAATAAATGTCAGATATATTTCTGGGGAGTGCTAATCTTCAAACCCCACCTAGGACTCCTAACTTATCCTGCTTAAGAAAGCTTTGGAACCCTTCAGAGTGCTTCAGATCCCAATTTGTAGGTAAGTACTGTCAAACTAATTTCTCTGAGATATTTGTCGCTTCGTACGTCTTATAAGTAAATAGCTGCGCCCCGCGGTTTCACCTGCGTAAATGTCGATCCCGTGCGAATATCGGGATAAAAAGTAGCCTATATGTTAATCCAGAATGTCGGCTACCTCCATACAAAATTTTATCAGAATTGGTCCAGCCGTTTGAGCGTGAAGAATTAACGAACATATAAACACACCCCCACACCCTCACACACACACACATTCACAAACTTTCGCCTTTATAATATTAGTGTGGTAGGAACTTTGAGTTTGAACAATATGCGGTGTGTCAGCTGCGTGGAAATTATTTCCTTTCTTTGGATCAAGGTTGGTGACGCTGAGTTATTTTTTATCTTTATTATTATCAAAGATTGTACAAGCATTATTAGGCGAGCTGACTGCAGCATTTTCTGCCAAAAAGATCTTCTCATTGGGATTATCATCAATATGATATCAATTTTATACAGTTAGGGAAATTAATTGCTTATCAAATTGTCACTCTACTCCAACTCCCTTATATGCTACCCTTCAAATCCCAATTTGTAGGTAAGTACCGTTAAACTAATTTCCCTGTGCGGTGTGTCTCTTCGTAAGTAATAGAAACTTTGGGCTTGAACAATATGCGGTGTGTCAGCTGCGTGGAAAGTATTTCCTTATTACCTTTCTTTGGTTCAAGGTTTGTGACATTCAGTTATTTTTATCTTGATTATGATCGTAGGCGTTATGACACGTATAATCAGGTGAGCTGACTGCGGCATTTTTGACTGATAAGATCTTCATATTTGGATTATCATCATCATCATCATCAGCCTATAATGTTCTCACTGCTGGGACACAGGCCTCCTCTCTGTGAGAGGGAGTGGGCCGTAATCCACCACGCGGGCCCAATGCGGGTTGGTAGATGTCACATGTCTTTGAATTTTTGGTTCTAGGACATGCCTGTTTCCTCTCGACGTTTTCCTTCACCGTTTTGAGAGCAGTGGTGATGAAATAATTTACACAAAGTAAAGCGCCTGTCTGGGTTCAAACCTACGACCTACAACTCGTAAGTCGCGGCCGATACCACTGGGCCACCACTGCTCTATCATCAATATCAGATAAATTTTGTTTAGTTAGGGAATTTAATTGTTTATCAAATTGACACATAGTGCCATTATTCCGTATTATAGTCTGATACAACTGTCAAATAATGATTTGAGTTTATGGACAATTTAAAGTTGTTAATCAATCTGCTTAGCAATTATTGCCCTGACTGTACAATCACAGTATTTGCGCCAGTCATGTATCAGAGCGAGTTATATAAAATATTAGCCGTAAGTATAAGGAAAAAGTCCTAATTTATGACATCATAGCAATAACATTTCCTAAATACTCCAAAAATATTTAAACCGAGCCTACGTATTGCACTAGCTTAACAACCAAAACGTTAAATCATTCCAACAAAACCGTTGAGCCGAGTAATCCTTGCTATATGAGTGCTTGAGAATCCACTATGTCATTGAAATTTCGCTTTTATGCCTATATAAATAAGACCTCCGCTTGCACACGTTAGATTCGTGGTTATGAAATGCCTTGTGCTATTTTGCTTCAGCGAGAGGTTACGGATTAAATTCCATGTTGGCGCAAGTTTTCGGAGATTTTGTTGTTATTTTCACTGCAGGTCTATGCTGTAAAACTATCATCGTGAAAATTTTGGTGAAGTGGGTTTGAAGTGAGCTGTCAATATTGTCAATCCCTTGCATCAGGTAGAACGAAAACTCACTTCACCAAAGTTTTCACTATGAGCTTTTACTATACTTAATATTATAAAGAGGTAAAATTTGTTTGTAAGTTTGTATGTATGGGGTAATCTCTGAAACTACGAGTCGGATTTGAAAAATTCTTCTTGCATTTGATAGCCCAATTCTTGAGGTAGGCTATAGGCTATTTAACGTTACGCTATGACCCTTAGGAGCCGAGCAAAAGCGCTATGGGGAAACGAAGTGATAGAGCAGGAGACGCGGGCAAGTGATGACGACGAGATAGGTCGAGGGAATAAGAAATTTCACGCGAACGAAGTCGCGGGCAGAAGCTAGTACATAATAAACCGGCTGTTTCGAGAATTAATAAAACCCTAATTTGGTTTATCAGTTTTGTGTGGCTTCAATCTAGATAGATACAGGAATATGCTGAAAATTTAAAACCGTTTTGAATGACGTATAGTGGGATGGTTTTATTTCGAAATTGATTGATGCATCACTATTTGATGGACAAGGTAACAGATACGGTGATGGGCGTTGGAGAGTGCTAGGTAAATGTGGGAATGTTGTAGAAACTTTCAAAGTTAATAAATAAACGAATCAAACTCAAAAGCGTTTAGTTCAATTACACCAATTACAGGAATTTTTGAATTATCTAGGGGTAGGTCAGTTAGAAAGATGAAACGTAGTAGGTTTTTATTAATAATAACGGGCAGAATTCCACGGACACTTTTTAAATTAAAATATTGGGTAAATTCTGTGGGTAAAAGGTTCAAAAAATTATCTTTATTGGTAACAAAATCTTGTGGTCATTCTTCATGCACATTCTATATCGGAACAAATGCAAAAACTCTACCAGCAGTAAAATAGTAAGAAATAAAGAAGCTCCCTATCTGGTCCATTTTTTTCTATCGAGTGTATAGCCAAAACTAACTACGGGTGTGTAAATGAAAAATATTTCGGTAACTGTAAAACAAAAACAGTTTCTGTTAAGCTGCCAAGTCGTAGCTTTGTCTACTTGGCCAAGATACGGACATTCGACCTTCTTTGGTTCAGTGGGTCAATGTTTTTATTCAATAGCCCTATAAATACTATTAAGATGAAGCCGAGCAAAGGTCTTAAAAAAAATTGAAGTCACGCTTATTTCAGTTATATTTTTAGTGTTGTATACTTGTATTTTGAGTCTAAAATTGTCATTGTAGAAATTCGTAATGTTTTAGTATCTTTATTTTCTAACTAGCTTCTGCCTGCGACGTCGCCCTTTGAATGTCTTGTTCCCCCGACCTACCACGTCGCATCGCATCGCCTACTCGCGCTATATCTTCCTTTTTGCTTAGCGTTCATTCTGACGTTTGTTCTGGGCTCTTAAGGCTCCTAGCGTCATGTTAAATAGCCTATGAGCTCAACTGTGAGTAATGAAACACAATTACTTTTTTTATTGTTATAAATCAAACTTCGATTTTCCCACAGTTAAGAGGAAAGAATTGGGGTATGAAATGCAAAAATATTTTTTTCAAATCCAATAGGTTCTTCCAAATATTAGCGCGTTTAATCAAAAACACTCTTCAAATTTATTATTGGCATACATAATGATACTAAAACATTACAAGTTTCTAGCATCTTGTAAACCTACATTATAAAGCAACAACTTAAATTCATCAGCATGTTTAACATTTTAAGCTATTGCATACCTTTTATCGCGGGCTTTGAGCGCGGCGACCGAATCAAGAAATTCCGTAACGAAAATAAACCTAACACCTCCCACTCCGACCGGCACAGCGGTGCGGCGTTGAAAGCCGTGCATCGTCTAACGTCGTTTAGTTCGGCAGACTTCGGCAAGGTGTTTGTGTGCGTGCGACTAGACGTATGCGTGTAGACTGTATGAAGCTCGCATAAGTTGATAAAAATGCTATGCAATAGCTTTGCCGCGGCAGTCCCCGAGTGCCACACGTATTTTTTCTTTATAATGAAAGAACGTATCCTCGAAGATTAATTTCAGTGTTCGAAGTTCATTATTCAAAGATAAGCATTGCCATCCAACGTGGTAATGCTGCCAGCCTCATTTAAATTACAGCAATTAAAAATGCTGTATTCAAGTAAAAATATTTCCGTCACTTTATGTCTCCGCTTCCTCTTTTAACTCAGGCAGCAGAAGATGAGTTGCCCTAGCAAAGCTGTGCTGTTTCGCAGATTACCGCTGTTCAGAACAATCGTAATGTCAGAATCCGGAGCCGCGGTATTTTTTATTAATCAAAATACTGCTCGTATTAAACTGAGTGCATTCCATGTGCCGCCTGGGGATTTTAACTTTATTTCTTTATTTTTATAAAGCCAGGATTTACTGGTTTTATATTTTTCATGAGTGATTTATTTTTCGACGTGCCGTTCGTGGAATACAAATAGGTGGTCGGTTAAGCATTATGTATATTTTGTGTACAGTACCTCAGGTGGTACTCTGTGGAAATAATAGTAACATTCGCGTTCCTTTTTTTTATTACAATCTAGCTCATTAGAATATTAAGCAATTTAACTCTAACTTGATATTTTACGAGATAGAGTATGTTATCACTAAGAGTAGTGTCAATTTTCACTTTTATACAGTTTCGTAGCACAGGCTCAATTTACACCGCCGCGGAACGGAATGGAAGCGACTTTTTTTTGTAGAAAGCATTATTAACTTTATGTCAGTACTGTAACGCACAAATTAGATACACCCATACGCACAAATCGCGCATCTCCTAGAGAATTACCGCGAATTCTTGGGAATTCCCGCAGTAACAACCTCCTATCTAGTTTGTACGTTACACAATTGACATAAAGTTAATTTTGCTATTACGAAAAATCGTTTCCATTCCGTTCCACGGCGGTGTTACTTGAGCCTTAGGATCTGATAAATGATAAAACACTTTGTACATGCGTTACATGTATAGCACCATTAGAACTGCTCTATTATTAATTCACTACACTAAGTCAAATGGTTTAGTTCTCTTTAGCGTACGCACTATGTCAAATCTCAAATCGTTTATTGCAATTCATAATGTACAATAATTACAGGTGGTAAATAAAAAATAATAGAAACAATTACGGACCCTGTCGGGCACAGAATTTTTTTAAATAAGTAAGAGTGGGGAAGAGCGCTTCATTAATTTTCCTTGTTTAAATAAAGTTAGAAATATTTTCTATTCTGTTAATTATGTATTTATATTTCCATTCATTCACTTATTCTATTAATATTTTATATGCAGGTATATCTATTTACATAATCAGCCTATAATGTTCCCACTGTTGGGACACAGGCCTCCTCTCTGTGAGAGGGAGCGGGCCGTAACCTACCACGCGGGCCCAGTGCGGGTTGGTAGAAGTCACAAATGTCTTCGAATTTTTGGTTCTAGGACATGCCGGTTTCCTCACGATGTTTTCCTTCACCGTTTTGAGAGCAGTGGTGATGAAATAATTTACACAAAGTAAAGCGCCTGTCTGGGTTCGAACCTACGACCTTTTTTTTTTTTTTTTTGTTGTCGGGGGGAAACCTTCAAAAGGCACCTGACCTCCGGGGAGGGAGGTCGGGGAGTGTGGGATTTTTACCTCACTAAAACCACCCCGGTGATCACCATCAGCACATAGGGGCGGTCCCGGTTCCTCTTAAAAGACCAATTCCGGAACCCCCCCGTGCATCGCCTGTAAGGCACATCCCTGGGGAGACTGTAAGGGGGCCTCCCCTGAGCCTCGATATGCACGGCAGCACGTGACCACTGTGCCACCGTCTTCCCTGGGGTCACTATGTGGGCGGGCAGAGTCCCCACTCGGTTCGCCCGCGACCCCAAAAGTCCACCTACCTTATTTGGTAAGCGGGTTTCGGCGTATTAGGCGCCAAGGCGGTTGCCACCCCGACGCCTCCTTCTCCGAGCAGGATCAGCCCTCTCCCGATCCCGCTCGGCGGCCTCCTTCTTGACCATCACGGTCTCACAGAAGGAGGCTACTTCCGTCCAATTCGAACCTACGACCTACAACTCGTAAGTCGCGACCGTTACCACTGGGCCACCACTGCTCTTATACCATATCTATTTATTTATTATTTATTTAATTATATTTAATATTGCACATTTCTTTACTCGCTTAAAATTTGTTCATTATTATTAATGTAGTATAATTAATTAGTATTATGTTATAATTTATTTTTGTTATTTTACTTATTAACATATTGTTACAATTTAAAATTTTATATCTGTAGTGACAAACTAGTGGGTATGGTAATATGAAACAACAACTATCTCAAACACTGTTTATTAAAAAAAAACTGGTTAAGTAACATTACTAATAAAATAAGTTTACTAAAAAATAACAAATTGTTGCCAGCCAGCTAATAATGAAATATAGAGAGCGAAGGTCGTGGGGGGTTGGAGATAAACCCTGTACTGTTCCGTTTGAAATGAGTATAAGTTAAAAGTTAATAATTATTATAAAACTAAGGAGAAAGTAACCTTCCAGTTATTGATTAATTTAAAATCTATTAAATGGGCGCCAGGGACTTTGAGAGTCCCGGATCCCGGAGCCGACGAAGGTGTCCAATACTATTCCGGACGGGGTAGGATGACGAACCCGAGATCCACAAATTAAATTATGATGCAGGCCGGTTTCCGGTATCGAAAACCGGACCCAGACAATCAACTGGTTCCTACGGGAACCGTAATAAGGTATAATAAAAAGTTAAAGTAGGTAAAAGAAAAAACCGTCCCGCCTGCGCGCTAACGCTAGACGGACTATGCCGGCCGCAGTCGTCTCCACACGAGGCTTCGCTGTGCTCGAGGAACGGGTCTCGCGTCCAGGCCCCAGACGGTCCTCTAGGTCCTGGCGGCGAGACGAATCGCTCGAGGTGCCTCTCGGTTGTCGTAGGGAGAAAGCACTTGACTGCAAGATTCTTGACCGGCTGGAAAGCTGCCTGCGTATGCGCAATTTGGAATCCTTTTAGAACATGTAACAAGTTTAGTGGAATCACCTAAGCTTGTCGTAGGGCCGGAAGATGCCAAGTCAGGTTCCATGATGCTGTCATGGGTCTCAAACCGGAATTAGACGGAGCATTCCAAAAATCTCCCCGATTACGGGTAAAACAAGATTAAATCACTGAAGATAAATAATACACCGAGATACTTAAATTCTTGAAAATCACTAACAACTGCACAACATGACGTTTATTCGCTGAAACAATAAGAATCTTCATGATCCAGACCAACAAACAAATTATTTGTTATTTCCAATACTAAAACTCGTCATGATAATGTTAAATCTCCTCGAATCTTAATTCGGCAAATTAAGAAAGTATATTTAGCTTGTCACATTACGTCAAAGACAATTCACAGATAAAAAATATATTATCTTGACACGAAGTTTCTAGAAAGAAGTCTATATTGAAAAAATGAATTAATTTCCGTTTATGGTTATTTAGTTTATTATGACTTTTTTTTACTAAAAGCGGAAAATTATTGAGGATTGCTCCATACGATATTATTTCGATGGTTAGCAATCAATATGTTAAAATATCGATTTAAACTACAACTATGAATCGGCGACCACCAGATGTCGCCTTTGACAGATAGAAACTGACGTTTGACTGAATGACATTTGGAATGTAAACAAACGCAACTAATTACAATTCAATATGTTTTAGGATTAAGAAAAGTGATTTATTGTGAGGAAGCCGATTGTAAAACTACAATGAAATGTGTTACTCGGAAACCTCGTAATGTACTACTTATGTTTTCAGGTAAATGCTACTTTACTAAACCAACCCGTTGTAGGTGCAAAAAAACAACGTAACAATATATCTGTTATTCATGATTATGTATGTCCGTGTTGTCTAGCAGTCGAATTGCCTCGACATTCACCGAGAAGTCCGTGTTCGTGGGCTTCAGCAAATTTCTGAATGATGGTGGTGATGAGTTCCATTTCAAGGTCACGGTGGAGGTCGTCATTTCTAATGTACCATGGTGTATTCACAGCTTCCCTGAGTACCTTAAATAGGTGGTCGCTTAAAGCATTATCTATATTTATAGTGGTGCTTAATGTATGCTTATCAAAAAAAAAACTGGAGAATGTACGTTGCTGTGTTAAAGTTTGAGTGTGAATAAAGTTACGGCAGAATCTTCAATGTTATCCAAATGGTTGACATGACAACACGTCGTCGTAGAAGAGATAAAGGAAATTGTCTCTTACCGCGAATCTACAGTAATGTGCTCAACAGCTCACACAGATTAAATCTCGTCAAAATTCCATAAATGTTCACTATTAGGAAAGCATTTATAAGCCATGAAATGTCTACACAGCTTCACAATTTTCATTAAACAAAATACGCGTCATGTTAACACCACTTACTCAGCAAAGGAAGAAAAAAATTGCAACAAATACATTTTATAAGGCCACTGCGGAACAAAAAAACGTTGCTATATTCATAAGCTAGTATAAAAACATCAACGTAACGCTCGTAATATGATTAACATAATCTCGTAGCGGTGACTCACAAACTCTTAGATACATCCTGTATACGAGTAAGAGAAAATGATATATCGTAAAAGTTTCACAAAACACATCACGCTGTATAATGTGCTTATTTTGCTTATTTTCTGTTTTTGCATTTTCGTTCCTAACTTTTAATACGTTATGTTTGTTCTTCATGCGAGAATCTTTAGATTTCTTTAGTGTCATTTTCTTTTCTGTTGTTTGTAGTATTTTGTGTTTCTTTTTCCTTATTAGATGAAGAAACTGTAGGAATAACTTCAATCAAGTTGCGAAAGGTCTTTTGATATTTTCTAACTTCTGCTATTTCACTAAAGTCATCATGTGCTATACAGGGTGAAATTGAATTCATGGGCATCCTTTTAAGCGGTCATTGTAATCATCATTATGAACAATGAAAAAAAATCAGCTCTTCCCTACATTTTGACGAGTTATGTGAACATAAATGCAAGGAACAGCAGATTTTTTTTGCGATTTTAGGTTTAGTCCCAGAGTATAAGTTGTTAATAATGATGAGTACAATGACCCCTTAAAAGGATGCCCATGAATTTAATTTCACCCCGTATACAATGTTTCTTCAATAAATCTGGCCCTATTCTCTATTAAAAAATGCTAAGTAGTAGACATACCTACATAAAATACCAATGTTAGGTACATTATTATGCGCAGATGGCCTCACTTAAATGTATAATGCATGTATCTCCAGGCGATGCTGGCATATGGAGAATACTTTGTCTAGCTTCAAAAATATGAAAATAGATACTGTAGGGAAGAGTCAGCGGATTATGACCAATTTTTTTTCTTCTTCAGTTCCTGAATTCTTAAAATCGTATCCGTCTTGTCAAAAGGGAATATTCAATTGAAGAATACGTCTGTTCATCTTGATAGAATTGGTACAAATACTAATAATAATATATTCACATGATATAATAAACTTTATTGTCTCGCCGAGGAAGTGTGGGGGTGTGTGTGTGTGTGTGTTATGTGCTGACGCTACTCGACTTCACGCACACATTCACAGCGTGTTTGTAGACATGGTTACCACAAGCAAAGCGCGTGTCGCTTCATGAGATAAAAATAATGTAACAAAAAATTTGTCCGCATTACTGTCAACAGGAAAACTGCCCACAAGTCTGGGCAGCATTGCCACTTTGTATGGCAATGCAGATTCTTTGGCCAAAATATAGGCCAGGCTACGCCACGGTCGTCCAGCCACGTGAAGATTCAACAAGAGTTTTAATAATAAATTCAACCGAAGAATAAAAAGAAAGCACCCAACGTCCTAATTAGATCAAAAAGCCTTTAACTGTACAAAAAGGGTTGGGGTTTAGCACCTTCTTTGTTCCTTTCAATTCCAATGAAGTCTAGCTTAGCAAAAACCTGTTTTATTCCTACACTTTTACTGATGCTTCAATTTCTAACACTTAGGCTACGTACGCAATGACATGTGGCTTGCTTAGCGCTAAGAACCTATTTTTTTTATCGTGTGGAAATCCTCATGGATGTCCACCACCCTGGGGTGGGTGGAGGGGTCTGTCAGACTCTTACTAACTAAAACCACACGGTGTCCTGCTGCTACCTTTAGCCGGGGTGCTGGAGTGCTTGCGCATTTCGTCACGCTCCCCCGGCCAGGTGTTGGCCCGCATGAATCCATGCGGACCCCGTCACCCTCAGCGGCCGCAAATGGCCAACATTCCTCTACAGGAGGCGCGAGTCACTTTGTGAGTAGCGAAGTGAAACGAACTCTCTAGAATTTTGCAACCGGCCGCATAGCGCGCTTGGCGCCTCCGCGAGTCGCATAGCGTGTATTGTAAGGATGTTAATTCACTAGGCTCTAGGTGCTAAGTAAACCACCAGTGCCTATGTAGCCTTATGGTTCCATGTCTTCAGGAATATCATACGTTTTTCCGCTATTTTTCTTGTAAAACTTTTGTGGATATTATTTTTCAATATCACGTGTATTGAGTTCATAAGTTTCCTGTTATATTTGAATTTTCTTTATTGTTTTCTTATAAATGAGTCAGCGTTGCTTTGGGCTATTGATACTTTATTGGGTTTGCTTTTATAGAACCTTTCTAGTTTGGGTCGGAGTTCAAATAATAAAAGACGAAGTAAAGAAATAAAAAGCAATTGATCAAATTACTTCATATCATCAAATGTCAATAGCTAAATTGAATGATAATATTTTTTATACTGATGTTAGTTTCGTGATGTCTGTTGGCAATAATGTCATAACTGTGTTTGCTGTTATTCTATTTTTTATATTTTCAATTTACGAAGTTGTAACTTCGTCAAAGAAAATTTCATTTAATAAAACACACCATGTTCCAAAAATTTATTTAAAAACTTTTCTTCATATAAACACCTTGTAAAACTTTCCAAACCACATTATACGCAAAGTAAATCCATAAACACACCAGCGGAGTGTATTACACAATCTCACATATTTACCGCATTACGCATACGTTACATAATCTTATCCTGAAGTGTAACCGTAGCCTTAATTTTTAGTTCTGGATTTATTTCACGAAGTTGGCAAAAAGTGTTAAATAGGGACTCGTAATGGTAAACTCAGACGGCGAGTGAGTGGTGTTAAAATAAAATTTGATGTGTGTGTGGGGAAAATAGAAGTAGAGAAAATCCTTGTGGAAGTACTGTTATGTTTATTAAATGAATTGGTAAGGAGAAATATAACTTGAAGTTAAGAAAATATAAAAGTTTAATCTTTTTATGACCGATACCGGGACCGGTTTAATGTGCACATCGAGCTACTAATTTCTTCAATAGATTTTCAACTTTATTTCTACATTATAAGGTTGAAGGTTGATTGGGAAACTTTGACAGTTTCGGGTAGCTTGATGTGCTGGCGTCTGTACGTGATCTGGCTGTGTTTTTTTTTAATAAATAAATACCGATTGCCGGTGGAACAGACGAGTCCTACGGTGGAGACCGCGTATCGGCAAGCGTAGTGTGAGGCGCCCCCCAGCTAGATGGACCGACGACCTTAAGAATGTGGCTGGGATGGACTGGATGCGGAAGGCGGAGAACAGGGTGTTGTGGCGCAGCCTGGGAGAGGCCTATGTCCAGCAGTGGACTGCGATAAGCGGAGTTGAATCTTTGTATGATGCTTCATGATAACTAGGTATAAAGCTTATCTTAGTCATTTCCAACCTAAAGATAAATATTTTTCAAAGAAAAGTTTTTCAAATAGGTACGTTGCTCCGATTTTTTGTAAACAAAAACAACCAGGTAGTTAATTATTATTCTTGTATATCAAAAATTGCATGAATTTAGATGTATCGAATTAATTTTATTGATTCATACTAAATCAAATTCACGTAATATGTGGCTAAATATTAAACATTTGCTGATCAAGCATGCCGAAACAATATATCTTTAATGTATTAATCTACACCGCTGCATGGGTACAAATATATTTGAATATTTGAATTAATAATATTACGAAGGTAATTTAATCTGGTTGAATAGTAATTTCATGTTTGATGAATTATTAATAACTAAACTTAATACCGTATTTGATAAAAGTGATTCTATTGACATCAATAAAATTTAAGCATATTATTTTATTTATTATTTTTATTTAACTATTTATTTCAGACATCAAGGCCCATATAAAACACATAAAATAAATATTAACATAGCTTAAAATACTATAAATACGTACAATTTTATAATTACACTAAGAAACTAACTAAACACGAAGTGTCTGCGTCGTGTTTCGCTGACTGGTGCCATGTAGCCGGCCACGAAACCGGCGGTACACAACACCCTTCGGCCAGAACTCTTCCTTCAGGAACTTCTCGAGATGGCGTGTCGGAACACGCACCACGAACGACTTGAAGTTCGTGTTGTGACGCGACTCCAACTTCTCGACCAATTATGATAGAACGCTTCTAAATTGTTTATCCACGACTGACCAACAGCATTCGGATATTTTTTTTATGCCAACCACGTAATTGTTAGGCCCTTTGTATACACACGTTTTTCTTGTCGTGAAAAATTACGGTTCATTCGCCGTGTGTCGGCACGGTTCGTCAGAGTTGTGTGGATCTATATGGAAGCTTGTTGACGGACACGTTTTTTTTTACGGCGCCGTTTATACGCCGTCCCGTAAAGAAGCCGTACCGGCTTTACTGACTTAATTCGAAAAGAGACCGTAGACATCCACTGTTGCACAAACTCTTTTCTAACAGTCTAACCTCCTTACTAATAAACGTTGTATAGCGCAACGGTTTGTCTTCTTCTTTCGAAAGTCAAATTACTGACGACTGAAAGAGAGAAATCGGTGTGTAACTATTCATGTGATATAATACGTTTATCAGTCCTTACTAATGAACGTGCGTGCGTGTGTAATTTAAAACATCGTTCTGTCTGTCAATCATTTAAAGATGATAGAGGCAGAATTGTGCTTTAAATAAGCAGGCAGGCCTTGTTTCGAGAAATAATATTCATAGTATTGATAAAGTACTTTACTTACTGATTGATAAATTGGTCCCATATTGACTACTAACAAACAACAACATGATTTCGGTTCGTGGAAGCTAGGGAGGAAACTTGAAAGAGAAAACCAAGTAGATACAATAATATAATACCGTTAGGAAAATGTCAGATAGGCAATTATTCTTACTAATTTGTCAAGATGACATTATTGGAAAATAAATTAAGGATTAGGTAGTACTGATGATAATAATAATGTTATCCCTAACTACTATTCCATTAGAAGACTGAAAATATGATTGAATCTCGTGAAGATGTGAAATTAAATGTACAAGATAAAGATGATTCTATACCTTTTAAGCCTAATCTCAAAGTAATACACATAAATAGAAATAAAAGTCGGAATATTCTATTTCACATAAACCTACATGGTCACTTATGAAATGTCACAAGCTAGGTGCACAGTTCATATGGAGAAGAACCGCAAGAAACTCACGGTTATCTTTTCTTAAATAGTTGGCTTATACAAGTTTCTTAAATTAGGGAGGACAGTGTAGACCTGTCAACAAGTACCAATTACTTAACAAAACTAGACAACGGTATACAAATCTACAGTCTACAAGGGAAAACAAAATAAACTAACAGGCCTGATGGTCTAGTGGTTAGTGACCCTGACTGCTATGCCGGAGGTCGTGGGTTCGATTCCCACCCAGGACAAATGTTTGTGTGATGAGCACGATCATTTGTTCTGTGTCTGGGTGTAATTTATCTATAATATGTATGTATTTAGAAATATATAAGTATGTTTATCAGTTGTCTAGTACCCATAACACAAGCTCTGCTTAGCTTGGGACTAGATGGCGTTGTGTGATAGTTGTGGAATATTATATTATTATTATTATAAACTAAATTCACATTTAAAACTGAATGTTAAAGCAACGATAAAAACCATCTGGCTCGTCGTACATAAATACCAATACAACATACGAATAGTGATAAGTAGCTACTTGGCAACCAACACATAGGACATACACTATGGAGGCGATATAGATTTCTGGTGCCAAGACCTCCAATTATGTTGACAATCGACCATTATCAGCTTAACCGTAATGTAATACCATTCCGGACCACATGATACCAGGAAAGCAGCTAATGGGCCAATCATCATCTGCCTAGCCTTTTCCCAACTTTTTGGGGTCGGCTTCCAGTCTAACCGGATGCAGCTGAATACCAGTATTTTATATAAAGCGACTGCCTATCTGACCTCCACAACCCAGTTACTGGGTAATACAATACCCCTTGGTAAGACTGGTTGTCAGACTTTCGGGCTTCTGACTACCCGTAACGACTGTCAAAGATCTACGAATGACAGACGGGACCAACGGCTTAACGTGCTTTCCGAGGCACGCAGGGGTTTCGGTATGTAAAGATGGTCACCCATCCACAGACCAACCGCGGCAAGCGTAGCTTAACCTGATCGATTGACCTGTGCGGCTGTTATTATATAGCCACGGGGCCAATGGGTCAATCATATCCCGTAATAAGACCTTTGAATGAATTCTAAAAATCCCAACACTCGAGTTAGAAAAAAATTATTCAAATCTTTTCAAAAGGCCCAACAAAGGAGTTATCAATCAACGATTGATAGTGTTACAGGGAAGAAATTGTGAAGAGTGAAGACGTAGAATTCATAACAAGTATTGTAGTTACAAGAGAGACAGGACTTGCATAAAGCAAGTCATACAACAACTGCTATAAGTGCTTTAAAAGGAAATATAGTTTGAGCCAACTTAAAAGAAGAATTTGGCGATATATTTTAAACCGCGTAGTCTGTACCCTACCTTTTGCAGAGCGAAAGCGAGAAACATATAACTCTACTTGACGGAACACTAACAAACGCAATTTTTCATCTGTTATATTATTTTTCCAGTTACATATTATTCTTTTGAACGTATATAGAAACTGGATGTGACAAGAGCATAGGTTTGCTTGAGGTTTTGAAAACTTAAAATTAAATTCTACGGATTGAAAGTGCTTGGATTTGTCTCGAGCGTGGAGATACCACGCTCTTGGGTTGCGGTTGCTTTGTCGACTATTTCGGACTTTTTTTTTTCATGCTGGAAGATTGTGGCACGATTCATTACTTTAATCGTGATTATAATCCTAATTGCCTTATTTTCCTAAAGTGTTAATAGGGTATTTAATAATAATAATAATAATATTTCACAACTATCACACAACGCCATCTAGTCCCAAGCTAAGCAGAGCTTGTGTTATGGGTACTAGACAACTGATAAACATACTTATATATTTCTAAATACATACATATTATAGATAAATTACACCCAGACACAGAACAAATGATCGTGCTCATCACACAAACATTTGTCCTGGGTGGGAATCGAACCCACGACCTCCGGCATAGCAGTCAGGGTCACTAACCACTAGACCATCAGGCCTGTCTGTCTGTTTTGCTCTATATGAGAAAAAATCTATTATTGAGATAGCTTAGGCAAAAAACAGTCGGAAAATGTTAGTTTTAGTTCATAATAGCAAACTAAATTTTAAAATTCAATTCAAAGATTTCAGCTTTTTTAATCTGTTTCATAACACCATTAAATAGTAGTCGACATGTTATTACGTCATACGGCTATGTAAACTGAGAAGTGTCAACTGTCAACTATTATTTATTTATCAAATAACTGCATTTATTTACACAGCCAACTAACATCATGACCACAGAGCAATATGGCGTCCACTGCATCCAGCGTTTTCGTCAAATTACGCGCGAAATTTGAAAATGCAAAATGATAATTCATTTTTATGGCACTTAACGATTTAATCAAAAAAAGACGGGTTGCACTCCGGGATTGCCGGCAGAAATGAAAACTTGAATATTAACGTTGAAATAAATCATTTATTAATTGAATTAATATAAGTAACTCCTTTTTTTCACTATTTCTGCGTCACTTTTTTCATTAATAGATTCACTTTGTTCAATTTCCATATTTTAAACACTATATACACGAATTTTACGAATATACAGCAGTGTAGGTACTACACCCACACCCACACCCACACCCACACCTACACCCACACCCACACCCACAAACACACACACCCACACCCACACTCACACCTTCCATCCATCCATCCATTGTCGTGTGTCACTTGGTTCACTTCGGTTGGCGCCGCCGTAGTAGTCTCTCCTGACGGTTACGTATCCTGACGCGATGTCCGGACGCGAGTTTAACATTTTTTACCCATTACAAAAAAGTGTGTAAAGTCGCTAAAGAAGTTTACACTTCAAAAATTGTGAATTTTTCAGTGGTTCATTAACACTATACAATCTAATTGAGATACTTTTCAAAAATGTGTGTAATACCCTATTGTAGCGATCTAGTCTTACAAATAATATTTTCGTCATAAATTCGCACAATCAATTCTTCTTTACGTAGGTACTTCCTCAGACCACATCAGCCAATTTACCAGCTGATCCATTATTAATACCCAATCTGTTCCGCAAGGTGGCGCTCTCCTCATTAACATAAATCATGTTGAGACTTTATACTGCGGCTCCAAGCCAGTTTATGAACTGAATTGTGCTGTGTCTGTGAGGTGTGAATTAACTCGGCTTTGCATAGGTATTATAGCGATTTTGTTTTTAATACCTTCAGGTTTTGGGAGATAAATACCTATAGTACCTCTCAAGGCTGTGTAGGTTGAATGGCTAGACACTTTCAGAACCGAGGTCTTATCAGTGACCAAGACCTTGAAGTAGGAGGCATTATTAAACGGCTTATGTTTTTACTTACCACCAGATAAAGGAAAATATAACATAAAATACATACTTTTTACTGCAAAAATAGTAAATGATCACCAAAATAAAGGTAAAAGGTATTTGTATTCTCATTTGCTCGCTCTTGCATCCTATGTCGACGGAGCCCCGCTTCGTGGGGCTCCTACTTCTGTGTAAAGGGTTTAAAGTAACCTAACCTCGGGGTACCCAGCTAGAACTATTGTAATTTAGACTTCATTTTTTGGTGTTCAATATATTTTTTTGGTGATCATTATATTTAACCCCTTATTTAACAGGCTCAATATTAAGATTATTATAAAACTGATTGATGAAGATCGAAGAGTTACGTAATTTTTTTAAGGTTATCTGGAAAATGTTAGAACAAAATTATTACTAAGCTTATAATTTCGAATTTTTAATATAGGTAGAATATGGAAGACTGTGAAGAATATGGGGGAGGCCTTTGCCCAGAAGTGGGACGATATAGGCTAACAGAAAAAAAAATATAGGCTGCATTCGAGATTTATTTACCAAAAATGTAAACAAACATGAGTTTATGGAAAAATAACTTTAATTCCTACACAATAAAGTTCAGTTTACGTTACAACTTCAAACATTTTTATTAGTTTGTGCTTTTTAATTTGCGTGTGTTTGTGCTAGTCACTCTGAAAGCAACTTAATTACCATTGAAATAAATAAACAAAAGTTGATATCTATTTAACTTGAAATAATATTAACTTGGAACTTAAGACTTTGAATATCCTTTAGGAAAGTCAACTTGCAGAATGTGCGTATATAGGGTGGCAGGGTCATCGATGCGCAACCTGTTACTATGGATTCAGTAGTAAATAATTCTGAACCGGTCAAGTGTGAGTCGGACTTGCGCACCGAGGGTTCCGTACTTTGTAGGTATATAACTACAAATTTACAGTTTTCTGTAAATGGCTGGAGCAGGATCTGGCATTGTCATTTCTCACACAGATAGTTTATTATAACGATTAACACATAGAATATATTTTATCCCGGTAATACGTTTCCGTGGGACCTCCACGCAGGTGAAGCCACGAGCAAAAGCCTAGGAAGACATAAATAGAGCCTTCAATATTAAATTATCGATTAAGAAACATAAAAGCACTCTATCAAAGGAAATTCAAGTAAAATGTCGTCAAAATACTGGCATATTGGCTTAATGAAGTAGTACCTCAAGTAATTGAAAGACATCAATCGCTATTTCTTGGAATATGTACGAAAAGGAAATACCTAAGTTAAGAGCTTTGCCCAATAGTAATTCTTGAGGTTGTATTTGAAACCCATGTTGCAGAATTCCGAGAAATTATTAGAGTAGTATTAATTAATAGAGTCTTAATGGAAACCTTGATCAATAGATAGTTGACTGTCGTAATGCCTTATTTTATATTTATTATTTTTTTTAGAGCTTCGAGAACATATTTTACTAAATTTATTCCAAAAATTAAATATTTACATAATATAAGCTTACATATAAACTATAATAATATGTACAATTATATGAAAAAATAAACAATTATTATAGGGCATCAAAGAATTCGTCCGCATCGCTGTCAACAGGAACAGTGCTCAAAAGGCTGGCAGCATTGCCACGTTTGAGCTAATTCTTTGGCCAAGAAATAGGCCAGCCCTCTGGTCACGTGAAGAGTCGACTAACCGCTTGGCAATATCCCGAAAGACCAAGTGGGCACTCGGACCCCATGGCTCTAGTGTTTCAACCCCAAACGGCTCGAACATACTCGTATAACTCCCAATCAGGTTGCAATATTTTCGCGGTTTGAGGTCTTCTGCACCTGCAGCAGCCGCCCCGGCACAGCCCACCGTGCTAGGAAGATGGGATGGCGCAAGGGTGTCGACACATGTTGCATCCCACACCAAAGGTCTGCCTAAATTCCAGGGCATTATGGTCATTCCGTCTGGTCTCTTTCCACCGTTGCGTGCCAGGCCGTTGGGTTCTAGAACAGCTGGCACCCCGGCGGTGACAAGAGCACGACGGATGATGTCATTAATGCTGGCGTGCCGTGCTATCCGGCCTGCGCTCCTACTGCAGGATAGGCCAATTTTAATTTTTACTAAATTAAAAATGATTTATTTCAGACATTACAGTCCATAGGTTGTTAGTAATAAGTTAGTAACATGTTTTGCTTATCTGCTATGTTAGTACCTAATGTTAGTAGATAACTATGAGTTTCACTATCTTAAACCTAAAACCACCTCCACCAGGTGCATCTGGATGAGGCAGTCTGAAAGCCAATTCTCGTAATTTAAAATGTTCAAAATCTAGTTGCAGTTTCATCTCAGCGACAAACAAATGTCAAAAACTTGTCAAAATGTAGGGAAATTAGAAGTATTTTTGACAGATTGAGACTGAGATCAGAGAGGCAATTCTCGTAATTTTAAGAAAGTTCACAGTCTGATCTCAGTCTCAATCTGTCAAAAATACCTCTAATTTTCTTACATTTTGACAAGTTTTTGACATTTTGACATTTGTTTGTCGCTGAGATGAGACTGCGACTAGATTTCGAAAGTTTTAAATTACGAGAATTGGCCTTCTGACTCGTAACGTTCACACGTTACTAAAATTACGAGAATTGCCCCTCTGGTCTCGCAACAATAATTTTCAGGATGCCATTCTGACTGTTACGTAAACGTTGTAGAACTCGTAAGGATGCTGCTTTCTCTATTTTCTTACGCATAATGGCATGAAAGCCATCCATATGTGCTTCCGCAAACATGCCCGACGCACTACAACGCCGCAGTAGCCGCAATAGCATCCTGAAGGCGTAGTTATATTTCACACGCAAGACGCTGTAGGCTCGGCTCGTGTGTGACACCCACAGACCGCTCGAGTAAAAAGACTGACATAACGCCTTAAATAAACACACAAAACCAGTGCTCTCAAACCGGTGAACGAAAACATCGTGAGGAAACCGGCATGTCCTAGAACCAAAAATTCGAAGACATGTGACATCTACAAACCCGCACTGGACACGCGTGGTGGATTTAGGCCCATTCCCTCTCACAGAGAGAAGGCCTGTGTCCCAGCGGTGGGAATATTATAGGCTGACGATGTCTCGTTGGTCTATTGGTCGCCAGCGCTACTGCCGAGCATCAAGTCCTGGGTTCGATTAAGTGTTTCAAGGTTTTCCATCAGAAATTTCTCAATAACAGCCCGGAGTCTGGATTTGTGCCCGCTTTATGGCAATGGGCTCGCCCCCTACAGATAGCGCCATCCACGAAGACGCGCCCCACTCTTCTTCCTAATCGCTTACAGTACAAGTGTGCAACATTCCGCTAGTGTTTTAGATTTGTCGATACACAGTAATTACTTATTAGTGGGTAATTAGTGTGTATTAAAAAATTCAAACACTAGCGGAATTAACTAGCGATTAGCAAGAGGAGTGGGGCGCGTCTTCCTGGATGGCACTATCTATAGTATATGGAAGCTAAACATTACTGACGAAATGTGAGTGCAATAGGTAGGTATATGTAGGTACATTTTTGCTCCACAAGCACAACTAATTGATTAATACTTGATCTCGTACTGTTGGAGCTGCTGAAGATTGTAAGACTATCTTTGCATTGTATAAACTCAATTTCCTTTGTATTGTATAATTGCATAGCACTGATGTGAGTTCTATGTACTATAGTGCTGCCAGGGTGCTATAGTGTTACCGGGTAATATGTCTTTCATTGACTTGAATGTGCCCTGGCGGCGGATAGTATGTCATGCTCACACAAATGTCTCGCTGACGGTGGCGTGTGTGTTGGATCATTTAGCTCCCTTCAAAATGGTTGAGCTGAATGGTGTTGATCTATGCGTCATGTTCATGAACGGGCGCCGTCAGTTGGGGCTGGTCATCACTTAGCTGCCTCGGCTTATTTTTAATTATTTTATTTTTGGATTGTTGTTTTTTTTTTATTGGCTGTACTCTGGACGCTCTTATCGCGTACGTCTTTTTTTACATCGTTCTCACATATTATTAATACTTTTGTAAAAATATAATTTAAAAGAGTGTCCATGGTGTTTCTTGCCCGTTCTTCTCCATAGGTACCTACGCTTTGGAATAGGCAACTAGCTTAATTTTTTTCTGAATGAACGACTTCGTGACAATTCAAAAGTGCCTGTAAATGGTTTAATTGAAATAAATGCTTTGAGTTTTTGAGTTCTGCCGAACCCTTCGGGGAATGCAGGCGTGGTGTTATGTTCTTTCATATTTATTACATTTTTCTATCTAAAATCACCATAATCGTCCCCGTATCTCAAGCTACTGAAAAATCTTAGTAAAATAGGCGTAGTTAGGTGCTCCAATGCTTCTGCAACATGTATCTCATGAATTTCAATAAAAAATAAATTGAGCAGCCGCTTGCTTCACAGCATCTTTTACTTATATCTCACGCTTGAAAATATGACTGAAAGGGACTGTGATTACACTTCACTGAGCAATTTTGCACAAGCAAAACTTTTAGAGAAAAAAGTTTTTCTGTTAAAGGTGCTCTTGGCCGAAAATTCTGAACCTTTTGATAAACGATTTAGGTAATTTCAGAACGCTAAATTGTAGTACGGTTGGTCATTGATATCAAACCAGTATAAGCAGGCTTCTTATTGCATTGAAACTCCGCACTACGATAGACCAGATCAAAGCCAGTGTTGCCTCTGCATAGAATAATCAGCCTATAATGATCTGGCTGGGATACAGGCCTCCTCTTCGGTGATAGGGAGTGGGCCATAATCCACCACGTGGACCCAGCGCGGGTTGGTTATCTCTGACGTGCGTACAATATCCATTTTAGCCATTTACTAAAACCATATTTAGTAGACAGATGTTTAAGAAAAGTCAGATGTCTGCATACTGATGCCATTGCCAACTCCGTTAAGGGTACTACATGACCTAAAGCGTGGTCACTGTCGGACTGCATAGAAAAAAAAGAGAAGCACGATGACACAACCCTGGTAATTTATTGCAAAATATGAAGTAATTTAAATTTACAAAAAATCTATTGTTTGGACTAAAAAACTAGTATGTTGCTTGTAGAATAATCTGACAAAAAATCAGAATGATTGTATGTAATATAGGTATGGCTTTTATCGTAAAAAGAAAGTTTTTAGAGGTATCTTCATGATTTTTTCTATGGTATCGTTGTATTATGTATTCAACACACTATCTTGCCAGAATATATCCTGAAGAATATTATATATTTTTCTGATTTTGTTTACTGTAGTCGATCATAATATACTTTTATTGCTTCCAAAAGTTGCGTTTTTTGCGTTTAGGTCCTGTAATCCCCTTAAAATTTCTTAGTATCCATCAGCTATGTACAAAGTATATACTTTTCCTAATCACACTAACATTATAAAGGCGAAAGTTTGTGAGTGTGTGTGTGTGTGTGTTTATATGTTTGTTACTTCTTCACGCTCATACGGCTGGACCAATTTTGATTAAATTTTGTATGGAGTCAAAAGTCAAAGCATTTATTTCAAATAGGCACATAAAAGGCACTTTTGAACGTAAAATTTTCTAAAAATAGAATTGATTCTAGTCGCCCATTCCAAAAGGTAGTTTTCGTATGGAAAAGAACGGGCAAGAAACTCCACCGTTACTCTTTTAAAATGTTTTAGGTACAATATTTTGCATGGGTACATTAATTATATAATAACATGTGAGGACGATGCACCTAAAATAAAATTACTATACCACAATAGGTAAAAGAATTAAAAACGAAACCATGACATATAAATTAATTATCTCATAGATAAATGGTGCTCACATATTTACAAACATGGTACATACAAGCAAAACGATTTTAATCAAAAAAAAAATACAAGTTCCGTCTGGGTGTGAGTAATGAATGTAAAAAAGAATAAAAAAATAATTACAATTAAATTAGCAACCAGTTTGTTTTTATCTAGACTCTAGATGGAGGTAGCTGACACCCTGGATTAACATATAGGGTACTTTTTATCCCGATATGCTCACGGGATCGACATTTACGCGGGTAAAACCGCGGGGCGCAGCTAGTTAGTTATATTGTTTCTCTTGGTCTGATTAATATACAGCCGGTCGTAGATAAGTCATCATTCTATTTCGGGAAGGACATGGCCGGATTCGGCTGTTCAGTCATGCTAATCGCTTTATACGATATCCCAGTTGTTAAAGAGCAGTCTATTCTGAGACGTCTATCTTAATACGGAATATGTCTAACAATACACCTTGATTGGAAATACGACCCGATGTTGATAGAAGGACTCAGGTACTACCTACGACTACTTCACTACTTGGTACATATATCAGTCAGTCAGGACTTTGAATCCATACTAATATTATAAATTCGAAAGTAACTCTGTCTGTCTGTATGTTACCTTTTCACGCCTAAACCACTGAACCGATTTAGATGAAATTTTGTATAGAGATAGTTCGAGTTTCAGGAAAGGACATAGGATAGTTTTTATCCCGATATTCTCACGGGATCGAAACTTATGCGGGTGAAACCGCGGGACGCTGCTAATTTTATATGTATAGATGATGATACTTCTTCTTGATATATCGGTATTTCTCCTACAACTCCTGTTTCCTGAGTCGCTTTTACGCGACCTGTGATCGTCAATACAGTCAAAGCGTTCGTCGATTCAATATTCTTTTCCCGAAAAACATTTCGCTGAAATTTTCTACCTTCTACATACATTTTAGACCCTACTTTCGTATTTTCAAAAGCAGCATTACTATCGTGCAAAACTGTACTATAATGCAAACTTTACTGACCTTTTAGAAAGCTTGGAAACACATGTAAAAATTCTCAGTAGCCTTTAGCACGTCATGGTAGTCCTGTGCTAATATATGAGTCTGCCTTTAAGTTTATTTTACAAGAAAAATTCGCTAAGTAACAGCGTTCGAAAATTGCTTTGAGACTCAACACCAGAAACTGTGATTTTGTTTTTGGAATCTGTATGTGAACAGATGGCCATTTCTCGTAAATTAAAACGTTCAAAATCTAGTCGCAGTGTCATCAATGTCAAAATCTAGAAAAATTAGAGGGAATTTTTACAGATTGAGACTGAGATCAGACTGTGAACGTTCTTAAACTTACGAGAATTGCCCCTCTGATATTGGCGTTAGAGCAGGGGATTTAGTTTTTGGGGAGATTTCGTGAATGATTTTCGATGTGAAAAATAAAATGATAAAACAAAGGACTGCTCGTATTTAGGTTTAGGTTTAAATACTTTATTCTCGAAAAGACAAACAAGCCACTTACATGAGAACATAAGATAACATATTGTTATAAACTTATTCTAGGTAACGGTCACTGGTACAATACTTATAGGCTTAATTTTATTTTGTTTGAAATGTTTTGGGTTCCTCATTCAACGTTTTATTCTCAACCAGTTGGGGCCAGTTACATTATTAGTGAGTGGTTTCCATCATGTAATATGATAGTTTTGATTTAAAACCGCTGAACGAGCTTACATTTTTTATGCAGGATAGTAAATTATTATAAATTTGTGCTCCTTCATAGGTGATATTCTTTTTAGCATAATTTCTAGCATAGAATAACCGTTTCTAATCTTTTAACTGATATATATCTGTATATCGTACTGTTGAGAAGATGAATTCAAAAGCACTTTCCATTAACTAGGATTGCGCGATTCCTCTGCGTAGTCTTTTCCCAATTATATTGGGGTCGGCTTCCAGTCTAACCAGATGCAGCTGAATACCGGTACAGCAAAATAGCAGTGCAGTTTACATGGAGCGACTGCCTATCTGACCTCCACAACCCAGTTAATGGGTAATACGACCCCTTGGTAAGACTGGTTGTCAGACTTTCGGGCTTCTGAGGACCCGTAACGACTGTCAAAGATCCAAGAATGACAGCCGGGACTAACTGCGTACGGGGGGTTATCGGTTTTAAAAATGGTCACCCATCCATGGATTGACCGTGGCAAGCGTAGCTGAACATGATCAATCAACCCGTGCGGCTGTTTTTACTTAGCCATGAACCCCTCAGACACAGCGATTATTACTCTGAATTCGAAGATTCTTTATTGTGATAGCGAAAAATTCTTCGTTGCTTCTGAATGAGAACAGATTCAAAATGGATACTTAAATACAAATGTGAAATGTGGTTTCCAAGTCGGAAACGTTTTACCTACTCGTATTTCGTCTTCTAATTTACATACAGTTCTTAGAATTAATATAAAGAAGCTGGATTTTCAAATTAACTTCTCTTACTCTCTCTTAACCTCTGGTGTGTAACGTAAAGTAATTTATTACTGTCGTGTCTAAGTAGGTAGTTTTTCTATGAAAAAATATTATGCTGTAAAAATAATAAAATCTTTTTTTTTTTGGGGTGTTTCCAAGTGGATAAGAATGGATATAAACTGAGAATTAAAGGAAGTCGAATTACATACATATTTTTGGAATAGAGTTTCTTACTTGCTTAATATTTTTCTTCGTTATTTTGTGTGACGTGTTCTTCCTGATTTCTTAGAAGATCGCTCACATTGACGCAATTGACAATAAAAACGAGCCAAATGGGTTATTATGCTACTTATTCAATGTCCTAGAAACCTCAAAATATTATTATGTACAGCCAAAACCCACATACCAGATAGAAATAAAATAAACTTGATTAAAAGCCGGACGCCTCCCAAAATACTTATCAAATAAAAAAAGTCGTTTTTGGCACCAAAACTGGTGCAATAACATGGAAACAAAAACGATAATTCAAAAAAAAAGGGGCGACGAAAAGATAAAGCCAAAATCTCAAGGAAGACGGAATAATGCGACTTGAAACTCGTTTCGCTTTCAAAATGTGTAAACGAGGCCTCAAAGGCGCTCCAAATTACCATACTGTTTGGTTCGTTAGACCTGACTTAGTGCCGTCTGAAAACCTCGTCTGCGTCCTTTGATTGGCAGAATACATTGCGTATATGTGAACAGCTGGTTTCCACTTACCCAAGTTTGTAGCTTTCAGTTTTTTTAGGGCTCCGTACCTCGAATGGAAAAAATGGAACCCTTATAGGATCACTTTGTTGTCCGTCCGTCTGTCTGTCTGTCAAGACCCTTTTTCTCAGGAACGCGTGGAGATCAAGCTGGAATTTATATCAAATGCTCAGGTCTACTGTCCTTTTGGAGCTGTGAAAAAATCAAACTTCTAAACCAACGCAATCAAAAGATACAGCCGTTTATGCCGCAAATTTTCGACACTCGTAAGAGAATCAAAACCTACAGGGTACTTCCCGTGAACTCAGAATCTTGAAATTTGGTACGAAGCTAAGTTTTATAGCACAGATAAAGGAAAAATTGTGAAAACCGTAAATGTTTAGGTACATACCTACAAATTGTACGGAACCCTCGTTGCGCAAGTCCGACTCGCACTTGGCTGGTTTTTTTTATATTTTTAGCCTTTAATGTCTCACTGCTGGGCAAAGGCCTCCCTACTCTCTTTCCACCTCTCTCTGCCCAGAGCTGCCAAGGACCAATCTTTATCAAAGGAGTCCAGCTCATCCCGCCATATCCGTCTGGGCCTGCCGCGATGTCGTTTGTCGACCCACTGGGTCGTAAGTTTGGCCCACTGATCGTCTGACATGCGGCAGATGTGTCCAGCCCAATTCCTTTTAAGCGTGGCAGCTTTCCGAGTGACATCAGTTATTTTAGAGATGGAACGGATTGTAGTATTCTTAATCCGGTCCACAAGTTTAATACCCAGACTACTCCGTTCCATAGCTCGCTCTCCTCTGCTGAATTGTGAAAGACCATGTTTGAGAACCATTCGTAAGGATGGGAAGAAAACGGAACTTAATTAAGATTTGGTTATTTCATCTTTAAGGCCCACTTACTTTACGTATTTAAAACAAAGCTCTATATCTTCTATGGTTTGTCAAGATGACAGCGAGTGAATGATGTTTAAAAAAAAAAGAACATCACGCCATTATGGTGAATACTCGCAAGATGTTATATGTTATGTTGTAAGTTGTTGCAATGTTATAAATAAAATAGTGCATGTGGTGTTAGCCCGTAAGTGATTGTTGCACTTATAAATGCACCTAGATACTGTGCACTTCTGGCTGGGTGAGCGTGAGCGCTGGCGCTAGGCCCCGGGGGTGGGGCGAGACCCGAGCCGCACGCGCGGCATCTTTGAATCGATTTGATTTTCCCATCACTAAATAGTGCTTGTGACGTCATAGTAGGTAGTAAAAAAAATGGCACGCTTGATTTTCATACAGATCATAATACTTGCGTTATCTAGGTCTATCTATATCTGTGATAAAAATACAGTTGTAGTAGGTAAATGCCGCATAAGTTACCAAGACTTATACTGTAGCAAACCGTTGATCTCTCTTTAGCTTTTAAGGATGTCATCAAAGCAAATTTTATCAAACACATCTTAAACCTTCAAAACGAAAATCCCATTTCCATAGAATTTGGTTCGTTAACTCTGAATAAGGAGAAACCTTGTAATGAAAATCATTATACTTAATTAAACTAAACACGTGATTAAAGATAAAATATATGGCTTTCGTTTGATATTAGTCCCCTTCGGTGTCGTTGATTACAAAATAATTTCAAGTAAAGATATAACTACACGAACCATACATAAGCTCACCCCATCGACTCACGGAGGTAGGTTGAAACTACAGAACGCCACCTGCTTTAAGGATGATTCACGCTACACCGTGTTGCGACCGGGCCGTGCCCCGGCCGGGGCAAGGTCAAACATTATGGTATACTTTTTGTATGAAGTGATTCATGCCTGACCGTGGCTCGGCCGTGCGCCGCCGGGTCTCGGCCGGGGCACGGCGTTGAAATGTCATACTATAATGTTTGACCGTGCCCCGGCCGGGGCCCGGCCGGGACACGGTCAAACATTATGGTATACTTTTTGTATGAAGTGATTCATGCCTGACCGTGGCTCGGCCGTGCGCTGCAGGGTCTCGGCCGGGGCACGGCGTTGAAATGTTATACTATAATGTTTGACCGTGCCCCGGCCGGGCCCCGGCAGGGGCACGGCCCGGTCGCAACACTGTGTAGCGTGAATCATCCTTTAGTGTAACATGTTGGCTCGTAGGTTTGCACGCTGTAGCAGGGCAGTCAAAGTAACGCTTTTTAAATCTTATTGCCAAGTGTTTTACACGTGCAGTCTGTGGACCAACTATACTCAACGGGCTATCAGCGCCCTAAGGGTCCAATATAATAACGGGTTCCGGATGTTGAAGGGGCTGCCCCGTTTCTGCAGTGCATCAGGTATGTTTGCACAAGCACACGTCGATGGCTTGCACGCTATTTTCAGACGGAAATCTGCCTCTTTGCTCTGCAGAGTGCGGTCCCCCGCTCCAACTCCATCCTGAAGACCATAGCGTGGAGGTGCGAGTCTCCGCTATTAGGTGATGTTTTTCGAAGATGTATTTCCTTGTTTCCAAATAGACTAGTTTACTAAGTTATCTTTTTGTTTTTTACTAACCCATATGGATGCTGCTTATCCGAATTAAAGATTATTTTATTAACCGACTTCAAAAAAAGGAGGAGGTTCTCAATTCGTCGGAATCTTTTTTTTTTTTTTTTTTATGTATGTTCCCCGATTTCTCGAAGACGCCTGGACCGATTTGGAAAATTTTTCTTTTGTTTGAAAGGGTATACTTCCCAAGTGGTTGCATGATCATCAGGTCAGGATCTGGTGATGGGATCCCAGGGAAATCGAGGGCAACCTTCAAATTTTATAGGCACATAGTACCATTTTCATATATTTTCTAAAGCTGTTTAAGTATTTGCATCTGATAATCATCATCTCAGGTGGATGAGCTGATGATGGAAGGTACAACTCCTCAACGGCTTGGAGTTAAAAGAAAATTCTTTCAAAATTATTATAGTAACACTCGTGCATTTGCTCTCGGAAAGCACCATTTGGTGAAGTGGAACTGATGATGAAGACCACAGATGGCCACCGGAACTACTCAATAATATCTCCGTACTATTTCACGGGTTGCGATTCGATACTTTAACATGGTTGCTAAGCAATTTATGCTCGTCACAATGTGAATGGTGATATGGAGCTGATGGTGGACCAGGAGAACTCTTCAACAATTAACTTCCCTGCATCGGTAAAAGCAATATTTTGTAAAAGGCGATGAGAAAGTTGACACTAGGCTATTGTAACTGAGATAAATTATAAGCAGACCCACTAAAAAGCGTGAAATAAAAACTTTTTAACAAAAAAAAAATCGACTTCCAAAAAAACACTACAAAGTGAAAAATAACTTTAATTTCGGAAGTCGGTGGCAAAAAACTAAAATACAGATCCAAAGACACCGACTTCCGAAATTAAAGTTATTTTTCAATTTGTAGTGTTTTTTTGGAAGTCGGTTTTTTTTTTGTTAAAAAGTTTTTTTTTTTATTTACTTAAATACAAAGGTACCTACATAATTTATTTCAAATTCGGGTGCGACTGGGGACTAAAGAAAAATATATAATATATTTTTCTCGGGGCACGGTCAAACATTATAGTATAACATTTCAACGCCGTGCCCCGGCCGAGACCCTGCAGCGCACGGCCGAGCCACGGTCAGGCATGAATCACTTCATACAAAAAGTATACCATAATGTTTGACCGTGTCCCGGCCGGGCCCCGGCCGGGGCACGGTCAAACATTACAGTATGACATTTCAACGCCGTGCCCCGGCCGAGACCCGGCGGCGCACGGCCGAGCCACGGTCAGGCATGAATCACTTCATACAAAAAGTATACCATAATGTTTGACCTTGCCCCGGCCGGGGCACGGCCCGGTCGCAACACGGTGTAGCGTGAATCATCCTTAAAGCAGGTGGCGTTCTGTAGTTTCAACCTACCTCCATGAGTCGATGGGGTGAGCTTATGTATGGTTCGTGTAGTTATATCTTTACTTGAAATTATTATGTAATCAACGACACCGAAGGGGACTTATATCTCAACGAAAGCCATATATTTTATCTTTAATCACGTGTTTAGTTTAATTAAGTATAATGATTTTCATTACAAGGTTTCTCCTTATTCAGAGTTAACGAACCAAATTCTATGGAAATGGGATTTTCGTTTTGAAGGTTTAAGATGTGTTTGATAAAATTTGCTTTGATAACATCCTTAAAAGCCAAAGAGAGATCAACGGTTTGCTACAGTATAAGCGTTGGCAACTTATGCGGCATTTACCTACTACAACTGTATTTTTAACGCAGATATAGATAGACCTAGATAACGCAAGTATCACGATCTGTATGAAAATCAAGCGTGCCATTTTTTGATTACCTACTATGACGTCACAAGCTCTATTTAGTGATGGGAAAATCAAATCTATTCAAAGACGCCGCGCCGCGTGCGGCACCCCTCTCGCCCCACCCCCGGGCCCTAACGCCAGCGCTCACGCTCACCCAGCCAGACGTACACAGGACTGAGCGCGAAAGTGGCGGCTTACGATTTTTGTACGCAAGCTGGCGCGACTTTTGGCACGCGAAGTAGTTGCTCTTGCGGTATCTAGGTGCATTTATAAGTGCAACAATCACTTACGGGCTAACACCACATGCACTATTTTATTTATAACATTGCAACAACTTACAACATAACATATAACATCTTGCGAGTATTCCCCATAATGGCGTGATGTTCTTTTTTTTTTTAAACATCATTCACTCGCTGTCATCTTGACTAAACCATAGAAGATATAGAGCATTGTTTTAAATACGTTTAGCGGAATGTATTTAACGGTTTGTAGTATAAGTGGGCCTTAAAGATGAAATAACCAAATCTTAATTAAGTTCCGTTTTCTTCCCATCCTCACGAATGGTTCTCAAAAGTGGTCTTTAACAAATCAGCAGAGGAGAGAGAGCTATGGAACGGAGTAGTCTAGGTATTAAACTTGTGAACTGGGTTAAGTATATTACAATCCGTTTCATCACTAAAATAACTGATGTCACTCGGAAAGCTGCCACGCTTAAAAGGAATTGGGCTGAACACATCTGCCGCATGTCAGACGATCAGTGGGCCAAACTTACGACCCAGTGGGTCGGCTAACGACATCGCGGCAGGCACAGATGGAGATAGCGGGGTGAGCTGGACTCCTTTGATAAAGATTGGTCCTTGGCAGCTCTGGGCAGAGAGAGGTGGAAAGAGAGTAGGGAGGCCTTTGCCCAGCAGTGGGACATTACAGGCTAAAAATAAAAAATAAACGGTCAAGTGCGAGTCGGACTCGCGCACCGAGGGTTCCGTACAATTTGTAGGTATGTAACTAAACATTTACGGTTTTCGCAATTTTTCCTTTATCTGTGCTTTAAGACGTTGCTTCGTACCAAATTTCAAGATTCTGAGTTCACGGGAAGTACCCTGTAGGTTTTGATTCCCTTGCGCGTGTCGAAAATTTGCGGAAATTTGCGGCATAAACGGCTGTATCTTTTGATTGCGTTGGTTTAGAAGTTTAATTTTTTCACAGCTCCAAAAGGACAGTAGACCTGAGCATTTGATATAAATTCCAGCGTGATACCTCAACGCATTCTTGAGAAAAAAGGTCTTGACAGACAGACAGACGGACGGACAACAAAGTGATCCTATAAGGGTTCCATTTTTTCCATTCGAGGTACGGAGCCCTAAAAAAACTGAAAGCTTCAAACTTGGGTAAGTGGAAACCAGCTGTTCACATGTACGCAATGTATTCTGCCAATCAAAGGACGCAGACGAGGTTTTCAGACGGCACTAAGTCAAGTCTTACGAACCAAACAGTATGGTAATTTGGAGCGCCTTTGAGGCCTCGTTTACACATTTTGAAAGCGAAACGAGTTTCAAGTCGTATTATTCCGTTTTCCTTGAGATTTTGGCTTTCGTTGCCACTTTTTTTTTTGAATGATCGTTTTTGTTTCCATGTTATTGCACCAGTTTTGGTGCCAAAAACGACTTTTTTTATTGGATAAGTATTTTGGGAGGCGTCCGGTTTTTAATCAAGTTTATTTTATTTCTGTCTGGTATGTGGGTTTTGGCTGTACATAATAATATTTTGAGGTTTCTAGGACATTGATTGAATAAGTAGCATAATAACCCATTTGGATCGTTTTTTTTTGTCAATTGCGTCAATGTGAGTGATCTTCTAAGAAATCAGGAAGAAAGTCAGACAAAATAACAAAAAAAAATATTAAGCAAGCATGAAACTCTATTCCAAAAATATGTACGTAATACGACTTCCTTTAATTCTCAGTTTATACCCATTCTTATACATTTGGAAACACCCCAAAAAAGAAGATTTGATTATTATTACAGCATAATATTTTTTCATAGAAAAACTACCTACTTAGACACGAAAGTAATAAATTACTTTACGTTACACACCAGAGGTTATCATCGGTCTGAAGTCGAGACAAATTATACAAAACGAGTCGTTAATAAGAGGTCAAGGTCGAGGAAGATGAAAGGCGAAAGAGACAATAGTAAGAAAAATGAAGACATTATTTTTTCTGTCATTATCTTCGCCAGAATGATTACTGTTCGAACAAAGGAATTCGCTAAACTTATGGAGGAGGTTTTGGGTTGTTGATAATCCGTCTGGACAGTTTTAAGTAGAGTATTGCCTTGGGTGCGAAGTTATCCCATTATTTCTTGTAAAAATTCTACAAATCATAATCAGTGTATAATGTTCACATTGCTAGTACACAGGCCTCCTCTAGGTAAGAAAGAGTGGGCCGTGATCCACCACGCGAGCCCAGTGGAGTTGATAGATGTCACATGTCTTCGAATTTTTGCTTTTAGGACATTCCGGTTTTCTCAAGAGGTTTTCCTTCACCGTTTTGAGAGCAGCGGTAATAAAATTAATTAACATAATGTAAAGCGCCTCTCTGAGTTCGAACCTACGACCTACAACTCGTAAGTCGTGGCCGTTAACACTGAGCCACCTCTGCTCTGTTTTGGTCTCGTTTAGTTAAATACGCCATTATTCTTGCTCAGTGCAAATAATTATGCTGTCTCGTATCAAAATTACAATTCCATGCTGAAACTATGGACTAGAATTACAGAATACTTAAAGTACTACGTACAGAAAGGACACTCCCTTCCCCGCACTAACATCAATTACCGCACCTCACCCCGCACTTCGGCGTATTCGTCGCAGTTCTCGCAAACACAAGTACCTCACGCACACATTCAGACGTATACAAACGTAATTTTTTAATGTAGTAGTAGTAGGTCATTATTTTGCAAGCGTTGTATGGAGTGTCCGGGGTGTGCTAGAATTATGTGTCTGAAATAAATGATTATTATTATTTTCCACAAAAAAAAAATTACAACAACCTCTTTGTTGTATTTTTTTTTGTGGAAAATTTTGCATACTAATCTGAAAGGATTTGGTGATCACTAAAAGTTTTAAAATTTTAACAATGGAGATAAACCTCATAGATTATAAACTTAAAACCGTATTGTATGTAATATTTTAAATGGAATTTATATTTAGGATCCCGCAAGTAACCGCAGAATATAAATTTTTAACGTGTTAAGAACTGTGATAAATAGCGGCACTTGGCACCTGGCACTAGACATAAACTATCTGCGCCACGTGGATGCTACGAGTTTCTAGCATTCACCACAATTACCTACATATTATACCTTCCTACTGGTATTAAATATAGGTCCCTTTACAATCTTGAAAGGGTATTTATTTTTTAACTCTTGGGACTTAGAAATCAATATTTATAAACGCCAGTCTTGGGTTAATATTAAGATCTTCTTGAGCACACTTGACAAAAAGTATAGCATCTCTATAGTTACACAACGCTTTGTCTTCTTTCGAAAGTCAAATTACTGACGACTGAAGAAATCGGTGTGTAACTTTTTATCCATTATTAATCCATCAGTGGCGAAGGTACCATACCCAACTCGATTCCTACCGGCTTCCCTTCGAAAATTCAGAACATAACAACACTATAGTCAATTCATAATTAAGTTTTTTTTTGGCATTTTTTTTTTGCTCCGGCTTACCTCTGTCCTAAATTCACCCTTCGCCACTGATGGATTATATCTATACTAGTCCATACTAAGAATATTATAAATTCGAAAGTAAATCTGTATGTCTGTCTGTTGAGTCCCGGAAAAGGACATAGAATACTGTTTATTCCGATATTCCCACGGGATCGAGACTTATGCGAGTGAAACCGTGGGGCGCAGCTAGGCTGATATACTACGTTTATTAGTAAGAGGTTAAATATGAAAGTTTGTATATTTAGATGTTGGGACGTTTGTTACTCAATCACGCAAAAATTGCTAAACGAATTTGGATGAAATTTCGCACACAGTTTATAACCTGGATTAACATACAGGACTTTTTATCCCGGTACACGCACGAAGTCACAACCACAAGCTAGTAACTAATAATGCTCTTAGCTAAGTAATTTCAAACATAGATCTATTTAAAATTTGACCGCAGCACCTAGACGTGTGGATTGTGGGCACTGCACGTTACCGCACCGAGTTCCGCCTGAAACTCCGTAATTTGTTTCAGTCTTGGCCCGACATGGAATCCTGCGCTAGCGTAGTAATAAAGTAAAATCACTTACCACTTTTTTCTGTTGTTACTACATCTATATGGAGGTTTCGGTTTAATCCAGTTGCGTTGGTGGTTTTAATGAAGGTGAAAACAGAAAGAAGTATACAGGGTCAAATGAAATTAGTTAGCGAAACTATGCAACTGTGATGGGTATCGATGCTATACACTGTATAGTATGGATTAGTATGGTTATTGTATGTATAGTATGGATGAATCAGGATATAAGAAGTTTAAGCGCCATAGCGATAGCGTCCAAAAAGGTTTTGAACATTCCTCGTATCTTTGGACTCTCTCATAGACCTTGTTGTTTGAAAAAACCGGTCAAGTGTGAGTCGGACTCGCGCACCGAGGGTTCCGTACAAAATTGTAGGTATATAAATAGCTGGTTTATCACGGGATTTTTTTTTTAATACAAAAGGTTTTCGGATTTTTTCCTTTACATGTGCTACATGACACTGCCTGTTGCTAAATTTCATGATTCTAGACCATCGGGAAGTACCTTATAGGTTTTGATTCTTTTGCGAGTATCAAAATTTGCGGCATAAACGGAACATAAACGCCCGTATGTTTTGATTGCGTTGACTACTCAAGATGATATCTCCACGTGCTATGGAGCGAGCTATGCTCGGAGTCTCTTTGAGGGATAAGGTCACGAATGAAATTATTCGGACAAGTACCGGAGTTACCGACATAGCTTGCAGAGTAAGCAAACTGAAGTGGCAATGAGCTGGCCATGTTTGTCGAAGGACCGACGGCCGGTGGAGCAGACGAGTCCTTGAGTGGAGACCGTATCGGCAAGCGTAGTGTGAGACGCCCCCCAGCTAGATGGACGAACGACCTAAAGAAAATGGCTAGGATGAACTGGATGCGGAAGCCGTAGGACCGGGTGTTGTAGCGCAGCCTGGGATAGGCCTATGTCCAGCAGTGGACTGCAATAGGCTGAGTTGATTGATTGATTGTAATCCACGCGTTCCTGAGAAAAAGGATCTTGACAGACGGACAGACAGATGGACAACGATGTGATCATATACGGGTTCCGTTTAACCTTTTCAGGTACTAATCCTAAAAAACAAATGAAGTCAAAATCAATTGCAGAAATTGACGTATTGATTGATTGAAATAACCATGCCAAATGCTTTGAAACAATGCAACGCCAGTTCTGAGTAACACTGTGGTTTCATTTCATAGCATGATGTAATAATTGCGACTCAGTGAGCGCCACAGAAATGTAGATGCAAGTGCCAATCGCACTGAACGATAACTGACAGGCGATTAAGTTCCGGGTCTAACAAGAAACCTGTATACAGGTTGGTATGTACTAGGTACGGTTATAGGTGCCCTGTTCCAATGCTCGATGACGTATCGCTTGCAATTAAATTATTGATGTTGCATTTCAAATCATGCAGACCATCAAACGCAGGATGTGTCTAAACAATACGCAGCTTATTTTTAAGATTTTAAACTGAATAAAAGAACGAAAGAAACATAGGTTTATTTGTCACATAAACACTTGCACACAAAAAGTTGTCTATTTATTAAAATCTTAATTATCTAAAAACACAATGTAAAACTTATTTTCGAGCTGGTCGGGGTTGAAACCCACAGGCCGTGGGGCACGAGTGCTCATGAAATATCCAAACGGCTGGTTAACACTCCCATGACCCAGGGGCTGGCTTTTACCTTGGCCAGAGGCCATTCAACGTGGCCAATTCGCCAGTCTCTTGGGTACATGTCAACTGCGATGCGGAGGAATTTTTCGACGCCATATTGAATGTAGTTAATTGTTTTAGTTAGAGTAGGTTATTATTTCTTTATTTTAATAGTTTGTTAGATAGCTTAGTATAAGATTTTTTTCCAGTGTATATATATTTTCATCCTTTCTTTGTACGCAGTTAAATGTAAAACTTAACACTTGAGCAAAGTAAATAAAATAACAATCTTTCCAAAGTATATAAATAGACGCCGAAATCTTCTTAATAAACTGAAAGAATTGAGTAAGAAAGTTTATGATGTTTTGAAAAACAAACTCAGTTCGCATCAGTTGACAAAAAACAAACAAACAAGACATTGGTGTGTCTCAGTGTGTCTCAGTGTGTCTACAACGCTCGATAAATTGGGGAGGGAGGCTGTCGCGGTAAACATTGTCACTCTTGGCCTGGAAAATGTGGGAGATGTGTTAACTTTGAATAAAGGTTTCGGGGTAAAGATTAGCTTTTTATTTTCTTATTCTTATACCTAATTTCAGAATTATTAGAAAATATCAGAACTGTTGTATATCGCAATGTAAGAGACTTAGGTAATTTCTAAAATTAGTACCATCTTCGGCAAGAAACGAATAAAATCATCCATTAATTTTCTCTAGAGTAGATTACAAATTAAATCGAGCCAATAAGATTGAGTTAGTAAATAAAAAAAAAGATTAAAAGCATTCTAACAAAAAATGTACTACTATGATATGCTGGCATAGTGTCTACGCTGCTTAAACGCGTCGTCAACGCGGCGTCAATGAGGCGTTACCGCGGCTTCAACAAACACTACAAGCGTAACATTGTCCTAGAGCAATCAACAAAAGCACTGCCTGTATTTAATCCGCATAATTTAAATCCACAATACAACTGAATACTTCATCATTTGAACACTCAATATGTATAATTAATTACCTCCTGGGTGGTACGGGTGATCTGTTAGGATTAGTTTCCCAACAGTTTGTCAATGTCAGTTGCAAGTTACCAACTAACTTGAACTAGTATCGTGGTGATTGCTGACGTCAAACGTAATGCTCGTCATCGTTTGTATATAGGGCACTTGAATTGTTGATGTTTTAGACCAATTAGTTGTGATTTGTATTGCGGTAAACTTGTGTGGCGTTTTCGGGTAGTTTGTTAAGGTCAATCAGTATAGAATAGAATACTCTTTATTATGTACACCATATAGATTACATACATAAATATAGAAACTTTACAATGGGTGACACAATGGGCGATCTTATCGCTAAGAGCGATCTATTAAAGACAACCTTTGGATGGATTAAAAACGGGAAGGACAGACAAATACTGTAGGTAGTCTGTGGTGTACCATTTACGCAATACAATAAATACATACATAAAGTACTACTAATCTAAATAAATATATACATACATATATAATAATAAACATGAAACAGGAGCAAAGAAAATACAATGACGATGTTTAAGGAGAGAGAAAGTGCTTTTTTATCATAGTTTTAAAAGTGGACAAAGATTGAGCACGCCTTACCGACACTATAAATTAGGTTCTTAAAATGAAAACTTCTTCTGGCGCACTTTCTGAACAGTACAATTAACCGTCACGCTCGGCTCGGTGACGCCGAATCGGGTACATTCGGCTCCAGTCGGTCGGTGATGCTAAATTGTATATACTCGACTCCCGTCGTAAGTTTTCACTTCGATCGTATGGTCATAAGAACACTCCCTCTCTTTTTTAAATTTTTTCTGACGTTTTAGCTAATGATAAATTGGTCACAGACGCCAAGGACATTGATTTTATTAAGAAACTAGCGGCGCGTGCCAGCTTCGAACGGGTGCTTTTTGTTTTGAATTTCCAAAACTTTCTTTCATACAAACCTTGGCCTGGCAATAACACAACAAAAAAATTTATCCAATTTGGTGCAGTCATTTGAAAGTTATGTGCGTACAGACATTTTGGCGACTTTGTTTTATCCTACTTAATATTATACGAGTAAACGTGAAAGTTTGTGACGATGGATGGATGGATGTTTCCTACTCTTTCACGCAAAAACTATTGCATGGATTTGGATAGAATTTGGCATACAGATAGTTTATAACCCGGATTAACACATAGGATACTTTTTATTCCGATATTCCCACGGGATCGACACTTATGCGGGTGAAACCGCGGGGCGCTGCTAGTTCAGTCAGCATCAAAAGTCTATTAAGACTGTCATTTTTACATGTTATCAAATTAACCATTTTTTTTTTTCAATAAACTGCTTTTTAGTTTGTCACATAATAGCAAGAGTTTATATTCCACAAAAATTTCTTCTGTTGCAATTTTGAACAATTATTTTGCTCAATAACTAAGATTAAAAAAACTTAAGTGTTGATCGACTTTTGTTCCTGACCGTACTATGTATGGAAGCATCACAGAGTATGATGAAATATCTCATGTGTTCGAAATCGTACGAGAACCCATAAGGTTCAAATTAGATCACAGCAACGCTGCTTGGCAATAGCAATAATGGTATAGTGATACTGTTTTCTTAGATGAGCACTTTCACAAAAGGCTATCAATTACTCCAAAGACTAATAATTATAATGATTGCGTTAAACGTGTTTGATGTTTTACCACTCCTAAACCACTGCAAAATAATTATTCGTCAGCTGTCACTGTTGCGGCCTGTGCCCGCCTAGCAACCAGCGCGGCGCGCAGGCAGCGGGCCGACGTCATCCACCGACCATCTCCGCTGAGCCAATCGGAGCGCCGTTGCGACCAGCGGCAGGTATCACGCCATACCGCAGCGGACCAATGGCGGCGCGCCACCACACACGACGGCGGGGGGGACCTCGCTCGGGCTCCGCGGTAGAAGGCCGGGGTCTCACACTTGCTCCGACGCGGCACCACCGATCGGTCAACATACGCTTAATATTGTAACGGGTCCTAGAATTTCTGTAATCTTGTACACGTCAGTTTAAATTTAAAAGATCTAAATAAGTATTGGTTTGTTCTATAACAGTATTTCATTTAGTCTCCCTAACACACACCTAAGCATAGGCGTCAACAAGTGGCGACCGTGACAGGACTCGTTGCGTAAAATTTAAATTCATCGAATCATCGAGAAGCGGCGGAAGATCGAATCGTCGAGAAGCGTCGACGGAAAATTCGTCGCGTGGAGCAAGTGCCGCAGCCCGCCATCCATCCAGCTGGGCTGCGTAATCAAGAAGAAGGGGAGCGCGGACGAGCTGCTGTGTCCAGGGAGACTTCGGAGGGTGACGGCGGGTCAAACTCAACACGTCTGCCGAAGGTCTAGCCCAGGAGAGTAAGCCCTGATCCATTCATTTCCTTTCTTTAATCTTTTTCCTGTGTGCCCTTGCGCTGTGAACCAGTGCGCGGCTTGCTGTTCGAACGTCAAACGGGAAAAGGGCCATATCTTTTCCTAATTTGCAGGGTTAATTGCACGTGGGTTGAGCTGGCTTATGCTTCATGCTTGGCTAGGCGCTAAGCTGCAATTTTTCCACTCTAGTCGAATCATTTGTATGTTCGTGTGCACCTACCCGCTTAAGTTCAGTTTCATAAATTTAATCCCACGTAACGCATAACCTCACTTTTGGCGATATTGTAAAACGCAAGCTAGCATTTTAAGCTGCACGCATTGTTTTTCCTACCCAATCCATATTCATGCACGCGTGTGAATTAAGTGCACGCAACCAAAGCTTGGTGAACCAGCCATCTTGCTGACTATTTCAGAGTTCCGGCCATACGGCAACTGTTCCGGTGCAGAACCAACGCAGCCAACACAGCGGATTCCCTCGACGCGCCGACTACATTAGCGGCGGCCGGCCGGCGGCCCGCTACGACGCGGAAGTCGTACCTGGGACCGTGTTGGAGCAACGCCTAACATTGTCAGGTTCACTGCACATTTATCTATTCAGCTCATTGTATTTCATTGTTTTGTGTTTTGTATTGCGATAGACAATAGGTCTCGTTGATAGCAAAATGACCAGTGTAGATACCGACCTGAAGGTCAAAATTAAAGAGTTAATTAGAAAGCGTGGCACCATAAAGGGTAGATTAACAAAATTCATAGAGTATTTAGGTACTATGAAGAACTTGGAGCCTAAAGAGGTAGCCAGTGTCCAAGTTAAAGAAATTTCTTTGAGATTAGCCAAGTTTCAAGAATTATTTAAAACATTTGACGAATTACAGTCAGAAATTGAAATATGTTGCTCCGATGTAGATGAACAATTGGAAGAAAGAGAGGCAACAGAGTGTCAATTTTACTCTGCTCTCTCTGTAGCTCAAGAATTAATTGAGGCTACCCCATTACCAATAAATAAAACAAACAGTGTTGGAGAAAATAGTAATTGTTCTCATCAGCCAAGCGGTTGTTCTCATGCATTTAACGGAGTGAAATTGCCAACCATACACCTTCCAAAGTTTGATGGAAACTTGTTAACATGGCTAGAATTTAAAGATACATTTGATTCTATTATTCACAGCAATAAATCAATTCCAGAAATAAATAAATTTCACTATTTAAGATCAGCTTTGGAAGGGAGTGCTAAGGGGATAATTAAATCAATAGAGTTTACCTCGAATAGCTACAAATTAGCATGGGATTTACTATGCGAGCGATATGATAATAAGAATATTCTCATAAACAATCATCTCAAAGCTTTAATTAGTGTTGAAAAGTGTAGTCGAGAATCATACAAGGCGTTAAGGTACTTAGTAGACCATATGTCAAAAAACTTGAGAGCGCTGGAAGCTTTGGGTCAGCCGACCGACAAATGGGATGCACTTATTCTGTTCATTCTAGCTTCAAAGTTAGATCCGGTGACTAATACAAAATGGGAAGAGCATAGGTCTACGTTAGCCGATTACCATAGCTTAGAAAATTTCACAAGGTTTCTAAGAAATCGAGCCGATATTCTAGAAACAATGTATTTCGCAGGCATGGAAAATGCCGAGAAAAGGGACCGAAAGCCAAGCAGCAATAAAGAGCCTAAACCGAATAGGACTTTTGCTGCATTAGGAGATAAAGGTGGACCGTCCACGTGTCATGTCTGCAATAACAGTCACCATTTATCCGAGTGCTCCAAATTTAAGAATATGGACATAGGGGATAGGCTATCTGAAGTCACAAGATTAAAACTATGTAAAAATTGCCTTAAGAGCGGTCACAACTCATTCCAATGCAAGTCCAAGCTTACGTGTCGTGTATGCAAACGGAAACATCATTCACTAGTACACAATGACGAGTTTAAGACCAATAGGTCCACAGCAGACGCTCCGGCCCTTGAGCCCTCTAGCTTACCGGTTTCTCTCTCAGCGGCCTCAGTAGGTCAAGTACTGCTAGGCACGGCTCTAGTAGACATAGTGCATCCGCAAACTGGGGAAATCTATCAGGCAAGAGCGTTACTAGACACAGGTAGTCAGATGTCCTTACTATCCAACAGCATGAAACAAAAGCTCGGGTTAATTTGTGACACTTCCCGTCCCACTCACGTTGCCGGAATAAATAATTCCATTTCAAAGGTTTCCGAAAGGGTAAACATTAAACTCAAGTCGCGCGTGACTAATTTCTGTATCTCGGTTAACTGTCTTGTCTTACCAAATATTATGGGTACGTTGCCCAACATGCAGGTAAACGTTAAGCAACTCGGTATACCAAAGGAAGTTAGTCTAGCGGATCCCACTTTCTATGAACCTTCGAAGATAGACATTCTGTTAGGTGCGGATGTATATTGGGCGATTGTGAATGCCAATCACATATATCTAGGCAAAAATAAACCAGCACTACAAGACACTAAACTAGGCTGGGTAGTGTCAGGCCCTACAGGGCAAGGTAGCCTAAAGTCCCTCACTGTAACTTGTAACTTTAGCCAAGACGCACAAGAGTGTCTAAAAAGATTCTGGGAAATCGAAGAGGGTTATGCTGAACACTATTCCCGTTCCCCCGATGAACATTTCTGTGAAGGGCATTTTGTTCAACATACCAAACGCCTGTCAAACGGAAGATTTTCTGTAGCAATGCCTCTAAAGGAAGACCCTGAGAGCGCGTTAGGCGACTCCTATGCAATAGCTAGGAAGCGGCTTACCCACTTAGAAACCAAATTAAATAAAAACCCCCAACTAAAGGAAGCTTACTCAGAGTTCATTAAGGAGTATAAGGAATTAGGTCACCTAACCGAAATTGCACAACCGCAGTTCGGGTACTACCTACCCCATCACTGTGTCATTCGGGAACATAGTGAAACCACCAAACTCAGAGTAGTCTTCGACGCATCTGCGAAGACTACCTCTGGAAAATCGCTGAATGAGATACAAGCAGTAGGTCCAGTCATTCAGAGTGACTTGATGTCCATATTACTGCGTTTTCGAGAGCATAGGTTTGTTCTTACCGGAGACATTACTAAAATGTATAGGCAAATTCTAATTGATGAGTCACAACGTCATTTGCAATTAATACTATGGCGTTGTGAGAAGTCTCACAACATTGTAACGTACCAGTTAAATACAGTGACTTATGGTACAGCGTCAGCTCCCTTCCTTAGTACGAGGTGTCTTCAACAACTCGCGCTAGAATGTGATGACGAACTTATAAAGGAGGTTATGCTAACTGATTTCTACATAGACGACTTAAGCACTGGCTGCGCATCAGAAGAGCAGCTGACGCACATCCATAAGGGTACTACTAGAGTGTTAGAGTCGGCGGGTTTCAAGCTTAGAAAATTTCGTACAAATTGTCCGCAAATATTCAAGAAGGACCACTTTAGTACTGATGTTCTAGATCTGAGCAAGGAATCCGCTGTGCTAGGATTAAACTGGTCTCCAGTGAATGACACAATTCAATTTTCCACAAATATACCTATAGCTGCTCAGATAACTAAACGAACGATTATATCGATGACATGTAAAATATTTGATCCATTAGGACTACTGAGTGCGGCCATCATAAAGCCAAAAATTCTACTCCAAAGGCTATGGTGCGCCAAGTTAGACTGGGATGAGCCAGTACCAAATAATTTTGCTAAGGACTGGCTAAACTTTAGCAATAATTTATCATATCTGTATAAATTGCATCTACCTAGACACACTCTGTGTGAATTACCAGAGTATATTGAATTGCATTGTTTTGTAGATGCCTCACAGGCAGCCTACGGCGCCTGCGTTTATTTAAGGTCAAGGAGTAACAAAGGTAGCTACACCTCACGCCTACTATGTGCCAAGGCCAGGGTAGCACCCCTTAAACCTATGACTATCCCTAGACTAGAATTATGTGGAGCGCTCCTCGGCGCGAGACTTAGTCATAAAGTAATTCAGTCCTTGAAAGGAAAAATAAATAAAAAATTAATATGGACCGACTCCACGGTAGTACTAGGATGGCTAAAAATGCAGCCAAACTCACTTAAAATGTTTGTTCGTAACAGAATAAATGAAATTCAGGAGTTAACAGCTGAATATCAATGGCGTCATGTGCGCACAAGTTTGAACCCTGCAGATATGGCATCAAGAGGAGTAGAACCTCACGTGCTGCAAGGTTCAACGCTTTGGTGGGAAGGCCCTCCCTTCTTAAAACAAGAAGACAGTGAGTGGTCTCCCAAGCTAGCTCCGTTAGAGGAAAAATCGCTGCCAGAAGTCAAACCACTTAACCCATACTCATGTGCGGCAAATAATAGTAATAGAGTAGATAATACAAAGCTTATAGATTTCAACAGGTTCTCTAATTTCCTACGGCTGAAAAGAACAGTTGCCTATGTGCTAAGATTTGTCCAGATAGGAAAAGGGCAGATAAATGCTAGTCCAACCTTATCGGTTGAAGAGTTGCAAAAGGCATGCACTCTTCTAATTAAACTCAGTCAACATGAGACTTTCTCTGAAGAAATCGAAATATTGAGCAAAGGGCTGCAGTTAAATAAAAATTCGAAAATATTGCCCCTTAATCCTTTTGTAGACTCGGAACGAGTGCTACGGGTGGGAGGCCGGCTAGAAAATTCGAGATTCAGCTATGATAAGAAGCACCCGATTCTTCTAGACGCTAAACATAGATTCACTAAGCTGTTAGTAAAATATGAACACTTGCGCTTGTTCCATGTTGGTCCCCAGGCACTGCTTGCAGCCATCCGTGAGGAATATTGGCCCTTGGGAGGGCGAACCCTTGCTCGCACGACCACCAGGCAGTGTGTTGTGTGTACGCGATTGAGAGGTAAACCTTTCGAACCAATTATGGGTGATTTGCCGGCCGTCAGAACGGATAATAGCTTCGCCTTCAGTTCTTGTGGGGTAGACTTTGCGGGCCCGTTTAAAATTTCGAGTCGTAAAGGCCGAGGGAACCGCATAACTAAAAGTTATCTATGTCTGTTTGTGTGTCTCACCACTAAGGCGGTTCACCTAGAGTTGGTCAGCGACCTCACGTCTGAAGCATTCATTCTGTGTCTCCACCGGTTTGTAGCTAGGAGAGGTAAACCCTATGTCATATATTGTGATAACGGTCGTAATTTTCTAGGTGCATGCAATGAGCTGGGTAGGATGCTGCAGGAGGCCCAAGAATCTGTGTACAATTACACGGCGAACGAGGGAATCCGATTCGTGTTTGGACCTGCATATTCGCCCCATTTCGGAGGCATATGGGAGGCTGGTATAAAATCCTCTAAATATCATCTTAAACGAGTAGCTGGGGAGGCCTGTTTGACGTTCGAGGAGCTGGCGACACTATTCTCGCAGATTGAGGCCATACTCAATTCCCGTCCCCTCTCTCCCCTCTCGTCAGACCCTAATGACACCTCTCCACTAACCCCGGGGCACTTTCTGGTGGGCAGGCCGTTGACCGCCGTCCCATCACCACCCATCACAGCACTGCGGCCCAACCGCTACAAATTAATTGAAAAAATCCGCCAACAGTTCTGGTCCAGGTGGCAGAAGGAGTTCCTGGCCGAGATGCAGCAACGGTCCCAGTGGAGGACCCAGCAGCGAGGCATTTGCCTCGGCGACCTCGTGCTCCTGCGGGAGGCAAACCTTCCGCCGCTCCAGTGGCGCCTGGGGCGCGTCACGCGCCTACACCCAGGCCCAGACGGGGTCAGCCGGGTGGCGGACGTCGCCACAACCAAAGGGACGGTCACTCGTGCCGTCCGCACGATGTGTCCCCTCTGGCGGGACATGTCATCCAGTTGAAGTCGAAGTCTTCAACGCCCGGGAGTATGTTGCGGCCTGTGCCCGCCTAGCAACCAGCGCGGCGCGCAGGCAGCGGGCCGACGTCATCCACCGACCATCTCCGCTGAGCCAATCGGAGCGCCGTTGCGACCAGCGGCAGGTATCACGCCATACCGCAGCGGACCAATGGCGGCGCGCCACCACACACGACGGCGGGGGGGACCTCGCTCGGGCTCCGCGGTAGAAGGCCGGGGTCTCACACTTGCTCCGACGCGGCACCACCGATCGGTCAACATACGCTTAATATTGTAACGGGTCCTAGAATTTCTGTAATCTTGTACACGTCAGTTTAAATTTAAAAGATCTAAATAAGTATTGGTTTGTTCTATAACAGTATTTCATTTAGTCTCCCTAACACACACCTAAGCATAGGCGTCAACAGTCACTAAACTACTGTCACTAAGCTAACCATTCCTTGTTAAATGAAAACCATCTTTAAGAATGATCTTCAGTTTTCTTTTCATTTCTTGAAGAAACTTAAAACTGTTTAGCGTTTCAAATTTTAAACGCGAGCAATAATATTTCTCATAAAACTGAGTTCTAGCAGGTATAGTTTTTACTAACTTTGAAGCTTCGCTTTATTTAGCTTATTCATCAAAATTTAATTTCAATAACTTATTTACAGTTTACTAAGTTCTGAGTAAAATATTGCTGAAGCTGAAATTATTTAGAAACACAACGTCTATTTTAGTTTCGAACTAGTTTTAGAAAATTTCGAATAAAGGCGAAAATACTTTATGGACCGTTCTTATAAATAATTCTAATGAAATAGTCGAAAAATAATGTCTTTCTGATATATTTTCCGGAGTCTTTTATATTTTTTTTAATATGAACGTACTTCAAATTCTACATATGACATTATTTACCAAAATCAGAAACACAAATCGCCTTACAAATTAATATTACATACTTAATATCCATTTTCCGTTCCGAAAAGCACAAAATTTTGCCTTTTCAGGCATCCAAGTACCCAATACGAAACAAAACACGAATTATATCCCACAACACAATACATTGCCTCTTTTCTTTAGAATAACACAACAATGCTAATGCCAAACGCGCAATGAATATCAAAAGTATTGGAAATTTCTCGAAGCCCTTCATTTTAATAACATCCATTTGAGGCCTCGTTCGACCCAAAAGGATTTTGTTTATAGCCCATTAATGAATTTCGCTCAAGAATCATTGCGAACAGTCCTTTCATACCTTAATTTGTAAAGGTATTGAATATTAAGCGGTGATCGTCTTTTGTTTGGCGGGCCCGTATTGTTTGTGGTAAGCGGATCCATGGCATCCAAGTTTTGCTTGAGCAAACGACTCTTTCGGGATGTATGTGCGTCCCGAAAAAGTTTACTACATCTATCCGTGTACAGGACAAGTCTACTTATGGATCCATTTATGGATAGGAATGGGTTTTGATTTTTTGCTGATAGCTTATCGTTTTATGCGTATGAAGTATCGGTTTATGTTGAACAAGAAAAATTATGAAATAGTAGTGCGAGAGCCGGCTACAAAAATACCTACCTTATCGGCTCCCCCAATAGGCTGTCTTCAGATCGTTAACCAACACTTAAAGACGTAAAAAAAATCAGACCTGCCAGAGCCGATCCTGCCGGGTCATAGAAATAATCAATATTTTTTAAGGTATTTTTTTAGTGAAAGATTAGTCATAGATGCAGGATAAATTAAGTAAAGTTTTGACTGATATTTTTAAAAGTATTGATCTTTTAAGAGTAAACGTGACGCGTTTTTGAGTCCCACAAGACTAGAGACAATTGAAAAAAATGAGGCAATATAGGTCGTTCACAAATTGGCATGATTTAAAAAGCATAAACATTAATTTGAAACACTCGTGAGCTATTAAATTAATTAAAGTAGAAAAGAAGGGCCAAAAAATCATCATCGCCATGCAACAGGGCAATGTTGCCAGACATTTGGGCCCTTTTCCTGTCGACAATGATGCCGACGAATGTTTTGATGCCTTAAGATTCTTTCCGCTTTTTTATATACGTGTAAGTTTGTACATATTATTATTTTAAGTCTTAATATCTTATTTGAAAATAAAATAAATGAACGTAATGTTTTGAATTCTCATAAATAAATCCAAAGTAGCCCTTCAACAGTCAAGAAATCTCCTAGAGATCGGTAACAATAGGAAAAGTAACTAATTGTGTCTCATTAGTGACAGTTGAGCTAAAAAGCATGAATATAAACAAAAACCTCACAGACAATCACGTAATTTATTCTAAACCGGCATCTGATGAAACCCATCAGGCGAATCCGTTTGCGATTCACAAAAAAATCCCCTATCGTAACCTCACATCTAATGGAATATGATGCAGTGATTCCGGAGTTTCCCTTCGCGTCAAAACCACGCTATGATGGATGATCGGTCTATTCATAATGTTATTAGTTCAATTGTAAGTGAGGGCAGATGAATTAATTTGTGGAGTTCGTTTATGTAGATGATGTGGTCGTTTTTTATGGATAATATTTTTCTTTGAATTGATTTGATTTTTGTAGTTTCAGCTGCTTGGATTGTGGTGATTCAAAAACTTAAAATTCTATCGCTGCCATGTTTTTATACTTTGAAATATGTATTTTTCTTAAGAGAGATTACAATGTATTTGAAACTAGCACTGACAGGCCAAATAGCCGAAGACTGCATAAAGATAGACTTCGGCTGCTACCAATAAAACTAAAATTATTTAAGAAAAATGTATACTGCATATCGATTATTATTTGCAATCATTTACCAAATAGTTTTCAAGACTTACCGCTGACAATGAATTTAAATACTTTTCAAACTATTACTATTTAAAAGATATTATACCATTAAGGACTATTTAGAAGACAAATCAATAGAATCTCTAATTTGTAAGATAGATTAATTGACATCGCTGATTGTGAATACATTTGCACGCCATGTTATGGCAGAATATGCTGAAAAAAAATTTACTGTAACGCCATATGTATGTATATCTTAGCATATAAATATTTTTGATTTGTGGATTTTAAGTATTTGGAAGAATGTAATACAGAGAAAGAACAAAGAGAGGAGATTTTATTATAAGGACATTAAAATAAAAAAAGACAGTACAAGGCTTGTACTGACATTGTTTTTTTGTTTATTAGCTACAGTGTAATTCTGTTACGTCTTTTAGAAATATATATAATGAAACTGGCGCATGACCTTTCAAACAAAGGCATGAACATAAAACCAAGCCATACTAATTCACCCAATTATGGGCTAAAAATAATTTAGCCCTTAATAGAGACTTTCAAAGGCTGCCTAGTTTCAATGAACTTACATAAACTGTTCTTAACATTAATTTTGGATTGTTAATAAGTAATTTTGAGTCGGCGCCAAACAATCAATGAACAAAGTTCACTAAATTACCTTAAATTTAAAGAAATAACTAAATCAAATTAACAATGCAACGTGAAATCTCCAGCGATAAACATTAACATTCCACACAAAAAACGCGCTCTCCGCACGACCACTCGCAACGATATTCAAAGTCAAAGTCAAAGCATTTATCTCAAATAGGCACATAAAAGGCACTATTGAATTTGCTTGTTTTGCGCCGACTCAAAATTACTTAGGTATACTTACATCAGCTTAAGAACTTATTTATTAAGGTTAAACAAAAAAGGTTTATTATTTTTTGCTTTTCAGTTTTTTCGGAGGTTTAATTTTTTTTGTTAAAAAGTTTTTGTTAATCACAGTTTAAATGTTGTTGATACAAGTTTAAGTGTTGTTGATACAAATTTAAGTGATCATTGTATTATTACCATGCCCAAAAATTCTGACCGCCAGTCTTACCAAGGGTTATCGTGGTACGTAACTGGGTTGTGGAGATCCGATAGGCAGGCGTTCCATGTAAAATACTGGTATTCAGCTGCATCACGCTACTGGAACACTGGAAGCCGACCCCAACGTAGTTGGGAAAAGGCTAGGCAGTTTTATTTCTTTGTCTTATCTTGAAGGAGAAAAAACAAAATAGAAACATCGATAACCCAATAAAATACTGACTATTCTACTTAAACTTTGGGCAAGATTCGTAGATCACACTATGACTTTAATTTGTTTGGTTTAAAAGTCGCATACATAAATATGAACATAATTCGCATAATTTACCTTAACGTTCATATTCAATGTGACGCTTGCATACATTGGCTTATAATAAGGTTCATATTCGTATAAATTGCTTATTTAACTTAGAAAAGTAAAGTCAGGGTTTGCTTTGAATCTGGCCCTTTGTGTTACTGCAAATTGCATTTGTAATTGTTAACTCTGTGTATGTAAACAATCGAAAAATAGACTATCAGATCAAATTTCCAGTATATTTACTGTTAAAATGTTTTTAGTAGTTTTTATTGGCTTCATATTGTATAGCGGGATTTAATTAATATACGCTGCAATTGCTCTCAATTAATTTACTGGAAGAGAAAAGCTACGTAACTAAATTCCTATATCCATTCAGTTAAAAAGAATCATAATCAAACACACACACAAACACACCCTCATAAATACTAACACTAGAATAAGTATTAATCAATAGTGTAATCTGTATTTTTTTTATGCTTTTGTAACTTATCGCATTTGTGTACGAGTGCATAATCCGGTTTGAATGTAACTGCTTATGAAGGGGTGGAGACAAGAAGGCTAATTCTCGTAATTTAAAACGTTCAAAATCTAGTCGCAGTCTCATCTCGGCGACAAACAAACGTCAAAAACTTGTCAAAATGTAGGGAAATTGGAGGAATTTTTGACAGATTGAGACTGAGATTAGACTGTGAACGTTCTTAAAATTACGAGAATTGCCCCTCTGGTGTCCTGAAATACAAGGCTTATGAGGCAGCTTAAGCAACAGTCTCCCACAGTATAATTTAAACTATTATGTATTGTTCTTGATCGTTTTATGTAAGTACATAAAGTACAATAAGTAGGTACAGTCACGTCTAAAAGTATGTATACACTTGGCTTTATTCAAAGGCGATTTTCTCCTTTATTTTTGAATGAAATTTTATGTTATTAGGAAAATAGTATTTTCGAACCCATTGGTTTATGTTAAGTGTCGTATTTCAACGTTGCATTCGTTATTTCACGAAAAAATCTAAATTGAAAATTGCCAAGTGTATACATACTTTTAGACGTGACTGTACTTATTGTTGTGTTGTGTTACGTTGTTTTTTTGCACCTACAACGGGTTGGTTTAGTAAAGTAGTATTTACCTGAAAACATGAGTAGTACATTACGAGGTTTCCGAGTAACACATTTCATTGTAGTTTTACAATCGGCTTCTTCACAATAAATCACTTTTCTTAATCCTATTAAACATATTGTATTGTAATTAGTTGCGAATGTTTACATTCCAAATGTCATTCAGTCAAACGTCAGTTTCTATCTGTCAAAGGCGACATCTAGTGGTCGCCGATTCACAGTTGTAGTTTAAATCGATATTTTAACATATTGATTGCTAACCATCGAAATAATATCGTATGGAGCAATCCTCAATTATTTTCAGCTTTTAGTCAAAAAAAGTCATAATAAACTAAATAACCGTAAACGGAAATTAAATTAATTTTTTCAATATAGACTTCTTTCTAGAAACTTCGTGTCAAGTTAACATATTTTTTATCTGTGAATTGTCTTTGACGTAATGTGACAAGTTCATACTTTCTAAATTTGCCGAATTAAGATTCGAGGAGATTTACCACTATCATGACGAGTTTTAGTATTGGAAATAACAAACAATTTGTTTGTTGGTCTGGATCATGAAGATTCTTATTGCTTCAGCGATTAAACGTCATGTTGTGCAGTTGCTAGTGATTTTCAAGAATTTAAGTATCTCGGTGTATTATTTATCTTCAGTGATTTAATATTATTTTACCCGTAATTGGGGTGATTTTTGGAATGCTCCGTCTAATTCCGGTTTGTGAGCCATGACAGCATCATGGAGCCGTACTTGGCATCTTTCCGCCCTACGACACGCTTGAGTGATTCCACTAAACTTGTTACATGTTCTAAAAGGTAAGGATTTGGTTGTAATTGTCTTTGGAAGTGGTCTGTGAGCCCTTCCCTGGTTGTTAGAAAGGGTATTGTCGTGATCCATGGATATTTATTGCAGGATTCCTAATTGCGCATACGCAGGCAGCTTTCCAGCCGGTCAAGAGTCTTACAGTCAAGTGCTTTCTCCCTACGACAACCGTGAGTATTTCACCCGCTGACTATTTGCAACTCATCCCTATTGTCCGACCACCCAAGATTAGGCAAACCGAAGTCGTAGCTCCTTATGTTGTCATTGTAAAAAGGCCTCGTTAACCGGCTAATGTTTTAGCCTTATAGATTTCCAAGCTCCGCCACCTCAAGGAAAGTGACTTAGTTTCCCTTCATATTATTAGGCCTCCGTATTGTCGATTCCAGGAGAGGCAACTCGAGCGATTCGTCTCGCCGCCAGGACCTAGAAGATCGTCTGGGGCCTGGACGCGAGACCCGTTCCTCGAGCACGGTGAAGCCTCGTGAGGAAACGACCGTGCGGCCGGCGGAGCCCGTCTAGCGTTAGCGCGCAGGCGGGACGGTTTTTTCTTTTACCTACCTTAATTTTTTTTTATACCTTATTACGGTTCCCGTAGGAACCAGTTGATTGTCTGGGTCCGGTTTTCGATACTGGAAACCGGCCTGCATCATAATTTAATTTGTGGATCTCGGGTTCGACATCCTACCCCGTCCGGAATAGTATTGGACACCTTCGTCGGCTCCGGGATCCGGGACTCTCAAAGTCCCTGGCGCCCATTTAATAGATTTTAAATTAATCAATAACTGGAAGGTTATTTTCTCCTTTCTTTTGTTATAATTATTAACTTTTAACTTTAACTCATTTAAAACGGAACAATACAGGGTTTATCTCCAACCCCCCACGACCTTCGCTCTCTATATTTCATTATTAGCTGGCTGGCAACAATTTGTTTAGTTTTTAGTAAACTTATTATAATATTAATGTTAGTTTACCAGTTTTTTTAATAAACAGTGTTTGAGATAGTTGTTGTTTCATATTACCATACCCACTAGTTTGTCACTACAGATACAAAATTTTAAATTGTAACAGTTGAGAAATAAATCATTATCTTATCTTACAATCTTATTCTGCGTAATTAATGAATTCGTTTCAATAATATTATAAAAGTAGATACTAAAATTATCATTTTTGAAATTGATTAAATTTCATCGTTTTCAATTAATAACTCCGTATTTAAATGCCTTGGAATCAAAATGTCACGTTAATATTTTTCATTAATTCAATCATTATTGAGAGTACTGGTGGCCAAGTGGTAACGACTATGACTTACGATTTGTAGGTTGCAGGTTCGAACCCAGACAGGCGCTTTACTTTGTGTGAATTATTTAATTACCACTGCTCACAAAACGGTGAAACGGTGGTACTGATAATAATGATGAATCGTAATTACAGGAAAAAGCATTCAGCTGCATCCCGGGTAGACTGGAAGCCAACCCGAACAAAGAGTAGATATAGAGAATAGATGATAAATTACAGGAAAGAGCAGTCGGGGCCCAGTGATACCTGCCCCGACGGGCGAGGCGCGGGTCGTGGGTTCGAACCCAAGCAGGCGCATTACTTTGTGTAATTTATTTCATCACCACTGCTCTCAAAATGGTGAAGGATACAAAAACCTTTGACATTCCTTATAACTTGGATGCATAACTTGGTTAACTAAAGGTTATACACATAACATAACCAGCCTATAACGTTCCCACTGCTGGGACACAGGCCTCCTCTCTGTGAGAGGGAGTGGGCCGTAATCCACCACGCGGGCCCAGTGCGGGTCAAAAAAAGGTTATACGGATAAAGTAAACCCTGACTCCTAAACTAGGTGATCCTGTGACTGAGTCAAAAAAATCTATACAGGGTGAAATTAAATTCATGGGCATCCTTTTAAGGGGTCATTGTACAACTTTTACTATGGGACTAAACCTAAAATCGCGAAAAAAATCAGCTGTTCCTTGCATTTATGTTCACATAACTCGACAAAATGTAGGTACGGAAGAGGTGATTTGTTTTTCGCGATTTCAGGTTTATTTATTTATTTATTATATACTTCAAGCACATAAATTTACATAGGCGGACTTAATGCCATAGGCATTTTTTTAGGTTTGTTCCCATAGCAAAAATTGTTCGTAATGATGATTACAATGACCCTTTAAAAGGATGCCCATGAATTCAATTTCACCCTGTATATAATTCACTGCTATGCACAGCTTTAAATTGACAATCCACGGAATATTATAGTTCTATCAAGTCTCATCTATCTACCTAGATGAAATAATTAGACAGGCATCTCATTCAAAGAATCATAGCGGCATTCATTTACAAAACTGTCTCCAGCAAACTATGAGGCAAGTCCAATCATCTGACCGTTAACTTTCCTTTTATGCTAATTTATAATGAAACGAAGTCAGGCTGACTGTAGAACTTTCTTAATATAATATTCCAAAAGTCAAACAGTAGAGGGTTGCCGTTTATAATTTTAGGCAACGATAGCTTTGCCCTTTCTAGTCTGTTGGTATTTAGTTTGTGAAGTCAAAAACAGTGGAATGAGGGTTCACTAAATGGTACGTATGTACACACGCCAACACATCAAACTACCCGAAACTGTCAAATTTTCCCAATCAACTTTGAACCTTATAATTTCGCAATAAAGTTTAAAATCCATTAAAGAAATTAGACAGATTGTTGTAGCTTGATTTGCTGGCGTCTGTACACAGGATTTTGTAATATCTTGATTTAAAAGAGCGTCCTTGGAGTTTCTTGACCATTCTTCTTCATAGAGATCTGCGTTTTGGGCAACTAGCTTCAATTTTCTGACTAACTGACCGACTCTTTGACAATTCAAAAGTGGGTTTCATTGAAACAAATGCTTTGAGTTTGATTGGAAACTAAATTTATTGACCCCTTATATCCTTTTTATCAACAAACAATATTCCGTATTCAATCTCGATATGTGGTTCTTTATACATTTTGCGATGAAAATTGGAAACTCTTCAATCAAATTCATACAATTCACTGATTTAAGCGAAACAAAGGATGGTGTAATTAATATTGCCTTAATTAAATACTATTGAATAAACAGTTATTTTATTTTCATTGGCAGTCAGTGGCTGAAATCAAAATGTACATATTTCTGAAATTACCTGGTTGAAGTACCTACCCTTCAACTGATTGTACATTTTTGATTAACAATCCTCCGATTATTATTGCTTCTCATCTGGCTATTTTGCAAAGGTGCGTGAAGCTTTTTGGCAACTTGGTCTGGATCAATTAACGTGGATATTAACCTCAAAGATTTTCAAGCTACATTTTTGGTATCAAACTACTGTTTTATTACATCGCAATAATCACTTTTGGCAGTTTGATGAAATTTCTATAATTATTTTACAGATTGTTGTAATTGAATATAAATAAAATACACCTAACTCTAAATAATATAGTGAAGTTTTTATATTGCTTTGCAGAAATCGATCACCTGTTTAATGTTATACAAGAACAAAACAACAGTAAAAAACAAATAGGCATAGAGAAAACGAAAGAGCACCATTCCCAAAAGCAGCTACAGCTATCAAACAACAGATTTTCCTTTGTATCTAAAACAAATTACATTTACATACCGTCGATAATCCCATTCAGTCAAGTCCAGGGCCGACCTCATCGATAACCCGGAAGCCCTCAAAACCCATTATGGTTATAAAACCTTTGTTGTAAACATTGAACAAACAAGGTCGCAAATGTCACTTCTAATAAATCAAAGGAAAGGGGGGAACTGATGAATTTTATTACTAACAGTATTTTAACTTTCAACTTCTTAGGCAACTTGTTTACTTGGACGGCATTACGAATCGTTTTTGCGTGACTGGTTTAAATGAAAGATGGTCTAGTAGTACTTATTTTCATCACTAGTTTTAAATTTTAAAAAAGACGGTAAAATACTTGTCTAATACTGACGAGCCTGAATTAACGTTGTTTCCAGTTTTGCGATGTAAAAACAAGACATTAAAAAGTAAATTTTTGCTCACCTCTGAGATTGATAATAATATTATGGTAGTGTAAAAAATTACGCGAACCACATACATCAATTGCCTTTTTAAGTGTTACATTAGCGTGGCAATGATTGCTTAATTCAGCGTTTAATTATTGCAGCACTTTGTTACTGTGTACCAAGCTCAAAAAGTTTTTAAATTGTTGCATCTTTTTGATAAAATTTATCCTTTTTTATTTAACAATTCATTCCAATCCGCACTGGGCCCACGTGGTGGATTACGGCCCACTCCCTCTCACATAGAGGAGGCCTGTGTCCCAGCAGTAAGAACATTATAGGCTGATTATGTATTCCAATCCAGGTATTCGTCGAGTCGTTGAGCTCCTCAAGTTTTGAGTTGAGCTACATGATTACTGACAAATGCTTGCACTGACTGAACTGGTCCACTCAAATCTTTTTGGTTCTTTCTTCAAAAAATCATTTCAGACATCAATCTACATGGTTTGCATAGGATCTGACCAAGATTATATCTGGAGACTGTGACCTCAGTCTTTGTTTCGGCCTTTCTTCTCAGAGTAGTCAGATAGGAAACGCCGACTTCATCTAGCTATGTTTTATTTTTGAAGTGAAACTTCTTTACGCACGCTTGACTTGTGGAGTAAGCTGGCGATCGCGTTACGAAAAGTGTGATCGGGCGAGGCGAACGGGAGTTGAGTGGGGAATACAAGCAAGAGAAAACAGTGCGCGTGCACATTTTCTTTCTCTCTTCCTCTCATAGCCAAATACGTTTGAAGTTTCACATCAGTCGTGTCATAAGCACACTCGGTTTTTTTTTTTTATTTTATAATATGACGTGTAAAACTGATTCCGATCTTATTTACTTACAGAATAAACAATTTCACTTCATAAGGAGCTCGTATACTCGCTGTCTTCTCTGAATAGAACCGCGGATCTAATTTGTTGTACGGATCCTTGCGAGATCAATCAATCACGGAGACAAAGCGCGGACTCTGTCGACACTGGAAGTTTTGCCGATTTTAGTCGATTAGCCAGTTTCGGGAAGCGCGAATGGTTGAGCGGGTCGCTTGACGGATTGTTCCTTAAGGAGCAGCGCTGTTATTTCATTTCATTGTTTCGGATTTATTTGTTTTACCATAATATTATTATTATAAGCCTGTGCTGTCCCACTGCAGGGCAAAGGCCTCCCTTCCCTCTTTCCACTTTTCTCGGTCTACTGCGATTGTGGGCCAATCCTTTAAGAAGGAGTCCAGCTCATCCCGCCATCTCTTTCTGGGCCTGTCGCAAATTCGTTTCCTGCCATTGGGAATCCACTAAGTGGTGGCTTTTGTACTGTGGTTTTTACAATATATTTCCTTATTTTTTTCTTTCTGAAACTGTGTGAGCCCGATTTGTGTTCAGTGCTCCAAACTCCAAATTACAAGTTAAATTAGAAAACAATTCAGCTTCTTACAGTCCGTACAGAAAAAGCAGCAACTGATGGCAAACTTCCAACGATGAATTAGTTTTCACAATGACGACTGCAATCCGGAAGCACCTCGTTGTCCAATCCTGGCTATATTGTTAGGTCTACGTCTGTTTAAAGTTTTAGTTCATTGTCTAGTTCTAAAATCTGATCTATAAATAACTGCAAAGTTAGCCATTTGGACAAGTTATCGTTATTATTTGCATTGGTATACTAATAATTCCATGAACGTGCAAGATCTACTACGGCAAAAGCTGCCCCCTAAATACGTAACATGCTATCAGAATCCTTTTGAAGGATATTGCTAATCCATTGCTTCATATGTTCGAGAATTTTTCTGCTCAACAACGTAAATAACGCAATGAATGTTGTTGAACTGTCAAAATGAAAACAATTGTTAGAGAACGCAATTTCCCTGCTGGTCATAAATTTTAACAGAAGATATTGTACAATATTTAGTTAAGTGTGCATACAATTTAAAGCAATATAACTTTGATGAAACTTAAAGTAAATATAGATATCAAGCAATAAACAACCGACGCTTAAATTGATTTGTCTACCATTTTAAATGCAAACAAATCCACTAGAGACAGAACGAAAATTAATGACAATTCTATTCAAATAGATAACGAAAATATAAATACAACAGACGAACACAAAGTTGTAGAACGATCAATTTGTTCGCACAATCATGTGCAATCGAGAAGCATCGACGTTGAAACTCGGCGTCGGTATTGTTCACTCAACGATTGTACGAAGTTGTCTCTGTGTGCGCAACGGGAAGTTTAAGTTGGTCCACATAGTTCTAACACCTTATCTATATACCGTATGCGAGCATCTTCTATGTTCAGGTGCCTATGTTATGAGTTATGTGAAATCGTGATTACTGTTTTGTTTAATTTAGTGTTAAGATTGCTATCATCTGTGTCAAATTTATTACTTGAGAAGTAATATTTATTGCTTTAACTTTAATTTTTCTCAGGCATTCTTTTAATTAGAACATTAGTTACGTTATAAAGCCTTTTAAGCTTGGTTGTTGTAAGAAAAGCTGCTGTATATAAATTATCATTTGCTCTTCACTTACATGTACCAAGTTTACGATGCGACGCGCATCATAATCCCTTAATCAACTGTAATCATTTAAAGACTACGGCCATAATATTTCATTCTTAACATGACCCGCTAAACTTTAAAGATAATTGAAACACTCAGTACGCAAATCGTAATAAAAACAAAAACCCGAAGTTTGTAGAATTACTCAACGTTTCCAGGCAGGCTTATACAGATGCTGAAAGCTTACCCTTAACCCCTTCGAGTTGACGAATTGTACGAGTTAAGATTAAGACAACTGCCTCCTGATGCTAAGCAGCGGGACAAATTCGCACCAACTAAGATATTCTTGGCTGTAATTAAAGGATGAAACTCAAAATGTATGTCGTTAAATTTGAATTGCTTCATTTTGTTGCTGACTTACAGACCCTCGTTGGATGTAAATATAAGGCCTGGCCTCCTTGTGTTTTCATTGCCCCGAAATCATCTGGTAAGGCTTTTTCATCTGTACAATTTATTAGGGTTTCTGGATAGCACGGTAGGAATGAAATGTGGATGGTATTTATTATGAAAGCCTTTTTGGAACCTTATTTTTAGTTTTTTATTAAAGGTTGCGTTACTCAGTTTATTTAGGTTCTTCGAAAATTCAATCATAATAATTCTTTTAAGTTTATGAAACCGTTTTCAACACAGCCATGGGCATGCAAAGGCACATTCACTTAAGATTTATTTCTAATTTTTATACGTAGATAATGCCTTCTCTGTTTTAATAATACACTCAATAAATTGTATTATTTCATAAACATTAAAATTATTATATTACACACATTGTATTTACAGTTGGTATTAAATTAAATGACTGACATACTAAACATACAAACAAATACAAATAATCCTTTTGTTTTTGGTCACTTAGGCGTCGTCCGCAACGCTGTCATCCGGAAACGTGCTCAAAAGGCTGGCAGCATTGAAAGAAAGAAAGAAAGAAAAAGTATTTATTGTGGAGTCACAATAAATACTTTTTCTTTCTTTCTTTCTTACTGTGTTTAGTTTAGTTTGTGATCTTCCTGTACGAGTGTACAGGAAGATCACAAACTAAACTAAACACAGTAAAAAATAAAAACCAAGTTATATAAAAAAAAAGTAACAAAAAGAAAAATGAGACAGAAACTCCTATACGAGGTCAAAAGGCTCCTATCTCAGCATTGCCACGTTGAATAGATAATACTAAGTTTTTGGCCAAAGAACGAGCCAGTTCTCTGGTTACGGGAAATCCTTCCTACTAATCCTACTAATATGTATTATAAACGCGAAAGTTTGTGAGGATGGATGAATGGATGTTTGTTACACTTTCACGCAAAAACTACTGCACGGATTTTGATGAAATTTGTCAGATATATAGTTTACTAGCTGCGACACGCGGTTTCACCCGCATAAGTTTCGATCCCGTGGGAATATCGAGATAAAAAGTAGCCTATATGTTAATCCAGCTACCTCCATACAAAATTTTATCATAATTGGTCCAGCTGTTTGAGCGTGAAGAAGTTACAAACATATAATCACACACACACATACACACTCACAAACTTTTGCCTTTATAATATTAGTGTCATAGCCAGAATTAACACATAGGATACTTTTTATCCCGATATTTCTAGGGGACTGACACTTATGCTGGTGAAACTGGGGCGGGGCTCTGCTTGTTATTAATATGCTTACGAACGACAACCCCTAGATGTGCTGCCTTTTTAAGAAAACAAACACAAACTTCTAATAAAAACAGACCTTACTTTCGAAATGAAGGCAACAGAGTGTTTCCTCTTAGAGTTTAACATTCTTAGCAGGTTATTCACAAGTGTAGTTAACGTGCTAACGCGACTTGAATACCTGCTTGCTTCCGTACAATTCAGGCACAATTTACAGTGGGGTCTCGCGGAAATAAGCAAAATTAATGTAAATGGTAACAAGGATGAAACATGTGCACTTTATTTAAGTTTAGAGTGTTTTTTGAGAGATTTTTATAATTTATGTGAAGTGCGGAGTGTTTGAGTTGAAGAGCATTTGATGTCTGAGTGTGAAGCTGACTGTGAAAGTTTTTATGGAAATTTTGAACTTTTCTGTCGGGATTAATTATAATATAATGGAGACACAGACACATACCGAGAGAATATTGTGGACTGAGGCATATGCTATAGAGTTTGTGGAAATGCTCGATTCCTATAAACATTAAACGAATCGTTTTGCTTACCAATGGTAGCATTTTTGAAGTGAAACTTCTTTACGCACGCTTGACTTGGGGAGTAAGCTGGCGAACGCGTGACGTAAGCGTTACGAAAAGTGTGATCGGGCGAGGCGAACGGGAGTTGAGTGGGGGATATAAGCAAGAGAAAGCAGTGCGTGCGCACATTTTCTTTCTCTCTTTCTCTCATAGCCAAATACGTTTGAAGTTTCACTTCAGTCGTGTGGTCATAAGCACACTCGGTTTTATTATTGCCAAACTGAGCATATCAATAGATAATATGGTAATTTTACATGTGGTAGCTACTCCCATAAGGAAGGGTCTACTATGCAAAACTATGAGGTTTAAAGGACTTTCTTTCACTATTGGTAAAGTTACAAGTATCTTAATTTTAACCAATAACGGACCGTAAATTATAGGATTCGGCCATTAGTAACGGAGTAATAGAGCATTATAGGGATACTAGCTGCGCCCCGCGGTTTTACATGCGTAAGTCTCGACCCCGTGGGAACATCGGGATGAAAAGTATCCTATGTGCACTATCGTTCAAATTGGTTCGTGCATGAAGTAGTAACAAACATACAAACACACGCACAAACAAAAAAAAAAAACTAAGCCCAGTTGATATAACTCACCGACCAAGTTTGTGTCGGACCAAGCACAATCAAGGGACCAAAAATACGTGAAAGATATTCTTCCATACATTCCAACTGCAAATGCAAGTTTGTAGGCACAATATTGACAGATTTACCATGTTATTTTAAGACTTCGTGCATACAGTTTGCTCGTTTTGCTGTAATCTCTAATTGCATTCTGTCTGTAGATTTTCGAAATGTTGGGCTCGCTTTTTTTGGAGATAAGGAGAGATGGTCAATTTTTATCTATTTTCTTAAATAGCTTTAAAACTAGTACAAAATTATTATTTTTAAATATTTGTGACCTTACAGTCCCTTTCATGATATATCACACGGTAAAGTTTGCAAAACTTTTTTTCTAATTTTTTATTTGCCTCTCATAAGTGACCCTCATATTCAACATTCATTTATACAGGTTAAAACGCCCGTGTTTGAGTCAAAAAATGTAATTATGTTGCTACACATAATTAATTTCAACAAAATCGGTCCATTTGATTCGAAGCAAATATTTTGTGGCTGACAGACACACGAGTGATATTATAAGAGTTTCGTTTTTTCATTCGGACATACGGAACCCTAAAAAGATCATCAAAATTTCAGACACCAATCTACATGGTCTTCACATGATTTGACCAAGATTTTGTCTGGACTTTAAAAGAGACTTAGACCTCTGAGTTGTTTCAGCCTTTCTTCTCAGAGTAGTCAGATAGGAAACGCCGACCTCATCTAGCTTAAAAAAATATGATTGACGTGTAAAAGTGTTTGTACAAACCTACTTAAAGAAATTAAATCATGTATCATTTAAAACCCATAATAACAAAGAACTTCAATAAAACAGCATTAAAATCAAAATCACGGTAAAACTTCGAGACACAGACTTGCAATTTGTACATTGGAATACAAAATTTCAAACTGATTTACACAGCACTCGGATTCAAATACATTCGCGCCACAATAGCCATTTATCTCTGCTATTAGCTAACTAGTTTCAGAGTTACTAGCGAGTGAACAGACGAATTGCGAACGTACAAAGTTGGTCTGCCATTCTCCAATATCGTTAATTGAGTTGGTATAGGAATATTGAGTGGCAAAAAGGTAGAGTTTTGGTTTAGCAAATGTAATTACAACAAAGTGATTTTGAAAACTTAATTGGGTATTTTTATCTTTGGTTGTAGGTAATTGCAGCTTTTGTAAATCGTAACAGAGAACACGGAATGCAAACGAAACAGGAATAAGTGATTTTGGTAAGATTGAAACTGAATAAATCAAATAGATAGATAGATAAAACGTTTATTCAGAGCAGTACAAAAGACACAATACAGGCATTAAACCGGTCAAGCGTCGCGGTTCGCCGATCGGCGACGAAACAATAGAAAATCAATTGTGTCTCATTAGCGGCGCTTGACAGATTAAATTAAACATCAAAAAAGGTGAGAAAAAAAAAAAACAAAGATTAAGAAAGATAAATTGACCCATAGACACATCATATGACATTTATGACAGTCGATCACTACTGGTCGGTGTGTGTCTCATGGTGGCACCAAATAGGAGTCCAGCTCAGCATATGCCAGGTAGGTACAATACCTGACGCTGGTATTCTGCTGCATCCCGTTAAATGAATAAAATCAAATCGAAAGTCATTTATTCAAATTAGGCTAAGAACCGGCACTTTTCGAACGTCAAAATCACATAAGACAGTCCACCAAAACGACCTTCGCCACTTTCTAGTGCTTTCGCACTAGAAAGTGGCGAACGCTGGGAAGAAGAAGTGGCGTAACAAGCTTCCTAGCAGCACAACAATTCTTAAAAATACATCAATTATGATAGTGATTATGATTTTGTAACCATCGTCGCAACAAAAAAAAATCAGCTGTTCCCTACATTTTGACGAGTTATGCGAACATAAATGTAGGGAACAGCTGATTTTTTTTTTTTTGCGATTTCAGGTTGTGTCCACAGTAAAAGTTCTTCATAATGACGAGTACAATCTTCCATTTCGATTTGTTGCATGTTTTCAATTTCAACCTGTAAATGATCACATTTTAAACTAAAGTGCTTCATAGGTAAACAGGCATAATTGTAAACAATTAATATATATAGTTTATAGTTTTTTTTAATATATTTTCTAATTATAGCAGGTAACTTATCTGTGCTAAATTTGGCACGAAGCAATTGCTCAGTAGGTAATTGTGATGTCATTTGAGTTGGTAAGATAAACAGTACGGTTTCGGTATGATAATGTTGTTTTGTTCTGTCGAGTGACATCAATAATATTGGGCTTCCAACAAGTCAAAGTCAAGATTTATTCACGGAGACAATAGGTGCTTATCGTCGGAACTCTAGAAAGTCAAGAGTTCGCATCCGAAACTACAATAGTAACGGTTTTGTGTTGTCCAATCTGTTTCGAGGATCTGATATAGGACTTTTCAAACATATTGTTCGAAATCTATAAGAGACCGTGGATCTCTTTTTTATTGTTATTATTTGGTTAGACACACTAGTAGCTAATTAGCTGATGCGTGTTTTTATCGTAAAGCTTTGATAGAAGAATTTAATTCATACTAGCTGCGCCTCGCGGTTTCACCCGCGTAAGTGTCGATCCCGTAAGAATATCGGGATAAAAAGTAGCCTATATGTTAATCCAGGGTGTCAGCTACCTCCATACAAAATTTTATCAAAATTATCTTATCTTATTATCTTATATATCAAAATTGGTCCGGCCGTTTGAGCGTGAAGAAGTAACAACCATATAAACACACACACACACACACAAACTTTCGCCTTTATAATATTAGCAATTATATATATTCTGTGATATTAGTGTGATTCATAAAAAATAAATTATTTATTTATTGACATTAATCTGCATGGTCACCCATTGTTGGTTGTGGAAGTCAGATGGGCAGTTACTCCATGTAAATGACTGGCATACAGTTAGACTGGAAGCCAACCTCAACAAAGGAAAAGGCTAGACAGATGATCTACATGGTTCTCATATTGCCTGGGTTTGGTTCGCTCTTTCTTCTCAAAGAAGTCGCATAGGAAACATCGAAATCATCTAGTTTTGAAAGATAGTTTATTTTTCAAAAGTGTTTTATTAACAATTTAAACAAATTATGATCTTTGTTGATTGTAGCTGCCAGGCGAACGATGGCAATTTATGTGATAATATATCATCATCTGACTAGTCTTTTCCCAATTATTTTTGAGTTTCTAGTCAGGGACTGTTTATAACGTCATTGTATAAGCTACTATCCAATACCGCGAACGATTTTCTCTACATTAGAATCATTTCAATTTGTTTTATCTTGTTTATCTTGAGTAACACCGAAAAGATCAAAAAAACATCGTGATTTTTTAATAATAGTTGAATCATAAATATTCCCTTAAAAAAAAGTGTTACTTTATGAATATTGTACGTCCTACAGTAAATTCATTGCAACAATTTAATTCAAAGCACAGTTTTAAATTCAGTATTTCACTGTTTCCTCTTTTTACAAACTGCTGTGCAAACATAAAGTTAAACAGTACTCTTTATTCTTTCTCTGATTCTGTAGTTTTGCTTAGGATTGGACTACCTTAATTTTCAACCTAATTAGTTGTTGCCCCAAAGGAAATGTCTGAAAGGAAAGGTTTGTTTATTGTGAACAATGAGCTGTATGTACAAGATTCTTTAAAAAAATGTGAACAGACAGGCGATTGTGAACATAATTATACGTGTATGAATAACTCTGATTTTATTTATATTTATTATTAGCCTGTGACGTCCCACTGCAGGGCAAAGGCCTCAAATTAACCCACCGCGCTTGTCTAGTGCAAGTTGGTGGGTGTACAGTGGACCGCCTGACTGGGTCCGTGGGCGCCGCCTTTGACGTGCTAAATGTTCATCAGCCGCCGCCCTGAGTTGATATCCTGCACTGATATCGACTGTTCCATCCGAGCCTATTTGGGTGTATTTATCCCATAGCTTACGGGTGGCGTTCTACATTTAGTTCAATACTAAATTCACGACAGTTTAAAGTCATAATAACTCTGTAACTATGTAATGTTTTTACGATATTTTAACCCAGAAAATATGCGCCATTAACTAAAAACCAAAACATAACAGTACCTAATCAAGTTAATAGGGAGACTCGGTAATTGTGCCCATCTATAGAATAGAATATCTACTCTTTATTATGTACACCATATAAATTACAGACATAAATATATAAACTTCACAATGGGTGACACAATGGGCGGTCTTATCGCTAAGAGCGATCTTTTAAAGACAACCTTTAGATGGATTGAAAAGGGGAAGGACAGACAAAAACTGTAGGTAGTCTGTGGTGTACCATTACCAATAGATGAGGTTTTCCTACACATATATCAAAACCGCATCGCTATATAGTCCATTGTCTACTTCCCATACAAATTCGTCCAGTCTCCTTTGAGAAGCCCAGAAGGTTTTAAGACTCCGTTTTGCTCGCAGCGCTGTTTAAATTTTACATACATTTATTCCTGTGTAAGCTAGCAGGTTTTGAGTCGCCTCAGGAGCTTTGTTCAGCAAAATCGTTTTTAGTTTACAAATTGACTCAAAATCGGCGAGTTTGTGTAAATTTTTTTAAAGTTTTTTTTTAAATGTATCGTTATTGTAAGCCTGCATTTGTAACAAGACTTGTTACTTTAGTATTTGTACATTAATAACATAATTATACAATTAGTCAACAGTTATGTTTTCCCTACGATTCTAACCAAATTTTCTGATTTAAAGCTCGTTTGTTATAAAAAATACAATTTGCGTTCCTTTTGGTGTCAAAACCACGTTTTACGGTGCAAGGAACACAAAGAGAATTCGAAAAAAGCTTGTTCGAATAATTCATTCATTCTGTTAATATTGTAATAGTCATAGGAATAACACAATACCTTTATTTTTCGATGAAACAACAGCTGTGTTGCAGTCATTGGCTACCAGTTTTTTTATAATGTATTTATTTAATACTAGCTGACCCGACATACGAGGGGCTTGTGGCTAAGTAATAACAGTTTCACAGGTCAATCGATCAGGTTAAGCTACGCTTGACGCGGTTGTGCCGTGGATGGGTGACCATCTAAGACCCCTCTGTGCCTCGGAAAGCACGTTAAGCCGTTGGTCCCGGCTGTCATTCGTGGATCTTTGTCAGTCGTTACGGGTCGTCAGAGAAGCCGGAAATTCTGACAACCAGTCTTACCAAGGGGTATCGTATTACCCAGTGACTGGGTTGTGGAGGTCAGATAGGCAGTCGCTCCATGTAAAATACTGGTACTCAGTTGCATCCGGTTAGACTGGAAGCCGACCCCAACATAGTTGGGAAAAGGCTAGGCAGATGATGATGACCCGACAGACGTTGTCCTGTCCATCAATCTGCCTATCCTTTTTCCAGCTAAGTTAGGGTCGGCTTCCAGTCTAACCGGATACAGATTAATACCAGTATTTTACATGGAGCGACTCCACAACCCAAATACTGGGTAATACGGTACCCCTTGTTAAAACCGCTTGTCAGACTCCGTTTTGGGCTTCTGACACGTAACGACTGTCAAAGATCTTCGAATGACAGCCGGGACGAATGGAGGCCGGATTTTTTTTTATACACTCTAACGCAAATATTTTGACAGTACAGTGAAAAGCCAACAATATAGCATTATTTCATTAAAAATTAAACCATTTTCATCTTATGCCAACATTAGCAAAACCTCCAAGAAACAAATATTTGCTAAACAACCATCAAAAAACCTACTCAAGAAAATCAAAATTTCGTTCAGATGCCATAATGAAAAAATGTCTTCATAAAAGAGAAACTGGAAGAAAATATCATTGCCAAAATTATGAAACAATCTACCTCACTTTACTTGTTGGTTTCAAAAGACGAAACTCCAAATGTCCAAGTTTTTATTGTCATAATTGGACCCCAAATTACTCTCCTTCGGCGAAAAAAGTAAAAGAGAAACGGGAAACGTTAAACGATTAAAGATTATTAAAACGAAACCAGTGTTGTGGGTTATTTCACGTTTATTAATTTCATTTTGAATTTTTTGAGTATTTTTGAGTTGGATGAAACTTGGATGGTCAATTTTTTGAGTTGGATGAAACTTGGATGGTCTTAATTTGATTCTGAGGGTGGGAGAATTGAGAAGGATCAAAAGTTTATAAGAAATACTTACACGTAATCTTAAGTTAAATTATGTTTTATTTTCATACATTTTCTTTTCAATCTAATGCATAAGTATAATCAGCCTATAATATTTTCACTGCTGGGACACAGGTCTCCGCTCGGTGAGAAGGAGTGGACCGTAATCCACAACGCGGGCCCAGTGCGGATTGATAGATGTCACATGTCTTCGAATTTTTGGTTATAGGATATGCCGGTTTCCTCACGATGTTTTCCTTCACCGTTTGAGAGCAGTGATGATGAAATAATTTACACAAAGAGGGTTCGACCCGTAAGTCGCGACTGCTACCACTTAGGCTATCACTACTCAATTGCTCTTATGCCTGCCTAGTGTCAAAATTTTGAAGTGAAACTTCTTTAAGCACGCTTGACTTGGGGAGGAAGCTGGCGAACGCGTTACGAAAAGTGTGATCGGGCGAGGCGAACGGGAGTTGAGTGGCGGATATAAGCAAGAGAAAGCAGTGCGCGCGCACATTTTCTTTCTTTCTTCCTCTCATAGCCAAATACGTTTGAAGTTTCACTTCAGTCGTGTGGTCATAATCAAACTCGGCTTTTTTTGATGTGCAGATTTTTCTCAAAACACTTCTTCAGCCTTCAATAAATTCTCTCCCCTTTCACACAACAAGCTGACTTTTTTTTATCTTCGTAGTTCTCATAAATATCATAATAGTCAGGTCACCAACAATACCTATAAAACGTAACACGCATTTTGAATATATTTCTGTTCAATATAAATCATATTTTGCTTCGGAGCATTCATAAAATCGGCGGAAAAACAAAGCTGGCTACAGATTTATAGGAACTTGTTTTGGTTACAATGTTGTGCGATTCAATATAATAGCCTTGTTTACTTTAGCACTACGAATGTTAGTACAAATCGAGTTATAGCCCGTAATAAGTTTATGAGAAAAAAAATATCGAGTCGAGTGGCGTCGTAAAATATGCGGGTGTATTTTGTTTACAAAGCTCTGCCTTGGGCGTAAATTGTTGAATAGAAGTTTGTTTTGAGTTTGAAACTTGTGAAGTGTCTTAGTTATGGAGATAATGTTGTTATTAACACGTACGCCTAAGATATTTTGAGATTACGTAAGTAGGTAAGTAATCCATACTATTATTAATATTATAAATTCGAAAGTAACTCTGTCTGTATGTTACCTTTTCACACCTAAACCATTGAACCGATTTAGATGAAATTTTGTATAGATATAGTTTGAGTCCCGAGAAAGGACATAGGATAGTTTTTATTCCGATATTCTCACGGGATCGAAACTTATGCGGGTGAAATCGCGGGGCGCAGCTAGTCATTAATAAACACAAGAAAATAAGATATTAAATGATAAAAATAAAAAAAATAAAATTCGTTTATTTCAGGCAAGTTTTTACACATACACCCATAGTATCAAAAAATAAAAAATAAATTAAATTAAAGAAGAACGGTCATTTGTGACTCAGACCCGACACGAAAGAGACATATCTCAGTTTTTTTGTTATTTTAAATATAGCTGAAATATATATTTTTTATATTCCAAATCAATGGCTAACACCAAAATATTGCCTTGTGTTTTTGTTCAGGCGATATACAATTTTCTTTAAATACCTAGTTACCTACAAAATTCGTAATTGTATGTAGGTAATTCAATGACGGTACAACAATTTAGAAAAAAACAACCGACTTCAAAAAAAAAAACACTACAAAGTGATAAATAACTTTAATTTCGGAAGTCGGTGTCGTTGGTTTCGCATTTTCGTTTTTAGACACCGACTTCCGAAATTAAAGTTATGTATCACTTTGTACCGTTTTTTTTTTTGAAGTTGGTTGTTTTTTTGTAAAAAAGTTTTTATTTTTTACTTTTTAGTTGTACCTAGCCCACACAAATCCAATTAACACTAGTGCATTGAAGAATTGAAGACACTGACTAGAAGAATCGTCCGAATTCGCATAGAAATGACGGAGATGCAGTACATTTATGCATATAACACCGTACATAAGAATAATTACCTAATGCATTATATACTAAAACCTTCCTGAAAGTATGTAGATTACATTATTGAAAGAATTATTAAAATTGATTCATTAGTTTTTGAGAAAATCGCAGACATACATACATACGGGTCGAATACAGAACCTCCTTTTTTGAAGTCGGTTAAAAAACGCACAGATCTCAACATAGAAAGCCAATTTTATTTTATATTTTTGTTAATGACATCTCGCAGTTTAACTTTGAGGTTATCGTCTGCTTAACCGGGCTTGCCTGTAGATGCCTCAATAAATTAAGCCTCCAGCTGTCTATTTTTGTATTTTTATCTAAATTGGCGTCATTTTAAATGGATATAATTGCTATTCATTAAAAAAAAATATTTTAAAATATTTTGCCTTACCAAAATCAAATGGCAATATATGGGTGATAGCCACTGATATTCAGAATAGTGTTAATTTATTTCTGTTATATTTAATATAACAAAATAACTGAGATGCGTTCCTTTTGTGTCGGGCCTGGGTAAATTTTCTATGGGACGTGACCCTTCTTCTTTGAAATAGATATTAAATTAAATTATTATTTAGATAAATTAAATTAAATTATCGTTTTCTTATAAGTAAATGATTTAATTTATTAAGTACCAAACACTTTTACACGTCAATAATATTTTAAAAAGCTAGATGAAGTCGGCGTTTCCTACCTGACTACTCTGAGAAGAAAGGCCGAAACAAACTCAGAGGTAACAGTCTCTTTTAAAGTCCAGATATAATCGTGTAGAATGATGTCTGAAATGGACGTTGGAGGAAAGAACCACAAATTGAGCGGACCTGTCCAGTCAGTGCACGCATTTGGCAGTAATCGTGCAGCTCAACGCAAAACTTAAGAAGCTCAATTATACCATACCTATTTACTGCCGGTTATTCTGTGAAAATCTAGGTTAGGTTAGGGCTTGTGGCAAAGTAATAACAGCCGCACGGGTCGATTGATCAGGTTAAGCTACACTTGCCGCGGTTGGTCCGTGGATGGGTGACCATCTTTACATACCAAGACCATATAAGTATAAATTATTATTATTATTATTATCTAATGATTGACAAATGATAATTTATTATTATTATTATTATCTAATGATTGATTTGGATCAAGTTGAAGAATAAAAATATTATAATGAACTAGCAGCGCCCCGCGGCTTCAACCGCATAAGTGTCAATCCCGTGGGAATATCGGGATAAAAAGTATCCTATGTCCTTTCTCGGGACTCAAATTATATACCAAATTTCATCTAAATCAGTTCAGCGGTTTAAGCGTGAACAGGGAACAGACAGACAGATATACTTTCGCATTTATAATATTAGTATTGATGAGTATTTTATTCATCTTCTCTATAACACTTTAAGAAACTTGAAAACTCATGCCACACACACTTAAACACTTGAACCACATACACATATAACATTTCAAATCACTTGTACATTGGTACTAAATTGTAATATACCTACTATAATAACATTATATTTTTTTCGAGATTCCCGTGACTCACATTAATGGGATTAACGTTGTATTAAATCAGAGTCATGAATCAATACATTCTGCTATATTTCGTTTGTGTCCGCCGTGGGCATGGTTTCTATACTAAGATGTCCAATGACCCTTTACTGAAATAGATAAAAACACTAGTAAGAAACGATCGCAACAAAGCTATTTACTGCTATCAAAGAATCGATAACAAACGAAGAAAGAATCCAGAGATCGTTGCAATATTCAAGAGGAAAGATTATGTAAAAATCATTTCTTTTTGCATTCGGATTTTTGTGAAAGCGGTAGGTACTAGACAGTATTCTAGAAAATATTACTTAATAACTTTTTCCACACTCTTTTATCGTCATTACATCATCATGATTTCAATCGAAAGACGTCCACTGCTATCGTCCGATGTGTGACGCACAGAACCGTGGCAGTGCTTAGGGGAAGCCTATGTTATTATGATGACGTCAACTACTGGACATAGACTTCCACCAAGTGCTACATCGCCTGGTCCAGGGCTTCTCAAGGTCATCGGTCCACCTTATGGGTCTTAAATAACATAGTTCACTTAAAATGAGTTACAAAGTGCTTATTTATCCAAATGATAGCCTCTAGGGCGTTGGCGACGTTACAGGGCACATACATGTTTCTTATGTTTTGCCTTAAATATTTTTATACTATCACTCCTCTTTAAATCCTCCGGTAAATCATTAAACAGTTGTGCTCATAAGAGGCGTTCTTACACTTCGTCATCCGGTACGTGTTCATCTCCGAAATGTTTCAGCTCCAACGGCCATCCGTTTTGGGAGCAATGTCCACCGTCACAGTTGTTTTTAAGGCACCGCCGCCGCTCGCTTTGCTCACTCGGCTCGCGTGCGGTTGGTCACAGTTCTATCCTAACCAAACCCATATTTTGTTCGAGGTGCTCTAGTTTAGTAACTGCAACCACCTTGGCTCGTGCGTAGTTGATCACAGCACTAACTTAATCTAACCCTTATGGTCGAGGTGTCCTAGCTTAGTTTCTGACACCAAAGAAAAGGTCAGATATTAAAAAAGAGGCACATCCATCTAAAAAAAGACCGAGTGCCGGCAGAAGTGAAAACTTGAATATTAACGTTGTGCATTTTTGATATTTTTCATTAATAGATGCACTTTGTTCAATTTCCATATTTTAAACACTTACCCCCTTATTCATAAAACTTATTAAACCTATTTTAGTTAAAATGGGGTTTGTCTCTTTCTTACACACAGAAATGACAACGTGACAGATAAAGACAAACGTTCTATAAACCTATTTTAGCTAAAATAGAGATAAAATAGGATTATGAATAAGGGGGTTAATATACACGAATTTTACGAATACACAGCAGTGTGGCCACTACACAGACGGTCGAGCCATCAGCTGTCACCATCCATGGATGTGCGTGGTACGCCGTAACATAAACATACACGAACATTCGCGCAAGCGCCCTGCGCTGCCTAAACGAAACAGCAGGCATACATTTTCGCCGCTCCGTAGAAAGATAGGGGGATACTTCCTCTCTTACGCCGCGCCGGCTGTCTACTCTCCATCCGTCTTACGAATTTTCGATCAGGTCACGAGTCCTGACGCGATGTCCTGACGCGAGTTTAACATTTTTTACCCATTCCAAAAAAAGTGTACAACGCCTCTTAAGAAATTTCACTTCAAAAATTACATCATTAAAGGTCAGTAAGTTCTTAAACCATCAATTAAATATTTCCCTTTTGAAAAACACCTACCATGTGTCTTAAGAGAAATCGTGACAATAACTCAAAATCAAATCCAATCAACACGCACTCTGTGTAACTAAGGTCTTTATCCTAAACTGAAACGATCACAAGCCGATAATATTATTATCTTATGTACCAACATCGTTAGCCATTTCTTACACCACGGGGAGTCTCCAACAACCTTGACCAAGGCAATTTGTTCTCTATAAGTTATTGCTTTGTGCAAGTAGTTAAGTTATAAAATACGAGGATTAATGTAAGGTCGTTAGTACAAAAAGGAGATAAATCTAAGATTTTTCTTAAGTCCTAAAACGCTGGAGGCGTTGAACATTATGGGTGAACGTGAAGAAAAATAGATTTATTTGTCACAGACACACGTTCACTCGACGAGCTATCAAGCTGTACCTTTCCAGATTTAGCTAACCTGGCATTATATATGCTTTTTGAACAATGATAAGATAGCTTATACTGGAAATTTATTTGGGATGCATGAAGAAGCCTCCTCGTGGTCACACCCAGCACCTTATTTGACTGGCCAATTCTTCTCTTGCGGTGTTAGGGCTAACGCCCGTCTGGTTTGCGACCACCCTCCCACCGGAGCCAAGCAGCCTGCTGTGTTTCGTCGATGCGTGGGAGTTCCAGTGCCTTAGGCATCTTCTGGGCAAGCTCGTTCCCTCATATACCTCATCCATCGCTTTCCATCAGGCCTGATCGAGGTCAAGAGCGGGCCCATTTAGCAATAAAAAAAATAAAAAAATATGATGAGTCGCCGTGCGTACATACAAAAATATAAGATAGCTTGAAAAAAAAAAATACAGATCTATGATCACGAGCAAAGTACAGTAATAGTCGGCAACTGCATGTCGTGACTGTGACAAGAAGGCTTCCACTTAACATGATGCTGTTCTATGGGGGACCAAACACAGCGCACCACATTCGCTCGTCAACAACCAGGCGTCAACCTAACCGCAGCACGTAACCAGATCGGCTTAGCACCTCCGAGGCGTTTACAGTTGGGTGAAGGTGGCGATGACCCTGCGACCCTGGTATAGTGGTGTAGCGGTATCTACAACGCCACATGCGAACAACGCGTCATACTGACGTCACGCAAAGTCCTGCATCTCGCAAGCAGAGTTTACAGCGCAACTAGCATAGATACAACAGCCCGACATGAATCACCGGGCCGTTGCCCACCAGACACAACACCCGTCTGTTCGGAGGATCCTCCCTTTCTTTTCTATGGAGGATGAGTGAATTTTACACCCTGTTCCTCATATCTCTATAGTGGTCACAAGCGGCGTTACTACTGAGCATGAGGTCCCACCTTCGAGGCGTCGGTCGCCCCGTTTACAATTGGGTGAAGTTGGCGATGACCCTGCGACTCTGGTCTAGTGGTCATAAACGGCGTTACTTTTCGCATGAGGTCCTAAGGTCGGCCTAAGTGTTATTGAGTTTTTCCATCAGGAATTTCTTAGTAGCTGCCCGAAGTCTGCATTTGTGCCCACAAGCCGCACATAGAATAGAATACTCTTTATTATGTGCACCATATAAATTACAGATATAAGTATAGAAACTTTACAATGGGTGACAAAATGGGCGTACAAGCCGCACATTGACCTTTTGCATCGCTTTTGCATGAAACAAAAGTCAGTAAAAGTTCGCTATCAGAAATCAGAATAATTTAGTTAAATTATTTTTCTTTACTATATCTACCTAGTATTATAACAATAATTAAGACATGAGCGAAATCATAATATTTTGTTCTAACTGAAAAGAGAGATAGATACATTGGTTACAAAGATTCGGCATTTCAGAGACATGTCTGACATAAGCATAATTATGTGGGAATTTCTAGCCCATTTTTAATCTTCATAAGTAGTCTTTAGTATTTTGCTAACCAAAACTAAATATAAAAATCAGATAACAGTCTAGACTCTCATACACGAAATATCTTATACAATAAACATTATTATTCCATCTATATGGACACATACAACTTTCAATAACTCAGTAATTACTGGGACACAATAAAATCGAGGTTTCACGTCACGCACCGATAAAAAGACCTTTGTAAAAGTTCTAGAACATTCTCAGCCAAAATTGTTTATGCGTGTTTAGGAGTACTAAACAATGTTATAATCTATTTCTTTGGAAACTACTGTATATCCAGATTGTTTATTGATTAAGATATTATTCGATTTTGGTATTCCTAAATGAAGGTTTCTTGTGTTTATACAACGTGTAACAGAATAAACGCAAGACCTCAGACACCCCAATAAAAGTATTAAATTGTAGGACTAAAAAAAAACTGGAATTTAATTTACGAACCATAACATTTTTATAGGTATATAATTGTTGTCCTGACTAAATGTTAAACGGTACAATAAACGTAAATATGGTCGTGCATTTAAGTAGGCTTTATTGCTCTGAGACATGGCTTTTTCCTTAAATGAAATATTTTATTAACTTGTGACGCGGTGTTAGTTCAGGTTACATAAAATATTTTTTCGGGAAAAATTGAAATAGTGTATGTAATGATGGGAATCGATTCGATTTATAAGACATTATCACGTCAAAAAATAGTTGTATTAAAATTATTTACTCACCGAAGTAACTCTCAGAAATCTCAAACACCAAAGGATACTTAATTAAAAAAGGTCGCTTCACATCTAAAATCGAGGAGCGTACCGAAATTTGGACAATCCAACCGAGAGTGCCTCCCGCGAAAACCATTACCTATAATTTTAAATGTAAAGTATCTCAATATTAGACATTCTGTAGCAAAGACGCTTCAGCCCTAAATATATTTCCGAAAATATAAGCACAATCAAAAATAGACTTTGTTTTATGGAAGTTACGGTTCAATTTAAGTTTTAATGTTAAGGGGTTGTGAAGAGCGGGTGATTATGTAAATAATGCTGTAATGACGTCATCATGGGTCATGTCGTTTGCCTTGATGCGAGGAAGCGATATAATAAAATCTGAAATGTGTTCGTTCTGGAATTTCAAGTGATAGACATTAATATTGTAGAACAGCGTTGATTCTATAAGGACTGATAAGGCAACGTTAGTAGACAATAACTAATAGGGATTTAGTGAAGAAAACGTCCTTCTAAATGTCAGTCATTGTTGATAATGGTTGGCAGTAAGATCTTCGACTCTGTTAAGGGACCTAAACTTTTATTTCACAGTTCTTGGAATGAGAGAAAAATACGAACATAAGAATGTAATTACGGGGCTAATTTTGTCGGAGGAGTAGGTTTTAAATTTAATGAGCTTGGAAATGGTTGTCAGTTACTAAAAAGCCTATGATGTTGAGAAAGTTAGAAGGAAGTGTGAAAATACGACTGTAGAACCACGTGTGCTCTATGGGGCGAACTTAATTATATTTTCTAATCTATTTTCTGTTCTATTTTCTATTCTATTTTCTATTATAAATTTTCTATTCTATTTTCTATTATACATTTTCTATTCTATTCTATTTTTTATTTTATTTTCTATTCTATTTTCTATTCTATTTTTTGTTCTATTTTCAGTTCTATTTTCAGTTCTATTTTCTATTATATTTTCATTTCTATTTAATATTCAGTCGTTATTGAGACGTACGTATTGTCTTGCAAGGAATAATCAATGATGGTTATAGTACCTAACTCTATATTTGAAACTGCTTTTTTTCCTAGAATAAGCAATATCTTCCTTTCTACCTAAAAGATAGTAACGCAGATATTTTATATTAAAATCGGTACTATTTCGGTAAGCCGATTAAGTATATGTAGGAAATAGATAGGAAAAAGCTTCTCTTATAAGATTACGGGTATTTTTTCAATTGCCTACCCGGTAAAGATTTTTGTAGACTTGGTATAACTTGATCGCCGCAATAATAACTGTTACTGTTAGCCTGCGTCATCCCACTGTTGGGCAAAGGTCCTCATGACTTCTAGCTCTTTCGATCCAGGGCTAATGTGGTCGTTTGTTTTCTCCAGCTTGTCCCGCCATCTTTTACGGGGTCTGCCGCGATCCCTTCTAGCTGTGTCAGGGCGACACGTAGTGGTTACGAGAAATGTTACCGAGAAATTCCAGATAGAAAAACTTTTTTACAAAAAAAACAACTGACTTCTGTCAAAAAAGATAATGTGGAACCGACACCGACTTCCGAAATTAAAGTTATTTATCACTTTGTAGTGTTTTTTTTGGAAGTCGGTTGTTTTTTTTTGTAAAAAAGTTTTTAGTTGAACCTACCCTACACAAATTCAATTAACACTAGCGCATTAAACAATTGAAGACACCGACTAGAAGAATCATCAAAATTCGCACAGAAATGTCGGAGATGCAGTACATTTATGCATACAACTTCGTACATAAGAATCATTAATGTATTGTATACTAAAACCTTCCTGAAGATCACATTAGTGAAAGAATGATCAAAATTGATTCATTAGTTTTTGAGAAAATCGCGGACATTCAAACATAAATACGGGTTGAATACAGAACCTCCTTTTTAGAAGTCGGTTAAAAAACACAATAACACTTTGCCCGACCTGGGAATCGATCCCGCGACCTTGCGACGCGACGACCAATGAGGCAGTCACTGTGTTGCGTAAGTAATCTACTAAAAACTTGATCGATCCATTACTTGACGTTAAAAACCGCACTTTCACACTCTCCAATCTCGTTTTCTCATTCGCAATTTTTCGCCGCAACAAGATTAATTAAAAAATCATCATTCATCGTTGATGTTTTATTAATTCGGTATAATGGTAGCGTCGAGTCGACAGTAGCGTCCATACAATGAATCATCAAAAGCTATGATTGATGTATCCTATAAATAAATTATCTTTTCAACTTGCTTGTGTTTAGACGTGTCGTTATAAGGGTGATGTTTTTTGGGCGTATGAATTTTATCTTTGATACCGAAAATTTATTAGAGATTAGAGCCTTTTTACTTTTATAGACTTTTAGCCCCTTGTTTTGCTTATAAGACTGCCTACGTCTGTATTTAATAGTGTACGTATGATCTTTCTAAGAAACCTTTTGACAAAATATAGTAAATATACAGAGAAATGTGACGCGCTGACAATCTTCTGTATATTATCTACTGCAATTTATCAAAAAAATATGATTTAACTATACCTATTATCGCAACCAAGCCATAGCCCGAAGAATTTCCAAACTTAAATGGCAGTTGCCTCACGTCCCAGCCGCCGCGGGAGACGCTCCGGGCGTCGAGAGCCGCGTGACGACTCCCGGCCACCGTAGGCGCGGGCCTGCGGACGGAGAGTAATGGGCAACTCACCGTCCGATCAGGACCAGGCCCGTGCCGGACGGCGCGTACGTGTTCCACGCGCGCCTCAAAGAGATGTCAGCAAAAACATAACCCTCCTTCTGGCGCAGTTGGGTAAAAAGGAAGGGGCCTGCCATGGCCGAAGCCTGCCGGGGATGCGAGATTGTCCGAAAGGGTTACCCCTACCCCGGAACATAAAGGGCTAAGAAAGGAACACGGATGGGTTTTAGTCAGTAAGAGTCTGACACTTCCTTCCGCTCCACCCAGAGCGGGAGGGGTCATTTGATGATTTCCCATCCATAAAAAAAAAGTGGCAGTGGGCAGGACACGTTGCTCGCAGAACAGATGGCCGATGGGACCGAAAAGTTCTGGAGTGACGACCGTTTACTGGAAGACGTAGCGTTGGAAGGCCTCCCACAACGTGGACCGGTCAAAATGGCAGTGCAGGCCTATGTCCAGCAGTAGGACGTCGTACGTACGTCTTTTAGCTGAAATATTGATGATGATGATCCAAGTGAAGATACAGGAACCTTGACAAAGGGGCGAATGTAGTAGCAGCTGCACATTGCAATATTTATAACAACCTCAAAAAATAAAAAACACGACTGCCCTGCCAAAAAACGAACTAAAAAGTAAAAAAAAAAAGTTGTATTCCCTGACTAAACAGATAAATAAAATTGTCAATGCAGTCGGGGGAGCATTCTGTGGAACACTTTTTAATCTAAGAGATCCCCCTGAATATATTACACTCCTTTTTGGGCATTTGTGTAAAAACAGATGCTCTTGCAACAGACGCAAAATCTCGCTCACGGGCTAAACCAATACTTTTTAATAAAAAAAAAAAAACAAAAAACGCCATAAATCATAGTACTTTGACGTTTACAACGTTACAACGCACTCATAGCGCCAATTTCTACAATGCGAGCTCAGTTATCGGTCCGTGGGGAGCGAACCACAACTTGTTACGAATAAAATGGCCATCAAGAATCGAACAGCCGATATAAAGGGCTGAACAATGAAAATTTTGTGAGTTGTCAAAGTCAAAGTCAAAGTCAAAGCATTTATTTCAAATAGGCACATAAAAGGCACTTTTGAACGTCAAAAATTATCTTAAAATAGAATTGATTCTAGTCGCCCATTCCAAAAGGTAGTTTTCGTATGGAGAAGAACGGGCAAGAAACTCCACCGTTACTCTTTTAAAATGTTTAGGTACAATATTTTGCATGGGTACATTAATTATATAATAACATGTGAGGACGATGCACCTACAATAAAATTACTATACCACAATAGGTAAAAGAATTAAAAACGAAACCATGACATATAAATTAATTATCTGATAGATACATGGTGCTCACATATTTACAAACATGGTACAAGCAAAACGATTTTAATTAAAAAACAAAATACAAGTAATAAGTCAGGGTGTGAGTAATAAATGTAAAAAAAAAAAGATTAAAAAAATTTACAATTAAATTAGCAACCAGTTTGATTTTGTCTTGACTCTAGATTGTCCTATGGAGCAAGACCAGCATGTTTCCAAGCGTTCTTATCTTGGATATAATCTTCTAATTTATAGTATGCTTGTTTACAAAGTGTACGTTTAATGTGAGTTTTAAATTTTCTTTCATTTAATTGCAATATATCACAAGGTATTTTATTGTAACATTTAACACAGTACCCCATAAAAGATGTATGTACTTTGGCTAATCTGAAAAATGGTTGATGTATTTTATCTTTATTTCTTGTATTAAAGTTATGTCTATCGCTTATTTTATTAAAAAGATGTTGATTTTTTCTTACATACATAATATTTTCATAAATGAATTGGCAAGGTACCGTCATAATATTAATCCTTTTAAATAGTTCCCTGAGAGATTCGCGGCGACGTAGATTATAAATGGCTCTGACAGCTCTCTTTTGCAAAATAAAGATGGATTCAATGTCAGCAGCTCGACCCCATAGTAAAATGCCGTACGACATAATGCTGTGAAAGTAGCTAAAATAGACTAAACGCGCGGTTTCTACATCTGTTAAGGGCTTGTAATAGGTTAGCTCAAATTCAGATTTTGCCCCCACTTCCCCGCGCTATGTATCATTCTATCCCACTCGCACTGACATACTGATTCAGTTAGGGTGAACTGAACTATTGTTGGAAGGATGTCAAGAAATAAAATGATTAAACTTAACATTAATTTATTACATTCACATTGTATGTTCAGTATATATAAAATTCTTTTAAATGGGCAGGTAAATAATAAGTAGGTATAACAAAACAAACATGAGACACTCATCATTCGCATAGCAAATACAGTTTACATCGAAATCCGCAATATACCTACTGCATTAGTGTTCTATGACCGACCAAAGACCATTGCTCTACCGCCATATATTTGTCACCATAAGACATCGACAGCCAAATAGAGCCGGCGCTCAGCTCACTGACAGCGTGGCACGGCAGGTTGTGCTGCGGCATCCCGCGGCGTTCCGTGGCATCCTGCTGAAAGCCCGCACAGACCGGACTGCGTCCCGTTAACCGAAATGACCGCAGCACAAGTTTCAATCTTATTTCAACTAGCTTAGCGATCATAATTCCTCGACACAACGTGACCCACACGTCCCGCGGGATGCGATGGCGCGCCGCGGCATTACGTGGAATGAAACGGCATGACACGTCATGCCGCAGCATCCCTCGGCGCGTCGCGTCATGCCGCAGCGTCCCGCGGCACGTCGCGTCATTTCCCGGCATCGTGGTATCGAAATAAAGTAACATGAATTCTAAACTCATTGAAATAAGATTCAAAATAACTTGATTAGTAATAAAATCCTTTGCCATGACAAAGCCTTAAAATTACTTTCTTTTTGCTGAATCTTTGGCCAAAAAATAGGCTAGTCTTCTGGTCACGTGAAGAGTCGACCAATCGCTTGGCGATTTCTCGAAAAATTAAGTAGGCACTCGGACCTTATGGCCCTAGTGTATCAGCCCCAAACGGCTGGTACATATAAGTCGGAATAAGATTAGAGTATCTATTTGCGCTGTTTGAGGTTTTCTGCACCCGCAGTAATCGCACTAGCACAGCCAACCGTAATAGGAAGATGGGGTGGCGCAAGGTAGTCGATACATGTTGCATCACACACCAAAGGCCGACCTAACTTCTAAGGCATTATGGTCAATCTGTCTGGTCTTTTCCAATCGTCGCGAGCCATTGGGTTCTAAAACAGCTGGCAACCCAGCACTGTCAAGAGCACGCAATGGTTATAACGCATAATAATACGTCATCGGAATAACTGATGTCCATTACTTGGGGTGGGCTAGACATCAGGATCACTTTGACCATCCCACACCGGGTATGAATTATGTTTTAAGAGACTTTGACATTGAATAAAACAAACCATGATTTCCAAATATTGGTTTTATTTTTATTTCACAAACGGCACTGAAAAAGCTCAAACTCGGTGTGTTTAGTACCTAACTACCAAAATATTTCACTGTCTATACAGCTTCTTAATGATACCCTAATCTCTAATCTGCATTAAATCACCGATTAAGACGATTTTAATGAACCCTATCTTATCTCATCTTATCCCCGCAAGAGATGTTATGTGAGGTCCCCATTGTAATTTCTCGTCTAGCGTGATTCCCAGGAAAACCGTTTGATCAACAAATTCTAGTTTGTTAAAAATATGGCCGCCCAGTGAGTATAAACCAAAAATTTTCTCCCTGTGGGATCTCGTAATAGGTGTAAGGGTGGGATGGGTGAATTGACGTAAAGGTTTCTGATTTACTATGACTACTTTAAAATATTTTTTTTGTAATTTTAATACAAAAGAATACATAGACGCGGTCAGATATGGCACAAAAAAAACACAAAATTGAAAAAAAAATTTGGGGGAAAATATTCGTCACATTTACGCTAAACGGCCATCACTCAACATAATGCTATGGTCCTATTCGAGACAGAGCCACAGTGCTGGTTTTCAGTAACAGCTAGAACTGAAAAATTGCATTAGGAAGGCGGCACCCTTGCAACCAAGAAGGAGGTGAATCACCATAGATTTCACAAACTGGGCTTTCGGTCTTTCATTGGTCTGTCAGCTGTCTAGAAAATTTATCAGAACCTAGCACATACATATAGCCTACAGCAGTCTATTGCTGGATTTAGGCCTCTGCAATAGCACGACATTTAGGTCGATTTTCGGCAACTATCGTCCAGCATTCTACCAGCCACCCTGCGAAGATCATCGTTCCACTTAGCCTGATGGCGTCCTTCCTTACGTTTACCAATTCGCGTTCTCCACTCAAGAACACGTCTACTCCAACGGTCATTGGTTCTACGGCTAATATGGCTGGCCCATTGCCACTTCAGCTTGTCGACCATTTTTAAATAAAGTAGCGTTACAAAACCCAGCGTTTTGTAAGATTTCATTGATGTCACTCTTCTGAATCAGAATTTCATAAATGAGGTCTCTAAAATAGTCACGGAGTTTAGCAAATTTTCATATAATTCATAATTGCTTAGAAACCACTTATCCGTTCAACAGTAGCCGAAATCTTACGAACTGCTAATTGTTGTATTATTAAGCTTTAAATACTTAATTCAAAATCGATTCTGTACAGAAACGAATTAATCTTCGTTACTTTGGGTAGCCGTTTTTATACCGTGTAATTAGCTATAATAGATTTGCATGAAACTTCGTGACGAATACTAATTATGGTCCGGTTTGTTAAATTGAAAGGACTGATCATTAACACTTTTGTAGGGTTTAATTTAAACATGGCGGTCTTTTCTGTACTGTGCTTGTGATTATTGTTGGGGATTCTGCGTCAGCGTCGTGGGTTGACAGGTGGAGGACAGATAGGGTGTTGTGGCGCAGTCTGGGAGAGGCGTATGTCCAGCAGTAGACTGCCATAGGCTGAGTTGATTGATTGTTGTCGTGGGTTGAAATCAGACACAAAGGCTCCTTATGATAACGTGTAACGTCATTTTTACAGTATGTGGATGGCTTTTTCACAATATTAGAATTTGCGTGAGATCGTTAGCGTGTCACCAAGACATTGAAAATCCGTAGCGCGTCGCTAGTGTCGCGCCGTTTGTGCTTACTCTTAGGGTCAGTTCACACCGCGACGCGACGCGACGCGCAGTTTCAAGATAGCAATACAATTATAGACCGTATCTACTACACAAAAAGGTACACAATTCAGTGAGGTGGTGTCTACTACGTCGAGCTACGCCGCGCGGCCCACCTCACTGAATTGTGTACCTTTTTGCACCCGCTCTGAGTGGAGCGGAAGGGAGTGTCAGACTCTTACTGACTAAAACCCATCCGTGTTCCTTCCTTAGCCCTTTGTGTTCCGGGGTAGCGGTGACTCTTTCGGACAATCCCGCTACCCCGGCAGGCTACGGCCCTAACAGGCGCCTTCCTTTATGCTGACATCTCTTTGAGGCGCGCGTGGAACACGTACGCGCCGTCCGGCACGGGCCTGGTCCTGATCGGACGGCGAGCTACCCAGATAATCATGGCTGCCTCAACCAATGGCATGCAAATATTAATACTTACAATAATTTATAATGTCACTGAGTCAAATTATTTACAAACATGATGATATAAAAACATTAAAAGAAGTAGATTAGTTAATTATAATCAAAATCTCTCATCTAAAAAGAAAGAAGAAAGAAAAAGTATTTGTTGCGACTCGTACGTAAAAAAACTCATATAAGCTTCATCTGCTGGAAAACTAATAATTTTCTCCCTTATATTTCTTTACTAGCTTCAGCCCGCGACTTCGTACGCGGATCCTGTTGCTTTTGCCAGCGACAACGGGGTAGTCAAAATCGAAGATCTGAAACGTCTGATGTCGAATTATATGAGCCCGGCGACTGGAAAACAACGGGATGCGCGAGATGATTCGAGACGTTCCAGATCTTTCATGTTTGTAAGTCAACAGGAAATGCCCATTAGACTAAACAACTTTTGCTAAGACGTCGTTCCTATATATGTTATAGTGTCACTGGGCTTTGGAGTTCCAGAACAGGTGCTCCAGATCTTCAAATTTATTCTCACAGCAGAAAATACTCTTCACGTGGAATTTTTTTTCTATGGCGCCATTTTTATAATAATATATCTTATACTTTAGCTGGTCTGTTGCGGTTCTGCATCAGGTGTTCCATTTTCCAAAATAAATTATAGCCTTTATGTTGCCCAGACTTAATACCTATACAGCAAAAAAACTTTTCTTCTTTGTTACTGGAGCATTGTATCTGCCCCGATGTCCAGTAGCGGGTCGTTTATCAGCATCAATCACAAATTTATAGATAGATATGATGATAGAGTCTAATGCAGATTTAAAACTGTGTACGTAAGGATTTACTTCATGCAACATACTTTGAAGCAGTGAAATCACACTATTGTTCAATTGCGGAAAGTTTTGGTTTCTAATATTTGCCTGATCTTGATAATTGGATACGATATATATTTGGAGAAACTTGGGGTCATTTTCAGGCAATAATGAACAAATAAGGTGGTAAACTTGGCCTTGCACTTTGAATGTTGGCATAAATGGGCCTTCTGAAATCTGTTTCGCAACAAAAGATGTCATTTGAAAGGCATTATTGTACGAACGGATGTTGTCCGAGAAATGTTTTGACTGTGGATGGTCAGCGATTAGCAGTGATCTTAATATTTCTGGAGGATTTTGTAATATTTCAATATGTACTTTCTCATCTGAGAAACATATACCGTTTGTTTCTTTTTGCCATTTAACAGCTTCACAAAAAGTACAATTTTGAACCATACCTCCGATGGCGGAATATGTGGCGTAGTCAATCATAGGAGTATACGTAAATGCACTCCATTCTTTATCAACCCAAGGAAGGTCACATCCGATTCTTCAGATGATATCGACATTCTGTTCAGAGAATGTCGAAGTCGATCAGAATTCAAACGTTCGTTGCGCTCTTCTTCTGTCTCTTCATGCCGTACTCCAGCAATTCTTTTTCTCTCACTTTCTAACTGATTATGAATATTTTGTTGTGTGCGTGTTCGGGACAATGTATGATAATGTATCGGTAAACGTTTCCGATTCGCGAGACAATGCATGTCGCTCACGATCAGCGGACAGTCGCGCATCACGTTCCGCATTTGTCTCTAGAGACCTAGAAGCAGATGCGTTGATACGCTGAGAACTCAAGCGTAATTCTCTATCCGTGAACGTCTCCGACTCGCGAGACAATGCGTGACGTTCACGATCAGCGGTCAGTCGCGCATCACGTTCCCCACTTGTCTCTAGAGACCTAGAAGTCGATGCGTAGATACGCTTGGAACTCAAGCGCAAGTCGCTATCCGTGAACGTCTCCGACTCGCGAGACAATGCATGACGTTCACGATCAGCGGTCAGTCGCGCATCATATTCTTCACTGGTCTCTAGAGACCTGGATGTAGATGCGTAAATACGCTGAGAACGCAGGCGTGCTTCGCGATGCAAAGAGGTTTCCACGGAGCGAGTTACAGCCTGATGTTCTCGAACAGCATCAAGTCTCTCCTGACGCTCTTCGGTAGATTCTTGAGATCTTATGATCGTCAATCTTTTAGCTCCTTTGGAACATTGGGAAAGATTTGACCTCTTTCTAGGCATGGTTATAGTTTTATTGTGAAAATATCTGATCAATTAAAATCTAAGTGACTGCTCCCCTGCGTTACCGGGTAGGCTACCGTGTCACGAAGATAAATGGAAAAGGAAATTAAACACTCAAATAACATAAGCCCGAAGCCATATTTATTCGATAAAATAAAAAAAATAAATGGGAGTTTTGGCCAGTAGAGTCAAATTTTCAATGATATACCATCGTCATCGAAAATCAGTCCTAAACTGTTACCGCCTTCACCGCGTGGAGGTACTCCCAGCTTATGTTATTTTATAATTATACAGTGAAATTAGTGATAGCTTTGATTTCCACATCAGATGTTACTGATCTTCGATTTTTTTAAGTCAACAGAAAATGCCCATCGGATCGAACAACTTTTGCTAAGACGTCATTCCTATATGTGTTATGGTGCAGCTGGGCTCTTGGAGTTCCACATGAGGTGTTCCAGATCTTCAAATTTATTCTCTCAGCAGAAGATGCTCATCACGTGGAACAAATTTTGTTATGGTATCATTTTTGTATCTCTTATAGTTTAGCTGGTCTGTTGCGGTTCTGCATCAGTTGTTCAAGTTTCCAAGATAAATTATAGCCTATATGTTGCCCAGACATAATACCTATACAACAAAAAAAAATCATTCAAATCCGTCCAGCAGTTCCGAAGATTAGCGTGTACAAACAAACAGACACACAGACAAACAGAAAGAAATTTTTTTTTGGATTCGTGCCTTATTACTGTTTCTAAACCCCCCGCAATTATTATTTTTTTAATATCTTCAATGTACAGACACAGTTTTTTTACTGTTTTATTATATGTAGGTATAGATTATTCGAGTAAACTTATCTTTTTGTAATATGCACGCGTTTCTGTGACAAATAAACCAATTTTTTTTTCTTTCTCTGGCATAAGCTTTACCACAATATTTTAAGTAAGTGCATGTTTGAAATGACTATAGGATTGTTCAAACAGGCATGTACAGACGCCAGCAGATCAAGCTACTACAATCTGTCAAATTTCTTTAATATATTTTCAACTTTATTGTTAAAGGATAAGGTTGAAAGTTGATTGGGAAAATTTGACAGTTTCGGGTAGCTTGATGTGCTGGCGTCTGTACAATGTGATTTATTTCTAACCCATATTTTAATCTAAGGCAAAGAAAATGCTTCTTTCGAGTTGCTAGCAGAAATCTTATCTTGGTCTGCTCTGATCTAGTCATACGGTAACAATGTTTTTAATAGAAGGACGATCTAAAAGTATTGTATTGCAAAACAAAGAATCAAAATGTAGATAGAATAAAGTTCTTCGTTTTATATTTTATTACTAGATCAACGTAGAAGAATCGCGTAGAAGCTCTCTTCAATTTAATTTAACGTAGAATTCCACCAACAAGAAAACTCGGAGAACTTTACACAGCTAAAGTTCCATTACTTTTTTTCACTCCATAATTACTTGCCCCATCCAAACAAACTTGACAATGTATTCAAAAATTATACGTTGTAGCCTGAAACGCTGTTACACGTAGACAATGGTGTACAAAACAAAGTCACAATACCCCCTCTGTTAAGTAGGTGCCTTCCCAAGTCATTTTCTCACTGGAGATAAACTTAGTGATGTCATCGCTTTATTTCTTTTCATTGTATCTGAACCCTTTTGTAAAGGGTGTGACAGTAAGTCTATTGTTACCTTTGTGTAAGGTTTATGATGTGCAGCTTCTGTCGGCTAACGCGTCTCGGGTATTGCTTTGTATTGTCCAAATTAAATTTCGGTCTGTGTCAAAGGATTTTTACTCTACAAGATCCTGTTTTATTAAAAAAAGAATTGCTTTGATTAAAGGCCTCTGAAAATTTTGTGAAGCTCGCTAATATTCTAGGTAGGATTCAAATGAACAAAATTTCGTAATAAATTCAATTTTTTTACTCTACCTACATGAACTGGAAAACGAATTTTTCGTTCGATTTTCATAACAATCAACTCAAACTCAAACTCAAAGCATTTATTTCAATTAAACCAATTACAGGCACTTTTGAATTGTCAAGGGGTCGGTCAGTCAGAAAGATGAAGCTAGTTGCCCATTCCAAAGCGTAGGTATGGAGAAGAACGGGCAAGAAACTCCATGGACACTCTTTTAAATCAAAATAATATGGTTACAAAGTCTTGGTTACATCATTCACGTTAAAAATTATACATGTGAGAACGATGCAGAACGCTAAAAGCGTCCATAATGAAAAGATGAGAAAAAACAATTCAAATATTAAATTAAAATAAAATAAGCCATGGCAGCAAAGAGATGACAAGTCCCTACTGACGGCGCCCGTTCACGAACATGACGCATGTATTAGCACCATTCAGCTCAACCATTTTGAAGGGAGCTAAATGATCCAACACATGCGCCGCCATCAGCGAGACATTTGAGTGAGCATGACATACTCTCAGCCGCCAGGGCACATTCAGTCAATGAAAGACGTACCCAGTAAACTACCAGAATCAACTAATCAACTCCAATCAACTAACAGAATTTCCATTTTAAAAGTAATAGGATGGTTTTTGTAAAAAAATATCTAGATTTAGTCAGTGGTGGAATCTGAAATTTCATTACGAATTCAGGAGTAAATAAATTGCTGAACTTTTTTATTATTTTCAAATCAATTTTATTTTTATTACTTTCTTTTCAGTATACCTACTTAAAAAGGCAATCCATAAAATTGTATCAATTTGTCACATTAAAGACAAAATTTAAAGTTGACTCCTACAATTGACTGCGATAAAATTAGAATTGAAGAATAAAGGTAAAAAACTAAATTGCTTTTTTATCTTGACACTTGACTTGAGACACCTTTTAACTTTAAATTTTTGACATTTTAACATTTGTAAACAAATTATACAAAGAAAAAACAAAACTGTTATGAAACAGAATGAGTGCAACTAGCTTCATTTTTTCTGACTGACTGACTTCTTGACAATTCAAAAGTGCCTGTAAACGGTTTAATTGAAATAAATGCTTTGAGTTTGAGTTTGAGTGATTATATCGTTTCTTAGTCCATCTAAAGATTGTCTGTAAAGGCCTATTCAAACCTAAGCGGTATTCGCTACCGTCTGCGGTAGAGAAAACCGAGTGGGTATGCGGTAATATTACTGTTCACACCAAAGCGGATTTCACGCTCTAGCCGCGGAACTTGATACTAAATACCTGAGCGAAACCCGCACGGTATGCACTTCTACCCACCGCGGCAGCGAATATCGCTCAGGTCGCTCTAGTCGCGGAACTTGATACTAAATACCTGAGCGAAACCCGCGCGGTATGTACCTTTACCCACAGCGGCAGCGAATACCGTTTAGGTTTGAATAGACCTTTATAGATCATTTTAGCGATAAGACGGAGTTTTAAATTTGTCTAAAATTAGTGTAAACATCTATTATATTATACAGGGTCAAATTAAATTAGCTAAATATTTAGACATGTTAAAACAAAAAATAATAAATTTGATTTTTAGGTCATCGACCGCAGTTTGTGTTATCACTTGAAATACCAGTTTAAAAAAAAAACCGAGTGTGCTTATGACCACACGACTGAAGTGAAACTTCAAACGTATTTGGCTATGAGAGGAAGAGAGAAAGAAAATGTGCACGCGAACTGCTTTCTCTTGCTTATATCCCCCACTCAACTCCCGTTTGCCTCGCCCGATCACACTTTTCGTAACGCTTACATCACGCGTTCGCCAGCTTACTCCCCAAGTCAAGCGTGCGTAAAGAAGTTTAACTTCAAAAATCTGTTTTTTTGTGTAACTTCACACACGTGATTAATATCGGTACCTAATTACGATAAAACAAATGGAAACAGATTTCCTCAGCACATACTTCAAGTACTACCAGCGGTCGTTGACCCCCAAAAAATACTTTTTTTTTTCATTCTTATTTTATCGTGTACAGACATCGATATACCCATCACGTCTGCGAAGTTTCACTAGATTATTTGATTTGCCCTGTATATCTAGCTCATATCTTAAAACAAATATTGTAGCAATAGATTCTCTAGTCAAAATGGAATGGTCCAAATTCAATTCTATTGAACGATTGCTTTGTATTCTCCCCAAGTGTGTAAGCGTTTTAGCTCGGTCAATGCGGTTAACAGGAATGTCGGCTATGTCCACTAGTGCACCACTCAATGTAAGCAGTCCTTTAGCATGTCTTTATTCAAATTCTCTTGGGAATTCTTTATTGTTTTGATTCATTGTTTCAAATTCATGTTTATTATTGTACACGTTTTGCTTGTGTCATGATTTAATATCGATAGAATAGAATATACATTTATTTGCTCAGAATGTAGGTATTTACAATAAGGTGGTTATAACAATTTTAAAGAATCCTTATACATTCTACCATTTTGGCATGCAAACATAGATGCAGTTCATCATCATCATCATCATCATTTCAGCCAAAAGACGTCCACTGCTGGACATAGGCCTCCCCCAAGTACCTCCACTTCGACCGGTTTTGTGCTTCTCGCATCCAACGAGTTCCTGCGGCCTTCACAAGGTCGTCGGTCGTCGGTCGGTCCAAGTTCATCATCAAACATACAAAATTGATACATATATACATACTCATATGTATATACTCTTCACGTCTGTGGAGCAGGAGCTTTTATTGATGATGCAAAATTAAAAATACTAAACATAGATAAATAAATACTTACTTAAAAGTACTTCTTTAATCATATATTATGCTAATACATATTTATCAGATATAAGGATTATAACAGTCAGGAAAACGGTCAGATTTCTCGAGGATTTGAATTTGTTGGCAACTCTAAACTTCAGTTGACAAAGGATTGGGGTTAGAGGATGATTACAATCTGTCTGGTCAACTTGTATCTGTTAGGATCGACGGCTCATTTGCTTCCAACGAAGGCCTCGTAAGGACTAATGATAAAACTATTAAAGGGTTCTTATGATGACATAGAGATAGACAAATATATATTCTATTGATATATAAGATATTCTAATGATATTGTGGTTAACATTTTTGATGTCGAGACATTTGAAGGAGTTAAAAACTTGAGAAAAGATATAATCTTTTTAAAATAAAAGACTTTTCTTAACTTGTCAGATCCTTGTTTAACTTAATATTTGAATTAATAACATTAGTCAAGTCTTGGTTAGCGACCGGGAGCACTCGGTTTAGTTCGCAGTTCCTTAGCGAACTAGGTCGTTCTTATAGTTCGTCATCTCCCGTCTCGAACCAGTGTCTATTTCGAGACGGCAGCAAGCGAACTATCTGCCTTTCTTTGGTTACCAAAGAAAAGCAGGTTGTTCGCTCGCTTTTCTACTGTTCCTGCATTATTTTATTTGTTAAAGGAGCAATTTTGCGTTTATTTTTTAGTTAAATTTTTATTTTTGAATGGTTTGGTAGTCCATAATTTAATATAGAAATATGAGAAAAAAATATTCTAAATACGTAAATGCCCACTGACTGAACAACTGAACGAACGATAAGAAGTATATGTGCACTATGTGCAGTGCAGTGACTAGGTCGGGCAGCGCCGCATTCTCGTTCATTCTTGCTGTTACAAGCCGGTCTTGTTGACAGAACTAAGAAGCAAGGGATCTGAGAGCTAGTTCGTCTGTGGGAGCGCTCTTACGACCTAGTACGTTCCCAAACAACACAAGACTACCGTCACATCAGAACATCAAAGCTACAATGTGAAATATTTTTAACCGACTTCAAAAAAAGGAGGAGGTTCTCAATTCGTCGGAATCTTTTTTTTTTTTTTTTTTTATGTATGTTCCCCGATTTCTCGAAGACGCCTGGACCGATTTGAAAAATTTTTCTTTTGTTTGCAAGGGTATACTTCCCAAGTGGTTGCATGATCATCAGGTCAGGATCTGATGATGGGATCCCAGGGAAATCGAGGGCAACCTTCAAATTTTATAGGCACATAGTACCATTTTCATATATTTTCTAAAGCTGTTTAAGTATTTGCATCTGATAATCATCATCTCAGGTGGATGAGCTGATGATGGAAGGTACAACTCCTCAACGGCTTGGAGTAAAAAGAAAATTCTTTCAAAATTATTTATAGTAACACTCGTGCATTTGCTCTCGGAAAGCACCATTTGGTGAAGTGGAACTGATGATGAAGACCACAGATGGCCACCGGAACTACTCAATAATATCTCCGTACCTACTATTTCACGGGTTGCGATTCGATACTTTAACATGGTTGCTAAGCAATTTATGCTCGTCACAATGTGAATGGTGATATGGAGCTGATGGTGGACCAGGAGAACTCTTCAACAATTAACTTCCCTGCATCGGTAAAAGCAATATTTTGTAAAAGGCGATGAGAAAGTTGACACTAGGCTATTGTAACTGAGATAAATTATAAGCAGACCCACTAAAAAGCGTGAAATAAAAACTTTTTAACAAAAAAAAAACCGACTTCCAAAAAACTACAAAGTGAAAAATAACTTTAATTTCGGAAGTCGGTGGCAAAAAACTAAAATACAGATCCAAAGACACCGACTTCCGAAATTAAAGTTATTTTTCACTTTGTAGTTTTTTGGAAGTCGGTTTTTTTTTTGTTAAAAAGTTTTTCTCATATCATCAGCATATATCCCATTCTTCCATTCCCTTAAGAGGCTTACTAGACCTAAGTGTCCTTGAAAAACGCATGCACACATATGCAGAATCGACGCAAACGCCATCTAACGACGACGCCCATCACAATTATGACATAAAGCATACATGAGATTTAGAAGTAACGGTTTTGTGAGATTACGCCCTAATATTCTAATAGATGGCGCGGAAACGATGTGCAAATAAGTTAAAGATCTAACAAACAAATTATGTGGTTATGTGTGACAACATAATAAATTTTATTCGTTTTGAGTGTGACTTGAAAAACTTAAGGATATGGGTGATTTTGAAATAAAACTGATTCAATGAAATTTAAAACATTTTTAACCGACTTCAAAAAAGGAGGTTGTGTATTCGACCCGTATGTATGTATGTAATGTATGTATGTGTGTATGTTTGTATATATATTTGTAGATTTTCTAAAAAACTGATGAACCAATTTTGATCATTCTTTCACTAATGTGATCTACATACTTCCAGGAAGGTTTTAGTATATAATACATTAGGTAATTATTCTTATGTAGTATGTCCGAAGTTAATATGCATAAATGCACTGCATCTCCGGCATTTCTATGCGAATTTTGATGATTCTTCAATGCACTAGTGTTAATTGAATTTTTGTGGGGTAGGTACAATTAGAAAGAAAAAAAAAAACAACCGACTTCAAAAAAAGCACTACAGCGTGATAAATAACTATAATTTCGGAAGTCGGTGTCAAAAAACGAAAATGCGGAACCAGCGACACCGACTTCCGAAATAAAAGTTATCACTTTGCAGTGTTTTTTTCTAAAACTATGAATTTTGGAAACATCTAAGAAAGTGCAGTCGGTATTTTCGACTTCACGTACAACTGTCACAGTGACGTGTGTGGACGACGTGTAGATTAGTATTCGAGAGTCCCCGGGTTCGATTCCCAAGGTTACGAAATCAAATTTTCTATTTAAATGTTATTTTGAATTTTTAAATATATCTATTAAATATTTTTATAAATAACTAAAAAAAGTCTGCAGGAGAAAGAAAGTCGAAAATATCAACACGGAAGTTAGGTATTTCCAATGCGCAAGTACCTACACGTTATCTAAGCTATTACAAAAATAAAAAAAATTCTGACCTAATGTTTTTATTAACAGACCGCGACTTATTGATAATGGGCATAATGAAATAGGTAACAGATTCATCTGAAAATTGCGATGAAAATGATTAAAAGCAAGAAATTAGATTTAAAATTGATTTTGTTTATAATAAATAGGAATCATAGTTATACAGAGTTGATATGACAGAGGGGATTTTAAATTACAGTACGTAACTATAGGTGTTTAGTATTAATTCAATACGGTCTAAAAATAAAAAGCGCCAAAAACTAGAATTTGTTTTTTTCAAACAAACTAAATAGCTTACAAATTAGAGTAAAACGCAACAGCCTTTGTAAATGAAGTTTACTGAACTTACATACCTGGGTAACAAAAGTGGCAAGGTCGCGCGCGTGCGGAGCGCGGCGGGGCCGCGGGGGTCCGACGCCGGCAGTGGCGCGGTAGGCGGCTTTTATGTTAGGTAAGGTTTTGAAGTACGCGCAAAACAACAATCACAACAAAAACACTAAATTTTTAAATTCTCGATGTGTCCTCCATTCACATTAATGCACAAATCATACCGACGGAGAAGATTGTTATTTATTTTTCTAATTAAATCACTGTCCGTCGCTAAGAATGCTAAAATAATCCTATTTTTTAGTTCAAATACTGTCTTAACCTTTTCGACGCCCATCTATATAATACGCGATGTGTCCTCCAGCGCCACGCTACAAATGTATAACGTATCTATAGTAAAACGTAGGGATGGGATTAATGTCTTATCGACAAATAATTTTATAAGTTGAAATTTATGTTTATTCACCAATTTACGAGGCTAAATAAAAACTGATATCGTATTTTCATATTTTGTTTTATTTCATAAAAAAATCAATATGAAAACCTGCATATATTTCCCATAATAAAAGAAAAGAATTGTAAATTTATTAGACGTGTGTTCTAGAAGGCACATCCCTATTTGTCTCCAAATGTAATCCTTCTACTTCATATCAAGTCGTTGGCGCTCGAGGCACGTCAAAATCTTTTTCGATATAAGGATGTCTAGATGTCGATGTCTATGGTATTTTTTCTTTATTCTAATCACTGTGGTCGAGTTACACGTGCATAACCTCAACCGATTCATGCATAATTTATTTCGTTTACTTACAATAAATAGAACCAAATACAATCAATAGAAGCTAGATACGTGGTTTTCTACGTGTTTTTTTTTTTTAATTAGGTTACAATTTCCATTATGGACCATCGATTTATGGCGCGGGGAGGGGTGGGAGGGAAAGGGGGGAGGGGGCCTACCCCCTGTACCATCCCTACCCCGCGGAACCCCATGGTTATGGAGATATCCATGGTTAAAGTTTTTAGGTTAGAATAGCGCTATTTAATCAAACTGGGGGGAGAGCTTCCCTTTCCCCCCTAGTTTGACTCCGCCTTATCTCCGGCGCTCCAGGAAGAGCAGCCCTTCCGCCCTTGCGTGCCGAAGCACGGTCACTCATGCTCGGCTCCGTCTTCGTCACAGCGGGCGAAGGCTGCTCTCCCTCCGCGCCTCCGGTTTTTTATATACACTCTAGGGGTAGGGCATACAAGACCACGTGGAAAGTGGGGTGCTCTGATTCGGTTTTGGATATTCATATAATGAGAATAAAACACAAGAAATATAGGGCTTCGGAGACGCCGTGGTTGTCAAAAACGATCACTGCGAGGGTAACAAACGAATGACAAACGATGACTGACTGACACTGATGGCTAACAGATAAAAAGACGCTACAAAACAAAATGGCGTCGCTTCACGTTCCGTTCCACAGTGTAAACAAAATTTCTTTATTTTTTTGTGTAAAAAAGTCAATGTAATTGCATAATACAGCACGGTTATTGTGCACATTAATTACACACCAAATTTAAATGTGAATATGTGAAAATAAAATAAAATTTAAATAAAAAATATGACATAAAATTGAATTAAATACACCTCTACCGTCAACGGAACGTGAAATGTCAACTTTGACGTCTACCATGACAATTTATCCAACCTAAAAATTTGCAAATGGCGTGCTATTTTCCAATTTGTATAGAAACTTTAAAAAATTATATCTCATAAACCGTGATATTCCGCAGCTTGAAAATTTGTAAAAAGCTTTCTATTTATGAGTACTATCTACAAAAAAAAAAAATTAACTTCTAAATCAACGGTCCATAATGGAAATTTTAGCCTGAATCTACTCAAAAAGAAACAAAATGTAAACATTGCACTACACTAAAATGCACAGTCACTATGACCTTGAAACCCATCCGCTTATGACGTCACAAATTTACTTCTATAAAAGTTCGTGGCGTTGTGCGCACTGACAACTAGCCACTTTGTAAGGATGGGTTTTTCAAACGGTGTTTCACTATCGACAATGATGAAAAAACCTATTTATTCTTTATTAAGGTGAATAAAACGTACTTTATAGTTTACAATATTTATAAAATATTATTTATTCACGTCATTTTCTTGCAATAATAGTATTTATGATCGTTTCGACGAGATGAAATATAGCGAGGTCTTCATCGTGTCCCATCACTGGCTTACTTTATATCAAGTACTTGGCGTTGGGGGCATTAAAATATTTTCCGGCGTTTTTGTTTCTATTGAATATAAAACAAAGAAGAACTTATTATGTGTGAAAAAGTTAAAAATATGGCTTATAGCAGGGCAATTTTCCATAATAACAAAATAAAAGGTCTTGTAAAAGTCGTAAATTTATTTTATACTCTTATTACTTCTAATCAAGTAGTGGCGCTGAGGGCACGAAAATCTCGAACTTGTATACAAGTGATTGGCGTTCAAAAGGTTAAACTTATAATTTAGTGTCCTATCACAATAACTAAACAAAATCACAATAATAATTGTCAGCGCGCGAGTTCGACAAAACAAAAGTGCCGCGGAAGCTCCCGTGTTACATAACGCACCGCGCGCTCCGAAAGCGTGCCGTCGGCGCACTGAAAAAACATGTTTTTTAGAGGTCGGGAAGCCCCACTTATCGATCGCAAGGATCTAGGATGCAATAGCAACACACTGACCTATTTCTATTTCTTTTACGCGCGGGATGTTTTGCTATGATTGTCACTCTCGTAATGAAAGAGCAAGTATGTGTATTTATTGCTTCCTTGTTTGCATTGCCAACTTTTTTGTGAAATATTTGGTTGTACTTGTGACTTGCGTCAGAGCGGCAACAACGTATTGTATTATACTCAGATTTATCGTTTTAAGGTGCATGACCTATGCGTTAGACATACTCAGCTGTTACGAAAGATACATCGTGTTCAAACGGGGTAAAAACTTAAAAAATCATTTGCGCCTAAACTACTGCTGCTATTTAATTGATTTTTGGTACAGAGCTTGGAAATGGTACCTAGTATAGGCAATTTCAAGGAAAGCCCCTCTGTCGTATCAACTCTGTATATGAATGTTAGATACCTAATCTTTGAGGCCGTTTACACATTATGCCGCAGCTGCAGCGGCACCGCCGTCGCGTCATCGCTGCATCAGTCACCCTTGGATTTGTATGAACACACGGCGCCGCGGCGGCGCGCCGTAAGGGCTCATACAAATCCAAGAGAAACCAATACAGCGGCATCGCCACAGAATATAATAGTATGGCACCAGGCACCGCGGGCGGCGCACAGTGGTCTGAAAATCGAGCTCCATACTCATAGAAACTTAAAGTTCGGAAATAAAAAAACAAAAATTGTAATGGGTCTAGTATACCTCCCTTTACGTAATATTAACGTATGGATGGTATCAGTCGCTCCACGCGTGAGAAAAAAAAGTTTTTTATTTTTTTTGTATGGGAGAAAACACTTAATGTACATTTTTTTGAAACTGAATGGAACTGATAGGCTGGAGCTCACACGAGCTATTGTACGATACACGGCCATCAAGATGACATACAATTCATGCACCGTTCGGCGCCGCTTTGCACGTAGCAAATTTTTGAAATTTTGAATTTTCGATACGTGATTTTTCAAATCTTTGACGAGGTTAAATTAACTTGCCGATCGATTTACTTATACTATCGTTAGTTTTAGCCTGCTTATGACCTTTGTGATGACAACAATTAAAAATTATATTGATTATATACGTTTTTTTTTTATTTCATTCCAAGAACTAACTCATTTAATCACCGTGATTATGGTTGAGTTATAATTATATACTAATGACATGAGCATCAACCAGCTCTAGCAGGGCCAAATGGGCCCTAGTCACAATAAAATTCTATTGTCTGTAATATTAAAGTCTGTAAAACCTAATTAAAGAATAGCGAACGATAATGAGGGTAGTTGTATAAAAATAGGACGTTTGAGCTAACTTTTATCAGTAGCTCTCAGTACTTGTGCGCGCTAACTTATTACGTTATTTTTTTTATTGTGCTGTGATGGAAGGTTGTGATACCAATTTGGACATAGTCATGTTTGTGACAAACAACAATTGTTTTTCACAGCCCAATGTTTTATTTGAAGTTTTTGAGAATACTATTGATTTGTCAGAAAATGAAAAGAGGGTATTGAAACAATTCTGTCAGACTTAAAAAATATAGAACCGACAGATAGTTGCAAGCCTTACTTTCAGAAACACAAGATCCTCACCTTAGTTGGTATTTATATCTTAGAATTATGTAAACTAGTCCGTAAATATCCAGATTCTTACAGCACACGGGGAGACATACAAACCAATTATTCGTTGCGCCATAAAAATAGACTAAACTTGCCCCCCTCCCGCCTTAAACTACATTCATCTAGTCCATATTCAATGTCAATAAAAATATATAATAAATTACCAGAAGACATAAAACAACAAAATAAAACCAGTATATTTTTAAATAAACTAAAGCAATTCTTAATTAAAAAAAGCTATTACTTACACAATACAAGAATATCTAATGGATAAATTCAATAATAACTAAGAATAACAGACATATTTTAATAAGTAAAATAAAAGTAAATTATACTAAAATACCTAATAATTATATTACAATAATAACAACGAACAATTATTAAGCGAGTAAAGAAATAAGGAATATTAAATACAATGAAATAATAAATTAATAGATAGACCTGCATATAAAATATTAATAGAATAAGTAAATAAATGGAAATATAAATACATAGATAATAGAATGTAAAATATTTTTTATAGTTAAATTCAATAATAATTATGAATAACAGATATATATTAATAAGTAAAATAACACAAATAAATGATAACATAACACTAATTAATTATACTACATTAGAATAAAGAAAAAAGCAAAGAAATAAAGAAATGATATGATATGATGATGAGTAAAGAAATGAGCAATATTAAATATTAAATATAATATATATAATAAGGAAATTTAATAAAGCGCTCTTCCTCTCTCTTACCCATATAAAAAATTGCTGTGCCCGACAGGGTCCATAATTGTTTCCATTATTTTTATTTACCACCATTGTACATTATGGATTGCAATAAACGATTTGAGATTTGAGATTTGACTTATGTTTGTTCGTTGAGGAACAAATGGATCTCGTGTAATCGTACGAGACGTACATACATAACAAAGTATGAGACATGGCTGCAAGAGAACATAAAAAGGCCTGAGATCATGAAAGGAAAGATGACCCCTTATTTAGTGTCAGTAGAGCAGCAAACCCGTTCCAGTTCTGACTTTGTTTTAAATGAGGGTGCATCAACATCCTACACACCGGAGACGTGCAGTGTTGGAACATCAACATCAGTTGTGAGGCCGAGAAAACCATTTAAAGAGCTAAGCCCGCTACAGAAGAGAAGGAGAGCGGAAGACCTCCTAACGTATAGCACTGAAAGCCTTGCTCATGCAACCGGTTTGAAAGCACATGACAAGAATATAGCAGATATCGTCAAACTAGTCTCGGAGCAAAGAGGCTACAAGGATAAATAAATTGTTAAAGCCCAAGGAAACTGTGCCTATATATTCCGCTGATAAAGCTTTATTTATTTTGACCTCATTGAAGCTTTCGAAGTGGCAGTATATAACATTAAGATCTTGTGCAAAAGAAGAAGGAGTACCTCTGTGTCCTTCTTATACTGCCATCCTTGAGGCGAAGAAGGACTGCTGCCCTCCAAAAGTTACCATTGTACATCACGGAAGGAGAGGTAAAAGTAAAGCTAAATTTTGGATAAAACTGTGCAAAGCTTGGAAAATTCCTACGTGTGGAACCTTCGCTGGATGGCAAAGAGTTAACAATTATATGCAAGTATGGCTTTGATGGTGCTTCAGGGCAAAGTTTGTATAAGCAAACTATGGCAGACGAAGACGATTCCAGTATGTTTATGTGTTCTTTTGTGCCTCTGCGCTTAGTTTGTGGCGAAGAAAAGGTATGGGAGAATCCAAAGCCATCTTCCACAATGTTCTGCTGACCAATTTATTTTAAGTTTTCAAACGAAAACAAGTTGAACATCGTGGAAGAACAGGCTCTGATTGAGGCTCAGATTGAAGCAGTATCTAATTACAACTCAACCATAATCACGGTTGTAGAATCCTGTTGATTCCGTACTTATGTTGAACATATCACTTCACTGGCTCACTACCACACCAAGCGCCATCGTATATAGCCTGCTTCACTTTGTCTGTTTCCCGCCATTCCTCGTAACTGACAGATGACATAACATAACTGACAGCAGCTACCCCGCTTGTGTGAATGAGACAGTGTTTACATATCTATTTAATAGATACACTACAACGGTGATTAAATGAGTTAAGTAGTTCTAAAAAAAAACGTATAGGTACTTATAATCAACATAATTTTTAATTGTTGCCATCATAAAGGTCATAAGCAGGCTAAAAGTAACGATAGTATAAGTAAATCGATCGGCATGTTCGTTTATTCACGTCAAAGATTTGAAAAATCACATATCGAAAACACAAAATTTCAAAAATTTGCTACGTGCAAAGCGGCGCCCAACGGTGCATGAATTGTATGTCATCTTGATGGCCGTGTATGGTACAATAGCTCGTGTGAGCTCCAGCCTATCAGTTCCATTCAGTTTCAAAAAAATGTACATTAAGTGTTTTCTCCCATACAAAAAAAAAACAAAAAACATTTTTTTCTCACGCGTGGAGCGACTGATACCATCCATACGTTAATATTACGTAAAGGGAGGTATACTAGACCCATTACAATTTTTGTTTTTTTATTTTCGTACTTTAAGTTTCTATGAGTATGGAGCTCGATTTTCAAACCACTGTGCGGCGGCGAGTTTTGATAGATCTTATCAAAACTCGTCGCCGCGCCGCACCGCCGGCGGCGCGGCGGCGCGGCGGCGCCGTGTGTTCATACAAATCCAAGGGTGACTGATGCAGCGGCGCCGCGGCGGCGGCGATGCCGCTGCAGCTGCGGCATGATGTGTAAACGGCCTCAAGGATTAGGTACTCGTACCTAACATTCATACATAATTATTATGATTTCTATTTACTTATTATAAACACAATCAATAAAAATTAAACTCTTGCTTGTGATCATTTTTTCGCAATTTTCGGAAGAATCTGTGATTTCTTTATGCACATTATCAATAAGTCGCGGTCTGTTAATAAATTTAGGTTTTTTTTATTGTTACAATGGCTTAGAAAACGTGTAGGTACTTACGCATTAGAAGTAACTTCCGTGTTGATATTTTCGACTTTCTTTCTCCTGTGAAAGATAATTACATTGTAGACGTTTTTTTAGTTATAAAAATATATTTAAAAATTCAAAATACATTTAAATAAAATTAAATCGATTCCGTATCACTGGGAATCGAACCCGGGGACCCTCGAACACAAACCTGCGCGTCGTCTACATGAGCCAATGTAACGATTGCGTACCTCGTCGAAAAAACTGAGCTTATGCGTAATAAGTGCATTTTCTTAAACTACCAAAATATTCAGTAATAATAAAATGCTCTTACTTTTTAATTTCGTTCATATGTTCGGCGTTTGTTTTATATGAACGTTTTGTAGTCCTCCAGGGAATGTTTCACTTTATTTCCCATATTTACAAATGATATAATTGATAGCAAATTATTACGCTATTTTAACTTAAAAGTATTTTATATTTACATGAAATAAAAATATTTACAGAAAGAAGATATGCAAATAGTAATAATAAACAATGAATGTATGTACAAATAAATAATGCGGCGAAAAGAGCGACATGTCCGTATAGTTATAGTATCAGGCCTCGGCCGGCATTATTGCTACACGGGGGTTTACCGTTTACGTACACATGCGCACTTATTATGTTCGGAACTATGAATATGCTATTTACAATAAAACTATTGTTTGAACTAAAAAAATAAAACACTATTATTTTAGTATGTTGCTTGTAAAATGATCTGACAAAAAATCAGAATGATTGTATGTATATTAGTATGGTTTCTATTGTAAAAAGAAAGTTTTTAGAGGTATCTTCATGATTTTTTTCTATCGTACAAAATTAGTTGTATTATGTTTTCAAAACACTATCTATCTAAAAATTCAAAAATTTAAAAAGAAAGTACGATTTCGTAACCTTGGGAATCGAACCCGGGGACTCTCGAATACAAATCTACACGTCGTCCACATGCGCCGGTGTGACAGATGTACGCGGAGTCGAAAATACTTACCTTATGCATTTTATTGCAAAAATAAAAATATTCAGTTAAAAATAAAATGCTCATACTTTTTACTTTCGTTCATATTATGTTCGGCTTTTGTTTTATATGAACGTTTTGTAGTCCTCCTAACGGAATGTTTCACTATATTTCCCATTTATTTACAAATTATTACCCTATTTTAACTTTGTTAGGTTACGCGGACCACTGCCGGGAGACACAAGTGAAACGCCCGGGAGTTGGGACTCGCCGTACAATAGATGGCGCGCGCCTTGCACCCCATACATTACAAACTTAAAAGTATTTTATATTTACACGAAATAAAAATATTTACGGAAAGAAGATATGCAAATAATAATAAACAATGAATTTACAAATAAAACTTAACAAAAACATAACAATCTTGACGGAAATAGTGCGGCGAAAAGAGCGACACGTCCGTATAGCATCAGGCCTCGGCCGGCAGTGTCGCTACACGGGCGTTCACGCACACATGCGCAATTTTTATGTTCGGAACTATGAATATTCGATTTACAAAAAAACTATTGTTTTAAATAAAAAAATAAAACACTATCATTTTAGTATGTTACTTGTAGAATAATCTGACAAAAAATCAGAATGATTGTATGTATATTAGTATGGTTTTTATTGTAATAAGAAAGTTTTTTAGAGGTATGTTCATGATTTTTTTCTATCGTACCAAATTAGTTGTATTGTGTTTTCAAAACACTATCTATCTAGCATATATCCTGAAGAATATCATATATTTTTCTGATTTTGTTTACTGTAGGCCATCATATACTTTTATTGTTTCGAAAACTACCGTTTTTTTGCGTTTAGCTCGTGTAAGCCCCTTAAGACTGCTTTACAAAATTCCCGGCAAAATAAATACATTATACAAATTCTAAAATTCATCTGACAAAATTCATAACCTTCACAGAACACGTAGGTATTTAAACATCGCTGTTACCTATCGCTTCACGAACGTAACGTTATAAGGAGGAAAGATCATACAAATAGATACAGTAATGCGTCCCCCATTAAGCTAAATGGCGTCCCTTTGGAAACAAAAGGGAACTTTCAAATGTGTGAATAAACTCAAGTTTCGACCGTACTGCTGAATAGGATCGCAACACAAAAGGTGAAATGTTTCGAGTGACTTGCCAGTGATGTATTAGCTATGGAAGTACTCATTTGTGCTGAGAAACTTTAAGAATGATATAAAGTTCTGACTGTGTTTTCAAATTTCTTGAGAGTTTTTGCCTTTTGTTTGATCTTGACTCTTAAGTTAATTACTTGCTGAAGAGGCTTAGTTATGACTAACTTTGTTCGCGTGGATTTCGGAAAACAATAATGTGTCTCTTTACTAATTCTTTTTCTAATAAAAAAGCCCAAGTAAACCTAACCTAAGTTACTCCTTATAATATTATCAGCTATCCAGCCAGCGAAACTTCCGTCAAAATCGGTCCAGCCGTTTTGAAGATTATCTGGAACAAACAGACAGACACCAATTAATAAAAAAATGTTTTTCTGTAATAAGTACCGTCTATACTTTCATATGCATTTATGTATTAAAGAGATGTTATTTTGACACTACAAACAGACTTTTAAATTTCATTTATTTCTTTATATAATCAGCCTATAATGTCCCCACTGCTGGGACCCAGGAGCCTGGGTGGCTCGATGAGACGGAGTGGGCCGTAATGCACCACGCGGGCCCTTTTTCATGTACCATCACACCCTTGACAGTGTTGCGGCCTTACGTGACAATTGTAAAGTGTGGACGTAAATGTTATTAATCCTTCTGAAAATAACCACAAATCTCTCGTTCCAATTATGCTAAGACAGAGGATGCGGGGAGGTTCTATCGATCTCTGAAATCCTAATCAAGAATGCGATCAGCTGATTTCCTGTGAAGCTACGCCCCGCGGTTTCACCCGCATAAGTCTCGATCCCTTGGAAATATCGGGATAAAATACTTTTTATCTTTTTTATTTAACTTTTTTTGTTTTTTTTTTTTTTTTTGTTTCTTTTTTTTTTTTTTTAGGATACTTCCTATGTCCTTTCCCGGGACTCAAACTATCTCTATACCAAATTTCATCTAAATCGGTTCAGCGGTTTAGGCGTGAAAAGGTAACATACAGACAGACAGATAGACAGATTTACTTTCGAATTTATAATATTAGTATGGATACAGCGTGTGTCAGAAATGTTTGGTCGAATTTAAGGGTGAGGTACAGACTATCAAACTGAACCACTTTCTCCATGGGACAAATATGGTAATCGCAAAAAAATATCAGCTGTCTCACACAAAAACTTCAATAACTACATACATACTCAGCCTATAATGTTTCTACTGCAGGGATACAGGCCTCCTCTCTGTAAGTGGAGGTGGGCCGTAATCTACCACGCGGGCCCAGTGCGGGATGGTAGAGTAAACTACAATACCTACTCGACGCAAATGTATTGGCATTTCAAAGTTTTTTTGATTATTTGTGGGTTTTTTTCGGTGGTATGGTGGTGGTTTGGTATGGCATGTGGTAGTTTTTTATGATATTTTTGATATTATATCATTTTTTTTTTTTTTACTATGTTTAATTTAGTTTGTGATCTAGTTTGTACGAGTCGCAATAAACACTTTTTCTTTCTTTCTTTCTTCATACACGCTGTAGACGCCTAAAAATGCTTAGAACGTGACGTTCTTTCAAACCTAAAAGAAACCTGTGTTCAACAATCGCGATTTTCTAACAGGAAACTGTGGAAACAAAAATATAAGCGAGATGTATCAGTTGTTTTCTTTTGCTCAACTTATAAAAGTAAGAACAAGAAAGACGTCTAAGGGAACTGCAAAGCTTTGCTTCAAGGAAAAATAAAACTAGACCTTGTTTATATTATTTTTAGCTTGAACATTTTACGGAAGAAAAACTAACGTTAGTTTACAAGCAATATACACCCTAATTCATGGGCATCCTTTTAAGGGGTGATTGAAATAAATGCTTTGAGTTTGATGGGGTTTTCACCATCACTTAGATAATTTATTCCGAAAGGTTTATGTGTATAATACATTGATAATAAACTTACATATAGTAAAAGAATCTTGATGTTTTGTCAATTCGTAAAAACCGTGCGAACCGAACCGAACTGTGCTGGCCGCTAGATACAAATAAGCGAAAGAAAAAAACCTTATTTTGATGGTCTGCCATCGGATTGGTGATTGCAGCTTTTGATTTACACAAAAGAACGCCGTGAATTATTGTTCCTTTAGTCCCATTTTTGGTACAATACAAGTTTTATTAACGACAGCGCGGAAGGTTCAGAAAGAAATGGCGGAATGAGCTGGACTCCTTAAAGGATTAACCCACAATCGCAGTAGACCGGGATAAGTGGAAAGTGGGAAGGGAGGTCTCTCATCCTGCAGTGGGACAATACAGGCTTATTAATATCAAGAATTACCATATTCAGTTTCTGGTTTTTGACTTCCAACCTGCATGAATATTTCTGTCGAAAAACAAAACATTTTTACAGTTTTAGGTACAAAATATAGGAAAGAGCTTCCAATCAGTAAAATTCTCGAGTGTTCCCCAGTAAAAACTGGAATACCGGGAAATTCAGAAACTGAAATGAAGCTAGTTTCTGTTTGTTCCCTACATTGAAGGAAAAAACCTATTGTTATTAGGATTTTTTTGAAATCTCAATCTGAACCATTGAATAAAGTTTTTGATTATCTGATTTTTGATTTTCTCGATTGGACAAGCAAATTAAATTCGGATACCAATATATTTCTAAAACATTTATTTTTTCTGTTTTGCCTTCATCCATTCACAATCATAATCTAAATCGTACGTACATCTGCTGTGTAGGGGATCCCTACGCTTACTGATATTATTACGGGGTGATTTTATTGGGATAATGAAATAAAACCGACTGCCGCGAATGTTCGTTAAACACTGATATTTTTTGAAGTGAAAACTTCTTTAGCGGCGTTGGACACTTTTTGTATGGGGAAAAAATGTTAAACTCGCGTCAGGACATCGCGTCAGGACACGTAACCGTCAGGAGAGATTTCCCCCCCCCCCCTCTTTCTACGGCGGCAGCGCCAACCGAAGTGAACCAAGTGAGACACGATAACGGATGGATGGACGGACGGACGGACGGACGGTGACGGTGACGGTGTCGGTGACGGTGACGGTGACGGTGTTGGCGACGGTGACGGTGACGGTGACGGTGACGGTGACGGTGACGTGACGGTGACGGTGACGTGACGGTGACGTTGACGGTGTCGGTGACGGTGACGGTGACGGTGACGGTGACGGTGACGGTGATGGTGTCGGTGACGGTGACGGTGACGGTGACGGTGACGGTGACGGTGACGGTGACGGTGACGGTGACGGTGACGGTGACGGTGACGGTGACGGTGACGGTTACGGTGATGACTCGACCGTCTGTGTAGATTAATGAAAAAAGTGACGCAGAAATAGTGAAAAAAAAATAGTTATATTAATTCAATTCATAATTGATTTATTTCAACGTTAATATTCAAGTTTTCACTTCTGCCGGCACTCCCGGAGTGCAACCCGTCTTTTTTTTTTAAATATTGTTTGATATAATAGGAGCTATTAGCTAAGTAATAACTGCCGCGGTTGGTCCGTGGATGATCATCTTTACATACCAAGACCCCTATCATATACCGTATTTAGGAAAGCATATTAAACCGTTGGTCCCGGCTGTCATTCGTGGATCTTTGACAGTCGTTATGGGTCGTCAGAAGCCCGAAAGTTTGACAACCAGTCTTACCAAGGGGTATTATAGTAGTCAATCGATGTAAAATTCTGGTACTCAGCTGCACCGGTTAGACTGGAAGTCGACCCCTACGACCCCAACGACTAGAAGTTGGGAAAAGACTATAGGCAGATAGATGATAGTGATATTTGCAATATTATAGGTACAAATGCTGTGTGTGCAGAGGGTACTGTCACGAGCACCAATATGTCAACACTTGGCAATTTTCGATTTTTTCGTGAAATAACGAATGCAACGTTGAAATACGACACTTACATAAACCTATGGATTCGAAAATACTATTTTCATAATAACATAAAATTTCATTAAAAAATAAAGGAGAAAATCGTCTTTGAACAAAGCCAAGTGTATATGTTGCAGTCAAAACTCATAACCAGTCAAAAGTACTTTTAACTAACAAAATCAGTCAAAAGTACTTTTGACTGGAAGCTCTCGACAATAGTACTATTGACTGATATAATAGTCAAAACTAGTTTTGCCCAATGGAGCTGGTTAAAAGTAGTTTTGACTGACTAATTTCGTTCAAAGTAGTTTTGACTGGTTCTATCAGTCAAACTCTTAAAAAGTCGACATAAATTACGAAGAAACGCACTTATAAAGTTTTTTTTAAACTAAATATAATTAGAGAGTCAATAGATATTAGTTAAGGTGAATGCGCAGTGGTAGACCGCGAAATTCAAATTTTCTTACGTTTTTTGCAATTTGCAGGTCAGTGTCAGGTTGTATCTTGATCAAAATTTGATTCGCGACTATAATAGATATGCATTTACAGAATTATAGTCATTAGAATCATTAATATATCTCTTTAAGTTAGATTTCTACCGTTAAGAACAAATCTCGTATGGAAAAGTGTTTATGGTAGAAATCTGACTTAGAAAGATGTATTAATGATTCTGATGATTATAATTCTGTGAATACGTACCTGTTATAGTCGCGAATCAAATTTTGATCAAGATAAAACCTGACACTGACCTGAAAATTGCAAAAAACGTAAGAAAATTTGAATTTCGCGGGCTACCACTGCGCATTCACCTTAAATATATACAATATGAGTGAGTACGAAAAAAAAGAACGTTTTTTAAGAAGAATTTTAGCGATAGCAGATATGAAAGACAGTCATTTCAATGTTATGTTATGACAAAAGAACAATTTGAAAAATTTGCAATGGAAGTGGAAGATGCAAAATTTGCAGAAAAGAAAACGCCGTTACAGTAAAGTAGATTAAAAAGCTTTAACATAATTTGAAGTCTGTGGTACTAAAAAGTTAGTTACAAACACAGAACCTATCAAATATTTTTTACCGACTGAAGAAATCTACGACATAATTGATGCTGCTCATATTTTGTATTACTTATCTAAACCTTAACCTAAATCTTTGTAATAAACGAATTTACAATATGAAATCTTTTATTAGATCCTGGTTATAGTTATTTTGACTGATGCTCTATTGGTTAAAACTAGTTTTGACTAAGAGCTTTAGCCAAAATCACTTTTAACCAAATATTGTCAGTTAAAAGCACTATTGACTACCGATTTTCAGACAAAACTACTTTCGACCAACGTGTTCGGTCAAAATCACTTTTGCCTGATTTTGTCAGTTAAAAGTACTTTTGACTGGTTATGAGTTTTGACTGCAACATATACATACTTATAGACGTGACTGTATGATGCGTTACTAGATAGAGTAACATAGATGCTGAGTTTTATATTCTATTTACCTACTTTTCTCTTTTACTTTCACAACACATACAATCTATTGTAGAACAGTTTGCGGACCCTGGCAATGTGACCAAGACTTCACTATAATATGATCCTTATCAGGAACTCAAGAGGACCTACTGCGATTAGAATCTGTGCTACTTGAGGAACTTTTGTGTTTGCAAACTATTCAAAGTTTTATCTTGAGCATAAATATTTTTTCTTTGTGAATACGAGTAGACTTTTGGTCTCGGTCAAGTTTTTTTGACTGTCCTATTCGTGTCACAAGATTCCTTGCTATGTATAGGTTTTTGTATCTTGGTTTCTACACATAACAAGCACATACATGCCCAACTAGGCAGCTGCAGGCACAATTTGTCGAAGTGAGGGATTACTGACCCATCCAACACTCAATGCGAGTGAGATGCTTCTGATCAGACCCAGCCCCAATTGCGAGATTCAAAATGATAATCATAATCAGCTTGTTCATCTTTATAAATAATGGCAATTTTCCTTTCCCAAAAAAGGCAAGGTTGTCCTAAGGAGCAAGTAGGTACTTAAATTAAAAAGTCCCTCAAACAAATCATCTGGTTCATTTCCCACGAAATACTCAAAGAGTAACTGCAAAGCGATTCAATAGTACTCGAACTGTAACCTGTACAACATTCTGCAATTATTCAGGAACCTTGCAACAGAACTCCTTTGCAAGTATGAGCCCCTAGTTACCTGGTCTCATAAAATATGAATGCATTCTTTGCTCCGTATTAGTGAAGAAACATTAACGAAAAGCTAGTAGAGCTCGCAACTATAAATAGTTGGCGAGTGCACGACGGCGACGAGCGGATACTTGCTGGTCTGCACCAAGCGTGAGTGTCTCAGCGAGTGTTCAGCTCGCCAAGCGAGCGCCGTTGAGCGAGTACTCTCTATGAGAGCTATTGACGCTGCGCCAAACGAGTCCATACCGGTGATGTGAACAGTCAGTGATAAACAGTGATCGGAATAGGCTGAGTATAAATGTACCTAAACTTCGGAAAACAGAGACAGAAAGTGGAGACTTCCTTATGACGACATTTTTTTCCCGGAATTCGAGAAAAATCTTAAATAAGTTGAAAATGAGCTTTATTTAAGATGGGTAAAGGCTATTTTTAACTAAACTTGCAATTACCAAATTTTCGGGATTTTCACTTAAAATCTCGAAATAAATAGTCTAACTTTAATTCATGTATTCGAATTATATTTACGATTCTTAAACTAACCGTTGTATCATACATTACATATATTTTTTCTGATTTTGTTTACTGTAGTCGATTATATACTTTTAGGCGTTATAAAAATTGCGTTTTTTGCGTTTAGGTCCTGTAATCCCCTTAAGATTAATTAAGAACAGGTGGCATACGATATTTTTTCTGACCCCTCTGAAAATTGGCGTAGCATGATAAAGCGGGTCTATTTTCATATTTTAGGGATATTGTGTATAATAGGTAGGTACTTCCTACCTTTTTTATTTCAAAGATGTTTTTCGTATTTTTTTTTAATTTATAAAGCTGAGATAAAAGATTTTAATTGGAGCTTCATTAACCGGTCAAGCCCCGCGCGTTACTGATCGGTGACGAACAATAGAAAATAAATTGTGTCTCATTAGCGGAGCTTGACAGATAAAATTGGTTCTTTTAATAAAAAGTTGCAAACACAACACATTGGACACTATAGTTTCAGACACCATGATCCCTAGTTTGTAAAGAAAATCTAATGTTATATAATAATACTAGCTGCGCCCCGCGGTTTCACCCGCGTAAATTCTCTTTAAAGTGAGAGTGAACAGGCTTCTTCTGGGTAAGCTCGCTCCATCGTCGACTTTGTCTCTGTCACCTTTGACCTAGGCTAGAGTCAAGAGCAAGCCCATTTCAAATAAAAAAAAAAAAAAAAATTTCGATTCCAAAAAACATTCTGGAGAGGGCCACACCCTTATCACCGAGGGGTATAAAAATAGCCTACGACCTATTCTCAGATCTACCAAATATACACAACAAATGGTGTTCGATAACAAACACTGTGGCACGTATTTAGATTACGTGTGCGCAGATCATCACTGCTGCACTGCAATGAAAATTTTACGGAATGTAATTGACTCCCCAGAATTGCACAACATACTATGCACATTTTATGTCCCTGACAATTGCCTATGCCACCGCACCGGTCTAACCACCAGCACAGACTATTCGCGACTGCACAGTGCCGCACGGTGTCCCGTGCGCATTCCCCGTTGTGTCGCGCAATCAATGCCCTTATTTTTGACCTACCCGATTGTCACGTGCTGACCGACAGATTCAACCAAATCATGTTATAATGCTCGAGATTTTGTGAAAGACATTGTATATGAATAATTGCATGTCCTAATAATTTGTAACCTAACGAAATGTATTATTTTTCCTTTTTTATATTAACGCTGTACTTTCCTATCCAGACGAAATTGTAATTTATATAATACATAGAAAAATAAATTAATTACTATTACTGGTGCATAATCGTTGTAATAAATAATAATAAGTAAATAAATATACAGGGTGGCATGGCAGGGTCATCGCCGCACAACCTATTGCCATGGATTCAGTATACGATTCTGGATCCGTGCGTAGAAATTTTCACTGTTTCATTTTGACCGCGTAGGTCTAACCTTCCTATGAAAGGTCAGATGTTTTTTTTTTTTTAACCGACGAAAAATTTTATACTAGGGGGTTATCATGTGCTGAATTCTTGTCCTTGCCACCCTGTATTTTAAACTAGCAACTCCCCGCGGCTTCACCCGCATAAGTATCGATCCTGTGGGAATATCGGGATAAAAACTATCCTATGTCCTTTTCCGGGACTCAAACTATCTATAAACCAAATTTCATCTAAATCTGTTCAGCGGCTTAAGCGTGAAGCGGTAACAGACAGAGAGACATACACTTTCGCATTTATAATAATAATATTATAGTATGGATGTACGAGTATGTATCTTTTCTTTAAAAACTTACTCATTGTAAAGTTTCTTTATTTATGTCTGTAATTTATATGGTGTACATAATAAAGAGTATTCTATTCTATTTCTATTCTATTCTTATCGTGCATACCTAGAACGTCAACTGTTATTTAGCATTTATAACTACAGATTTTGAGAGATTTGATTGAGATTACAACCAACGAACACATTTCATTAAAAGTACAGCACGTTCACAACCATACAATAATGTTGCTATACAACCCGACAATTCATCTCCAAAAATTTCTGCTCGTGACAAAAGACGGAGTTTCTAGTAATAACACAACTGAAGACATCTGACGACAGCGGCTGATTAAGTCCTGTACAGTCGCTGGCAGCAGTGATTAATGAAACGGGACGTACAGTGAAGGACAGATGTGTTAATTAGATTAACACATCCAGACGTTGTCAGTTCGAGATTTCTGCGCGACTGTACTGAGCCAGGGATAATATATGTTGTATTAATTCTAAGGAGGAATCAAGAATGAATGGTTCTTTCGTCGGGGCTAAATTAAGTAATCCGATGTGTTGTGTTGTATGTGATAAATTAATGTTAGGTACTGAAATGGCATATCCTATATGACCTTCTCTGCTAGACTGAATAGTATTCATTCATAGAATGATACTTATATATTTATTTTACTTTAGTTGAAATAGACGTTAGATATTTCTAGACCATTGAACCCTTATCGATAGTCCGTCATATAGTCTATTCGAACCTTTGAATGAACTCATAGTTCAATATAGCTGGTCGTAACATGTTAGATCTACATCTATAAACGTATTTCTAATGGGGAAATAATAATGGTTCCGAAAAACAAATTAATCTCCAGCGATCTGTGGCCGACTAAAAAAAATGGATCTTCGAATAACAAAACTAAACTTCCGAATAAAATACTGAACCTCCGACAAAATTACTAAGTTACCGACAACAGAGGTTTTGTCAAGGGCACCCCGAGGTTCGGTTTGGTTAGGATACTTTAAACCCTTTACATAGAAATAGGATGACACACCCTTCACATCGACATAGGATGCAAGAGCGAGCGAATGAGAATACAAATACCTTTACCTAGGTATAATTATATCAAAACGTAATTTAAGCCGGTAGAAAAGTATTATAGCAATAAACAGTCATGTTTATTTTTCAAAGATTCCAGTAGGTATCTCATTCGGTCGTTTCGCCATTTTTATTCGGACAAAAGTAGCTGGAAAGTTAGTATTTTAGGCAGTAGATTTAATATTTTTAGTAAGGACAATTCTTATTTTTTTGTCGGAGCTTTTATTACTATCCCTTCTAATGGCACAATGAGTATAGGTGATAGTTGTCACAAGTTGACGAATGACTGGGCTCTCGCATCACGTCACCACACCCCTCCCACACCGCGCTGCTACCTCAGACGACGTCTCAGTTAAGCGGTCGGACTATAGCTACAATTACCATCTTCCGCTCCAATGAACAATTTCAAATGACTACATAAATTATCTTAAAAATACTAACTAACATTTCATTTTCAGAGGAACGCCATTAAAAACAAGGGAATTAATCTTAAAACCAGCGCGCCCGTTTGAAAGCCGATATTGATGGCTTTAATCGTCAACACTAAAGGAGATATACGATCTTCATAAAATAACAAACGCCTATTTTATTACACCGCCAATACAAAGAGTGGCAGTTAAGTCTTTCTAATAGCCTGTAATTCGTTTAACTGCTGACGTAGAGTTTGCTAAATAGGTTGATGGTGAAAGGAGAATTTGCTGCGGTGGTGGTTTTGTTGTTTGCAAGTATGAGCTGACCTGGCGATAGTGACAGGTAGAATTGTTACTGAAAAACTAAATATCAATGTTTATTGTATTAAAATATTTGAAGAGCATCTGGCTAAGTAATAACAGCCGCACGGGTCGATCAATCAGGTTAAGCTACGCTAGCCGCGGTTAGTCCGTGGTGAACATCTTTACCAAGACTCCTCCGTGCCTCAGAAAGCAGTTTTAGCCGTTCGATCCTTCTCACCTATCGCCTGACGCAGGTCCTCACCGGACACGGATGTTTCGGGAGGTTCCTGCACATCATCAGGCGGGAGGAGACGCCCGGGTGTCACCATTGCGAGGATCGCCCTGAGGACACGGTGAAGCATACTGTGGAGGTCTGCCCCGCATGGCCGTAGCACCGCCGTGTCCTCGTAAAAGCGATCGGCAGCGGCGGCGACCTATCGCGTCCGGCCCTGGTTCGGTCCGGGGCGAGAGGGAGTGGGAGGCAGTCACCTCCTTCTGCGAAGCAGTCATGCTAGCGAAGGAGGTGGCGGGATGGCTGAGGGAGAGAGCCTCACGTCCCAGCAGCCGCCGCGGGAGACGCTCCGGGCGTCGGGAGCCGCTTGACGACTCCCGGCCACCGTAGGCGCGGGTCTGCGGACGGAGAGTAATGGGTAGCTCACCTTCCGATCAGGACCAGGCCTGGGCCGGACAGCGCGTACGTGTTCCACGCGCGCCTCAAAGAGATGTCAGCATAAAGGAAGGGGCCTGTCAGGGCCAAAGCCTGCCGGGGGTGCGGGATTGGCCGAAAGGGTTACCGCTACCCCGGAACATAAAGGGCTAAGGAAGGAACACGGATGGGTTTTAGTCAGTAAGAGTCTGACACTCCCTTCCGCTCCACCCAGAGCGGGAGGGGTCATTTGATGATTTCCCATCCATAAAAAAAGCCGTTCGATCCGACTGTCATTCTTGGATCTTTGACAGTTGTTACGGGAAGTCAGAAGCCTGAAAATCTGACAACCAGTCTTACCAAGGGGTATCGCAGTACCCAGTAACGTGATTATTTATTATTATAATTTCTTTTATTTCAGCTCAGTAGCAAAACCCATCTAATTACGACAAGCAAAACCCATCTAATTACGACATTAATTAATGAACACGATACCTACCTATTACTATCGGCCATTAATTTAGTCCGTCTATTGTTCAAGTTTCATCATCATGTCATTATCTAGACTTCGGTAATACAAACTAGACTAGAATTCTCCTCTGAGAGGATTAAATACTATCTTTGGTCGCTCGTTAACGGTAAAATAGATTTCTAAATGGGTATAATTTTGGTGACATAGGCTCTTATCTCGTCGGATGTATTATGGGACGTAATTACTTGCTGTTTGCATTTACACCATTTATAATTAAGACTGTGTAGGTGTGAGACTGAGTATTAACTGGTTGAATGCCGTCATAACAAAAACAATTAAAAAGCCATTTTGTCTCGCGTGGATCCACGTTCCCGGCATACGAAGGGCTAACTCGAATAGGCTAACTAAGAGTCACAAAAGCAAAGTCTCGCAATAATATAAATGTTAAACTTATTTTATTTGGTCATCTAATTTAATATTTAATAGAGAAAATATTTGAGTTTTTGTATGTATGTTTGTTTGTTACGCTTTCATGCTAAAACGGCTGAACGGATTTGGATGAAGTTTGACACGTGGGTTTGACTCATAAATTTGTTATCCCGATAATAAGACTTATGCGGATGAAATTGCGGGGCGCCAACTTGGTCACGATGGATTTATAATTTAAAAAAATAATGAAAATACAAATAATGATCGGAAAGCAAATTGAAATCTGTGTTCCTGAAATAGTAATTTCACTTTTACCCGATTTTACGACATTACAACACAAATTTTGTAACTAAATAATAAATGAAGTCTATTAAAACGCATTAGTTCTATATTTTTCACTAGTTGCATTCACTTCGTCAGTGTTTAAAATTTTAATCAAGTCAAAGTTTTCAAAAGTCGACTAAACCGTTAATTTTATAGCACACTGAAAACCGATTATTACCAGACTGGTTTACCTATAAACTGAAGAAGCTTCACATAAAAACTGAAAGTATCTTAAATCAGTGAAATTCAGAACACTTTTCTTTAATAGAGTTCAGCTGTTATTAAATAAAAATCTTTGCGCCTTAGGGGCCGTCTCCACGAGCGAGAGAATCGCGGCGATATTATCGTCGTGCTACGTATTTCTATACTCTCTTAGAACGTGTCTCCACACGGCGATATCATCGCCGCGAAAATATGATAGCTTGGCGAGACTATCGCCGCGGTTCTCTCGCTCGTGAAGACGGCCGCTTAGTTATTACTTTTAAAGTGTACTAATCCAATAATTTTTCTTTCCTTGCAGTTACTGAATACGTTGCCATTGGTAAGGAAATCTTTTATACTATTTTTTTATTATACATTTTCCCCTTTATTCCTAGCCAAACGTCATAACATCACGCGTGTAATCCTTGGAGGATAAGGCAGAAGTGTAGCTTATAGTAACACCTACATTTTGCGAGTTATATTTAAGTCTCATGTACCTAATAGGGGAGCAGTGGTAGCCCAGTGGTATTGACCACGACTTACGACTTGTAAATCGTAGGTTCGAAACCAGACAGGCGCTTCCCAACTGGCAAAAACATGTGCTATAATAGTGGAGACCACGTTCCTGTTTCAGCTAATAGTTCAATAAGGGTGCTGTAATATGCGATTTGGGCACAAATTATTCGAACAATAGTGCTATGAAAGTCGTGTTACTGTGGAATAAGGAACATAATTGTGGAATAATTATCGAGTAAAAGCAAAACTGGAACTGAATGAACTAAATGAACTAAATGCGCTAATAAACGCTTTTATACCACATTGTGGTTACTACGTAGCTACTACTCAACATTTATTCGATCTGTAGTCGAATAATTCATTAATTCTACGACTGTTTTGCTAGTTGGGTTTACTTTGTGTAAATTATTTCATCACCACTGCTCCCAAACCGGTGAAGGAAAACATCGTGAGGAAACCGGCATGTCCTTGGACCAAAAATTCGAAGACGTGTGACATCTACCAACCCGCACTGGGCCCGCGTGGTAGATTATGGCCTACTCCCTCTAGAGAGGAGGCCTGTGTCCCAACAGTGGGAACATTATAGGCTGATTATGCTAATAGGGGGCGAGGGGCGACTATTGCCATTAACTGGGCTCAAATCCCGACTCCAGGATGCTACTGGGAAATTTCTAATGGAAAAAAAACTCAATAAAACTTTTCCCGACCTGGGAATCGAACCCAGGACCTCATATGCTCAGAATTAACGCTTTCGACCACTAGACCAACAGACCAGTTAGGGGCCGTCCATTAATTACGTCATGTTTTTTGGCATTTTTTAACCCCCGTTCCCGTCCCCCTTGGTGATACATGGTCAGGTTTAGGAGCCTACCCCCCCCCCCCCCATATATCACGTGGGTATAAGTATCAGAAAGGTTGCAGGTTGGTTTAGACTGACATAAAAATAATGAAAGAAATGCGAAAAATATAGTACATCCCCTTTGTGATATTTCGTGATTTTTTATGGACCCCTCCGCTCCCCCCCCTTTTGAGCCTCACGTGATTAATGGACAGCCCCTTATTTAAAATAGACAAAAAATAGATAAAAAAAAGTCTATTATCACGAGCACAGAACAAAAATAGTCGGCATGTGTCTCAGCATAGAAACATTATTGGTTGATTATGCTATGAGGAATCCTAATTACTTTTTTTCAGACAATATAACGATGCTTTTCTTTCAAAACATTGTTTGTTTTTCTTTACCACAAGATCTAGACGTACGTAGCCGAAGAAAATACATAGACTTTGAAGATTTGTCACTAGTAACAACGAACAAAGCAAAAAAGTAGTAAACAAAAATATTCTCCTGTATTTTCAGAACAAATATATTCATATATTGTCGCCTAGAAAACCTTTTATTAGTAAACAACTCGATCTATATTTGTGACTAAATTATTTCCGAAAAAAAATAAAAGTCTATTTTGGCGGCTAAATAATGTAGAACTACTTAAACGTATGCTAATTGAATGACGGATGAATCACAAATAAAGGATAAGACTGCAATTTAATTAAATTAAAATTTAAAAATTAGATTATAAAAACAATTTTTTATAAGTAGGTACGAGTAGAGAGCAGGGGTGGTCCAGTGGTAGCGTCCCCGACTTACGAGTTGCAGGTCGAGGGTTCGAACAAAGGCAGGCGATTTACTTTGTGTATTTAATTTCATCACCGCTGCAGCTCTCAAACCGGTGAAGGAAAACATCGTGAGGAACCCGGCATGTCCTAGAACCAAAAAAATCGAAGACATGCGACATCCAACAATTCGCACTGGGCCACACAGTAGCGATTGCAACCACTAGACCAACGAGGCATTCTCTACTCATAACATAATCAGCCTATAATGTTCCCTCCCAATGCTGGGACACAGGCCTCCTCTCTTTAAGAGAGAGTGGGCCGTAATCAAGCGCGCCCAGTGCGGATTGGTAGATGCCACATGTCTTCGAATTTTTGGTTCTAGGACATGCCGGGTTCCTCATGATGTTTTCCTTCACCGTTTTGAGAGCAGTTATGATGAAATTATTTGCACAAAGTAAAGCGCCTGTCTGGGTTTGCACCCACGACCTACATTTCCTAAGTCGGGCCGATAATACCACTGAGCCACTAATGTCATTATTTTGAAATATTACTATAGCTAAAAATTACTTTTTTAATCTATGTTTGTCTAATTCTGATGATTTGGTGATCATAAGACAAGAATGAAAGTTGAATGTGATAATGGTTTGTTATTAATTTTACGTCTCCTTGGTAGAAATAATTTACGACGCGATATGACAATACGATAATTGAAACCAAACAAAAACGGATATCACTGTTACTGATAAAATTGAAATATATTCCAATTAAATTATGAAATTTAAAGATTAAAATTAAGCTGGTAACTTAATTGTCCTTGTAAACAAAAAATATTTTTCGTAAATAAATATTAATTTTATAAATAATAAATAAAAACAGAACATTTAAAGTAAAATTTAAAAGTTTGAAATTACGCTGATAATTATCACCTTTTCAACGTCAAAATGACATGGATGGACCTCAAAAACGCCCGCCATTTAGGTACCACTTTCTCATGCTTTAGCTGGGAAGAAGAAGTGACGCAACAAACTCACCAGCAGTACAGTCTATTCAGTCAGAAGAACTTGATTATATGCAATAAGCTAGTAAATAAATTTATATCAACACATGGTAACACACGAACGATACAGATATTGCCTACTCTGTTCAAGAAAACGAGCGAAATTACAGTCACACTGTATTCATATTCTCATTCTTACTGTCCTTATAACTAATAGGTACAACAAAACTCAAACCTCGACCAAATTTTAAACCAAACGCCCACGTTCACTGGCGCCCCATCCAATATAATATGAACGAAATTGCGTCGAGGACTGAAACGGGGAGAAATTGAGACAGATTTCAAGAAGTAAAATCATTTAAGGAGGGCGTTGAGAGCGGAAATCCGTCATACATTGAAGAACTCACAAAGGTTATATAATTAGATTTTTGCGGGTCGACATCGCGACATTTTTTTTTTTCAAACGAATTTCGCTCCTCTAATGTGGGAGCCTGTTTTCAATTAGAAAAAGTGTATGCTTATTTTGTTTCTTCTTAAGAATAAAAACTACTGTGAGTTTCTTTATAGAATTGAATCAATATGGCTTAGAAGAAATCACTTTTTGTACGAGTACACCTTGTTTGTAAGAAGTAGGTTTATTATTGTTTGTGTTAGAATATATTGAAACGTTCTATGTTATGGGTTTGGTTTCGCACTTAGTCCTTCAAGTGGAATATTGTGCGTGGGCCATGGCAGCCGTTGGTGGTTATTCCAACCAGCCCACCGCCCTCCAGAAGTTGATTACGTCTCCTGGCCTGTTGAGAACATCTGTGTTAGATCTGGGTGTCCCGAGAGTTTCTGACCTAATCTGAGTGACGCCTGTGCACTCAAAGAGCACATGCGTAACGGTTTCCTCAGCCTCCATGCAGGCAAGATATTGGAACGTTGATTGTTATCAACAACACTTCTGTTTTGTGATTCTTCGTCTTCGAATTGAATTTCAGCATTTTGATATTTCGAGATGTTTAGATTAATAAAGGATTTCTACACAATAACATTGTTACCATTTCATATCAGTAACAACAAGGTCTTTGCTAATTGGATTTAAAACAACACACGACATCTAGACATCATTATATTAAGATTTAGTCTAAATCTGGTTAGCGCAAAGGTCAAATTATATAACTTGAAGTCTGAGACACAAAACGTGGTGATACCATTATTTTGTTAATTGTGTCGTGTTGTCCCACTAATGGGCAATCGTCTGGTTTTGTGGGACAGTGACATAATACTTGGAGCTAGTCCAAATCTTTCTACTAGCGCTGTTTTGTATGACATAAATTCTATGCTATAATAAATCAAGTTTATTTAAAATAGCTAAGCAAAGAAATGGATTTTAAATTGAATTATTTTGGAGATAGACGTGGTTTGAGTGATTACAATCTTTAAGTTGGTTATTATTAGCTTTTACTATATAAAAGACGGAGAGCTAATTTTGGAAGGCACTTGTAAGAAACTATTTATAGGCATGTTCAGAATTTAACTTTGATAACATCAAAGGCAAATAAACCTCAGGCACCATTTTCTCCTTTAGCTTTACAATAAGCTGTTTTTAATCCCCTGAATTCTTAAATAATTATCATGGCGTTATTCAAAAAATCTACCCAGATTGAACTTTTATGAATTAAGTTAAATAAAATAATATTATCCATACACTAACCTTTTTTTTCTACGTCTCATCATCATCATTTCAGCCGAAAGACGTCCACTGCTGCACCTCTACTTCGACTGGTTTTGTGCTTCTCGCATCCAACGACTTCCTGCGGCCTTCACAAGGTCGTCGGTCCAACTTGTTCCCAGGGATTCCAACGCTACGTTTTCCGGAACGCGGTAGCCACTCCAGAACCTTTCGGCCCTATCGGCCATCTATTCTATGTCTCAATTATACCTTTTTCAGATATGTACCGACACTAACACGTTTGTTCCTATAAAAATCTCAACAATTCTCCTCGCATAATTTCCGTCGAGCATTAGAACGGGAGGGCACTTACTGAGAGAGAAAAAAGATATTGCTAAGGAAAATGGCAGGTCATAAATAAGGGCAAGTGGCACACTTCGCGCTTCTAAATCTGACGGTACTAAAGCACAAAATAGATTAAACAGAAGGCTGGCTCCAAACAACGAGCAGATATGCACGCACACATAGACACGCTTTCCGTATAGCGAGTGCAAGCGCACTCGTGACTGGCAGTCGTTTCAGATATCCGTACGTACGCGTCGATGTGTGCGTGTGCCTGTTTTCGCTTATTGAATAAAGCCAACCTTCTTTATCTATCTATTTTGTGACTAGGGACTAAGGTTGAGTGTATGATTGCGGATATGAAAAATGGAAGCTTAGGAGTTTTTTGTGTGCGTGTGCGGTGCAGGCGTGTGCTGTTCGAGACTATCTTCTTATGAGATTCGAAATTTTCTCGCCACATTTATTTGTGAGTTTTGATCTACAGTTTTATTTCTTTGGCACAAAAAAACTATGTTCAGTTTCGTTTTGGGACTAAAATATGAGTTATAGTATTGCCCCCTCCTACTAATAAACGTATTATACTTATCAGATGAATTTCACACCGATTTCCCTCTTTCAGTCGTCAGTAATATGACTTTTGAAAGAAGAAGACAAAGCGTTGTGTATCTATCAGATATTCAGTTAATGAGACGATCTTCTTCTTAGCGTGTCGATAGCAATCTAAATGGAATCGGCCCAGAATTCGGCTACTTGTTTGGCGCCATCATCAGCGTCCATCAGTTCATGTAACGTGCAGCTGACAGGACACGCAGGACACGATATTAAGTGTCCCATCGTTTGTGGAACAGCACCACACTTACGTCTATGAATCTCCATCTGAACAGGTTTTCTTTGCTTCGGCCAGCCTGGGTCCGGGAGACTATAAAAAATGTCAAGTATATTTCAAATAAGTACCTGAACAAAAAACACTGAAAAAAAAATCTAATAAAAACTAGACACCCATTTTGTCAGTCACACCAGAGCAAATAAAAATAGTATAATGTTACAAATAATACAAACACTTTACGAACAGCCACAAAACATTACAGCCATACAAACACCGTATATTTGCATGGCACTCACTAAAAACAACTATGAAACCAAGTCGAGAGCCTGAGTAGTGTCATATTTATTGTCGCTCCCACTACAAACGTCACATTGTTTTGAAGGAATTCTCACTTATATACAAAAAAGGGGAATATAATAAACAGAATCATAAACATCTTCAAGTGTCTCTCAACCTTTGAGGATAATATATATCTTTGTTGGTGAGAAATAGATAAAATAAAGCCAAAGTTTGTTCTTGTCGTTGATAACCGTCTAGTTTTGCGAAGAACTGTTTAGTATGACTTTACAACTTGTCTAGGTGGATCGTCCTTACGTCAGAAATCATTATCTGCCTAGCCTTTTCCCAACTATATTGGGGTCGGCTTTCAGTCTAACTAAATGCCTAACTAAAAGTCTAACTAAATGCTGAATACCAGTATTAACCGCTCAAGCGGCACGGTTCGCCGATCGGCGACGAAACAATAGAAAATCAATTGTGTCTCATTAGAGGCGCTTGACAGATTAATTTGACATGGAGCGACTACCTATCTGATCTCCATAATCCAGTTATTGGGTTATACGATACCCCTTGGTGAGACTGATTACCGACTCAAAACGACTGTCAAAGATCCAAGAATTCCAGCCGGGACTAACTGTTTAACGTGCTCTCCGAGGCACGTGAGGGTCTCGGTATTTGAAGACTGTCACCCATCTACTTACGGACCGGCCGCGCCAAGAGCAGCTTAACCTGAACAATCGACCTGTGCGCCTATTATTAGAGCCTCTCCATGGATCCAACATCGTAATCGCGAACAAAATAATCAGATGTGCCATGTATGGCGCATCATTTTTTAAAACTTCATGTAGCGTTATCTACAACGCCACATGCGAACAACGCGTCATACTGACGTCACGCAAATCCTGCATCTCGCAAGCAGAGTTTACCGCGCAACTAGCATAGATACAACAGCCCGACATGAATCATCGGGCAGTTGCCCGCCAGACACAACACCCGTCTTGTCGGAGGATTCTCCTCTATAACAGTATTAATTTGACATAGAGCGACTACCTATCTGATCTCCATATTCCAGTTACTGGGTAATACAATACCCCTTGGTGAGACTGATCGTTGACTCGTAAACACAACCACGTATTTCTACGTTTTTCAACAAAAATAAAGATCATCTTGTCTGCGACAGTAATGCAAAATCAGAGGTAAAATATCTGTGACAGGCAGGACTATACTATAACTTCGTATTTAAATTTGTATTTTAGATAATAAAGCCCTGACGTAAACCTTTTAAAACTTTGTTTAAATCGTACAAAATTTCATTAGACCAAACTCAAAGAAGATTGATTTTCTTGTACACTCAATAATTTTTCATAACCTCATCTACAAGAATTCAATCTCTTACCTACTTTGATCACGGTCCCAATATAAAAGGTCAAAACCTTTACCTTCAAAACAGTGTACCTATCTATCTACATTGATTTATGAGTAAAAATGAATAAAGCTACCATGAGACACTTTAATTCCAAAGGCCAGTTTTTTTTTAATACTATACATTTTGTGTCCCACTGCTGGGCAAAGGCCTCTCCTTTTTACCCGACTACGGCGAAGCAAAAAGAGGGTTATGATTTTGACCGGTGTGTATGTATGTATGTTCATCTCTTCCCTCATAACTTATAAACTACTTGTCATAATTAGACAAATGAGGTATCGTTGGAAGCGTCTTGATGATTGTCCGCTGGTTATAGGCTATGTGACGTCACATTCAATTGAATATGGCGGCCTCTAGCGGACATAAAGTCATGATCTAAAAAAAAATTTTTTTGAATCATGCTGTTTGGGGTGTCAAATGAAAGGACTTAATTAGCACCTTTCAAAAATATAAATGTTAATGAAATAAGCCCCAAAATAATTAAATAAAAAATAAGTTTAATAAAAACTAAGACCCGACTACTGAAAAGGATGAAACAAGAAAGTACCTTTCCGTGGTCGCATGCTACCATAGCTTATATGTAGTACAGTTCATTCCAAACCTCCCTGTCTTGTGCCATTTCTGGCCATATTGACCCTGCAAACCTTATCAGATTATCACACCACCTTCGCCGTGGTCTAACTCGATGGCGATGTCAAAGGACAGCTGTTATGAATATTATTTAATCCAACACAGAAACAAATTGTTACCGAATCATAATACGACTTAGGTAAACGCAATTTAATCGTGTTGTCGCTTGGAGCCAGCAAAAGAAATCGGTTTGATAGAAGAATCGATCTTCAAAATTGATTTCTGAATATAATACAGATCTGGTGGCGGACTCGATGGTCTAGTGATTGCAAGCGCTGCAGCTGAACAGGAGGTCCTGGGTTCGATTCCTGGGGCTAAGTATTTTTGGGTTTTTTCATCTGTAATTTCGCAGTAGCAGCTTGGAGTCTAGATTTGTGTCTGGTTGATGATAGTAAGATTGCCCCCTATTACAAGTAATACATAGGACTTCTTCTTCTTAGCGTGTCGATAGCAATCTAAATGTACTCGGCCCATAATTCGGCTACTTCGTTGGCGCCATCACTAGCGTCGATCAGTTCCTGTAACTTGCAGCTGACAGAACACGCAGGGCACGATATTAAGTGTCCCATCGTTTGTGGAACAGCACCACATTTACACTCCAAGGCGGAGTCGTCTATAAATCTCCACCTGAACAGGTTTTCCTTGCTTCGGCCAACCTGGGTCCGAAGTCTATCCAAAGTCTATTACATAGGACTTAAAAATAACTGGCGAAATTTGTGTGTGCTATAGGAACACCTCAGCCTAATCTGCCTTCGGGAAATACGGGGATCTTATGTAATCCGACACATAATTTCACTTAATAGAAACAAGTCCAAAACTACCTATTAATTCCTCACACGTAACACTAAAAACATTTGGTTGCTCCCCGAAAGAAGTTACGCCAATAAAAACAGGGGTGGCGAAACCCTACCCGCTGCATACATATTCCAGTTCAATCCTGGACAAACAACAAAGAGCCTAGAGCAAAGTTCTACACGAGAATTGCAATCGACACCGCTCGTGTTGGAATGGTTGAAAATCGATTCTGCAGTTGACACTTTTTAATTTGAATTTCCTCTTTTTGGCTCCAAAAAAATTTCTGACTTCGTTTTGTTTCGTTGAAACACCGTGAAGCGGACAAACCTTTTTGATTTGTCGTTTATTTGAGGATAGTTGCTATACGCGGCTTTCGTTGCATCGTTGTTTTATGAAAAAATATGTGGCTTAAAACCTGTGCCGATCCTTTACTAACATTTTGATAGCAACGTGTAATAGGACCTTTGAGATTTGAGCTTTGTATCGTTGATCCTCCGTTTCGACTAGATATTGGAAATGTCTGCCATTGTACACTGTACAATCGCAGCCAATATTGTATACAAAGCCCTACGTAAATACAGAAAGTTAAGATACAATTGAAGTTGGTAGTAATCCATTAACGTTCAAGTGCGAGTGCGTCAGGTAGGAACTGTTACTTAAAGGATTATTAAAAAAAATCGTCAGTTTTGTCATTGGAAATTCGCTTTGTTAACCGTAGTAAGTATATCCCATGCTTTTATATCAGTAGTATTACTATCACCATCATTTCAGCGGAAAGACGTCCACTGCTGGACATAGGCCTCCTCCAAGCACCTCCACTTCGACCGATTTTCTGCATCTCGCATCCAACGAGTTCCTGCGGCCTTCACAAGGTCGTCGGTCCACCTTGTGGGAGGCCTTCCAACGCTCCGTCTTCCGCTACGCGGTCGCCACTCCGGAACTTTTCGGCCCCATCGGCCATCTGTTCTGCGAGCTATGTGCCCTGCCCACTGCCACTTAAGTTTGGCAATTCTTCGGGCAGTATTACTATATACATACATAATCAGCCTATAATGTTCCCACTGCTGCGACTCAGGCCTCCTCTCGGTGAGAGGGAGTGGGCCGTAATCCACCACGCGAGCCCAGTGCGGGTTAGTAGATGGCACATGTCTTCGAATTTTTGGTTGTAGGACATGCCGGTTTCTTCACGATGTTTTCCTTCACCGTTTTGAGAGCAGTGGTGATTAAATAAATAATTTAGACAAAGTAAAGCGCCTGTCTGGGTTCGATCCTACGACCTACAACTCGTAAGTCGCGGCTGTTACTACTTGGCCACCCCTGCTCTCACTGGACCACCCCTGCTCTCTGCAGTATTACTAATATCACCTAAATTGTAATACATATTTATAACATTTTCGAAGTTTCCTCTTGCATTCTTTACGCTTTGTTGTCCTGCTTTCTCGACGGGATCGTTAGCTGTATCCCGCATATTTTTTCTTGAGATTAAATTTTTCAGCGAGCCTCAACAGCTCAATTTCGAACGAAATTATTACTTGAGCTTCATTTTCTGGGTTCATTACTTGTTGTTACTGTCAAAGTTTTATGCTAAAGTACAAAGTATTCCAATTCTGGTATAATAATGGCACGTAACATCCTGGTCTTAGTATTTTCGGAACAGATAAAGTAAAATCTATTCTACTGATAATAAAGATAAAGAGTTTGTTTCTTTATTTGAACGCGCTTACCTCCAGAACTACCAGTTAGATTTGAAAAAATATTTTTGCATTAGATAGCCAATTTTTAAGGAAGGCTATAGGCTACTTAACATCACGCTAGGTGGCTTAGGAGCCGAACAAAGAGTAAAAAGTGAAAACGAACTAATAGCGCGGGCGATGCGTTGTGAGGGGGTGGGTCGAAGTCGCAAGCAGAAGCCTTATCTATATGAAAGTTGTTGATTGAAATATTGTTTATGGATTTAGTATTATAAAATATTGACACTTGTAGGCACATACAAATACTTTTGTATACGTATACGATGTAACTTTACAAAAAGCAGCAATAGAAATCAGTCAATATAATTTATATCACTTCAGGACAATTCTTAGAGGTTAATCGTTAGTAAAAGAGTAGGCAATATATTTTATTATCTACGTTGGATATTGATATAGTGCCAAAGACTATGTTATTGTTTTTTCCTTAAAAATAGGTACCTACTTACTTAAGTAAAACGAGAACAAAATAAACACCGGCACAACGGCATGAATAAGCCCAATAGATTACAATCTCTTGGCATACAAACAACCATATAACTTGTTTTTTTTTATGTGTTAATATTGTAACAACTTATGCGGATAACAACAAACTGGTACTGGCTGTTTTTTCCACTCTTTGATCAAAGAGAAAAACTCTACTTACAACCTCGATACTATCAATCCTTTTTTGTAGGAACATTACAATATTTCCATCCTTATATTTTATGCTTATTTTTAGATATAACTTTTTCATATAAAATGTTATTGCTCTTGTAATCACATCGCAATGATCGAGAGATATTTGTTAGAAACGGAGTGATGTAAGGAGATTAACAACGAAAGTTTTGCTATTAATAACTTTATGGCTTTCATTAATGTTATTCGCTTTTAGCAGTATTTTTGCACTAACTTTAACGACGTAATGGCTAATAGATTTATTGGTGACGACGACAGACTATGTTATTTATGAGTCTGATTTTCGGTGTAAAATATGCCTATAAATAAGACTGAGGGAATAATATTTTTGTCGCAAAGTTTGCGTAACTTCATGGGGTATTTTAGGTTAAGTATTCTTCGGTTTAGTTGATATTCTGTTACTTTTTTTGACTAAGCATTAACGGCCTGCTGCATGACCTCTGAAAAACATGTTTGAGATACGTTCCAATAGATTTTGTTCAATATTAATTTATTAAGATTGTGAAAATTCTAACCTTTGTTAGATATTTGTTAATCAATCTACATTATTGCGTTAAAAACTGTGTACTTTTTCTACGTATATGTGAAATAGGTCCTAAGAGTCTTCAAGACTTTCCATCTGCCAGATATGGCATCAAAAAACATTTTGTTATCAAAAAACTCATGAGTAAAATATACTAAGTACCTACCTATTTGCCTTGAGGCGTGACGTCACAGCTGTCGCACTGATATTTCATGCTTGTCACAACGTCACGTCACTTATTTAAATTCTCAGGATACAACACAGGTTTTCTTGTTCCGAAGTTCTGAACTGTATTTTTCTCACTTGTGGTTATATACTATACTTTGAGATGTTTCTTACAATAAAATTACACTCTGAGATTTTTAAATCTTCCATTGAGAAACCACAAGATGAAAAAACTATTCTCCATCATAATCTTTCTGCTCTTGTCGCATATTAAAACTCATCATCATCATCTGCCTAGCCTTTTCCCAACTATGTTGGGGTCGGCTTCCAGTCTAACCCGATGCAGGTAAAAGCTAAAGCAAACAACGATTTTGTATGAGATGCGTACGCGTCCGTTCAGCCGCGGAAAGCTGAAAGGACTCCATACGAAATCGTTGTTTTCTATGGACAAAAGCTGAATAGAGCTGTATCAGTGTGAGTAGTTCCTTAATCGTTGTTCTCGATTATATTATTATTATTATCAACTACCGTCAGACGGGAAAGTCTGCAAATCCGCTTAAAAAAAAATATAAAAAACTACAATTATAATTTTTTGAGTCAGTATACAGGGTTATTGGAAAAACACCAACAACCTCTTAAGAGGTCATTGTACTCATTATTATGAACAACTTTTACTATGGGACCAAACCTGAAATCGCGAAAAAAAAATCAGCTGTTCCCTACATTTTGACGAGTTATACGAACATAAATGTAGGGAACAGCTGATTTTTTTTTCGCGATTTCAGGTTTGGTCCCATAGTAAAAGTTGTTCATAATGATGAGTACAATGACCTCTTAAGAGGTTGTTGGTGTTTTTCCAATAACCCTGTATATGTGGTCATGTTACAACGACACTAAAGTAGTGTCGTTGGTCAGAAGATGACCATCATCAGATGGATTAAGGCAATATTTTTTTACATACCATAACTGAATAGAAGCTTATTATTTTTAAGCAAGACTTTAACTTAGCAAAACAGACAAAATATTAATGTAAAGCAATGTGAAATAACAGAGCAGGCCGTAAAAAACACATTGTGATTGAAATAATTACACCACACAATAAATTGTCAAAAACAGATATAAATTAATAGGATTACTCACATTGTAAGTATTTATTCGCAACATAAAAATGTCGAGAGCGTTGCAAACGATACCAGGACGTGTTTCGTCATCACTTTCCCGTATTAAAATGATAGTGATATACATGAATATACAGGGTGAAATTGAATTCATGGGCATCTTTTTAAGGAGTCATTGTACTCATCATTATGAACAACTTTTACTATGGGACCGAGCCTGAAATCGCGAAAAAAAAATCAGCTCTTCCTTACATTTTGACGAGTTATGCGAACATATTAAATGCAAGTAACAGCTGATTTTTTTTCGCGATTTTAGGTTTAGTCCCATAGTAAGTTGTTCATAACGATGAGTACAATGACCTCTTAAAAGGATACCCATGAATTTAATTTCACCCTGTATAATATGGGTGGACTGTATGAAAGTTATTATGGCTAGAAAGGAGATGACCACTTAGAGAAATATGGAAGAAAAAGACATGTTGCACCCACCTTAAATATAATGGGTTAAAGGCAGGAAAATGGCGATGACACATATACAACACAATAAAATGATGGTGACATACAGATACATCACGCTAATATTATATTATAAAGGCGAAAGTTTGTGAGTGTGTGTGTGTGTGTGTGTGTTTATATGTTTGTTACTTCTTCACGCCTAAACCACTGAACCGATTTAGATGAAATTTGGTATAGAGATAGTTTGAGTCCTGGAAAAGGACATAGGATAGTTTTTATCCCGATATTCCCACGGGATCGACATTTACGCGGGTGCAACCGCGGGGCGTAGCTAGTAACAAATAAAAGGGATATTGCGACTCCAACATTTGCCTAAAAAAGTATAGCTCTGAAATATCCGCTTTCATCGGAAAATCCAGTCTTTGTTCGATTTTTTTCACAAAACTTGTCAAATAAAGTCACCGGTTTACCTGGCTGGAAATGGTGGTAGAGGGATGACGGACGGACCTACGGATGTCACCTCACGAAGGAAAACTGTATAATAAAAAACACTAGCAATGTATCTGTCTTAAGATTTTGATATTTTATAAATGCAGTGGTGGAGCAGTGGTAACGGCAGGGACTTACGAGTTGTAGGTCATAGGTTCGAACCCAGACAGGCGCTTTACTTTGTGTAAATTATTTCATCACCACTGCTCTCAAAATGGTGAACGAAAACATCGTGAGGAAACCGGCATGTCCTAGAACCAAAAATTCGAAGACATGTGACATCTACCAACCCGCACTGGGCCCGCGTGGTGGATTACGGCCCACTCTCTCTCACCGAGAGGAGGTCTGTGCCAGCAGTGGGAACATTATAGGCTGATTATGATTTTATAAATAGTTTAGTTGCCCCATATAAAATACTGGTACGTAGCTGCACTGAAAACAATAATTTCTTACTGCACCACATTAAAGCGATTTTATTAAGACTTACTGACTTTATACAGTAAGAAGAAAATGTTTGTAAAACAGAAAAAGAAAAAAACAGTAACTTCTAATGATTGAACATACTATTTACTGAAAAAAAAAACGACAATAATAAAAACTTTTTTATAAAAAAAAACAACCGACTTCAAAAAAAAAACACTACAAAGTGATAAATAACTTTAATTTCGGAAGTCGGTGTCGTTGGTCCCGCATTTTCGTTTTTTGACACCGACTTCCGAAATTAAAGTTATTTATCACTTTGTAGTGTTTTTTTTTTTGAAGTCGGTTGTTTTTTTTTGTAAAAAAGTTTTTATTTTTCACTTTTTAGTTGTACCTACCCCACAAAAAAGTAAACAAAAAGATCGTTAATGTAGATCAATTTTTAGATTTTTGTTGATTTTTCAAAAACCGCTTGTCCGATTTCGATAAAATTTTCATGGGACCATTTGGGAAGTATACCCTTTCCAACAAAAAAAGAATTTTTCAAATCGGTTGGCAAGCAACGGAGTTATGCGCGAACAAACATAAAAAAAAAAAAAAAAAAAAAAAACAAAAAAAAAATACAAACATTCGAATTGAGAACCTCCTCCTTTTTTAGAAGTCGGTTAAAAAATGGAAACCACTATTACTGTAATGTAAGTAAATTTCAATGGTTTAAACGATATAAGCAAATGAATAAAACAGTTATTTTGTGGAACATTAAAGTTTATTGTGATGACGGTAACATTTTGCCTCAAGCTTTAACTGTTTTCGGATCAGTATAAAATACTGTTTTGAACGTTAGGCTCATATGGAACTGTTTAAAGCAGCTCAGATCAATGTTTTTTAATTTTTATTTACTGCTTATTTATGTCAGTGCATGCATCTAGTTATACTGGAATCCATCCGCAACATAGCTAGGAAATGGCTACGCAGATGATGATGATGATGATATCTATACTAATATTATAATATAAAGAGGTAAAATTTGGTTGTAAGTTTGTATGTAGGGGTAATCTCTGGAACTACCAGTCGGATTTGAAAAATTCTTCTTGCATTTAATAGCCCAATTTTTGAGGAAGGCTATAGGCTATTTAACGTCACGCTATGACCCTTAGGAGCCGAGCAAAAGCGCTATAGGGAAACGAAGTGATAGAGCAGGAGACGCGGGTGTCAGAAAGGTGAATGAAAACTATATGATTATGTGTAATATCAGCTTAATTAGTAAGCTCAGAGTGTGGTTGGTTGGTGTTATTTACTGTGTATGGAGGTTACTAGTTATTTACTGTATGAAGTACCTATGAACATAGTGTGTAAGGAAAGGGTTTTATGAAGAAAAGCACAGAAAGACAAGACTAGGCATTTATTTCAATCAAGATTGTCAGTTGAATACGTTAATCAGAAAACTAGTTGTCCGTTCCCAAACTAGGTCATCATGAAGAAGGAAGGACAAGCAAACTTCATGGCAGCTTGTTTTATAAAGTATTGTATCCTATTAGTAGTATTGTATTGTTTGCTACCATTATAATATTGTTACCAATCACATTAATCTCTTGGACCATTTCTCAAAGCTAAAGCAACATTTAGGTACAGAGCAACACAGTTAACAGCAATAATATCAATTCACTTACATGAACGGACGGTAGTCCATCTTTCCCCACAGTTAAAATCCAAGAGAGCGAGATTTGGCGGGCCCACACCTTATAAAGTTTTCCAATATTACTCAAGTACATCTAACATTCCCGCCATTTTTAACAATGATCCTATTTGACCAAATAACTTTTAATATTGACAGTCTTATGTAAATCTATTTTGACAGAACTGTTTTAAAACGTTATAAGATATTGAATGTATTTTTATAACAATTTATCCGACTACAATTAGATAAAGTCTCTTAAAGATAGCGTACACTGAGTTTACTATATTTATTATTTATAACCACTAATACATCAAGAATTGCACATAAAATTAAGAAAATATTTAAATACAATGTTTAATTCTGTTACCCTTACATTTTAGGTGAAAAGGAAAATAAGTTATTCTATTTATTTAGACCGACTCACAGATCTCCGGTTACGTTCGGAATTCGTTAATTATTTAATCTAGTAACACTCCACATTCTAGCAAAAATATAGTACATACTAATTCCATGTAATTTAGGAAAGTACATACTAATTCCATAATCTAGGAAGATTGTATTCTGTATAACTCTACATATTCCGACACGGGCAAGTGATCCAATACGACGAGATGGGTCGAGGGAATAAGAAATTTCACGCGAACGAAGTCGCGGGCAGAGGCTAGTAAATACATAAAAATGTAGGTATATAATATATTCGACAAAACTAAGTCGCGCTTGCAATGGCTCTACATGAACTAGAAATCAACCTAGGATGTCTAACTCAGCAGCATCGCAGCATATTCTATGTGGGTTCTTTACCTTTGTAAACATAAATGACGTTGATCACCTCAACGCGAAGTACTCGTAACATCGTAAAAATATAAACAAGACTTCGAAACATATTCTCCTATAGCACAGTTTCTTCTACTGATAGAATAGGTACTCTAGTTTATTGGTTTTGTCTCATCCGGAAAGATGGATGGCTTGACGTGTGTTATTTGACTACCCGTTTTTATTTATGAACCACCTCAGACTACCTTTTCTATGTTGAAATATGAATGAGGAAAAAAATTATAGTTGTCAGGTTTGTCATCTAAATTGTTATAAAGGGAACAAGAGTTTGTAGGGGAGATTGCGAGTTGATCGAAGTTAAGTGTCTCAGAAAACATTTTTTATATAGTAGATAGTTATAATACCTAACAGACTCCAATCAAAATGGTGTATGCGGTACAACGGGAACTTAACTAGTTCACTAATGCTAAAAGGCAAAAATCAAAAGTTATTAATACAAACTACTACTACTAGGCTGAAGAATCAACACTGTTCACCATTTCAGCCGAAAGACGTCCACTGCTGGACATAGGCCTCCCCCAAGCACCTCCACTTCGACCGGTTCTGTGTTTCTCGCATCCAACGGGTTCCTGCGGCCTTCACAAGGTCGTCGGTCACCACTCCAGAATCTTTCGGCCCCATCGGCCATCTGTTCTGCGAGCAATGTAACCAGCCAAACCAGCCACCACCACAACTAGCCAACCAGCAACCAGCTGTGTGAACCAGCGCTGAGGTTCTGTCTTGCATAGGGTCGCAGCATAATGCTGAGCAATAGCCGTTTTGCGTGGATGTGACGGGTACATATTTGAATGTCGAACATTAAAATACCTACGTGTAAAATGGCAACGTTCAAAACATCGAAAATTTAAATATCGGTTATATCATAATATCGAAAATTGTTATACCTAAGCATAAAATGTCTAAAATTGAAATGCCGAGTTATAAAAATATCTAATGATTAAAAACATCGATAATCATTAAACCTAAGTTCAAAATGTCAACATTCAATACACTTTAGTTCATTATATTTACGTTAAAAATACCTACTAGTTAAAATATCGAACTTGCAGGCAGGCATGGTTGCAGGATGCAAGAGAGAGCGAAGGGCACCCCCGTGTTAGGTTAGGTTACTTTAAACCCTTTACACAGAAATAGGGGCCCCGCGTAGCGGGGCTCCGTCGACATAAGATGCAAGAGCGGGCGCGGCCTACAAATGTGTTTTTTTTTTAATTATTTATTATATGAAAATAATATTACTTAAGCATGCAGAGCGCAAGCGAGCATGCATCATGCAGCAGACATGGTTTCTGTCACGGCTCCGGCGCTGCGGGGCTCCGGCGGTCCCACGCGAGCTTATCGTCGTCGATGGTTTTAACGCTCACCACCTCCGCCTCAGCTCGCGGGCCGCCTCGCCCCTCTGCGCCTACGCGGGCTTAAATTACACTCTAGGGGTAGGGCAGACAAGACCACGTGGAGTCGGTTTTGCAGCGATTTGTTTCTGTCACTACTTTTTTGTAGCACAACATATAAATAAATATCGATATTTAGGACATTCGATACTGTGTACTTCGATATTTACATCATTAGATAATCTGTACTTCGATATTTAAGCCTTTCGATGTCATGTTTGTCGATAATTAGATTTTAGATATATTGGACGTAGGTTATCTAACCATTCGACAATATAAACTAACGTTATTTTAATTTTCGGTTTTATGGTCGTTCGATATTTAAATTTTCGATGTTTTGAACATTGACATTTTAACCGTAGATATTTAAATTTTCGAAATTCAAATATGTACCCGGATGTGACGCATGTTTCCCTTACCTTCTTTTTTTGTGTTTATGTTCTTTTTTGCGTCATGTTCACCGCAAATAAACGTATTTTCTTTTTTTCTTTCATTCAATGTGCCCTGCTCACTGCTACTTAAATCAGCAATGTTGCAACGTCGAAATTACATTAGATAGTCTCCCAAATACCCGCCCTTCAGCACTTCCTAGTGCTTTAGCTGGAATGAAGTAGTGGCGCGACAAACTCCCCAGCAGCAGAGCTGTCTGTTCCAGCATGTGTATTGCAGCTGTTCCAGCGTATCCTAAAGATGCACTTTCATAAACAGGTTTCCACGTTCAATATCTAGTTTAATCTGGTCAAAGTTTTATAAGTTAATTTTAAAAATATTTCTCGTATGTCAAATATCGATGTTTAAACGAATTTCACTTCCATTTCATATCACATCTATACCTACCGCTAATTCCATCAACTTTTTCAAAGTCTTATTTAACACAACTTTGCTGTGTCACCATAATGGAAACCATGAAAAGTATAACATGGACACAAACTAATTTCCCGACAAATTCAGGGAAGGAATCACGTCAAAGAATCTTCCTCGGTCACTGCGAAGAAGTATTGCAATTTAAAAACTCCCATTAAAGCTAGTTCAGTGATTTACGAGCGATGTACATGCAAAATGACTTTTATATCCCTGCTTGTTTTAAAAACTAGAATATAAATAGAGATTTTTTTCTTAAATGGGTTGAAAAAACTTTAAGTTGTTGAAGTTTTTCTTAAGCATGGACTGGAGTTCCGTAGTTGAAAGTTAATAATATAGTAGCAGCATGATAGTTAGGGAAAATAAACTTAGCGGCAGCGACAGTTCAATTTAAAGTTGAAAATATGAATAGGAATATAGCTATAGCCAAGATGGACATAAAATGAGGCCATTTGTGAAAGCTCCCGAAGTTCTGTGCATAAAAATTTTAGTTCCATTACTTTGAGAATTCTCCTATTACAAATAAATAGTTTCTAGTTCACTAATGCTCAAGTACAGTCAGTTACTACAATTATCTGATTTTTTAGAATACGGATCGATAGAATTGTATAGTTCTTTTATATTTTATTTACATACATACATAGTCAGCCTATAAAGTTCCCACTGCTGGGACACAGGCCTCCTCTCAGTGAGAGGGAGTGGGTTGTAATCCACCACGCGGACCCAGTGCGAGTTGGTAGATGTCACATGTCCATTTTATTCATGTATATTTAAATTAGTTTGCTCAAATAAATAAAATATAAAATAATTATAAAATTCTATCGATTTGTATTCTAAAAAATCTCAATCATTTATGCAAAAGTGGGTCAGCTAATTGCAGCAACTGACTGTACTCCAACATCATTTAAAAAGCAACATTTTATTATAATAGCAGCAGCGAATATTATTAAAATTCATTACGATTTATCGAACGCAAAATTTAACCTCTCCTAAGTATTCCAAACACTAACACAACGACCTCTTTATTTCATTCTTTATTCCATCTCATTCCTCACATTGATTCCCATAGCACTATTACGAACAAAAACAGCAATGTATATCGTATAACTTAAAATTCCCGCGTTCAGGTCACAAAGATATTCAGCTTTAACGTTACATTCACCCGTCGACGCACTGGTCGAGACAATCGAATTATTCTGTGGTATATCTATATAACAGGGTTACGGATGGTCGGGCAATAAAAGTTTTACATCCACTATAGCTTCACGATCGGTTTTCAGGTTACCTGTAGGTGTAATTCTGTTTTCAGGAGTATTATACGGGTGTATGTAAAGGATTATTGTGAGAATGGCCCCAATTTTATGTAAAACAATGTAAATAATTTTTGGAGCACTGACAAATACTTGAAGAATTCTTTGATGTTTTTTAGTAAACGTTTCTTCATATTCGATCAACATAACTTCTTTATAGACTTGATTATTATCATCGCCTACATCAATTTTGTTTTTGTAAAAGCAAAACATATGCAGTACATTGAATTCTGCTGTGTTTTCATCAAATCTCTTCTCTTACTATTAGTGTTACCTATTCATAACTGCGACCTACAACTAATTCGATTACATTCATTTCATCAACCTCATAACCGGACCGTTGGACTTCAAAATGGTCACTGTGCACCAAAGGTAATTTGAACGTCCCACTTTCAAAAGACGTTACGTCATTTAGATCTCAATTTGAATTGAGAAGATTTGTGTTAATAGTACGAATACCCGTACACACATGAGCACAAGTTCCGCTATCCATTCCCACATCCCTTGCGGTTGGCCGCGCGAAAAATTTGCTCTCGGTACAATTTTACTCTCCTCTACTCCGTTTCATTCGTCCACATTCATGAGTCGACGTTTTACTGTTTTTTGTTCGTTCATACAAAAGTTTATTTTGTTTTCGGGAATAACGGGCGCATTCGTTTTCACGTCGACAGCTTTTTTACTATCATTTCGAAGTTATTGATCGAATGTTTGGCAACTGTAATATTGTCATTTAATGAAACATTAATAATCAGGTATCACAGTTATGATTGTGGTTTAAATTGAATGGCGTATTAAATAGGATTGGAATATAATAATAATTAAAACTTCAGCGGTAAACATTACAGGATTTCGGTTTTCATTATCGCAGGTAATTTTTGAAGAATAATTGCATTCGCCGGATGATTTTATCATAAACTAGCGGCCCGCCCTAGCTTCGTACGGGTTCAATTTTTTTTTTAATTTCAGAAATTTTCTTTCATGAGAACCTTGTCCTGGCAATACCAAATACAACAAAAAAGAATTATCCAATTTGGGGCAGTCGTTCGGAAGTTATGCGCGTACCTACATAGATTTCGGAGATTCATTTTTATATAATTATTTAGATTATTATTAGAAATGGTGAAGGAAAACATCGTGAGGAAACCGGCATGTCCTAGAACCAAAAATTGGAAGACATGTGACATCTGCCAATCCGCACTGGGCCCGCGTGGTGGATTACGGCCCACTCCCTCTCACCGAGAGGAGGCCTGTGTCCCAGCAGTGGGAACATTTTAGGCTGATTATGATGATGATGATATAGATTATTTGAAATCACCTGCTTCCTCAAGCTTAGCTTCTTCAGATCGAAAAACGATAATCCAATACAAAAATAACAGGCACATTAAAAGAAAATCTCTTTACACAATACAGGTGGCAAAATTTTTGTGCAGCAACAATTTATTACCTGTTAGCAAACTGCGTGTCACTAGCAACCGTTGCGTCCGCCATGATTGATTGAATGACGTATTTCAACTTTGAAGTTTTTGCATTGAGACCTTGTTTGCAGACATGGCAGGAACAGTTTTTTGTAGGGTTGTTCATGAAATTAAGACGTATGAAAGAGGAAGATATACTGCGCTAACCTCAAATAATTTGCGGTAAGGGCTGGAGGACGATGTTAAATGTTTGCTTAGCACACCCACTGACTTGTAGCGGTATCTACAACGCCACATGCGATCAAAACGTCATACTGACGTCACGCAAATCCTGCATCTCGCAAGCAGAGTTTACCGCGCAACTAGCATAGATACAACGGCCCGACATGAATCACCGGGCAGTTGCCCGCCAGACACAACACCCGTCTGGTCGGAGGATCCTCCCTTTTCTATAGAGTATGAGTGAACTTTACACCCTGTTCCTTATACCTCTATAGACTGACATATGCTTTAAAAAATAAATGTATTCTAAGCCAGGATAAAGAAAATTATACTTGTCCATCTTTCTCATCCAAACTTCCACAAAAGAAAACAACGAAATCATTTTATCAAATTACACAAAAAAATGGGATTGGAAAGTCAAGCAGCAGTGTCAAAACATAAAATTCTAATAAAATTATGGAAATTAGGCTTCCCGAGGTTCAATTTCTACAAGCAAGATAGTATATTTTTGCTGTTTACTGGAAAACGAAAAAAATGTTTACTTTACAAAAACAACGCCAAAAAAGAGGCAAAAAGTAATACAATAAAATATTACCCCGGAAACGCTTACACATGTATCACCTGTTCAGGTATTTGATGGAATACAGGAAGGGAATATTTCTAAGCTTCATTAATATTAATGGTTTTGTCCGTGAAAGCTTCGAAACCCTGCATTTGGCGTTTATCGCGTCCCTTTATAAGCGTGACATAGGTATTTTGGCTATTAAGACGGTACAAATCGTTTACATTATTCAGCAACAGAACAGAGTATTATTGGCTTGGATAGCGATGATATCAGGGTCGGGAGAACAAATATTAGAATTAAGATCAGGTAGGTTACTAAAGCTGAATACAACTGAATAAGTATGAGTAGTCCTTAAGAAGGGCCATAGAAGGTTTTTGGCTTAAGCTGAAGAAAAGTCTGCGTACATAAGAACAATAGGATGAGTAGGTTGATTGAAATTCTAACATAAATTATATTTGCTTCCCATCTACAAATGGATTGTGTACGGTTTCATCTAATAACAATAGATTTAGACAAAGCCGTGTCTATTCTAGACACAGATCCTAAATCAAAGAACGAAAGCCATTCAAATACTGCTTATCCACATAAGACGTGAGACAGGAATATATTCAAACGATGTCTAGACGATGAACGTTCCAATTGTCTTAGAGCTGTGTATGCATTTCACAACAATCGATCATCAGTCGACATCGCATCTAGATTCATAGTGCATCAAACGTTTGGACATGGACATAAAATCCGAACAAGCGGAGGTTTTGTTTCAAAAGTAGAATATTCACTTTTTGAAGTGAAGACATCTTTCGGCTCTTTATCTTTTTCTGCTGAATCGTCACGCTTGGGCTGGTGACGCTGAATCAGGTATAATTTGCTCCTATTGGTTGGTGACGTTGCATCGGGTGTATTCGGCTCCATTCGCAAGTTTTCACTCCTTGTATAATAATAAGTCGCACGGGTCGATTGATCAGGTTAAGCTACGCTTGCCGCCGTTGGTCCGTGGATGGGTGACCATCTTTACATACCCCTCCGTGCCTCGGAAAGCACGTTAAGCCGTTGGTCACGATTGTCATTCGTGGATCTTTGACAGTCGTTACGGGTCACCAGAAGCCTGAAATTCTGACAACAAGTCTTACCAAGGGGTATCGTATTACCCAGTAACTGGGTTGTGGAGGTCAGATAGGCAGTCGCTCCATGTAAAATACTGGTGTTCAGCTGCATCCGGTTAGACTGGAAGCCGACCCTAACTTAGTTGGGAAAAGGCTAGGCAGATGATGAAGCACAGACCTTTTATTATTTCTGCTTCATATGAATTCCATGTTTTAAAATTGTTAATCTGCAAAGTCAATGAATTTGAGGATTAATAAAATGGAAATAGGATGTGATATTTTGTAAAAGAGTATTATAACTACTATTATGTACAGCCAACAAAATAGATAAGTATGCAGGACCGTCGGATATAGTTGAAGTTTAGTAAGAAACCGATGGATGTGGTCGACTGAACTTTAATTTGATAAATGAGCTGTTTGTCTTTTATTAATAAAAATTACATTTTATTCGAGAACATCCATCGGTTTTTTAATAAACATCAACTATATTCAACGATCCTGCATACTTATCTCTTTTGTTGACTGTAGGCTTCAGTAATCCGCTGGCGATTTATACAATTTTTTCTACATTAAATTCTAATATCCTCGATATGACTTTAAACTGTCGTGCATTTAGTATTGAACTAAATCTAGAACGCCACCTGTAGTCTATGGGATAATTACACCCAAATAGGCTCGGATGGAACAGTCGATATTAGTGCAGGATATCAACTCAGGGCGGTGTCTGATGAACATCTAGCACGTCAAAGGCGGCGCCCACGGACCCAGTCAGGCGGTCCACTGTACACCCACCAACTCACACTAGACAAGCGCAGTGGGTTAATTTGTCTAAACCCCTACTCTCTCATGAGAGAGTAGGGAGGCCTTTGCCCTGCAGTGGGACGTCACAGGCTAATAATAAATAAAAATAAATTCTAATAAATTACAGTTGAAGATTAAATATTTATTGAGAGGTAAAGTTATAGGTATGTACTACGAAATGAGGTTGAATTGAGTTACAACTTCTTCAGTGAGATATTCTCATGTAAAAAGGTTTCCTTATTTATTCAAAGCCAATATACCTTCACCGCTTTAAATGGTAGAAGGTTCTCCCTCGTAAACATTTAAAAAAGCCACCAAACATACGAGACCAATTCCAATAAAATTAAAATCGTACGAGCAACGTAAATCCCGTAATGGCTCAATATAAACTTTAAAAACTCGTATAAAACTCCAATAAAAAGCAGTAAATAGACTGTGTAGTAAATAACTATTTGTAGTACAGGTAATGGGCGATGGTAATACTGCAATACGACCATCAAAATCTCACAATGGGCCGGCAATTACATCGTTTGAACGTTGGACCGATCGCCTCTATTCATGCTGCGTTTAGTTCGGGGGTAGTTGGCTATGTCGCATGAAATAATACTGTTTCTTTACTTATTTTCAGCGAAATATACTTAATGTCAGCGAAATAATAGATTATACAATCTGTCAGAAACCGGCCAAGTGCGTGTCGGACCACGCAGAATGAAGGATTTATCCCACGAACAAACTTAACATTGTAGTTGAAAATATGTTCTGCCATACATTCTAACTGCAAATGCAAGTTGGTCGACTATTACTCGTTAACTTATCAGCTTACTTAGCTTCGATAGTTTTCCATTTAACGTCATTGTTTACTAGTGCCGTGAATTTTTTCACATAATTATGTTATATAAAAAAATACACTCTATCTACTCTCTCAAAAATTTGCACTTTAAAGACTAATATTTCGCAAACGGATCCCACAATCTAAATATGGTTTCAGACACCCACCACCGACACCATGGGAAAGACGAGAAAAAAAATCGTCCCCACTTTAAGTGTACGGGAAGCAGGGTGCCAAATTACAGCTTTCTAGTATTAATAGTCTCCAAATTAAGCCGCGGACAGATAGATAGACAGACGGACGGACATTTCTTTTTTTTTATTGCTGAATGGGCCCGCTCTTGACCTCGATCACGCCTGATGGAAATCGATGGATGAGGTCTATGATGGAACGAGCGTTCCCAGAAAATGCCTAAGGCATTGGAGCTCCCACGCATCGACGAAACCCAGCAGGCTGCTTGACGCCGGACTCGGTGGGAGGGTGGTCGCAAACCAGGCGGGCGTTAGCCCTACCACCGCAAGGGAAGAATTGGCCAGTCAAATAAAATGTTGGGTGTGACTATCCAGGATGCGCCGAGCGCTCGGTTCAGTTGAATAACTGGTGGAACAAAGTGCGCTACACGAGGAGGCTTCTTCATGTATCCCAAATTTCCGAATTATAAGGGATCCTTGTTGACTGCGGCACCCTAAAATAGACGACAAGCAATCATTTTCTAATAAAGAAGCGACTTGTAGAAGCCAATCCATCTATCAACCCAAATTACCTTGTTAGGCCCCGTCTATGTCACAAAGGAGAATCCTCAATGCCTAAACACTGCCCTAATCGAACAATTGGAACATACGAAATCAAATTGCTCGTCTACTATCCAATCTAAACGGGCGTGGGCGAGTGGTTACAGCTAGGTGAACGGATTGATCCACACTCAGCAATTTTCCCACAATTCCCTGTTAGTGACTTCGTCATTTCACATCGACTAGCCTCTAAAACAAAATTTAGAGGGGTTCTGGGAATTTCAACGGCATCTTGGAAGCTTGTTTGACACTTTATTGGCGTAATATTTGTTCGAGCTTTTAAATATACGATCGATTACGATTTTTGACATTCGAAAAGTGCTGGATTTTCAGACTATTTGAATATTTTAAGTGAGTTTTGGTTTTGATTTGGACTCGCATTCTTTTTAACGTAAAAAAAAATTAAAACTTTATATTAGAAAAACCGACTTCCGAAAAGACTACAAATTGAAAAATAACTTTAATTTCGGAAGTCGGTGGCAAACAACAAAAATGCGAACCCAACTACAGCGACATAAATTAAAGTTATTTTTCACTTTCTAGTATTTTTGAAGTGAAAACTTCTTTAGCGGCGTTGAACACTTTTTGTAATGGGTAAAAAATGTTAAACTCGCGTCAGGGCATCGCGTCAGGACACGTGACCGTCAGGAGAGATTTCCCCCCCCTCATCTCTTTCTGCGGCGGCGCCAACCGAAGTGAACCAAGTGAGACACGACAAAGATAATAATAATAATATAATAATAATAATAATTTATTTTGGTCCTTTTACAAAGTAATACATTTATAAACTTAAAAATACTTAGTGGTACCAAGTTCTTAACAGATGGTCTTAAATACTTATATAAAAGCTAGTTTAATTTACATGTTTTTTAATTACCTATGAAAAGTGCGCTGGTACTGACATAATAACTTGTGGCGACCTGCCTGAGCTAGGTTAATAAAAACCTGTTTCAGGCCATCCCCATACTAAGCGATTAGCTGATAATTTGTCCATGGTTAGTTAATTTTTTTTTTAATAATACTATCCTATTTATAGTAGGTACTAAATACAATAAAAATAAAATACCAATTTAATAACTACATCATTATTGAAGTACTTCTAGAAGTCTTTCTGTGTCTGTGTAATCAAGTGTACCCAAATATTCGCGTATCTTCAGACTACAATGTTTGTAACTGGCGCTATAAATATTAAGTATTCTATTGAGCTTATTATATAAATCGGGTCCTAAATAGACATAGAATCGTTTTACAAAGGCATGTCTAGTTTGAGACTTTATGCAGACCAAGTCCTTCCTTCGCTTGTCAGAAGGTACTGGCTTGTAAGCGATTTCAACGTGCTGCTGTAATATGATGTGCAGTATAAATAATTGGCGTACTGTTAGCACCTCACATGCAATGTAAAGCTGGTGTGTAGGAAATCTGAAAGGCCTAAAGGTGGCTACCTTTAGAATTGCTCTTTGAGCACGTTCTAGAGGGAGTAAAATAGACTTTGCAGCACCGCCCCATGAAGTTATGCAGTATGTAAGTACAGATTGGCACAAAGCTAAATATACCTGTTTAATTAATTTAAAATCAGCAATGTGGCGTAGGTTCTTAAAAATATATATGAGTTTACGTACTCTAGTACATTGCAAATCAATGTGTGTACGGAAATTTAGATTTGTGTCAATTGTGACACCTAAATATTTCATGTGATCAGCTTTAACTAGAGTAGGACACGAACAAGCAGCGTCAGCGTCTGTCGTACAGTTATGAGCATAAATGGTAAGGTTAGTAAGTGGTATATTAGTGTTTCTCATTCTAAATAGAATATACTTGGTTTTATCTGCATTTAATGTTAGTAGATTCATACGAAGCCAATTTGACACAATGTTAAAGCCATTCTGAGCGTATTTATAGACCTCCTCTCGTGATTTAGCCGAGAACAATAGGGCTGTGTCATCTGCATATGACATTATGATACCGTCTGCTAATTTCAGGTTGCACAGTTCATTTATGTAAATTAAAAACAACGTTGGTCCCAAAATACTTCCTTGTGGAATGCCGTAGCCGCTGTTTTTAAGTTCTGAACTTTTATATTGACCGAGTTTTACACACTGATGACGATTTCTAAGGTAATCAGAAAAAAGTAGGAGTTGTGTGCCTCTTATCCCAAGTGTTTCAAGCTTGTGCAATAGTTTAGAGCAAGAAATAGTGTCGAAAGCCTTGGCGAGATCCAGGAAAATTCCCATGCAATGTAAGCCATTATCCAGATTTGTAGTAATATAATTTGTCAATTTGTGTACTGCTTGGCAGGTTGATCTTTTTGGTCTAAAACCAAATTGACTATCTGAAAGTAATTTGTTGTCCTCAAGAGATATTTATGATTCTTTCCAGAATTTTCGAGAGGCCTGTTAAGACTGAAATGGGTCTATAATTATTAACGCAGGACTTGTCTCCAGATTTAAATACAGGGGTGACCAATGCTTTTTTAAGTAGGCTAGGAAAAACTCCCTTAGACAGACATAGCTGAAAGATATGTGTTAAAGGATGAGCAAGGATGTCTTTAAATTTCTTAAGGATTCTATTTGGTATATCATCCCACCCGACTGCACAGTCATCTTTTAACCCGGAAATTATTCCCAAAACTTCGTCAACATCGGTATCTAATAATACAAAAGACTTAACTGGGTTTACAGTTCCAATAATCTGGGGTTGGCAAGGGAGAGGTGTTTTTTCAGCCAAATTTTTACCCACATTAACAAAAAAATTATTTACTTTATCTGCTGCTATATATGGGCTAATATCTGTTGATAGTAAATCAAGCGCAGGTTCGGAGTTTTTGGCGGTAAATGTATTTGTTCTTATATATTTCCAGACTAGTTTACTATTTTTTCCTGCTGGCCGAAAGATGGCCGAAGAAAATGACATTTGACGTACAAATGTTTGAAAAGTCAGTTTCGTAAACAATAGTACTTCGAGGAGCCGCAGTTGTATTTAATTTATTTTGAACTTCTGTTTAACCAATTTAGTTTATTATTATATACCTACCTACAATACAAAATAGAAGCGACGAAAAATATAACGAAGCACATTATAGCAACAAGAAATACTGTGGGACATTGCTGCTTTTGTGTGAAAACAATGCTTCCGTGTCGACCACGGAAGTTTACACCCTGCAGGGAGATGCTCCAGTAGGGTGTGGCTGTGAAGCTATGTTGCAAAACATGCTCCACGTCCTATCCTGCCTTATTTGTCCTACCCAAAACATGCAGTCAAAGTGACCTCTGCGCTGCCACCGACGACAACGTGGAAGTGGCAATATTTTGAGCCAACAAGATCTAAAGTAAAAGAGAAGAAATTTAGGGAGTAGTTCATTAATAAAAAGCTTGTATACAAATATCAGTTTATTTTTATAATACTTGTACGCACCGGGACTTACAGCTTAGTACGGCTGTTATTCCAAATGCATACAGTGTGGCTAAGTTTGTAACAATTGAGCCTGGTATCTATGGTTACCTCACCCTACTGATTATGGGGTTTGTGTACGTCGTGCAATGTGTACACAGGAAATAGTTTTGTCATTGCCGGTCCCACAGACTCATAGAACTGGTGATGGCTAAAGGTGTCTTGGCCATAGTGAGAGGAATTATGGAAGATGAATCAAACTCTACTCCAGCTTGATGACTAATTTATTCATTTACTAATTACAAATTTATGTGGAACGAATGTATGTCGCTCTTGATGCTGACGCTGGCGTATGTAACTCTTGCCTGTTCACGGCTGAACAATACTCTAAACTCTAATTTGGCTTCTAAAACTTGTGCAAGCAGAACAACATTTTTAAAATGTTTGCTTTTCATTTGCCATCTGTGCCATCTCTTCTGTAGGCCGTTTCATTTTCTGCTATTCGTAGTGAAGCACCATCCTTACTAGTCCTATTGACCTGAAATACAAAACGAATGTTATAAATTCTTTCTCTTCATTAACTTATTTATACTGATTTAATTAATCAGTAGCGGCATCAAAATAACAGTCATTATTATTCTTATGGCGGGTTTTTTTTTGTTACAATGAGTTTTGTACAGGCAAACGAAGTTCTTCGTAAAATTGTAAATTGGATAGGCACCTAATTCGTAAATCATGCCAGGCTGCCCCTGTTTAGCGTTAGTGCTTGTGTCAGTGTTTTTATTTTCTATTATGGAGACCTCTCCCTGACCAATTCTTCCAAAAAATCTAAGGATTAGAAGCAAAAGCAAGCATAAGTATAAGAAATTGAGAATGTTTACAAAACATAACTTACTTTGAACACATTTTAGCTGTAACAGTAGGTACACACCTTATCCTCCTCCAACCAATATTCAATTCTTTGCCCTTTATTGCAACTAGTCTCCGGTCTTAATTTCATTTATTTTAAATACAAAAAAAATATTCAAAAGTTTTTTAGTTTGACACATACAATATCAAATTCATTCATTGACATATTCATATTGTTTCCATGACGACCATGACGTTGTCGCGTCAAAACTGTTGAAACTGTAGACAATAAATTAGTTTTTCATACGTAATAATGTCTATGGACACAAATATTCGGTTCGTAGACAGATATTCTCGTATGCCGATTTAATGTGTTGGCCAATTTGTTGGATGACTTCATTATAATGGCAACATTTAGAAGTTGTAGGACATTCTAGTTATAGAACGTTTATGAAGCGTTTATGAATACAAAATTTTATCGAATGTTTTAAAGGCCTATTGAGCATTTTAACTAATGAATGGTTTAAACCTTCAATAGGCTTTTTTTATGAATAAGACCGAAAGTGTTTAAAATATGGAAATTGAACAAAGTGCATCTATTAATGAAAAAAGTGACGCAGAAATATTGAAAAAAAAAAGAGTAATATTAATTAAATTAATAATTGATTTATTTCAACGTTAATATTTAAGTTTTCACTTCTGCCGGCACTCCCGGAGTGCAACCCGTCTTTTTTTGGAAGTCAATCTTACAACAACGGGGTGATGGAAAACAATTACAAGAGGGCTAACATGTTGTTGGCTAAAAAAACATCGTTGGCATGCTTCACGTGCCAATTTACCATGAATATGCAATTGAAATAAGCTATCACTTCTCCCGACGAAACCGAAGCAAAGAGTTCTCACCCCTATAAAAATCATCTTTTATTTTTACACCGGCGCAAAATTGTAAAACTCTATTTATAGTTGCATTAATTACTGTCTTTTGATGTTAATTAAGCTCGCATTTCACCCGCCTTTTGATATTATTTACATTCCAAGAAAAGCTAAAGGAATTTTCCTTTTCTTTAGCGGAAAAATTCGATACGTCGATAACAGTAGAGGCCATGTGCCACATACCGAATTGGTCTTAAGATTGTAGTGGTACAAGCAATAAAGATTTGCTTGCGCTGTTTTTGACACAGTGTGACACAGTAACCTATTTACGGAATTGGTTTTACGATTATAGGGAAACTAGCAGCGCCCCGCGGTTCCATCCTCGTAAGTTTCGATCCCGTGAGAATATCGGGGTAAAAAATATTCTATGTGTTAATCCAGGGTATCAACTACCTCCATACCAAATTTCATCAAAATTGGACCAGCCGTTTCTGTGTGACGAAGTAACAAACATACGAACACACTCGAAAACTTTCGCCTATATAATATTACTACTAGCTGCGCCCCGCGGTTTCACCCGCATAAGTTTTGATTCCGTGGGAACCAAAAGTAGAAAAAAGGTAGATAGGCAGTGGGGATAACAAGTAGCCTATATGTTAATCCAAGGTGTCAGCTACCTCCATAGAAAATATTGTCAAAATTGGTCCAGCCGTTTGAGCGTGAAGAAGTAACAAAGATATAAACACACACACACTCACAAACTTTCGCCTTTTTATCCCGATATTCCCACGGGATCGACATTTACGCGGGTGAAACCGCGGGTCGCAGCTAGTCACACTAATATTATAAAGGCGAAAGTTTGTGAGTGTGTGTGTGTGTTTATATGTTTGTTACTTCTTCACGCTCAAACCGTTGAACCGATTTAGATGAAATTTGGTATAGAGATTGTTTGAGTCCCGGAAAAGGACATAGGATATTTTTTATCCCGATATTCCCACGGGATCGAGACTTATGCGGGTGAAACCGCGGGGCGCAGCTAGTTTACCATAAATCGTTACTGGATACTGTCAGTCTACATAATCTCACTGACGGTTTCGCAAAGGTCAGCCTATGAGGTTATCGACTACTTAACTGGGCTATCCTGTGGATATTTCAATTAATTAAAGCCTCCAGGCAGGGCATTAAACATAATTATGAACTAAACTTACTTCAGCCCGCGACTTCGTTCACGTGAAACTTCTTGTTTCCCCCGAGCCACCCCGTCGTATCGCATCACCCGCCAGCGCTATCACTTAACGTTCTTTTTAGACTTTTTTTCTTTTTGCTCGGCTCCTAAGGGTCATAGCGTGATGTTAAATAGCCTATAGCGTTCCTCAAGAATTGGGCTATCAAATGCAAGAAGAATTTTTCAAATCCAACTGGTAGTTCCAGAGATTACCCCCTACATACAAACTTACAAACAAATTTTACCTCTTTATAATATTAGTATAGATATAGATGACTACCCGCTAAGCCCCCCTTTGTGCAACACAGACTTCGGTTTATGGCATCGCTGGGAGAGGTAAACGCCTTTCGCCATGACTTCCACCTCTTTCGATCAAAGCCTTAAGTGGATCACTGGTCGTTTGTTTTATCAAGTTTGTCCCATCATTAGTCGTTTGATCATTGTCATACCTGGTAGCCTTGTTCGTCCCCCCTTGCCTTATTGTTCCTCCCTTTTATCCCAAGTGTCGATTCATCAACAATTTCCTGCCCTTGTCCCATGGTACTTATAGGGCGCAACACGTTTTCTATCCCCCTGTTAATCGTCAATCATTCGCTTCTTTTTCTGTCTAAATGCCGATTCATACCTTTGAAATATTCACTATAGAGACCTACATCCTTATCATGTCCATGTTTACCAATCACGGACTGGGGGTCCCAAAGCATATAATAACAGCTAAACCGTCGCAGTGAGAGTGAGTGGGCTTTAATCCACCACGTGGGTCCAGTGTGGGTTGGTAGATGTCACATGTTGTCTTCGAATTTTTGGTTCTAGGACATGCCGGTTTCCTCATGATGCTTTCTTTCACCGTTTTGAGAGCAGTGGTGATGGGGGATCCCTTATTAAAAGTACTAATAATTTCAACATAACGTTTTTTTGTGCTCGGTAACGTAACAAAATCTAAAAATAAACCAACATAAGCTTTGTGTAACAAATTCAATGAACTTCATAGCATTTTGATCAAAGCAATTTATTATTTTGATATTACGTAAATAAAATGCTGTGGGTAATCCCACAGCTACGGATTCTAAACAAAAAAGACATCAAAGCTATATTCTACCTTTTTAACCGACTTTTTAACCGACTTTAAAAAAGGAGGTTCTGTATTCGACCCGTATGTACAGCCTTGGCCAAAAGTATTGAGCACCTTACAAATTTCGCTCGTTCACGGTAGGTATGGGAGAAAACCAAATCTACTGTTGAAGGATTCTTTTGTCGGTCATCTACAAAGGTTTAAAAACAATTACCCACGCCGCAGCTAGCAATAAAACACCTGGGTGCAATAAAATGTGTCTTTTACAATTTTTGTATTTATTTATCAGTTCGCTACCATTGCTCGTTGTGAACACATCCAGTGATCTAGTGCCCCTTTGGTATTTTATTTCAGAAGTTTTAAGTGTTATCATTGCAATATGCCAAAACGAAACGAACTTTCTTTAGAAAAACGTGTGCAGATACAGCTTCTGCATGAGCAAGGGAAATCACAAGTAGAGATTTCCAGAACTGTGAAATGTTCGCGCCGATCCGTGCAATATGCTATTCAGCGATTGTCTGCTACCGGATCACATCAAAATAGACCGAGAACCGGGCGCAAACGCATCACCACAGACCGTCAGGATCGTCAGTTACTGAGAGAGTCGTTAAGAAATAGGAAAAAAACATCTTCAGAGCTCGCTGCTGAGTTGTCAGAACAAATTAAGAAACCAATTTCTGCTCGAACTACTCGTAGAAGACTTCAGGAAGCTGGTCTGAAAGGCTGTAAAGCTAGGAAGAAGCCATGGCTCTCCGACAACAACAAAAAAGCTCGGTATAAATGGGCCTTAAAACACCGAACATTCACCGCTGAAGATTGGTCAAACGTTGTGTGGTCAGACGAATCAAAGTTTGAGGTGAGTACGTCAATTTAATGCCCTAATAAAATTTTATAAAATGGTTTAAAAATCAAACGCATAGATGAAGTTATTTTGTTTTTCCGGAAGTCAATATTTTTTTCTTTATTGCAGATTTTTGGTACACCTGGTGTGACCTTTGTGCGTCGCCGGGTGGGTGAAGAATTTAAGCCAGAGTGTGTGATCCCAACCGTAAAACACGGTGGCGGCAGCATAATGGTCTGGGGTTGCATGACCGATTCTGGAGTTGGCGAATTGTTCGTGTGTGAGGGCCGCATGAACTCTATTAAGTACATAAACGTACTAGAAACTGCGTTGCTGCCTTCATTCTCGAAACTTTTTGGCGACACGAACATGGATGGTGTTAAATTCCAGCAGGATAACGCGCCATGCCACAAATCTGCCCGCACTATGAGATGGTTTCGGGAAAATTACATCGAACTTCTTGACTGGCCTGCCCAGTTACCAGATCTGGACCCCATAGAACATTTATGGGGTTTATTAAAGCGTAGAGTTAGGCGCCACACAATTAATAACAAAGAAGATTTGAAACGCTGCCTGCGCCTAGAATGGAACGCGATTACTGCTGAAGACTGTAAAAATCTTATAAACTCATTACCAAAAAGAATTTCTGCCGTAATTAAGGCAAAAGGTGGACCAACTAAATATTAATTTTCTATGAATAAATAGTAAAATAAACCTATATAAAACGTTTTGTTTTATTTCTATTTGATACTCTGCATAACAGTGAAAGATGTCATGGGTGCTCAATACTTTTGGCCAAGGCTGTATGTATGTATGTATGTATGTATGTATGTATGTTTGTTTGTATGTCCGCGATTATCTCAAAAACTACTGAACCGATTTTGATAATTCTTTCATTAGTGTGATGTACATACTTTCAGGAAGGTTTTAGTATATAATACATTAGGTAATTATTCTTATGTACGAAGTTATATGCATAAATGTACTGCATCTCCGGCATTTCTATGCGAATTTTGATGATTCTTCGAGTTGTGTCTTCAATTCTTCAATGCACTAGTGTTAATTGAATTTATGTGGGGTAGGTGCAACTAAAAAGTGAAAAATAAAAACTTTTTTACAAAAAAAACAACCGACTTAAAAAAAAAAACACTACAATGTGAAAAATAACTTTAATTTCGGAAGTCGGTGTCAAAAAACGAAAATGCGGAACCAAAGACACCGACTTCCGAAATTAAAGTTATTTTTCACTTTGTAGTGTTTTTTTTTTAAGTCGGTTGTTTTTTTTGTAAAAAAGTTTTTATTGAAATAACGATCAGCGTAAATAGTAGATTGTTCGCCAAGGGAGCAAACAACTATTTTAAAGGCGAGGGATTCAAAGTACGTACGAGCTTAAAATAGTGTTTCTGCCGAGGTGGACACTCTACTTTTTATCTCTATGAAGAAATAAGTAAGTGCAACTTATGAATAAGAATCATGTACGTTAATTTATTTACATACAATTTTGAGTAAACAATTACGAACGAAGGCAGACTGCTTTTCACGCGTTTTTTTACTTTATCATACAGTCTGTTACTTGTTCATACATTGTTCACGATTGATCTCTTTGGTGATCGGAACTTTTACTAACAATATTCATATTCCAAATTTAAATCACTTTTAGTTCCTAGGGATTAAAGAGCTATTTTAGTCCCTGATTACGAAGAATACACTTTTTGAACAGATGTGATAAAATAGTTATTTGTTATACAAGAGTGCAAAGTTGCTTTTTAACCGCGTGTTCAATTTTGATGACCGAGCAAGCGAAGGATTCTAAAATTGAATCACGAGCGCAGCGAGTGATTCAAAATTAGAATCCTGAGCGTTAGCGAGGGAATCAAAAGAGCACGAGGTGAAAAATCTTTGCACTCGAGTGCAACACGTAACTTTTCATTCCACCTCAGCGAGGAAATGACTAAATGCAAAAAAAAAAACGTTTACAATCACAAGATAGGTACACTTTTATTTCAGTTTAGGTATTAATTACTACATTATGACAGGTAAGTATTACAGAATAATCTTTAAATTATAACAAAATAATACTAAGGTATAATTAAGAAAATTTTAAAGTAACGTTGCTACAGTTATTTAAATTGAGTGTAATATTTTTGTTTGGTACTGTAATATTGGTGTTAGTCACTTGTGTACTGTTTTTCGGTAAACTATCTGTCATACTTAATAGTTGTACCGATTCATCGGATTCCCTTGGCGTGAATGTTGGAGAGAGAGGGAGATGGTTAGGTGTTTCATAACGGCTTATTTTTGATGTAGAAGGGCCAGTCCAAAGATCCGATTGAGGCTCTTTCAGTGTAATGGCTACTACGATGCCTTCACATATTTTAGACTTATTTTGGATGGAATCCTCTATGTATCCCTCTACAACTGCATTGGACTTCCAGCCTCCGTGGCGCTTAAGGGACAGGAGATCAGCTCCGGAATCAGCCAAAAGTGTGGCTGAAGTTCGTCGGAAACAATGACCCGTGTACAACAGGGGTTCTGGAAGTTCAAGAAATGTTGCTATTTCTCGTGGGATACTGCCAATTTTATTATTACCCATAGGCTGTCTAACACACTTTCCATTGCGATACTGTAGAAAAAATCGATTGATTGGAGTGTTAGGCGGGCGTAAGGCTTGATATTTCTCAACAATCGTTACGTATTCCTTGCGAATGACGAAGTTGCGGTCTCTTTTTGTCTTTGTATTAGGTAAATTAATTAATAGTAAGTCATCTGAATATTTCTCAATGTTTTTGACATTAAGTTGTGTTAGTTCATTAGTTCGACATGCTCCGTTTATTCCAATAATAAGAACAACCTGTAACGTAAAGAGTATTGTAGTAGATAAATGAATAAAATTGATATGAACGCATAATTATGCCTATCAACATCTACTAAGTATGCTATTTAATTGAGATTAATATACTTAAGTAGATACTGAATGTGCAACTGACTTACTTTTGCCGCCAAATATACGGAATCGGGTGCTTCGTTAAGAAACTTTTCAATATCAGATACTGTGAAAACCTTCGATTTTTTTGGTTGATGACCAGATGAGGCTCTTTTTAAAAATGCCACTAATTTAGGATAGGTATCGATATGTTTGTCTTTTTTCATCTTTATTGTTGCTTTTAGCATCGAATACGTACTCCATAGAGTGCTTGCTTTCTTGTTCTCGGATAATTCTATAAAATATGCCAGCAAAACGTTTTCTGAGAAAGTTTTGGCTCCTTTTGCTAGTCGCCACGTGTTGAACATATCGTACTGTTTTAAATACTTCTCGCGTGATTGTTGAGGGAGAAAGCTCATTTGCGCATTATTAACAGTTTCAGTCAATTCTGTTGGCGTCAAGCAAATTTCCTCGTCGCTAGAATCACTCATTTTAGTTTTTTCACTTGTTTTCAAGTTTCTTGTTTTTAATATAAGGTTTAACAATGACGTGAAAAAATGCCGCGTAAAGAACCGCGTACAAAGCAAATTGAAAAAAACCGGCCAAGAGCGTGTCGGGCCACGCTCAGTGTAGGGTTCCGTAGTTTCCCGTCCGTCACAATAAGAGTTTCCCTCGTACAATTCGATAATACCCGACCCAATGTAATAAGTACCTACAGCGCCATCTCTCGGGGAATTGGGTTACTAATTAGTACATAGACGTGCCAGAAGTTTTCGGTGGTAATTTTGGATTGCGAGAACCGATTTTAATCATTCTTTTTTTGTTTGAAAAAAGATACGTTCAGGATAATAAAATATGTAAACGAAGTTAAAAAAAAAATGCTTGCATATACGATTATACTACAAACTTAGTCCAGAAATGATTTTGTACAACTTTTGTCTTTTTTGTACAAAAACTGTTGTTTCTATCAAGTTCAAAATAATTTTCCTAGAAAGTCCTTATAAAGTTCTACTTTTCAGATTTTTTTCATATTTTCTAAACTTATGGTTCAAAAGTTAGAGGGGGGGGGACACATTGTTTTTTGCTTTTGGAGCGATTATTTCCGAAATTATTGACATTATCAAAATATGATTTTAGTAAACCCCTATTCATTTTTAAATACCTTTCCAACAATATATCACACGTTAGGGTTGAAATTAAAAAAAAAATCACTTCCCACTTTACATATAGGGGGGCTACCCTAATAAAACATGTTTTTCCAATTTTTATTTTACCACTTTGTCGGCGTGACTGATATACATATTGGTACCAAATTTCAGCTTTCTAGTGCTAACGGTCACAAAGATTAAGCGAGGACGGACAGACGGACGGACGGACGGACGGACGGACAGACAGACATGGCGAAACTATAAGGGTTCCTAGTTGACTACGGAACCCTAAAAAGAACACCAAGAAGGTTCCGAGTCTGAGTTTTTAACAAATTAAAAAAAAGTTGTATGATATATTCGTCACCATAGAGGTAGCAGTAAATAGGTTTAATGTTTTTTTTTAATTCACAAACTTAGTGCACACGATGTTCTAAATTCAATTTACTTTATCCTCTAGAGAATAAAAACGGCTTTTCCACTCAGATATTGAAGATTAAAAATACTCTTTCCGAGATGGTGGGATGAAAAGGTTATTTTACGGTAGGTAAGTAAGTGCCTTGTTATTATATACACACATTATGATATATGTATCGTGTCCAGCGTATCCTGTACCTGCACATTACAGAAACTGATGGACGGTACTGAAGTTGCCAACTCATAATTAAATCATTTCATTTCATTACATCATTTATTGCCTCATTATTCTTAGTGTTTCTGCCTAACCTCATGGGAAAAAGGCGTGAGTTTATAATTATGTATTTAGTCTTACTAGTAATAGGCTCGCTTCCTATCAAATGAAATATGAAATATCACCTCTTTGGCAGATGTGTTAAGCACCAAATTAAAGGCAGTTAAGATGCAATTGGGAATAATAAATATAGATATCTAATAGGTCACAAGAGTATAGAGGTATGAGGAACAGGGTGTAAAGTTGACTCATACTCTATAGAAAAGGGAGGATTCTCCAACTTGACGGGTGTTGTGTTTGGTGGGCAACTGCCCGATGATTCATGTCGGGCCGTTGTATCTATGCTAGTTGCGCGGTAAACTCTGCTTGCGAGATGCAGGATTTGCGTGTCGTTAGTATGACGCGTTGTTTGCATGTGGCGTTGTAGATATCACTACAAAAAATTAAAAAAAAAACTCGCAAGCCGCCGGTCGCTAGCCAACCAACAACAACAAGACCCTAGCAACGGGGTTGCCAGATCTGTCGCCAACAAGATGTGTACCTTTAGTACACCCACATACTATTTGAGTTCTTATTGATGTATATATCTTTTCGAGGCTGACTGTATCCCTAAAGATCATTGTCTATCACGTGTTGAAGATTTTCTTGAAAACAATTAATCGGAGAAAATCGGAGTTTCGACCAAGTTTATTTGAGTTAAGTTTCGTAGGAAGTTTACTTTGCTTTACATTTACTTTAAAAACGTTTTTGTAGTTAGTAGGGTACGTACACGAGGCGGGTTTTGATTTGTGTTTCAAGAGAATTAGGTCCTAGTTATGATTAGCCTTTAACACATTCACTGCCGTGTAGGTCACCGGTGACCGCGAACAATAGATTTTCTATTGTGTCTGTTGTCTGGCAGTCAAGGTGTTAAGTAACTTTCTGCAATGGAAGAGCTGATGTAGGTTCTTGACTGCCAAGATCTGTCTTTGCAGTCAAGAACATAGTTAATAGGATAGAAAATAATTATAACGTTATAAAAAAAAAAAAATAATAAGGAAAATTATTTAAAAAAATTCCTCTCTCTTTTTTATTTAAAAATTTGCTGTGCCCGACAGGGTCCATAATTGTTTCTATTATTTTTTATTTACCACCTGTAATTCTACATTATGGATTGCAATAAACGATTTGAGATTAAACAACAGCCGAGCCAGCATAATTGGGAAATGGGCAAATTATCTCGCATTGTCAATTTCTCAATTATGTTGGGTCAGCTTCCAGTCTAACCGAGTGCAGCTGAAATCTCAATATTTTACCTGAAGCGACTGCCTATCTGGCCTCCACAACCCAGTTACTGGGGCCGAGCCATTCGGGCTTTTATTGTCATGAGATAATTTCTTATCGTTTTTGTCATTGTGAGCTACCAAAATAAGATTAAAAATTGCATTTTGAAAACCTCGCACTAAAATTCTTCCTCACAGTTTTGAGGTTAAAAATCTGACAAAAATCTAGCTTTTATCCTGGCCACAGCAGAATAAAAACATCAGCACCAAAATAAATTGAATAAAATCCACGTCAAACAGCTAGTTTGAAAACAACGTGTAAAATTTATTCATGAGCAACCACCGTTGGAACTTGCACTCAAAGTACTGAATCTGAATGTCGCGCAAGGTACTACGTGATGCTTCCGTTTCAGTGTTGGCACTTCCGGTGGTACTATTGTGTGAAAGTCACGCAGTGAGAACTGAGGGGATAATGAATCGAGAATCTAACTTGAAATGGAGCAGGTGTTACCATAACCTCAATTTCTGAAGCTAACAATTTACATTGTTTTTTTTTAAAGGTATGGGTACTGTAACATTATTGAAACACGAGACTTTTCAAGTTTATCTCCGAGCGCGGGCAACCATTGTCCATGGTATATGGGATGAGAAACATAACATAATTATTGTAGATAAAATAAACAAAAATAAGTACCTTTATACTTGAGTATAAAGGTACTTATTTCTGTTTATTTTATTAAAAAATAAATAAAAAAAATAAAACAAAATAAATAGCTAAATATTTGGCTTAGCAGTTTTGATTTGACGTCTCAATGTATTAACATAACATAACGTAATCAGCCTATACTGTTCCCACTGCTGGGACACAGGCCTCCTCTCTTTGAGAGGGAGTGGGCCGTATTCCACCACGCGAGCCCAGTGCGGGTTGGTACATGTCACGTCTTTGAATTTTTGGTTCTGGGACATGCCGGTTTCCTTACGATGTTTTCCTTCACTGTTTTGAGAGAATTGGTGATGAAATAATTTACACAAAGTAAAGTGCCTGTCTGGGTTCGAACTTACGACCTACAACTCGTAAGTCGCGGCCGTTATCACTGGGCCACCACTGCTCAACTTATTACTCGCAGCAAAATGCCAGGCTGTTAAAAAGGACTAATAAAAAAACTTTTTTACAAAAAAAAAACCGACTTCAAAAAAAAAAAACACTACAAAGTGAAAAATAACTTTAATTTCGGAAGTCGGTGTCTTTGGTTCCGCATTTTCGTTTTTTGACACCGACTTCCGAAATTAAAGTTATTTTTCACTTTGTAGTGTTTTTTTTTTTGAAGTCGGTTGTTTTTTTTGTAAAAAAGTTTTTATTTTTCACTTTTTAGTTGTACCTACCCCACATAAATTCAATTAACACTAGTGCATAGAAGAATTGAAGACACAACTCGAAGAATCATCAAAATTCGCATAGAAATGCCGGAGATGCAGTACATTTATGCATATAACTTCGTACATAAGAATAATTACCTAATGTATTATATACTAAAACCTTCCTGAAAGTATGTAGATCACATTAATTAAAGAATTATCAAAATCGGTTCAGTAGTTTTTGAGATAATCGCGGACATACAAACATACATACATACATACGGGTCGAATACAGAACCTCCTTTTTTAAAGTCGGTTAATTAAAGTCGGTTAAAAAGAAAAATGCTTGTCCCACAAATGCCGTTGTTAATGTACCTAATTCTAAAATACATTGAGAAATATTGTCAGTGCTGCTTTTAAACTCGCTTGTGTGGTAATTAGGAACATTTAGGTAGAATTACTGTAACGGAAATTTATGGTCAGTGTGTAATTTGTACATGACATTGTTAATTATGCGAAGTGATATATGAGCCTGGCTTAACCTATGTAGCGTATTAAGGCTTGAATTACTACAGTACTAGTAAAAAAAACACTGGTTGCTAAGTATGTAATAACATTCCGAGCGGCATGCATTTGAGAAAAGGCAATCTGTTTTAAATTGTAGAAAAAGGAATTTGTATGTGTGTTTACAGCTGGTAATAATATTAATAGGATTATCTTTTTGTACTTTTATGAGTGAGGTCGACAATAAAGATTTTTAGGTAATTTTAAACTTCTTCTAAATACTAAGTTTGTAGATGTCTTCTATTAAACAAAACATTGCATGTTAATATCGTGATAAAATATGCAACTGGACATTGCACACATTAGTTACGTTTAAAACATAGGTAGGTATGTAGGCATAGGTAGTGTTTAGGTATTTTTTTTCTGATTTAACAATGACACAAAGCAATGACTGTATTTTTGACATGATAACGTCTTATAAATCGATGAACGCCGGCTGCACGCACGAAAAACCATAACTTATTGTCACGTTCCGCATGAGCCGAGTGTGCAAGCGAGAGCGCGAAACAAGCGATAGAGAGGCACGATCGGTTGTTTTCTTATGACGTTATCACATAAAATTATCGTCCGTAAACCGACTTTACAAACAACCAATGTTTTTTTTAAATTCAGTTTTAAAACTTTAATTTGTAAAAATTAAACAGTAATGTTTAATGTTTTTAAATAATTAGTTTTTTTAATAGAAAGAAAAAAAAGCTTAGTTCTTCAAGCTATTTTTTTTCAGACGTTAACAATGACAGTTCAAACTATCATAACTCACAGCCAAGTCACACCCATTCTCTAATCCCATAGTAACCGCCACGTTGAGTGTTGCTCGAATTAGAGACACTCATATTTCCACTTTTCCTCGGCACTCCCTTCCTGTTGGACTACCCAGTGCCGGCTGCTGAAACTTTCAGAAAATTAAACCGTTTTTCAGGCGACGGCGACGTTTTTCAGACTCCTTCTGAGTGCAGTGTCGAGAGCAAACGGCGTAGTACGTCCGGACCCTTTTATAATTACTCACGAGTAATTTCTACTGGAATAAGATGTGGGTTTTGAAGGATTAGGAGTTGGAATGTTTTTTACTTTTATTTAGTAAGTACACTGCAAGTGCATTATATGTGTAGGTATATTTAATATTTTAGTTGTAGACTTCACACATTTTTATTTTTCGCTTCTTGTTCTCACACCTACTGTCTACATTTCTTTTTTACTTCTCCTTTCGCATGTCTGCTGGAAGAAATTTCTTAAGAAATAAGCAGTTCATATCCCTATGTATTTTACTGTGTGTAAATAAATAATAAAATAAAAATGTGGCGAAAATGATGCAAGATTGAAGACATCGATATATATGTACTACGATTGAAGATAAATAAGTTGCAGCATCCCGAGTTCCCGACGCGACGCTTGCAGCCAAGGCAACGGGTGTGAAGGCTGCGCCCTGCATGCGCAGCGCCCCAGGCCCCAAGCGCGACTGCGCCGCAGTCGTCAAAAAACCTTGACAATTCCAGTTTGACATTTTGTAAATAATGAAAATAGTGTTTTTAGTTTATTTTTATATTTTTTAGGTAACTTTTACTGTAAATTTAAGCGTGTTTTTATATATATGTTCAATGCCGGCTGTAGTGACGCCGGAAACAGTGCAAGCCAACCTGCTACATCGCTTGATGTTCAGCTGGTGAGATGTCCACATTGCTCACAGGCACGCTTTTTTAAAGGCGAACGGGGGCTGAGGATACACTATGGCAAGATCCACAAATCGCATAGTGTATCATTGTGCCCCCCAGCCGTATCCCCAACATCAACACCTCTGGAGCAAAACTTGTGGAAAAAACTAGCAAAATTAAAAAATTCTACCCCTTTTTTAAAGAGAGTTCCCCGGGGCGCGAGACGATCTGTTGCAGCAAGTCTGGCGCAATGTATCCGTCTTGCGACTCAGGAGAACTCACAGAGTGCCTGGGAGCAATTACTTACCTTCCCTTATAGGATTCTGCATGTCCAAAAAAATTTGGCAACCAAAAAAACTTTAACGAACCAAATTAAAGAAAATTGTAACAATTCGGCCCTATTTTTAGATCCAAAATTACCTGCATTCCACATCATACCTCAAAAAGGATTATGTTCACATGTGGAATCTAAACTAAGTGAAGGTGACATCAGGGGTGCCGCCAGGATACTTTTCAGCAGTGATGTGGTGGCGCCGTACTCTCCAGAAACACTAACAGCTCTGGAGAGTAAACATCCAGCGCCTGCGGATGGTCTCACCTTCCCCGAACCCCCCGACCCTCCCGACCTAAATTCAACCTTCCTCAACGTTTCGGCCCCCCAGTTGCTTGTAGCCGTGAGCTCCTTCCGAAGCGGTTCCGCCGGCGGCCTCGACGGCCTGACTCCACAACACCTAAAGGATCTATTGAGTTCAGGCGCCGGGGAAGCTGGTGAGTCGCTTTTGAAGGAACTTGCGGCCATGATTAACCTCATGCTTACCGGCGGTGTGAACGAGGCCGTCGTCGATGTCTTGTACGGGGCCAATCTATGTGCCCTGCGCAAGAAGGATGGCGGCATTCGTCCCATTGCCGTTGGATGCACCTACATGCGTACGGCAGCCAAAATTTGCTGTAAGCTATACAGCGAATCGCTTACAGCTAAGTTCCAGCCCCTGCAGCTTGGTTTTGGTTCGAAAGGGGGCTGTGAGGCTGCCGTGCATGCCCTTTCCACATTTTTAAATTCCAACAAAGGTGAGGTCATCCTCAAGGTTGACGTTAAGAATGCTTTTAACTCTGTAAACAGGGACACTTTGTTGGCTGAAGTCAAAAAAGAACTACCCGAAATTTATGGTTTTTTGTGGCAATGTTACAGGTACCCTTCCAAATTATTATACAAGGACAATGTTTTGGAATCTGCAGTAGGATGCCAACAAGGTGACCCTCTCGGGCCAGTCATTTTCAGTTTGGCTATTCATCCAATTATACGGAAACTAAATTCAAAATTTAACGTTTGGTATTTAGACGATGGAACGCTAGGAGGTGATGTAGACACTGTTTTGAATGATCTACAACTCCTCAAACAGGAATTTCAATCTATTGGCTTGGACCTTAACCCTTCAAAATGTGAACTTTACCTTTCTGACGTTACCGACAGACGACAGACAAACTGACAGACAGACAGACAGACTTTAGATAAATTTAATGCAATAGCCCCACAAATCAAAATTTTAGACAAAAGTTCACTGCACCTCCTAGGTTCCCCAATTTTAGAAGACAGTTTTACTCCTTTCATCGACGAAAAAATTAAAAATTTCAATGAGATTTCGGACAGACTCTCCAAAATTAACCTTTTCGACGCCCATCTATATAATACGCGATGTGTCCTCCAGCGCCACGCTACAAATGTATAACGTATCTATAGTAAAACGTAGGGATGGGATTAATGTCCTATCGATAAATAATATTATAAGTTGAAATTAACGTTTATTCACCAATTTACGAAGCTAAATAAAAACGGATACCGTATTTTCATATTTTGTTTTATTTCATAAAAAAATCAATATGAAAACCTGGATATATTTCCCATAATAAAAGAAAAGAATTGTAAATTTATTAGACGTGTGTTCTAGAAGGCACATCCCTATTTGTCTCCAAATGTAATCCTTCTACTTCATATCAAGTCGTTGGCGCTCGAGGCACGTCAAAATCCTTTCTGATATAAGGATGTCTAGATGTCGATGTCTATGGTATTTTTCTTTTTTCTATTCACTGTGGTCGAGTTACACGTGCATAACCTCAACCGATTTATGCATAATTTATTTCGTTTACTTACAAAAAATAGAACCAAATACAATCAATAGAAGCTAGATACGTGGTTTTCTATCTACGTGTTTAAAAAAAAATTAAAATGGAGTGTAAGTGACTGTTTTACACAGATGTTACAGATCTTTTTTTTAATGGTAGGTATAGGTGTCGCAAAATACTAGCAATGATTTTTCTTGTTTTTAGAAACTAATAGAAAACGGAAGTACATTCCTGAAACGGAAGTTGACGACTTAACGTAATGTCAGGACGACGAACTATTTCAAAATTCTGATTATTCACAAACTTTTTCTTATGATGAATCTACTCAAAAAGAAACAAAATGTAAACATTGCACTACACTAAAATGCACAAAGTCACTATGACCTTGAAAACCGTCCGCTTATGACGTCACAGATTTACTTGTATACAAGTTCGTGGCGTTGTGCGCACTGACAACTAGCCACTTTGTAAGGATGGGTTTTTCAAACGGTGTTTCACTATCGACAATGATTAGAAAACCTATTTATTCTTGATTAAGGCGAATAAAACGTAGTTTATAGTTTACAATATTTATAAAATATTATTTATTCACGTCATTTTCTTGCAATAATAGTATTTATGATCGTTTTGACGAGATGAAATATAGCGAGGTCTTCATCGTGTCCCATCACTGGCTTACTTTATATCAAGTACTTGGCGTTGGGGGCACTAAAATATTTTGTGGCGTTTTTGTTTCTATTGAATATAAAACAAACAAAACTTATTATGTGTGAAAAAGTTAAAAATATGGCTTATAACAGGGCAATTTTCCATAAAAACAAAATAAAAGGTCTTGTAAAAGTCGTAAATTTATTTTATACTATTATTACTTCTAATCAAGTAGTGGCGCTGAGGGCACGAAAATCTCGAACTTGTATACAAGTGATTGGCGTTCAAAAGGTTAATCTACATTCGGCATTCACCCTGATTAGATACTGTTGTTTTGGCCCAAATTTTATGTATTTTCTACGCTCTTCCCCCTTATGGAAGCAGCCACACCTCTTGAACAAAATTGACCAAATTATTCGCAGCACACTAACATCCATTTTAAATGTGGCCTTGGACGACCGAGCGTGGCTTCAAGCCACACTACCCATCCGTTTTGGTGGCCTCGGCGTCCGCAAAATTACCAGTATTAGCTTACCGGCGTTCCTGTCTTCTGTCCACAGCACTGAAAAGTTGACCGGGAAAATTTTAGCTCCCTGCCTGGTTGACTGTGAAGTGCCGTGCTTGACCGACGCGGTGAACGCCTGGAAAGCGGCTTGCCCGGATACAGATCGGCCCGTAAACCCATCTTCCCAGAGACAGTGGGATGAGCCGCTCTGCAGGTTGGTACGGAATAATCTTATCAATACGTCCACCAATTCTGCTGAGCGTGCCCGCCTGCTGGCTGTGGGTGAGTGGGAGTCGGGGCTGTGGCTTCAAGCACTCCCGTCACCCAACATAGGCACTATGCTGGGTGACACTACCTTTCGGCTCGCTACCTGCCTGCGTTTGGGCGCTCCTTGCGGGGCTCCGCATCGCTGTCAGTGCGGTGAAGCTGTCGACTGCCTTGGACACCATGGCCTATCCTGCAGTAGGAGCGCAGGCCGGATAGCACGGCACGCCAGCATTAATGACATCATCCGTCGTGCTCTTGTCACCGCCGGGGTGCCAGCTGTTTTAGAACCCAACGGCCTGGCACGCGACGATGGAAAGAGGCCAGACGGAATGACCATAATGCCCTGGAAGTTAGGCAGACCTTTGGTGTGGGATGCAACGTGTGTCGACACCCTTGCGCCATCCCATCTTCCTAGCACGGTGGGCTGTGCTGGGGCGGCTGCTGCAGGTGCAGAAAACCTCAAACGGCGAAAATATTGCAACCTGATTGGGACTTATATGTTCGAGCCGTTTGGGGTTGAAACACTAGGGCCATGGGGTCCGAGTGCCCACTTGGTATTTCGGGATATCGCCAAGCGGTTAGTCGACTCTTCACGTGACCAGAGGGCTGGCCTATTTCTTGGCCAAAGAATTAGCATTGCCATACAACGTGGCAATGCTGCCAGCCTTTTGGGCACTGTTCCTGTTGACAGCGATGCGGATGAATTCTTTGATGCCCTATAATGATTGTGTATTTTTTCATATAATTGTACATATTATTATAGTTTATATTTTAGCTTATATTATGTAAACATCTCAGTTATTTTGTTATAATAAATATAAGAAGAGCATAAAATAAATAAATACACACCACAGCTCTCATGACACATGAAAGTATAATATATATAATTTCCTTAATAAAAATGTTTTTGATTTATATTAAGTTTATAAACACTCATAAATAAAATGTTTCCGCATTGACTTATGACTTGCATCGCAGTAAGTAACAGAATTGAAAACTTTTCTTTTATTTCTTCCGCTGTTTATTTCGTTTTACCCAGAACATAATAAATTCTTGTCTTATTTTCGCTGAAGACTGTATTAGCTTACATTTGAGAAGATCATGATCGGATTATGTTAAAATATAAAACATTTTGGGATGCGCTAGGTAGTCCACGAAATTAAAATTTTGTTACGTTTTTTGCAATTTGCAGATCAGTTTTAGGTTTTATGTTGATGTAAATATGATTCAAGACAGTAACAAATATTGCTTTATAGAAATATAATCATTAAAATCATCAATACAACCCTCTAAGTTCAATATAACCCTATTGAATGATTATTTCACGAAATATCAATCAATGGGATTATATTATGAACTTTTAATGATTATAATATTGTAAATACATCATTGTTACGCTCGCGAAACATATTTTGTTTAACATACAACCTGAAACTGACCTGCAAATTGCAAAAAACGTAAGAAAATTTGAATTAAAACTGGAATGAAATAACAGTATTTTTTCAAAATATTTTTTTTTTTTTTGTTTAACTGTTCCACTATTAGACAAAAGACTCACCCAAGTACTTCCCGGAATTGTTTTCCCGCGCCATCAATATTAGATAAAGGATAAATAGAGCGCATACAACCCGAATCTCTTTAAAGTGAGAGTGAACAGGCTTCTTCTGGGTAAGCTCGCTCCATCGTCGACTTTGTCTCTGGCACCTTTGACCTAGGCTAGAGTCAAGAGCAATCCCATTTCAAATAAAAACAAAAAAATCTGATGAATTATTTAATTATTTTACGATCAAGTTCAAGTTCCATCAATAATTCCAATTTTGAACTTGACACTTTTTATTAAAGGATTGCTCGATAAATCCGCTTTCAACACAAATATAAAGTGGAAATTTTATTAAAAATCAATCGGAGACCAACAGTTAATTAAAAAACAACAACATTTATTTTTGCTGTAGTTCTTTTAAAGTTAATAAAATCAATAGCCGAGAGCACCAGGATTCGGAAGCGAAACTTTGTTATTGAACATTGAAATTTCTCCCGTATTCAAACAAACAAACTTCTACAGATATTGAAAATACAATTTGGAAATTAATAAAAGCAATTGCTTGTTATATTGTCTTTTATTTATTGTGTATGACTTCTTGTTCTGATTTATACTTCATTGTCTTTTAAACTTTCGATTCATAGACGGACTTCTAGTTTAAACACCGGTGTTTCAATTTGCACGATTGGCTTTCGGTTCCAAGACAAGTGAACATGTTGAGTGGGAAATCTATCCCCGTATTGGAAAATGATGGCAAAATAATAGTTAAGTACACTTTTGACCCTAAAATATGGACTTTATTGACCCTAAATGATTCAAATAGACCTTGTAAGAACAATACACTTTACTAACTTTCCCATTTTTATATTTTAAAGCAATTTTGACGATCAAGAAAATCGGAAAATTTATGACAGTAGCCATCGCAACTCATGAAAACCAAAAAACAATGCCTCCAGGAAAAAAAACCCCAATTGGAGCAACTACATTACCAAATACTGCAGAAACAGGAAACTAATAATAATCACGATATATTATCTTAATCTGTTCCAAAGAAAAATAAAGCGGAGCTTCCCCTTCAGACAATAACTCCACTATTCTGCAGTCCGTAACAAAAGTCGTTTGTTCGAGATACCGCCTACGGTGACGTCACGGTAATGGCCGCAGTAAATTTAACGCCGAACGCTGTGTCACTACGGCCTCTAAGTCATAAGTGCCAGACTGTTGCCAACTTACTGCGGTTTACATTTTGAAAGATATATTTATGGGCTTTTAGTGACACGGTTTTGGTATTGGTACCTACTGTGTAGGCACATAGGTACCTAGGTCGTGGTGCAGTGATTTATGTATTTTTCCGAATGGAGTCTTTCTACCTTACACGAATTTCAAGGCCTTCACAACTGGCCTCCAGTCATAAAGGTCAGGCTGTTTGCCAACTTCATCATCATCATCATCATCAGCCTATAATGTTCCCACTGCTGGGACACAGGCCTCCTCTCTGTGAGAGGGAGTGGGCCGTAATCCACCACGCGGGCACAGTGCGGGTTGGTAGATGTCACATGTCTTTGAATTTTTGGTTCTAGGACATGCCGGTTTCCTCACGATGTTTTCCTTCACCGTTTTGAGAGCAGTGGTGATGAAATAATTTACACAAAGTAAAGCGCCTGTCTGGGTTCGAACCTACGACCTACAACTCGTAAGTCGCGGACGATACCACTGGGCCACCACTGCTCTCAGTTTGCCAACTTGCTGAAAAGAAATAAAAAAAAATTTGTATACAGGTTAGGATTTCAGGTTTGCTCCTATAGTAAAAGTTGTTCATAATGATGAGTACAATCTCCCATTTCGATTTGTTGCATGTTTTCAATTTCACCCTGTATTTGCGCCTAATGTGACACATATAATTGAAAATAAAGTTCCAATACAAATAAAATAATGACAACCCTGGAAAATATGCGTCTCATAATGTTGCGACTTATATCCGAAACAGAGGCACAGCGCTAATTTTCAGCGAAAGTCGGCGTTGACTTGACGACATTCAATTGACCGTTGCAACATATTATATAAAGTATCACAATAATTGTACAGGCCTAGGCCATAAGCCTTTGCGCAGCAGCTGGGTATTAACGCATAAAAAAAAACAAATAAACCAAACAACATAACTATACGCCACCATAGACGCACGCGCAGAGGCCCAACATTAAAAAACTTGTGATATTTTTGCCTCAAACTGTCAGGGAGAAGAGACTCTTTGAATGAGCCTCAAGGTCTATAGCGGTCTTAATATAATGAGTAACAGGATATTAAAGGTCTTGTTAATTTTTAATTACAACCTTGGCATTTATTAACCCCTTACTTATAAACGTTAGGTATATATCGTCTTTATAGTTACACAACGCTTTGTCTTCTTCTTTCGAAAGTCAAATTACTGACGACTGAAAGAGTGAAATCGGTGTATAACTATTCATCTGATATAATACGTTTCTTAGTAAGGGGGTTAATAAATAGTCCTGTGGCCGATGAGATTTCCCATTGGCTAAAATAACGAACTTCCTTAAAGGGGGGCCCATGTCTAAATAATAATAGCCGCACAGGTCGATCGATCAGGTTATGCTACGCTTGCCGCGGTTGGTCTGTGGATGATCTTTACATATTGCGACCCCTCCGTGCCTCGGATAGCACGTTAAGCCGTTGGTCCCGGGTATCATTTGTGGAACTTTGACAGCCGTTACAGGTAGTCAGAAGCCCGAAAGTCTCAGATGATAAAACGAACTTCCATACTATCTTTCATTACCTATTTAACCCCTTCAGGGGATGAATTTTTAAAAATCTTAAGCTATGCTCGGACTCTCTTTGAAGGATAAAATCAGGAATGAAATTGTCCGGAAAAGAACCGGAGTTACCGACATACCTTGCAGAGCAAGCAAACTGAAGTGGCAGTGGGCTGGCCATGTTTGTTGAAGGACCGATGGTCAGTGGAGCAGACGAGTCCTGAGTGGAGACCGCGTATCGGCAAGTGAAGTATGGGACGCGCCCCAGCTAGATGGACGGACGACCTAAAGAAAATGACTGGACTGGAAAAGGACTGAACGGACTGGATACGAAAGGCGGAGGACAGGGTGTTGTGACGCAGCCTGGGTAAGGCCTATGTCCAGCAGTGGACTGCAATAGGCTGAATTGTGGTCTGTCAATGAATACATGCATGAATGAATGACTTAAAAGATAGCACGTAAGACTTTTAACGGCCGAACCCAATAGCCTATTTTCAGTTCAGTTAAAGACAGATTGCTACTGATGGTAGTCAGTATAACCATAACTGTCAGTATAATATAATCATAAAAATCGCTACTGGTATAAATTATTGGGACGTTAAAACCAAAGATAGATAGGTTTTTCTACCTCCAGTATGCCAATAGTGGTGATAGGTAAATAATTGGGTTGGGCCGTTATTGAAGCTGCATGTAAAACACCAGACATACCGTGACACGGGTTGTAGACTGATTTGGTCAGTAAATTTATTCTAGTACCAGAAAATTGAAAACTTTAAATATAACTAGCTGCGCCTCGCGGTTTCACCCGCATAACTGTTGATCCCTTAGGAATATCGGGATAAAAACTATCCTATGTCCTTTCCCGCGACTCAAACTATCTCTATACCAAATTCCATCTAAATCGGTTCAGCGGTTTAAGCGTGAAGAGGTAACAGACAAAAACACTTTCGTCTTTATAATATTATTAGAATATTGTTTATTGTTGCTGTGTTAAGAAATTGTATTATTATTTTCAGCCGTCTGCGTCCTACTGCAGGTCTAAAGCCTCCCCTCCTTCCACTTATTTCTATATACTGCTATTTGTGGGTAATTATTGAACAAACAAAAGTATGAAGCAATGAGTTTTTATCGAAAGTCAAGAAAAATAAATTAAGATTAGGAACCTATAATATCGACAATGGATAATTTCTAGATAACTTATTAAATAGGTACCTATAGGTAGTTAGTGACATATTACACTACCTACTTTTTAAATGCCCATATTTTTTTTGTTTAGCCTATGCTGTCCCACTGCTAAGCAAAGGCTTCCCTTAAGTCCTTATCATCATCATTTCAGCCGAAAGATGTCCATTGCTGGACATAGGCCTCCCCCAAGAACCTCCACTTCGACCGGTTCTGTGCTTCTCGCATCCAACGGGTTCCTGCGGCCTTCACAAGGTCGTCGGTCCACCTTGTGGGAGGCCTTCCAACGCTACGTCTTTCGGTACGCGGTCGCCACTCCAGAACCTCTCGGCCCCATCGGCCATCTGTTCTGCGAGCAATGTGCAATTCCTTATAATACCCATATAACTCAAATCAATAAATTTAATGCTCATCTCATTGAATATCTCAAAAATAAAAAATGAGATAAACCCATCTTCTACTCAATACGAAAGTTCTTCAATTTTATCAACATAAAAGAGTGTATTGTGGTATCCAAAGTTCCAAATCAAAACCTTTTTATTATTATGACTATATTAGTCATTTGAAATTTTTCCCTGAATATGTCTCTACACATAATAACTCTAGTACTGAATAGTATACTTGAACAAACTCCGATATTTCTTTATGAAAAAAGTTTGAAGAATTCCGCAAGACGAATATCTACCGAAACTTTGGTATTGTGAAACTTTACTGTTTAGGTTATAAATGTTAGATATTATGGTATTGATGGCCGACGTAGATCATGACATTCTGCCATAGCCTTCTTCGTCTTGTCGATATCATAGTGAATTAAATTTTGCTGGCCCAAAAGTTTTCTACTTCAATCTATCACAATGGCTGCTTTTTTGGGGCTCAGAGGCCAGGATAAGAAGCCATAGCTATGCCATAGGCTACCATACCCATAGCATGACCACTGAAAAAAAACATTGGCACTCCGGGAGTGCCGACAGAATTTAAAACAAAACACAAACAGAATACTTTGCCATCACTCACTGACATATCGGATATACATTAAAATCGAGTACATCCCGAGGAAAGCCGAACACATCCGAAGCGGTGTCGGTTACGGTAACAGTGGCGCGAATTCAATGGTTTTTTCTCGTCTCAAAAAATGCCCAACGCGCCTAAAGAAGTTGTCACTTCAATAAAAATTACAAGGCTTGTTATCAATCACAAGACTCATACAGAGTTATTACAGTAGTGGTCAATTACGGACTTTCAATTTGGTGATTCAGTATTTAAAATTAAGGGATTCATTCGTTTTAGTACACATACAAATGAACATCAATTCTAACGAACTGTCTAAACCTCTGATCCATTACCTATGAGATGTCCACATTAAGTAAAAATATTGACAAATAAGTGCCAGTCCATACTTTGCGTTGCGTCGTCGCAACGCATGAATTTTAACGCATTGCCGGCCACACGGGCCACACGGACGCAGTCGTAACGTTCTGTTGACGCAGTTTCGGTTTCAGATCGCAGTTCCGCGTGTCTCCTCTTTATCAATGCAACTGAGCGGTGACGCTCCGGCGTCCCAGGTAATTACACCCCTCCCGCTTCGTCTCGGGGGCTGCTGTCCGTCATATGTGCGTTGCGACGACGCAGCGTACCGTGTGTACACTATGGTTATTTGTATGTAAAACAAAGCAACGGCAGCGCTGCGTCGACGCAACGCGCCGTGTGGACTGGCTCTGACACCTTGAAAGTGGCGAAGTTTTGTACCAACAAGATATAAAATACAGTCGTCCCAGCGACACGAAGAAGAAGTAAACAAATTTTATGTGTTAGAAACTGGCGCCTAAATTAAACCGATGCCTATTATCATATTGTATTGAATATTCTACTTTTTTAGTGTTGTGTCAGTACGTGCTCAAACTATACCTATTCGTACATACATACGCAAATGTTAATCAAACAATACAAATTCCAAAGTAACAATGTCAGAATATTTGGGGGTTTTTACACCTCCGTTTACTATCTAACGTTTGAGTATAATACATCATAAAGTCGAAATGTCAGGGAGCGTCGTAGCTGACTTTACTACCTTATATAACTGTACAATATTTGTATGCATATGTATGTGGCTTATAGGTACTTGACTTCTATGACCAAAGTATGAATAATTTATTAATAGATTCTCACTATCGTTCTTCTTGTGTTCCTAATATTTCGCTTACGTGTGGAAATGTTCATGTTCAGACCACGTTCAGACAAATATGTATGAGTTGCTCAAATTTTGTCTTATAACCATCACGCCTGTATAAAAATAAACCACTGAGATTTCTTTTTGTTAGCCTTTGCTCGCATGCCGCTGTACTAACATACATATAAGCTATGGTAGCATGCGACCACGGGAAGGTACTTTCTTGTTTCATCATTTTCAGTAGTCGGGTTTTAGTTTTTAAACTTATTTTTATTTAATTATTTTGGGGCTTATATTAGTAATATTTACATTTTTGAAATTTGTTAATTAAGCCCTTTCATTTGATACCCCACAAGGCACCATCCCAAAAATATTTATTTTTAAATTCTTACTTTATGTCCTCTAGAGGGCGCCATATTGACGCCATATAGCCTATAACCAGCAGACGGTCAAGACGCTTCTAACGATACCACATTTGTCAAATCAGTGTAAGTACTTTTGAAGTAATGAGGGAACAGATGAACATACATACATACCGGTCAAAAAAAATCATAACCCTCCTTTATGCTTCGCCGTAGTCGGGCAAAAATAAAACAGGCCTTTTTCCTTCCAAACCTCCCTGTTTTGTGCGATGTCTGGCTATTTTGACCCTGCAAACCAGGGAGATAACTTTTGAAAAACGCCTAGGCAGGAGACCAACGATACTCTTCTGGAAAAGTTTTGTATATCATCATCATCATCACTTGCCTAGCCATCTATGTTGGGGTCGGCTTCCAGTTTAAACTAGATTTTTATTTTACTCAGAGTGACAGCCCATCTGATTTTTACAACCTAGTTACTGGGTAACGCAATATTTACCCCTTGGTTACTTATTGTCAGATAATATGATCCGAATGTGAATACATTAACATCTGAAAAATGTAGGTGTAGCAGTATCTACAACTACAACGCCACAAGCTAACAACGCGTCATACTGACGTCACGCAAAATCCTGCATCTCGCAAGCAGTGTTTGCCGCGCAACTAGCACAGATGCAACGGCCCGACATGAATCATCGGGCAATTGCCCGCTAGACACAATACCATAAAAAATATATTTTCAAACCTTATTAATTTTTATTCATCTGTGATTGTATAGATATTTACATAATATAAACTAACATACAAACTATAATAATATGTACAATTATATGAAAAAATATACAAAATAGTCATAGGGCATCAAAGAATTCGTCCGCATCGCTGTCAACAGGAACAATGCCCAAAAGGCTAGCAGCATTGCCACGTTGTATGGCAATGCTAATTCTTTGGCCAGTTAATTAAGCTCCCTTAACGTCATATATCTATGCTTAATGTCATAAAGTTAAAAAACGAAAAAAAAAAATGTAATATAAAATTGGCATGAAGTTATTACGCGGTGGCTTATAACTTGGACCATACATACACTGCACTAAAAGTTAGTTGTTGACATACCCTGAGCTTAATACATATACCTGTTTAATGTTAGTTACAACAGCACTAACCGATTTAAGACACAAGTTTCAGATTTGATAAAGGAGTCGTGAAATTGGTACGCAGTTTAAGTTTTAAGATTCGAGAGTTACAACTTATAAGTAGGGGTGTGGGGGTTTTAGTTTTGTTATTAGATAATTGTGGGATATTAAATGAACAATTAGTATTAGTCATGCTTATGATTGTAAAACTAGGCATTTAGCCCCGATATCAACTTCACTGAAAACCAATGAAATGAAATCTTGCTTTATGTAAGGACCGATTTTTCTATCGTTAGGTAATCTGAAGAATAAATATGACCGTTTGATATAATTATTTTCTATTCAAAAGATGTCAAACTAGACAAAAGTTATCTGACTATTGAAAAATCAGCCCGTACTAAGAGATCTACTTACATAAATAATCATTTAATTTCATTGACTAGCTACTTTTCCTGGTATGACCTGGCTTTTTTTTTGGGTGGGAAATCATCAAATGACCCCTCCTGGGTATGACCTGGTTTAAGGTAACGAGCAAAGGAAAATATTTCATTTGTTTATTGAATTTACTTAGTTCAATTAAAATAAACAAGCATTTTGCTGTATCTCTTTGCGCATCAGCTCTTCATCTATCAGTTCTACTACTTTGGCTCGAAAATCAATCACAATTTCGTTTCAGTTAACACATGGAACATCGTACTTATTTCTGTGCAGTGTAATTCTTTAGCACCCTCAAAAACTATGAAATCGACACCCATGATGAAAAAAATTAAAATTTTCGCAGCTGAACCCACTATTTATTTCAGCATCCTCGAAAACTATCTAAGAGAGAGAGAGAGAGAAAGATAGAATGTCGCATGAAGGAGGCATGACGCTTTTTCGTTACTTGACGAATTCTATCAGTTTACTCTTTCCGCAAAACGCACTAAAGAACTTCGTTCCAAAAAACACAATAAAACTGGACTTTTTTATTAACATTATCACTTTCAACACATAAACAACTCAACCTGAACTCCATAAATCGCGAAATATGCTCCGCGAAAAACAGAACATATTTTTTATAATTTATTTGGCAACCGCACGAGTCAAATTTCCGGGGTCGCCCGGAACCCGTATCCTTTGACCCTCTGACAGATGTCTTCATTTCAAACTGACCCGCCTGTGGTCTTTTAAACCGACACCAATGATGTTCTCGGATAAACGAGATCCCGAATTTGAGTACGTGTTATTTATTACATTTTTGACGCCACTTTAAAAGATGGTGGTTTTGTCGAGTTATCCCTGTTCTTTTGGGGGTTCTAAACAAACTGTTTGAGACAATATGTATGTAGAGTATTTCAGGGATTTTCACGGAATTAAACTATTCCTGCTGTACAAGTTTTCACTGAGCGAGCTGCTATGGTCTTCCAATGATGACGCACTTTTGGGTGAGGGACTCATGGTCGCAGAGATTTCTTGATATTAACACATACGACGACGCTACTTAGGCTGTAGGCAGTTACAGTGAGCTCTCGGCGAGCTCGCGTCACCAGGGAGAACGATCTTAACAAATGTTTGTCGAATAAATTTGATGATTATTTCTATAAACAGTTCTACGATTTTTGACGTGATAACGTCTTATAAATCGATGAACGCTGGCTGCACGCACGAAACAGCATGGCTTATTGTCACGTTCTGCCTGAGCCGAGTGTGCAAGCGAGAGCGCGGAACAAGGGATAGAGAGGCATGATCGGATGTTTTCTTATGACGTTATCACGTAAAATTATCGTCCGTAAACAGACTTTACAAACAATCAATGTTTTTTTTTATAATATGACTTCTTTTGTCAGCTAAACTAACCCCTGCTATTATTTCTTCTATTCTAAATACAAATCAATGTTTGTCTCGTATTTGAGCCATCTACTTATAACGGACCTGCGGAGGTTGTATCATCATCATAACCAGCCTTTGATGTTCCTACTGCTGGAACACAGGCCTCCTCTCGGTGAGAGGGAGTGGGCCGTAATCCGCCACGCGGACCCAGTGCGGTTTGGCAGATGTCACGTGTCATCGAATTTTTTTGGTTCTAGGACATGCCGGTTTCCTCACGATGTTTTCCTTTGCCGTTTTGAGAGCAGCGGTGATGAAATAATTTACAAAAATAAAGCGCCTATCTGGGTTCGAACCTACGACCTACAACTCGTAATTCGCGGCCGTTACCACTTGGCCACCACAGGAGCTTGGAGGTTATATGCTGCAACCTTTTCAGGTTACAGCCTCTACAGTACTTACACCTCTACCTAACCCTTTCTAGAAAACAGTTGTGATGTTTTGTATGCTTACATTCTCTTGACATAGTTTAATATAACGTCATTTATATTGGTGAAACAAGTTTTCCCTTACCATAAGGAACTATAATGACTAATTTGCGGTCCCAAAATAATATTGCACCGTCAATATACCCGCAAAGCAATAAAACATGTCGCGTGTAAGTATGTAATGGCTTCATGATGCGAATTTTAGCGTATTTCCCAGCATGAGACATCCATTATCTGGAATAAATGGTTCACAATTCTGTAATTGTGAAGGTTTTATTTTGGGTTGCCACATTATCTTTGCAATGAACTAAGTTATTAAGTGATCTAATATCTAAAAATCTCGTGGCACAGTGTTTGTTATCGAACTTCTCCGAAAAGGTTTGACCGATTTTTTTATGGAATTTTTTGTGTATATTTGGTAGGTCTGAGAATATGTCGCAGACAATTTTTTTTTCCAAAAATTCGAAGACATGTGACATCTATCAACCCGCACTGGGCCCGCGTGGTGGATTACGGCCCACTCCCTCTCACAGAGAGGAGGCCTGTGTCCCAGCAGTGGGAACATTATAGGCTGATTATGTATGTATGTATGTAATTTTTTTTTGCTAAACAACGGTTGCGGAGTCAGATAGTATCATATACGTAAAATAAAGTAAATTAATAAAGTTGTATTTTATGCTTCAGTTTACAAAAAGTGTTTAAAATTTGTAGCCTTCTTTTAAAAAAACAATACTTGTGTTAGAATAATATCATTGTAACTATACTATTACTGAAAATATCTAAACAAGCTTTTTGAGTTTACACAGGTAAAATTTCAATAAATCTTGGAAAAAATAATAATTTTCAATTTTAAAAAGTAAAGTATCGCATACATTTCATCATAGAATCCATAAAATAATCGAACCGGACACTCATAGGTAAACAAACAAAAATGCATAAAACACAAAAATCTATTTTCCGAATTTCGTTTTACACAAAATAGCATAAATACGTGTGCGAGCTTACTCCGGTGACGCACCAACAATTTATTGGGCAATTTGTTTACACAGTAAGTCAGCTGCGAATGATAACGCCTCTACTAAAGATTGATTGTAATATAAATACAAATTGTTTCCGCTTCACTGGGAACTGGAGTGAAATGTTTAAAAAATCGTTGCATTTCCTTACAGGAGTGGGTTGCAATATTTCGTGAGATAAGCTTGCGACCCAGTTTTAAAGCTGGATGAACAGCTATTTTTCTCAACTTGTAACGTCGAGATGGATAACTAGGCCAAGACCCATGGCCTGAGTGTAATGTACTCAGGACGGACGGTTTACTAACATTCAATTTGGTTGTTAATAACGTTGGAAAATATACAGACTGGGTTACGTTTCCACTTTGAAAGCATTTCTGTTTATATAGGAGGTTATCTATGGATATATTTACGTGGGTAAAGCTCCATTGGGAGCACTGGTAGCCAAGTGGTAACGGCCGCGACTTACGAGTTATAGGTCGTAGGTTCGAACCCAGACAGGTGCTTTACTTTGTGTAGTTAATTTCATCACCACTGCTCTCAAAACGGTGAAAGAAAACATCGTGCGGCATGTCCTAGAACCGAAAGCTTCGTAGACATTGTGACATCTACCAACACGCACCGAGCCCGCGTGGTGGATTACGGCCCACTCCCTCTCACCGAGAAGACGCCTGTGTCCCAGCAGTGGGAACCTTACAGACGGATTAAGTGATTATGCTAAAGCTCCATTTACACGATGCAAGACTCTCGTCTGTGGCATTCCATAAAATTGAAGCAACAAATGACTGATGACGTTAATCGTCTAAACACTGTGTATAACTTGAAATGTTGTTTCATATTATAATGGTATGCTACAGTCAGTCAAATCGCACCGTGTAAAACAGGCCTTATGACAATTCTTTTAAGCACGGGTCTCTAGGGTATTCTTTGCTATTCAGGCCACGAAATCTTTTGATTAAGTTTTTGATTGTTGTTTTATCTCATTGCAGGATTATTATAAGCCTTGATATAATTTAGTTATTGCATTTAGTTAGGTCGAAAGTCGACCCAAATATTTATTTTTTACTAGCTGTGCCCCGCGGTTTCACCCGTGTAAATGTCGATCCCGTGGGAATATCAGGACAAAAAGTAGCTTGTATGTTAATCCAAAGTATTAGCTACCTCTATGCAAAATTTTATTAAAATTGGTCCAGCAGTTTGAGCGTAAGAAGTAACAAAGATATAAACACACACACACACACATGCTCACAAACTTTCGTCTTTATAATGATGATGATGATGTGTGATGTGATTAGACTATATTGTGTCCCACTGCTGGGCAAAGGCCTCTCCTTGTTCCTTCCAAACCTTCTTGTACGATCTCTGTCCATGTTGGCCCATGTCAGCGCTTCCCCCTCCATCGCGTGAGATTCGTCACAGTCCTCACTTGGCGTAATGAATTCTTTGATCCTTTAGATATCTAATAGTGTGATTAAATGTAGGATGGAGATGATAGATACAATATTAGAAAATAGTTCAGAAATTATTTGCAAAATATTCAGTTGCCTATTTGTACAAAGAAAATTGAAAGTACTTGCACGATATTTTTGTATGTATAGATGTATATCACCGCACTTCGGGGAACAAATGGCTTCTAAGACATAGGCTTCTTGCCTAGTTTAGAAGTCAAACGTTCATTCATAAATTGTCTCTGCTGTACAACTACATAGATACTTAAATCTTGTCACTAAATTGTATTGTTTGGTTTTTGTGTACAAATAAACATTTAGGTATTATATTATTACTAACTGCGCCCCGCGGTTTCACCCGCGTAAATGTTGATCCCGTGGGAATATCGGGATAAAAAGTAGCCTATGTCCTTTTCCGGGACTCAAACTATCTCTATACCAAATTTCATTTAAATCGGTTCAGCGGTTTGAGCGTGAAGAAGTAACAAACATATAAACACACACACACACACTCACAACCTTTCGCCTTTATAATATTAGTGTGATTATTATATGAAGCTGCAACACCAAACTGTGTGCCCCGATTTTGCTATCATTGGTTTTTTGACTTGCCCCCCACTAGAAGCAATTTTAAAGACGTATTCACGTCAAAAAAGTCTTGTATGAGAAATCACAGCAACCTCATCCAACTTTGCATAAGCATAAAACAGAAATAAACCAAGTTTTCGTCCACTACACAACTATCCAACATGCAAGTACAATGTATGCTCCCAGACTTTCCACATTATGTCTAACATAGTGCACATTAAACTGTTGCAACTATAATCAGTGGATTCAATGCTAGCCATGGACGTCCGAATGGACTAACATTAGTTTTACAGCCGCACAAAGGTGTTGATAGCAGGTACAAGAATTGTAGAACATTATTTATATGAATGTGAGAATTTTGCGCTGAATGTGCTTTGCGTTTTTTTATGTTGAAAAAGCTTTAACTTAATTGTGTTTCTAATGAGCAAATTGGACCCTTATAGGATCAATCGTGTGTCTGTCTGTCCGTCTGTCACAGCCAATTTGCTTCGCATCTACTTGGCCGATTAAGTTGCAATTTTATGAGTGAGTTGCAGCAACTAACTATAACGATAATTAATTTTTGTGACGTTAAAACGGACGTGTAATGTTGTATAAATAAATTTTTTATATGGGGGGTCACGTTTGGGGAGCGCATTAGAAAATTAAAAAAAAAAAGCGAAATATTATAGAAAGAGCTTGTTGTCAAGGTCTCAAATGTATTTGTTTTATAATTTTAAAATAAATAGTAAAAAAAAAAAAAAAGAAAATCGATGAACCTTTCGTCTTCGTTATTTCCGAAACTTCTAACCCAAAATTTTTTATAAAAGTAAGAATTATAGTTCTATTCTTATAGATTACACAGATACCTATAATACGTCTATGATAATAAAATAACATAATAAATCTCTCATTATTTTGCATACAAACTTACATTTGCAGTTGGGATGTATGGTAGAACATGTTTTTCAACTGCAATGTTAAATTTGTCCTTCAGTCAGGAATTGAAAATAGTGTGTATTACTTGAGTAACCTTGGAGTCAATTATAATGACAGTGACAAATCGAAATGGGAAAGTTTTACCTTGCAAAGAAAAAACTATCAATAATAATCATCAATCAATGCCGTTTACTTCTAATATATTCGAGTTTATTTTAAGCTACCAACAAAATAAAAGATAAAACTGTGCCGGGTCACCGGGTCCCCCGGCAAGAACAAAGTACAAGATGAAAATCCAAGATAGCGACTGCGAAAATTTAAAAATGACGATTTGTTAAATTTTGCAGCGGCCATCTTGGATATTCATTTTGACCTCACTATCGACTTCAGCACTCTCGAAAACATCTCTCTCTCTTTCTCTGTTATATATAATAATAAGTCGCATGGAGGGGACATAACGCGTTTTCTTTACGTCCGTCATACAGGTGTTACCCGCGACTTTAGCGGTAACGTCAATCCAACGCGCTTTTGGATATCCCTAGTTTCTTTAGTCTAATCGACTAATAAAATAATATTAATGATTTCAATAAAATCATTGTTGTATGGTTAAGTTATTTGTCAATTTTTATTTCACATTTTGTACTTTCTCTCCATTTAAAGGATCACAAATAAAAAGAACACAATATGAAATGAATAGACTGGGTATAAGTAATTAATAATTAAATAAAAATAAAAAAAACACTCAGTTTCACTTACACACACGTTCACTTTCACTCACCACACTCACTCACACTTCACTTCACTCACTCACGTTCACACTTACTTCACTTTTCACTCAATCACTTTTTTTATAGCCTTTACCATTAAATTTTCTTTTTTTAACGAGCTTGCTTCAAACACGTAGATAACAATCTCATAATAGGTAAATCAAGAGCCTTATGACTTTCTGTACCATGTTAAACCGAGCTGAGAAAAAATACTTCATCAAATCGCGTCCGCCCATTCGTTTGCCCATTGAGAGTAAATATTCGTACTCTCATTCATAGCTAACGTAGCGACCCTGAATGGTTTTATTTACTGTAACAAAATAGAAGATTATTATGTACATTATACGATGTGCTTATTCGAATAGAAACGTGTACTTTATCCTGTCCCGTTGGTCTCAACCGCGACTGCTGAGCGTGGGGTTCTGGGTTTGATTCCCAGGTTGGGCAAAGTGTTATTGGGTTTTCGCATCAGGATTTTCTTAGTAACTGTGGTGTTCACTATAATCTACCATTGGGGGCTTAGCGCTTAGAAATAAAACGGCCGAATTATCAATAAGTACACAACAACTCAAAGGGAACGTCCAGTCGCCACGCCGGCTAAAGCGTGACTGCTGACAGTGTTGCAAGTGAGTGGCAGTAACAGCCCGGAGTTTGGAAGTTGGCGGTGTTTTCTCCACGTGACTTGGAAAGCATGTCTAGCCGTTGGTCCTGCGCCTGATCTTTCTCCGGTCGTGTCGGATGTCCGATTCATCGGACTATGAGAGTGAGTAAAAGACAGAGTGCAACTCTGTGCACACACTTGGGAATTATAATATCTCTCGCGCCGAAGGCTAGTCTCCGCCATGGCCGTAATACGGTCTGGAGGACTATTATTATTATTTAATGGAAAAATTCCTGTAAATTTTTTTTATTGACTCATCATCTGTTCTTCATCACATGTTAGAAAAAACATTTAGAGCGGTTCTGCACTACATCTGATCCGAATCCGCGATATGCCGTTTCAAAGTGGCCATAGTCCTATTTGTATGAGGGGTTGCGCACTATATCCGAGAACATTCCGAATTCGGCTCGAAGTTGGATCTTTAGTTCGGATTCGGATCTGATGTAGTTCAAAACCGCTCTTAAAGTTAACGGTTGAATAGCAATCACCAACACTCAGTATAGCAAGTGTGGTGCTTCCTTCCTCATTTCCCAATAGGTTTTCACTTTGCAGCGGAAACATACAGCATAATATTTTTATTCGCACTTTCCATTACGTTTACTCGTACTATCACGATCCCGTATATTCCACTCGATCAACTCCGTATCTTTTCCATTCCGGTACAAATACAAAAAATAAAAAAGTTTAACCAGTACATAAAGCTGATATAACAACTTAAAATATTCCCTTTAGCAAAACTGTAGGCGCGTTCACACGGCGTGAAAATGTGGACATGTTGGCAAAAAAATAAAAATATTTTTAGCAAAACAATTCCGGAGTGAAATTGGACATTTTCTCTTTTGTCCCCGTGTGTTCCGGTAACCGCTTTTGCATCGCAACAAAGATTTAAAATAATATTGAATTTTTACGGGAACAGGTTGTTATAATGACTGTAACTTGGTTTCGTGGACGTTTTAGGGTTTGCCCGTGGGTAAAAGTTTTTATGAAAGCTTTTACAAGGTTCGCGATTGAAATTCTCCTTATAAAAAAAGGTATTTGGATTCAATAATCAATAGAAACAACTGTCGCAATGAAAATGCTTCCGCAGATACAAAAGAATATCAGTTATAAATCACTTTTATAATACATATATAAAACAACCGACTTCAAAAAAAAAAACACTACAAAGTGAAAAATAACTTTAATTTCGGAAGTCGGTGTCGTTGGTTCCGCATTTACGTTTTTTGACACCGACTTCCGAAATTAAAGTTATTTTTCACTTTGTAGTGTTTTTTTTTTTGAAGTCGGCTGTTTTTTTTGTAAAAAAGTTTTTATTTTTCACTTTTTAGTTGTACCTACCCCACACCAATTCAATTAACACTATTGCATTGAAGAATTGAAGACACGACTCGAAGAATCATCAAAATTCCCATAGAAATGCCGGAGATGCAGTACATTTATGCATATAACTTCGTACATAAGAATAATTACCTAATGTATTATATACTAAAACCTTCCTGAAAGTATGTAGGTCACACTAATGAAAGAATTATCAAAATCGGTTCAGTAGTTTTTGAGATAATCGCGGACATACAAACATACATACATACATACATACATACATACGGGTCGAATACAGAACCTCCTTTTTTAAAGTCGGTTAATTAAAGTCGGTTAATAAAGTCGGTTAATAATTAAAGTCGGTTAAAAAGTCGGTTAATAACTAACTATTTATACTAGGTACTAAATAAATGCCTAACTAACTAACTATATATATAAGTACAAAAACAAAAGCAAACTTAGGCGTCGAAGTACTCGTCAGCATCGCTGTGCCTAGAAGACTGGCCGTTTATTTTCGTTGGATCCCACTTTTGAATCCCATTTTTTAGGTGTTAACGATGGATCTCGTTTGCTATTTCCGTTGAATCCCATGTGCAGCATTGCCACAATGAATGACATGCTAATTCTTCGACCAAGGAACGACCCAGTCCTAGTCTGGTAACGTGAAGTTATTAATATACTTGCGAACGATAAACTCTAGGTAACTTAATTATGAATGAATGACTCGCAGTCAGCCTAGTTACCGACTAGGGCTATTCTCGTAATACTCGTGGCACGAGAGCATTAAGGGCCAAAGCACACACGCTACTTTTTGCATCGGCGATTCAGCTGCTTTTTAGAAGCTAAATGCAGCGACCAAGCATTCTACACCGCACACTTAAAAACGCCAAACGCGGCGATTGAGTCGCTTTTCGGAAGCTCGATACAGCGGCTGAACGCTACACTCCGCACACATTCGGATGCAGGTCGCAGCGATTTGGCATTTGCGCCAGCATCGAAGCAGTCGCTAAAACGCGCGATTCCGATACCACGTCCAAACGCAGAGAGTCGCCAAAACGTGATGCAGCATCGATACAGCTGCAAAATTGCCGATCGCCGATGCAAAAAGTAGCGTGTGTGCTTTGGCTCTAAGGTCTATTCAAACCTAAGCGGTATTCGCTGCCGCTGTGGGTAGAGCTACATACTCGTACCGCGCGGGTTTCGCTCAGGTATTTAGTATCAAGTTCCGCGGCTAGAGCGGAATAGTTGGTGCCATAGTACTGCATAGGTATTGTTTCGCTTGTTGGGCGAAACTTAGATCTCGGTATTCTACCCACAAGGATAGCGAAATCCGCTTTGGTGTAAACAGTAATATTACCGCATACCCACTCGGTTTTCTCTACCGCTGACGGTAGCGAATACCGCTTACGTTTGAATAGGCCTTTAGACTGGTTAGCCAAGTGCACAACGATCGATATGAACATCGATGCTCAACCACTTGATTAACTAAACATTACTTTCATTCATTTAAAATTGAATATCATGCATCGTTCAATTACGAAAGACTTTAGAAATAATCAGCTTTCAAACTTAGGTTTGATAATTTTAATTGAATGTAGTCCACCATGTTTTAAAGAGTAGTCTTCATGAAACCGTGAAAATTAGTACAGATGCCAGCACATCAAGCTACTACAACCTGTCAAATTTCTTTAATAGATTTTCAACTTTATCGCTAAATTATAAGGTTCCAAGTTGACTGGGAAAATTTGACAGTTTCGGGTAGCTTGATAAACTGGCGTCTGTAAATAGTTTTCTTTATTATTTTTAATAAAAGCAGAGGTGGCCCAGTGATAATCGCCCCGACTTACCTAGTTGTAGGTCGTGGGTGTAAACAATTTCATCGCCACTGTTCTCAAATCGGTGAAGGAAAATATCGTAAGGAAACCGGTACGTCCTAGACTCAAAAATAAGAAGATATGTGATCTAGACAACACGAGAAAAAAAAACCAGCTGTACTCTACATTTATGTTCGCATAACTCCTCAAAATGTAGGCATCAGCTGATATTTTCACGATTTCATGTTTGTTCCCATAGTAAAAGTTGTTCATAATGATGAGTACAATCTCCAATTTCGATTTGTCGCATGTTTTCAATTTCAACCTATATCAACAAAATCATAAAAAAATAATTTTATAGGCGCCCTGGAAAAAATGCAATTTGCCGAAATAACCAAACTAAAAGCTTATGTAGGTAAATCTCACATTAAATATTTAACCACATTCCAGGCCACTTCGATTAAGGTGACGTCACGGTATACAGGAGCGAGGTCTCGTAAAAACGTGTTCAACAACCTGAAATATTAAATGCACGCGGTTAATTGGCTGAAACTTTACTGCTGATGCTCAGATATGCTCGTTGTTATAGACACATAAGCTGACTCGTGTTTTATGGAATAATATGCACCTTTCATAACGGTTTTATTAAAGTTATAAGAAATATATGAGATTTTGGCCAATTCTTCCCTTGCGGTGCTAGGGCTAACGCCCGCCTGATTCGCAAGCACCTTCCCAGCGGAGTCTATCAAAGTTATTTATCACTTCACTGTTTTTTTTTTGAAATCGTTGTTATTTTTGTAAAAAAGGTTTTCATTTTTCACTTTTTTGTTGTACACGCCACGTTGTAGACGCCAGCACATCAACCTACTACAATGTGTCAAATTTCTTTAATAGATTTTCAACTTTATCGCTAAAACATAAGGTTCAAAGTTGATTGGGAAAATTTGACAGTTTCGGGTAGCTTGATGTGCTGGCGTCTGTACCTACACACACAAATCCAATTAACACTAGTGCATTGAAGAATTGAAGACACCGACTAGAAGAATCATCAAAATTCACATAGAAATGCCGGAGATGCTGTACATTTATGCATATAACTTCGTGAAAGTATGTAGAACAACACATTAGTGAAAGAATTGATTGGTGATTATTTTTATCGTAATTTTACTGCATCTTCGTTTAGCGGTGTACAGAATACAACTTCTTTTCAATTTTAATTGATATATTGCCAATAATCTCCAAAAAAATCGGACTACTCTGTAAAAAGTTATGCGTGGTAAATTGGTAATACATAATATATGTATATATAACGGAGAAGGCATGTGTGTCTCGTTATTATCAGCCATATTTCAACTACTGTGGGCGAACTATGGGTATGTGTTGGGTATTGCGCAATAGAAACACGGTTTGCACTTCAAATCAGATTATAATTTCACGAACAATTTAATCACACTAGCAAATCACACACTATAGGTACACGATACAACCAGATACGGAACGCGGGACAGTTTCTGAGCGCATGTTGTTCGTTTGATGTCCGATGTCCAAGAGGCTCCACATCGTTCTGTCGCGCTGTTGTCGACCCCCCACGAACTCAGGCTAGACTCTGTCAAGCGCCGCCAGATGGCGCTGGCGTTCCGAATAGTCAAACGAATGACCGGATGTGACATATATATTATATATATACGCGTCGATTTGAGAACCTCTTCCGTTTTTTCGTCGGTTAATAAAATGGCTGTGTCACATCCGGACGGATGGAAAGACACCAGACGGACAAGACGAAATTGTATTGTATAACGGGCTGGTGTCTGCAATTCCACGTCCAAGCGCGTATTTTGCGCATGAAGAAATTATAAGGCTTCAGTTTCTGCAATTTGGCTACGGAACCCTGAAAATATACATTATTATTGCCCTGATCTGAATTGCTTTTCATTTTTTATTCATACTGCACAAGTGCACACATACATAATGATAATGGACTGACTATAGGAAAAGCCTCTGTGATTGGAAATGCATTTTCAAGCTCGGTGGATTATAAAAGAACTGTAAATTATGTTTTACTCCCGAGTGCTGCTATTAACATAATGGACGTTATTATGGGCATATAAGTAGTTACTGTTTCTGAATCAAAGTCCAAGTTTTTTATTTGTGAATTTTTTTTTTTTTGTTGTATTGATAAAGCATAAAGAGTGGAACTCTCTACCTGCGTCTGTTTTTCCGAGCGCATACAACCCGAATCTCTTCAAAGTGAGAGTGAACAGGCTTCTTCTGGGTAAGCTTGCTGCATCGTCGACTTTGTCTCTGTCACCTTTGACCTAGGCTAGAGTCAAGAGCAAGCCCATTACAAATTAAAAGAAAAAAGCATCACTTTGGATGATCATAATGTATTAGTGACGTGATTTGATAGTGCCTTTCAGCGACAACATGTATAAAAATCAATTTCCGTGTGTTAGTCTCCAAAAAACTCGAAAATAGTTCGACCGATTGTGATGAAACTTTGGTAAGTGGTTGTGTGAGCGTCGGAGAAGGTTCCTAACAATGAAAAATTAAAAATCCATTGTAACGCATGCTAGGCATATTTCTTCTGTACCTGTACGTATGTCACTAAACTCCTCCGAAACGGCTTGACCGATTTTGATCATTAATTTTTTTGTGTTTGAGGATGGTTTAGATTAGCAGGACAACGTCTATCAGGCCCGCTAGTCTACCTTTATTATTTTGAAATGTATGCCATAAACGACGTCTTTCCTGAGCAAAGCTTAATGCCTATAACGCCTCGACCAGAGCAAAGTTTGCTCTGGTCGAGGCGTTACAAAATGCCACGTAGTGAAAACAAAGACATAAAGTCCATTCACCAGTCAGTTCAGTCCATTCTCCCCCCTTTTCGTTTTCAAGTTCTATTTGTTCATAGCGTTAATATTTATTACAAAAATCTGACTTTTAAATCAATTTTAAATCATATTCTAGACATTATCAGACATGCATTTCCATCGCTAACTTACAGTTGCTTTTTCCGAACATAAATCATGTAAGCAAGGCAGTGTAGCCTGAATTTTGCCCGAACATATAATAATACAAGCATTTGCCCGCAGTTCCGTTCGCGTGACCGCTATTCTAATAGAATTGTTGGTGGTTAGTTTAAGCAACTTTGTATTTTATTGCCATCTTTAAATCGTCGTTATAGCTGTATTATAACGTTTGAGTACTTACTGCAGTTCCTAAGGGTCATACTTGCGTTGTTAATGTTTAAAGTGTGACAGTTTAAAATGATGACTATATTTCAAACAAGTTGTATCGTTTATTTTCCAAAACTGGGTTGTTGCCGTTTTGAGAATCATCGGTATTTGTTAACTTAAAGATAGGTACTAAGTTGCTGAGTGATGAGCCCCATTTTTTTTAATAAATGCGAAAGTGTGTCTGTCTGTCTGTTACCTCTTCACGCTTAAACCGCTGAACCGATTTAGATGAAATTTGGTATAGAGATAGTTTGAGTCCCGGAAAAGGACATAGGAAGGTTCTTATCCCGATATTCCCACGGGAAACTTCTGCGTATGAAACCGCGAGGCTCTGCTAAACGCGAAAGTTTGTGAGGATGTATGGATAGATGTTTGTTACTCTTTCACGCAAAAATTACTACACGGATTTGAAAGAAATTTAGCATACAGATAGTGTATAACCAGGATTAACAGATATGACACTTTTTATCTCGTTATTCTTACGGAATCAAAACTTATGCGGGTGAAACCGCGGGGCTCTGCTAGTCATAAATAAAAATATTTAAAGCCGCGTTGTGTGTCTTCGAAACTAAATCATACCCCATCAATATCCAAAAGCCAAACAAATAGCGTAGATAGATACACACCGGTTGGTACATATTGGTATTCCACACGCGGCGTTCACGCACTACGCCAAATGTCAGCCATCCCCGTTAATACTACACACCGTGGTTTACTACAATGGTGGCGGATCGCGGGGATAGGGCTGTCAAAATTTTTTCAGATTCCATACTAATATAATTATTAATTCGAAAGTAACTCTGTCTGTCTGTCTGTCCGTCTCTCTGTCTGTCTGTCTGTATGTTACCTTTTCACGCCTAAACCGCTGAACCGATTTAGATGAAATTTAGTACAAAGATAGTTTGAGTCCCGGGAAAGGACATAGGATACTTTTTATCCCGATATTTCCACGGGATCGAGACTTATGCGGGTGAAACCGCGGGGCGCAGCGAGTGTATAATATGTAGTATTCATCGGTTATAAGTGTTCTACAGGGGCTCGTGACTAAATGATAACATGATCCCGTATGTAAAAGATAACGATGTTTCCAAGTGACTTTTTTTTTTATTAAAGTCGGTAGTTTTTAAGACAGTATTTTCGGTAATATCCCCAGAACCAGGTGCGGGATTGTCCGAAAGGGTTACCGCTACCCCGGAAAATAAAGGGCTAAGGGAGGAACACGGATGGGTTTTAGTCGGTAAGAGTTTGACACTCCCTTCCGCTCCAACCAGAGCGGGAGGGGTCATTTGATGATTTCCCATCCATAAAAAAAAAACCCCAGAACCAATATTGCTTTTCTTAGTTTTTTTTTTTTGAGAAGTACATACTTATTTTTGCGGTCGGTAAAATCAATAAAGTCCTCCAGAACGTATTTCGGCCCCGGCGGCCAATCTCAACGGAGACTAGCCTTCGGCGCGGGAGATATCATAGTGCACAAATGTGCGCGCAGACACAGGTGCATTCCCTCTTCCCTCACTCATAATCGGAATGGGACGTCAATCCGACACGACCGGAGAGAGATCAGGCGCAGGACCAACGGCTTGACGTGCTTTCCGAGGCACGGGGGTATCACACCAAGAAATCCCTAATGTATAAACTCAATAACACTGTCCGACCCGGGAATCAAACCCAGGACCCCCGTTCAGCAGTCGCGCTTGCGACCACGAAACCAACGGGGCAGTGGTAAAATCAATACTGTCATGCGTAAATACGTGGCTAAATGATAATAGCAGCACGGGTCAATCGAAGGTTAAGCTACGCTTGCCGCGGTCGGCTCGTGGATGTGGGTGTGTGTGGGTGCCCTCGTGGGTGTGTGTGGGTGACCATCCATTACATATCGACACCCCTCCTTGCCCAGAATAGAATAGAATATTTGTTTTCGTAAAACATGGTATATCAGGGTGTTAAATACAAATTGAGTCACAAGCATGTTTATCTAGGATAAAACATAGCATGCAAATATTTAAAGACAAGTTAAGCAACAACAACTATAACAAACGATGGGACACTTAATATCGTGCCCTGCGGGTCCTGTCAGCTGCACGTTACAGGAACTGATGGACGCTAGTGATGGCGCCAAACAAGTGGCCGAATTCTGGGCCGAGTACATTTAGATTGCCATCGACACGCTAAGAAGAAGAAGAAGACTAGATGGTGGGATGGATGGATGACTTGGGGTTGGTAGGTAGATGTCATATCAAATTTTTGGTTCTAGGACATGCCGGTTTCCTCACGATGTTTTCCTACACCGTTTTTGAGAGGAGGGGTGATGAAATTTTTTACACAAAGTAATTCCCACGTGCCAACCCTGAACACATCGCCAATATATCGCGGGTCGATTTAAATATTCCGCGCGTTGACGCCTCATTGGGCGAATGTTGACATGAATGCGCGTCGGATACGCATTGTGGCGCTTCCATATTGTAATTGAGAAGTTAATCGGCTATCTGGAAGGATTTAATCGTGTATCCGCACCGCTGCAATTTTTGTCATGTATTATGAAGCGATGGAAATATTTTCACATTACGTAGTGCGGGAACGGAATTTATTAATTGAACGTTTAACACTGCACGTTTATTGGGAAGGGTGTGAGTTCAACTTTATCGCAGTTTGTTTAAGGGGTCTACTTTCTGATCAGATAAAATATAAATAAATAGGTTTTTTAATTATTTTTTGGCACTATTTATCCACCAGTCTGATTACCTTCTTCTCTTATGGCGAGCTAATAGACCGCGTCCTAACCGAAACTGACTGCCGCGCGAGTCTGGAATTAGGTGCGCCCAGACATTACGAGGCATGTGCTTCCAACGGTAAGCCACGCATATAATGGCTGCCTCAGGCTGAGTATAAAAAAAAATCATTTGCAGCTCATGCCTAGCTCTGTCTGGACCTGGTGCCTGCGGTGCGTCCAAACGACTGTCCGTTTAAATGAATGTGACGTACTCGCGGGATCAATGAAGTCCCGTAAGTTACTTCGTTATTACTTTGTTGTGCTTTCGGTTATGACACGGGGATAAGGGAAGGGTCATGCCGTAGTGAAATGACGGGCTTGGCTAGTAAACTTGATTGGTAGTAGGGGTGATTGTACAGGGTGCGCTAATGTATGTTGCCAAACTTGATTTGCAGTTTATAGTTTGTTCCACGAGTATCTGGATTAAAATGTGAACAAATGGGTGAGAAAACGGATCTGTGAATGCCAATTTGTAGTGCCACTTCAGATTGGCATCCACAGGTCCGTCCTTCCAAAATAAACAAACAACATTTATTTAAACTCTACTTTCAATTTTAAATCTCGTTAAAGATGTTTGATCGATCGATCGATGACTAGCAGCGCCCCGCAGTTTCACCCGCATAACTTTCGATCCCGTGGGAATATCGGGATAAAAAGTAGCCTATATGTTAATCCAGGGTGTCAGCTACCTTCTTAGAAAATTTTATCAAAATTGCTTCAGCCGTTTTAGCGTGAAGAAGTAACAAACATATAAATACACACACACACACTCACAAACTTTCGCCTTTACAATATTAGTGTGATAGTGTGATTAAAAGGTTAATTTTATAACCTCAATTTTCGTCGATGATTTTTCAATTACAATTGAATAATGTTATTCGAATAGTAATTCTTGGATAATGTGGCGACGTGTAAAGGTAAAACCTTTCCCTAAATACAGATGAATGTGTTATTCCCTTAGTGAAGTGACCAGCGCTGTAAGAAATTTTTTTTAAATGTTGCAGCATCATGCTCAGATAGGAGCCTTTTGGTCTCGTATAGGACTTTCTGCTCATTTTTCTTTTTATTAGGTACTTTTTTTATATAACTTGTTTTTTTTTTTACTGTGTTTAATTTAGTTTGTGATCTTCCTATTCGAGTCGCAATAAATACTTTTTCTTTCTTTCTTTAAGTGAGTGATTGTGTAAGAAGTGTAAACATACCCTGATATGTTAACAATTCTATCAGATACGTTTGGTACAGATAATAAGTTGTAGACTGTAGAACATTACTACTCTATTTGGTTTAACTAATTCAGACAAAACAAACATAGTTATAATGTATTGTACGTTTAATAAGATTGTTTATACAAACCCTGCAGCGTTAAAACGCGCATATTTTTCCTTTTATTTTGTTGAGCAAACATTGTAGTTTTGATGGAGAGTGCTTCAATTCTGTATATTGCTTGAAAAAATAATGCTAGAAGTTTGTTTTTGTATTTACTTTAGAGATTTTGCTGTTTGTGTTAAGTTTGAATAAAATGTAGGCTGAATAACAAGGTTATATTCTCCGTAGGGGTAGAGGTCCTTAGCGGTCAAAGTGTACATAGCAATTTTTCACCATGGCTAAGTAGAATTGAGAAATGTATTGTTTTTTTAGTTGCTTGATTTTTTAATGATTGATTGTTTGTTGTTATTTTCTACCCGACTACGGAGGGTTATGATTTTAACCGGTATGTATGTTCATCTGTTCCATAACTTCGAAAGTACTTACAATAATATGACAAATAAGGTATTGTCAAAAGCGTCTTGACCGTCCACTGGTCATTAGGCTATGTGACGTCACACTAAATTCAGTATGGCGCCCTCTAGACGACATAAAGTAATGAATTTATAAATAAATATTTTGGGATGGTGCTTTGTTGGGTATCAAATGAATGGGCTTAATTAGCACATTTAAAAAATATAAATTTTTCTGAAATACGACTGTCAAAGATCCACGAAGGACAGCCGGTACCAACGGCTTAACGTGCTTTCCGAGACACGGAGGGGTCTTGGTATGTAAAGATGGTTACCCATCTACGGACCAACCGCGGCAAGCGTAGCTTAACCAGATCAATCGAGCCGTCCGGCTGTTATTACTTAGCCACAAGCCCCCCTTATCTACCACTACCTTCCTATTTACCACAAATAACATGAAAAATCGGAAAAAGTTAACATAATACGACAGGATTTTGTATCCCATAATACCCACCTAGCAACAAAATTACCGCAACACATAAAATGTGGTAAATACATACAGCTGTCCACTCATGTAATCCCTAAGTCGCCTTAGCAGAGGAGCTTTTGCCAAGAAGCGACAACTCGAAAGGAAAAATACAATATTTTTCACCGCAGGACGATTCGTAAAACTGTGCAACTGAAACTGGAACCTTTTTGTTAAGCCCGTGGGCAATAATGTGCGAGAAACTTAATGTATTTTTTACTGTGAACATGTTTATCACGGGAAAACACCACTTAATCCGCCATTACTACGGATGACGAGGGTTAAGAGCGCAGGGACGGACTGTGGACTTTGATTGAAAGGATTAAATGTATCGACGTGATTTTTCATATTTGATAGGCTTTTCAAGGCTTGTGTCATATCAGGCGGAAACGTTTTAGAATTTACGGAGACATTTGTATACAGGGTGACAGGGACATTGACACAAATACTGTAACCATTAAATTCAGCACATGATTCTAGAAACCTAGACGATCAAACGTAGATTTTCTTCTTTTTTTTTTTGGAAAAAAAATTCAACGCTGCGGGATTCAGTATACACGGCTATGCATCAAGCTATACATTTCATTCATAACTGGAAATGTATATTCCAGTTTTAGCTAACCTCACATTGTATAGGTTTTTCGTACAATCAGAAGTCAGCTTACGAGTATACTGGTTATGTATAGCTTGATTTGTAGCCGTGCGTACGTGATTTTGAATTCCGCTGCGTTGACATTTTCTAATAGTTTGCGCGACGATGATGCCACCCTGTATATTCGTGGATAGTGTTAAGTTTTTGCCGAAATGCCTCATAGAAATGTTTGCAAGGACTGGTTATTATTAGATGACTCTTACGATCTCAAATAATAAAGATGACAGGTGCACTACAACCTCTAATTGTTATATCTAGGAATATGAAATTACTAGCTGCGTCTCGCGGTTTCACCCGCATTAGTGTCGATCCCGTGGGAATATCGGGGTAAAACTATCCTATGTGGTAATCCTAGTAGCCTATATGTTAATCCAGGGTGTCAGCTACCACCATACCAAATTTTACCAAAATTAGTCCAGCCGTTTGGGCGTGAAGATGTAACAAACATATAAACACACACACACCCTCACACACTCACAAACTTTCGCCTTTATAATATTAGTGTGATTCTACTGCATATTTTTTCTTTAACTTAAGTTTCTTGTTAATAATATCCATGCTGACCTACTAGGTAACTCTATTTTAATAGTTTTTCTTTTGTTACAGGGTGCACAACACTCCTAACAGTTCAAAGGCAGCTCCAATTAGCAGTAAGTTTCAAATATTATTCAATAGTAGGTAATAGCAATATGCGGTATAATATATTTTGCTTATATTCAACAGAACCACAACATGCAAGAAATTGTACCTACCTATTGTTGAAATAATATTAAATTCCTGTTACCTCCAAGCCGAATTTGCGTGAACCAAATTCAAATGAAAACAATATGAAGTTGAATATAACCAATTGTATGAAACTAAATATAATACCGTGTAATACTGACAAAGAATGATGTTTGTAACGCTAATTAACAACATCTTGATTAACGGCCACCATTTAGTATTAAGGTTACACTATTCAGTCTTTCTTCCATACTAACGTAGTATGGAGTTTACTCCACTATCTTAAGGCGTAAATAAATAACTTCATACTCCAGGATGAAAATGATAAAATATTACCGTACAAGGATAGATAATTTATTCAAAAATAAAATATCTTAATCTGTCAAGATCCGCTAATGAGACACAATTGATTTTCTATTGTTTCGTCGCCAATGGGCGGACCGCGGTCCTTGACCGGTTTAACCTTTTGAACGCCAGAGTATAAACGTATTGCCGCCGTACCCCTGACGCCAGGCCACTTTAACAAAACAACACACACACACACATAAAACAACAAATTTCTCGATATTGGTGATTTATTTATATTAGTTTCATGCAATACAATATAGACGGAAGCTTAAACTTTTAAATTATATAAATAAAAACACACAAAAGTAATGATTAAACTGTTTATTTCATAATATGGTGCGACCCGTGCGACGTGTTTTTTGTCATATTTGTGACGTTGGCTTTCAGGGTAAGATTTCGTTTGTCACATATAATTATGTGACAATGGCGTTCAAAAGGTTAAAGATAAGGTATTAAGGAACAAAGCCGTACTGTATTTGATACGGTATAGTACGCGCCACGAAAGATGAGACTTGACTTTTATCTTAAACTTTATTATTTCGTAATAAATATTATAATATTGTTAAGAATTTTTGTCTAAATGTCATCGATAAATCCCTAAATAGATATACACATTATGGGTAACTATTTCGTACACGACTTACCTGCGCAAACTCCCTACTACTGAGCTTGTCAAGTCTCATCTTTTGTGGCGCTTATTATACGCACTGTAAGGAAGTTCCTATTTTTAAACCCCCGACCACCAGAAGCTTAGAATTTTACAGATGCCGATGGTAAAAGTCGTATTTTTTATATAAATGTATAAAAAAAAGAAAAAAAAAAAACGATGGATAGATTAAAGATGATATGGCTAAAAAGGGGGTGACTACCGAAATGACGACTAATAGAGAACTGTGGAAGAAGAATACACCTATTTATTTATTTATTTAATACTTCAAGCACATAAATGTACAGAGGCGGAGTTAATGCCATAGGCGTTTTCTACCAGTTAACCTTTAGGCGATGCAGAGATAAACAGTGGTAAGTGCAATCATGAAAATTGAGAAATAAATATTATAAATATAATGATACGCATCCATAAATCTATTAAAACTATGAATACCATATAAATATAAGCAAAAATAAATATACATAAATACTTACTAAAAATAATTCTGACAAATAAATTGGGATAAGGGTTGAATAATGCTGAAATGTATTTAAATAATAAACGTTGTTCATGAAATATGACTATCTTACTCTAATTGCATTTGGAAAATACTATCATACAAAGATGTCGAAGTAATAGAATTTATAACAAAAGCACTCACATGCATATTTAGAACAAGATGAATTCGGAAGCCGAAAACAGGACCATTTAATTCTGAGACTAACATCTTGGCAAGCTCGATAACTACGAGATTAAGAGCTTATCTCGTCCCCTGGAGGTGGTTGTACGTATTGTGCCCGACACAGGTAAGGATAAGCCAATTATTGCACTGCACCGTCCAATTTCCTAGGGGTACAGTGGCAACACGGGCAACCCTATCTTGCGAGTGGTATTAATGCAAGAGGTTTTGCTTCTCTGTGCCGTGAGCAAATGAAATAGGCGTACAAACTAATAAATAAATTAAATTATTCGTTTCAGAAATTTAAGCCATATTGTTTTTAACCGACTTCAAAAAAGGAGGTTCTGTATTCAACCCCTATGTATGTATGTTTGTATACAATGAACCGATTTTGATAATTCTTTCAGTAATGTGATATACATACTTTCAGGAAGGTTTTAGTATATAATACATTAGGGAATTATTCTTATGTACGCAGTTATATGCAAAAATGTACTGCCTCTCCGGCATTTCTATGCGAATTTTGATGATTCTTCTAGTCGGTGTCTTCAATTCTTCAATGCACTAGTGTTAATTGAATTTGTGTGGGGTAAGTACAACTAAAATGCAAAAATATTTTTTATAACAAAAAAAAAACAACCGACTTAAAAAAAAAATACTATTAAATGAGAAATAACTTTAATTTCGGAATTCGGTGTCAAAATACGAAAATGCGGAACCAACGACACCGACTTACGAAATTAAAGTTATTTATCACTTTGTAGTGTTTTTTTTTTTTTGAAGTCGGTTGTTATTTAGTAATAATCTTGCAGCTATACCTATTAGTAAGTACACATAAAGAAACAGAAAACACACACAGAAATACATTTCACGTAACAGCACCTACGACTATGTGCCTAGTAATTAGCATATTTTCACTATACCAGTCAATATTCACTTTTTTTTGCTTTATACAAAGCGCGGTCTGGCAGTTTACTTTAAAATGAATCGCCGAAATGTACGAGTATGTACGCGCATAACTTCCAAACGGCTGCACCAAATTGGATAATTCTTTTTTGTGTTCGGTATTGCCAGGACAAGGTATGTATGAAAAACAATTTCGGAAATTCGAAAAAAAGGCTGGGCGGGCCGCTAGTTGTAAATATTGTTCAGTCATGGATTCCATTGCCTTGCAAATTAGTATAAATATACCGGTGTATGAAACAATATTCCAATGGAAGTGACATTTGCAAAAATTGCTTTATATTAGACAATTCTGTAAAAATATTTTACTGGCAAGGGCCATCCATCAATCAATTATATTCAATTATATTATTTAAAATAATTCAGAAACGAGCACATCGCCATACCATATCAATGTTATGATGTCATACTTAACTTTGCAATATTTCGTAAGTTTAAAAAAAATATTTACATAAAAAAATAAGTACATAAGAGTAAATAATATACAATAGAATACTCTTTATTATGTACACATTGTACACCATATAAATTACAGACATAAATATAGAAACTACAATGGGTGGTACTATTTAAATAAGTTTAACAGTTCCACTAATATTAATAACAACAAGTTTTTTACAGGCTGGAACACCGTTTTAAGAATATAATAATACCTAATGACTACCAACTTATTACAACATGAGGCATTAAATAGGCCTTTAACGTTATAGACATTATTGTAATAATTGAATTTATAAAATGCGGGCAAACGGCATTTGTATGAAACGGACAGATTTGCGGCTTTGTTTGTAGCAAATACTTGACAACAATAACGCGCTCAGCGTAGCGCAATATTTCATTAACACAGTTCAGTTATTATCACTCAATAAAGAAAAAATACGTGTGGCACTCAGGGACTGCAGCGGTAAAGCTATGGCATAGCATTTTTTATCAACTTATGCGAGCTTCGTACAGTCTACACGCATACGTCTAGTCACACGCACACAAACACCGTGCCGAAGTCTGCCGAACTAAAACGATGTTAGACGATGCACGGCTTTCAACGCCCCGCAGCCTAATTGCGGAACGCCAAATCGTCAAATGATTCTGATCAGTTGGCTTCATTTCTATCACAATTGGCTTCATTTTACGATTTTCGAATTGCGAAACTCTAGTTTATTATGAAACCAATTATGAACGTTAAGGTCCTGCGCAGAAACTAGAGTTTCGCAATTCGAAAATCGTAAAATGAAGCCAATTGTGATAGAAATGAAGCCAACTGATCAGAATCATTTGACGATTTGGCGTTCCGCAATTAGGCTGCTGGTCAGAGTGGGGGGTGTTAGGTTTATTTTCGTTACGGAATTTTTTGATTCGGTCGCCGCGCTCAAAGCCCGCGATAAAAGCTGTGCAATAGCTTAAAAGCTGAATAACTACAAAGAAAAAGTCAAAACACTTAACTAAAACGTCATAAAATTTAATCCAATACTAGAAAACAACAGTGGAGATAAAGACGTCTACAAGTCTCGACCCAAGTGCGGCCCTGTCCGGCTGTGCATTTAGTTCGCAGGTCTATAAAAGCAAACATACATCACGCAGCTAACTGGGCCTGACAAGCTCGAGGTGACTTGCTACAACTTGTTTATTTTCCTTCCATTTACTTGTCAGCGTGTACGTATGCATGTCCAGCGATAGTTTTTTTAGTGTCCGTCGGAATTTATGAGACGTGGTGTCATTTTCGAATGTAACTTCGCTGCTACGAGTACCTGCATGTTTTCGTAGTGTTTTCAAATGACTGTGAATACCTTTGACTTCTTTTTTTTTACTCAGACACATACTTAATTCCTTAAGTACCTACTATTCATACTTATAAATATTTAAATTGCGAAATAAAGTCTGTCTTTCTGTCTGTCAGTCTGTTACCTTTCACGCTTTAACGGCTCAATGGATTTCGATGAAATTTGGCACAGGTAGACTATGATCTGCGTTAAGACTTTTTATCCCGGTAGTACGTTTCCGTGGGATAATTTCTCACCTCCAGGCGCGTATGAACAGACGCCACCACATCAAGCTACCCGAAACTGACAAAATTTTCCCAATCAACTTTGAACCTGCATTAGCAATAAAGTTGAAAATCTATTAAAGAAATTTGACTTGATGTGCTGGTGTCTGTACGTATAAGGCTTTGGGAACTTGAAGTCATTTTTGTAGATACACGTCCAGTGTACTATGGAACTTGACATAGTTAGCTTCGATATAAATCTGGTGAGTTTTCAGAACTGTTTAGTCCTTTCATTGTAGTTTATGAGTCCACATAATAAGAGTTGCGGCACCCAGTCCTTTACACACTAGTTGTTTTACACAAAAGTATAAATCTACGTTGTAAAAGTATGCGACAGCAAGTGTGAAAATGTAGAATGTAGGATTTACGATGTAGTTTTCCCTTACGTGTGGACCAATGCCAATACACTTGATGTCTCGCCGTTTGGGTTTCTGCTTAGCTGGCGAGAAAGGGAAACTAGATGTACGTTACATCGATGTGTTTATATGCCATTTTAAAGATATTTTGTTGTTTTACTCAGAATAAAAATTTCCTCGTAGATTTTTGCTTCATGTTTCTAACTGACTGACTCCTTCAAAATTGCTTGTAATTGGTTTATTTGAAATTAATGCTTTAAGATTGACTTTTGAATAAAACGTCCCTGAGTTTTTTCCAAACAAATATTTTATGACCATAACTCTGTCCGTTCGTTCTGCCTTTTCCCGTTCAGGTACTCGCTCGATCTACCTATTAGGCACTCCTAACTAGCAATTTGGACCATACAAATTTCAGCCACGATTTAATTACCAGATAAACAACACCTATAACCCGCAGCAATTACAAATACCGACAGTAGTTATGCAATTCGAAAAGCCCATATTTTCCATCTTCCCCACGATATAGCAAGCAATTTTAAGGTATGGCAGGTTTAGTGCTTCAGTAATCTTTAAATCTAATCTAACGTTAATAATATTGCCCCAAGCTCATTTCCTTAATGGGTTATTATGGCGCTCGAAGCGATTATATCTCGCGAAGTTAATTACAGCTGCATTGTCGAGTGATGTTTTAATAGTGCCAATTTTATTTCACGTTCTGATCCATTTTGTGATAGGATGGGCGTGACGGAGGGGCTCGTCACTAAGCCACACAGGCCCTAGATTAATTGTGATGAGGGGTTAATAATTGTCCTCCAGACCGAATTTCGGGCCAAGCCGGCGAATCTTAACTGAGACTAGCCTTTTCTTTTTTTGTTGTCGGGGGGAAACCTTCAAAAGACACCCGACCTCCGGGGAGAGAGGTCGGGGAATGTGGGATTTTTACCTCACTAAAACCACCCCGGTGATCACCATCAGCTCATAGGGGCGGTCCCGGTTCCTCTTAAAAGACTAATTCCGGAACTCCCCGTGCAACGCCTGTAAGGCACATCCCTGGGGAGACTGTAAAGGGGCCCCCCCTGAGCTTCGATATGCACGGCAGCACGCGACCACTGTGCCACCGTCTTCTTTGGAGTCAATTTGTGGGCGGACAGAGTCCCTACTTGGTGCGCAACTGAGACTAGCATTGTGCAAGGGAGATATTCTAGTTCACAAATATGGACGCAGACGTAGGTGCACTTTCACTCTCAGAGTCCAATGGGATGGCAATCCGCCCTAAGAGGCTTAACTTGTCTACCGACGCTTAACTTACCCTCGAAGTGTCATACCACCAACTTGCAAACTCCCGCTGTTACTAAGAAATTCCTACTGGGAAAACTTAGTAACAGCCCGGAGTTTAGAAGTTTTAGCTGTTTGACATGTTGGTTTGACGGGTTCAGCTGTTCGTGGAGGGTTGACAATTCTTTCCTCATCAAACAATACCTTTCGTGTCTTTAATCAACGTGGTTTAGTGCTGAACATAGGCCTCTCCCAGGCTGTGCCACAGCACCCTGTTCTGTGCCCTCCGCGTTCAGTCAGTCCCAGCCACCCTTGTAAGGTCGTCAGTCCATCTAGCTGGGGGCCGTCCCAAACTACGCTTGCCGATTCGCGATCCCCACTCCAGGACTTGGAGAGTACTCCGTGTCTTGCAGAGTACTAATTGCAATCACTCTTGAGTGCTGTTCAAATGTCTTGTCATAACGAGTAGTTAAACCAGTTAAATTAGTTATATCGTCACTTATACTCACCTCCGCTAACTTCTCACGGGACAGGCTTAAATTGGCAAAGTAGCATGTTCGAAGTGAAGTTGTAGTCCACGCCGTAAATGTGTGTGTGTAACTGCATTCAGTTGTACATACACATTCAAACAAGAAATAAATAAAGTGGCAATTAGTTTAATGAAGTGCCAGCATACAACACGTTCATCATCATCATTTCAACTAGTTTAATTAGTTTCAATTAGTTTTATTGTTTTCTTTTATTAGTTTTTTATTATTATTATTTTTTTTATTTGTAGCGTAAATACTGTGTTTTTTTCTTCTCTTTTATTGTGAATGTTGTGCACGTCTGTAATTGACGTAAACACTAGTCCATGTCTCTGTTCTCTTTTATTTGTAAATGTTTGTGTTTGCGTTGTTGATGTGCCTTAATAATAAATAAATAAATAAATAAATAAAACTAAAAGATGTACACTGCTGGATAAAGGCCTCCCCCTTTTTTTTTTTTGGATGGGAAATCATCAAATGACCCCCCTCCCGCTCTGGGTGGAGCGGAAGGGAGTGTCAGACTCTTACTGACTAAAACTCATTCGTGTTCCTTCCTTAACCCTTTGTGTTCCGGGGTAGCGGTAACCCTTTCGGACAATCCCGCTACCCCGGCAGGCTTCGTCCCTTATAGGCCCCTTTATGCTGACATCTCTTTGAGGCGCACGTGGAACACATACGCGCCGTCCGGCACGGGCCTGGTCCTGATAGGACGGTGAGAAAGGCCTCCCCTTAGCACTGCAACTTCAACAGGTTCTGTGTTTCTCGCATCCAACGGATTCCTGCAGCCTTCACCAGGTTATCGGTCCACCTTGTGGGAGGCTATCCAACGCTACGTCTTCCGGTACGCGGTCACCACTCCAGAACCATTCATTCCAATCGGCAATCTGTTTTGCGAGCAATATGTCCTGCCCAGTGACCTTAAGTTTGACAATTCTTCGAGCTATGTCAGTAACCTTGGTTCTCCTATGGATCAACAATACATTAAAGCTATACTAATATTCGAGTATGCAAATATATCTATATTAATATTAAAGCTAAAGAGTTTATTTGATTTTTTATTTGTTTAAACGCGCTGATCTCTAGAACTGTCGGTCGGATTTGAAAAATGCATTTGATGGCCTAATTTTTAATGAAGCCTATATGCTATTTAACATCACGCTAGGACCCTTGGAAGCCGAGCAAAACCCAAAAAACGAGGCAGAAAGAACGCTAAGCAAAAACGAAGTAATATCGCAGGCGGGCGATACGATGCTGTGGGTGGGGGGAAATTTCACGCGAACGAAGTCGCAGGCAGAAGCTAATTTATCATAAAAAGACTTTGAGAAAAAAACTGAAAAAGTCATACAAGATTCATTCTTAACAATTTTACGTGACATAGAATAATTGACTAAACATTCTCGTACGAAAACAGTCCCATTTAACTAAGTTCATTGCGAATGTAAACCTATCGCTGGAGACAGTCGTCTTCAACTGATTGTAAAGGTGTGGACTTAGTGACAGCGGTGAGCGAATGTCGTGTGATGACTTAGTGGTCTGATATCAACAACACTCATAACGTGAGTACTTTACGCTCACGCGGGATGCCTTTAATGAATTAGATGTTGGTCCTGGGTCCGATTTCAAGTGTAATTGGTCTTTTCCATTAGGAATTTCTTAGTAACAGCCCGGAGTTTGGAAGTTGGCGGTGTGATGCCCCCGTGACTCGAGCATGTTACGCTGTTGGTTCTGCGCCTGATCTCTCTCCAGTCGTGTCAGATTACGTGCCATCCCATCGGACTTTGAAAGTGAGGTAAGAGAGAGTACGCCTGTGTCTGCGCACGTATTAAATTTGTGCAGTATAATATTGACCGCCATGGCCTAAATACGGTCTGGAGGAATATTATAGATCTTCACAGGTGACGTTAACCATGTCCATTATCAGATGGGCCCCCCTACTTGCTTAGCATAATTTGCGTATCACGTTCCCATGCAGGGATCCGGTCGTCCATCCTCTCTTGTGAGAGGGAGTGGACCATAATCCCCCACGCGGGGCCAGTACGGGCTGATATGCCGGTGGAGTTTCTTGCCCGTTCTTCTCCATACGAAAACTACCTTTTGGAATGGGCGACTAGAATCAATTCTATTTTAAGATAATTTTTGACGTTCAAAAGTGCCTTTTATGTGCCTATTTGAAATAAATGCTTTGACTTTGACTTTGACTTTGATAGATGTCACTATTATCTTAGAATTTTATACCAATTATTTGCTGTCGTCTATCCGCTGGGCACTCAATAATACAAAACGCGCAATGAGCGGTCGTGCTGATCAATAATATTTTCTTATACTCGTAAGTAGAGAGCCCTATAAACAATGCCCCAGCAATGGCATAGTTCAATCAATCAACTCAGCCCATCGCAGTCTACTGCTGGACATAGGCCTCTCCCAGACTGCGCCACAGCACCCTGTCCTTCGCCTTCCGCATCCGGTCTACCCCAGCCACCTTCTTTAGGTCGTCCGTCCAGATGGACGTAAAGCGTAGTTTAACTACGCTTGCCGGCAAGTACCTACAAATGAAGTACAAATACGAATGGCATAGTTATTACTGCAGTTTGTTCCCCTTGCACATTAAACTATGAAAACAAAGAAAAATCCACATTATTTAGAGTCGACGTATAAATTATTTTGACCCGTTTAAAGCAGAAGCCGGTGATAAATTGTAATCGTTACTTGCACCGCCACCTTAAGGCACTTGCCCCACCACCGATGAGGAAGCGATTAGCTATCAACGATTTTCTCGCTCAAGAAACGTATAAAAGTTTGTTTTATAAGTAGATCTCGTGTAAGTAAAAGACATACATGTATTAATAGTCAATCGCTGACTGTTACGCGAATGGATAGAATAAGAAATTAGTACATACGAGTACAAGGAAGTCTGAAAGTGGCACTGGTGACTGAAAAGGGGTATTCCTCGAAACGCACCTCCGCTCTTCTCTATGTTTCATCGTTGATTCATTTCGAGGAATAAATTTTTTTTTTTTTTTTTTTAGGATTATTTTGGTGCGTTTCAAAGTTAGTGCGTTTCAAGGAATACCCCAATGAAAAGTTGTGTGGAGATCGGTTGTCATGGTATGGGCAAGGATAAGGAAAATGTCGTGAGGAAAGTTGTATGAATGTGGGTAGGGGAAAACAAAAAAAAAAAACAATGGTTGGACCATAGATATCCGAGGTTGGACTATGAAAGATGATATATGAGATGATATAAGTATAAGAAAGGAGGTACCGAGATGACGACTAATATAGAAGTTTGGAACAAAAAATACATGTTTCGGCGAATCCTAATAAAAAAGATGATCGCTGACTCATCACACCTCCAGTGAGTACTTGTTTGACGCAGCGACATGAGCTATTAAGGCGACTACATGACCTAAAGTGCGGTCTTTGTCGGACTGCATAGAAAAGAATGAGAAGCGCGATGACACAACGGTGGTAATTTATTGCAAATATGAAGCAATTGTCTGTTTACAAAAACTATTTAATAATAAATAATCCATCACTGGATGCAGTTTAGCATTAGAAAAATGGTTTAAGTATTTTTAATTATAATTAAAATTGTTAATGAAGAGATAAACTGCTTTTAAAGACAATTAAGATGTGTATTTGAATATTTTTTTTGATGGATTAATGTATATTTAATTATGATTTGAGTTCCAACACTGTATTAAAATAAGACTTGAAAATATCTTCGTTTTTTTTTTTGTCAAAATTATTTGCGGGTAAAGAGATACACTGCTTTAAAAAACCAACCTTTTGACCGTTTTCTGAAACCTCCGCCTTAAAAAGAATATTCTCTCAACGACACTCGTTTGGCGGGCAGAATATTCGCTGAGAGACTCACGCTTGGTTCATACGCATATCAACGAGTAATCGCTCGTCGCCGTCGCTTACTCCCTGCTCGTTACTCGCCAAATCGTTTTAAAGCGCTAGCTTTACTCAATCAAATCAACTCAGCCTATCGCAGTCCACTGCTGGACATAGGCCTCTCCCAGACTGCGCCACAGCACCCTGTCTTTCGCCTTCCGCATCCAGTCTACCCCAGCCACCTTCTTTAGGTCGTCCGTCCATCTAGCTGGGGGGCGTCCCACACTACGCTTGCTAACTGAAGTGGCAGTGGGCTGGCCATGTCTGTCGAAGGACTGATGGCCGGTGGAGCAGACGAGTCCTGGAGTGGAGACCGCGTAGCTTTACTCGCTTCTCGTTAATCGCCGGCACTGTGACAGGGGTCTAACGGGCCAAAGAAGAGTTTAAATCTTCCAGTGCAATTGCAAACTGGGTCAGTTGAGTTCGTAATTACCAAGCGTCCATACGAATATATTAGTTTAATATTAACATGTATAATTACATGACCTCGGTTTTGGTATTCATTTTCGGGTTAAAATGACAAGGTTTCTGTACGTTACAATGTTATCTTAAATCTGTGTTACATTGTTAATTTTGGTTATAACATAAGATTAAGATTTCAGTGCATGTGCTAAACTCTATCTTTCCTGGAGTATGGCACAAAAGGTAAGGAAAACGGAAGAAAATCTTAAAAGAAATATCAGTTTAGGGATTAGGTTTAGCGGATAAGCCACGTTCATTTCACATGTTTAACACAAAGAATATAAAGGAAACTCCAAAGTCGGTAAAATAAATAAAAAAGTACTACTGCAAAAGACCGTGTTATTAACTGAAAATTCGATTTGTTTGAGTTAATTTATTTTATTTATTTATTAAAACTTTATGCACAAGTAAAAACTGTACAAAGGCAGTTAATCACGCGGTCTTTTGCAAAAGCTGTTTACTCACTAAAAGGTGTAAGCAGCTTTTAAATATTTATGATTTACTGATGTATAATATCCTGCTTAAAAATACTTAATTTAAATCATTGACATTAAGCTGATTTAACACAAAGTAAACTGAAGCTACAGCTAATAAATAATGATCAAGGAGGACGCTTCTGCATTAATTAAAATAATTTATGAAATTTTGTGTTTTATTAAGCTGGTTGCAGCTGAATATTTCAAGATCTCATAGTTGCAAGGTAATATTTTAAACTTTGAAAATTTAATTAAGATAATCCCTTTCCGTCTGCCCATGGCTGAAGCCAGAGACTATAAAAGGCGACTAAAAAAATATACCAAAAAAGGATTATTCATTATTTTACTCATATTATAAAGTGAAATTAACTCTGTATGTCTGTCTGTCAGTCTGTTACCTTTTCACGTCTCAACGGCTGAAAGGGTTTGGATGGGTTCATGGATAGACCATGACCTGGGTTAGGACATAGGATACTTTTCATTCCGGTAATACGTTCCCAATCCCGGATAATTTCCGACCCACGCACGGTCGGACCCTTGGGCAAAATCTAATCCATTCTAATATTATAAATTCGGAAGTAACTCTGTCTGTCTGTCTGTATGTTACCTTTTCACGCCTAAACCACTGAACTGATTTAGATGAAATTTGGTATAGAGATAGTTTGATTCCCGGGAAAGGACACAGGATAGTTTTTATCCCGATTTCCCCAAGGGATCTAAACATATGCGGGTGAAACCGCGAGGCGCAGCTAGTCCTAATATAATTTGCTGTGATCACTAATCTGACAGACAACATTTATTTATTTGACCATTATGATGCAATCAAAGGCAAAAAAATGATAGTTTTGGGGAATGTGACGCATGTTTTCTCCCAACTTGTTATTTTTATTTTTGTGTTCTTTTTACCCGACTACGGCGAAGCAAAAAGGAGGGTTATGATTTTGACCTGTATGTATGTATGTAAGTATGTATGTATGTATGTTCCCGTGGTCGCATGCTATCATAGCTTATATGTTAGTACAGCGGCATGCGACCACGGGAAGGTACTTACTTGTTTCATCCTTTTTAGTTATTGGGTTTTAGTTTTTTTTAAACTTATTTTTTTATGTCTCATGTTCGCCGCAAATAAACGTATTTTCTTTCATTTATTTCTTCTTTCAGATCAATTCTGTAGTAATCCCAGCGTGTAAACTTAGGTAAAATGACCTTGGAGTGAGCTTTTACATGTTAATTCCTAGCATCAGGTAGAGTGACAGCTCACTTCAAACGCACTACACCCAAGTTTTCACGGTAAGACATTTACAGAATAGAACGACCGATATCGCTGTCAGTCAATCTAACTCCTAACTTAGATTTATTATAAACTAGCTGCGCCCCGCAGTTTCAACCGTGTAAATGTCGATCCCGTTGGAATATCGGGATAAAAAGTATCTTATATATTAATCCAGGGTGTCAGCTATCTCCATACAAAATTTTATCAAAATTGGTCCAGCCGTTTGAGCGTGAAGAAGTAACAAACATATAAACACACACACATACCCCCACACACTCACAAACTTTCGCCTTCATAATATTAGTGTAATACCTAATTGAATAATATTAGTATATTTTAAGTCATAGAAATAAAACGAAATGATTCGGTTTTACTCCGTGACTGTACTAATGATGACATTGGGCAGTGGGTCCAATCGACCTATTCAAAATGTGAATGGGTTGAGTGATCCCGTGGGTCCATTTCGAGTGGGTCTAGTTAACCAAAGACTCCAATATCGCTGTCATTCAATATAACTCCTAACCTAGACTTGCCAAAGCCTTTGGTTTATTTGATTACCTTCCTAACAACATTACAATATTTTGTCTATAAATGGAGATAAACAACGCAACAACCTCTGTACTTACAGCGAACATATAAAAACAGAATAAATAAGAGACGAACACGCGCGTCACTACCTGTGTATTTGTATAAGGTTAGGAACACAGTGAGTGCGGAAGAAGTTTTTTGGGGCAAATCATTAGACGAGAAAATGTTTTGAAAAAATCCTCTAAACAGGATAGTAACAGATTTGAAGACAAATAAACAGAGGAGAATGGTTGATATTATAAGGGAAATAATAATGGTTCCGAAAAACAAATTAATCTCCAGCGATCTGTGGCCGACTAAAAAAAATGGATCTTCGAATAACAAAACTAAACTTCCGAATAAAATACTGAACATCCGACAAAATTACTACGTTACCGACAACAGAGGTTTGTCAAGGGCACTCCGAGGTTCGGTTTGGTTAGGTTACTTTAAACACTTTACATAGAAATAGGAGCCCCGCGAAGCGGGGCTCCGTCGACATAGGATGCAAGAGCGAGCGAAGGAGAATACAAATACCTTTACCTAGGTATATGTCAAAACGTAACTTAAGCTGGTAGAAAAGTATTATAGCAATCAACAGTCATGTTATTTTTCGAAGAATTCAGTATCTCATTCGGCCGTTTCGTCATTTTTATTCGAACAAAAGTAGTCGGAAAGTTAGTATTTTATGCAGTAGATTTAATATTTTTAGTAAGGACAATTCTTATTTTTTTGTCGGAGCTTTTATTACTATCCATATTATAACATCTATTTATAACTTTTGAAGCACTTGTATGTAATTCAGACAAGAGGTGAAGTTGCTAGTTGATGACACCGGCATGTCCAAGAGACAAAAATTCGAAGACATGACGTGACGTCCACCAACTCGCACTGGGCCCGCGTGGTGTATTACAGCCCACTCCCTCTCACAGAGAGGAAGCCTGTGTCCCAATAGTGGGAAATTGGATGGCAATATTTTTTTCGATCAACATAATCTAAACGATTTTATAAGACATAACTGACTTATTCATCATCTGCCTAGCTTTTTCCCAACTATGTTGGGGTCGGCTTCCAGTCTAACCGGATGCAGCTGAATACCAGTATTTTACATGGAGCGACTGCCAATCTGACCTCCACAACCCAGTTACTTGGTGAAACGATACCCCTTGGTAAGACTAGTTGTCTGACTTTCAGGCTTCTAACCAGCCGTAACGACTGACAAAGATCCACGAATGACAGCCGAGACCAACGGTTTAACGTGCTTTCCGAGACACGGAGGGGTCTCGGTATGTAAAGATGGTTACCCATCCACAGACCAACTGCGGCAAGCGTAGCTTAACCTGATCGATCGACCCGTGCGGCTGTTATTATTTATCCACGGGCCCCTCACATAACTGACTTATAATTTACACCTAATTTGGTTCATTACTTTGTTAGTCAACAACACCTACAAAATTAAAAATACAATAGTGCAGGCAAAGCGAATAATTCTAAGAAAAAATAATAATTTAACCAGGTTTTAACCAGAATAATAAAGAGATGCCACAAAACAGCTTCGTTAGCCACGTTGAAAGTATTAATAAACAAAAATGTACAACCTGTGTATTTGAATAAAGTTTGCGACATAACTGGTGCGAATGAGTGGAAAAGTGTTAATTGTTTAAATTCATTTACCTGGAAACTACTGCATGTTAGTTCCACGTAGTGGGCGCAAAAAATTGCTAAATTAATGGCGGGTTGCTTCGTTTAGTCAGTTTTAAATAAAATACAGTTTTTAGAGTTCTTGTCATCGTTCGAGCAATCAGGCTCAAAGAGGTGGCACGCAGTATTACATTTATTTTATTATTATGTGCGTGTAGGGTTACCATCCGTCCGGATTTGTCCGGACATGTCCGGACTTCTCGACTTTTGTCTGGACTTTGTCCGGCTCTTTAGTTTGCCCGGATTTTCTTTTCAAACACAAAGTCCAAACATTACCCACTTAGTTATTTTCACTGTAACTAAGTGGGTAATGTTTGGACTTTGTGACTATAATGTCCGGACTTTTATCCGCTTGGCGGCGCATCACCCCAAATGGGTGGAACAATTTTGACAGGCTTGGCGGCGCATCACCCCATATGGGGTGATAGTACTGTGTCGTCATATTATTGCTTATTCCCTTTAACCCACTGTGTTTTGGATCGGTTTTCTCTTTTCTATTTGAACGATCGAGAATATCTGCCTTAAAAAATGCAACACTGGCCGTCAAAAATGTATCTAAGGATTTTTCAAATTTCTAAATTGTAGCCCTATGTTCGTGTCATAATGGGAGGACGTGCGGTCGTGGGATCGGCCGCACTTGGTAATGGGGCCCGCTAGGCATGGCGGGCTGATACCAGTCGGGGGTGCGGCTAATGTACAAGTTTCTCCCGGGCCCCCGAATCGTGGTACTGAAAGGAACAGTGGGGTTGTAGCGGTATCTACAACGCCACATGCGAACAACGCGTCATACTGACGTCACGTAAATCCTGCATCGCGCAAGCAGAGTTTACCACGCAACTAGCATATTATATACAACAGCCCGACATGACTCAATGGGCAGTTGCCTGCCAGACACAACACCCGTCTGGTCGGAGGATCCTCCCTTTTCTATAGAGAATGAGTGAACTTTACACCCTGTTCCTCATACCTCTATACTGGTGACCCCGAACATGAACGTCAGCGCAGCCTTCGTGCAAATACTTCAGCGTGACGTCATCATCATCAGCGGCGAGTCACCCAGCCAGCACCCACGGCTGCAACGGGTATCCTGACCACCAGCATGCAGCGACCGCGCATACCTGGTCATCACCCTCAGCCTCATCAGCAACCTCGGCACAGCACACTGCACTTTCGGCCGGTCTACAAGTAGAGCCCTTCTCTCCTGGTCGACGCCAGCAGTCAGCCTCAACCCGGCACTGTACTACATCCGACGCACTGGAGCATAACGCAGCGCCACTCCGACTCACTGGGGACATCTTCGCAGACAGTTCCGACTCACCGTGAACTATGCAGACAGTTCCGACTCACCGTGAACTATGCGGCAACCGGTTCCAACTCACTGGAACCTCAGCTGGCCTGGCAAGCATCGCAAGATACAAGACTCAGCCCACTATCGACCTCCGGTCTCCGGGGGGGAGTGATGTAGCGGTATCTACAACGCCACATGCGAACAACGCGTCATACTGACGTCACGTAAATCCTGCATCGCGCAAGCAGAGTCTACCACGCAACTAGCATATATACAACAGCCCGACATGACTCAATGGGCAGTTGCCCGCCAGACACAACACCCGTCTGGTCGGAGGATCCTCCCTTTTCTATAGAGTATGAGTGAACTTTACACCCTGTTCCTCATATCTCTATAGGGTACAGTCGGTAGGAGTCCGACTTCACCCTCCGTTGTTCCTAGACAGAGGGCATTGATGAGGATTTCCCCACGAAAAAAAAAGGGATCCGTATCCGAAGGGTGCCAACGGGACCCTATTACTATAGCTCCGCTGTCCGTCCGTACACCTGTCCAACCACCCGTCTGTCACAGGACTGACATTCGAAGTGTATACTACTATGGCTGCGATCACAACGAATAAAAAGGATAACATAAGGTTGAAAATTAAAGGACAAAAGCATGTATCTTGTATGAAAAGGAACGCAATAAACGTTTATTTTTTAGAAATGTGGTATTTTCAGTTACAACCGCAGCAATAACTTTGTAATTTTTTCTCTTTTATAGATATACTATGAAATACAAACTCATTTTTGCGTTGGGGAAAATTAATACCTACTGTGCTTGCGTATATTTTTATCACAACAGCTACGGAACCCTCCACTGTGCATGGTCCGACATGCACTTGACCGGTATTCACAAACATTACTATGAGGACTCACAATGCGGGCGGATGCACAGATTCCTACTTGAGTGTCAAGAGAATTACGCAACAATTTTTCTTGTAATAAAGATTTTATTCATTACATAACCTACCTACATAACCAGCCTATAATGTTCCCACTGCTGGGACATAGGCCTCCTCTCAGTGAGAGGGAATGGGCCTTAATCAATGTGATGAAATAATTTGCACAAAGTAAAGCGCCTGTTTGGACTCGAACCTACGGCCTACAACACATAAGTCGCGGCTGTTACCACTTGGCCACCACTGTCAATTATTATAATATTTTATTCATTATCTATCTACTCGTATATGTATATAAAACAAAGTCGGGTTAATAAACCATTTATAACTCAAGAACGGCTGGACTGATTCTTATATAATGTTTGTTTTGTTGGATTTGTCTCCGCCCCGAATAGCAGAATAACTATTACCTAAACCATGGGAAAAATTCAATAAAAAAAAATGATTAATTTAGATGAATATAATTCATTTTCTCATAGTCTTTCTTATTGATCTTGAGGCGGAACAAAGTTCGCTGGACCAGCTAGTTTATTAATAATCATTTCTAATGGGAAAACCCGTGGAGACCTATTTTCATCTTTTATCATTGAGTTAATAAAATTGTACGCGATAAATTGAGAAACATTCGTATAATTAAATAGTCTAATTTATTCAATATATTTCGATTGGAAGAATCTGCAACTAATAATGAATAGAACTTCGACGAACATTGATAAAAAGGAAATGATGCTTTGAGTAAAGTTCTCGTACGATTGTCTACATTTTCATTGAACTGAATAAAAAATAAACTTACAAAGTCATCCTTTAAATTACTAAGTTTTAAAAGTTTAGTTTATCGGGAAAAGTTTTCAACTTTCATGTAAAAAGGAAAGAAATCCTTTCTACTTAATATTGTTGCTTGCTATCGAGCGTAACTTTGTAACTCAAGATGTTGCTAAAGGAAAAAATAAGTCGTTATTGTTGTTTTATAATTTAACTTCGGTTAGCATATATTATAATGGTGTTAGCCAAAAGGCCGAGCTATAATGTGAGTTTTTTTTTCTTGTGTATTTAAAGTGAATTTATTTCGTTATAAGGTATGATGGGGTTGGCATATCCTTAATGGATGCCCCTAAATTTATAAAAAGAAAAAATCATTGTTTTCAAACCAAATTAGTCACAGCATGATGTCACACATAACCCAGATGAATGAGTAATAAATTTATTTAATAAGCATAGAGGCCGGCTAAAGGGGTCCGTGGCTAAATAATAACAGCCGTACAATTCGATCGATCAGGTTAAGCTACGCTTGCCGCGGTTAGTCTGTGGATGGGTGACCATCTTTACATAGCGAGACCCCTCCGTGGCTCGGAAAGCACGTTAAGCCGTTAGTCCCGGCTGTCATTCGTAGATCTTTGACAGTCGTTACGGGTAGTCAGAAGCCCGGTCTGACAACCAGCCTTACCAAGGGGTATCGTATTACCCAGTAACTGGGTTGTGGAGGTCAAATAGGCAGTCGCTCCATCTAAAATACGGTTATTCAGCTGTATCCGGTAAGACTGGAAGCCTACCCCAATATAGTTGGGAAAAGGCTAGGCAGATGAGACGCCAGCCCAGAAAGAGGTACCGAGACAACCAGACGCGTACTGTAAGAGTTGGATCAAGGTGACTCTAAAAAAGGATGCCTGGAAGGATTTGGGGGAGGCCTTTGCTCAGTATTGGGACAGTATAATAAAAAAAATGAGTGTGCTTATGTCCACACGACTGAAATGAAACTTCAAACGTATTCGGCTATGAGAGGAAGAGAGAAAGAAAATGTGCGCGCGCACTGCTTTCTCTTGCTTATATCCCCCACTCAACTCCCGTTCGCCTCGCCCGATCACACTTTTCGTAACGCTTACGTCACGCGTTCGCCAGCTTACTCCCCAAGTCAAGCGTGCGTTAAGAAGTTTCACTTCAAAAATGAGCATAGATTTTGCAATAATAAAATTCACGTAAAAATACCAGAGTTAAGAATTATCATACTAAAATATGGTGTTTTCTCAAACATGCTTAGAAATTTGAGCATTATTTTAACAACCTTCTTCTAGATATATCGAAACTGCTGTACTGGGCAAATACATGCGAGCAGCAAAAGTTGTATGAAAATCCATATCTGTCGTGGTTTAGCGGCCAAATAAATTACATAGTAAACTCATATCTGTCGTGTAATTTAAAAATGGAACGATCTTTCACTCCAAAACATGGCAACCAAGGAGGTAACTTATCAAAGGTTTTATTTAAATTTCGAACTGGCTTGCAAATAGAAAGCTGTTAAATAATAAAAAAAAACAAATGAACACTTTAACGCGGGAATAATTTAGGGAAACAAGGCATATTAACGGTTTTACCAAACATAGGTGTTTCGATATATCTATTATTCTCCATCTGTCTACATCCTTAAAAAATTCGTGCAACATGTCTACATGTACGTCATGCATCTACGTACTCTGCCTGTGACGTGTAAACGCCACGTAATCCTGTCAGTTTGTGATTCCACCTGACCAACAAAAAACATTATTCAACGTATTCAGCGTCCTTTGTTTTCGCAACTAACAAATGCAAAGCCACATGTAAATTTCGCCCGTGCATCTAAAGTAAGGACGGACGAATTCTCTCAGTGTGAGCCAACCCGAATCTGCGTTTCTGCAAACTCATCGTGGGGACAAATGAGACCTTTAGACGTGACCAGGAGAGACACTCGTTGCAAATGAGACTTCTTTCATACCTTTGTTGGGAAGCTTATTTACTTAACGTGTCTCACTGTTGTGGAGTCATTTTGTGGATTAACTACCTAGGATTCCTTGGAACTTGCTTGGTTTAGATGTTGTGGAGTTGTTTGGGTCAGGACAAGGCTGAGTGCAAAGGAAAGTAACGAGGATTTAGTTGTTGCTTCTGCACAGTTATGTATTTAGTTTTATTTTTATGTGGCTCTAAAAACTCCTAGTATTTAAGGCTTTGTGTCAATTATGTAAATTGTTTCATAAATAAACGTTTTTCGGTATTGATATATATAGTTATAGGCTGATTATGTTATGTTATGTTGTTATCTTCTCTAGATAACAACATAACATAACATAATCAGCCTATAACGTTCCCACTGCTGGGACACAGGCCTCCTCTCAGTGAGAGGGAGTGGGCCATAATCCACCACACGAACCCAATGCGGGTTGGATAGAGAAGATAATTTTGTATTTTTGGGACATATTTTCCTCAAACTGGTTGGGGGTCTTTGTTTGCAGCCGTAGTCGTCACTAGCTTCTGCCCGCGACTTCGTTCTCGTGGGAGTCGTAAGATACATAATATACTAAAATAACAACCAATTTTATACAACATTAAGTCCCTCGGCCCCCGAACCAACGCGTCGCATTGCATCGTCGCCCGCGCTATTACTTAATTTGTTTTCGTTTAGCGTTCTTTTTGACATTTTTCTTTTTGCTTGGCGCCTATGGGTCGTAGCGTGACGTAAAATAACCTACAACCTTCTTCAAGAATTAGGCTATCTGAACGCATTTTTTTTAAGTGAAAACTTCTATAGGCACGTTGGGCATTTTTTGAGATAGCAAAAACCATTGAATTCGCGCCACTGTTACCGTAACCGACGCCGCTTCGGATGTGTTCGGCTGTCTTCGGGATGTACTCGGTTTTAATGTGTATCCGATAATTATGTCAGTAAGTGATGAAAAATTATTCTGCTTGTGTTTTGTTTTCACTTCTGTCGGCACTCCCGGAGTGTTTTTTTTTTTTTTAATTCAGGTATTAGTTCCAGAGGTTAGAGCATTCCAACAAATCAATTGCAATCAATTAACGGTAATATTATATTAGTATGGACACGATCTTAATAAACTAACATGTTTTGCTTTCTTAATCTGTCAAGCTCCGCTAATGAGACACAATTGATTTTCTATTGTTTCGTCGCCGATCGGTGACGCGCGCTGCTTGGCCGGTTAATACACTTCCGAAGAGAAAAAAGTGTCAGCCCAGCACTACCTTAGTAATAACCTTATTCTTTGATCACCAATCACTCGCCAACCGTGATGATTACGGCCTTACGCTTTTAGGATCATTAATTATTATTGATTACACTATGAAAGGTTAACGTAAGCCAGAAAATGCGTCGAACTAGGCATTTTCCGGGTGACATGTTTGGTGTATGTATGAGAAAATGTTAGGTATATGTGGAGAGTCATTAATTACGTTAATTTTGGTACGCGTATTAGGGGTTGGATTTATTCTCAAGTAATAAAATAACTTGGGGAAAACCTTTGCCCAGGACACCCTGGGCAAAGGTTTTCCCCAAGTTATTTTATAGGCGGAATAAAAAGAAAGTAGCATAAGCAAAAGACAACAATAGAATATGGGACCATTTTGACTGTGACTTTTTAGATATCAGTGAGGTATTTGTCTTAGTAAACGTCGTTTATATGAGTACAAGCTTCTAACCGCGACTTCACCCTCCCCCCATTCACCCTCTTAGGTGTGGAATTTTGAAAAACCTGTCTCAGTGGATACCTACTCTTCACAAAGAACACACCTTCAAAATTTCATGTCTCTAGAACCAGCGGTTTACGCTATGCGTTGATATATCAATAAGTCAGGACTTTGAATTTTAGAACGTTTACAACTTGAAGAGCAATTCTCGTAATTTTAAGAACGTTCAGTCTGATCTCAGTCTCAATCTGTCAAATATACCTCTAATTTCCCATTAAAAACATTTTGACAAGTTTTTGACATTTGTTTGACGCCAAAATGAGACTGCGACTAGATTTTGAACGTTTTTAATTACGGGAATTGGCCTTCTGATGTCACTGAAGTAAAAGGAGTAATGTTAGGATTGTAACAGTTGGAATTCTGTCTACCCAATGGGAAAAAGGCGTAAGTTTATGTAGTTTTAACCGGTCAAGCCCCGCGCGTTACCGATTGGTGACGAAACAGTAGAAAATCAATTGTGTCTCATTAGCGGAGCATGACAGAAATTAATATTTTTATGGGATGAAAATTGTAACCTAACAGTCAACATGAAATTTTTGAGAAAAATACCTCGAAAACCCGATCTCCTACCCCAAATTCAAACCACAAATAATGTGTACAAAGTAATTACAGACCCTATTTTCTGCGTCCCGTTTCCGTTCACCATATCTCGCTATAACAAATGTCGCCGACCCTAATTTCTTCTAATAGTATGTGCCACACAAACTTGTCCTTCTCGTGCTGCAAATAGAACACGACATTAATCCTATGCTTACGCCAGAAAAGCGAGGAAAACCAGGTGAAATAATATGTTATTTTATGTGTCACCTATTTTTGTGAGCATTCAAATTGTTTGTATCGTGGATTATATGAGTTTTGCTGGTTTGAGAGATAAAAAAACAACAACTTATGAAGAACCCTTATGGTAAATTAAGCTCTAAGGCGACTCGCTAAAGAACGAAATTGAAGAAGTTGAAAGTTTCAGCTGAAGTTTGATAGAACAAAAGTTAATAAACTACGTCGTTAACTGATTACAAAACCAAAACAATTGTTTTATAAAATTTAATACTTCAATAGCATATTTTTTATCGTTTGTTAATTAAAACTGAAGTAGTTACCAACACAAAAGGGTATCCTTAAACGAACTTTGAAACACACCTTACCGAAAACCAGGCCACGAAAAACAATAACCATTACGAATACCTTTCCTTTACCAACGGACACAGCAGTATCCCAGATTATCACAACACGACCATTCAAAGCATGACGTTTCCACGTAAATTTATTCCCTCGCAATTTCCGTGACGTCACTAGCTGAAACTGAAACGCGTCGGGCCAACACTGAGTCACAAAATAGATGAGTGCAGAAGGTCCGCTCCATATATCGAGCGAAAACGCACGCACACAGACGCTTCACGTACAGCGAGTGTAAAAACACTTGCGATTGGTATTCGCCTGAGATAGACTTAGTCCACGTGTCTATGTGTGTGTGCCTGTTTCCCTTCTATATCTATCTGTTTCGTGACTGAGTTGTGCGTCTCGTTACTGTATCGAATATTCGATACCGGTACCATTCGATTCTAGGAATCGAATCGAAACGATGAATCGTTTTGAGTGAGCTGTAAATGTGTCTATTTGGGAAGTCTGAAATGATTTACGATATTCTCTATGGAGATTGAGGTGGTTGTGTTCTAGAGCTACCAAGCTCGGACTGATAATAATATTCTATTCAAAGTTGATGCAATTTGTGGTTCATTGTGCAACGGTGTTCTACGAAATCTAGGAAGAAAACAGTTTCAGAATACGCAATCGTAATTTTGTCTCAAGATACTTTAATCTTCAACAAAAATTTTAGTCCATCATACAGAATATACAAGTAACAGGAGAAAAATAAAATACGCAGCTTAAAAACTGATAAAAATTGAAACCAAAATTGAAGAAATTATCTTTTTCTACCTCTTTCTTTTTATCTCACTGCGAAAACTGCTGTAAAGTGAGCTTGAAGTAAGTTGTCATTCAAACTCAACTCAAATTCAAACCTAGTCGGTCAGTCAGAAAAATGAAACTAGTTGCCCATTCCAAAGCGCAGTATGGAGAAAAACGGGCAAGAACTCCACGGACACTCTTTTAAATCATACAATTGTTCCACATAATGTTAAGAATTGACGAGGATTCACAGTTTTGACTGAATACAATGAACCACACCCTCTGTATTTTATGTTATCCCGGATCATTTACGATTAAGCGAATATAACCTCAAAGACACCAACACAAAACACTGTCAAAACAAAAACATAAAATAAGCTTACGGATCGCTGTTCAGGGTCAAAGTGTTGTATTGTAAAATTGTATCGAGAGTTGGTTTGTTTGTTGAAGATAGATATCAGTTTTTATTTATTTATTTAAACTTTTCGCACAAAAAGGTACAAAGGCGGACTTAATGCCTTGGGCATTCTCTACCAGTCAACCAAGGGTGGTGAAGAGATTAGATGGCAGGTGCTTTGGTTGAGAGGAGCAATAAAAAAAAAAACTTAAAATTAGGTACACAAATACATAAATAAGTTATATACACATAAATACTATTTACTATAATAAACTAGTTGCTACTAGTTTTTCTTTGATTTATACGAGTTGAAATTGCACTTTTTTTTTATTGCTGAATGGGCCCGCTCTTGACCTCGATCACGTCTGATGGAAAGCGATGGATGAGGTCTAAAATGAAACGAGCGTGCCCAGAAGATGCCTAAGGCACTGAAACTCCCACGCATCGACGAAACACAGCAGGCGGCTTGACGACGGACTCCGGTGGGAGGGTGGTCGCAAACCAGGCGGGTGTTATGAACGTAGCGAATCAGAAGGAATACGTAAGAATCGTAACAGGTGGCGTTTTGTTGATTCTGCCTAACCAAATGGGAGGAAGGCGTGAGTTTATGTGTGCATGTATAAGACAGTTTGTGTGGCTTTAGGCCAAATGGTAAACGTACGGACTTTCACTCTATGTGAGGTCGGTCAAGTATCGGTAGACAGTTATCCATGAATCGATTCTGTGAGGTCGGAGGGAATTCAACCGGGTCGATTTAATGCTTCCGCAGACAGGCATGACGCGACTTCGCAACGCGATTCTAGTAGAACCATTTCTATGAAAACTTCTTGGAAATTGTTCTACCATAATCGCGTCAACACGTCGCGTCGCTCCAGTCTGCGGAAGCCTTTAGGCTGTTACATTCAATATTTTGTAGACGGGCAGAAGAGAAAATACGTACAATAAGTTTTATCTTCATAGCTAAATTATAGGAGGAGAGAAAGATAAAGAATCAGTCTTATGATGGTCTAAATTGTAATTACGAGCATATCTAGTGAAGTTTCAAGTGAATGTTCTCCTGGGACGTGTTGTCAAAAGTGGTGAAGCAATCACGAGGTTGAACTACACAAAGTTTCAATAAAATAAATAGGAACAATGTCGCGGCAAAACATAAGCCTTGTTCATAAAGTCGACAGAAACAACAGCAATATGTACGTTTACCGATGGCGACCTTTTTACCACCTTTTTATAGCATATTACGAATTTACTTGGGACCAAACGAAATGGATATTACTTTTGGGGCCTTATGACGTTGTGAAAATATTCGCATATCTATAATAATTTGCCGTCAGCTTCTGAGCCTTATCAATTCGAGTAAATCTGCTGACACAAAACACATTATTCAGAACTAATATGGACTGATTTAATGTACAATTACTACTAACGATAACGGGTGAATGGGCACGAAACTTTTAAATGAATTTTAACGTTGGCATAATATAGTTTGTTGCGAACAAGCGTACTCATTCATACAGTTAACTCATTAGAATCCTTTTTGGCAAGAAACTATATAAATATTATTTCAACGATAAAATTGCATTTAAAGTTTCGTCCCGATCCACTCTATACCTTTCACCCCGTCTGACGGTACATCATTAATTACTTAGGTACTTAAAATTTGACTACTGGCTTCTAAAATGCAAGAAACTGAGTGTATGGCTTAATATGGAGAGTGAATGTTTTTTTTTTCTCTTATTGTAGGACGAATCTTCCACTGCGATTTCGTAAAATTGTCGAGATTTTTTTTTTGTGAGAAAATAATAGGTATAGACGCCAGCATATCAAGCTACTCGAAACTGTCAAACTTTCCCAATCAACTTTGAACCTAGCTGTTTGCTTTAGCGATAAAGTTGAAAATCTATTAAAGCAATCCCCCTTCTGGCCACTCCACCTGTTATTGCGGTAGACCCGTAACGGCTACCGAGTGTGGTTATGTTGAGCCGATTTATTTTTATAATATATACAGTGTTTGAGATAGTTTGTTTTTCCTTATATTTAAATACCTAATAGTTTGCCGCTATAGGTAAAAAAAAAATTATAACAGTGGCTGCTGGGACTGTCCCTTTCAAGGACACTGGGTGAGGACAGTCCTAGGTCTGAATTAATCACTTTGTTACTGTTTTTGTAAACTAACAATACTAACTAATTTACATAAGCATCATTGTTATACTAACATCAGGTCCAGTTGAAAACCAGCGTCAGGCACTAGTTGTCTGGCATTTTTGCTGAACTGGGCCTTTTTAGCGCAGCCGTGAGGCACACTTTCCTGCTTATTTTTTTTTTTTACATCGGACTTTACACTTTTTATTTGAAATTTAAATGTTTATTTTCGTTTTTATTTGATGTATGTATCTGGTGTATTGTGTGTCTTTTAGTCTGTGCTAAATAAATGTATTTTCTTTCTTCTTTCTTTCTTAACACCAAAATACTAACAAAATTATGGACTTATTCTGAAATAAAGTTTTGTTATTATTATTATTTACAGATGTAGTAGCTTGATGTACTAGCGTCTGAATAATTATAACCTACAAAGGCGAAAAAAATTACAGGTGGAAATCTCAGTTAAAGCTACATTTTAAAAAGGTGGAAATTATTTTCGCAGATAGGAAATTCTATCCTCCTTCATAATTATGTTTGAAAATTCATCTGCTCAACTTACCCAATTAACGAAATTTATGTTGTTGAACTGTCAAAATGTATAGCATTGTCGTTGTTCGTGTGTTACGCAATTGCCCCGTAGGCTAAGGCTTACTAGGCCTCCGGGGTAATTGCGTAACACAGGATAATTGTGTAACGATTCGATTTTGTTTAATCGAATCGTTTTGCTTACCAATGGTAATATTTTTATTACCAAACTGGGCAAATAAATACACATAGGTAGACATTCACATAGTCTTTTATTTCTATGTTTTGTTAGTTTCGACAACGATTTGTGTGCATGCAGAGTTTAACTATTAGTGATTGTTACACTTTATTCCGATTAATTGCTTTTGTTTAAATCTATATAATATAAAATTCAAAGTCCTGACTGCCTGACTGATATATCAACGCACAGCCTAAACCGCTAGCCCTAGAGACATGAAATTTGGAGGGTGTGTTCTTTATGAAGAATAGATATCCACTAAGAAAGGGTTTTTCGAAATTCCACCCTTAAGAGGGTAATTGGGGGAGGGTGAAATTATACGCGGATGAAGTCGCGGGCTTAAGCTAGTTGCTTATAATAGTGTACCTATACCTACAATTGTTGGTGAACCAAATAAATAGATTCGTAAGCTAATTTTCCCTGTGCTAGTTACTTCCATATGGAAGGGTCTACTAAGCGAAGCTGAGGCTTCAAATTAAGACTCTTGTATCTTTACAATTAATAATGACGCAAAATCCTTTTTTTGGTTTTTGCGTTATTATTGGTAAACTAAAGATACAAGAGTCTTAATTTTAAGCAATAATGGTCCGTATAGGAATTTGCCATAAGCCTTAGAACCGAACCAATGAATTCAGTAAACCTATAAACTTATTGGTCTATTGAATCGCTTGAAGCTCAGCTCAAAGGTAACGTAGGCGGAAACACCGACAAGATCTCGCAAGCGTCACTGGTCACAAATTATGTGATAGTTACTCCACTCTCCAATCAGGTCTATTGGCTGCCTTTGTGGCGGGTAGGGACGCCACACGACTAACTTTGCGGGATATCCTAGTTTCCACATGTATAGTATATGAACCTAAATCTATACTGGGTGTTACGGAAAGGGTATATCAATACAAACGGGATGAAGAATGTATCTGGTCTAGAATCTCTGTACAAAATTTCAGCTCAAAAGCAGTAACTTTGAAAATGCTTAATATTTTTTTATTTCGATAGTTTATTAAATTGAAATCATAACAAACGTGTCACCGCACTACGAAGGTCATTATCCATTATCTGTAGTGTGTCTGTGCGCCTAGTACACGCACATAACGCCGCCGCGCGCCAGTGCAGCGCCGTGATGTCGAAATAAAAAATATCAAGCATTTTCAAAGTTAATGCTTTTGAGCTGAAATTTTGTACAGAGATTCTAGACCAGATACACTCTTCAACCCGTTTGCATTGATATACCCTTTCCGTAACACCCTGTATACAGGGTGAAATTAAATTCATGGGCATCCTTTTAAGGGGTCATTGTACTCATCGTTATGAACAACTTTTACTATGGGACTAAACCTGAATTCGCGAAAAAAAATCAGCTGTTCCTTTACGTTCACATAACTCGTCAAAATGTAGGGAAGAGCTGATTTTTTTTTTGCGAGTTCAGGCTTGGTCCCATAGTAAAAGTTGTTCATAGTGATGATTACAATGACCTCTTAAAAGGATGCCCTTGAATTCAATTTCACCTGTATAATGAACCAACTTTTAGAAATCCTTCAGACCACCAAAATAAGGACCATGAAAAATAATCAGCTAACGAAAATACACTAATGTGCCGGCAATTTATTATTTTAGGTCAAAATAAAATCACTTTAATCAGTGTTTTTTTTTTATTTGGACATATTTGGTTAAACGTACTGAGCGCTGTGTTAAAATTTGTCCATCTATTTTAATGGGACCCTGTCATTGATATATTATATCAATGGACCCTGTATATAAAATTCAAAGTCCTGACTTACTGATATATCAACGCACAGCTTAAACCGCTGGTCCTAGACACATGAAATTTGGAAGGTGTGTTCTTTGTGAAGAGTAGGTATCCAATAAGAAAGGGTTTGTCAAAATTCTTCCCCTAAGAGGGTGAATTGGGGGAGGGTGATATTTCACGCGGGTTAAGTCGCGGGCAGAACTAGTACCTACATATACTTAATCCAAATACATATGTACTTACAAGTTTAAATGAACAAACTCAAGCGATGTTTTAAAGGATTTTACGAATATACTATGACTTGATTACAATGCCAATAAAATACACAGCCGCATGAGAGAAGCCGCGGACACAGCTATTATCTCTATACTAGCTTCTGCCCGCGACTTCGTTTGCGTTAAATTTCACCGTCCCCCATTTACCCTCTTAGGGGTAGAATTTCGAAAAACTCTTAGAATTTCTTTACATACCAATTTAGTGTACGTAATATTGTAGATAGATGAGTAAAAGCTTAACACATAGAAAGCAAATAGATTTCCATTGAAAATGTAAAATAAAAACAAGTAACTAATGCCGGAAAATACCAGGAACGTCCATCACAATATCAAAGCCTTGTTACTGTTCTCACAACACGGCATTTAGGAAAGCAGGATGCCGCTTAAACCCAATATCCAGATTGAGGCCCAACCTTTCAATAGCGATAGTGTCGGAATTAAAGGCTTTGTTATACTTAATAATAGGAACCACAATGGCGTTTACGTCCTTTATGTACTGTTAGAGGTGGATGTTTCATATATCCACCTCTAACAACATATTAGTGAAGTTTTGTTTGAGATGTGATTGTTTATTGACCTGTTGCATGTTATGTGCGGGTCGGAATCCACAGAAGATATAATTAGATAACATTAAACTAAATTAATTTTATTTAAACTCATGTGTTATCTTTATTACATTTATACTAATAAACGTTGTATAGCGTCTGTATAGTTAGACAACGCTTTGTCTTCTTCTTTCGAAAGTCAAATTACTGACGACTGAAAGAGAGAAATCGGTGTGTAAATATTCATCTGATATAATACGTTTAGGGGGTGTATAGAGGCAAGGGTATCCAATCAAGGCAGGCACACATTGACGGTGCAATAACACGGAAGGCAGGCGACCACACACTGTCCATTTAATGTGTTGAGCGTGCTACTGACGTGTTAATCAAATGTTAGATACCCGGTTAATGCCTGTTCACATTGTGAGCACTTGGTCATACCTAACGATGTTTATTCATCAACTGAAATACCAGAGGCCCATGCACTTATGCGCCACGTAAATGTTACGTAAATTTGAACGATATTCTAAAAAAAAATTTGGTTTAAATTTTTTCGATAAGCACAAAATAATCCGCATCACTCGTTGAATAAAGTCTTAAAACGAAGTTAATATCACGTGCGAAACGAGTATTTTTAATTCATAAATCATTCGAATTTACTTTACGTTGAATAAACTTTTGTGCTAGACACATAGAGGCAACGTAGGTGCGTTGTTTGCCTAGTATAAACCCACAGATAGGCACGTGAGTTTTATGTAGTTATTGGTGTTATTAAATTTAATTTAAAATAATTTAAATTGTAATATTATTTGTATCAAACACCAGACACCACGTCATAATCTCTTGTTTCAACTCCGACAGTTCCTAAAAAGCCTTAACACATTCACTGCCGTGTAGGTCACCGGTGACCGCGAACAATAGATTTTCTATTGTGTCTGTTGTCTGGCAGTCAAGGTGTTAAACGTAAGAGCAACCAATATGTGACGTCACTTTCCTGTTGAGCAGTGACGTCACATATTGGTTACTCTTCGGCGGCCAGATAATCCAGCGTGCGGGCTGGCAGTACATGCCGGGAATTTGATGGCCGAGAAACAGTGTCGGGCCGAAACAAGTGAATTGTATCGAGTTTACGAGGGAAGGATAGCCTGCGATGATGCAGGACAATGTTTTATGTTGCATTAGAGGTGCAAAATTTGGAAATTAATTTAGAATGACATGTTTAATTTATGTCTAGGAAGGTGGGCTAGTAGAGTGACCTTGTAACTTGGCATTTCTAGTATTTTTCTAGAAGAATAAACTCAACCTGAAATATTTAATAGAAACGGTGGACAGACAGCCATGACAAGATTATAAGACCGTCCGTAGGTCCGTTTTTGTCATTTGGCTACGAAACCCTTAAAAATGCAAGAAAATACAGTTTAAAAAAAACCGGTCAAGTGCGAGTTGGAACCGCGCACCGAGGGTTCCGTACTTTTTAGGTATGTAACTCAGCTTTGACTTTGACTTCTTATATTTTTATTTTTATAGTTTGTTCATTTAGTATAAGTTTATCAGTGCATCTATATTCTAAGCATTCAATACAATACGCATTATTTATTACAAGTATAATAATTATATCCAACTACAGAATACTTAAAGTACTACGTACAGAAAAGACACTCCCTTCCCCGCACTAACATCAGTTACCGCACCTCACCCCGCACTTCGGCGTATTCGTCGCCGGTTCTTTAACAAGCGCTCGCAAACACAAGTACCTCACGCACACATTCATACGTATACAAACGTCATTTTTAATGTAGTAGTAGTAGGTAATTATTTTGCGAGCGTTGTATGGAGTGTCCGGGGTGTGATCCAACGCAAAAGTTTAACCCACCTTGCACCCGAATGTACTCGTAAAATAGCAATTCAATCAACACCCATATAACAGGGTCGATGTAGATAGGTCTAAAAGCATCCCCTTGAGGGAAAATCAGGTACGGTAGAAGCGACGAACCAATATTGCCTGCTTTGTAGTCAACTAGGTAATCCCAGCGAACATTGTTCGGGACAATTACGTACATAAGTTAATGCTCAGAGCATTGTTTCAAAATAATTTGTTTCGAATCTATTTCTAAAGAAGACAGAAAGAAAGAAAAAGTATTTATTGCGACTCGTACAGGAAGATCCCAAACTAAACTAAACGCAGTAAAAAATAAAATGGCTTTTTATTTTTTTTCTTTTATAAAGAAAAATGAAACAATGGTTTCTGGATTATTCTACTTTAAGATTTTGATATATTTTTAAACGATACCTACTAATAATCAGCCTCATAGTTGGCTTCGGCCCCTCGTACGCCTTCCAAAGGTCCAGGACCCCAGGGTCCCGAGAAATATTATTAGGAATGCGTCAAATAAACAATACGTATAGGACGAAATCGAAAACATGCGACAAATCGAAATGGGAGTCATTATGAACAACTATTACTACCTATGAGACCAAACAAAATCGTGAAAAAAATCAGCTTTTCCTATGTTTGCATAACTCGTCAAAATGTAGGGAACAGCTGATTTTTTTTTCGCGATTTTAAGTTTGGTTCCATAGTAAAAGTTGTTCATAATTATGAGTACAATCTCCCATTTCGATTATTCGCCTGTTTTCAATTTCAACCTGTAATTTCTTAGAGCTTAAAAATTGTTACCAAAAATCAAAAACACCAAATATTAACATGTAGAATCCTTAAGGTACGTAATGGTATGGTTCATGGTAATTTGTAGATAGTGTGATATTGTCGGTTGAAGCGCCCTAAATACGGCGACGTCGCGACGCTAAGTAATTACTTATTGTAAGGATGAGTACAAAGCTTCATTGTATCACCTTCGAGATTGGATTCCAAATTACAATCCGTATGTACAGTCAACAAAAGAGACAAGTATACAGGATCGTCGGATATAGTTAAAATTTAGTAAGAAACCGATGGATGTTTTCGAATAAAATTCAATTTTATTAATAGAAAACAAACAGCTCATTTATCAAATTAAATTTCAGTCGACAACATCCATCGGTTTCTTACTAAACTTCAACTATATCCGACGATCCTGCATACTTATCTCTTTTGTTGACTGTACCTAGGTATAGTTACATTAATATCAACGGTTACCAATAATAGGCTGCAGATCTGACATGGGATAGTGTATACAGAGCCTGCATATCTATTTCAGCATTGCTGCTTAGCAATGCTTTGTCAAATAACGTGACTTTTTAAAGCATAAATATATTTGTGGCTACCTCTTCCATTTACAGGGACAGTTATTATAAGAAAATCTTTGAATTAACATATTATACCACAGGCATTTTATACGTTTACAGGGTGAAATTAAATTCATGGGCATCCTTTTAAGGGGTCATTGTAGTCATCATTATGAACAACTTTTACTATGGGACTAAACCTAAAATCGCGAAAAAAAAATCAGCTGTTCCTTTCATTTATGTTCACATAACTCGTCAAAATGTAGGGTAGAGGTGATCTTTTTCTCGATTTCAGGTTTCGTCCCATAGTAAAAGTTGTTCATAATGATGAATACAATGACCCTTTAAAAGTATGCCCATGAATTCAATTTCACCCTGTATACAAATGGGGGTCAACGACCGCTGGTAGTTTTGTTACCTAAAGTTTCTAGTTTTAAGTTTCTATTTTTTGTTTTATTGTGTTTAGGTACCCGTACAAGTCACGTCTGTGAAGTTTACAAAAACCTACGAATAATAAAAGACAGAAACTGGACGCCAATTCCCATAATTAAAAACGTTCATAATCTAGTCGCAATCTCTTGTCATCGACAATCAATGTCATAAACTTATCAAAAATGTAGGGAATTTAGAGGTATTTTTGACAGATTGAGACTGAGATCAGACTGTGAACAATCTTAGAATTACGGGAATTTCTCCTCAGATGTTTTAATTTATATTTCAAATGGCTACACTATGGCCGCTATCCCACTGGCGTTTTACGAGCGTTGGCGGAGAAGCGAGCGTTGGCGCTTCTCCAACGTCTGCGCAGCGCCAACGTTGCGCAGACGCGACGTTAACGTCGCGAGTTTCTTGCGTTTTTTGGCAACATGTACAATCACGCCGTCCGGCTCTGTCGCGAGCGCGTTCGAGCGGTCAAACTCGCGACGTTAACGTCGCGTCTGCGCAACGCTCGTAAAACGCCAGTGGGATAGCGGCCTAACTGCGGTCGATAACCCCACAAAAAATTCAACAAATGAATGTATGTTTTGTTTTATCATGTTTAGATAAATCCATAACATCTGCGACGTTTTGCTTGCTAATTTAATTTAACCCTGTATATCTCCTCTGTCTTATCACTAGATATCGGATATTTGGATGCATATTCACCTAAAGTTGAGAAGTTGGCTAATATGGAATGTGCTTTCGTATCGATCGCAAAAATCCCGCGATTTCGGAATTGTGTGTTTTTTTCTGACTATAAAATCGGATGCATATCTACCTACCTAATATTGTAAAGTAGGTAGGTAGATACCAAACTACAATAGACAACGTCAAGATAGGATAGCGGACTACATATATTTTTATTTATGTAATTCCTTCCATCCATACTATAAACCCGACTTGCTATGTATTCCCGATGTTCCTGGTATCCCGGGAATTTTTACAGAAAAAATATTTTAAGAAGCCGCTCCCATACTTACTTTAAAAATTCACTTTAGCTAAATATGCATCCGAATATCCGATCTCTACTAATCACCTATTAATCCGCTCAAAAGTTCAATAAAGGTTCTCAGGTATATTGACCGTTGACTGACCCAGTTACTCTGCAACAACGAATAACAAAATCTTTTCTAGCCATCAGAAGGCAAAGCATCTACCTTACATATATACCACTTCCTTCCACCCGTAGTTCAGACGACAGGTAGCAAAAAGGTTAGCAAGAAAATGCACTCCGGCCGAGCTCCATTCAACGGTAGATAATAACCGCTCCAATATTATATATACTTTGTCGTTGGTTCTAAAGCGATGCAACGGTCTACCCAGTGTTTGGTAGCACAACGCAGATAGTTAAGCCCTTTTATACAGGGCCCTTTTATACAGGATGAAATTGAAAACTTGCGCCAAATCTGAATACAGGGTGTTACAGAAAGGGTATATCAATACAAACGGTTTGAAGAGCGTATCTGGTCTAGAATCTCTGTACAAAATTTCAGCTCAAAAGCATTAACTTTGAAAATGCTTAATATTTTTTTATTTCGACATCACGGCGCTGCACTGGTGCGCGGCGGCGTGATGTGCCTGTACTAGGCGCACAGACACACTACATTATAATGGATAATGACCCTCGTAGTGCGGTGACACGTTTGTTTTGATTTCAATTTAATAAACTATCGAAATAAAAAAATATTTAGCAATTTCAAAGTTACTGCTTTTGAGCTGAAATTTTGTACAGAGATTCTAGACCAGATACACTCTTCAACCCGTTTGTATTGATATACCTTTTCTGTAACACCCTGTAAAAACGGTGGACAGACAGCCATGACAAAATTATAAGACCGTCTGTAGGTCCCTTTTTGTTATTTGGCTACGGAACCCTTAAAAATGCAAGAAAATACAGTTTAAAAAAAAACCGGCCAAGTGCGAGTCGGACTCGCGCACCGAGGGTTCCGTACAAAATTGTAGGTATGTAACTCAGCTTTGACTTTGAATTATATATTTTAATTTTAATAGTTTGTTCATTTAGTATAAGTATATCAGTGTACCTATATATTTTAAGCATTTTATTTTATTTGAGAAAATAAACGGTTACACATTATAATGTTAAGGACTTAAGACTAAAATGGGAGTATAAATGTATAACCAACAACATTTTCCACATAATATAAAAAAGTTAAAAACGAACGGCATGCGATATAGATTACATACATTGAATAGGTACAATACTTAAAAAAAAATAAGATTCTAGACCAGATACACTCTTCAACCAGTTTGTATTGATATACCCTTTCCGTAACACCCTGTAGAAGGTGCAATAACTGTTACATAATCATTATAAACTGTCATTTTCATTTCCTACAACTAAAATCTTGAAAAAAATCGTGAAATTATCTTCTTAGATAGTGCAAACTAAGTTATTGCCTTCAAGTAGTCACGAATTATCGTAGTACCAGTAAAAAAAAATGTTTTTTCAATGTTATCAACCCAATTAAGAAAATTCAAGTATCAATTTAGCGCGCACCCATTCATCGCAGAGTTCACAACATGAAGCGAGTTGGAAATGCGTTTAACTATCGTTTTTTACGTAATTTTGACCTTTTTCCTACGAAAAAAAAAAGAGCGCCCGAAGCCCTAATTTCACAAACTCTACACCTTAGTCAAAATATTTGGCTCGGCTGTTTCCCTACCATCACATGGGCGTAAGGTGAAAAATTGATTCACTGTTCATTACGTTTCTGTTATACAATAGTTCTTGTAGTAATGAAACGGTCAAGCCTCATATTTTGACTAAGGTGTAGAGTTTTTCAAGTTAGGGCTTGTAGAGTTAGGTCATGTAGAGTTAGAAGCTTGGCTCTACATGAGATCTGACAACTTTTTGACTGTAGGAGACATATATGGTCTCATTTTGGTAACATTTTACATCACAAAATGTTTTTGGTGGGATACCTAATTACATATAAATATAAGCGCAAATTAATATACATAAATACACGAATATGCTGAAAAGAAATAAGACAAACAATGAGAAAACATTACCGCTATGATGATACTGCCAGCTTCCTGCGAGTGTGCTCGCAAACTTCTACCTTAACACGTTGACTGCTAGATGCAGACACAATAGAACACAAATAGAGTCCGGCCACGATAAATTTGCCAAAGATGTTAACAACAATGGCCGCTCGAAATTTAATAAAATCGTTATACAAGAACATTCACTTTAAGTAATGTTTATTTTTGTCTAGTTAGCTCGCAGATTTAGACGAAAACAAACATTACTTAAAATAAATGTTCTTATATATCGATTTTATTCAATTTCGAGCGGCCATTGTTGTTTACATCTTTGGCAAATTAGCGTGGCCAGACCTTACTTGTTTGCGGACACCGTGTGACCGCAGTGGATAATCGTTATCGATATAAGGATAATTATATCGTCAAAACAAGTTAATATATTAGCACACCGACCGCAGTACACACAAAACCCTTAAACCCGTGTATAAACGCAAGGGTTAAACCAAAATGAAAGTTTATTCCTCACCTTGCAAAGACATCATTGATTGACAGCTTCAATATTACGAGCTTTGTTGTCGTTTCAATGTTGCGACGCACAACATTTCGCCTCGTGTTTAGATAGTACGGAGTTCAAACGTAAGCCTTTTCAAATATTATCGACCAGACCTGTCGTTCTCTGACCTCAGGGTGTCCGATCGAACGATGCTGATAATTAATTGACTTCTGTTCATTACAACTTAGCTGTCAATATACAAAAAACACCCTTCAAAATCACATCTTTTGCCACTACAAAAATTAATATTTCAACTTACAAAAAATGTTTTTGATACCTGTAGGTATATCAAAAACCTTTTTTTTTAAATGAAACATTTTTTAGTTTGTTTGAAATGAATGATGGAAAAGTAGCATAATCTATAATGTTCCCATTGCTGGGACACAGGCCTCCTCTCTGTGAGGGGGTGTGAGCCATAATCTACCACGCAGGCCCAGTGCGGGTTGGTTGATGTCTTCGAACTTTTGGTTCTAGGACATGCCGGTTTCCTTACAACATTTTGCTTCGCTGTTTTAAGAGCAGTGTTAATTAAATTAAATACACAAAGTGCTTGCCTGAGTTTGAACTCACGACCATACTCGTCAGTCGGGGCCGATACCACTGCGCCACCACTGCTCTGGAAAATAATCCTGTAACAATTCAAATATTCAATAATCGTAAAATGTCCTTTAAGCATTATTGCAACCGTGTTGCAACTAAGAATCGACACAACAAACATTAATTAAAGTACCAATACATCACTGGTCTCTTTCTCTTTTCTCACAACAAAAGAACCGATACAATAGACAGAGAAAAAAAACAATTTAGCAACGTCCAACAAACAGCAATGAATATTGCCCGATAATTCAAAGTGCCGTAATTTCCGTGCCGTCAGTTTCATGCGACTAGATCTAGGTCCAAACGTATACCAGTCAACCCTACCGAACGGATTGGAAACGAGCGAGACAGCCTTCCCGTTCTGACAATGTAGCGGTAGAATGAGATAGACGTATTATTGTTGTTGCGTTTGAACGGTAGTAGGATGACATCGACTAGCCCCGGACAAGACTGGATTTGACGGTTTGTGGTTTCAATCGAACGGGCCGGGATGTTTTAATGAGTACGAGGTGCGTTGTTTTTGTAATGGTGTGCAGTTTTATAGTACTGTCGAGTTCAAAACATTAACCCCCTTATTCATAAAACTTATCAAACCTATTTTAGTTAAAATGGGGTTTGTCTCTTTCTTACACACAGAAATGACAACGTGACAGATAAAGACAAACGTTCTATAAACCTATTTAAGTTAAAATAGAGATAAAATAGGATTATGAATAAGGGGGTAAGTTTGTAGTTACATAATAATAGGTCTATAGTTTAACGGAAAATGGCGCCACCTTCCTACAATCTTACTGGAAATATATTTTGTAAAAAGAAAGTACCTAAATGGCTATGAAGCTAGAAATTTTGATGGTAAGGTTATTTTTTTATTTTTCTCGAAATTAAAGAAACGCAGTAACAGCATAAAATAAACGATAAAATCCAAAAAAACTTTTACCTCAACTTCATTAAGTCATATTCCGAATTTTCCCTGAGGCCCTTAATGATATAAAAATAAAAAAGAGAAAGTAGGGTTTCGCCGCTAGTTTTATTAGGGCCCCGAGATTTAAGGGCCAGTTGGAGCGCTTGTTATTCGGGACCTCTTATATAGTTCAGATTTGAACGACTCCTTGGCAGTGATGTATTTGAGGAAGGGTGTGTCCTTGGATTGAATACCGAAATTTAAAAGATATTCCTAAGTAGAATATTTCGAAAAACATTTTTTTTTTGATTACATGAAATTAGATTTTATTGTTTAATTTTTTTTTTTTTTCAATTTGGCCCATACTTTCTTTACTGGTCGCTGGTAAAAATCTCACATGTAGGATAAGGAACTGCGGGGTAATCGCGTAACACACTATTAGTAGCAATAGGTTTCATTTTGACAGTTCAACAACATTCATTGCGTTATTTACGTTGTTGAAGCATACACATTTTCGAACATAATGAAGCAATGGATTAGCAATATCCTTCAAAATGATTAAGATCAATACCTATTGTGTTACGCAATTAGGGTGCTAGCCTACTTACATTTAGATTCGAAACAGCTATCAGGAAACCAATTCTTACACGTTAAAACGTTAGAATTCAAGTCTCATATGCGCGACATCAATATCAAAAACTTTTTTTAAATGTAGAATAATTAAAGGTTTTTTATTTTACTGATTGAGACAGATTATAACGGAACGGTATAAAAACAAGCTTCTGCCCGCGAATTCGTCTGCGTGAAATTTCACTTTCCCCCCATTCACTCTCTTAGGGGTGGATTTTCGAAAAACCCTTTCTTAGTGGATATCTACTCTTCACAAAGAACACACCCTCCAAATTTCATGTCTCTAGGACCAGCGGTATAGACTGTGCGTTGATATATCAGGCAGTCAGGACTTTGAATTTTATGTGTATAGCTACGGGAATCGCCCCTCAGTTTTTATTTGCTGGACCCGCGTGGTGGATTACGGCCCACTCCCTTTCACAACGAGAAGTCCTGAGTCCCAGCAAAGGGAAAATTATAGACTGATAGTACTATGCTATATTTACGCTATCAATATGCTGAACCTGAACGATTTATTCAATTCAGGAATCGGACACGCGACCACAATACCGCCCGGGCCGTCAAATCAATCCTTGTTCCGTTATTTTATTACTTATTACATTTAAATAGGAAACTTGAGTATACTATGGAAATGCATAATAATATGGCCGTAAAATACAATGCGGCATTGTCCGCTATTTGACACTTATATCCTGGTTTAATATGATATTGTTTACGTGTATAACGTTGTTTACGTATACAACGTTACTCGTAGTTTCGTTGCGGTAGTGGGTACTTAATGAGCTTCGGAGTATAAACAGGTAATTATTGCCTTGTGATACCTAATATCGTTTTAACTGTGTTATCACCGGGACATTTATGATTAACGAGGATGAAAATTCGGAGTATATTCTCATATTATTTGTTTAGTTTTATTAAGTGAATTGTTTTTAGATTTTATGTAGGTATATTTTTTTGTCTCCTTTACTCTTTCACACGCTGTCTACATCTCTCTATTTATTGTCCTATCGCAGGTATGCTGGAAGAGATTTCTTATGAAATAAGCATCACCTTTGTACCTATTTTTCTGTTCTGTTTTTTTCTTGTCTGTTTATATATGTGTGTACGAAATGGTAAAAAAAATAAAATAAGTAGGTATTGTTAATGTTAGGTATAGATATATTTTTTTTTTTTTACTGTAATTATAATTTGGTTTAGCTTCTGTGAGATGACTTTGGCTCCTCGTGGCATCCCGTGATATGTTAAAGACATTTTGGTCATAAAAATAATTTCATAACGTTAAAAATTTTAAAAATCAAAAACAACAACATAAAGGTTTACGTGTATTTTGGTTGCAAGTAATGGAGCTGTTTCTAGAGATTCTTGATCTTGGACGGCCAGTAATAAAGTTAAGAGGCTGGATAAAGCGGTTACCAGACAGAAACAGAACAATTATCGTAAAATGGAAAAGACAAAAACTCGTAATACGTGCAAAGCCCAGTTCCTATAAATTGACCAGATCTTGGTAATAAGCCAAAGGATAAGGAAAAAGTAACGGCAGTAAATAAATATAATAAAAACTTAAAGTTTTTCACGAAATATTGTCTACAAACTTTTTACAAGCTCCAATTTGGGGATGGATTTCTCAAACAGTAGACAGATCCATTTGCGAACAGTTTGAGTTGTTTCTAAATAGATAAATTGGGCATTAAAAGTTATGCAACTAACTTTTTAATGTATAGAAGTTTGTTAAAAGCTATTGGTTAGGTACTGAACATTTCTGAAAGATATTGATTAGTAAGTGGGGTATTTCAAGGTTAGTACCTATATACTTTCATCGCCATACAACGTGGCAGTCCTGCCAGCCTTTTGGGCACGTTTCCTGTTGACAGCGAAGCGGACGAATTTTTTGATGCCCTTTGATTATTTCCCCTCCTTTTTATATACTTGTACATATTATTATTTTAAGACTGTTATTGTTATCTAGCTTTTTAAATTATGTAAACACTTTAAATAATGTTCAGTTAATTTTCCTTTTTTTTGTATCAGTTTTAGTAGGGGATTATAGGCACCTTTTGTTGTTAAGGTAAAATAACAAAAATACAAAACTATAAACAAATAAATAAAATGGAAGTATCTGTTTGTAATGTCAAAATAACAGCTTTTTACTAAATGCATGTGAAATAATATACATAGTTACGCCAATTATAATAAAAAAAAAACTGTTTTTTTATTTTGTCTGTGTGTGTTTGTTCCGGCTAATAAACGGATTTTGACGGGTCTTTCACTGGCAGATAGCTGAGCTTAGGCTATTTACATTTATTCCGCGCAAAAAAACCCATGAAATCCAATTTGCACGCAGACGGAGTCGCGGGCATAGCTAGTAATAACATATCAGTATGTATAACTTTGGAATAACGGACTTTTCTAATACGAACTTCGGATACGAAGAAAAAAGTAGCATTTATCCACACACACACACCGTTGTGTGTCGATTCAGACGATTAAGTCCACATTCCTCACGAGATTTCCCTTCAATTTAAGTTAATGTTGTCTTCTACAGAAAATATACATTTTTGTGAAACGTGGTGATTTTGTCACTGCGATATCACCAGGTTTCGCAAGGCGAAGGGTGAATGAAGGTGAAGAAGAATTGGTGAGTTCACCGATATTGATATGACGATGAGTTTTATTATCCGTTACTGATAGACAGAAAGGTCTGCTCTCTATGTCCGTCATCGAAGCTAAGGGCCCGTCCGAATCTTCGTACTTCGACAATACACCAAATTATTTTTTTCGGACGGATATAATATACTTATCGAGAGAAGCGGTTAACTGTCAAAACTTGTTGTCATTCATTCTTAGTTCGGGCATCGAACTAATTATTTGTACGTCCGTAAGTGATACGGAATGGGATACGTCCGTAACTTCAGCCGTAACTATTGATTTCGTGCTTAGAGAGTTGACCCCTTGGTTCGTAGTACTCGCAACCGGCGCGCGGCGTGCGTGTATGATCAGAGGGGCAATTCTGGTAATTTTAAGAACATTCACAGTCTGATCTCAGTCTCCATCTGTCAAAAATACCTCTAATTTCCTTACATTTTTGATAAGTTTTTGACATTGATTGTCGCTGAGATGAGATTGCGACTAGCAGAATTGGCTTGCAGATGTATCAACGTTAACAAGGCAAAAGGAGTATGTAAGGATCGTGGAACGCCACCTGCGTTCTTTAGTTTCTGTTCACCCCTATGGGGGAAAGGCGTAAGTTTATGTTTGTTTGCCAGATAGTCTTTTAATAGCCAGAACCCACACGACAAAGAAAGATGTAGGCCATCTTAGGTACATTAATACAAATGCACACAGGTACTACTAACCGCATTAAGAAAAAAACCGACTTCCAAAAAAACACTACAAAGTGAAAAATAACTTTAATTTCGGAAGTCGGTGTCTTTGGATCTGTATTTCAGTTTTTTGCCACCGACTTCCGAAATTAAAGTTATTTTTCACTTTGTAGTGTTTTTTTGGAAGTCGGTTTTTTTTTTCTTAAAAAGTTTTTATTTCACGCTTTTTAGTGGGACTGCTTATAATTTATCTAAGTTACAATAGCCTAGTGATCATCGCCTTTTACAAACAAAATATTGCTTTTCCCGATGCAGGGAAGTTAATTGTTGAGGAGTTCTCCAGGTCCACCATCAGCTCCATATCACCATTCACATTGTGACGAGCATGAATTGCTTAGCAACCATATTAAAGTAATCGAATCGCAACCCGTGAAATACTTAGATATTATTGAGTAGTTCCGGTGGCCATCTGTGGTCTTCATCATCAGTTCCACTTCACCAAATGGTGCTTTCCGAGAGCAAGTGCACGAGTTACTATAAAAAATACCCAAATCGCTATAGGTGTGCCTATAATATATGAAGAGTTCCTTCGATTTCTCCAGGATCCCATCATCAAATGCTGACCTGATGTTTTTAGACTAGAAGCTGATAATCCTGGCTGCAGCATCAGGCCAGACTTATGTCAACATTGCATTGAACTTAAAATTTAGTCCTGTTTAAAATGAGCCCAAACACGACTACGGTGCTGTTATTTCAAGGTTTGTACTTTTTCTGATGCTCCTGGCTTCAGCATCAGGTCTCTATGTACTTCGGTGTTCCTCATTAACAGTACGTTTATCCACACATCGAGCCCTTTTCAATGAGCCTAAACACGATATATCTGCTGTTAGTTGTCGAGGAGTTAGGTACTCTGCAGACTATCCTGACTGCAGCATCAGGTCATGACTTGATGATCATGAGACCAAATGTGACAAATGCCCTATCAAACATCAAAACAATTTACTAAAACAGTCCTTGCCTGTTTGAGTAACTTCTTACTGTTAAGGAGTTGTACCTTCCATCATCAGCCCAGCTACCTGAGATGGTGACAACCATACGCAAATAAACAAGATACTTCATAAAATATGCGAAAAACAATAAGTGAGCCTATAAAATTTGAGGGTTGCTCTCGATTTCTCTAAGATCCCATCATCAGATCCTAACTTGGTGACAATGGGACCACCTCAGAACTATGTATCTACTTTTGAACAAAAAAAGAATTTTGAAAATCCATCGACAATTGGCGGAGTATTCGATGAACAAACATACAAAATAATAATAAAAAACATACAAACAGCCGAACATAGTACCTCCTCCTTTTTGTGAAGTCGGTAAAAACACTAAACGATACAAACCACCGTACATCATTGCTAAGTACGTCATAAAATATATATTCAGCCCACTTCACGTTTGCAGTAAGTGCGCAAATTTTTTTACCAAACGTATCCGTATATGCAGCCGGGAAAACGGGTTACTTGTGTTTACGGGTTTTTCTTTTAAGAGGTTTTTCTGGTAGAGTTATCTCTGTGAAATTGTGCTGGTATCGGTCCAAACTACCGGAGCGGCTTCGTAGATGCATGCAAACGCGTAAAGTTTGATGGCTTAAAAGATGCAGCTGAAAAGAATTGCAGGGAAGTACAAGAAGGCTTTTACTAGTAATGGCGAGTGTGTGTGTTTATTAGGTAGTTCATGAATTCTTGGTGGTTTTGGTACGGCACGAATGTAAAATGTTGTTTTAGGTCCTAAGATGGGTCACGGAAGGTATGACTAGACTTTAACAAGTTTAATTCATCCAGTGCTGGAAAGCCTAGCAATTAAATGCCGTCTTTGTCTAGTCTCTTAATTTGCCGTTGATATTTCTTTCTTTATCAACAAGAATGCTGCCAGACTTAAGGCGACTACATGGCCTAACGCGTGGTCTTTGTCGGACTGCATAGAAAAGAAAGAGAAGCGCGATGACACAACGGTGGTAATTTATTATGCAATTATCTATTTACAATAACTATTTAATGTACATTTTTTTTGTTCAAAATTATTTACGGTTTAAGAGATACACTGCTTTAAAAAACCTCCGCCTTAAATGGGATTAGGCGGGTTGACCGGCGGCGGCGGCGGCGGCGGACGACCGCTGGGTAAAAGTCTCCATACAATAGGTGCCTGCAGATGGACGGTGCTGCCGAGACCAACCCAGAAAGAGATGGCAAAATGACCTGGACGCGTACCACGTGAGCTAGTTTGAGTTTGCGCGGGAGAAGGTTTCATGGAAGGATTTTGGGGATTCCCTAAAGTCTCACACCAGTCTTACCAAGGGGTATCGTATTACCCAATAACTGGGTTGTGGAGATCAGATAGGCAGTCGCTCCATGTAAAATAATGGTATTCAGCTGCATCTGGTTAGACTGGAAGCCGACCCCAACATAGGTGGAAAAAAGCAAGGCAGGTGATGATGATGATGATTTGGGGGAGGCCTTTCCCCAGTAGGATAGCATATGTTCATTAAAAAAATCTATCAATAGATCTGAACTTGATAAGTTAAACCCCGGTAAGGGTCGGAACATGCACGCCATTTATAATGCTACACATTTACTATCTATACTAAAGCAATTAACCTCCTTTCATTTCGAGACAAAAAAAAAACAGATCTTCGCTCGTCTTTTGTCTGCCCATTCGCTTTTGTTTTATATTTACGAGTAAACCGCTCTTCATCGCCGAAAACAACCAATAAACTACACAGGCAGAATTTTCCTTGTACGGCGTTATGTCAAAAGTTTTTGCCTATGTTTTTGTCGAAAGCACCGAACCAAGAGAGATATATGCCAGTTTTATCATTCCCCTACCTGAAGATGACCACAAAGACGCAAAAAAACCTTATTTTGGTCGGAATTAAGTTACCAAAGTTTGTCGGAAAACTTTGCCGTAACTTATTAAGGGACTAGAACGTATGACGCACATATTTATACAATGTTATTTAATAACTTTGCAACTTTCTAATATCACAAATATTCTTGGAGAAAATATCACGTTCTAACAAAATATTTTTTCGTCTCTTTCCAAAGTCTTGTAATATGTTCTAGACTTAGATTAGGTTATGAAGGATCACTGAGTGCTTTCAGAAATTTCTTTGATAAATATTCGCTTATTTCTTCTGATGGAAATTCTTGGAAGTAATATTGTAGATGAACGATATGATCATTAAACTTTAGTTTTGGTTTGGAAACTCTCTAAAGAGACTTTATTATGAGTATTAGGTGCATGCTTATGAAAAGGACTGCGGTGTTTCGGGGAAATTATTTGACATTCTAGCGTCATGTTTCACTATCCTAGCAATTATACGAGTAAGTACTCAGAGCTTATTTATTCGTTAACCAACTCATTGTATTTTTTTTTATTATTTATTTATTCATGTAACAATTCGCATTGTGTTTGAAATAAGTAGTACCTACATTCATTAATTTATTACAGCTAAAAATAATAAGTAATGAATTTCAAACAGTAATTTCACTAAAATAATCAATAACATTTGATAAATATTATGTCAATAGATTGTAAATAGTTATTATATTAAATTATTGTAAATATTATTATGTCAAACGAAAATAAAAATATAATAGGTATTTAAGAGTCTTTGGTCAACTGGACCCATTCGAACTGGACCCGCGGGTCCAGTTGACCAAAATCATTGATTTTCTATATTTTTATTGGTCAACTGGACCCACAGTCGAATATATTTAATGTCATAAGTGAATGGCAAGTGCAAGAATGTAAATCCATCATAATTTAACATTACTAAAGAATTACCTCTATATACACCTAGATACGCCAAACTTAATCAGAAAAACACAAAAAAAAACGCCGTTAGGGGAAACCCAAACCTTATTAGTGATGTTTATCAGAAGGGTCAGGTGCGTAGTACAACCAGCGTGCGTGTAAGGGTCTAAACATACGGACTGCATTTCAGCTGTAACATCGCAGTTTGGATGCAGTTGACTTAACTGCTTCGAACCTAATTGTGACAACTGCATCCAAACTGCGATGTTGCAGCTAGCATGCAGTTCACCCGGGTGTCACCATTGCGAGGATCGCCCGGAGGACACGGTGGAGGATACGGTGGAGGTCTGCCCCGCTTGGGCGGAGTACCGCCGTGTCCTCGTAGAGGCGATCGGCAGCCGGCGGCGACCTCTCGCGTCCGGCCCTGGTTCAAGCCATGGTCCGGAGCAAGAGGGAGTGGGAGGCAGTCACCTCGTTCTGCGAAGCAGTCATGCTAGCAATGGAGGTGGCGGGATGGCTGAGGGAGAGAGCCTCACGTCCCAGCCGCTGCGGGAGACGCTCCGGGCGTCGTCGGTAGCCGCGCGACGACTCCTGGAGCGAAATAATTTGGAAGTAGCGTCGTGTCTCAGATACGATCACGACGAAGTAAGATATTATCGAAGTACAGAATTGACTCATGTCGGAGTACCATTGTTGTCGAAGAAGCATGTCGTCGAAGTCGCATCTTTTCCTAGTTAAGTAATGTCGAAGAAACGCTTTGTCGGAGTACAGTAGTGTCAAACTTAGTGTTTCGAACTAAAGTATTGTCGAAATGAAGACGTGTCGGAGTTCCATAGTGTCGAAAAAAAATCATGTCGTATTACAGTTTGTCGAAGTTTAGTTGGTAAGTCGGTTTTAGTCAGTAAGAGTCTGACACTCCCTTCCGCTCTACCCAGAGCGGGAGGGGTCATTATTTTGATGATATCCCATCCAAAAAAAAAAGCATGCAGTTCAAATGCAGTCCGTCTGTTTAGACCCTAAGATCATAATTATGATGTACGAACGTAAACGAAGCAAAAGGATTATGTAAGAATCGTAGCAGGCGGCATTCTGTAGTTTAGCAAACTACACTGGGGGTCCAACACCCATATGGAGGCACAACAACTATGACAATGGGGGTCCTTCCCATGGGAAGAAAACGTGAGTTTATTTGCCTATGTGTGTATGTACAACAAAAGGCTTTAACAAGATGTACGAAAACAACGTAAAAAATACTCCATAACCCCGATCTACGTCTTGAGTATACCATAGACCTGTAAGAGGTTCGATTCGGTAAAATATTGAAAAACTTTCCAACTTGTTTTGTGGAAGCTTGTGTCTCCTAAGTAGATTCTACTGAGAGGGCAGGATTTTTATTATTAGCTCAGCTTCGTCAACAACCAACAAACAGTTTTAGTGCTGTAAGTTTGGTAAAATTGAGTTAGGTAACTGAGTTTTTTTGAGATGTTCTAAAGAACTACATATTTTTCTTGATCATTTTCTCATCTTTTTATTTTTTTCTGTAAGTAGGTTTGTACAAACACATTTACATATCACTCTTATTAAAAACTACTCTTCATCTAAATGGTCGGCGTTTCCTACCTGATTACTCTGAGAAGAAAGGCCGCAACAAATTCAGAGGTCACAGTCTCTTTTATAGTCCAGACATAATCTTGGTCAGATCATATAAAGACCATGTAGATTAGTGTCTGAAATAAAGTCCTTCTTTAGGCATTTATTATCTTCAAGAAAACATTGTCTCTGGTATAGCCACGTATCTGCAATTACTCTGGTTGTGCAGTTGTCCATAGGCAGCGACCACATAGCATTATATGGCCTTTGTATTTTTGCCACCCAATAATAAGTCACAGTGGCAACACATACTCGTAAAGTCCCTTATTTATAAACGCTGGTTAAAGTTAAGAGGATTACAGGACCAAAACGAAAGTTTTAGAAGCTATAAAAGTATATAATCGACTACAGTAAACAAAGTCAGAAAAATATATGATATTCTTCAGGATATGTGCTAGGTAGATAGTGTGTTTTAATACAACTAATTTGATATGATAAAAATTAAATCATGAACATACTTCTATAACTTTCTTTTTACAATAAAAACCATACTAATATACATACAATCATTCTGATTTTTTGTCAGACAATTTTACAAGCAACATACTAAAGCACTAGTGTTTTAATTTTTTAGTCCAAACAATAGATTGTACATAGAATTGCTTCATTTTTGCAATAAATTACCAGCGTTGTGTCATCGACTCATCGCGCTTCTCTTTCTTTTGTATGCAGTCCGAGAGTTACCGCGCTTTAGGTCATGTAGTTGCCTTAAGAGACGATAAAACATCAAAAATTTACAGTTAAGCAGACGCTAATCATAATTTAACTTTAAGCAATGTTTAAAAATAATAGGGTTTGTGCATATTCCAATTCTCGCAGGATAGAATATCACAAATCACACCCTATCCACTACTAAACTTACCTGCTTTAAGAGGGAATGCGGTCGGAGTAACTTTTTAAAAATCCTAAGTAAAAAGTCGTAATTCGAGATTTGGCTCTCGCCTAAATCCTCCTCCAGTATTGGACCAATTTAAAAGATATTTCATAAACTGATTAAGAAGAATATATTAGGTCCTTACATATGAAATTGGCGTTTTGTATGGAAGGAACAAAAAGTCGAATATTTTTTAATATAATATATTTAATTAATCAAAGTATGAACCATTGTTTTCAATGCACTTTTGCCATCTTATAGGTAGTTCATTGATCCCTTTACTAAAAAAACCAGTCGGACGGGAATCAATAAAATCTTTGAAGGCGATTTGGACTGCCCCATCGGAGTTGAATTTTTTCCCTTGCAAAAAGTTATCCAAATTGCGAAAAAAATGGTAATCTGTTGGAGCAAGGTCCGGGGAGTACGGAGGATGTCTAAGACATTCCAATTCAAGCTCTTCTAATTTGGTAGCCGTCTGTTGCGCAGTGTGTGGTCTGGCGTTGTCGTGCTTTCAAGCTTTTTAATCTTCCCAATTTGCTTCAAGTGAATTAAAACAGTTTTATCACTAACATCGAAGCCTGCAGCTAACTCGGACGTGGTTTGCGATGGGTCCGCTTCCACAATAGCCTTCAATTCTCCATTATCAACTTGGGTCTCAGGCCGTCCACGGGGCTTGTTCTGCAGGTCGAAATTTCCAGAACGAAAACGTTGGAACCAAAAACGAACTGTGTTTTCTTTTGCAACATGACCGCCATACACATCATTCACCCTTCGAGTCGTTTCCGCAGCACTAGTGCCACGGCGGAACTCGTACTCGTAAATAATGCGATATTTTAAATTTTCCATTTTGTAAAATGAGTGACGCAAACAGAAAAAACAGAAGAAAAAAAACAAATGAATGACGGTCATCGAAGCACAAATACATGAGTAAATAGCTGTACAAATTTGAATTTGGAATTCCTTACCAAAGAGGAGAAATTCGTGATTAAAGTGGCCAGTACGAAAAACGCCAATTTCATATGTAAGGACCTAATATATTGTGTCTCTATGTTTTTTTTTCTTTTCATTTATCGTTGTAAAATTTGTACACTAGGCCTCTGTAGACAGCGGTTTAAATCGGCATTTTTTGAGGGTCCTAGTGCTTATAAAAATAATGTATCATCAAAAAGGAAAACATAGGGACATACAAGTAGTTAATATTTACTATTCTGTCAAAAATCATTGCATTAACCAGGAAGAAAACAGGCGAGAGCGTTTCTATGGAGAAACCACCACCCGCGTTACCTCTTAACCTACCACAATCAACTACCAACTGCTCCAATTGCCCCAACTCTCAAACAACAACCCCCAAGTTCCTTATAATCACTCTTTTCCACTTTCATGCCTTTAGAATTCCCATCTGATATATAGTCGTTCTAATTCGGACGCTTGGCAACACTCCAGGCTGCTATACCTACGTTTAACGTACCGCCACAAACTTTAATATTTGTCACTGGAAGATATATTGAAGTTTATGGCGGATATATTAAGCAAGGAGTTTGGATACGGTGATTTTGTTATTTAGAGGTGTAGATTACGTGTACCTGTAAACTATAGGTCTCTGCTTAACCCTTGGGGGAATACATGTGTGTATAAGATATTTATGCTCATGACTATATAAAAACGAAAAGTGGCAAAATGTGGGTGTAGTATAGTCTGTAATACGCCCACATGTTGCCAGTTATAAACATAACTACCGTTTACCGTTTTCTTATGACGTATTGAAACAATACGTCATAAGAAAACAATCAGTTAGGTATCATACTCATACACGTCACAAACCGAACGGTTAGGCGGAACGCGACAATGAGTCGTGGTTTTTCATGCATGCAGCCGGCGTTCATCGATTTATAAGAAGCTATCACGTCAAAAAATTACTGTACCAAGCAATTAGGACCGCGTAGGTTTTATGCTTTTTATGAAATAGCCAATTTTTTTTATAACCGATTCAGATTTATTTATTTGTCAACAATGTAGGTACAGGTATAAGATGGTACATCACTAAATGTTTCCGCTACATTCTACCTTACGGCATGCAAAGTCGTAAAAAAAACTAAAAAAATACAATTTTCATATAAATCATGCAGTCGTAAGAACTAACGATAGGTACAATTGTCATCCAAATTAATAATTAAGTAATTCTGATATGATATAAATTCTCGTATATGTCATTTATTTTTTTAATTGTTATATATATTTTTATCATTTAAAAAGTCTTTTATACAATAATAACATTTGTGCTTCATGGTTTCAGTCCCCGCCAACCTGCACCCTAATTGCGTAACACACTATCAATCGGAATCAGAATCATTTCGAAGCCAATTGCTAATCCATTGCTTCGTAAAAGTATATAAGTTCGAAAAATTTGTCTGCTCAACGCGTAAATAACGCAATGAATGTTGTTGAACTGTCAAAATGAAATCGATTCCGATTGATAAAGTGTTACGCAATTGCCCCGCTGGATATCTTATAAAAGTAATCCTACTATCCAACTAATATTATAAATGTGAAAGTTTGTAAGGATTTTTGTTACTCTTTCACGCAAAGACTACAGAACGGATTTTGATGAAACTTTGCAGTAATACTCGTACAGCTTATACATCAGAATAATAATAGGATACTTTTTATCCGATATTCCCACGAGATCGACACTTACGCGGGTGAAACCACGGTGCACAGCTAGTCAAATATAAAAAAAACAAAGTAGTTTTTGTAGTACCCTTCTTGTTGTCGATTCACTATCACTATCCGGTCTTCAACTATCTACCAGCAGCATTGCTGCATTATTTAGAATACGGTAGCAAAATAACGCAAAACGTCGCTTGCTGTCTTGTTTTTAATACCGCAAACTTTAATATTCCTTACTGGAAAATAATATTGAAGTTTATCGCGGATATATTAAGCAAGGAGTTTGGATACGGTGATTTTTATTTCGAGGTGTAGATTGCGTGAGAAACAGAAAGAAAATACGTTTACCGCAAGTAAGCATGACGTAAAAAAGAACATAAACACAAAAAAAAATAATAATAAAGGGCTGGGGGAAACATGCGTCACATCCACGCAAAACGGCTATCGCTCAGCATTATGCTGTGACTCTATGCAAGACAGAGCCCCAGCGCTGATTTTCAGCGACAGCCGGTGTGTACCTGTAGACCAGGTGTCTGCCTAACCTTTCGGGGAATACATGCATGATGTTGCGTGTGTACCCACACACGCAACATCATGCATGCAAGATATTTATGCTCATGACTATACAAAAACAAAAACTGGCCATATGTGGGTGTACTAAAGGCCCACACCCACATGTTCGCAGTTATGTTTTTAACTAGCAGCGCCCCGCGTTTTCATCCGCATAGGTGTCGATCCCGTAAGAATATCGGGATAAAAAGTATTTTATGTGATAATCCTAGTTATAAACTATCAGTGTGCCAAATTTCAACCAAATCCGTTCAGCCGTTTGTGCGTGAAGAAGTAACAAACATACAAACACACTCACGAACTTTCGCCTTTATAACATTCACGATGAATAGAACAGCGTGATTCAGAAAGGCGTGGTACAAATTAAGGGTGTGGGGAGACCATCAAACAGAACAACCTTTGCTGTCTGCTCCAGGAACGCTTCAGCGACTTGAAACCCTTCTATTACAGGGTCATCACAGTCGCTTGTCTAAAACTAATAAAAATACCATTAAGTTAATGGATTCAGAAAATGCAAAGTAATTTGAATTAATGTAGTGACGGCCAAAGTAATAAAACAAAAATCCCTGGTCGTATTCTACTTTTCTACCATTTGACCTTGATGTGGTAGAAAATGAGTTTTTTAAATGGCAATAAAATTGGCTGTTTCTTTATCGAAAAGGTCGGGGGCAGCTCGTGTTGGCAACAGTCCGAGAAAATCGCCCCAACAACGAAGATTGACATAAAACCTGATATAAGTATACCTAACACAGTTGTGTTAGATATATTTTATGTATGATCCACGAGTATTGTTGAACCCGTGACAAATCGCACGTGTTCTTTCGTGTGTTCAGACGACTTTCAGCCAAAAAAAGCTCTGATATATTCGACGCTATCCATAATAGTGACACAGAAATCCAGCGTCCAAGTAAAGGCTCATTTACACTAGGGGAGTTTCTTGCCCTTTGAGAGGCGAGAATGTCCAAGCGAGTCACTTTATCGAGATTCGCCTGGTGATTATCACACTTGTGTTAACACTTAAATAAAAAAGCGGCAAAATATTTTGTATCACAAGGAAAAAAATACGGTTCTTGTATGGAGACCCCTTTAATTTTTAACTTTATCTTATTTTTATTATTTGTTGTTATAGTGGTAATAGAAATACACACTCTGTGAAAATTTAAGCTAAATTTTAACTACCTATTACAGTTCATGAGATACAGCCCGTTGACAGACAGACGGACGGAAAGACAAACGGACGGACGGATGGACAGCGGAGGCTTAGTAATAGAATCCCGTTAATCCCTTTGGGTACGGAGCCCTCTAAAACCGTACTTTCGATTACAGCAGCTATGTCATACAAGCTTTTTCAGGCGACTTTCTCGAACTTTGATTCGAAAACTCGATATAAGACTGTGTTAACTTCGAGGCTTAGTTATCAGTGTCGCTATATTTCTTCAAGCATGTTTTTATTTCTGTTTATTGGCACCTTGTATTTGTTATAGTCATGAAAATTGCTAAAAGCAAAGTGATTCTCATCTTTAAATATGCCATTGTGATACCCACTGTATAAACAAGTCAAAGTTTTAGCCCCTTTAAATGATCGCTTTACTAGGCAAGAAAACTCTCCCCGTGTAAACAAGCCTTAACGTTATGTAACAAAAATGTCCACGACACAGAATTTAAGTAAAAAATAAAGGAATCTTTTTATTATTTCATATCTTTTGTTTTTAGTGGCAGTCGTGGCTGGGCAATAAATATCTGCTGTAGAGCGTTTGAAGATATGTTTTAGTATAAGTTTTGTGGTTGTTCTCTTTAGTTGGGATTATTTTATTGCTTACTGGCGCAAAACACTGTTTATGCGTCCAATTTAGTGTTTTGTATAGCGCTCTTTAGGTATACCATTATTGTGATAGCATTAGGTACTCCATAATCTGCCTAACCTTTTCCTAACTATGTTGGGGTCGGCTTCCAGTCTAATCGGATGCAGCTGAGTACCAGTATTTTACATGGAGCGACTGCCTACCAGACCCCCACAACCCAGTTACATGATAATACGAAACCCATTGATAGGACTGGTTGTCAGACTTGCAGATTCTCCGAATTCCGGAAAAAAAAAATGTCGTCGTAAGGAAGTCTCGACTTTCTGTCTCTGTTCTCCGAAGTTTAGGTAAATATACTCAGCCTATTCCGATCACTGCTAATGAGACACAATTGAATTTCTATTGTTATAAATCAAATTTTGATTTTTCATCAATTGAGGGGAAAGTGGAATGAACAAAAACATTGAAAACTATCCTCAAATCTTTGATTGAACAATTATTCACAAAATAAATAAGAAGCCCATTCTCGTAAATTGAAACGTTCAAAATCTAGTCGCAGTCTCATCTCGGCGACAAACAAATGTCAAAAACTTGTCAAAATGTAGGGAAATTAGAGGTATTTTTGACAGATTGAAACTGAGATCAGATTGTGAACGTTCTTATAATTACGAGAATTGCCCCTCTGGTAAGCTACCTCCGAAATCTTATCCTCCGTTTTGCAAGCGTTAAAATACTCCAAAAGGAAACCGCTAAGTAAATTAAAATAAGATATTCTACATCTCTATAATACAACCTCCAATCATCTAGCATTACACGTAAAAAAGATTTTAATCTATAAGTCCTTACTTTAAGAGCGACTCAGCTTCCATAAGAAGATTTTATGCCTCGCCAGTTAGGGGAAGTTACGAGTTTTATAGAAGGATATATTTTATGTTAGATATATTATAATAGTGAGTAAGACGGCTTAGAATAATTCTTTGAGTAATGAATAGAAATAGAAAAGTGAGGATTCTCTGACCAGATGGGTGTTGTGTCTGGCGGGCAACTGCCGGATGATTCATTTCGGGCCGTTGTATCTATGCTAGTTGCGCGGAAAACTCTGCTTGCGAGATGCAGGATTTTGCGTGACGTCAGTATGGCGCGTTGTTCGTATGTGGTGTTGTAGATACCGTTACATGGATATTCTATTTAATCAGGAACACATTAAGCTATACATAAGCCGAATAAGCTGACTTCTGATTGTACGAAAAACCTATACAATGCGAGCTCAGCTAAAACTAGCACTGTATAGCTTGATATCTCATCGTGTGTACAGACGCACATCAAGCTAATACAATCTCTCATTTAATAGATTTTCAACTTTATAGCTAAAGCATAAGGTTCAAAGTTGATTAGGAAAATTTGACAGTTTCGGGTAGCTTGATGTGCTGGCGGCTGTACATTACCAGTCGACAGCGATGTGGATGAATTATTCGACGCCATATTTTAGTTTATTTTGATAGTTTTTTAGTAGCAGCGCCGCCCAGTTTCACCCACATAAGTATCGATCCCGTGAGAATATCGGGATAAAAAGTATTCTATGTGTTATTCTGATGCATAAGCCATATTACTGTAAAATTTCATCAAAATCTGTTTAGTAATTTTTGCGTGAAAGAGTAACAAACATCTATCCATCCATCATCCTCACAAACATTCGCCATTATAATATTAGTGTGATTAGTAGAAAGTAGGTAAGTATAGACGTTTAATTGTACATACACAGAGTCGTAATATTAAGTGTTACGACTTTGTGTTTTTGTTTATACATCCACATGTTTCCAGCTTGATTGGTCTAATTTATTTAATTTCATTTATTTACGTATAAATAAAACAATTCACATTGTGTTTGAACATTACATTTATTAGCATGCAGAAAAAGTTAAACTAGAAGGTGAACATAATGAAAAGGTACAATCTCCTATGCAGATTCTAGATTTCTAATGACAATCAACTAATGGAAAAAAACTAATAACATTTCCCGATCCGGAGATCGAACCCTACACTCAGTAATTACGCTTGCGACTGCTATGTCGTCAGTTTGAAGCATAGATATATGTATGAAAGATTTGAAGAAGTAATCAGAATATCCATAGAGAATATAAAATAAAGGCGCTTTTCATATCTGTGTGACAATGATGTTCTTCTGAACTATGCAACGGATTTTGATGCGGTTTTAAAATTTAGAGAATTTATTATGCACTAGCTACGCCCCGCGGTTTCACCCGTATAAGTATCGATCCCGTGAGAATATCGGGATAAAAAGTAGCCTATTTGTTAATCCAGGGTGTCAGCTACCTCCATACAAAATTTTATCAATATTGGTCTTGCCGTTTGAGAGTGAAGAAGTAACAAACATATAAACACACACACACAAACTTTCGCCTTTATAATATTAGTGTGATTGAATATTAGTTATAAGTAAAGCCAAAAAAGAAATTAGTTATTTATCAAATTAACGACCAACTTAATTTTTATTTTTTTGTATTGACTTTTTTTTAACTGTGTTTTTTATAGATCATGACGATAAAGTTTTTTTTATTTTTATTTTAATAAACCAAATCACAAACGTCATTGCTTGTCAATTGTATGCCTAGGCAAATTCCAAAAAAAAAAAATCCCTTACTGTACATCGCATCCCCACAATTAAAACCTCAACTTTACAAACCCGCGACAAATTAACAAGTGAAAGAATTTTTCTCACACAAGTGGTACAAGAAGGCCGCTCAGTTACCCTTTGTGTGAGAGCTTGCGACATGACAGTGACAAGTAGACTCGACTTGATACCGCACTACAGCGTTTTGCTTGTCTCGCGGGCTGTTTGTGTAATAAAGGGTTGCTTGTGTTTATATTTTGGCCATATTATGAAGTAATGTCATGATTTACGGTTTTGTTTTTGTGGACTAAAGTTATGTGGAAAGTTACGGTTTCGTCTTGCGATGACAAGGGTAAGATCTTGGGTTGCATCATAAGATGAGTTATTTGCTTTTACAGATAGTCCAAGCTTGTGATTTTGTATATTAGCTTGGTGTTAAAGAGAGTTCTATTGCATTAAAGTTCGTTTTTTAATCCCGGAGACTAATCTGACATTTAAGTCTTTTGTGTTTGCGTTTTTTTAATATAGAAGTTTGACATTACACATGTCAGATTAGTCTAGTAAAACGAACGTTACACAAAAAGTGATAATGTGCTAAAAAAATCTGACATTTCACAGTAATTAATTTAGTGCCATGTTGCAGGATTGTTACGGTGATTTAATAGACATCGTGATTAAAAAAAAAGAAATGAGAACTATTCAATTGATACTCTAAAACCTTATTGACTTTCTAAATGATGTACACTTTCTTAAAATAATGAACTTCTAAGAACTGGTTGCGCTTCTAATGATGCACACTTTTTTAAATACTTGAGTAACTAACCTACGGTACTCTGACTAAACGGGTTAGGTTCGAACTGTGATTACTGTGACCAACAGCGCGCGAGCCGAGCAAGCAAAGCGAGCGGTGACGCGGCAGTGGCCGTTAAGCACTACATCCAAATTGGTCGCAGTTACTTGGCTATTTGGTATTTTAAGGAATAGAAATTATTTGAGGTTCACAAGAAGGGGCACTAGTATAATATATTAGATTGTTTAATAATATTTTTAGGAAAGCAAAATGGAAATGAGACTAATGTTTATTACTTTGATATTTTAAGCCCGTGTACCAAGCGAACCTTGTTTATTTCTATCTACCCACAAAATAATTATTGTACAAATGTCTAGTTATTGTAAAACTTTCAACGATGTCGACTTATGTTATAGTTTTAATATTCTCATGGAAGTGAATTTTTGTATTCTTGTGAAAATAAAGTTATCTCAAATCTCAAATTATTTAAGGTTCGATTAAATACATGCCAAGAGAAATTTCCACAGTACCAGACACATCAACCAGTTCTAAAGTAGCTTCTTCGCCATTCATTAAATGAATGGTTCAAACACACGAACAACACATCAAAGGTAAAGAACCAAGCAAGGAGATGCACTTAACATTAACACCGAGTTTGCCGTGCCTTTAACGTCGTTAACTTACGCGTTGTTTGACCTTAAAAGGATTAAAACCGTCCACTTAGAACTGTGGGAAAAGTACTGTAAATATCAGCTACTAATGATGCTATGTGTCGTAAGTATGCAATAACAACAAAGACTCACAAAGTCAAAGTATTTTTTATTTTATTTTGTATGAGCTTTTCATATTCATCATCTGCCTAGCCTTTTCATAACTATGTTAGTGTTGGCTTCCAATCTAACCGGACACAGCTAAATATCATTATTTTACATGGAGCGATTGCCTATCTGACCTCCACAACCCAGTTACTGGGTAATATGATTATACCCCTTGGTAAGACTAGTTGTCAGACCTTCGGGCTTCTGACGACGGCTAACAACTGTTAATGACAGCTCGGACCAACGGCTTAACGTGCTTTTCGAGGCACGGAGGGGTCTTGCTGTTAAAAGATGGTCACCCATCCATTGACCAACTGCGTCAATCGTAGCTTAGCCTGATCGATCGACCCACAGTTATTACTTAGCCATAAGCCCTACACTATTAGTACGTACAATGATATATTGTTATCATAACCCTGTCTAGAACAACAGCGATAAATTAGACAATGTATCTATGAACCCCTAATTAGACCCTTAAAGTAAACACTACATAACGGTACCATTTGATCTGTCAAATACGAATGCTATCCAATTTACTCGGCAATAGAGCTACTAGTACACTTTCTGGATGATAAATTAATGTAGACTTATTGATTTACTAGCTGTGCCTGCGACTTCGTTCACGTGCATGACGGAAAAGGTTTTATTTGTTTTGCGTGGAACTCTAATTATTTTTCTAAAATAAAAGCAGCCTAAGTTACTCTTTGTTACATCAGCTATCTGCCAGTGAAAATCCTGTCAAAATCGGTCCAGCCGTTTCAGAGATTAGCCGGAACAAACAGACTAGCCAGAACCCAGTTCTGGAGGTCAGATAGGCAGCCGCTTCATGTAAAATACTGGTATTTAGCTGCATCCGGTAAGACTGGAAGCCGACCCCAACATAGTAGGGAAAAGGCTAGGTAGATGATGATGACATACTAATAGTGTACGTTTTGTAAGGTACAGACGCCAGCACATCAACCTACCCGAAACTGTCAGATTTTCCCAATCAACTTTAAACCTTATGCCTTAGTGATAAAGTTGAAAATCTATTAAAGAAATTTGACAGATCGTAGTAGGTTGATGTGCTGGCGTCTGTACTATAATATGACTATGATATAGACAAATAGACCTTGTTGTTTTATGAAGTGCACGTCGTGTTCATCCAACCTTAGGGGTGATAAAAGCAATTTCAAGGTCGCCTATACAGGGCTATTCTAAATTGGCCAGCTAAACTCCATAGATACGATGGGTGTCGACATCTAAACATGATGAAACAAAAAATTAATTAATTTGATGTTTTTTTTTTTGTGGGGTCTTCTACCGCTTAGGTATTGTAGTCACTTGAAATACCAGTTTAAAAAATTTTTTTTTTTTTAAGTGAAAACTTGACGACTTGTGAAAACTTGGGACGTGATGAGTATCGATACTGTATAGCGGTTTAAAAATTCGCCATATTTATTTATTGCACCTTTAAGCATTTTAACAACCATGTTTCCAAGCTTACACAAACTGTCCACAAACGCTATCAAAGAAAATCAACTACATTTACGTCCACTCTTTACTTACCCCCGGATTTGTAAACATGTACCTACGTCTTACGTCAAGGCAAGAAACAGATGAATACAGAAGGCCCATGTGTGAAGCCAGAAGGGGCACAAAAACGTCTCTTTACAACACGAGTTCCAGCTTTTGTCCAAGCCCAAATTTTCGAGCCAGCTATTGTATTTTCAACTTTATCAGGAGAACGTTAAAGTTGTTGATTCAAAATAGGAAACTAAGACATTTGACGTCAGTTTTAGTAATTCCAGTCTATTCACAGTTAATTTACCACTAAACTTGCATCACTGTCAAAATCACAGTGGTCTTTATCATACTTGTAATAAGGTTGCCTTTGGATTGCTGCTACTGACAAGTCTGTCAAAATCACAACGATCTCTATTCTCCTTATTGGTTGATTTTGTGTTGTTGTGTCAGATGTAAAATAACTGTGAAAGGATTCATCATCATCATCCTATAATGTTCCCACTGCTGGGACACAGGCCTCCTCTCTGTGAGAGGGAGTGCGCCGTAATCCACCACGCGGGGCCCAGTGCGGGTTGGTAGATGTCACATTTCTTTGAATTTTTGGTTCTAGGACATGCCGGTTTCCTCACGATGTTTTCCTTCACCGTTTTGAGAGCAACGTTTTGAAATTCAAAATTGCCTCTATTTAACGAAAAGCATTGTTTTGGAATACAACCAATAGACACGTACGTATAACTACCTCAAACTATGTCAAACATTATGCCAAACTCAAAATTGCACTTGGTATTACTTGCAGCGTGTCTATGTGTGCGAGAATTTTCGCTCCGTTTATCGAGTTGATCTTCTGAACCTATAATATATTATGGTGAAAGGCTTACTGCTAAATATTTGTTCACTGCTGACTTGTTTTCGTACTAATACTTGTACGATGTAGAATTAGTAATGGTTATTAAAATGATGTGCGTGTTTGTGTACGAAAAATCCCTCGTAGGGTGAGTTTTGAATTATGTATTTAGCATAAAGATTCATTATACCTATGTGAAATGGGATCATCATTTTAGCCGAAAGACGCCCACTACTGGACGTAGGCCTCCCCCAAGCACCTTCACTTCAACCGGTTCTGTGCTTCTCGCATCCAACGGGTTCCTGCGGCCTTCACAAGGTCATCGGTCCACCTTGTGGGAGGCCTTCCAACGCTACGTCTTCCGGTACGCAGTCGCCACTTCAGAACCTTTCGGCCCCATCGGCCCTCTGTTCTACGAGCAATGTGCCTTGCCCACTGCCACTTAAGTTTGACAATTCTTCGAGCTATGTCGGCTATTTTGGTTCTCCTGCGGATCTCCTCATTCCTGATTCAATCACGCAGGGAAACTCCAAGCATAGCTAATCATAGAAATGGGATCAGTAGGTTTTATTTGCTTATTTTTTTCAGAGAGGTCTCTGTGCCAGCAGTGGGAACATTCATCATCATCATCCATAACCCGACATCACCCACTGTTGGGCATATACCTCTCTTTCCTTGTGCCAATCACCGCGCTTCTATGCCAGCCTCATCCAGGTTTTGCCCACGATGGCAACAACGTCGTCTGCCCATCTCGCCGCTTGACGACCAACATCTCCTCTTCCAGTGTAAGTAAGGCTGTGACGGAGTGGAGTCCTTGGACGCCACTCCGTCACAGCCTTACTCCACCTGTCATCACTGCGCCTTGCCATGTGTCCTGCCCGACTCCATTTGAGTTCCACAAAAACCTTTCCGATATCGAAGACCTTCGTACGTTTTCGTATCTCGACGTTTGGAACTCGGTCTATTAGCCTGATGCCAGGCATGGAACACTCCATGGCTCTCAGTGCAACTTTCAGCCTGAACATTATGTAACGGGATTTTCCGAAAGGGTTACCGCTACCCCGGAACACAAAGGGCTAAGGAAGGAACACGGATGAGTTTTAGTCAGTAAGAGTCTGACACTCCCATCTGCTCCACCCAGAGCGGGAGGAGTCATTTGATGATTTCCCATCCATAAAAAAAAAAGCCTGAACATCATAGGCTTATTATGCTTATGCTGATATTATTTTTCTTTAAATTTCTTGTGGTAATTAACTGGTTAGCAAGGTAATTTGAATATTTTCAGTTTATGAATCGAGTCACATTGTTAGCCTTGTGTTTTTACGTCTATTTTAGACCGATATCCACTCAACTGCCGTTGAACTCAACCTGGTGTAGGTCAAATGTCTGGGAACAAGGGCAGCTCTAAAATAGAATGCTTAAAATGTAAAATGAACCCATAGCACCCTCAGCGCCAGACCCTAAGTGGCCATTCTTTCAAGTTTTCAAGTTTTGACTAATTTGTTTTTTTGTACCGATTCCCAGACCATTTACACCGAAAAAATGCGTCAGGCCAGGGCTTTCGTTTTTGCGTAATAAATCTATACAGGGTGTTACGGAAAGGGTATATCAATACAAATGGATTGAAGAGTGTATCTGCCCCCTTATTCACAAACACTCGGTATGCTTCCGTATCGTATCGAACATTAATCATTGTTATTGTAGGAGCCTTCTCAACGCTGTTCACAAGTCCGAAACCCGAAAATTTTGTCAGTTTAAATCAAATAGGCGCCCGCTATTCTTCCAACAGCTATTTGCTGTTGAGGGGAAGTCAAATCAGGTTATCGAAATGTCAGGTTTTCGATACGATAGCCTGTCGTATGGTTGTGAATCAGGGCTCTGGTCTAGAATCTCTGTACAAAATTTCAGCTCAAAAGCATTAACTTTGAAAATGCTTAATATTTTTTTGCGCTGCACTGGCGCGCGGCGGCGTGATGTGCGTGTACTAGGCGCACAGACACACTACAGATAATGGATAATGACTCTCGTATTGCGGTGACACGTTTGTTATGATTTCAATTTAATAAACTATCGAAATAGAAAAATATAAAGCATTTTCAAAGTTACTGCTTTTGAGCTGAAATTTTGTACAGAGATTCTAGACCAGATACACTCTTCAACCCGTTTGTATTGATATACCCTTTCCGTAACTTCCTGTAGAAAACGTGTTCCTAAAGGATACACAGCGCATTTTTACTAAGTAGAAAGGTGTGTATACTTTTGGATACACAATGTTCCAGACACTGTGTGACAAAAATACTCTAAATAGCTCCTTTTTTAGACAGCCTGTCAACACAAGCCTACCCATGTTACTGGCTGTTCTAGTCTTCATGAAAATTCTGCTTTTCGTATATTTATACAACATACCAAAAATTGTCCCACGAAGTTATCTTATTAAAAAAATCGGTCAAGTGCGAGTCGGACTCGCGCACCGAAGGTTCCGTACACATTATTTTGTAGGTTTGTAACTACAAACGGTTTTCGATTTTTTCCCTTACTTGTGCCACATGACATTGATTCTTGCCAGATTTCATGATTTTAGGTGACCGGACGGGTTTTCATTCCCTTGCGAGTGTCAAAATATACGGCATAAACGGAACATGAACGCCCATATCTTTTGATGTCGTTGACTTAGAAGTTTGTTTTTTTCACTGCTTCAAGGGATTGCAGCCCTGAGTATTTCATATTAATTTCAACTTGATAACTCCACACGTTCTTGAGAAAAAGGCTCTTGACAGACTGACAATGAAGTGATCTTATAAGGGTTCCGTTTTTACTTTTGATGTACGGAACCTTAAAAATAAAGAAAAATAAAAAGTTATATTTACGCATTGGAAATAGGAACAGTAAAAAACCGGCTAAGTGCAAGTCGGGCTCACACACCAAGGATCCGTACCACAAGGCAAAAAGCGCCGAAAAACACACGTTTCTTGTATGAGGATCTTCTTTAGACACAGCCCGCTGACAGACATATGGACGGACGGACAGCGGAGACTTAGTAATATGGTTCCGTTGGCAACCTTTGGTTACGGAACCCTAAAAAAGGAACATAACAAAAAAAAATAGGAAAACACAAAAAAATTCTAAACTAATATGTATAAAACTTACGCATACCTACGTACCCAAAAAAAAAATGGCAGAATATTAGGTAGTATATTCACTAGCGCGTCAGGGTAAAAGGTGCTCTAATAGTAATCCACCGTGTATTAAGGGTTGAGCAAACAGGCCGACGGGCCTGACAGCCTACCTGAAGGCAAGTTCCTGCCTCCGCCTAAATATATTATCTACCTACTTATGTACCAAGTTGTGCCCAAACAGGGTGTGCCGAATTGTCGACCTTAAAGGTCAAATATCTGAAATGTTTGTCTATGGTAGGTACGTCAGCAATGCTTTTTGATGGAAATTGGTAGCGACTATAAATATCAGGGTTTAATAAAGATGAGGAACAGGGTGTAAAGTTCGTTCATCCAGTTCGTTCAATTTATCTTTTTAATCTTTGTTTTTTTTCACACCTTTTTTTATGTTTTTTTTTAATGCCTAATTGTGTGTCTTTTATTGCACTACATAAACGTTTTATCTATCTATCTATCTCCAAAGAAAAGGGAGGATCCTCCAGCCAGATGGGTGTTTGTGTCTAGCGGGCTACTGCCTACGAATTGATGTCGGGTCGTTGTGGTGGTGTTGTTCACATGTGGCGATATAGTTGCCGCCACAGTTCTACGTAAAGTTAGAGAAATTATGTTTTAAGCAACCTACTAATATCCGTAGGTATATTCAAATCACAACTGTCATTCTTTGATAGCTGTATGAAGTGGTTTTAACACGGCAAGATGACGTATGTTGTCAATTTGCCAAAATTTTTTTTTTTATTTTTTTTTATTTGAAATGGGCTTGCTCTTGACTCTAGCCTAGGTCAAAGGTGACAGAGACAAAGTCGACGATGGAGCGAGCTTACCCAGAAGAAGCCTGTTTACTCTCACTTTAAAGAGATTCGGGTTGTATGCGCTCGGAAAAACAGACGCAGGTACAGAGTTCCACTCTTTTGCTGTGCGCATTATAAACGACATTTGCAAACGCTTAGTGCGAATTGGTGGAATAGCAACCAGGTAGGGATGGTAACTTGCAGTGCGCCTGGATGTCCGAAGGTAGACGGGGGCCGGTGGAATGAGGTCGTGGAGTTCTTTGGGCACACTTACCGAAGTACAGTCTGTAGAAGACCGACAGGCAGGCAACCTTATATTTCCCTGACTGTACTTCATTGGACGACCGCTTTTATAAAGAACTCTATAAAAACTAAGCTTTACTTTATATTATCAATTTTAACTATTGTGTACGCAAACATAGCACTTCACAAGAGTATTAGGAAAATAATAATCAATAAAAAACGGGTTCTTTGAGCAAAATAAAATAGTCGAAAAGCCTTCGCTACAGCACCTTTTGGTGGTTCAATCAATCCATTGCTAGGAATAAGCCGTATCCTACTTATGATTATCCTAAAAAGGCCTTTGTCCAATAAAAAAAAACTGGCACGCACCCCACAAATTCTTATATTTATTTTTCATAATACATAATTATGGGTAACCAATGACAACGTTATACAGGTATATTTTGCCCAAAATTTGTTACCAACATTCGCTATTGAGTACACGGCTTAATACTTCTATATATGTATTTCATATTTTATACTATACCTAATAATAATAAAGCTTAAGAGATCTTTTGATCGCGCTAACCTCTGAAACTGAAATCGGATTTGAAAAATTCGTATTGCGTTTGATAGCCTCGCAGTTCTTGATGAAGGCTATTTATAGGATCCGAGCAAAAAGAAAAAAAAGTCAGAAAGTACACGAAGTGAAAACGAAGTACCAAATAGTGCGCGAAGGCGATGCGATGCGACGGGCTGGGTCGGGGGAACATTAAATTTTACGCAGATGAAGTTAGTACATATTATAACATAAAGTCGCTTTTCGTGTCTGTCTGTGTGACCAAGTTGTTCTTCTAAAAAAAAAGAACGAAACATTGTTTATTCTTCACAAACAAAACATACATTACAAATAAAACAGATAAAACATACACATACAACGTAGTCAAAAGCCTCGTAAAGCATTTTTTTTTTTCCGTTAGTCTGTACTGTCCCACTGCTAGGCAAAGGCCTCCCCCATTTTCTTCCACATTTCCTTGTGCTGTAACTTCTCCGTCCAGTCGGTTAGGAATGAGTCTAAATCGTGTGACGACTTATGTCCATGGCTTGATATCAGGGCTGGGGACCAAAGACAACATACATTAATTGACATTGACAGTACAAATTAATCCGTGATGCGCCCGGACACACAATAGATTGTGATGCGGTTTTTACCACAATCTTACAGAAGGTTTATTTGTATAATACATTTATATTAAACTTCAATATAACAAAGACATCTCGATGTTTTGTCAAGTCGTAAAAACTGCGCGAAGCAGGGGCAGGTCGCTGTTACAGTAGTAAAGTTAAATTTACGATCATAAAGAGCATGACTTTATTGATGTATTAATTTCTTTATGAAGTTATAAAAAGTATTGTCGAATAAATGGCTGCCTGGATAGTTCAGGTTTTATGTTAAAACAACAAAGTTAAGTAAAGTATGTAGAAACTGGACTGGAGTATCAAATAATTTCATCTACGTGGGTCTTAAAAAGAATCCAACATACAGATATAAATGGTTATATGGGTTGTAAAAATAAAAACATAATAGAGCTGTTTTATACTTTTATATAACGTTATATGTTTAGAGATTTAATATAAAGTTTCCATGTTTTATGAAATGTTATACTCAATTTGAAATTTATATTGACATATGTACAGGATTTTTCTAAAACCTACTTCACGAAGCAGTTCTCACGATTTGAATTTTTATAGTTAACATTTTTCAAGTTTTTCAATTTATTATTAATTCGTTTATATATTTTTTTCCATGTTTTTAAATATTTCTTAAAAAAAGACACAAAAAGATTAAAAGTTATGGTCCATCGGTATCGGAAGCAGAATGCTCAGGCCTTTGATCCAATCGCCTAACAAAAGCCTCTAGAGATGTTGGCATGTAGTTTGATGTAAATAATTTTTTACATTATTTTACTCTATTTATAGTTTAATCTTCTTTCGATACAACATCCTCATCATCATCAGCATAACCCTCCTTCTGGCGCAGTCGGGTAAAAAGCATCTCGATACACTGAACCGAAAAATGCCAAATACTTAAAGAGAGAGACCTAAGCGCTCCTATACCTTTAACTCTGCCGGCCAACTTTATTGCATTAGTTGTGATCGGTTATAAAAAAAAAAACCGTGGCACTCCGGGAGTGCCGACAGAAGTGAAAACAGAACACAAACAGACCAAACCATTGCCATCACTTACTGACATATCGGATATACATTAAAACCGAGTACAACCCGAGGACAGACGAATACATCTGAAGCGGTGTCGTTTCGGTAACAGTGGCGCGAATTCAATGGTTTTTCCCATCTGAAAAAATGCCCAATGCCTAAAGAAGTTTTCACTTCAAAAATTCGGTCTGGCGAGTCATATAAAGGCACACGCTAGGAAATAATAATTTCAAAGGGTCGTTATCGAAATCGATACGGAGGACTACATAGTCTTATAGTAAAAAAAGAACATCTTCAAACAATACCACGTTCATTATTTCTTCAACAACAAAAGTCTACCATTTCCTCTCCCCACAACACAAATTCAGTACATTTTCACTTCATACCCCGAATCATAAATGAGAAAATATTGACCTAATACAAACAAACACGTCCTTTATATGCTAGATTGTAACACAACAATCAGCAGACCTCGTAATTTAGAAGCCTAGGTCCTCCCTATATTTGGTTTGCTTACCGACACTATTTTTTTCTCCCTCTAATATGGGCTCAGCGGCTCAGGTCAGAGCATAATATTGTATTCTACGCACATTTTGCTTAGCCATGGTCGCAATATAAAAAGTGGTCAAGTACGTGCTGGACATTTGTTTTGGGTTTTGTAGTCCTATTAATATTATAAACGCGAAAGTTTATGAGGATGGATGGATGGATGTTTGTTACTCTTTTACGCAAAAACTACTGAACGAATTCAGATAAATTTTGGCACGCAGATAGTTTATTAATAGGATTAACACATAGGTTACTTTTTATCCCAATATTCGCACGGGGGCGACACTTATGTGGGTGAAACCGACAGGCACTGCTAGTACTGCATAATTGTATCAAATTCATAGTTTGTAACTGATTTCAAAATATGATTTTGGTAAGTATTTTCGCGCTGAAAAAATTAAACAAATAAAATAGTTTGTATTATTTTCACAGAAAGAGGTTTCTTTCTTTTCTCGGTTTGACTCACAGATATAGATACACCTTGATAACGCAAGAGCAATTGCTTCGCGTGCCCAGCTTAAGTACAAAACTCGTAGGTAAGCCGCCACTTTCGCGCTCAGTCCTGTAGTACTCTTAGCTGGGCGAGCATGAGCGCTGGCGCTAGGCCCGGGGAGTGGGGCGAGACAGGTGCCGCACGCGGCGGCGTCTTTGAATCGTTTTGATTTTCCCATCACTAAATAGGGATATCGGAATAAAAAGTATTCCATGTTCTAATCCAAGTCATGGTCTCTCACTATTTGCCAAATTTCATCCAAAACGTTCAGCCATTTTAGCGTGAAAGCGTAACAAACAAAAAATCAAATCTTTCCTCTTTATAATATTAGTTTAGTTAGGTTCTTCAGACTATAATAAAATCACTTTCAAAGTATGAATTGATAATAATTCACACAATCACATCCTTTCACAATAAACGGATCGACGACATTTGTAAACCTCGAAAGAAGGTCCACACCATTTGGTTACGGAATCCAAAAAACAGGCGTAAATATGACATGAAGGGATGATAAACTGCCTTGTATCATTCTCGCCTCGATGATTTCTGTATGAAACCCGAATGAACCCTCCACAAAGCGTTAAAGGAACGTTACATGAAGCTTTTGCATAAAAAATGAGATGTCTCTTTAGCCATATTCTTTAATATTTATCTACATACTACTAATAATAAAGCTGTAGAGATTATTTATTCATTTGAACGCACTAATCTATGGAACTACCAGTCAGATTTGAAAAGTTTTAGTTTTTGCTTTTGATAGCGTATGCGATTATTATACAGGGTGAAATTGAATTCATGGGCATCCTTTTGAGGGGTCATTGTAATCATCATTATGAACAACTTTTACTATGGGACCAAACCTGAAATCGCGAAAAAAAAAATCAGCTCTTACCTACATTTTGACGAGTTATGTAAACATAAATGCAAGAAACAGCTGTTTTTTTTGCGATTTTAGGTTTAGTGTATAGTAAACGTTGTTCATAATGATGAGAACAATGACCCTTAAAAGGATGCCCATGAATTTAATTTCACCCTGTATAATGTAAATGTGTATTCATTTTTTAATTTTGATTGATTTTAATTTTTGAAGTGAAAACTTCTTTAGCGGGGTTGCACACTTTTTGTAATGGGGAAAAAATGTTAAACTCGCGTCAGGACATCGCGTCAGGACACGTGACCGTCAGGAGAGATTTCCCCCCGGTAATGGATGGATGGATGGATGGATGGACCGGCGGACGGACGGACGGACGGACGGACGGACGGTCAGACGGACGGACAGACGGACGGACGGACGGACGGACCAACGGACGGACTAACGGACGGACGGACGGACGGACGGATGGTGACGGTGACGGTGACGGACGGACGGTGACGGTGACGGTGACGGACGGTGACGGTGTCGGTGAAGGTGTCGATGACGGTGACGGTGACGGTGACGGTGACGGTGACGGTGTCGGTGACGGTGACGGTGACGGTGACGGTGACGGTGTCGGTGACGGTGACGGTTACGGTGACGGTGACGGTGACGGTGACGGTGTCGGTGATTGTGACGGTGTCGGTGACGGTGACGGTGACGGTGACGGTGACGGTGACGGTGTCCGTGACGGTGTCGGTGACGGTGTCGCTGACGGTGACGGTGACGGTGACGGTCACGTTGACGGTGACGGTGACGGTGACGGTGACGGTGACGATGACGGTGACGGTGACGGTGACGGTGACGGAGACGGTGACGGTGACGGTGACGGTGGACGTGGATGTGGATGGATGGATGGACAGCTGATGGCTCGATCGTCTGTGTAGTAGCCACACTGCTGTTTATTCGTAAAATTCGTGTATTTAAAGTGTTTAAAATATGGAAATTGAACAAAGTGCATCGATTAATGAAAAAAGTGACGCAGAAATAGTGAAAAAAAAATTAGTTATATTAATTCAATTCATAATTTATTTATTTCAACGTTAATATTCAAGTTTTCACTTCTGCCGGCACCCCCGTCGTTAATTTTTTTTTTAAATTGCGTATTTATTTAGATTTTAATTTTATACGTTTGCGATTTTATTTTGATTTTATTTATATGGATACTTTATCTGAAATAAATGATTTGATTTAATAACCCAATTCTTGAAGAGGGCTAGGTACTTAAAATCACGATAGGACGCTTAGGAGGCGAGTAAAAAGATTACCTATATAAAATTCAGAAAGAACGTTAAGCGAGCACGAAGTAATAGCGCGGGCAGGCGATGCGTTGCGACATGATGGGTCGGGTGAACAATAAATTTCATGGCAAACGAAGTTGCGGGCCGAAGCTAGTAAAATAATAACAGTTGATACTATGTGAGTTTCCTAGAGGAGCCCGTGGCTAAGTAATAACAGCCGCACAGGTCGATCGATCAGGTTAAGCTACGCTTGCCGCGGTTGGTGTGTGGATGGGTGACCATCTTTACATACTGAGACCCCTCCGTGCCTCGGAAAGCACGTTAAGCCGTTGGTCCTGGCTCTCATTCGTGGATCTTTGATACGGGTAGTCAGAAGACTGAAAGTCTGACAACCAGTCTTACCAAAGGGCATCGTATTACCCAGTAACAGGGTTGTGGAAGTCAGATAGGCAGTCGCTCCATGTAAAGTATTAGTATTCAGCTGCAACTGGTTAGACTGGAAGCCAACCCCAACATAGTTGAGAAAAGGCTAGGCAGATGATTAATCATAGCTGGTCAATTTATAACAGCTGTAAGGCCCAAAAATGCAACAACACATAAACTGCCTTGTCCCTTGACCATGAAGCCGCTCAAACTATCAAAAGGCCAATTTTGGTTATAATTTAAAATGTTCAAAATCTAGTCGCTGTCTCATCTCGGCGACAAACAAAGGTCAAAAACTTGTCAAAAATGTGTGGAAATTAGAGGTATTTTTGACAGATTGCGACTGAGATCCATACTGTTAACGTTCTTAAAATTACGAGGATTGCCCCCCTGGTCAGCAGCACCATTTTCCCCTTAAGCCCCGCGTCCTCGGTAAAAAATATATCGCTTCCAAGATACAAGATAGGAAGGTTCCGAGTTTGGCGCTTGGCAGCAAAACGGTGTTCTGTTTTTGTATAGAGATTTGTTTATTAGTATGCAAGTGGGAAATGTGTTTTGGGTTTAAGTTGGTGTGCATTTTGGGAGATCTTTAGTGAAATTAAAATTTGTGGGAACATGATATTAGCATAAGCATAATTAGCCTAAAATGTTCCCACTGCTGGGACACAGGCCTCCTCTCTGTGAGAGGGACTGGTCTGTAATCCAGCACGCGGGCCCAGTGCGGGTTAGTAGATGTCACATATCTTCGAATTTCTGGTTCTAGGACATGCTGGTTTCCTCTCGGTGTTTTACTTCACCATTTTGAGAGCGGTAGTGATGAAAAAATTTACACAAAGTAAAGCGCCTGTCTGTGCCTGTCTGGGTTCGAACCTACGACCTACAACTCGTAAGTCGCAGCCATTACCACTGGGCAACTACTGCTCTAGCGAGCCGATAACAGCGAGAAAGTAAAATACAAAATACATGAAACTTTCAATGACTGCTGGAAAGTACAAAAAACACAGTAGACAATAGGAAAATTATCACTTTAAAAGGTAATAGTCTATGTTAGAAAAAAGAAAGAAAGAAAATACGTGTATATGCGGAAAAAGATATGAAATCGTGAAAAAAAACGACTTTTCCCTACATTTTGACGAGTTATGCGAACATAAATGTAGGGAACAGCTGATTTTTTTTTCGATTTTTGGTTTGGTCCTACAGTAAAAGTTGTTTATAATGATGAGCACAATGACCCCTTAAGGGAAAAACGGTGATTAAAATTTCACCTTGTATACATTAAACTTGTTTTAAACTCAGGCTACGGTATTGCTGGCACAAAACAGGCTGCCAAAATCACTCAAGGCTCATTAATGTACCACTGGCTTAAAATAAACCTTCATGCAGCTGCAACTGCCTACAGTCCTACATATATAATTATATAGCCCTCGTCAAGCATTTAATTGTTGATGGAGTGTGTCCGGCCCCAATCAGCAAGAGAGCAGTTGATTGGTGCTTTAAGTCCGGACAAATTACTGAGTGAAACTTTACGTAACATTTAAACGAGGATTTTAAACAAAATGCTGGTCAAATATTCATTGACTAAAAGCTCGGATTCTGGCTCAGTACTCTATGTGTTATGGACCAAGTGATTATTAGGACGTTATAAAAATGCCCAGGCAATTTGATAAATAAATAATTATGCCATTAGTACAGCCACTCATTCTACGTAGTTCTTTCACAGTAATTTTGCCTTTGACAGCAGCAATCAAACAACTTCCTTTTCGTAACGGGAATAAAGATCACTGTAATTTTGACAGACTTGCCAATGACAGCAACCCGACAACAACCTTATCGTAACGGGTATAAAGATCATTGTTTTTTTGACAGACTTGTCAATGACAGCAACCCGACAACAACCTTATCGTAACGGGTATAAAGATCATTGTTTTTTTGACAGACTTGTCAATGACAGCAACCCGACAACAACTTTATCGTTACGGGAATTACTGTGATTTTAACAGTGATAAAAATCAGAAGTAAAATAACTGTGAAAGAACTTCAACACAACGACGAAATGCATATCTTTAAAAAAGTGTAGCAAATGCTGGCTTCCTTACTAAAAAACCTCAGATTTGAATAAATCACACTAATATTATAAAGGCGAAAGTTTGTGAGTGTGTGTGTGCGTGTGTGTTTATATGTTTGTTACTTCTTCACGCTCAAACAGCTGGACCAATTTTAATAAAATTTGGTATGGAGGTAGCTGACACCTTGGATTAACATATAGGCTACTTTTTATCTCGATATTCCCACGGGATCGACATATACGCGGGCGAAACCGCGGGGCGTAGCTAGTATTGTACTAAGACACTTCATGAAGGACGGTATAAAATACGGATTCAATAACTTGGGGAGAGACTATTGAAAGTAACCGCAGATAATCCGAGACTTCGGGTTGCAAAAAAATTATGCAGAGAAGCTTATCATCCCAGATTTAAAGATGATCAGGATCCCTTGCAGAGCGTGATAATGATGCTTGTATTTCTTTGTGATCAGCAGGGGTCTAAGGCCGAACTCTATAAACTTTAATTATTATTAGAGACGGAAAACTTTAACTTGTAGTTTGACATTTTTGTGACATTGACAGGAATAATGCTTAGCCAAGATTCGGGCTTAGAAACGTTTGTAGATCTTGACCTGAGGGGTAATAATCATAACAAAGTTATCATTCGTAAACCAGTTATCCTATCACACTAATAACACTAATATTATAAAGGCAAAAGTTTGTGTGTGTGTTTATATGTTTTTTACTTCTTCACGCTCAAACGGCTGAACCAATTTTAATAAAATTTGGTATGGAGGTAGCTGACACCCTGGATTAACATATTATAGGCAAATTTTTATCCCGATATTCCCACGGGATCGACATTTACGCGAGTGAAACCGCGGGGCACAGCTAGTATACCATAATTTTCCACGCTCCCATACATTTCCGAATCAAATTCCTATTACCCTTTGTTGGGCGATCAACATCAAACAATCTGAAACTCGCACATTGCTGCCAGCTCGATGTTCTGCCGATCAGATAAACCGATTTCATGCATTCTCAGTCACTAACGGTCGGCCGAAAATGTCGGGGATAAGGGTGACGTCATAATGCAGTAGTGGCCATTTGAGATATTGGTTTTTACTGCAAGATAACGCACAATATTTAATTTTGGTTCCTCGTTTGTTTTAGTTATGTTGTCGTATTTTTCATTGATGATTTTCTCTTAATTGAATAATTATTATCAACTCGTGACCCGTTTCTGCTTCGGATGGTTTGTATGATTTGACAAACCGTCAATATTTTTAATACCTGATAATTTATTATAGACTTAAACCTTCCGGAATAAATTCTCTGAATGCTAGTGGAAACGCATCAAAATTCATTGCAAACTTTAGAAGAACAACGTGGTTCCACAGACAGACGCGAAAAGCAACTTTAATTTATGGATAAAAAGTAGCCTATAAGTTAATCCAGGGTGTCAGCTACCCCCATACATGTTAGCCGTTTGAGCGTGAAGAAGTAACAAACATATTATAAACACACACACACACACACTCACAAACTTTCGCCTTTATAATATTAGTGTGATAGTGTGATGAATAGATTATCTAAAAAACCAAAGTCAATCATTTATTTTAAGTAGACCTTTGGGAGCAAGGCAATTTGGAACGTCAATATTAACAAGAAAAAAATAGAGTTTATTCTAGAGCAGTGTTCATAATCTCAGATAATTTTCATTCTATCGCCATCATTTATCTACTTTAGTGAAATATATTCTAATTTGATTTTTGAGTGACCATTTGTAACAAAAAGGTCCTTATAAGTTTTTGGTTGCAATGGAATTTGAACTTTGTTGGGTATGACATTCAGTTTGTTGTTCCATAACTTGAAAATTATCTCAAATTCTTGGCCCATTCCAAAGAAAATGATTTCAATTTTGTGAAGAGTCTTTTTAGAATAGGGACAAGTCTCAAAACTAAAATTTTGGTTGATAAAATCAGATTTACCTACTGAATGGAGTTTGTATTTCTCGGTATTAGACATCCATCAGCATCTGCCTAGCCTTTTCCCAACTGTGTTAGGGTCGGCTTCCAGTCTAAGCGGATGCAGCTGAATACCAGTATTTTACATGGAGCAACTGCCTATCTGACCTCCAGAACCCACTTACTGGGTAATTTCCCCCAAATCCTTCCAGGAACTCTTTTCCCGCGACACATGTGTAGGTAAATTCTAAGGTATTTAGGAAACCGTTCTTCACTGCTAAATGAAATCAGCTTGATGCTTACATAACATCACGCCTGAAACCCCGAAGGGTTAGGCAGACTTGTACCTATAATAGTATACCCACAGTTATGTTTTATAGTGAAAAATTTAATTGAAATTTGGGGCAGTGCTGCTAAAACAAAATTATCAGAACTTCAAATTACCCAAAATAAAATCATAAAAATAATATTCAACTACCCATATCTAACATCTTCCAGCAAAATTTATCAAGACACAAAAATAATGAACATAAAACAACTTTATATTTACAACACGTGCATTTTCATCAGAAATATTCTGAACAAAAGCCTTCACTCAAACATAACACTAACTCAATATAAACAAGTTAGTCAACGCAGTACACGGCGAGCAAGCTTGCTAGTTTTACCAAAAACAAGAACTAACTATGGCAAAAAAATGCTAACTTTTGAAGGAGCCCAGCTTTATAACAAATTACCGTCCTGTATAAGAAATGTACACTCTTACAATGCATTCAAAACTCAACTTCGCCAGCACATAATTGCGGACCGATCACTTCTGGAGAAATGAATGCATTGGATGGGTGACTATCAAATTGTAACACTGATGACGAACATATTGTAATTTATATTTCTTTGGGAATAAAGTTTCTTTAAACCGAGAAACCGAAGTACAGACGCCAGCACATCAAGCTACCCGAAACTGTCAAATTTTCCCAATCAACTTTGGCGATAAAGTTGAAAATCAATTAAAGAAATTTGACAGATTGTTGTAGCTTGATGTGCTGGGGTCTATACCATGTAATATGTGGCCAGCCTATTGCCATCAACCGGGCATAAATTTAGACTCCGGGCTGCTACTGAGAAGTCCTAGAAAAGAAGAACTCAATAACACTGCAAGACCCGGGTATCGAACCCAGACCACATGCTAAGCGGTAGCGCTTGCGACCATTACTGCCCCCGAAAGGAAAATGGCCGGATCTAACATTTTTTCCAGATTTGAGTTACATTATTATGTACAGTGGCCAGCACATCAAGCTACCCCAATCTGTCAAATTTTCCCAATTGAATATGAACCTTATTATTGTGTAGTAAAGTTGAAAATCTATCAAAGAAATTTGACAGATTGGGGTGGCTTGATGTGCTGGCGTCTGTACACTGCCGGAATCAGAAAAAAAGGCGCATCTGCTTGTATTTTAAATATTTTTCTAACTTCCTCCAGTAATTAATTTCCCAATCAACAGCAATTAATTTCCCGTTTCATTCATTAAAACATTTATTTCTCCGTTTTTACTTTTTGTTAGATACGTCTTTTTAAGTCAACTTAAATGGGACTGGGCAGGACATGTCTGCCGCATGCCGGACAAACTGTGGGCCCAAATAGCGCAGAATTGGTGCCCTGAGACAGTGAGGCGGGGTCGCGGCAGACCACGCAGGAGATGGCGGGACGAGCTGGATAGGTTCCGTCAAAACTGGAGGGAGGACGCGCGGGCTCGCGAAAAATGGAAGGAGTGGAGGGAGGCCTTTGCCCAGGAGTGGGACAGCGCAGGCTAGATAAAAAAAAAAAAAAAAAAAAAAACGTCTTTTTAACTATCGGGGGCAGACTAGTCCAACCACTTAGTAATTCTATTAGATTTGGTAAAATCCATTTTGTAGCTATACCACCTGCATAACTTATACAGAGTCAAATTAAATTAGCTAACGAAACTTTGCAGACGTTATAGGTAGGTACCGCTATTTAAACAGGATAAAACAAAAGATAAATTAATTTAATGTTTTTTTATTTGTAGCGTCATGGACCGCAGTTTGTTTAGTAACTTGATATTTATTAGTTTTTTTTTTTTTGTGTAAACTTCACAGACCTGATGAGTATAGATATTTAAACACGATAAAACAGAAGAAAACAGATTTTCTCAACTCATATTTCAAGTAAAAATACTAGCAGTGGTCGTAGACCTCCAAAATTATTCATCAATTCTTTTTCATTTTTATTTTATCGTATTTAGATAATCTCCCGCTTTCAGTAAAACGAAAGCTCATGGACATGTGCATTCTTCCCACCCTTACCTACGGAGCGCAACCATGATCTCTTACAAAGCGTCAAAAGTCCGCACTTGGGTTCTGCCAACGGGCTATGGAACGAAGTATACTAGGTGTCAAACTCACTGACCGCCTTAAGAACTCTATACTTCGTTCCAAAAAAATACAAATAGGGGACGCTGGCCGCACAGCTGCTGGATTAAAGTGGGACTGGGCTGGTCATATCTGTCGCATGTCGGAGCAGCAATATTCAAAAGCCACCACTCAGTGGATCCCCAATGGCAGGAAACGACTGCGCAGCAGACCCAGAAAGAGATGGCGGGATGACCTGGAGTCCTTCTTAAAGGATTGGCCCACAATCGCAGTAGACCGGGAAAAGTGGAAAGAGGGAAGGAAGGCCTTTGCCCTGCAGTGCGTCATGTTCGTGAACGGGCGCCGTCGGTTGAGACTGGTCATCTCTTAACTGCCAAGGCTTATTTTTAATCTTATTTCTTTTATTGTTTCTTCATTTATGTGTTTTTTTTTTACATTGTTCTCACATATAGAAGCAACATGAATAATGTACCAAGGATTTTGTAATATCTTGATTTAAAAAGAGTGTCCATGGAGTTTCTTGCCCGTTCTTCTCCATAGAGATCTACGCTTTGGAATGGGCAACTAGCTTCAACTTTCTGACTAACTGACCGACTACTTAATTTTGACAATTCAAAAGTGCCTGTAATGGTTTAATTGAAATAAATGCTTTGAGTTTGAGTTTGAGTATGAGTTCGAATGGGACAATACAGGCTTATAATAATTTAGATAATAATATCTATACCTTTCACGTCTGCCGAGTTTCGCTAGCTTATTTAATTTGCCCCTGTAAATACATTTTAGAACAAGGCTGTATCTCCCCTATAATCTTCGTCAACCCAACGAATTTATAGGGGGCTCCTTTTCCCATTCCATATAATTTCTTACCGTATAATACTAAGTTGATAATAGCTTACGACAATCTGACGGCACCCTTATATACGGTCTTTGAGGATTATCCTACTGGAGCTGAGGTTTCTTTGATGTTAGTGTGCCCCCTTATGTGGTGCCATTGATGTTAGTAAGATATGAGGTGAGGAAGCTTAAGACTTTATGGTGAACAAAAAAAGTTCTTTACCGATGATTTAAATCGTAAGATTCGAACTACCGCATCAAAAACATCGCTTATATGTTTTTTTTTTTGTTTTGGCACCTCGATGACACACGGGTTTAGTAGGTAAGCTCACTCCTCACAATATCGATACTTTCCACGACATAGGTCAGTAAGTAATCAGAGGGCAAATCTAACGATTTAAATCCGTTGTTTTACCTATTCTATGGCACAATTCTATATTGGTGGCTGGCAGGTGATTGCCTGATGATAGTAGATTTAGGGAAGGTTCACATCTGACGGAAGATGCGTCGCGTATTATCGGTCGCGTAACGCCAGAACAGACAAATGTATAGAAAAACACTTGACCGTTCACACTCAACCGATGATGCGTTAGTGCGTCGAGCGAATAAATAGACGCAATCGATGTTACGCCCGACGCATCTTCCGCCAGATGTGAACCTTCCCTTATTTGACAGCAGACCGAAACGTTGAAACTACAGGTCGTTCACAATTATTTTACCTCTGACAGCATCAACCTAACAGCAACCTTATTATGACGAGAATAAAGATCACAATGACTTTGACAGACTTGTCAATGGCAGCAACCTTCTTAGAATGAGAATAAATATCACTGTTAGACAGAAATGCAAAAACACAGGTAAAATAACTGTAAGAGTCTCTGGTCAACTGGACCCAATCGAACTGGACCCGCGGGTTCAGTTGACCAAAGCAATAATTTTCTATATTTTTATTGGTCAACTGGACCCACTGTCAAAATTAAATTAAATTAATTACACTGTATGTTACTTTAAAATTTTAAATATTTTTTACCTACTCACCAATCCCATCCATACTAATATTATAAATTCGAATGTAACTCTGTCTGTCTGTCCGTCTGTATGTTACCTTTGCACGCCTAAACCACTGAAGCGATTTAGGTGAAATTTGGTGTAGAGATAGTTTGAATCGCGGGAAAGGACATAGGATAGTTTTTATCCCGATATTCCCACGGGATCGTAACTTATGCGGGTGAGACCGCGGGGCGCAGCTAGTCAGAAATAAATTTATTATTTATTTATTTATTAAACCACAATTATAACACCTTTACAGAATCATCCAAGGCGATGTTATAAGTTACAAGGTATATTGCTTTACAATAAAAAAGTGAAATGACCTGCCATGCAAGCTAAATTGCCACAATAATATAACGCTGTTGCAACCCCGCCCACATGGCTTGAATCAATCATAGAAAAACGTCTGATGAAGAAACAAGTTGGTACCTGCCTAAGACCACAGTACGCAAGAAAACCACATCTTTTCTGTACGAACTCATATAACCGAGTGTAATACATACATATATGTATGAATAAGTATATAAATCACACTACGTAATGCGGTCCCAACGGTTCTTACACTTCGCTTGTCGATATACCTTTGAAACTTACTAATTAACTGTTGATGAATACGTATTTAGTTACACGTAACTGTAACCCTATTTGTTTGTTAGTAAACTAACTGTGCCCTTTAGCTTCCATCGCGTGAACGTACCTAATATATTAATCTAGAAGTTAAAACAAAAATCACTTATCCTAAAATAAAAATTAAAGTTAAATGAAAAAATAAATGAAATCTTAAATTTTTAAATTTACCCCCTTACTAATTAACGTTGTATAGCGTCTGTATAGTTATACAACGCTTTGTCTTCATCTTCCGAAAGTCAAATTACTGACGACTGAAAGAGAGAAATCGGTGTGTAACTATTCCTCTGATATAATACGTTTATTAGTAGGGTGGTTTTATTATAAAGAGTAAATATTATATTTTTTGTCTTTTTTTCTTACGCTTTCACGCTAAAACGGCGGAACGGATTTGGATGAAATTTGAAACCGTAGGACCCGGCTGTGTCATTCGTGGATCTTTGACAGTCGTAACGGGTCTTCTAAAGCCCGTAAGACTGACAACCAATCCTACTAAGAGGTATCGTAATACCCAGCAACTACATAGGATGTGGAGGTAAGATAGGCAGTCGCTCCATGTAAAATACTGGTATTCAGCTGCATCTAGTGAGACTAGAAGTCGACCCCAAGCCCAACATAGTTGGGAAAAGGCTAGGCAGATGAGTTCCAAAGATTTATTTACCGAGTGATTCGTCAACTCATCTTACATGCCTACGGCCCATTTGGGACGACTTGACGAAATTTATTTTTATTTTCGTCAAGTCGTCCCAAATGGGCCGTAGGCATGTAGGACGAGTTGACGAATCACTCTATTTACCCGTGAAGCTGACACAGTCGCAGCCAAAAGGTTTTTTTTTCGCGTCTTGTATATTCAATGCTACAACAAGTCTACAGGATGAAATTAAACTCATGGGCATCGTTTTAAGGGGTCATTGTACTCATCATTATGAACAACTTTTACTATGGGACTAAAACTAAACTTTCAAAAAAAAAACAGCTGTTCCTTGCATTTATGTTCACATAACTCGTCAAAATGTAGGGAAGAGCTGATTTTTTTCGCGATTTCATGTTTGGTCCCATAGTAAAAGTTGTTCATAATGATGATTACAATGACCCCTTAAAAGAATGCCCATGAATTCAATTTCACCTTGTATATTCGTCCATTTTGTTTTCCCACAAGTAGTACTCATAAAAACAAGCTTGCGTAGGTTGTTATGGCTGGTCCTGACAAGACAAAAATAAACCTTACGCACAGACATAGTCACAAACACACAGGAAATTACCTGATCTGCACATTAAGAGAAACAGAATAAATAATTATGATATACGTAGGTAGGTAGATTTATCACCCTCTTTTTTCCTTAAGGGGTAGCTACGTAACTTTGAATGTTAGAAACACGGGGTCGTATAAAAGTTTTAAGGGGAAGGAAGGGCCAGTGAATAGTGTTTTGCTGGTATTTATTTCGCTTTGCTGAATCTAAGACAGTGCGAAGTTCGTATTTGGGAAACCCATTGTGGGATTAAAAGGCGTTGATATGTATATTGTGTCTATGTAGGTATGTTGCATCGTGGGCCTATCGTTCTGGTGGGTTTATATGGGTTTGTTCTTATAGAAGTAAGTGGCGATGTTTGTTCCACTCCATATTTTGGAGACTGTATGGAAAAAATTGTTTTCCAGTACGGCTGAGCTTTAGTGTAAATGCATTATCACACTAATATTATACAGGCGCAAGTTTGTGAGTGTGTGTGTGTGTGTGTGGGGGTGTGTTTATATGTTTTGTACTTCTTCACGCTCAAACGGCTAGACTAATTCTGATAAAATTTTGCATGGGGGTAGCTGACGCCCTAAATTAACATATAGGCTACTTTTCATCTCGATATTCCCACGGGATCGACATTTACGCGGATGAAACCGCGGGGCGCAGCTAGTGTTTCAATAAATCGAAATCGAGATTTTCGGTACAGTTACATATGCATAAACTATCTCTATTCCCGGGATAAACAAGATGAATAACATTTAGTATGTACACGAGTGTAGCTGTTACGTCAATCGCTGAAATAAAAGGCTTTTTACTGTTACGAGTAGGCTTCGGTTCGATTGTATTGCGGAGGTATTTGCAATTTTATTTTCTTTCGAACTGACTTCAAAAAAAGGTTTTTTGATATCTGCCTGTAACTGGTAATAATAATGATAATCAATACGTCTTTATTTATCTTATAACCTAATATTACACACAATAACATTGCTCGCTGAACAGATGGCCGATGGGGCTGAAAGGTTCTGGAGTGGCGACCGCGTACCGGACGACGTAGCGTTGGAAGGCCTCCCACAAAGTGGACCGACGACCATGTGAAGGCCGCAGGAACTCGTTGGATGCGAGAGGTGCTTGCTGGAGGCCTATGTCCAGCAGTGGACGTGTTTCGGCTGAAATGATAACACACAATAGGAAAAAAAAATAACTTTAGAATTATTGTATAGGTAATAAGAATAACATTTCGGCCCCAGACCCACCTCATCGCATCGCATCGCCTACCCACGCTATTACTTCGATTTGGCTTAGCGTTCTTTCTGAATTTTTGAAGTGAAAACTTCTTTAGCGGCGTTGAACACTTTTTGTAATGGGTAAAAAATGTTAAACTCGCGTCAGGACACGTGACCGTCAGGAGAGATTCCCCCCCCCCCCCCGCCTCTCTTTCTACGGCGGCGCCAACCGAAGTGAACTAAGTTTAGTGACACACGACAATGGATGGATGGATTGGATGGAGTGGAAGTGGAAGTGGAAGTGGAAGCGGAAGTGGAAGTGGAAGTGGAAGTCGAAGTCGAAGTCAAAGTCGAAGTCAAAGTCGAAGTAGAAGTCGGAGTCGAAGTCGGAGTCGAAGTCAAAGTCGAAGTCGAAGTCGAAGTCGGAGTCGAAGTCAAAGTCGAAGTCAAAGTCGAATTCAAAGTCGGAGTCAAAGTCAAAGTCGGAGTCGAAGTCAAAGTCAAAGTCGAAGTCAAAGTCGAAGTCAAAGTCGAAGTCAAAGTCGGAGTCAAAGTCAAAGTCGGAGTCGAAGTCAAAGTCAAAGTCGAAGTCGAAGTCAAAGTCGAAGTCGAAGTCAAAGTCGAAGTCAAAGTCGGAGTCAAAGTCAAAGTCGGAGTCGAAGTCAAAGTCAAAGTCGAAGTCAAAGTCGAAGTCAAAGTCGAAGTCAAAGTCGGAGTCAAAGTCAAAGTCGGAGTCGAAGTCAAAGTCGGAGTCAAAGTCAAAGTCAAAGTCGAAGTCAAAGTCGAAGTCAAAGTCGAAGTCGAAGTCGAAGTCAAAGTCGAAGTCGAAGTCGAAGTCGAAGTCGAAGTCAAAGTCAAAGTCAAGGTCAAAGTTGGAGTCAAAGTCAAAGTCAAAGTCGAAGTCGAAGTCGAAGTCGAAGTGGACGTGGACACTGCTGTGTATTCGTAACATTCGTGTATATAAAGTGTTTAAAATATGGAAATTGAACAAAGTGCATCTATTAATGAAAAAAGGGACGCAGAAATAGTGAAAAAAAAAATGGGTTATATTAATTCAATTAATAATTGATTTATTTCAACGTTAATATTCAAGTTTTCACTTCTGCCGGCACTCCCGGAGTGCAACCCGTCTTTTTTTTTCTTTAAGTTTCATGTTAAATAGTATATCGCCTTCCTCAAAAATTGGGCTTTCAAATACAAGAAATAATTTTTCAAATCCGACTAGTAGTTCCAGAGTTTAGCGCGTTCAAACAAAAAAACTCATCAGCTTTATTATTAGTATATATGTCGCAGCCAGTTGGCTGCGACATATATACTAATAATAAGGCTAGGCGATTAACTAAACGGTTAATTTAACCAGTTGGTTAAATTAGCCGTTTAGTTAACCGCCTAGCCTTTTAACTAAACGGCGGCCATTCAACTAATGTCGCTACATGTAAAATACTGGTATTCAGCTGCTGTTAGACTGGAAGCCGACCCCAACATAGTTGGGAAAAGGCCAGGCAGATAATGATGATGAGTTTAGGATAATAAAGAGGTCGCAAAAATAGGTACGAAAAGCGACTTTGTTTTATATATATTATGTATTTATGTTTATTACATACATATGAGTCTCAACCTTGTAGAGTAATTTCGAAACATGAACATGAGGCAAAACATACCTACATGATTATCGTAAACATGTTTCACAAACAATTTAATTGGTTACGTTACTTCGACAAAGTTACGTAAACAAAATTTACGTTATTCGTACTCTGGTTAATAAAAAACTTGTTTGTGTTTACTTTTTATTAATATCTCGTATTTGATCATTCGGTTCCCTACAAAATGATTGAGCTGGATGGTGCTGATCCATGCGTCATGTTCGTGAACGGGTGCCGTCGGTTGAGACTGGTCATCTCTTAACTGCCAAGGCTTATTTTTAATCTTATTTCTTGTATTAATTCTTCATTTGTGTGTTTTTTTTAATGGTTTTCACATATAGAAGCAACAAGAATAATGTACCCAGGATTTTGTAATAGCTTGATTTAAAAGAGTGTCCATGGAGTTTCATGCCCGTTCTTCTCCATAGAGATCTACGCTTTGGAATGGGCAACTAGCTTCAACTTTCTGACTAACTGACCGACTACTTAATTTTGATAATTCAAAAGTGCCTGTAATGGTTTAATTGAAATAAATGCTTTGAGTTTGACTTTGAAAATAAATAGTATTCATCTTTCTCAAAATACCATCTGAGATCAATTTTATTCCTTGAACATCTAAACAAGCTCGCAAGACCAATTCTCGTAATTAAAAACGTTCAAAATCTAGTCGCAATCTCATCTCGGCGACAATCAATGTCAAAAACTTCTCAAACTGGTCATGGCCGAGTGGTTGGTGAACGTAGCGGTGGTCGCCGAGCCCTACTCGATCCCCGGCAGCTGGCTGGGCGACGAGGACGACTTGGTGGCACTTGCGGCGCGGTCTTCCACAGACTCCCCTCCCCTCTCGCTATTAGAGAGGGGACGTGGATACGTGGCCGCCGCGTGGGGAGACTTAGCCCTTGTGGGCGTATATTTCTCCCCAAACCGCCCTCTTCAGGACTTTGAGAACTATCTCGGAGTCCTGGCCGCCGTGGTCGGCAGGGTGGCGCCGCGTCAGGTCTCCGTACTGGGAGACTTGAATGCTAAGTCGGTGACCTGGGGCAACCCGGCCACCGACGCACGCGGGCGGGCGGTTGAGATGTGGGCAGCCTCCTCTGGACTCTCCCTCTTGAACAGAGGAAGCGTCCAGACATGCGTGCGGCGACGGGGCGGCTCAATAGTGGACGTCACTTTCGCCACCCCTGCGTTAGCCGCGCGGGTGTTGAACTGGCGGGTGGACCTGGTGGAGACTATGTCGGACCACCGCTACGTGCGGTTCGACATCTCCAACAGTGGCCCCGGAGAGATGAGGCCCCCCTCCGGGCGACCACCGTTCCCGAGGTGGGCTCTTACCCGCCTAGACAGGGAGGCAGCGAGCGAGGCGGCGTTCATCCAGGACTGGCTTTCGCCGCCTGCCGCCGGCCTGGATGTGGACACCATGGCGAAGCAACTGAGGGAGTCTCTGACCGAGGTATGCAACTCTAGCATGCCTCGGTCTCGCCGACCGCTACCCAAACGCGCCGTGTACTGGTGGTCGGGGGAGCTGGCGGGGCTTCGAGCAGCGTGTGTGGAGGCAAGGAGGGAATACACGCGGAGCCGGCGGCGGCGTCGACGGGACTTGGACAACGAGGACCACCTCTATGAGGTTTACATGGAGGCAAAAATGGTCCTCGATCGGGCCATCGCCACCGCCAGAGACACGGCGAGAGCCGAGCTGCTGGAGGGTCTCGACAACGACCCCTACGGAAGACCATATAAGGTGGCGCGCAACAAATTGCGCCCCTATGGTCCCCCGGTTGCCGAGACCCTGGAGCCCTCATTTCTCGATGGGGTGGTTCAGTCCCTGTTCCCGTGCAGGGACAACTTCACCCCGCCAGTGATGGACCCACCGCGGGGGATAGCTGCTCAGCTAGACGAGGAAGAAGAGGAGGCCCCTCCTGTCACGGAGTCGGAACTTAGCGCGGCAATTTCCCATATCCGCGCCAAGAAGACAGCTCCAGGCCCCGACGGGGTTCCCGCAAGAGTGGTGGCGATCGCTGCCACTCAAATGGAGGAGAGGTTTAGGGACCTCTTCAGCGCATGCCTTGCGTCAGGGAGGTTCCCGAAACCATGGAAGGAGGGGCAGTTGTGCCTTCTTCGCAAGGAGGGCCGCCCGGCAGACTCCCCCTCGGCGTACCGGCCCATCGTTCTGCTCGATGAGGTCGGCAAAATGTTCGAGGGGATAATTGCTGCTCGCCTAAAGGGCCATCTGCGGGATATCGGGCCGGACTTGTCGGACGCTCAGTTCGGTTTTCGGGCTGAGCGTTCCACCGTGGACGCGCTGGCCTGCCTTAAGGGTCAGGTGAAGGAGGCGATGGAAGCGGGGGATGGATTGTTGGCTGTGTCATTCGACATAGCCAATGCCTTCAACTCCGTTCCCCACTCCACCATCCTAGAGGCGCTCCGATTTCACGGAGTGCCTCGATACATGCGCGGTCTGCTGGCCAGCTACCTGGAGGATCGGGCGATCCTTCTGGTAAATAGGACTGGCCAAGTCCGGCGGTACGCCGTCGAAGCCGGCGTTCCGCAGGGGTCAGTCATAGGACCTCTCCTCTGGAACGTCGGCTATGATTGGCTCCTGCGGGGAACTCTCCTCCGAGGCACGAGTGTCGTGTGCTACGCGGATGACACTCTCCTCACCGCCCGGGGGGGGGTTTCAGGGAGGCGGCCAACTTGGCCTCGGCGGGCGGATCCTTGGTCGCAGGGAGGATCCGCCGCCTAGGTTTAACGGTGGCGTTGCACAAAACCGAGGCCGTGTTCTTCCACGGACCTCGGCAGCACGCCCCCCCACCTGACGCCCATATCTTCGTGGACGGCGTCAAAATTGAGGTCAAGGCCCAGATGAAGTACCTGGGTCTTGTAATTGACAGCAGGTGGCGCTTCGGTCCGCATTTTAGCGGGCTGTCGACGCGCCTGTTGAAGACCGCGGGCGCGCTGTCGTGGCTGCTTCCCAACTTGGGGGGGCCCAGCGCACGATGCCGGCAACTTTACGCCGGCATCCTGAAGAGTATGGCCCTCTACGGAGCCCCTATCTGGGAGGACTCCCTCCATAGGAGGGAGAACGCTGCCGCCTTGCGGGCACCCCAAAGGGCCATAGCCCAGCGGGTGGCGCGGGCCTACCGAACGGTGGGCTTCGCGGCAGCATGTGCTCTGGCGGGCACCCCTCCTTGGGAACTCGAGGCGTGGGTGCTCGCCAGAGTATATGAATGGACGGCGGGGCGGAGGGCGAGAGGAGAACGCCCAGCCCAGGAAGAGCGGGAGGCCGTCCGGCGGGAGGCGAGGGACGCTATCGTCGTCCATTGGACGGGGGACCTCGCCACCGCAGCCTTCGGCCGCCGAACCCTCGACGCGATTGGGCCAGTACTGCGAGACTGGCTCGAGCGGTCGCATGGATTCCTCTCCTTCCGGCTGGTGCAGGTGCTGTCCGGACACGGTTGTTTCGGATCGTACCTGCACCGAATCGGACGGGAGGAGACGCCGTCGTGCCACGACTGTGGCGCGGCGGGGGACACGGCGCAGCACACCCTCGAGGTGTGCCCGTCGTGGTCCGAGCCGCGCCGCAGTCTCATCGCGGTGATCGGACCGGACCTATCACTCCCCGGCTTGGTTAACGCCATGCTGAGGGATGAGAGGTCCTGGGCGGCAGTCGCCTCGTTTTGCGAACACGTCATGTCCCAGAAGGAGGCGGCGGAGCGCGCGCGGGAGGAAGATCCTCACGCGGCGTTGCTCCGAAGGCGGAGGAGGGGTCGAAGAAGACGTCAGTTTGACAGTCATCTCCGACTCCTCCCAGATGGAGGCCAGCAGGCAACAGGTGCGGGGGCACCTTTGCCTGTATTGCACAGGCCCCCATCAGTGTTGGACGGGAATGGCCAGGTGCTCCCGGCTATTCCCGTAGCCCCCCAGCCTGGGGGGCATGCGGGGCCCGCCAGCTAGGCGGGCATGCGCCGGGAGGGTTGTGGAAGTAAAGGCTGAGCCGGTTTCCCATGGCCCTCCCATCACGGCGATGTGGGGACACCGCTGAGTTTTAGTGGGTATACTGTCGGTGTGTAATTCCGACAGGAGTCCCACATACCCCGTCTCTTCCCCCACGAGCGGGGATGCGTAACGCATTTCTCAGCGAAAAAAAAAAAAAAAAAAAAAAAAAAAAAAAAAAAAAAAAAAAAAAAGTATCACGAACTGTATGACGCTCACCCAGCGACTGAGCGCGAAAGTGGCGGCTTATGATTTTCGATCGTACACTGGTGCGATTTTTGGCACGCGAAGTAGGTGCTCTTGCGTTATCTAGGTATATCTATATCTGTGGAATTACAACTTTGATCTATTTACTAATACCCAACTTTATCTAGAAACCGCCTACATTGTCTGGTTTCTGAACAAATATTGTTCTAGTTTGATAAACTAGAGATATACTTATTTTTTTAAGTGTGAGTAATTAATAGAGTATTCTAATATTTGGATTTCAGAATACACAGAGAGAAAGTTAAGATAGTTTACTGAGGAATGTGTGAAATATAGACTATTAGTAAAGCAGTGTACAGTACTGCCGCGCTAGCGATATCAGCAGTAAGTGCATTTTTTTACAAAATGAGTTAAATATCGATTCATAAATATAATCATTGCGCTCATTCAGGTTGTAAAAAATTGCACTTACTGCTGTTATCGCTAGCGCGGCAGAGTACTGCACACCCCCACCCCATTTCAAGTTAAACCAACATCAACTTTATTTCAATGAAGAATAAGTTGATTTCAGAGTGACTAGCACTATTGAAAAAGTTATACAAATGTTTGAAGTTGTAGCGTAAACTGAACTTTATATTGTAGGAATTAAAGTTATTTTTCCATTAATTTATATTTGTTTACATTTTTGGCAAACAAATCGCGAACGCAGATTACATTTGTTTGGGACGATAGCATATTGGAAGGCGCATTCAGATTCTTACACTGAAGGCTTTGTGTAGGTCACAAAAAGCCCTGGATTCGGGCAGTGTTCATTTTGGTTATGATCAACCGGTTGAATATCGTAGTTACAGAAACAATTAAAAAACCATTGTGACTCGCATGGATCCACGTTTGAAGGGTTAAACAAAGCCTATACCAGTTGACAGTTTTCGGCTATAATTATGGGGTTTTTCTCAAAGTGATTGGTTATGGTTAGTTCATTTGATTCTAATTATAAACCACTATAATTGCATATCACATACACCATATTTTTACGTTTCTATGTAACAAAACCTTTGTCATCACAATCTTTATTCCAAAATTATCTATGCCATATCTCCGATTCGCCGCCAAAAGCAAGTATCATTCTCATGCTAAATCTTCCCATTGAATACTCTTCGCTGCTCGCTCTCAGTTCAACCAATTTTCATGCAATAAAAATCTCATTCTTATCCAAGAAATAAATATTTTTTTTCTCAATAATAAAACAGGAATAAAACGGAGTTTTACTAAAACGATATTCCGCTATCATAAACCAAGCAGTGGGGGTATTTACCTATCTATTTACACGACCATTATATGTGGACATATGTTACATGCTGCGGCCGTGAACACAAGAAAAGTATGTAGAGGTCAAGTTACAGTAGTTACGGTTTTTGGTTTTCTCTAAGAAACCACATATTTTACTACGGTAATTACTTCCTATACTTACAGAAAAAGGCCAAAGGCTATTGAGCGGAATCTGGGTAAGCGATGTTTGCGAAAGTTATTGACCATACAGGTAATATTTAATCTAAACATGAATAGGCTTCTTCTTATTTTATGTTTTTCGTGGACAAATGAAACGATCGGCATTTTTCTTGCAATTAGAAGACCAATTCCCGTAATTAAGTGTTCAAAATCTACTCGCAACCTCGTCTCAGCGACAATCATTGTCAAAAACTAGTCAAAAATTTAAGGGAAATAAGATGTATTTTTGACAGATTAAGACTGATATCAAAATGTGAACGTGTTTAAAATTGCGAGGATTGCCCTTTTTGGAAGGTGTCAAATCGCACTGCATTCGCATCAATGCAAGTAATTAGAATATTGTAATTAAGCAAAGAGCAGTGGCGGCCAAGTGGTATTTTTAGGACCTCAAAATAGGCCCAATGGTATCGGCCGCGACTTACGAGTTGTAGATCGTAGGTTCGAATCCAGACAGCTGCAATTTCACTCCTAATTAATTGATGGTTGTTATCCATTGCGTCGGTTGTTTAGACAACCTCGTTTTCTTTTATCTGAAAACTAACCTAAAAAAAAATCAGTGTAGTTTTAACCCTTTGTATGCTTAAACGTGGATCCACGCGAGACACAATGGCTTTTTAATTGTGTCTGTAATTACGGCATTCAACCAAATATGACAACTATTTTCTGTTTACATCTGTTACTGAAATATCACTTCATTTTCACATCACACATTATTCCAGGCCCAAACCTTTCCCAGTCAAAATCTAGGCGATCCATCTACCTATCCCTACATTTACGGTCACTTCAAAATTTAATTCACTAAATTGCCTTTCAGGTGATACTTTGTAAGGTACCCAAATGTTTACATTTACGAGTACGTCTGAGTAGGAGACACTGTAAACTGTCTAGATTTAGGTACTTATTTTGTTTACTGAGGAATTGGCCAAATCTTTATTTTGTTTGAGGATAACGTTCCAGAATTATTATTTGGAAAGATACTTTATTTTTTTTGAACGGTGAAGATGAAAGATGTTGGGATATGTTTTTTTGTTAATCATTTTTATACGATGTACAGGGTGTTACGGAAAGGGTGTATCAATACAAACGGGTTGAAGAGTGTATCTGGTCTAGAATCTCTGTACAAAATTTCAGCTCAAAAGCAGTAACTTTGAAAATGCTTAATATTTTTTTATTTCGATAGTTTATTAAATTGAAATCATAACAAACGTGTCACCGCACTACGAGGGTCATTATCCATTATCTGTTGTGTGTCTGTGCGCCTAGTACACGCACATCACGCCGCCGCGCGCCAGTGCAGCGCCGTGATGTCGAAATAAAAAAAAAATCTTAAGCATTTGCAAAGTTAATGCTTTTGAGCTGAAATTTTGTACAGAGATTAGATACCAGATACACTCTTCAACCCGTTTGTATTGATATACCCTTTCTGTACCCTGTATATGATAATATTCTTCAGTTTAGATAACACAGCTTAATTATGACCAATTAGTTCACGTCGTAGATTATCTCGATTATTCGATTACAGTAAAGGCGATATTATCCTCCTTAAAATAGAATCGTCAATCGTTATACTTGTTGACAGGCCTACGCTGTCCCATACCTACTGTAATTTGAAAACATTGTAAAAGCCAATTATTTTTAAAAGAGTAACCTTGGAGTTTTTTGCCGGCTCTTTTCCATAGGAAACGACCAATTGGAACCGTGCTCCTAGCTTCTGACGCTTTATAAGTGCCCATGTAGGTTTATGTGAAATAAAATGTTTTGATTTTGATCAACCGAGCACAAAACCAAACTCTGTTAGTAAGAAGTGATTAAATACTGGAAAAAACTATTGACATTGTTCATTATATAATTAGATATCCGAATCACTCTTATAAATCATATTATAAAATACATTACGCCTAATAATAAGCTAGATGAAGTAAATATTTCCTATCTGACTACCTTGAGAAGAAATGGCGAAAAAAACTCAAGAAAGAAAAGAAAGAAAATTGTTTATTTGGACACAGTTCGTGAAACACAAAATACAAAATTAAAAGAGAAAAAGAGTCAGTCTCTTTTAAAGTCCAAACATAATCTTGGTCAGAACATGTGAGGACAATGTAGATTAGTGTCTGAATTGGTCACACAGAAAAGAACCACACAGATTTGAGTGGACCAGTCCAGTCAGTGCAAGCATTTGTCGGTAATCATTTAGCTGAACTCAGAACTTGAGGAGCTCAAAGACTCGACGTACCATTTCAAAGATATTTGGGTAGGCCGCATAAACTACTCAAACTGCCAGACTAACAACAATATATAACTGAAACTCCGTCCGTTATTATTAAATCCACGATACGATAACAGATTGGCAGTTCAATAGAAGATTGACAGGTTGTTATGTATCTGTAGCGGTATCTATAAACGCCACATGCAAAATCCTGAATCTCGCAAGCAGAGTTTACCGCGCAAATAGCATATACAACGGCTTGACAAGAATCATCGGGTGTCGACATCAGACGGGCGGGTAGATGTCTGACCCGCCAGACACAATACCCGTCTGGTCGGAGGATCCTCCCTTTTTTATGGAGGATGAGTGAACTTTACACCCTGTTCCTTATACCTCTTACAGGGTGAATTTTCCAAGTGGGCGTGGATGGCCAAATCTAAACCTACCCCTACTTGTGCGAGTGACCGTTTTCGTCGATGGCTCAAATAAAAGGCAAACAAAGTGATGTGTTGCAAAGTGAAGTGATGGTTGCGGCTGTTCCTCGTTAATTATGCATGTGAATTGAAGGTATTTGTTGATTTATGTGAACCTATTGTATGTAATTATTTTTCATAATAAATATACAATTTTGAACAGGTATGGTTTTATATTTATGAGCTTTAAATTTAAGGTGACGGCGACCCCTTTAAGGAAGCTTGGCGACCCCCCAGGGGGTCGCGACCCACAGTTTGAAAAACACTGCTATAAAAAATGCCTGTTTATTATTAGCCATTAAAATTTTGTCTTTCAGTACCACGCCCTTAAATACACCTTTCTGATACATACTGTATACAATGTATGAGACTTTAACAAAACAGGTTGTATCAGCATTCAAACTTGGCGAGGTGTCACCTACCAAATCTCTTGGCACACAAAGCAACGCTTAAAACCCGGACAAACCGACCAAAAACGTTTTTATTTTCGTTTTAAATGTACTGAAACTAATAGAAAGTGGAACCTGAATAAGAACATTTGTATGCTGATTGGGTACTTCGACTAAAAAGTAGGGTATCAGCCGCCTGTGTTACTAAATGGTACTTTTTAGTACCACTGTGTACTACTTAACTGTCTTTTGTACTATTACTGAGCTCATTCGGTTGTTTTGTATTCGTTTGAACTCTTTTAAGAGAATTTAGCAAACGATTTTAGGATGTACTTGACATTGTTTCGTTAGCATACTTTTTTTCCGTATTTAGTCAAGTTTTACTTTCATTTTTGACTTTGTATTGTTGTATTATTTTTAAACAAAAAAAATCTTGTATGCAATTTTAATACGATGACAAAAAATAAAATGCCAGAACAGACCAAACATTGTTGGCTTTTGTAAGCTTGTATGATAAAAAATAATTCCTTTGGCAAGAAAACCTTTGTTCACGGAGATATGAATATTATAGGATCAAAATTGTGAACAGCTTTCACTAAAAGGTAATTCCAAAAGTGGTAGCACGTAGCCACGCGTAGCCTTCCGATAATCTGCTACGGACGCGTAGCCACCGTAGCAACTGTAGCTGCGCCGTAGCCACAACGTAGTCCGATTTCATACAACACATTAGTTTCTATTTCAATATCGGATCTGAAATCATAGAGCCGTATCTAATGTAAACAGGTATTTCAATTCCGAAATAGTTTCTTTGTAGTCGAAAATTTTACAAAATAGTAAATTAAGGGGGCTTATGGCTAAGTAATAACAGCCGGACGGGTCGATCGATCAGGTTAAGCTACGCTAGCCGCGGTTTGTCCGTGGATGGGTGACCATCTTTACATGTCAAGACCCCTCCTTGCCTCGGAAAGTAAGTTAAGCCGTTGGTCCCGGCTGTCATTCGTGGATCTTTGACAGTGTTACGGGTCGTCAGAGGCCGAAAGTCTGACAACCAGTAAGAGTGGTTGTCAGACTCGACGGGAACCCCTTGGTAAGCCAAGGAGTTTCGTATTACCCAGTAACTGCGTTGTGGAGGTCAGATAGGCTGCCACTTCTTGTAAATCACTGGTACTCAGGTGCATCCGGTTAGACTGGAAGCTGACCCCAACATAGTTGGAAAAAAGGCTACGTAGATAATAAGTTAGTAAATTAAGCGAGTCTGGATTTTGTTTCAAACAAACTACATTCAACAGTAATTACAAGCTTTATATAATCGAGGTAGTATCGTTTACATCAATAAAATAAATAATCATTATTTATTAATCCGTAAATCCGATTAAACAGGACAAACTCGGCTATTATTACACACGATTACGGATCATCATTAATGTTTATAACAACGCATTTTCAGTCGATAAATTATTTTACCTGAAAAACTCAAATGATAGATACCCGTAGGTATTTTATTTACAGTTAATCATGAAACCTTTACAAATAGTTTACAATACAGTCACGACAGACGAAAGTATTTATATAATGTCGCACGAAAGGTAATTTATATTTTGTTTCGAACGCATCAACGATATTACGTTACGGAATTTCACTGAGCCAGTTCGAGTTACCAACGGTTTAAGGTGAATGCGCAATTTTAGCCCGTGAAATTCAATTTTTCTTAAGTTTTTTGCAAGTTTCAGGTCAGTGTCAGGTTGTATCTTGATGAGAATATGATTCTCGACTATAACAGGAATGTATTTAAAGTTTTTGTACCTAAGAACAAATCTCTTATGGAAAAGTGCTTATGGTACAAATCTAACTTAAAGAGATATTTTAATGATTTTGATAACTATAATTCTGTAAATACATATCTATTTTAGTCGCAAATCATATTTTGATCAAGATACAACCGGACACTGACCTGCAAATTGCAAAAAAAAAAAAAAAAAAATTTGCGGTCTACCACTGCGCATTCACCTTAAATAGAGAAATAATTTAGGCTATCTACCTTAAATTTGCTGCTAATTACTTACACCATAGTGGCATTATAATATTATCAAATTCGCACTAAAACCCTAACATTTAGAGGTTTCATAACATCGGATATCCAATTTTAGCAACATAATATTGTGGTTCCCCTTGCTAAGCTCAAATTCTGCGCATCAAAATGCTCTCGCAAGCAATAACATTATTTATTTACGCGACGTTAAAGCCTAAAATTCTATGCACCACTCAGTCACGGGCCGAAATATTTCTAATAGGCATAAAGCTTTGAGGCGACCGACGCGTTTTGGTCTAAATATGTGCTTAATAAATCATATTTATGAGGAAATTTCGTGTTTAACTGTTTTAGAGTAATAATTAAGTGTAAACGTGTTGTGCCAGTTATTAGTCAAGTTGTAAGTACTAGGAACTAGGATTAGATTGCAAGTTAGTGTGTGATTGATGTAGGACTAAGTTTAGTTTGTGTGGGGGATGTGATATGGTTCAAAGTTTGGTCGAAGTGATATTATAATCTCTTGTGACGTGTGTGATGAGGGAAAAGATTAAAGGTCATCGTAATCTGCCTAGCCTTTTCCCAACTATGGGGTCGGTTTCCAGTCTAACAGGATGCAGCTGAGTACCAGTATTTTACAAGGTGTGACTGCCTATCTGACCTCTACAACCCAGTTACTGGGTAATACGATATATCTTTTGATAAGACTGGTTGCTAGTCTTTCGGGCTTCTGACTACCCATAACGACTGTCAAAAATCCACGAATGGCAACCGGGACCAACGGCTTGACATGCTTTCCGAGGCACAGAGGTATGTAAAGATGGTCACCCATCCACATACCAACCGCGGCAAGTGTAGCTTAACCTGATCGATCGACCTGTGCGGCTGTTATTATTTAGCAACAGCCCTCCTGGCCAATGGCTACAGCGGCTGACACAAAATAATGACTGTTTGCGAGCTTTTTCTTTGCTCTAAGCCTCAGCCACGCCGATGAAGGGAACGTTGAAGAAATTTTAAAAATATTTTGTTTTTTTTTTTAACCCCTTTTGCTACAACTCGTTACCAAGTCACCGCCATCTTTGTTAGATCATTATTTTGCTCTTACCAAAGACTCTCGTACAAAATTTCTTTGATTTTTACCTTCTATAAAAGTTTAAGTAAATATAAGCTGCTTAGCTTTTTTAATAAAAGAAAAAACATCAGCGCGATTCTCGGCGAAAATTTTCACCGCAAAAACACTTAGGCCCCCAAAAAAATATTGAACAGACTTACCATAAAATAATAATCAGCAAAAACTTCTGGGTACCCTCAATAATTTTCAATATGGCGATGCAACATTTACGAAGCATCAAGACATCGCCCCCAATCAGCCCTAGTTGGAAATCTTACGAGGGTGTAAAACATAACCTTTATTATTACCCATGTTGGACGAAGAACAGGGGGTGAATTGAAGCGGCCCACTTAGGGTTGTAGAGGCGTGATGTTTTACTTATCTCAGATACATCCAGACTTGAAAGACATTTATTCTGACGTGGGTGTATTTACAGACCCAAATGTCATAGAAAAAAAAATACCAAGACACGATAAAAAAGGTTCCCATGAGAGCTGTGACCTTTATCAAAAAATTGCCAAAGGGTTAGCCATTTGGCATTGAGAGTCCATGTAAATATTGCAAAACATTAATATATCTCAAAATTTTACTAAGATGTAAGGTTTGAGTTAGGCCTTGTAGAGTTAGGTGCTTGGCTCTTCATTCGATCTGATAAGTTTTTAACAGTGAAAGCGTTATGTAAGTCTTGTCAACCTAGCTTACATGAAATGTTGTTGGTGGAATTGATGACGATTTCATCAATGCATAGCTGTTGGGGCTAATGGCAACAATACATTACATTTACGAAAAATGTTAAGGTTCTAAAGCAAATCAATATAATTATTTTATTTCCCACCGGAGGCCGGCGTCGATTTATTCCAGTCTGACCTGCTGTGTTTCGTCGATGCGTGGGAGTTCAAGTGCCTTAGGCATCTTCTGGGCACGCTCGTTCCATCATAGACCTCATCTATTGCTTTCCATCAGGCGTGATCGAGGTCAAGAGCGGGCCCATTCAGCAATAAAACAAAATAAAAATATAAACCTACATGGGCACTTATGAAACGTCAGAAGCTAGGTGCACGGTTCCAAATGGTAATTTTCTATGGAAAAAAGCCGGTAAGAAACTCCATGATTACTTTTTTTTTAATTATTGGCTTTTACCTACGAATAAGTAAATAGAATAGTAGTAGAGAGGGGCCCGTGCCTAAATAATAACCGCCGCACAGGTCGAACGACCAGGTTAAGCTACGCTTGCCGCGGTTGGTCTGTGGATGGGTGACCATCTTTACATACCGTTGGTCCCGGCTGTCATTCGTCGACCTTTGACAGTTGTTACGGGTAGTCAGAAGCCCGAAAGTCTGATAACCAGTCTTACCAAGGGGTATCGTAGGTATTACCGTGTAACTGGGTTGTGGAGGTCAGATAAGCAGTCGCTCCATGTAAAATACTGGTATTCAGCTGCATCCGGTTAGACTGGAAGCCGACCCCAACATAGTTGGGAAAAGGCTGGGCAGATACGAATAAGTAAATAATGTTTTCAAATTGCAGTATTATTAGGTATGGGAGGACAGCGTAGTAGACTTACCTCATCCAGTCATTATCACATCAATGTACAAAATATTTTACCTCACTCAGAACAACATGCTCAGGTGTCTCAAGGGATGTTTTAGGCGTTCCTCATACAACAGCGATGGGTTATTGTGAATCACAATGAGCCATAGCCGAGTGAAAAATGTATAAGCCCGTTTAGCAATCTTTTTTTTTTGTTCTTTGAAAAACAACCCCTGTAAGTTCTTTTGAGGTTTATGGCGAATTGTGAAAGGTATTTTATAGAGGTGTTACAAAGGTATTTTGATAGAGAATTGCTATTTTTCTGGTTGAATGGTTTATTTTCTTGGATATTAAGCAGTTGGATTTAAAACACGTTAACGTTAAGAGGAATTTTAGATACTATAAAAGAAACTGCCATTTTATGTCAATTACAATATATATCTAATCTAATATACAACGTGTAACGTTAAATGCGCAAAACCTGAAAATAGTTTGATCAGAATAACGAGCAGAATCAATTGAACCACTTTTTAATATAGGTCACATTTTTCAAAAAATCTTCATTAAAAACGTTGCCGTGTCTATTTATTAATAAGTCAAGTCATCACATGCGCAAACCCGCCAAAATAGGTAAACAAACACAAGTTGTTGTCGACCAATTAAAATTTTCCCATACGCGGGCTAATAATAGCTCTTATTTCAATGCAAATTGCAAATACGAATCTTCCGTACAGTAAGTACCATGAATAAGACCATTTGAAGTAAACAATAATGCTATCTATCTTTTTTTAACTTAAACTGAACCTAAGGGTTAGAAAGAGAAATGACGATCTGCACGGGGGCGGGGCGTGCGAAATACGTGACAGTGGCCGTGTTTACTTCAGTCTGAGCGGCGCCGGCACATGCGTCACAGGTGTAATTTGTTCTATCCCGTTACCCCGGCGGCGAGGCGGCGCGTGCGCGCGAATTTCGCGACTATGGCGTTTTTGTACACAAACATTCAATAATGTGAAATAATGAGAATGTTGGCGCGTTGTCATGACAAAGTTAATTACTGTAGGTAAAAAGCTATTTAGTCTAAAAATGTGGGTTGCCTAATGTTGTCAGTCCAAGCCTGGAAAAGTGTGATGGAAACATTTAAATCACTGTTCAAAGATAACCTAAGTTTTTTAGGAGCGTAGATAGTAAATAATAATGTCAGCGCGGCGCGGCGGCGCAGCGGCCCGGTGACGACTCCTCCCTCGATAGAGCGTCGTCGCAGACGCAAGAAATTATTAGAATTGCCAGTAAAACTTAAACCGCACATAAAACCTTTAAAAAATGTTTAATCATTTTTTTTTCTCTGAAATAGGTCAATTGAATTAAAAATCAGTTGAGGTGTCTCAGGTTTTGCGCATTTAACGTTACACGTTGTATAAAAATCTCGTGTCACAGTGTTTGTTATCGAACTCCTCCAAAACGACTTGACCGATTTTTTTGAAATTTTTTGTGTATATTTGATAGGTCTGAGAATAGGTCGTAGGTTATTTTTTTTTTGCAAAACAACGTTTGCGGTGTCAGCTAGTAATATATTAAATGATAATAAGTATTATTATTCTGTCATATACCTCATTTCAATATGGATGATGTAACCAATATTCTGTTACAATATTTTCATTTAAAAGAGAGTTCATGAACTTTCTTCTCCGTGGTTCTCCATAGGAATCTACTCTTTGGAATGAGTAAATAGCTTCATGTTCCTGACTAACCGACTCCTTGACTATTCCGCCTGTCATTGGTTTAATTGAATTAAATCATTTGAGTTTGAATTATTCGTTGATTGGCAGGAATTTTGTGTTTAGATAAAATTAAGTCTGACGACCCGTAACGACTGTCAAAGTTCCACGAATGCCCGCCGGGGCCAACAGCGGCAAGCGTAGTTTAACCTGATCGATCGAACCGTGCGACTGTTATTTCTTAGCCACAAGCCCCCTTTAAAGCATGCCATTAGACATATTATATACTCTAGCATTAAATACTTTGTAAAGCATGTCAAATGTCTGGCTTTGTATTAGGAAAGTTACAGAGCCCGGTACGCCATATCCACCGCATGTAAATTGAATTAATTGAATCTGAATCAAAAAGATCAAACAGGAAAACAACTTCAGGAGGTTTCCCTTTGAATCTGAACATTTTTATCAAAGGTTTTATTTGCCATCTGGGAGTTTCCAAGTAGATGACAGCCTTTGGTGTTCAGCTCACTGTGAATATTAAAGTTAATATTTAATATGGTTCATATAACGTAAACATACTGTGAAAACTCTACAGCCTTCTAGCCATGATAAACCTACATTTCAAATAAAATGTCTCTTGTAAACGACTAAAAAGAAGTACTTATGCATAATATAAAACCATAAGTTTTTTTCTAGAGAGCAGTGGTGACCAAGTGGTAAGGGCCGCGACTTACGAGTTGTATGTAGGTCGTAGGTTCAAACCCAGACAGGCGCTTTACTTTGTGTAAATTATTTCATCACCACTGCTCTCAAAACGGTGTAGGAAAACATCGTGAGGAAACCGGAATGTCCTAGAACCAAAAATTCGAAGACATGTGACATCTACCAACTCGCACTGGGCCCGCGTGGCGGAAAAAGGCCCACTCCCTCTCACCGAGAGAAGGCCTGTGTCCCAGCAGTGGGAAGATTATAGGCTGATTATCAAGATATTTTTTTATGAAAGGTTAATACTCGTGTTAAACTTTATTTCTTTCTTTGCAGGTTTAATATCCTGAACAGCGTGGAGAAAATATAGGTAAGAGTCAAGTATGCAATTATTAAAATTATGTTACCGTGTCTTTTATACAATTACCTACATTTTATTCACGACAACATTACATCATAAAACACACAATTAATACTAACACTGCAATACTCTATGTATTTATTTTATTATTCAATCGATTAATCTTGGGATTTTTTTTTTGGGAATAATTGTGGTTCATATAAATGACAGAAATCTTACTTCGCAGCCACAGTACAAGACGATAACTCGAAATATTCTCATGCAATTCAGCTTCCTATATCTAACGTAGCAAAGAGGCAAGTCCAAAGTACCAAAACTCTTCATCATCAATATTTCGAACATCACCCGAAAATTTTAAAATAATCTACTCACAACCTACCATTAAACAATTACACAGTAACTGCTCCATTTCGGCTACCACGTCCCTCGTATTATCCACCACAGTAATAGCAGTTTCTAATATAAAATTGATTTCGGCTGAGCGAGCAACGTTCAAACCTTCTGATTTTGGACGTCATCCAACGCCAATACTGCACGCGTCGACTTTTTCCGTTCGTGACACACATTTTTATGACGATTCCTGACATCGTAGAATTTTCTGGAATTTGCTTATCATATTTTTGTGGTAGCTTGACAAAAGATCTGGGCGATTCGATGTGGTTTCACTTAAAAAGTATTTTATTAAAGCTACAGCAAATATTATAACTGAACGAAAGAAAGAAAGAAAAATGAGTTTATTGGCATTACAGCAAAAGAAATACACCTTTGAACTATAAAAACAGAAAACAAGAAAAAAAAAGACAAAATAAAAGAAGAGTGAGAGTGAACAGGCTTCTTCTGGGTAGCTCGCTCCATCGTCGACTTTGTCTCTGTCACCTTTGACCTAGGCTAGAGTCAAGAGCAAGTCCATTTCAAATAAAAAAAAAAACAAAGATTAAAATGCCAAAAGGGCCTCAGCTCAGCGTGACAATGGTGTTCCCTGTTAAAAATCTCACATACACACAGTCCCTTAACCAGAACAGCTATAATCTCTAAATTATAACACAGGTTGTACGCAGAAGCCAATCGTTCAGCTAATACTTCACCGTTATTCAGTGTATTCAGAACATATGAGAAAAAATCTTGTACTGCAATACTTTGTGACGCGTTGTTTTTAACCGTTTCCATTCACAACCATTCGATACGCTTCCGTGCCGAATCAAATATCAATCAATTCTATAGAAAGAGTCCTTTAAACGCTGTTCAAAAATCTACCCAAAAATGTTATCAGTTTAAATCATATAGACGACCGCGAACAGGTAACGCAGGACAACTTACATTTTTCTATTCCTAATTCTTTACATTTTTCACTAACCGTCGTACCTCTATGTTATCGAATAGAAAAATGTAGTTGTCCTAACTCACTTGAGATAGGACCATGAGATAGGAGTCATGCGAGCGACGATATAGTCAATAATAGATTGACAGCAAATAAAAAAACATATCATGCTGCATCTTCAAGTTCTCTTTGTTGGATCTAAAATTTCTTAAAAAACCCCCTTCAACCCTTGAATCATGTCCCCCGCTTCATATTTCATCGGTTGCCTTGATATATACATAACGACATTACCGTCCAATCTTCATGTTTATTTATTAGGGTATAGCCTACCAACTATTTGTACGTACATACATTTCGATTTTGATAGGTTGACATAAATTTAGTTTATGGTTTGTTTGGTGTTTCCATTCGAATGTTGGTTTTGTAAACAGTTGTCTGTTATACGATTGAAATTCAATTACATTTTTATGGGCGGTTCATGTTAATTTCGAACAAACAAACGGGGAGTATAAATATACAAGATGGCGGAGGCGAGGTACCCACTTTGTTTCATAACAGCTTAAGAACCGCTCCTGAATGTGGAAAATTATGGAATGAATGAATCCGTGTTTACATTATCATAATCCTACTAATATTATAAATGCGAAAGTTTGAGATGATCGATGGATGTTTCTTACTCTTTCACGCAAAAAACTACTGAACAGATTTGGACGAAATTTGGCACATAGATATTTTATAATCAGCATTAACACATGGGATACTTTTTTCCCGATATTCGCACGGAATCGAATCTTATGCGGGTGAAACCGCGGGGCGCTGCAAGTTATATGGTTCACTGCCGAAATTCCTCTTTCTGTATTTGTTAATGTATTTTTCGATATGCCTGTAATTTATAATTTATGACTTCTAATTCTTAGGTCACTGACTCATATCGAGACACGAACGAACGACACAAAAAACGTAAAAAGAAATAAACATTTAATATCAGGAAGTTGATGAAAAGGTATAGCTTCGCTGCTGCATGCTTAGTGCAGCGATTGCCTTTAGTCGTGTTTTACCTGAAAATAAAAACTTTTTAAAATAAATATCATTGACAGAAAGTTATTACTTCTAACATCATTAATATAAACTAACCCCCTTACTAATAAACATTGTAAAGCGTCTGTATAGTTACACAACGCATTGTCTTCTTCCTTAGAAAGTCAAATTACTGGCGAATGAAAGAGATTAATCGGTGTGTAACTATTCATCTGATATAATACGTTTATTAGAAAGGGGTTAAGTGGAGAAAATACGTATTACTGAAGCCAACTTAAAAACTTCAGTTTATATGGGACAACCCCAGAGGCATACCCCTAGAAATGTCATATATCTATGGAAATACACTATCCATAAATTTTTTTTTTTTTTTTATCAAACAACAATTGCCGGAGATATCGCGTAAACATACAAGAGGAAGAAAAAAAATACAGTCGATGTGAGAACCTCCTCCTTTTTAAAGTCGGTTAAAAATAGCTCCCGTTTTGGTACCATGTCGTACAATGTTGAGTGTTCGACAGAGCGAAAATCCTGGAGCGAAATATAGACCACATCCTGTCCGGATAACTTTCTTTCTTTCTTTATAAAATAACATCACGCCTGTTTTTTTCCGAAAGGTTATGCAGAGGTCACCCATATTTTCGCAAGTTATATTTAAGTCCTATGTAAAGGGTGAGCCTGTTGCCATCCATCGGGCAGAAATCCAGAACTCCAGACTCCTTGTTGCTACTAAGAAATTCCTAATGGAAAAACCTAATAACACTTTTTGTCCGACCTGGAAATCGAACCCAAGAACTTCTTCTCAGTAGTAGCGCTCGCCACCACTAGTAATAAATAATTACAATTGATAAGGAAAAAATTACAAGTCTTAAAATAAAACTGAAAAACAAATTATATATTAATGTGGACAAATAAAATTGGTCACAAACTATATTTATGTTCTCACAAATAAATAACATAACATGATATAATCAGCCTATAATGTTCCCCCTGCTGGGACACAGGCCTCCTCTCGGTGAGAGGGAATGGGCCGTAATCCACCACGCGGGCCCAGTGCGGGTTGGCAGATGTCACATGTCTTCAAATTATTGGTTCTAGGACATGCCGGTTTCCTCACGATGTTTTCCTTCACCGTTTTGAGAGCAGTGGTGATGAAATATTTCATACAAAGTAAAGCGCCTGTCTGGGTTCGAACTTACGACCTAGACCTCGTAAGTCGCGGCCGTTACCTCTTGGCCACCAAATAAAAAAACAATAATTAAATTGATAACATCATTGTCTCTATCGATTTGATAGAACTAAATACCAAAACATCTTCTAACAAAAACCGTTAAAGGAAAACGACTATAAAAATAATGTGAAGCCTTAAATACACTTTAAAGTCTACCGCCACTATATAAACAGCATTGTAAGTTTCAATGGATATCATTTCCCGGGGCAAACATGGCCTTTATTGCTTTGATCTTCACTGCACTGCGGGCTACTCGTATAATAACGAGGTACGTGGATGCGGCAGATACAATATTTCAAAACGCTGACGGTAGAAAAAAACGAAATACGAAATCAATGGGGTACTTGAATACAGAAACATTGACAATTGATCGCAAGTCTTTTCATTTGGACAGTTCAGCCTCGTCCATTACGTTATTTACGTTGCTGAGTAGACAAATTTTTCGAACGTTTGTAGCAATGGATTAGGAGTTTCCTTCAATATCCTTGGGTTGCGATTGAAAGTGTGAAACGCGATTACTAGTATAGATTTATAATTATTGTAAGTTAGTCTGATTAACCGATCAGCACCGCGCGTCGCCTATTGGCGACGAAACAATAGAAAATCAATTGTGTCTCATTAGCGGAGCTCGACAGATTAAAAATTTTGAGGCAAAACATGGCCAGTAATAAACTGACTTTTCAGCTGTATACAAGGTAAAATGTATCGGGACTTTTTTTAGTACAATCTGTCAAATTAATTCTTTGATAGATTTTCAACTTTATCGCAAAACTATAAAGTTCAAATTTGATTGGGAAAATTTGACAGTTTCGGGTAGCTTGGTGTGCTGGCGTCTGTACCAGTTAATACGTTCTAAGCAAATAAACACTTTCTAATTATTTTTAATGGTATCTTTACTGACACTGTTATATAAAGTTGACTTTAAAAGTCGACTCTGTTTTCTAAACGTTTTTAACCGAAGAAAACAACAACATATCTTACCTGAAGGTGAGCGATGATGCTGTCGACAACGTCTCACGCTTGTCTTTATGTAACATATATATGTTACAGGGTTGCTATTAATTCTTCAAGTCACGGTTATACAACCGTGACTTGAAGAATTAATAGCAACCCTGATTTTACATTACAATTCATCACCACTGCTTTTAAAACGGTGCAGGAAAACATCGTGAGGAAACCAGCATGTTCTAGAAACAAAAACTCGAAGACATGCGATATCCATCAAACTCGTACTGGGCCCTCTCACGGAGATTTGTGAGTTTGTCTTGTTGAGAGGTTTGTGGCTGTCTCCCAGCAGTGGGAATAGTTATAATATGATGTCAAAAATTACCATACAAAATATATAAGGTCCCATTAAAATAGAAGGACAAACTTTTAGAAATCATTCAGACCACCAAAATAAGGACGATGGTAAAAAAATATATAAGAAAAACGCATTAGGTACTTACAAAAAAATAATCAGCTAACGAAAATACACTAATGTGCCGGCAATGTATTACTTTAGGTCAAAATAAAATCACTTTAATTTTTTTTTTTTTTGCTTGGATATCTTTGGTTAGATGTCCTGCGCGCTGTGTTCAAAGTCAATTTATTTTAATGTGACCCCGTATATTCTCAATACATAGCAACATCCAAAAACATACCCTTGCTCATTCAACTACGTTTCTTATTCATCGCACCGCAGATGAGATGAGTCGGGAAATTGAAAACTAATATCAGATGAAAGTTTTCATCGTGTTTGGTGTGTAAAGCGGCGCAAACAATACTCAATGAATACAAATTGATTCCATCGGGTATTTTATTACCATTTGAGGCTATTTTTGTGCAGTAGAAACATTTTGTGCTGTTTTTCGCGTGGCGTTTATAAAATAGAGATGCAAAGTGGTTGTTTTATGCATATTGCAAACATTTGTGCTAATGTTTTGGATACTATTTTACCTCATGGTTTGTTTTTAACTTCGAGTCGTAGTCTGTAAATAGGTGAGTTATTTTTTCGAATCTTGATTTCAATTTTATGTTTCTTATTCAATTTAGCTGCATCCTGTTAGACTGGAAGTCGACCCCAATATAGAATAAAGGCTAGGCAGATGATGATGATAATGATTCAAATTTACCAATTTTTTTCTAACGTAGTGAGAATCTGTTGACAAAGGGTTAGCGGCTCGCATTGTTAGGAGGTTTCTCTCTATGGACTGTCGGTAGCTTGGACCTGTTCCGGACACCGGTGGGCAAAAATGTTTTATACTTATTTCATAAATGTTTTTTTTTTTAAATAAAAATCTTTAAAAATGTACTTTATAAGGTATTTAAACTAAATAATAATATTTATTTATTTTTTCACCACAAAATTATCCTTGTAAAATAATAACAAAAGATCAAAACATTATTAAGTATTATATAATTAGTATCAGATAAGTAAGTAGTATTACAAAAGTTGTTAACGAAATTAATAAACATAAAAATATATATTTCTTAGATCTTTTTAATTACATTGGCGAGACTGTTGTTAGGCGCAATATTATATACGAGCCCTAGAGTACGGTACGGTTTTTAAATGAGATCTTTGCAATAATAACGTACTTTATATTCTAAAGCTCGTGACACACCTTAATTTAAACTCCAATTCCAGCGTAAAATTATATAACACACGCTTCAACGTAATTGCCTCTTTACAAGTGATTTTCATCACAAAATCCGGAGTTTTTCTTAAACAAAAACATTATAAAATGCACATTGCAAATTACCTGTACTGGAATTAACAACGCTTTTGCATGTCAATAACTTTTTAACAAAGACTTTTTAGATTCTTACACTTTTTCCCTTTCGTGCGCTTAACGTTTTCACTTACCTAATTGCGCTTTTAAAAGTTAATTTTCTATGATAAGAAATCCAGTGTTGCAGAAAACATGGTTGTTCACGCTATGGGAGGTCCACAATTTGTTTTGTTTTGCATAATTATGAAACACTTTATAAAAATAGGAATGCCTTCGTGTGAGATGGCTTTATGATCAAAATAATTGTATACAATCATAATATACTCTGAACGAGTGTTGTAATTTCTGAAAATTAACTTACTAACTTATTTCTATAAATTGTATTTAACCTTTTAACCGCTTATGTCGGATTAATCCGACAAATATTTTCGTGTCCATTCCGCCAGAGTCGTATATATACGACCAAATAACACAGCTCGTTTAATCTGTATTATTATTACATCATCACAGCTCGTTTCATCGATATTTATTTTCTGTTTTTTTTTTTTTTTTCGGGCGCTGCGGGCACGACAACTTATATAAAGTCGGGCGGTTAAAAGGTTAAAAGCGTTGGCGATATAGATGCTGGCGGGAAAAATTCCGAATCATTCCCGTCGAATACTTCGGAAGTATTCCGTAATATTCCGAAACTTTGGGAATATTTCCCATTGAATTATTCGGGCGAAACATTCGGCGGAAACATTCGATTGCGGGGTACGAATGTTTCTCGCGGGGCGCGGGGGGGAAAACTTCTCCAGGGAACATCTCCCCTCTTATCGCACCCCGCACCGCCACCGCCTGCACGCACGACTCGTGCAGCCGGGCGCGCGCGGCACGCACGACTCGTGCAGTCGGGCGCGCACAGAGGGACAGCGCGGCGGCGATCGACGATCGATGCAAAATACGATTTTTCAGCAAAAAAAATAAAAATCTTAATTAAATTCATTTTGAATAATTCTGATTTAAAGAAACTTTCCTAGAAGTATTCCGGAATTATTCAGAATTTTTCAGAAGTTTTGCAACTATAGTTGGCGAGAACCTAGGATGTGTACCGCGAGGGCTGGTTCCAGTTGGTGCCTGGAACGACTTGGGGGAGGCCTTTGCCTTGCAGTGGGACAGTAAAGACCAAACAAAAAAAAAAAAAAAAGATTGCGACGCTTTTATTTTGTGCGGAGACGAGAAATACAATGGCTTGAATCTATATACAATTACACGCTTTTCGTGTATGTCAATGTGACAGAGTTGTTCTTTCTAACCGACTTCATAAAAGGAGGTTCTGTATTCGACCCGTAGGTATGTATTGTATGTCCGCGATTTTCTCCAAAATGTAATCCACATACTTTCAGGAAGGTGTTCGCTGTCTTCAATTCTTCAATGCACAAGTGTTAATTGAATTTGTGCGGGTTAGGTTACAACTAAAAAGTGAAAAATAAAAACTTTTTTACAAAAAAAACAACCGACTTCAAAAAAAAATACTACAAAGTGATACATAACTTCAATTTGTAGTTTTTTTTGAAGTCGGTTGTTTTTAACTACGCAATGGATTTAAAAGCGATTTTCAGCAACGTTTATATTTAGCTTAGATTTAGCACAGAAACCCATGCGAAGCAGGGGCGTGTCGCTAATTTATTTATACAATGTCAGTTCAAAGTTACGAATAAGTAATAAGGTTCAAAGCCATTGTGTCGCTCGGGACAGTTAGCTATTTTGACGTTAATTGTCTCGCAACATTCTTGCAATAACGATTGTACATAGTATACACCACTAGCTTCAGCCCGCGACTTCGTTCGCGTGAAACTTCTTGTTTCCCCCGAGCCACCCCGTCGTATCGCATCACCCGCCCGCGCTATCACTTAACGTTCTTTTTTACGTTTTTTATTTTTGCTCGGCTCCTAAGGGTCATAGCGTGATGTTACATAGCCTATAGCCTTCCTCAAGAATTGGGCTATCAAATGCAAGAAGAATTTTTCAAATCCGACTGGTAGTTCCAGAGTTTACCCCTACATACAAACTTACAAACTTTACCTCTCTATAATATTAGTATAGAAGTATAGATAAGTACCTTTGCTGGCTTTACTTGCGGTCTAAACTTGTACACACGGCTACATAAGGTATACGTTTCCAAAATAAGCTGACCATGCATTGGTTCCGCTTGCCGTACAATAAGAGGCCAGCTTGTACTAGAATAGTACAGCTTGATATGAGGCGTCTAGTTGCAAACCCCGCTAAAACGGTTTTCACAGAATGTTCACAAACAAATACTTCACACAACGGTTTACAATCAGATGTATTATTGTGAATAATTAAGTGATTATGTAATTTAATTAATAATATATGCACAGTGAGGTCTACAAAGCGGAATAAAAGCAGACCAAAATCTGTTATAGCGGGATTTGCAAGTGAAATGTCAGTTTATATCGGGTTTTGCTATTGACCTGTCAAATTATGTCGGGTTTTGACATTTCGTATAACGCAATTACTGTGCTGTGATTGGACGATTTTATTATATCGGCTTTTATGTCGGGTTTTGCTGCGATCATTGCATTTAAATTGTCGTTTTCGTAAGGTTATAGTGGGTTTAGCTCAAAAATAAGCTATGTAACTGTTAGAGAATTTTTTTTTTTTTCATTCTGCGTTGTTAACTCATTTTCAACTGAAAACCGTTTTAGCGGGATTTGCGACTAGATGCCTCATATGTCGCCGTATATACCATACATCGAAGAAAAACAAACAACACAAAAGTATGAACTGCACCGCATTCATCGATAATGCTATTATTTATTCTTGTATTATTTTATTTGCACTGCAGTGGACCGCGTCCTAAGCAAAGCGATCGTCGAACAAACACGCGAACGTGGCAGTTATTTTGTTCAGCAAACCCGACCGCGTAGTAGCGTCAACAGACGTACCGATGTCTTCCTGTTTTCCGAACAAATGAAGGACATATGAATGCGAAGATCGCATAGTCGCGCGATATGTCAATTTAGTTAGGATACGGGTTTACGGTAGAAGGTTGTTCTACACCCACGTCCTAACCGAAGCGATCGGTCGCGCGTATACACGATCGTTGCGTTCATATGCCCCTTATTTTTTTGTAAAACACGAAGGCCTTCTCTGTTGCCGCGACAAGTTCGGGTAAAATTAACACGACCATCATGGTGTTCACGCGGCGATCGCTTTAGTTAGGATACGGCCTAACATTTCCCATGTGAAACAGACTAGGTATTTTACACAGAGAGAGAGAGAAAAGAGATACCGATAGATGTGAATGAAACATTTGACTAAAGTTTCGTAGCAAATGTGCAGGAATAGATCCGCAATAATCCTCCGAAACGCACTCCCCAGGCAGTAGCGTTGGAAGCACTCAGCACTTATCTCTATACATACGAGTACCTAAATGTTTATAGATAGATGTAGTTGTTCATCTAACTGATATAATCCCTGAGTGCATTACGTGGGGTAAAAGGTGGCTGAAACAAAGCTGAGGGGGCTGGTAAAAGCCAAGCTGAGAAATAAATAATAAAGCATTGCCGTTTTTGCTCTAACCCATTGTTTTAAAATCGTGTTTGTTTTCTGACAAAATATAATTCTAGTCCATCTAAGGCTGGGCGCAAACGTCCGGTTTCCTGATTCGGAATTCAGTTTCGGAATTCAGATTCGGAAACCTGAATGCAAACATTTCATACAAAATGTTCTCAAAATTTTCCGTTCTGAAACCCTGACGGAAAATTTAAGTACGTGTGCGCTGGAGAGAACATTTTGTTAAAGTTCTCAAAGATATTGATCTTTGAGAAACACGGAACAGAATAGAATAGAAATACTCTTTATTAAGTACACCATAATGAAATGAAATTTGAAAGAAATTTTACAATAGGTGACACACTTATCGCTAAAAGCGATCTTTTAAAGACAACTTTTGGAAAGATTCAGAGAGAAAGGAGATCACAATACTGCAGGTAGACTATAGTGTATCATTTACATACATAAAATAAATACATTCATACATAATACCTCAATGACTGTTCCTCCTCCTAACGTAAGATATCTTAGACATGCTGTGCCTTGGAGTTATGAAACCAACATCCATACCAATTTAATACCCTGTTTCTCAAGCAATAATTTCCCTTTAGTTTGCATAAGCGAAATTCATCTCTTGACATAACAGAAAAGCATTTATTAAGCTCACATTTTAATTAAATCTAGATTCATGACAAGATATTTAGTTGTGGAGAAGATGAAATAACTTTACGAAGATGACATTAAGTGGTTTGCGAAGAGTAAATCAGATTTCAAATTAGATTGCTGACAAACAGACTGTTTAAATACGTTCTAGTAAATATACTTAACGTTAATACTTTATTGTATACCAGAAAAATACATAACACAAAATAGATCGAACGCTACAAAAAATACAATGGGCGGCCTTATCGCTTTCTGCGATCTCTTCCAGGCAACCTTGGAATGGACAATGATTTGCTTGGACATAAAATGGGACATAATGTTGAAATTGCAAAGGATTTTATATCTGTTTTATGATTATGAAGTTGTGTCTAAGTACCTTTAGCTACAATAATATAATTTACTAGCAGCGCCCCGCGGTTTCACCCGCATATGTGTCAATCCCGTGGGAATATCGGGATAAAAAACTATCCTATGTCCTTTCCCGAGACTCAGACTATCTCTATACCAAATTTCATCTAAATCGGTTTAGCGGTTTAAGCGTGAACAGGTAACACACAGACAGACACATTTTCGCATTTGTAATAATAAATATGGATGGATGAATTTGGAATAGATATATATATTTTTTTGTGTTTAAAAAAAATTGCTATCAATGTTTGTTTCCAATATTGACTTAACTAAAGTATTATGGTCTAACTGCATCAGTTTCAAAGAAATTGCACAGCCTAACAGGGCCATTGCATTAAAGTTTTGGTTTCCTAAGACAGCGGTGAACGTTGTCAAAAGACTGAGGGTTTTCGAGATCTTAATGTCAAATCCTGACGGACATAACATTTTTATGATAGCAGTTACAATAATGACATAACCGCTTTCCTAGACAACCAAACCTAAACCGTCAAGCTTTAAAACATCTGTAACCCTATCTAAACCACATATTTCCATCTACCCACCGAATTATTCAAACGCAACACCGCTCCTAAGGTACCAAGGCGACATAAAACTAAGGGGAGCGACGTGAACCCACTGAGGGCCTTAGTAACCTGACCGAGCTAAACGAAACTATTTCCCTGCGTTACTTAAAGAGCCGTCGTAAAGCCGAACTATGGGTCCCGCGGGAAGTTCTACGGTCCCCTCGAACTCGGTAGCGAGTTTTCTAGGCCTGGTGTAGGTCTAAAATGTAAGAAAGAGATGGAATTTAAAATATGCTATTTTTCTAAAGCTTTTTCATACCTAGAAAAAGTCCGGGAAATTAATTTGGAACTCCTTTTTAACAAAAATGAGTATTTTTTTCTTATATTTTCGGATGAAACATTTTGACTGTCTTTTTGATCACGTTGAAGAACCGACTACACAGTAAAATTGACTTTGTTTAATTTTATTTGGTTAACATGACACTTTACTCGACAGGGTCGACATGTCGCTAACCAATACCCACTCCTTTAGAAAACATTATTTGGTTATTCAACTTATAGCGGTATCTACAACGCCACATGCGAATAACGCGTCATACTGACGTCACGCAAAATCCTACATCTCGCAAGTAGAGTATACCGCGCAACTAGCATAGATAAAACGACCCGACATGAATCATCGGGCAGTTGTCCGCTAGACACGACACCCGTCTAGTCGGAGGATCCTCCCTTAGAGTATGAGTGGACTTTACACCCTGATCCTCATACCTCTATAAACCCATCAGTCTATTGATTTAGTTTTAAAGGGACTTAAATTATAAGAAAAACAATATCATATTAATAAAGAGAACAGTAAAGTCTTAGGCTACGTACGCACTGGCAGGTGGCTTGCTTAGCACCTAGAGCCTAGTGACTTAAGGCTGCTTTTCCATCAGAGATGTGCTATGCTACGTTGCTATGGATGCGTTTGATATCCACCAATCATATTCATTGGTCCACATAGCAAAGCTCTGGTGGAAACTGATTCAACTAAGCTACGTTTTTTATGTGGAACTATGGATGTGTAGCTATATGCAGAGCAGTGTACTTTTCCTATTGTCGATACGCCGCATAGCTCGAGCTGCGCATCTTCCTCGCACAGCTACCTTGGGGCAGCGCATTTTCATAGCACATCTTACTCGCTCCGCTACATGGCTTAGCATCAATCGAAACGGTCACATAGTTTCGTAGCGTAGTTCTAGAGCATTTGTTTCACTTTGAACTCGCAAGGTGACTCGCTAGGGACTAAGAAAGCCACCTTTCAATGCGTGCGTAGTAGCCCTAAACCATTAATTTAGAATCAAAGCCAGAATGTCTTGAGCAATCAAAAACTACTCGAGTGTTTAAGCACTTGAAACTAAAATAACATTATCAGCAATAACAAAAGCACCAATTACCAAGAATAACATAAGTAAGCACAATTTCGCAAAATCAATCATGAACTTAATTTCGTCCCAATATCTTAACAAGAGTCTTCAGTTATAAGGGGGTGATTACACGTGCAACATGTCGCGTTGCGTTTTTGAGAAACCACGAGTTATTTTGGCATATCTTGTCTACATCATCGTCATCATTAGCTTATAGAAATCCACTATCGGTTATAGCCTGATCCTTGGCAACTATCATCAAGCTACTGGAGATAATAGGTAGGTACAGACGCCAGCACATCAAGCTACTACAATCTGTCAAATTTCTTTAATAGATTTTTAACTTTATCGCTAAAGCCTAAGGTTCAAAGTTGATTGGGAAAATTTGACAGTTTCGGGCAGACTGTGCTGGCGTCTGCACATACCTCAGACGGTGAGAAGATCGTCGCTCTACCCGAACTGAAGCCGTCAATTTTTACATTACCTTTTTTTTTTCACGGTCTTCACTCATGAACGGAGGGACAATTCCGACATTTCTAAGAACCTTCATATTTTAATGTCAGTCTAAATCTATCAAAAATTCCTCAATTTTTTTGACTATGATTGTCGCTGAGACTCATCTTAGCGAGCAAATAAATTCAAGACACATCGCAATGCGGCACGGAGGGGCCCGTGGCTAAATAATAACAGCCTCATAGGTCGATCGATTAGGTTAAGCTACGCTTGCTGCGGCTGGTCTGTGGATGGGTGACCATTTTTACATACCGAGACCCCTCTGTGCCTCGGAAAGCTCATTAAGCCGTTGGTCCCGGCTGTCGTTCGTCGGTCTTTGACAGTCACAACGGGTAGTCAGAAGCCCAAAAGTCTGACAACCAGTCTTACCAAGGGGAATCGTATTACCCAGTAACTGGATTGTGGAGGTCAGACAGACAGTCACTCCATGTAAAATTCTGGTATTCAGCTGCATCCGGTTAGACTAGAAGCTGACTCCAACATAGTTGGAAAAAGGCTAGGCAAATGATCGATGATGATCACAAAGCGACTTGAATTTAAACGTTTTTAAATACCCACGAAAATTTACATTCTGGTTTACGTTGTTTATTTCAATGGTCGTCGGTTCTACGGTTATAGGCTGTTTGTATTTTAGAGTCGGGTACGATTTCAGAAAAAAAAAGTGAAAAAGTGATAGGGAAAAACATACCGCAAAGTAGTGTAAATTGCCAAGTCGTGTGGTAAGATCGCGTCGCGCCTTTGTCGCCTCAGCCTTATATGTAACTGAATCTCTCGTAACTACATTATATTTTCTTGATTTAGATCTAATATTTTCTTAAACAGACGAGATAGAATTGTGTTTACATTCAGAATGGGATTCCACATAGATTTATGTACATTAACATTGACATGAGATGTAGGTAGTTACCAAGATGTAATAAATAAAAAACTAAATTGATTCCATATATCAACAACGTAACTGGTACTTTTTATGTTTATGCTTTCCAAACGTAAACACGCTTTCTGTACTGTGGCATAATTAACTCATTTTTGGAAAAAAATACGCTTAAGTCGTCGATGTTTCTCCGAATAAGCGATATGTATTAATTAATATTCATGAATTTCAAAGTGAATAATGTAGTGAATGTGAATGAATTTCAAAAGCAATCTGTCCCAATTTTGATAAAATTTTCGATGAACCATTTTGTTTGGACCAGCTTGGCAATTTTTTATTTTATTAATATTCTAGCGCCACAGGAGCAACGAAAATTCTCATGATTTATTAATAGTCACGTAAAATTGTTTTTCATCAAATATTATTTATGATTGCTTGAGTGCTTATTAATGTCATATTATGTGTATTTAACAAATTACCAAATACCTTAAAAACGTTAAACTGTAGGCTGTTTAAGAGTAAACTTTATAATTGGTTAACTCAAAATAATTATTGGAATTTTTGGACATTAATCTTGCCTTTTGTTTGTATAGATTGTAACGTTTGTAGTGTACTTATAAGTTTGCATGCTTTAATTCTAAGCAAAACATGCTGGACCTTACATTAATTTCAACAACTATGTATACCGTGTTTTTCGCAAATAAATATATTATTATTATTATCAATATCGAAAATTGTACATGCAAAAAAAGTACTTCATCATCATCTGCCTAGCTCTTCGCAAACTATGTTGGGTACGGCTTCCAGTCTAACCTGATGCAGCTGAATACCAGTATTTTACATGGAACAACTGCCTATCGGACCTTCACATTATCTTTTGGTAGACTGGTTGTCAGACTTTCGGGCTTCTGAGTACCCGTAAAGATTGTAAAAGATCTACAAGTGACAGCCGGACACCAATAGCTTAATGTGGGGTTTTGGTATGTAATGGACGGTCACCGATCCATGGGCCGACCTCGGCAAGCGTTGCTTAACCTTGAAGGTTGATCCGTGCGGCTGTTATTATTTAGCCACGAGCATAACGTACCTTTTTATGAAACAATTATTGCTTCATTGACTGCATCGTTGGTCTAGTGGTCGCGTTGGTCAAGCGCTACTGCTGAGCATGAGGTGACCTCATCCATCGCTTTCCATCAGGCATGATCAAGGTCAATAGCGGGCCTATTTTCAGCAATATTAAAAAAGAAAAAAGGTCCTGGGTTCGATTCCCAAGTTAGTCAAAGTGTCATTGGGTTCTTCCATGAGGATATTCTCAGAAGCTGCCCGATGGATTTGTGCCCAGATGGCAATAGACTCGCACCCTATTACTTGGGGCGAAATGTGGGCGTACTATAGGTAGACTTCTGCCTTACTCTTCGGCGATTACAGGAGTAAAGCTATGTAATTATTATCTCCCTAGTGAAGTTAGAGGATCAATCGCATCGAAAGTCCCATCTATTTCTTATTAATACAAGGTGGGGCTAAAGTAATCACCCGATGTTGTTTTACTGTAATTTTTTTAGCAATGAAAAAATTTAGTTCTACTTGTAGATTATGTTTATTTAATGATTTAGAATTATTTCCATCAAGTCAAGAAAATTATATCGGTCAAGTGGCCGCCGTCAAAATTGATGACCATACGGGCTCGTTTTATGGCATTTTCAATCACTAGTGTCAGATCTTCCGGCGATAGGTTCTCGCATTCATGTCGGATATTCTCTGTAAGGACTTCAAGAGTCTGAGACTTGTTTACATAAACCCGGGACTTCCAGTAACTCCACAAAAAAAGTCTGGAGCGGTCATATCGGATGATCTGGCCGGCCAGTGCAAATCGCCAAAGCGAGAGATTCAACGACGCGGACAAATATTCCGCGTTCTTGAGGAGTATAGCGTTCCATGGCTTATTAACGTGTATTCTGCATCTGTTTACTTTACAAATGTCAAAACAGAATTGAAATTTGCCGCCATTTGCAAAAGGTATAACTCATTCCAATATGGTGATAACTTTTGCCCCGCCTTTTATATACATAAATGTAAAGATTCGTCTATTTCTTAAAATGAAGCCAAAGCAAATTCAGCACAAAATCCTGCTGACCTCAAAAAGTAAAATAAAACCTGAGAAATATAAGCTGATACATTGTGCGTAACAGAAATTCTATTAGGCACCCAAGGTGTGGATCGTAAAGGGTCATATCCTTTGTATATTACATTTCCCTTTTGGGTTCTGCCTGATTTTTAGTAAGGTAGGAACCTACTTAGGTGAACAATAATAATTTGCATTAAATTCTGTACACATTGCAAATTAAGGTGATATGTTGAAAAAATGTGGTTTTTCTATTTCTTGTAATTTGTTAAGTATTGGAATAGGGATTTAACATTTTGGTATATGTTTTTTTGACTCTTTGGTCTAGTATCGTGTAAAAGGAATAACCGATTCAATTATTTTTTCTCGATACAAAACAATTAAATTGCAAAGTTATATAATTTTTTTTTAATTTTTTCTACATCACGTCGTAACGCTTAAGAGTTATTCAATGGAGAATTATCATATCAAAGTTTATTCAAAGTAGTTTTCAATTTAAGTTATTTATTTTGTTAAAAAAGAAGTTAATACACACTACCTTAAGAATATATTTGATTTACAAATTATTTTGGTATTCATTTGTATGAACTACGCATGCAACGCCGGCCCCTTAAAAAATACACATGAAAAACTCGGACACATATGTGACATATGCTAGTAATGTCAGTTTCTTTAAGCTAACTGCGTAAAAACCTTGCTTTATTCATACAAACCAAAATAACTGCTATAATTTTGAAATTTTAACAGTATTCACCAACCAAATTCTATTAAACTCATTTTGAATTCAAAATTAACCACCTCACTTCATTCCTCCCCCTCCATTCAGCATAAACAATACTGTTTTCGCGCAGTTGGTTCTAAACAGCGAGGATCGAATTACCCTTTAAGAAATGCTGTCATGGTTCCTTTTAATGAATAAATGACGTAGAAACCTTAGAGGTTCAATGTTTTGATTTTATCTAATTTTGTATAGTCATTGTCTTAGTTTTCAAGAAGTAGATTACTAATAATAAAATAAGTAATAATAAATTTTTTATTGTGTTGTTTTGTGTCGAGGTTGAAAGAATTACGTTAAGTGGTCATTTTCTTAATTTTTTTGAGTTTTCACGATGTTCATTATAAATAAAATCAAAAGTAATTTATTCACTGAGAAACAACATATTTAGAACGTCAAAATTACATAAGACAGTCCCCCAAAACGCCCGCCCTTCACCATTTTCTAGCCCTTCCATTAATAAATAAAAACTTTATTGTTCAGGAAAAAACAAAAAAAAAAAAAAGCTTCCGCACTAGGATTCCTTGTGTTGTGGAGACCTAGTCACCTTCGTCTCATAAGATTATTATCGTCGTATTATATATGTAGTACAGACGCCAGCACATTAAGCTACTACAATCTGTCAAATTTCTTTAATAGATTTTCAACTTTATCGCTAAATTATAAGGTTCAAGGTTGATTGGGAAAATTTGACAGTTTCGGGTAGCTTGATGTGCTGACATCTAGCATACATTAGATCCTCAAGAGTGGTAATTACATCTTATTATTATTTCCGGACCTTTTCTAGGGGTGACTTTCTATTCAATTACTTTATTCCTTGTACAGTATTATGAAACAATGTTCATAATACGAGTTGAAGGAACACAAACTTGATTCACTTGATTTAAATAAGACTAAATACATCAAAATCATGACTCTCTAAAAATAAGGCACTAATTTTAATTTGGGACTGGGCCGGACATGTCTGCCGTATGTCAAATGACAAATGGGCTAAGAGACCTACCGTTTGGATCCCACTTAACACACGATGTCATGGCGAGACGAGCTTGACTCCTACCAAGACGACTGGCCTGCACTAGCAAAAGCTAGCATTGTGTGGAAAAGGGAGAGTGAGGCCTTTGCCCAGCAGTGAGACTATACAGGCTAGTTAGATATACACCGTGAAAAATCACCGTTTTCCTCTTAAGGAGTCATTGTACCTACTCATCATTATCAATAACTTTTACTATGGGACCAAACCTGAAATCGTGAAAAAAAAAATCAGCTGTTCCCTACATTTATGTTCGCATAACTCATCAAAATGTAGGGAACAGCTGGTTTTTTTTCGCGATTTCATGTTTGGTCCCATAGTAAAAGTTGTTCATAATGATGAGTACAATGACCCCTTAAGAACAAAACGGTGATAAAAATTTCACGGTGTATATAATTTTAATCTGAACTTTTCTCATCTCAAAAACCTCAATGTCATAAATCAACGAGACGAAAAACAAGACGCACTAAGATTTTAGTTCACTGCCGACATTTTATCTACGTCCAAAATGTTCCCTCTACAAAAATACAACAAAAGTAACAAAAGTTAACCAAAATAAAAGCCTAGTGCTCGTAAATCGAAAGCCCAAAACAGCCACAACATAAGAGATATTAAATAACACCAGCCGATCCACACCTCGGGAGCCTGATTGAATTTCTGTTCCGCATGATTTATCGGACATAAATACGGTTCCGATGGTATCCATGGACGCCTGATCATGCAGTTTTGTGGCCGCCATTTTGTTTATTGGATTCCGTAAAATGTGTACACGATTTGCTTTAGTGTATTATTGAGGGGTTCATGGCTAAATGATAACACCTGCAAGGGTTGATCGAAGGTTAAGCTACGCTTGCCCCGGCCGGTTCGTGGATGGGTGACTATCCATTACATATCGAGACTCCTCCGTGTTTCCGAAAGATTAGTCCTGGCTGTCATTAGTAGATCTTTGACAGCTGTTGTTACGGGTAGTCAGAAGCCCAAATGTCTAACAACGAGTCTTTCCCAAAGGCTTTTTTTTTTTTTTTTTATGGATGGGAAATCATCACATGACCCCTCCCGCTCTAGGTGGAGCGGAAGGGAGTGTCAGACTCTTACTGACTAAAACCCATCCGTGTTCCTTCTTTAGCCCTTTATGTTCCGGGGTAGCGGTAACCCTTTCGGACAATCCCGCACCCCCGGCAGGCTTCGGCCCTGGCAGGCCCCTTCCTATATGCTGACATCTCTTTGAGGCGCGCGTGGAACACGTACGCGCCGTCCGGCACGCGCCTGGTCCTGATCGGACGGTGAGCTACCCATTACTCTCCGTCCGCAGGCCCGTGCCTACGGTGGCCGGGAGTCGTCACGCAGCTTCCGACGCCCGGAGCGTCTCCCGCGGCGGCTGGGGCGTGAGGCTCTCTCCCTCAGCCGTTCCGCCACCTCCTTCGCTAGCATGACTGCTTCGCAGAAGGAGGTGACCGCCTCCCACTCCCTCTCGCCCCGGACCATGGCTTGAACCAGGGCCGGACGTGAGAGGTCGCCGCCGCTGTCGATCGCCTCTACGAGGGCACGGCGGTGCTCCGCCCATGCGGGGCAGACCTCCACCGTATGCTCCACCGTGTCCTCTGGGCGATCCTCGCAGTGGTGACACCCAAGCGTCTCCTCCCACCTGATGATGTGCAGGAACCTCCCAAAACATCCGTGTCCGGTGAGGACCTGCGTCAAGCGATAGGTGAGGACGCCGTGACGCCTCTCTAGCCACTCCTCAAAGAGGGGTCTTATTACTTATTACTATCGTGGCGTGCCCTGCGCTGGGTTGCAAAAGTCGCTCCTTCCATGCCACCATGAGATCGCGCCGGAGGTCTGTCCGCTCCGCCGCGACTTGTCGCGGAAGCGGAGTTTCCCCCCGGCGTAGTGTCTCCGCGCGCCACTCATACAGGCGCGCGAGGACCATCGCCTCCAGATCCCATGGCGGCAGTCCGGCAAGGAGGCTTGCCGCTTCGCCCGAGATCGTGCGGTACCCCCGGATCAGCCTTACGGCTATTACCCAAAGGCTAGTCTTACCAAGGCGTATGGTGTTAACCAGTAATAGAGTTGTGGAGGTCAAAAAGGCAGTCGCTCCATGTATTTTTTTATTGCTGAATGGGCCCGCTCTTCACCTCGAACACGCCTGATGGATGCGGTCTATGATGGAACGAGCGTGCCCAGAAGATGTCTAAGGCACTGGAACTCGCATCGACGAAACACAGCAAGCTGCTTGACGCCTGACTCCGGTGGGACGGTAGTCGCAAACCAGGCGGGCGTTAGCCCTATCACCGCAAAATACTGGTATTCAGCAGTGTCCGGTGAGACTGGAATCTGACCCCAAAATATATGGGCTAGAGCTAGGTTAGGCTAGGCTAGGCAGATTGATTGTTTATGTTTTGTTTTTGTTAATTATCATGCCGAGTCTTATTTATGTACAACGTTGACTCAGTGACGTAAGTAAAATGGTAATTTCAAGTTCATTCATGACGTGTTTGTTTGTGTGGGACGTTATATATTTAGAATACAAGTAACTAAGGAAACATGATAAGCTCGAACGAACATCATACAAAAATCGTTCATTCATCTTCAAGGAACAATCGTTATAAAATAACTTCCAAATTTTTCATTGGTTTACTGTTAGGTAATTACAGTGGCGTGCACTGCATATAGGCATATAAGCAGTGCCTACCTCGATATATCAACATAAGCCTGCCAATTACATTTTAGTGTGTGCCCCCACAATTAAGAAACTCACTAAATTATCATACTTAACAAAAAACAAAATCTTCATATAAACACACGCGGCAGTAGGCAGTCGCCGGACGGCCTACTCGGCTCCCGTACTATTCGCACATTGTCATTGGTCTTTACTCGTTCAAGTTAATACGACAAAATTAAAAATACGTACGTCTCCCGCGTAAATACCATGACGTTCGACCTTCGCAATTTGTCACCCTTAAGTAGGCATGCCTACTCAAATAACCACAATTTTGACCTCACTTTTTTTTCTGATTAGTGACCGCGTTTGCCTAGACTAGACCCGGCCTAGTGCTACCTAGCTACCTATTCTGAAAACCAATGCACGCCACTGGGTAATTACGAGTAATGAACTTTGCGAAAATGAAATGCCACAAAATGATTGCTTATGCAGGCTTGTTATGGTGCCATGCGTGCGGTTACGTTAGTAGTTCTTACCAAGGACTAGGGGAGCACGTTGTCCAACATAAGCATTGTATAATCAGCCTATAATGTTCCCACTGCCGGGACACAGGCCTCCTCTGTGTGAAAGTGGCCGTAATCTGCAGTGCGGGTTGGTAGATGTCATATGCTGTCGAATTTTCGGTTCTAGGACATGTCGGTTTCTTCACGATATTTTCCTTCACTATTTTGAGAGCAGCGGTGATGAAATAATTTACACAAAGTAAAGGGCCTGTCTGGGTTCGAACCTACGAACTTACAAGTCGTGGCCGTTACCACTGGGCCACCACTGCGTTATAGGTACTCCTTTCACGTTCACACTGCGGAGATACAGATCTCCTCGCTCGGATCTATGAAATATTCGTCACTCAAAGAGTCTTCAGCTTAAAATGAGCAAAATTTAAATCTATCTTTACATTATTCACCAACCACAGACCAAAAAACCTACTCGACAATCTGGCACACATTTGAACGCTCAACTGCCAACCACCAGCGACGAGCAACCAACAAGTTAATGCAGTAAAAACTGCGTCTCAAGTACTGAACTCCGTAATAACTTTTTGATGGACATCCAAGTATGATCGCGCAGCCCAACTGTCCCCTTTGGCACCGTCCAGAACATGCGTTGCCAAAAAGGTTTTTAGTAGTATAATCCAGCTATGATTTATTTGCTGTAAAACGTGGGTAAATAAAGTGGTTGTCAGTTTTGGAGGCCGTCTTGGGAGTATTTTTGTTTGAAGAATGTCTGGGATGTGTGGAGACTTTTTAGTGGGTTTTGGTTACAACTGTTTATTGTTATCTATACCTATTGCTATCAAATGAAATTAAATGAAATTATTTATTCTGTAAATTGGATATCGGAATCACTTTTGCACATCATATTATCCTATCCTACTAATATTATAAACGCGAAAGTTTGTGTGGATGGATGGATGGATGTTTGTTACTCTTTCAAGCAAACATTACTGAACGGATTTGGATGAAGTTTGACACACAGGTAGTTTATAATCAGGATTGACACATTAGATACTTTTTAACTCGATATTTCCACGGGATCGACACTTATGCGGGTAAAACCGCGGGGCGCTACTAGTAAAAAATAAATAAGCAAGATGAGGTCGGCGTTTCCTACCTGACTACTCTGAGAAGAAAGGCTGAAACAAACTCAGAGGTCACAGTCTCTTTTAAAATTCAGACATAATCTTGGTCAGATCATGTGAAGACCATGTAGATATCTTTTATGGGCTTAGTGATGTATACCTCTTCGCATTCAAGAGATCAGCAAGGACACACAGAGGTTCTTAGTGTGTGACGTGTCAACTAGCATTTTTGTGTTTATCTTTTAATTCGTTAAGATTTGTCTAAATCGCATGAACTGTCAGGTTCATAAAACTGAACATCCTGGTACTATTCATGCAACAGTATCTTGTTGACTTTTATTTCATCAACAAAAAAACCAAATCTATTCCAATCATGGTGGATTGGAATAGATTTAGTTTAGTTGTTTCCTTCTAACCCAAACAGTTTATTTTATTAACCTTTATCAATAAAATCGCCATCAGCACCTAATAATCCCTAATAAATTTATATCTTCCCATCGAGGCTTGATATTTCGGCCACGTGACCAAATTTCGGCCATACTACATGGAATTGGCAACGCAGGTCACGTCGCCTGCCAAACACTAGTTAGGAACTGCGATGACACTGCACAATCAATTGTATCAATAGTGATGTCTGTTATGTGATTCGGTCTTTGAGTGGTTTTTGTGATCAAAGGTTTCTATAAATGTCCTTTCTTTGGTGTTGTTCGTCGAGTCGTTCGCTCCTTGAGCTCTGAGTTGATCTACATGACTAATGATAAATGCGTGCACTGACTGGACAGGTCCACTCAAATTGTTGTTCTTTTCGCAGCAGACCATTTAAAACATTAATCTATACAGGGTAGAATTGAAAACATGCGACAAATCGAAATAGGAGATTGTACTCATCATTATGAAGAACTTTTACTATGGGACCAAACCAGCTGTTCCCTACATTTATATTTGCATAACTCGTCAAAATGTAGGGAACAGCTAATTTTTTTTTGCGATTTCAGGTTTGATCCCATAGTAAAAGTTGTTTATAATGATGAGTACAATCTTCCATATCGATGTGTCGCATGTTTTCAATTTCAACCTGTATTATGATCCTTACATCATTTGATGAGATAATGTCATCCAAGATAATGTCTGTGTTTTTATTTTATCAAGTTTAGCTAGCCAATTTAATTTAAACCCTGTTTCTTCCAGTTCGTACGACTGTTTATAGTATTCTCACAATGGTCTTATGCGGAGAGATATTCGGTGTATCATTAAATCTTGTCCCTTGGAATTTTGACGAGCATTGCATTGCTATTTTGAATCCAATACTTCTTAAACTACTTTGTAACCAAGCCTCGTCTAATCTTTTCTAAATTGTTTATCGTTAATTGGACTGTATTTGGTTCAATTACGGAGTAATTTCGATTAAAGCAACTGTTATAGAGAAAGAATTCCACACGTCGACAATATAAAATTACAATGCCACCTCAACTACATTTCGGGAATTACAATTCCACCGCAGTTATTAAAACCGATACAATACCGAACAGTGATTCCCGTTCATGTTCTAAAATTTAACACAACGAGTATGTAATTAAACATTGATTGCACCCACTCCGACCGCCACATTCGGGGTCTCAGTTGAATGTTTCACAACGAATTACTGTCAGCGCTCATACATCATCAGAATGATTGCGGCCGAGCTAATATTTCGTGCTAATTAATTTCCATGGAATGAATAGAAGGTATTTCGATGTCGATTGTGTATCAATGTTGGGTATTAGGTGATAGCTATCAGGGAGTAATATTATCTGGGATATGCAGGCGCGTTGTAACGAAATGTTGTTTTGATTGTTCAAATTAATCGGATAATCTAGTGTTAAACCGTTTCAAATTAGTGTTCTGAATGGCCAAATTAATTGGAAGTTGTATACGATATCGGAAAGCGTATTATGGAACTCAAATGGAGACCTGGCAAGGCTCAGTAATGACAGGTTGAGTACGGCTGTGACAGAGTGGCGTCCAAGGACGTGAAGACGAGATGTTTGTCGGTCGGCGGTGATATGGGTGGATAACATTGTTGCCATCGCGGGTAAAATTTGGATGAGGCTGGAACAGGAACGTGGGGGTTGGACACTAGAAGATAGAAGCCTATGCCAGTAAATGAATTTGGGCTGTAGATGATGATGATTATATGTGGGCAAATGACTTTGACCTTTTGTATCAGGCAGGAGACTATACAGAATGGTCCAAATAGTGACGTCAAAAAAAACATTAGATTCCTCATACCTAAACATGTCCCCTAGAGATGTGCCTAAAGATATCCCCGAAGAATTTCCCAAAAATAAAAAAAAAACATTCATATCTCCTAAACTATTAAAAATCGCGGAACATACATGGGGTATTTTTGGGATACCCCTAGGTATGAGGAATCAAATTGTTTTTTATTGACGTCACTATTTGGACCACCTGTATAATTCTAGCTTCGATGGCTGACGAAAGGTTTCGTGTAAAATGCCAACTACGAGTACGTTAAATGTAAACTGATGAAGTTGATCAGCAATACTGTAGAAGGACCAGCTTAAAACTGTGATCACCGTGGATTGTGGACGTTAATGACCGATTAAAGTTATGATGTTTCATGATATAGACTCTACACGTTTCGTAGGTCAGTCAGCAAAAAAAGTCGACTAACACTTCAGTTTTATACCTTTTATTATTTATTTATTCAACTATGTTTTTACTCGTATGTACACATAAAATATAAAGCGGCACAAAAGAAAAGGTAATGAGGTCTTAATTATTGAGCGAAATATTCGATTGAAATCGAAACGGAAGTAAAATTAAAAGAATAGTAACAGCTCAAAGCCAATAAATGAAATGTAAAAAAGCAGATTTTCGAATCATTGTGTACCAATTCATTTATGATATTTCGTAAAAAATTACAGTTGACTGTTGTTGCTGAACGGCGAGTCAGAAGAAGAACACTCGTAGAAACTCAAAAATGGTACCTATGAGATCTTAGAAGGCTTGAATATTACAGCTAAATTAACAAAACTTTCTTCTTAAAATTACAAGAATAATAATTAACATTCTAATTAGTAGAATCCAAAGTTTCTACTCACAGGCATAAAATACCCATATTTTTGAGACTCCACCACAAATGTAACTAGTTGAACCACTTCAATAAAAACGGTGTAAGAGTTAACGAGGTGGTTGCTATTGACGGTCCTGGTGCGCAGCCAAATAAGTTCGGAACCGAACCTATTATGTGATTACACTGTGAGCATAATTACTGACACTGGTGACGAGTTTCCGGCGATTTTTCGTTAATTTTATGGATGAAGCTTTCGTGCTGGCACATGGGTTTGATTTAAAAATACCTATTCATGAAAACCGATAAATACGTAGTTTTTCAGTGGAACGCAGTGTAAATGAAAACAGTGTGTTTCAAAAAGGTGTGGGCAAATATTTAAAGGTCTGAGTACAGATCATCAAACTGAATAAATTTTTCCATGGTAATTAATATCAGCTGTCCCAACAATCTTTTTTTTTTTTGGATGGGAAATCATTAAATGATCCCTCCTGCTCTGGGTGGAGCGGAAGGGAGTGTCAGACTCTTACTGACTAAAACCCATCCGTGTTCCTTCCTTAGCCCTTTGTGTCCTCTGGGTCGAGTAGTTGGTGTATAGAACGACAGATTGTTTTTTTCGCGATAACAAAGTTGGTCTAATGGAGAAAGTTATTCAGTTTGATGGTCTGTACCACATCCTTTAATATGCCTACACGTTTTAGAAACACGCTGTTTTCAGGCACTGCGAAATTTCACCAAAAAGCTAACGTATTGACCGGTTTTCAAGATCAGTTAAATGTCATCACCATCTGCCTAGTCTTTTCCCAATTATGTTGGGGTCGGCTTACAGTCTAACCGTACAAACATAATATAGTGGGAGTGCGGGTGTGTGTGAGGATCCAGTCCGTACAGTGTAAGTATGTACCCACACATTTTTTATACTCGCTGTACATTATAAGAGTATTTCGCCTACAAGCATAACATGACAACTACATTAGAATTTTATATTACGTCTTGTCTGGAGTTTGTCGAGCCGCAACTTTTGTCTAGTTTAAGAGTGGGCGAATTTTGGCATTATTCTGGGTGATGTCTTTCATAGCGATGACATTCAAAGAGTAATTTGAGTCCCCATTATGAAGAGTTAAGGTAATGGAAGGCACAGCATATGTGAAGAGACGATTTGAATGGTCACAGAGATACGCTAAATGCAGGCGAGCCAGCTATGTTGCCTGCCTGGGCCTGCCATGCCTAGCATTTGATGCTTTATAATGATGATGATCTTTATAATCGGCCCGCCAAAAATGTAAAGTAATATGAATTAATGGAAAAATTACTTTAATTCCTAGACAATAAAGTTCAGTTCACGCTACAACTTCAAACATTTTTATAACTTTGTCAATAGTGCTAGTCACTTTGAAATCAACTTTAAAATCATTGAAATAAAGTTGATATTTGTTTAACTTGAAATAGGGTAGGGGTGTGCAGCACTGCGCATTTTAGGTATAGAAAAGGCGTGTCAGAAAAGTAGTAAATTTTCCTCATTAGTCTAGTGGTAGTAAGCACGACTACTGAGCATGAAGTACCTACTGAGTTCGATTCCTAGGTCGAGAAATTTTTGTTTGGCATTTTTCCTTAACAGCCGCACAGGTCGATCGATCAAGTTAAGCGTCGCTTGCCGCGGTTGGTCTGTGGATGGGTGACCATCTTTACATAATGAGACACCTCCGTGCCTCAGATAGCACGTTAAGCCGTTGGTCCCGGCTGTCATTCGTGGATCTTTGACAGTCGTTAGGTAAGTACGTTGTCAGAAGCCCGAAAGTCTGACAACCAGTCTTACCAAGAAGTATAGTATTACCCAGTAACTGGGTTGTGGAACAGTCGCTCCATGTAAAATACTGGTATTCAGCTGCATCCGGTTAGACTGGAAGCCGACCCTAACATAGTTGGGAAAAGGCTAGGCAGATGATATTCCTATAGGAATTTTCGTCGTAGCAACCCGGAATCTCGATTTGTGCCCAGATGATGGCAATAAGCTCGCCCTATATAACATAACTTAAACATAAATGGCGAAACATTGGTGTACTATACGCCTCTGTCCAACCTTTTAGGGTTCACAAGCGTGATGTTATGTTCATAATGAAAAAAAAAAAAAAAAATGAAAAATTGTTTATTATTTTAACAAGTAAACCTTAAAAACTAGTGATTGAAACCTCCTTTTAAGCAGTTAAGCCTGTGTTAGAAGACTCCGCTCTTCCAAAACTTCATAAATATTGTTTAGTTACTTGTTTTATGCAAAACTGATGTGAATAATAATACGTAAAAAAAAAATGAGAAAATTAAAGCTAAACATGCAGCACGCACGCAGGATGTGAGAGTGTGAGTGTGAATTTTACCAAACTTTTTTTTTTTTTTTGCAAATCCCCTGTGATTTTCCTTAGCAACGTAATTTTTAATCACACTTTAACAAGATTACTGACAAAACTTTACCACTCCCATACGCGCAATCAATCATCACTTTCGTCATTAACGTGATAACGTCAATTTAATTATCGCCCGATAATCCGTGGGGGCAGCTCGGATGAGAATAGATTATTATCACAATAGATAGGGAGGTATTATGCTGTCGGGAACGGATATTTTTATGATTAGATAAAGATTATATTATATGAGGATGTATTTTCTACCAGTTTATTGATACCTCATCATCTGCATAGCCTTTTGCCAACTATGTTGGGGTTGGCTTCCAGTCTAACGGGGTGCAGCTGAATGCCAGAAGGGCAATTCTCGTAATTTGAAGAACGTTCACAGTCTGATCTCAGTCTCAATCTGTCAAAAATACCTCTAATTTCCCTACGTTTTGACAAGTTTTTGACATTTGTTGGTCGCCGAGATGAGATTGCGTCTAGATTTTGAACGTTTTACATTACGAGAATTGACCTTTTGTTGTTTATATGGAGCGACTGCCTATCTGACCGCCACAACCCAGTTACTAGGTAATACTGGTAAGACTGGTTGTCAGATTTTCGGGCTTCTGGCAACCCGTAACGACTGACAAAGATCCACTAATGGCAGCCGGGACCAACGGCTTAACGGACACGGAGGGGTCTTGATTATGTAAAGATGGCCATCCATCTACGGACCATCGCATCAAGCGCAGCTTAACCCGATCGATCGATCCCTGCGGCTGTTATTACCTAGCCCCGTTATTGATACATACTAGACGTTTATAAACACTTACTACATAATATTGTTATTATACCACAGATTATCATAAAAAGATAAAATTGTTTGTTTGTTTCTTTCTCTCAAATTACGGATTTAATTACCTATCGTCCATTTCAGGGTAATCACACTATCACACTAATACTATAAAGACGAAAGTTTGTGAGTGTGCCCGTTTATTTGTTTGTTACATTTTCACGCTCAAACGGCTGGACCAATTTTGATAATGTATGGAGGTAGCTGACACCCTGGGTTTAATATATAGGCTACTTTTTATCCCGATATTCCCACGGGATCGACATTTACGCGGGTGAAACCACGGGGCGCAGCTAGTTATATACAGGGTGTCCGGTAATTAACGGATAACCTCTTAAGGGGTCATTGTACTTATTATTATAAACTTTTATTAAGGGACCAAACATGAAATCGAGAAAAAAAAATCAGGTGTTCCCTACATTTATGTTCGCATAACACTATTCTTTTTTCGCGATTTCAGGTTTCGTCCCATAGTAATAGTTGTTCATAATGATAAGTATAATGACCCCTGAAAAGGTTATCGATTAATTACCGGACACCCTGTATAAAGCTATCTCTGTAATGCTTTTTATTACCAAATCGTAGAATATATTCGCCAATATAAAACCGGCTTGTCTTTTTTGATGGTAAACAGTTTACGATGTTTGTGCCTTTTTTTCTGATGTCCACAGACATAACAATTTGCTACTCCAAGGTTAGCCAATATGTTGTAAACCTTTTGCGTGTGTCAAAATGTGTCAGGCACCACTATATTATCAGCATCCGAAAACCGGGATAAAACGACAGTAGTGCTTGGCGACAGTAATAAATGATAGTGATTGTGTTTCGCCTGACGTCGTAGGGTCCTAGGTTTGATTCCCAGGTAGAGTAAAGTGTCATTGGGTATTTCGTGCGGTCTCATCGGACTCTGAGATTGAAGGATGAGTGAGTGCACCTGTATCTGCGCAAACGCTTGTGCACTATATATCACTACTAGCTTCTGCCCGCGACTTCGTCCGCGTAAAATTTCACCCTCTCCCATTAACCCTCTTAGGGGTAGAATTTCGAAAACCCTTTTCTTAGTGGATGCCTACTCTTCACAAAGAACACACCCTTTAAATTTCATATCTCTAGGACCAGCGGTTTAGGCTGTGCGTTGACATATCAGTCAGTCAGGACTTTGAATTTTATATTTAGGTATATATAGATATATCTGCGCCAAAGGCTAGTCTCCGTTGAGATCGGCCGCCATGACCAAAATATGGTTTGGAGGACTATTATTAGTAAGTAATAAATAGTAGAAACTCTACTATTTTAGTTAGCTATTGCTATACCTAGATTTATGAGTAACGAGTACCTATACCTAAACACCTCCGTATTATTTCCTTACCACCTTGCGGCTTCTCAATCAAAACTTTCGGCGTTGTTCATGACAGACAGGCAGACATTGCGAAGATTGCATTTCGTACTAAGAATGTCAGGGGAAAGTGAAGGAAATTCCCGCTTCATACATTTTGATAGGCATTGTTAGCAGTATCATGAGGGGCTTGTGGCTAAGTAATAACAGCCACACGGGTCGATCGATGAGGTTAAGCTACGCTTGCCGCGGTTGGTCAGTGGATGGGTGACCATCTTTACATACCAAGGCCCTCCGTGCCTCGGAAAGCACGTTAAGCCGTTGGTCATTCGTAGATCTTTGACAGTCATTATGGGTCGTCAGAAGCCCGAAAATCTGACAACCAGTCTTAACAAGGGTATCTTATTACCCAGTATCTGGGCTGTGGAGGTCAGATAGGCAGTCGCTCCATGTAAATACAGTACAATTAAAGGTATAAAAAGGAAGGTGGAGATTTGTAAAGGAAATCAATAAAAAAGGACTATAATTATATAGACAGACTTTCATCGCGGGTGAAACCGCGGGGCACAGCTAGTTATAAATAAATACTCTCTCGCTGATGGTGGTGCATGTGCTGGATCATTTAGCTCCCTTCAAAATGGTTGAGCTGAATGGTGCTGATGCATGCGTCATGTTCGTGAACGGGCGCCGTCAGTAGGGACTGGTCATCTCTTTGCTGCCATGGCTTATTTTAATTTATTATTTGAATTGTTGTTTTTTCTCATCTCTTCATTATGGACGCTTTTAACGTTCTGCATCGTTCTCACATGTATAATTTTTAACATGAATGATGTAACCAAGACTTTGTAACCACATTATTTTGATTTAAAAGAGTGTCCATGGAGTTTCTTGCCCGTTCTTCTCCATAGGTACCTATGCTTTGGAATGGGCAACTAGCTTCATTTTTTCTGACTGACTGACTTCTTGAAAATTCAAAAGTGCCTGTAAATGGTTTAATTGAAATAAATGCTTTGAGTTTGAGTTTGAAATAAATAAGCAAGATGTTTCCTGTATACCGCTTCTTGATTGAGATTCATAATCACCTAATACGACACCCTTTTCAAAGTAATAAGATTGTCAAAATCCGTAGCGCAACAGGAATCTCAAAGCTACAAATCTAATAATAAATCCTCATTATACTAACTTATGAACCCAAAAATACGTCCTTAATTTCTATAGCTTCCCTCGTAATATTGCCAAAGTAATTAGGGTACATTTAGGGGCTTACCTTTGAAGGCGCCTATCTTGGGTCACCTGATGTGATTGACGACAACCTTAGCGAATTAAACCAGTAATTAGGGGACATGGCTTCTTTTGATGATAACTTTGACTGATATGGGAGGCAAAATTAGATTGGATATTTTTATTTTGTACTAGCTTTTGCCTGCAGCTCCACCCGCGTGTAGGTTGGTTGGAAATTATCCCACGGAAACCCAAGTTATAATAAACTATCTGTGTGCCAAATTTCATCCAAATCCAATTACAAGCATAATACTATCGTGAATTCATGCAAGCCTAGTGCTTTTTGTTAGAATACTGCTCAGAAAGTCGGGTCATATTTCAATCATGATTCGATAGACACCTAGCGCCATCTAGCGTCCTAAAGTAATTGTGACCATCGAAAGTTATTATTCTTTTTCTCGGGAACCGTATTTTTTTCTGGATGAAAGGTATCCTATGTCCTCTTCTATACTCCTGACAACGTATATGCAAAATTTCATGATGATCGGTTCAGTGGATTGGGCGTGAAAAGGTAATAAACAAACTGGCTTTCGCATTTATAAAATTTACTGGCTGCGCCCCGCGGTTTTACGGGATAAAAACTATCCTATGTCCTTTCCCGGGACTCAAACTATATACCAAATTTCATCTAAATCGGTTCAGCGGTTTAGGCGTGAAGAGGTAATATACAGACAGATAGACAGACACACTTTCGCATTTATAATATTAGTATGGAAGTATGGATTAGTTAGGATGGAAACTGAGGGCTGAGATTTCCTATTTCAAATGATTATGTTGATTCTGTCGACGAAAAAAAGGATCATGTACTCAGTTCATGGTTACAATTTTCAAGTCGATGTCCCTGCCATAAAGATATTCTGCCTGAACAAAGATAGTCTAAGGGCTCATACACCGGAACGACACGCTTCGATGACAGAGGCAACTGTATCCATCGACGTGCTTCGACGGCAGCCGTTTTTTTTTATTGCCTAATAGGTCCGCTTTTGACCTCGGTCACGCCTGATGGAAAGCGATAGATGAGGTCCATGATGGAACGAGCGTGCCCAAAAAATGCCTAAGGCACTGGATCTCCCACGCATCGACGAAACACAGCAGGCTGCTTGACGACGGACTCCGGCGGGAGGGTCGCAAAACAGGCGGGCAAAAAAATAAAATGTTAGGTGTGACTGTCCAGGATACGCCTAGCGCTCGGTTCAGTTGAGTAACTGGCGGAACAAACTGCGCTACAAGAGAAAGCTTCTTTCATCATTTCAGCCGAAAGACGTCCACTGCTGGACATAGGCCTCCTAAAAAGAAGAAAGCTTCTTTATGCATCCCAAATATCCGCCGTTGATATCCGTCGACGCGTCGGCGGCTGCCGTTGACAACATGAAATGGCAATACGGCATGAAACAGGAAAATAACACACTCGTTCCAACAGAATCAATATAATCATTCAAAACAGGAAATCCGAACCCTCACTTGTTTTCATAAAAATATCGCAAAAAACCAACTAATCACTCTGTGTAGTAAGGCATACTGTGACCCCAAATAAATTGGGAAAAGAAAAGAAGGATAATAAATAATAATAATAAAATGATGATAAAGTAAGTAGGTTACATGTGGAACTAATATCTTTAGATATTTGATATAATAGATTAATATAATAGATATTTGAGGTAATGTTTTTTATCTAAATGAGGTCAGTGTTTCCTACCCAATTAACTCTGATAAGCAAGAAAGAAACAAGTCAAGGTACCTTTTAAGAATAAGGGTCTTTTATTTGCAGAAAATAATATAGGTCCTTGCATTTCGGTATGATGAAAATATGAGAGTATTCGATGGTTAGGTTAGCAGTCTTAGCAAAGGGTATTACCCGGAAACTAGGTTATGGAGATCAGACAGGCAGTCGCTCCGTGTAAAGTAAAATAAAGAAAAGAAAAAGAAAAAAAGTTGTTGATTCTGCACAAACAAAATGCAATACAAAAAAAAGACAAAATATACACATAAATAAAGAGCCAAAAGCCTCGTACTCACGCAATAAAAGGTTGACAGTTTTACTAACAAATCTGTGTCAAATACTGGTATTCAGTTGCATCCAGTGAGACTGGAAGCCGACCAACATAGTTGGGAAAAGGCTAGGAGTTGATGGAGTTGACAAGATTAATCAGGGTTTCGAAATATTGAACCAAATATCTATTGTTAAATTCGACGTCGCGCATAGCTATCTGTGTGATGGTTGATTATGGTTGGGTGTAATTATAGGTTGCAGGTACGCGAGTACGAGACAGGGAGACTATGTGTTTTATGATATTTATCTGTGGCGACATCTACAGCACCTTACTGGAACTACGCAAGACATCTGAGGGGCAATTCTCGTAATTTTAAGAACGTTCACAGTCTGATCTCAGTCTGTAATCTGTCAAAAATACTTCTGTTCCCCTAAATTTTTGTCAAGTTTTGACATTTGTTTGTCGCCGAGATGAGCCTGCGACTGGTTTTTGAGCATTTTAAATGAATTGGCCTTCTGATCTCAGCCTGTCATCTGTCAAAAATACCTCTGATTCTCCTACATTTTTGTCAAGTTATTGACATTTGTTTGTCGCCGAGATGAGACTGCAACTAGATTTTTAACGTTTTAAATTACGAGAATTGGTCTTCTGACGTCATACAATTCCTATATCACGCAAGCAAAGTTTACAGCCCGACAACAACCATCGGGCAGTAAACACACAACACCCGTCTGGTTGGAGGATCCTCCCTTTTAAATGGAGGATGATCCTCCTTCTCTACCGTTTATCTATGCCTCTAAAAATATGCAAGAATTTACTGACAAATCGCTAACAGATTTACATCCTGTCTATCTTCCTTCCCACTTTTCAAGGAATAATAATCATAAAAGCATAAGCGACAAATCGGGATTAAGTTTGACAGATGCCTAATCTATTGCGGAAGCGCGCCTCACTCGCCTGCTCCCTTAAGATAGCTCTCGCTACAATGAATAGCAATTCGTTTGATGAGTTTCTTTATGTTCTTATTTTGATGGAGTTTGTTGTGACGGGGAATTTGTTGTACTAGCCTTACAAGATAAGAGATAAGTGAAAACACAGTTTAGCCGGAACTGTTGCAGGTTTGATGTCACGAAGTTTCACATCACAAGTTAGCATGTTCAAAAATATTGTTCTTGAGAGATCATAAGTAATCTATACATATAAAATTCAAAGTCCTGACTGACTGACTGATATATCAACGCACAGCCTAAACCGCTGGTCCTAGAGACATGAAATTTGCAGGGTATGTTCTCTGTGAAGAGTAGATTTACACTAAGAAAAGGTTTTTTGAAATTCCACCCCTCAGGGGGTGAATGGGGGGAGGGTGAAATTTCACGCGGACGAAGTCGCGGGCGGAAGCTAGTGCATGTATATTATTGAATCATAGTATAGTTGTTTGTTCCACAAAAAGTCAAAAATCAAAGTCTAAGCATTTATTTCAAATAGGCACATAAAAGGCACTTTTGAACGTCAAAAATTATCTTAAAATAGAATTGATTCTAGTCGCCCATTCCAAAAGGTAGTTTTCGTATGGAGAAGAATGGGCAAGAAACTCCACCGTAACTCTTTTAAAATGTTTTAGGTACAATATTTTGCATGGGTACATTAATTATATAATAACATGTGAGGACGATGCACCTAAAATAAAATTACTATACCACAATAGGTAAAATAATTAAAAACGAAACCATGACATATAAATTAATTATCTGATAGATACATGGTGCTCACATATTTACAAACATGGTACAAGCAAAACTATTTTTATTAAAAAAAAAAAATACAAGTAATAAGTCAGGGTGTGAGTAATGAATGTAAAAACTAATAAAAAAAAATTACAATTAAATTAGCAACCAGTTTGATTTTGTCTAGACTCTAGATTGTCCTATGGAGCAGGACCAGCATGTTTCCAAGCGTTCTTATCTTGGATATAATCTTCTAATTTATAGTATGCTTGTTTACAAAGTGTACGTTTAATGTGAGTTTTAAATTTTCTTTCATTTAATTGCAATATATCACTAGGTATTTTATTGTAACATTTGACACAGTACCCCATAAAAGATGTATGTACTTTGGCTAATCTGAAAAATGGTTGATGTATTTTATCTTTATTTCTTGTGTTAAAGTTATGTCTATCGCTTATTTTATTAAAAAGATGTAGATTTTTTCTTACATACATAATGTTTTCATAAATGAATTGGCAAGGTACCGTCATAATATTAATCCTTTTAAACAGTTCCCTGAGATATTCGCGGCGACGTAGATTATAAATGGCTCTGACAGCTCTCTTTTGCAAAATAAAGATGGATTCAATGTCAGCAGCTTGACCCCATAGTAAAATGCCGTACGACATAATGCTGTGAAAGTAACTAAAATAGACTAAACGCGCGGTTTCTACATCTGTTAACTGTCTTATCTTCCTAACAGCATAAGCGGCCGAGCTAAGCCGCCCCGCAAGAGATGTTATGTGAGGTCCCCATTGTAATTTCTCGTCTAGCGTGATTCCCAGAAAAACCGTTTGATCAACAAATTCTAGTTTTTCTCCATTCAGTATGATGTCACATTCGCTACTTCTAACATTAGGTAATTTAAATCTAATGCATTTGGTTTTCTTTTCATTTAGTACCAAATTATTTACCGTAAACCAGTCTTGGACCTGAAGAATAGAGTTATTCACGTCGTCAAGATTTTGTGCCCGTCTGTCTATCTTAAATATCAATTACGTGTCATCTGCAAATAACACCATCTTCGGTTGATTTTGAAGTAATTGCGGTAAATCATTAATGTAAACTAAAAAGAGGAATGGACCCAATATCGAACCTTGAGGAACGCCCATTGCCATTTCAGACCCCAATGAGTTTACGCCGTTTACTTGAACTTTAAGCTTTCTATCTTTTAGATACGACTTTAGTAAATCAAGAGCTAAATTCCTAATCCCATAGTGCTCAAGTTTCAGTAGAAGTGTCTCATGGTTGACGCAATCGAACGCCTTTGAGAGGTCGCAAAAGATTCCAATGGCATCTTGTGCTTCCTCTCAGGCGTTAAAAATGTTCTTTATTAGGGTGACACCGGCGTCAGTGGTACAACGCCCTTTGGTGAAACCGTACTGTTGTTCATGAAAGATGGAATTTTTATTAAAGTGGCGTAACATTTGATTGATCATCAACTTTTCAAACACCTTACTGAGAACTGGCAGAATTGACACAGGTCTATAATTGTTGGGTTCTTTACTATCACCGGCTTTGAATAAAGGAACTACTTTACTGTGTTTCATGAGATCCGGAAATACTCCTTGGTCTATACTGATGTTAAATATGAAAGCTAAATAGGGCGCAATCGTTTCAATGATAGATCTACAAACTTTTACAGACATTCCCCAGAGATCTTCTGTTGATTTAATTTTAAGATCTTTAAAAGCTTTTATAACAGCCTGGGGGTTTGTATGTTGAAAACTAAACTCCAAGGGGCATGCCTTAACATTCTTTCTAAGTAAATAAGCAGAACGCGAGGGTGAGGAATTTAAAGCTTCAGTAGTTTTAATGGGAATATTAGCAAAAAAGTTTTCAAATTCCTAAGCAATTTCTACATTTGAGTTTATGGGGCCATGTGCAGTTTCTAAATTAAATTCAGTATTACGCTGTTTTTTCCTACCTGTTTCATTATTTATTATTTGCCAGGTAGTTTTTATTTTATCATCGGCTGATTTTATTTTATTGCTAATATAAAGAGCTTTAGCTGTTTTGCATACACTTTTAAAAGTCTTAGAATATGTTGCAACATACTGATGAAAGCTTGTGTTATTCATATCAACCGATCAAACGATGGGACACTTAATATCGTGCTCTGCGTGTCCTGTCAGTTGCACGTTACAGGAACTGATGGACGCTAGTGATGGCGCCAAACAAGTAGCCGAATTCTGGGCCGAGTACATTTAGATTGCTATCGACACGCTAAGAAGAAGAAGTATAGTTTAACCGGTCAAGCGGCGCGCGTCACTGATCGGCGACGAAACAATAGAAAATCAATTGTGTCTCATTAGCGGAGCTTGACAGATTAAAATTTGAAATAAATGCTACAACATAAGTAAATATAGTACCTATATGGACGACACAGCCGATCCCGCATTATAAGAATAACTACAATGTTTAAGCTTGGACGCACTGCTTTAAAGCGTATGGTCAACTTAGCAGTAATATAAAATGTAAAACCTTGTGGTAGCTCTCAATATATTATTTAGGTACTAGCTTTGCCCGCGACTTTTTTCGCGTGGCTGTCGCAAAACAATAATGTGTCTCTTTACTGATTCTTTTTCTAAAATAAAAGAAGCCCAAGTTCCTCCTTATAACATAAGCTATCTGCCTGTGAAAGTCCCGTCAAAATCGGTCCAGCCGTTTCGGAGATAAGCCAAAGCAGAGAAAAATCTATCTATCATCTATCGCTTTCTATCAGGCGTGATCGGGGTCAAGAGCGGGCCCATTTAGAAATAAAACAGAACAAAATAAAATAAAAAATGTATCACACTTATATTATAAAGGCGAATATTTGTGAAGGGGTGATACTTCTTCACGCTCAAACGGCTGGACCAATTTTGATAAAATTTTGTATGGCTATATATAAGCTGACACTTTGGATTAACATATAGGCTACTTTTTATCCCGATATTCTCACGGGATCGAAATTTACGCGGGTGAAACCGCGGGGAGCAGCTAGTTTTTGTTATAACTACCCTAATACCTTCAAATGCAAGACACGTCTTCAATTTTATTTATTTGTATAGATATAGATTGCAATGTAATCTTAGGTGGAAGGTTTTACAAAGACACGATCATTGTGGACCTTATTGGGCATAATATGAGAGAGGTAGAGGGCTTTGGCGATGACACGACTAGTCACACATGCTCTGCATGGCGGAATGACGATTTGAAAACATGGTTGACGCAGCAACTGAGAGATTGACTTCCACATCACAGGCGCACGTACTTATACCGGGGCCATACCAACGGGAAACGACGTTGATTATCGCGATGTTGGGCGTTAACCGTACATAGGTGTAGCCACAACTTATCGTGGTCATTTTACAACGGCATTCTTCCGATTGACGTTAGGCAATAACTCGGGTGAGGCGGTATTTTTTGAGATCAAAGTGTTTTACCGCGAGAATTATGCCCAAGCAATTAAGTCCGCCTTTGTTCAGTTTTTACTTGTGCATAAAGTTTTAATAAATAAATAAATTATTGCCAACGTTGAAGCGGCCACACTTAAGCCACGTATTCACTGAGCAACAATTGTTTATAAACTCTGTTTCAGAAACAAAATCTACGTGTTTCTGAAACAAATCATTTTGTTTCAGAAACATATAATTTTGTTTCTGTAAACACTACGTGTTTATCGGTATGTTTCGGTGCTCCCCACTTGCGGCGGAGAACACAGAAACAAATCAGTTGCGCAACAGGTGCATGTGAGTGTGGACGCGTCTAAACATTTGTTTATAAACATGGCTGTAGTGTGGGACGATGAAACTGTCTTTAAATTGATAGAACTGTTTGAGAAAAAAAATGTAGGCACCGCATAACAACACTACCTCCTCGGGCGACATGACCTAAGCAACTGACTGTGTGGACGGCAGAGTTTCCGCAACATTGTTCCTGGAAACATTTACGTGATGTTTCAGAAACTGTGTATCCGAAACATTGTTGCTCAGTGAATACGTGGCTTTACATTATTGCGTTAATTATCGGAAGATTCACCGCGATGTTTAAGGCAATGATTGCATTACAGTTTCGCGTTGGTGTGACCCGGGCATCACACACGATTTCAGTACGGAACAAATATTTGTATGTCCCGCAGATAGTTGTTCCGGGTCTGTGTATATGAGATTTGTGTTTGTAAACGTTCCTTAAGATATTTAGGGATTTCTGCAATCGAAACCCCAAAATATTTGACAACACGTACGAAAAACAGTTAATAATCCTCCGGCTTTGATAGTTTAGGATTTTTCGAAGTTACTTTTCTATAGAAAACTAGAAGTCACGTGAATGTAATAAAAAACGTAGCTATTATAATCTATCTAAAAGGGAGACCTTTGCCCTGCAGTGGAATAATACAAAATAGTTAGATTACATTATAATATCTATGTATGCCAGTCTTCTGGGCACGTTTCTGGACGACGCGTTGCGGACGCGAACTTCGACGTGGCCAGAAACAACAGGATTTTTTTATTAATCGTATGTTTAGTTAGTTAGTTATTTATTTTAGTACTCAGTGTAATTAGTTAATAATAGTTATAATCCTCCGTGCCTCGGAAAGCACGTTAAGCCGTTGGTCCCGGCTGTGATTCGTGAATCTTTGACAGTCGTTACAGGTCATCAGTAGCCCGAAAGTCTGACAACCAGTTTTGCCAAGGGTTATCGTATTACCCAGTAACTTAGTTGTGGAGGTCAGATAGGCAGTCGTTTCATTTAAAATACAGGTATTCACCTGCATCCGGTTAGACTGGAAGCCGACCCCAACATAGTTGCGAAAAGGCTAAGCAGATGATGATGACCTAGTTATTTAATTTAGTACTGTAGTTGTAGCTTCTAGTTGTGTCTTCTAATTGTAGCTGCTAGTTGTTTATAATCATGATAGTTAATAATAGTATGTAAGAGTTACTTTGATCTATCATATAATATTATGGAAATACATTTTTCAAAAGTTGAATCATTACCACTAGTTCTCTAGCTTATTAACTCCTGAACTAGGTGATGTGAAATCTGAAAATAGCCAAAATTTTACCCCGAAAAGCCCGCAGCACTTAATTAAAAATACCTGAAAGTTTTCAGGGAGCCTGACCTACAAATGAGAACAATATGAAAATACTCATAATCTGGCCTGAATACGCCTGAAATACTGCCTGAAAACTAACTCTGGTGTTTTATTACTGAAATAGGTAGCTAAAATTCTGTTTTATATGGACACTAGCTGCGCCCCGCGGTTTTACCCGCATAAGTGTCGATCCCGTGGGAATATGGGGATAAATAGTAGCCTATATTAATGGTGTCAACTACCTCCATACAAAATTTTATCAAAATTGATTTAGCCGCTTAAGGGTGAAGAAGTAACAAACATAATTATAAACACACACACTCACAAACTTTCGCCTTTATATATGTATATATATTTATATAAGTGTGATTACCCTGAAATGGACGATAGGTAGGTATACGGATTTCACAATAATTTACAGAAAATAAATATTCTCGAAAACCTCGCTTTCAATTTACTCATATCATTTTTCGACTTCCATATTATGTCTGTTACTTAGGTTATATTACAATAATAGGCATTATCATTTTATCAACAGTGGTGAACCGTTTTATTTAATGTGAAAGTTATCGAATTTAAAAGCTCGAAAATTAAATGCGTAGGTGAAGAAAGCTGATAAAAACTTTTCCTTCAAAATAAAACTCAGTCAAACTTTGTAAAGTAATGTTTGAAAACTATAAATTAATATGATTTTCTCCAAGTACTTGAGATATCTCTTACGACTTCATCAAACTTCTGACATCAACGAAATGTAAACTCATAGGTTTAGTCGACCTCTCTCTACTTTCGACAACAATTCCCACAAAATTAAAACTTCACGACGATTGGAACTATCAAACCGTCACATAGAAAAATAGACCTTCTCGTTCTTAAACGTGCAAGTAACATTCAACCTTATGGTGGTGGAGCAATCATGAGATCGACGAATAATACCTTAAAACTCTTGCCTATAATTCAAAATCATCCCTAACGGTAAACATAAACGGCACTTTGTTTGCACCCACAGAATGAAACATACCTCCACCGATAACCCTACCTATTCATTCACAAAACAATGCCACAAGTGGTCCATTTCTTCCCATTTTTCTTCCAGAATCAACGTGTAATCGTTATACCCTAAATGCACCCAGGAGGCGAGTTGGAACAAAAGCGGCGCCACCCGTTCCTCCCCTTTCGTAGGATCTTGATAAAAACAAACGCAAAGGTTCCCACTTGATAGAAGAGATTTATTACTGAAAATCTCTGGAGACGTACAGATATATTCTTTTGAGCATACAAATTTAAGTCTGGATTGTTTCACACCGACGTGACCCAGACTGAGTAGTGAAAAACTATTAATCTTACAAGGTGAATAATAAAAGGGAAATTGAAGGGTTTATTTATTAACGTTGCTTAAAATTAAGAGACGTCTAAACGTCTTAAGTGTATGGTGGAACGGTCGCTAATCATTTATAAATAAATAGGTATATTTTTAAGAATGAATTTTTTACTTTTTTTATTTTAACATTTTATTATCCTACAGGAAATTCGTCTCATGCACAAACAAACAGCTTTGTAACAGATTGTTTGTAGGCCATACAAATATTTGTTACGTGCCGGAATCGATCGTGAAGCGTAGCAACCAATCGTTCAGTCACTGCGCCAATTGAGTTGGCGTACATTGAAAAAACAAGCATAGGTTCTGGACACAAAGTTTTTTTGCCAATTTACTAGATTGTACTCTTGAAACATAGCATTTTGTTGTTTCAATGCAAGAGCATTTTAGTTTTTAGGGTACCTCGAAAGGAAAAACAGAACCCTTACAAGATCAATTCGTTGTTCGTGTGTCTGTCGATCTGTCAAGACCCTTTTTCTCAGGAACTCGTAGTACTCCTGAGTACTACGAGTTCCTGAGAAAAAGGGTGCAATTTCTTGAAGCAGTGAAAAAATAAAACTTCTAAGTCAACGCAATCAAAAGATACGGGTGCTTATGTACCGTTTAAGCCGCATATTTTGATACTCATGAATCAAAACCTATAGGGTACTTACCGTTGACCTAGAATCATGAAACTTGGCAAGAAGCAATGTCATGTAGCAAAAGTAAAGGAAACAATCCGAAAATTGTAAATTTGTAGTTACATTTACAAATTTGTACAGAACCCTCGGTGCGCGAGTCCGACTCGCACTTGACCGGTTTTTATTTAACTGACGATTCTCTTAAAATCATATGTAACTAGTCAGCTACTGTCAGCTGGTCAGATGTAGACAGTATGTTGAAGTATGTTACAGATACTAGCTAAAATAATAAAAAAGAAAAAAAAACAATGATAAATAGTTTAATGGCACACGAACAGGAAATACAAACAGTAATAAAAACTAACAAAATTACATTAAAAACAACCAAAAACAACCAAAATCAAGAAAAAAAGTCCTGTGCGAGTCCAAAAAGACTCGTATTTCAGCATAATGCTGTGATATTTAAAAAAAAAATACAGCAGCGCTGATATCTGACAGGGCCCGGCAAAAATAGCAATTCCCAAATTGAAAATGTCAAAAATGAAAATGTCAAAAATTGTATAGCGTTTACCTAGGTACATAATATTTGGCACAGTTTGTAGCTGACGTGAGATTGCGACTTGATTTAAAACGTTTAAGGTTCATCCAGACAGAGTGAGGCATGCGCCGCAGGTGATTTTATTTATACGTTAGATGCCTCAGCCTGAGGCAACCGTAAGTACATATAAAAAAAAATTGCGGCGCAGGCCTCGCTTTGTCTGGATGCACCATTATAAGTACGGTACAGATTTCAATACAGGGTGAAATTGAATTCATATTATTTTGCAAAACCACTTTTTAAAAGTTGCGCCAAAATGTATGAAGTATATTGATATTGTGCAACTGTAGACAGCTAACGCCATCTCTTAGAATATTGTTACAACAATTTGAATTCCGCCAAATAAAAAGTCACAAACGGGCATTGGCAAAGATATTTCCGTAGCCCAAAAAAAAGGGGGGGGGGGGGTAAGCAAGGGGGGGAAAATCTATTAGTATTGTTTTACAAATGTTATTTCACAATGTTTAGAATAAATAAAACCAAAATCGAAGGTGCAAATAGTATTGCTCGTGAAAGGGGGTCATTGTTCTCATCAATATGAACAACTTTTACTATGAGACTAAACCTAAAATCGCGGAAAAAAAATCAGCTGTTCCTTGCATTTATGTTCACATAACTCGTCAAAATGTAGGGAACAGCTGATTTTTTTTCGCGATTTCAGATTTGGTCCCACAGTAAAAGTTGTTCATAATGATGAGTACAATGACCCCCTAAAAGAATGCCCATGAATTTAATTTCACCCTGTATAATTATTTTTAAGTACTCTTTTATTTTTCTAGATTCTATTCGCAGTACTGAATTGAACCTACCCAGCATTGATTAGTATCGTTCTCTCCCTAAGGGTATTGGTCCGTAAACCACAGTTAGTAACTATTCTCACACAATGTTCCTATTTCCTACAATTTCCAACCTAGCTTTTATCTGTCTGCAACATAGATATACATACACCTAGATAACGCAAGAGCAACTACTTCGCGTGCCAAAAATCGCACCAGCTTACGTACAAAAATCGTAAGCTGCCACTTTCGCGCTCAGTCCTGTGTACTGCTGGCTGGGTGAGCGTGAGCGCTGGCACTAGATCCCGGGGGTGGGGCAAGACGGGTGCCGCACGCGGCGGCGTCTTTGAATCGATATGATTTTCCCATCACTAACTATTTAGTGATGGGAAAATCATATCGATGCTTGTGACGTCATAGTAGGTAGTCAAGAATTGGCACGCTTGGTTTTCATACAGATCGTGATACTTGCGTTATCTAGGTCCATCTATATCTGTGGTCTGCAACATTTGTGAGTCAACTAGGGAAATTGATAGCTACCTACTGCCTAGGGGTGAAAGCGGTTGAGGCGATAAAGTAGCCACTAACGGATTTACGTACTTTTACGGCTAAGAGGTGGGAGAAAAAGTTGGTCATGGTTCGTAGATCTTAGACAGTCATTACGGGTGGTCAGAAGCCCAAAAGTCTTACCAAAGGGGTATCGTGTTACCCAGTAATTGGTTTCGGAGGTCAGATAGGCAGACGTTCCATGGAAAATACTGGTAGCTGCATACGGTTAGACTAGAGGCCGACACCAACATAGTTGGGAAACGGCTAGGCACATTGATTGAGTATTAGTCATGGTTATTATGGTCACCTGAGTCTTGAATAGAGGTAACTATACCTCATACCACAGTTGCTTCAATGTACACAGTGTTATAATAATTGTGTGCTGCACTGGTCGACGTCATTACGTCAGCGCCGGCTGTCGCTGAAAACCAGCGCTGGGGCTCTGTCTTGCATAGGGTCGCAGCATTATGCTGAGCGATAGCCGTTTTGCGACGCATGTTTCCCTTACCTTCTTTTTTTTATTTATTTTTTTGTATTTAAATTCTTTTTTGCGTCATGTTCACCGCAAATAAACGTATTTTCTTTCTTTCTTTCTTTCTGTATACACATAATATTGAATAGACTAAGGATTTTTCCGGTCGATTCAATTTAAGACGGGTGCTGTCATTTATTTTGGCTAGTGTCCTTCATTTAATTTTCTATAATATTATTATTACACATACAACGTCTGCAAAAAGGTTAGTTTTTTGCAAGTTAAAAGCTAATTATATTTTTTTTACTATCACCAATAATGCCTTAGCTAGACTTACGATATCTATAAGGATTCCCACTCGAAAATAAACCAGTACTTCACTTAATTATGAATGTGTACAGTTAACAAAAGAGATAAGTATGCAGGATCGTCGGATATAGGTAATTGAAGTTTAGTAAAAAACCGATGGATGTTGTCGACTGAAATTTAATTTGATAAATGAGCGGTTTGTTTTCTATTAATAAAATTTAATTTTATTCGAGAACGTCCATCGGTTTCCTACTAAACTTCAACATATCCGAGGACCCTGCATACTTATCTCTTTTGTTGACTGTACATAGTATAACCTACCTAATCAAAGTTAATGTAACCTAATATACACTCTAAGCAAATTTGTAGGTAATTCCGTCTGATCTCATAAGACCAAACGGATTATAATGGGGCACTCTACCGGCTCCTCATAGGGGGAAGTCCCACAGTGCCGAACACTTAAGGTTGGGAGGCAAGAAAAAAAAAAAGAAAAGGTTTTTATAGATTTATTATGCGCTATACTCTTTTCAACAATCATTCGCATTTTTATAAATCAACAAACAATCAACAGAACACTAATTTTAATTTTAAAACAAAAGATATTCATTGGCATCAATTTTTGGTTTATTAAACTGTGGCACCTAGTACCGGACATACTTAAAAAATGGCACATATGACCGAACACCCCTAAAAAAGGTGACATCTGTCACATATATATAGGTCAGAGCACTCTGGAATATCAGCGCATGCCTCGTGAGCCCACTCCTTACACGAGTTGCACTGAATCCAGTCCTCCTCATGTCCTTCTAGACAAACAACACATAAGGTATCGTGCAGAGATTGTGATTGCTGCTGACAATTTTCTTTTAATGGCAAAACTTTAGATTTTTTTATCTTCTCTTCTTTAACAGTCTTCTTAAATGTACCACGACGTAATTTTTTTTCTTCTTTCATTTTCTTCTCGTTTTCTTTCGCTTCCATAGCCAATTTATAAGGAGACGAGGTAAGGACTTGACTTTTCTCAGACTTGCGTTTCCTTGCTTGAGCTCTTTTCTTTGCAGCGTCTGGCAAAGGTGAAATATTTAAAATAGCTTGTCTCACAGAATCCAGACTAGTAGAAGGTTGAGGTGATGGTATCTCGACGGATGCACGAACAGAACTAGATGGAAAGACTATTCTAACAAAATCCGGTTCTTTGCTAGTGGAAGGTTGAGATGCTAGTTCTTCGACATCTGCACGAGAAGAAATAGACTGATAGATCAAACTCATAGAATCCGGGCCTTCGCTAGTAGACGGCTGAGGCGTTGGTTCCTCGACATCTACATGAGAAGAACTAGATGGATAGACTTGTGGCCTGTCATTCAAATCTGTTGAATTCATTGGAAGATTTTCATTCGATTCTTCTATTGGAATATTTGTCACATCACTTGGCAGGTAATCCAAATCAGTAAAAATATTATTGTCGAATGGATATATGCCAGTACATTTAAAGCCCGCTGCGGCTATATCATAACGTGCTACCTTTATAAAGGCATTAGAAACGAGTCCAGCAATATCATATTCAGTTATTCTAGCTCCTGCATTAGCTCTTATCCACATACCACATTGTTCATTATATGCATTCTTGAACGGTTTCATGAACGATCTGTCCAATGGCTGGAGCTTGTGTGTTGTATGAGGTGGAAAGCTAATTAGGTGAATGTTGTTATCTCTGCACCAGTTTATCACCTCCAAAGTTTTATGGCTGCTGTGTCCATCAAGTAGAAGCAAAATTGGGCTTTCTTTTGAGGGGCGAGAAAATTTTGTGAAGTGTTGCAACCACTTGAAGAAAAACTCGCTGTTCATCCAGCCTTTGGGCTGTGCGACACCCACACTCTCAGGAGGCGAATTTATCATTAGACGTTCATGCATCCTCTGCCGCGGAAAAACGAAAAAGGGAGGAACAAAATAACCTGTGGCACTCATACAAAATAAGATTGTAACGTTTTTCCCCCTTTCAGCGGACGTAAGCTTTCCTATTTGACGAACATTCTTCTTTGCTATAACTTTTGAATGCTTTTGAACGGTTGTAACTCCAGTTTCATCGCAGTTATAAATATTGGACGGTGTGAAATTGTGTTTATCTAGAAGACTTTTAAAATTATTGAAGAAATCATCCACCCGTGGTTTGTTGAATCCAACTGCACGCATCAAACTCGTAGACTCTGCTGTTCTCAGTGATAAACCTGGATGACGTTTCATAAATTCATAATAAAAATGTTTTCCAGCTGTATTCTTTTGCACATTGAAACGATGAGGTATTTTGAGCTGAACAGCTAAATCAAAGGCTAGTGTCAAAAATTCCTTTTTTGTCAATGGCATGCACCTATCAGCCAAATCTCTGATATGTGTTTCTAGGACATTTTCATATTCTGGAGAAAAGGTTTTCGTAAATCTCCCTAAGATGGGCTTTAATTGTACTTCTTTTCCTTCTTTTATGAGTTTAAGCTTATCATATAAAGTAGTAGTAGGTATACCATATCTTGAAGCAGCTTCCCTTAAGGACATCTTCTTTGTAGTTACTTTTTCAATGGCAACTTTTAAATTTTCAGGCTCCCAACTGCCTTTCTTCACCCTCTCCATGATAAAATAAATGATATTGCCTGAAATAATAGAAAATAACCTTTAACATTGTTTAAATTATAATAATACTGATAAAGGAAATGTTCGGACATAGGGGAAAAAATACTGTTCGGTGCTAGGGACTCATAGAGCAATACTAAAATAGGAATAACCATAAATTGACTAACTAAATACCAGTTTTAAACACTAAAATAGAAAAAATACTTACCAAAGATAAATAAAACACTAATATAAATATCACCACACGTAAATCTTGCAACAACCAATGTTTTCTTGTATACACGTGACGTTCCGTTCCCGCGCAAAATGAACGCGTGCTCTCTCGCAGCTGCTACGCACACGACTAACAGTCCCCGCGCCACGCGGGGGCTAAGTAGCTCTGTCTCTTTCTTTTTCACGTCAAACGGTCGTTTTTATTTGATTCCTTGCTGTAGGTGTCGTATTCGTTCGGTACTACCGGCCGTTCGGCGCTAGGGGACTTCCCCCTATACACACTGCGGTGACGCGAGCGTCTAAAGTGAAGATGAAATTTGAATCTTAAAGGGATTTGATACGCCATACAACAAAAAACCAACCTGGGATTTATTTTATAACTAGCTGCGTCCCGCGGTTTCACCCGCGTAAATGTCGATACCGTGGGAATATCGGGATAAAAAGTAGCATGTATGTTAATCCGGGGTGTCAGCTACCTCCATACAAAATTTCATCAAAATTGGTCCAGCCGTTTGAGCGTGAAGAAGTAACAATAATATAAACACACTCACAAACTTTCGCCTTTATAATATTAGTGTGAAAAATTTTGATGTTGATGTTAATTTGAATGTTTTGTTAATCAAACATTTACTCCTTCACAACACTAATCTAGTGCAAAGACTAAAAAGGATAACGCATTTTGAGTTAGTTTAGTGCAGTGTGGGCGAACTTAAACTGCAGTGCAAGTACTGTCTATTATTATAAAGAACAAGTGAATCAAGTGTCCAGTCGACAGCGATGCGGATGAATTTTTCGACGCTATATTTTAATTTGTATATAGTTTTAGATACGATTTTTATTAATTAATTAAGTATTAGCTGTTATTTACTTGAGTATTATTTTAAACTAGCTGCGCCCCGCGGTTTCACCCGCATAAGTCTCGATCCCGTGGGAATATCGGGATAAAAAGTATCCTATGTCCTTTTCCGGGACTCAAACTATCTCTATACCTTTCATCTAAATCGGTTCAGCGGTTTGAGCGTGAAGAAGTAACAAACATATAAACACACACACACACACACACTTACAAACTTTCGCCTTTATAATATTAGTGTGATTACAGAAATAAATATATTCAGTGTCTTCCTCTTGAGCGAATAAGAAATACGTTATTGGCCGATTACTTATTCTTAAAGTTACTTAACAGTTTGAGGGCTGATTTTTCTAACACCAGAGGGGCAATTCTCGTAATTTTAAGAACGTTCACATTCTGATCTCAGTCTCAATCTGTCAAAAAATACTTATAATTTCCCTACATTTTGACAAGTTTTTAACATTTTTTTTGTCGCTGAGATGAGACTGCAACAAGATTTTGAACGTTTTAAATTACGAGAATTGGCCTTCTGATAATTTTATCTGAGGAATAATATTGAATTTTTGACAGTTCTTCCATACAAAATCTGCCAGACGTCAATTTTATTCCACGATTTAAAATTACCGGTCGAATGAAAATCAGCCCTAAGTTATATTTAAATTACTTATTAGCTAGAAATAATAGCTTAATAGGCTAGACAGTAATGTGAATAAAGTACCATTGCCTGTGACACTATACACAAAAAAACCGGCCAAGTGCGAGTCGGACTCGCGCACCGAGGGTTCCGTACAGACTTGTTTAAAATATTTTTATTATATATTATGACGTAACTAAAAATTTACGGTTTTCGCAATTTTTCCTTTATCTTTGCTATAAGACGTTGCTTCGTACCAAATTTCAAGATTCCGAGTTCACGGGAAGTACCCTGTAGGTGTCGAAAATTTGCGGAAATTCGCGGCATAAACAGCTGTTTCTTTTGATTGCGTTGGTTTAGAAGTTTGATTTTTTCATAGCTCCAAGGGACAGTAGATCTGAGTATTTGATATAAATTCCAGCTTGATACCTCCACGCGTTTCTGAGAAAAAGGGTCTTGACAGACAGACTGACGGACAACAAAGTGATCCTATAAGGGTTCCGTTTTTTCCTTTCGAGGTACGGAACCCTAAAACAACATTGTCTGAATGGGTTTGAATGAAAATTCGACACACAGGAAGACCATGTGCTGGATTAACACATAGGATACTTTTAATCATCCCAGTAGCACGTCCTCGTGGGATAGTTTTCGAAATAATGTTTCATGTTCCATTCTTGTTTTCCTTTTCTGACCTTCAAGGGCGTGAAGCCGCGAGCAAAAGCTAAAGTCTATTTATATATTTAGGAACCCGTAAAATTTCTGGCTGAATTTCAAGAACCAGAAAATCTAATTAGACTCTGGAACTTTCCTTGAGTGACTGACAATAATAGCACCTACTTACCTTGATGAGGATTCTTGTCTATTTATATACATAATCAGCCTATAACGTTCCCACTGCTGGGACACAGGCCTCCTCTCTGTGAGAAGGAGTGCGCCGTAATCCACCACGCGGGCCCAGTGCGGGTTGGTGGATGTCACATGTCTTCGAATATTTGGTTCTAGGACATGCCGGTTTCCTCACGATGTTTTCCTTCACCGTTTTGAGAGCAGTGGTGATGAAATAATTTACACAAAGTAAAGCGCCTGTCGGGGTTCGAACCTACGACCTACAACTTGTAAGTCGCGGCTGATACCACTGGGCCACCACTGCTCTATTTATATAACATAAATATAATTTTTATTAGTCAAGAGCCTTTTTACTGTTTCTTTTAAGCTTAATTTGTTTTACTCTCCTACAAAGGCCTCATTCCCTAGACAAAACTTTTAATCAATTAGTTAGAATCATCATCTGCCTAGCCTTTTCTCTACTATGTTGGGGTCGGCTTCCAGTCTAAGCGGATGCAGCTGAATACCAGTATTTTACATGGAGCGACTGCCTATCTGACCTTCACAACCCAGTTATCTACTGAGCAATACGATACCGCTTGGCAACCAATTCGTTAGAATATTAAAAAAAACACCGCCCAAGTGCGAGTTAACACTACATACAAATAACAGAAAAAAAATCATGTTTGTTGTATGGGAGCCCCTCCCTAATTATTTATTCTATTCTGTTTTTAGTATTTGTTGTTATAGCGGCAACAGAAAAACATCATCTGTATAAATTTCAACTGTCTAGCTATCACGGTTCATGAGATACAGCCTGGTGACAGACAGACAGACGGACAGTGGAGTCTTAGTAATAGGGTCCCGTTTTTACCCTTTGGGTACGGAACCCTAAAAAAAGTGTGGGGCCAAGGGACCCCGGTTAAGTACAAAGTTCCTTGCGCGATACTCGCACGCATACACACTCGCATATAATAGAAAGAGACAGAGAAAGTTTAATACGCGTTTTTAATACAGAGCCATCTAGTATAAGTTTTTAGAAGCTCTCAAGAAGTTGTCGCCATCTTGGATTTTAATTTTGACTTTGTTTTTTCGTTACGTGACGATTACTTCCACCATTTTACTCCTACCGCAAGCCGCGTTATAGAATTCTGTTCCTAAAAAATAAAGAAAAAATTCTGCGTTCCAAAAAATAATTAAGTGCCTCCAAGCAACGATACACTCTGGTGTAACAGCATCCACGATATAAAAGAAAGAGTTCACTCGAACTACCGTTTGCACAACGAACGTCGACGTTCGCTTTGAAATTCAAATTTTCAAACGCATGTTTCATAAAGCGCGCTTATCTGTATTCTCTTTGCATAACTCTGTCGTGTTCAACTAGAAATTTTCTGCTTTTAACGTTATTACTTTATGTTGAAACAATTACTACGCAAAAGTTCAGTTTTGTTCAGTTGCAAGCAATTTTTAGTGACAACAACCTGCTTCTAAAAGGCAAAGTCTATTTAAACACACAAACTTTGCTGAGCGTGCAACTCACATTAAGTGATATGATTGCTTGTATTATTACAGTCAGTCAAGTCAATTTGACAGCTGTCAATATGAATTTGACAGTCTAATACGTACTATGATGTATGGATCCTTTGGTGCTCGAATGACGTTGACGGGGGCGCTGTTGGTAAACATTTGTGTAAGTACAGACGCCAGCACATCAAGCTACTACAATCTGTCAAATTTCTTTAATAGAATTTTAACTTTATCGCTAAAACATAAGGTTCAAAGTTAATTGGGAAAATTTGACAGTTTCGGGTAGCTTGTTGTGACAGCGTCTGTACCTACGGCCTGTGTGTAGTGCGTGCGGTGACCAGAAGGACTTGTAATTTATGAAAGTCTGTGTGAGATGTCACAGCAAAGGAACCGCATACGGACTGTAAACTGCCACTGCGTTTGGTGTGAAATCTCACACAGAATTTCATATGTACTGCACTTGCTCTTTGTGGGTGCCCTGTCAGTTCACCAAAAATTAATTTACAAATTTTTACTTGACAAACAACGATTGGCAAAAACATGATTTGTCATTTCATCATTATACAACCACTAGTTTGCCAAATAATTCACTTTATAAAATAATCACCAGATAAACTTTTGTTTAATAACGTGTTATTTAACAAACAATTCATTTTTTATTCGTTTTATCTCATAAAACAACGTTTGGAATAAAAACGTTTTACATATTGACTTATCATTAACGCAATTTCCTAAAAATGAAACTCATTCTTTCATCGACTTGCGCTAATAGAAAAAAAAGAGATTATTTTAGTGGGCTACCCTGAACCGACCTACTTAGATTAGGTTAATTATTTAAAAAAAATAGTTGGGTTAGGTTAGGTTCAAACTGTGACCCCTACGAAACGAAACCGAGAAACGACTACATTATTCAGAAAAAATTACTTTTACACAAAATTTGGGTTCCAGAAACGACTTGCGCTAGTGGAGGAAAAAAAAGAGATTATTTTTAGTAGGCTACCCGGAACCGAATTAGCTACATTAGGTTAATTATTAAAAAAAAAATTGTTCGGTTAGGTTAGGTTAAAACTGTGACCCCCTACGCACGAGCCGAGCGAGCGAAGCGAGCGGTGCCGCGGCAGCGGCCGGCGAGTGCCAGAAACGACTAGATTATATAGAAAAAAATACTTGCCTGAAAATTATTTGACCCAAATGGAGAATACCCTCATGATCACTTTGTGACCGGTTTAGAAAATCTTTACATAATATAAAACAAAGTCACTCCCGCTGTCTGTAACCTTAGATCTTTTAAACTACGCGATGGATTTTAATGCAGTTTTTAATGCAGTCGCTAGTGTATTATAAAATGACATTTTGTTTAAACGTTATTTTTCCAAAAGAATCTAAATATTAAATGAAAAATGTATAAATGATTAAATATCATCCGTAACATTTGTAAAGTAAAGCATTTGCCAAATAAATGTTTGTAAAGCGAGTGTTTATAAAATAAAACATTTGCGGAATGAGTTGTTTGTGAAATAAATAGTATACGAAACGTTGGTTGTAAACTAAAAATTTGTCAATGAAGTTTTGGTGAAACATTAGTGAACCCTCTTTGTGTCGTGTGGTTACCGGCAGCGAAATATTGAAGGTAAAAATATTTATTTCAGACCAGCACACTAATTGATACAAGTCCATATTATGTTAGTATATGTAGATACTTATAGCTATGTTAGTAAAATTTATAATTATTATTATTTTGGACATGCATGAGCAACCAATTCTTCAGGATTTGGCTGTCCACTCTGTCCGACACATTCGTGTTGGTGCTATTACAAGAGTTAGCCTTAATTTTGGCTTAAAGACGAGACAAGGTTACAAAAATGAACAATAACTAGAAAAACTGATGTATGAATGTCGATGGCTATAAGAGTAAGGGAAGACCAAAGAAACGACGAATGGACTGTGTGAATAATGATAATATGGTTAGAAAAGAGGTGACTACTGAGATGACGACTATTAGAGAAGTATGGTAGAAGTATATTACTCCTAGCGATAAGACCGCCCATTGTGTCACCCATTGTAAAGTTTCTATATTTATGTCTGTAATTTATATGGTGTACCATAGTGTAAGGGGCTTGTGGCTAAGTAATATCAGCCGCACGGATCGATCGATCAGGTTAAGCTACGCTTGCCGCGGTTTGTCTGTGGATGGGTGACCATCTTTACATACCAAGACCCCTCCGTGCCTCGGAAAGCACGTTAAGCCGTTGGTCCCGGCTGTCATTCGTGAATCTTTGACAGTCGTTACGGGTCGTCAGAAGCCCGAAGATCTGACAACCAGTCTTACCCTTGGGGTATCGTATTACCCTGTAACTGGGTTATGGAGGTCAGATAGGCAGTCGCTCCATGTAAAATACTGGTATTCAGCTGCATCCGGTTAGACTGGAAGCCGACCCCAACATAGTTGGAAAAAGGCTAGGCAGATGATAAATTTATATGGTGTTGAATAATAAAGAGTATTCTATTCTAATCTATGGAAGAAAAAGACGTGTTGCGCCGACCCCAAATAAATTGAGATAAGGACAGGTGATTATGATGAACTAGAAAGGCTGATAGTACGGCATTATGATATGAGTCATGCCTGTGTGAACAGTATAAAACCTGACGATATTCACCGGCTGGTTCAGGAGCTACTTATATATTATACGGTTTGTTTTTCCTTGTATTGCACTGAAAGAAATAAGCAGTAAATATTTATTTATTTATTGTATTTATTATTTATTTATTAAACCACAATTATAACACCTTTACAGAATCATCCAAGGCGATGTTATAAGTTACAATGTCTATTCCTTTACAAAAATAAAGTAAAATCACCTGTCATGTAAGCAAAATTGCAACAATATAATAACGCTGCTGCAACCCCGCCCACACGGCTAAATAAATCATAAAAATGAAAAAAAAAAAAAAACATTGATCTGAACTGCTTTAAACAGTTCCATATGAGCCTAACGTTCAAAACAGTATTTTTTACTGATTCGAAAACAGTTAAAGCTTGAGGCAAAATGTTACCGTCATTCATAACAGTAAACTTTAATGTTTTAAGTACCTAACTAAAAGGTCACAAAATTAAATGTTTTATTTATTTGGTAATATCGTTCAAACCATTGAAATTTACTTACATTACAGATGGTAGTTTTCCTTTTTGTTATTTTTTTTTTCAGTAAATAGTATGTTCAAGCAATAAAAGTTACTGTTTTGTTTTTTACTGTTTTACAAACATTTCTTCTTACTGTATAAAGTCAGTAAGTCTTGATGAAATCGCTTTAATGTGGTGTAGTAAGAAATTATTTTTTTCAGAGTGATAAATGATAAAATTAGCAGCAAAAACTGAAACACTGACTTCGGTGCTTTATTTCGAAGGTAATATCTAATTGGCAATTCTTTTAAACCTATTTTAATAAAATTCTCTTCAAGTTCTTTCTTTCATCAGAACCTTAACATTTTGACGTATCAATATTTCCTTCTTCAACCTTGGCTAGGTTTCACAATTAGCAAATCATTACAAGAACCAATTACTAATATAATAATTATTTCTAATTAAATCTTGATTTCGCTATCAATTATAACGCAAATTGGTCCTGATTCATAGAACTCCCATATAATTGAAGCAATCGAATCACGGTATGACCCAAAAATTATATAGCAATATTACACGCCAACAACGTGATTGAAATACGAAACAGGGTCACAGTCTCACAGTAAAAAGTGGAAAGTATTGTATTCCTTAACCGTAAGGGGCCGTCTCCACGAGCGAGAGAATCGCGGCGATAGTCTTGCCGTGTCATCAAATTTTCGTCGCGATGATATCGCCGTGTGGAGACACGTTCTAGACAGTGTATAGAAATACGTGACACGACGATACTATCGCCGCGATTTGCTCGCTCGTGAAGACGGCTCCTAATGGAGAAAGTAGGGAAGTTTGATTTAATCTTCAATAATTATGTTTAGTTTCCTTTACTTTGGTACAGACGCCAGCACATCAAGCTACCCGAAACTGTCAAATTTTCCCAATCAACTTTGAACCTTATGCTTTAGCTATAAAGTTGAAAATCTATTAAAGAAATTTGACAGATTGTAGTAGCTTGATGTGCTGGCGTCTGTACAATAAAGTTTAATTACAAAAATGTCTCTAAATATTGTACTATTTTGTTAGCCTAATATTTTTCTTTTCTGTTTAAATATGGACTTTGTTTGCCTAAACTCTGCTCACAAAATGATCCATATACTCGTCTTCTTCGTCGTTTCCTCTATGCTGAGAAGTTACGCGGTCTTCTGTAGTTTGGACCGCTCGGTAGATGGTGCCTCCAACAACCTTCTTGATCACGTCTAACCATCTTGCCAGTGCTCTGCCTTGAGCACGTTTTCTATCCACCCAGCCCAGTACATGGGGCTTAGTGGCTGACACCCACATTTAATTTCCTCCACTCCAGCTCGACTTTGCCGCCACCAGTCACATTGGCAGCTAAAATCCATCCATACTAATATTATAAATGCGAAAGTGTATCTGTCTGTCTGTTACCTCTTCACGCTTAAACCACTGAACTGACTTAGATGAAATTTGGCATAGAGATAGTTTGCGTCCCGGGAAAGGACATAAGATAGTTTTTATCTGGATATTCCCATGGGATTGAAATTTATGCGGGTGAAACAGCGTGGCGCAGCTAGTATATGTATAATAAAGAGTTTTCTATTGCATTCTAATCTACTCGTAAAAAAGCAGTAAACGCACTCCGACACAGCAAGCTGTTCGTGACATTTTAAGGCAAAACTTACTTTTACATCAAGAAATACTCACTATTGTCTCACAAGTCATATCCCTTATTAATACCATGAGAAACTTTAACCCCTCTAAAAATAATCAAAACGATGATTGCTAACTAAACCACACCCCAACTAGATCACTAAAGATGATATAACAGTTACGTGCCAAAAATACATACTACCCTTCAATTACCTACCTATCCAAAAATGCTACATTCACATTTGCACCCTTTTCCGATCGTTAGAATTCAGTGAGCGAAGCCGCTGTAAATTTCCGAGTTATTAGAATCATATCGGTCCCTAATAAAGGATTATTAAGTGTCCTTTTGCCTCGTTCGGGTAATAGAAAAACGATGTACTGATTGCAAGATTTAGTTCGGTGTTTAAGGGATATTTTGCGTCTTTTGTAACACCGTTATCGGTACTATGTTTGGGCTTATCATTTTTTTTAGTTTTCAAATTAAAGTTTATTGCTGACTTTGTATGGTTCACTTTTCTCAGCTTAGATAAAAAAATAATTGAATTTGTCTTTCACTGGAATTAAAATAAATATATTTTATACATTTTATTTCACACTACCTACGCAGAAAACCAAACATATTCGCATAATTTTACACCATTCATCCGCAAACATATCACATTCAGGGTTGGCAGTCATAGTTTAGCACCTTTAGAGTACGGCAGACTGGGGATCCGGCTCTGGGTAGACAGAGCCGGATCTCCAGTCAGTCGTAGAAAACTGTTTTGGATGGCAGTTGCGCAAACAGTTTGTGCTCTGACGGTGTTCGATGTATTTGTTGGGAACACTTAATTGGCAGAAAAAGCCATGGAGCTCTGGGCAGCCGATACGCCTCCGTTAAGTATTACAGGCTACCGTGAGCTGATCAAGGTCTCATCACCTCCAACGAGTTAAAGCCCAACGTCCCTAAAAAATAGCTTGTAGGGTACATGTAGGGAAATATATTAACATAATGCAACTTCACATAATCAGTTACAGTCTTTTTTTTTGTGGATGGGAAATCATCAAATGACCCCTCCCGCTCTGGGTGGAGCGAAAGAGAGTGTCAGACTCTTACTGACTAAAACCCACCCGTGATCTTTCCTTAGCCCTTTATGTTCCGGGATAGCGGTTATCCTTTCGGACAATCCCGCTACTTAATATCAATACCGGGTTTAGTGTGGACGTCCAGTCAACATGGGCGACTCAGCTCCAGGAGCCCCGACTTCAAACCATCCTCCGATCCCGACCTCCAAGTAGACGACGCTATGCTCCCAGTCATCAGTTTCAGTCTTGATTGGACTCTATCATCTACACTTTTCCCTCGAACCAGTCATGGCATTGATGAACCAAATCGTCATCACTCACCACAAACTACAATACAACAAACATTTACAACGATCTAAATCAAATCACATTTACCAAATCATAACAACCGTTTGGATGTACATTTCACTGCCGTCACACACTATCACCTATTAATAATTTGAAACTCGTTTGGATTATGTACGTTTCATGAATTAAATTACATTTTGAAAGCGCCTGTAAGCTCTCTGAGGGATTAGCGTAGCTTGTGTTTCGATGCTTCAGTTTGGTTGTGAGGAAGATTTGATTGGAGTTTGTTTGGAAGAGATAGTTCTGCTTTTGGGTTGTTGTTAATACGGAGTTTTGAGTATGAGGAGGTTCTATCTGAGATTTAAAAATGTTAAGCCTCAAACATACTCAAAGAGTAAACGAAAACCTACTTTAGTGGAAATGAGTGTTTTTATACTTAGGGAGCAGACTAGACGCATATAATTTCGAAAGAAAAATTAACAAATAGAGGTTCAGCAACCAGAAAAATATAACGAATTAAAGGAGGTTTAAATTGGAAGCTTTGTTTGATGATGTAATCATCCAAAATCTTAAACATTTTTATGAAACTAAATTTGTTTAAATACTTCCATTACGTAATTACGAAGCCATAAAGATGACAAAAAACAAATAAAAAAAAAACAAGAAATTTTGCAAAAGCTGGGATTAGAGCGTCTGTATAATGAACAGACTTTTTAAGCACCTATTAATAAAATAGCTATTCATCGTGATATTAAGTAGCCCTGTTGTTCGAGAAAAGTAGGCCAGCGAAAGGGCCCCACCCTTTAGCTCTTCTCTTTCGCAGTGAATATTGTCATAGTCAACGTTTTGAACACGGATCCAAAATTGAGATAGTGGTACTGATTCTGATCAATAATATGGAACTTATGCTTAAATATGTATACAGGGTGTCCGGTAATTAATGGATAACCTCTTAAGGGGCCATTGCACTTATCATTATGAACAACTATTACTATGGGGCCAAACCTGAAATCGTGAAAAAAGAATTAGCTGTTCCCTACATTTTGACGAGTTAAGCGAACATAAATGTAAGGAACTGCTGATTTTTTTTCGCGATTTCTGGTTTGATCCCATAGTAAAAGTTGTTCATAATGATAAGTACAATGACCCCTTAAGAGGTTATCCATTAATTACCGGACACCCTGTATATTGGTCCAGGTTGGCCGAAGCAAGGAAAACCTGTTCAGGTGGAGATTCATAGACGACTCCGCCTTGGAGTGTAAATGTGGTGCTGTTCCACAAACGATGGGACACTTAATATCGTGCCCTGCGTGTCCTGTCAGCTGCACGTTACATGAACTGATGGACGCTGGTGATGGCGCCAAGCAAGTAGCCGAATTCTGGGCCGAGTCCATTTCGATTGCTATCGACACGCTTAGAAGAAGAGTATATATTTTAGCCTATATCATTTCTATATTTTTTATATCCTTATCATTTGTTTGGCTTCTGCCCGCGACTTCGTTCGCGTGATTTTTTTTTTGTTCTCGTTGCGCATCGCATCACCTGTCGGCGCTATTACCTACTTCGTTTTCGCTCAGCGATCTATCTGTCTTTTTTTTGTTTTTGCTCGGCTTCTAAGGGTTCTAGCGTGATGTTAAGTAGCCCATATTCTTCCTCATGAACTGGGCTATCAAAGGCAAAACCCGACCGGTAGTTCCAGAGATCACCGTGTTCAAGCAAACAAAAAAACTCTTTTACTTTATTATTAGTACTAGCTTCTGCCCGCGACTTCGTCCGCATGAAATTTCACCCTCCCCCATTCACCCTCTTAGGGGTGGAATTTCGAAAAACCCTTTCTTAGTGGATACTTACTCTTCACTAAGAACACGCCTTCCAAATTTCATGTATCTAGGACCAGCGGTTTAGGCTGTGCGTTGATATATCAGTCAGTCAGTCAGGACTTTGAATTTTATATGTATAGATAGATAGATATGTTTTTATTTTGAAAATGTTTACCATGAATAATAATGTAGGTATTTGTATCGCTAACGAGTTATAACGTCTTACTTACAGACCTCATAATGATATGCAAACCAAACACAAAGACACAGTTATCTATTTATAAGCAAAACACAATTCAAGTTAATCTGAACAAACATAATGTCCTAACGTAATCACTCTCGCTTGTTTCAGATGACAATGGAGAGACGAATCGCCGGCGTAATCTACATATTGATCACTTTCGCTCTCGTTAATGAAATGTCAATAAACGTGTACGCCAGGGACAATAACAAAAGGCGTACCAAAGAGAAGAGCGGGGGCTTCCAAAAGAATATTTGCGATATTACAGACAGAGATTCAAAAGTTCATTGCTACTGCGAAAATACTAGGGAGCCAAGGAATGCGACCAAAGCGGAATGTTGGGTGTTCAACGGCGGAATACCGCGCGACGACCTCATCTGGCAGAGTTTTGCGTCCCAACCAATTTTGCAAACTTTGTCTTTTAACGTCAGAGTCGATGGCGCTTTAGGCTATATACCCACGAAGGCACTATTCTATTTACAACGCTTGAGGTCAATCAATATAAAATACGGCAACATCGTCGATGTAACTCCTTTCGCTTTCGCCAACTTAACTAACCTAAAAGAAGCGAGCTTATCCCAAAATCAAATCGAAAATCTACAGCAGTACTCATTCGCTCACCTACCGAACATAACAACTCTCAATTTAGAAGAAAACATGATTATAGATATCGATGCCGAAGCGTTTTACGATCTGCCAAAACTGCAGAAACTGGTGTTTACCAAGAATAATATATCTACGATCAGAAATGGTACTTTCCAGCACACGTTCAATTTGCTAGAATTGGATTTGAATAAGAACAACATTTACTATTTGAACCGACGGACATTCGACGGATTGGCGAATCTAAGGAAATTGGATCTGAGAAAGAACCGAATACAAAATTTGACGGAATTCACGTTTGCCGAGTTGTGGAATCTACAAGAATTACTGTTGGGCAAGAATGATTTGCGGTACATATCGGAGAGGGCATTCGACGGGTTGTCTCAACTTCGAAAGTTGTCCCTTGATGACAATAAACTGGCATCGCTCCCGTCGGGCTTGTTCGAAGGGGTGAGGGGCCTCAGTTCCCTGGACTTGCGCTCCAACGAACTGCACGCGTTAACTTTTGACAATATCAAGCCTATATTGGACAACTTGAAACCGCAGAACAGCAATCTACTACTCGAAGGTAATAATGAATATATTAATACTTCCTCATGTTGAGTTTCATGAACTTAAAACACTCGATGAATATTAAACGTGTTGAAACTGAGACGTTATTATTAACTTTAACACACTTGGAAAGTTTGTTCTTTTATGATGCCTACGGGTGTTCTTAGTTGGGTTGAAATGGCCCAGATAGAAGTGGAAAATGGTGTATAATACGTTTCATTCCTAAATTAATTGTAAATTAGTTTAAACTTGCCAACCCTAGGCTGTTGCGTAAAAGTTTTAGTTTTAATGTCCATTGTCCAGTGTGTTTTCGACTATTTAATAGGAATTAAACTTTATTTTGCTAACGAAACATTATTTGTTTCTTTTTACAGAGAACAACTTCGTGTGCGACTGCAGATTAAAATGGATGCATTCACTGCGAAACGAGACAAAAAGTCAAAACACAAAAGAGTCCCTAGACGGCGTAACGTGCAAAATGGATCCTCCCATCGTGAGTTCCGCTTACAACAAAATGCCTGACGCTATGGACAACAAACTAGATTACAATCAAGACATACTCCACGCCGGTCTGACCATCGAAACGCTGAATGACAAAATGAACGTAACGGAAAAGAAGACATTACCAGGCGACCTTTCTAAAGACGACGGTAATGAAATATCCAAAAAGGGTGTTAAAAGGACTGTTTTGAAAATCCCTGCTGAGACCCTTCCGTGCCCGAGGGAAGCTATAAAAACAACTGAGATACCAGCTTATATAGTGGATCCTGTTATACCAATACAGAATGAAATGAAAACTTATAGATTCCATGAAGCGAATTCGGGTTATATGAATCTGAGGTCTAGTTTTGGCTTAGTAGTTTTATGGAGTATTTGTTTTAGATTTTTCTTTACTTAAGTAAGTGACGTATCTAGTCGTTAAAGTAAGTGAGATACAGACTATTAAGCCGGCGATTGATGGCTGCGCACGGGTATAATGACTAACACTTTGCTAAGTCCTGTATGAGATAAACATGGGAGATTTACGAGTATGGAGTAGAAACGTAATCTATTAAGATGTAAGAACATTGATTGTTGGAATAACAACGGTGACGCGTAAGGTAAGTGATGTTGTTTGAAAAACAGGGTCAATTTCTTTGGGATATGTATGGAATTATGAATTCAAGTAGTGAAATAAATTGGGGTGTAAATATTATCTCATAATTTCCATTAAAGTTCTTAAAATGTTTCGTCATCATAGAAATAATTGCACTATTAACAAACGCAGTAAATGATACAACAGTTTTATCACAAGATAGTGGATTCGCTTATGACTTTGCTGATTCTGGTACCGTTAGTTAGTGATTAAGGTTTCAGACTTCTGTTATAAATCAGCGGCACTTAGGTTAAAGCCTCAGAATTTAAAAATATGTATAATCAAGCAAAAAATGTACTCAACGTAGAAGAACCAAAATGCTAATTTTAAAAGACTGTAAAATATACAGCTGTATAAGAAAGGTGTAGTTATATTTGACAACTTTCTTAATGGGACCAATATCGTAATCGTGAAAAAAATATCAACCAAGACCTTCTCGACCCAGTCCGTATGGGATGGCTGATTATTTTTTCACGCTTACGATGTTTATCCCATGGATAAAGTTTTTCAGTTTAATGGTCTGTACCACACTCTAAAATTTGACCATACCTTTTTGATACACACTGGTTATTAAAAAAAATCTAGAAAGTAAATCATAGCAGCAATAGAAAAAAAAGAGCAATCAAATAGTCTATCCGTATGCAGCAATCAATAGCCAATTATATTTCACGTTTACACATAGGCCACATTTCATTGCAGGTGTTTGATTTCTATGAGCACACAATATATAAAGCAACCAATAAAGTGATTATATCCACAGTATGAATGTTGTAAATTATAATATAATGTTAAGTAGATGTAATGTATAAAGCTCTGTTTTAACGCACTCGAATTTTCACTCATTAAACATTATTTTAAGGAAAGAGGTGTGAGCATGTATAATTTATTATGTTATATTTGTGTTAATTTGGTTCCGATTGAACTCTGGCTTCGGTAAAACTTTTCATGGGGAGGCAATAAACAGTTTAATGGGAAATTAATTTGATTTTAAACGGCTTATATCGATACAGCTCATGTGTATGATTTGAAGATGTGATTGCTGTGCTGTTGTAGATTATTTCGACATTCATAATATTATTATTAGGTTTATTTATGTCATGGCTACAAATCAACCTTCCAAATATCAGTTGCCGTGCCCCTAGCGCGCGGCTACAAATCGATAAAATCAAGATAAAATAATACCTACAATAAATAAGGAGGAGAAATCGTTGTATCGATTAAACAATAGTCAAAAAGTTTTTATCTCTATTTAATAATGGTTTTAGTTGTACCACGCAGTTAATAGGACGAAAATAGAACGAGTAAATCATGCATGTTCTCTGTCGCAGAAATACGACACGGGCGGTAGGGGCACGGAAACATGTGTCGCATAAATGCGACACAAGCGGTTAAAAGGTTAAAACAAAGAATATCGTCTACTATTTGAAATAATGTATCTTTTTAATTTAATTTAAGAACTAAACATAATGGTAATATAACGATATCCAAATGGTTTTCCAAAGAGATTTATATTGAACAATATTACTTTTTAGATCTCCAGGGAGCTAGTAGTATTAGATTATACTGCTGTAGCAGACGAACATAAGAAAATTTATTCAAGCGAAAAGTCTGGTAATTTGGGAAAGTTCAGGCACATAGACAGACTATTCATTTCTAATGACCGTGAAAGTAAAATACATGTAGGTACTATTAATTGACTACAATTAAACAGATAGTTCCCTCTTACAGATTGAGGAGGTCTGTGTTCCAGCAGTTGGAATGTTATAGGCTGATTATGTGTTATGCAAATAGATGATGAAACACATGAAAGCCATAAACAAATTTTTCATATACTTAATAAGATCAAATGATAAAAGACGTTGGTCTGCTTGTGCATATTTCCCCAAAATGGCTAGTATTTTAACTCATATTAGACTAATATTTCTAAATGCTTGCGGCATTGCATTTATGATATTACTAGCTGCTGCCCGCGACGTCGTCTGCCTGAAGGCTCTACAGCACCAAAAATACCTAAGATGCCAGTGTCGCTATAGCATTATAAGTAAACAACTTTTAAAATAGCATTAAAATATAAGTTTTTTTTTGCAAGCGAAGTAAGTGAAGAGAGTTATATGGGAGTCCTGCTGAGTTCAGTGTGGTGTGGGGGATGTGACTGAAGGAAATAGAGAAAACAATGCAGGAATACATTCCAGGACACAAAAGAGTAAAAATACGTACAAAGGCATCACACCTTAAAACACTTCCCTATAAACAACGTTGGTAGTTATGCTGCCAGGAGCCAAAATGTAAAGAGAGTCAGGACGCGGGAGCAAGCGACGTACAGTTGTCCGTGTGAGAAGCAACTCGTCCTGAGGTCGACACCCGCTGCCCTCAGTGTCTGCCTCTATTGATGGTTATCGCGAAGCAAACACTCACGGGGAACTGTACGCGCTTGAACTGGAACGGGAAAATATGAGGTATGAGGGGAATGCGTGGTATAAATACTGCCTCGCCGACGCCACAACCCGTAAGAATTTCCGCCTCAATGGTGTGTCTGTAGAGCGAAATGACTTTAGGGTGGGTCCCGTTACACAACTTCAGAGAAGATAGGTTCCGAAGAAGCATAATCGGGACACCGACCTTCAGCTTGATGGTATGCGCTGGAAGTCCACTTGCTGACAGGGAGTTCAGAAATTCCACGGGATAATGTGTGGCGTCATCTTGCTCGACAACAGTGTTTATCGAGGTGTAGACCACTTCATTCCCCTCAATTTCCGAGAGAATGCATTCGTTAATTGCTGCAGCCTGATCATTTTTGGACGTCAAAATGGCCCGCTCACACACCCAAGAATTCTGCAGGTGCAGTATATGACTGATGTCCCCGTACACACAGCAAATGAGTTCTTCTAAGCTGGATACCACTCTACCGAGAGACTCTGGAAGCACCACCTGTCCACCTCTCTCTTCTGGTAGAGTGCCTTCGCCAAGATTTAGAAGGACATTGGAGAATTCTTGAGCACGTGCATTGCCGCCGAGCCGAGCTCTCATATTAATGGTCAAGCGCAGCGTACGAACTCGTGACCACAACGAAGATAGTTTCAACGAAGCATTCACCTCGTCAGCCCTCGATCCCCGTGTCACCACGGGAAGCGTTTTCCGGAAATCGCCACTGAACAGAACAGCTGTGATACGACGCATCAGATGTTCGTTCCTGCGGATGTCCTGCAGGGTTCCGTCCACGGCCTCAACTGCCTTCCTATTGGCCATCGTACACTCATCCCATACGATCAAAGAGCAATCCTTGAGCACGTGTCCCTTATCGCTGTTACGTGACACACCACAAACAGGCGTTTCGGCGCTCTCTAAATCGATAGGAATTTTAAACATGGCATGTGCTGTCTTGCCACTCGGAAGCAGTGTAGCAGCGATTCCCGACGACGCTACAGCAATAGCAATTTTGCCTTTCCTGCTGACCTCTGCAAGTATGCAAGTGGTAACAAATGTTTTTCCTGTTCCACCAGACGCATTCCAAGAAAAACATTTGACCCTGGTTTTTTCCCAACGCTTTCAAGGAAGGTGTCATAAATTTGTTTTTGCTCTGAAGAGAACAAAGCGACATGGTCATTTCGCTCGGATCGCAATTTGTCTCAGCGTTATACTCCCGATTTACACGGTCTTGATGCGGTGATGATTGGGGAGCTGGTAACCCATATTCGATCAGTGGATTGCCGCCGATAGAAATGACCACATCTTGAAGTGAACTGAGACAGGTGCTCAGCACGCGTTCATCAGTTACTCCGACTTCGTCTCCAGTAGAAACATAACTTTTTTGTAATACTTAACACCGCATTTTTTTTTAATTGTCGTCCTCAACTCTGCTCAAGATTTTAAGGGTTTTGTTGGAACTTGAATTTGTCAAAACGAACTATACGATACAACTTTCATGAAGAAAATGCACATTGCCATCTATGAATTTTAAGAATAACTAACTACTAACCTCGCCAACATGATCAAATTTAAATTATTAATTTCCAAAAAGTGTCAACATGTAACTTGATTTGATTTTTATGAAATCTCTTAGATGGCGCTGCTTCAAAATTTTCTTTATACTACTAAAATTCATTAAACTATGTTTTTTCTGCCCAAGTTACTTAAATGGCGTAGTTTTTATAGTGTAAAGCTAGATAATAGCATGGCTTACTGAAAAACAACATTTAAATATGCGTCGTTAGATTACACGCTGTCACAGAATGCGTAAGAAAAATAAAGATTCACAGCTCCTCCCCCATAGGTGATAGCGTGATAATATGTAGCCTATATGTTGACCCGACCTCTTAGTAATATTCATGCAAAATTTGAAGTAAATCCATGCAGTACTTTTTGAGTTTATCCCGGACATACAGACAAACAGACAAACAGACAAAAATTTTAAAAACTATATTTTTGGCTTCGATATCGATTGTAGATCACGCCCCAAGTATTCTTTTAAAAAAATATTCAATGTACCGTTTTGACTTTCCTACGATTTTATTATATGTATAGATTGTGATAGATAACGCGTCTGCAGCATAAGTTAATATTAATTCTATTATCGTAGGCGAAACTAAGCTTCAGTTAACATAATAGCATTATGGAATTACCCAAGGAGTATGCGCAATGGAACGGTACAGAAGGTTTAGTTTGCCAAACTCTAAGTCCACATTCGCACGGATTTAAAAATATCGTGCAATGGATTTTCAACTCTTGGTGTTGAGTCGATGATTCAGAATCCAACAGAGCGTTTCCCAGCGCATCATAAAAACACACTGGGATTTTCAACTCTTGGCAATAAGCAGTGCGTTGCCAGGGCTAAGTGCGCGTACAAAACACTGCGATGCGACGTCGCATCGTAAAAATCTGCGAGCTCTTTCTAGTTGTAACCTATATGACCTTCCTGCGTTGCGAATTCGCATCGCGCCGATTCGCAGGTTTGTGTACAAGCCCTATGGGCGTGTACAAAACACTGCGATGCGACGTCGCATCGTAAAAATCTGCGAGCTCTTTCTAGTTCTAATCTATATTCTCAACGCAGAAGCGTTGAGAATTCGCATCGCGTCGATTCGCAGTTTTGTGTACAAGCCCTAAAGTAGCTAGTTTTTTGTAGTTGAGAGATTACTTCTTCAACTTTACGCAGATCATAACGAAAATGTGTGTTGTTAATCAATGGATATTGTGTATATGCTAGAACTAATTTTAATAACATCTGAACTTATAATAGTACTTACCCAATTAACTAACACGAGGCCGACACATCAGGCCCGTTTTACACGGCACGGTTTCTTTACGGTACGGCGTATAAACCGCGCCGTAGAAAAAACCGTGTCCGTGAACAAGCTCCCATAGTGATTGATCCATACAAAACTGACGACCGTGCCTACGCGAATAAAACGTGTATACGAAGGGCTATCTGGCATCGGCCGAGCTAGGCTCGAACGTCGTCGGCCGAACTCAGGCCGAACGAACTAGACATACGATTACACTACTTCAACTGACATCGTCCGATGACGTCCGATAACTACGTGTACGCATTCACTTTCTTTTACATAATAGGTATTTTGTTCATTCGGCTGATGACGGATTAGGTGTACGTGAATCGTAACCGAACGCGTATTATTGGATCCAAGCATAGATAGAAGTATATTTCTATGGATCCCACGTATAGTCTCGTGTTTCACGATAGCGATTCCTATACATTTGTCGAGACACTTGTTTCATTTCAATTCGGCTAATGTAGATCAATGATTTCTATATACCTAACATTGAAAATGGACGATGAAGACACGTCAGCAGTGACCTTCGTGGTACTGCACTAGACTACTTTGTGGTCATTTACATTTGTATACAAACCATATGACAGCTGTCAACAAAAATTTTGACAATCTAATAAATAAAATGATGCAATGATCCATTGGCGCTCGAATGAAGTTGACAGGGGGGCGCTGTTGAACATTTCCGAAAATGTTTTGTAAAATGTATTGAAAATACAAAATGGTAGCGTTAGTCCCGATTTTGGCCACGCACCAAATTAACCTTGTGGCGCTATAGACGCGACACCATCTATTCACATTTTGCATAGATCTGCATTACCCTTGGCACATTGAACGCACCGCATCGTGGAACTGTAACGTTCGCTTCCACATGCAGGTGGCGTTCCAACGAATTCCGTGTTTCTCTGTGAATACACCAGAGTTCGGGTGTGGTGAAGTCGGTTGGCTTTAGGAGCAAAACTTGGATTAGAAATCTGACTAGCTGTTGCAGTAGTTAGTGTTAAATCAATCTAGCCTACATTTTTTTTTTTCGTCATCTTTATTACTAATAGAATGTCACCTTGTCTAAGCCATCTAGTCTTGGATAGAAAATAGTGACGAACAAGATGTGAACAAACAACAACTACAAGTGTAAAGGGTAGAATAGACAGGGAAATTGTTTTCTGGGGCATTTGACATTAATAAAATTCATATTTTGTGGACCATTTTACAAATCTCCATACAAAACTGTCAAACAGATGAATTGCGTGATATGACATTGTACGCAAATAATATTATGAATTGTCAGTTTGTGACCATTTTACGACTTTTCATAATGTTATCCTTTTATGATTCTGCCAAAGTGGCCTTTTAGGCAAGGTTCACATCTGACGGAAGATGCGTCGCGTATTATCGGTCGCGTAACGCCAGAACAGACAAATGTATAGAAAAACACTTGACCGTTCACACTCAACCGATGATGCGTTAGTGCGTCGAGTGTGAACGGTCAAGTGTTTTTCTATACATTTGTCTGTTCTGGCGTTACGCGACTGATAATACGCGACGCATGTTCCGTCAGATAAGAACCTTCCCTAAGGCCCCCTGATCCGGACTTCATTTCATTTTCAACTAATTGATTTTTCATTTTGCCAAAGTGGTAGGCAAAAAAAAATGCTATGATTTAATTGCTTATATAAAATAAAATGTTTGAAGAAAATCTTAATCCTCCTAAGTAATGCCTACTCGTACCTAATTCGAAAATAAATTGCTTTTCCGCTGACCCAACAAAAGCAAAGTCATTTCAAACCAAAATGAGCTGCATAAGATAATGAAGAAAAACATTATGCCTTTATAATCTCATATCTAAATTAAGGTTTTAAGTTACTTTTATTATACGAGTACTATCATGGTCTATAGCCAAATATCTTGAGGGAGCTACAACACGAGTGAAAGAGACCACGCTATACAAACATTTACAGGACAGAAAGAGAGGAAATACCGAATGCAAGAGGCAAATTGGTTTTATGTCGCAAATAAAACAAAGACCCCTTACTAGTGATTAAATTTTAGTACTGGCTTTAGGTCCCTTTATATCGGATTAGTGTTGGGGAAAAATAAGAAGAAACAAAATACATAGTAATTAAATAGAATGGTACTGATGCTGTTTAGAACTTTTTTCGAATTACTTTCGTGGGTCTTCTTAATACATTTACAGCTTCGGTATTACCAGGATTTTAAATTCTTTATTGAAATGTTTCTTTTTTTTTAGCAGTAACTGTGGTTAAAAAATGGCGGGATATAATCGACATTCTCCAAAAATATTCCCATTACTTTCATATTATGTGTAATTTTTTGTGTATCATTTGTGCCTGCATACCTTCTCTTTATAGTAATTTAAAACACGCGTAAATATTATGCCGTGTTATCTATTTATTATAAGATATTTTTGTTACCAAAAGCACTAATGGTGTATTACGGATTTATACACGTGCACGTTTCTAGAATATTCGTAATGTTTCGCATCCCTAATCAACAATATCCTAATTGCGTAAAACATGCAAGTGTGTTGAACTGTCAAATGAACGGCATTGTCATTGTAAAATGGCAATGCCATTCATTCTGATAGTTCATTTACATTCATTGCGTTATAATTTACGTTTACATGTAAATTAACCAACAAAAAATTTGAAGTCGTATATGTACTTCAAATTTTTTTCAACATTCTTCGAATTGTGATTGAGTGAGCAATAAATTGGCATGCTGATCATAACCATGCGGCGAGCTCGCAAGTCACCCTGTCTATATCGGGCACCCTCGAAACATAGACGTGTGTAAAACCGTATTAAACCTTATTAAATATTAAAGTCATGCTCACACCCCTTATTCTAAGGTCTCATGTATGTTCATCTATTGTGTATAACGTTGTATAAAGTATTTTGACAAGGCATTTTTTGTATGAATAAAAAATAATGGTGTAAATTTTTTTTAAAGCAATTTTTTTTTATTTCTACCCTATCCAATGTTTTATGAGGAGGCGAAGCTTGGCGTGTATTACAGAATTGGTATTGCAGTAGAAAAGTTTGCCTTTTTATGTTAGACTAGCTTCTGCCCTTGTGAATGTCGGAAATTTTCCCTGGGGAACATGGTACCGGGACAATAAGTACCTAGTCTATGTCCTTCTCCAGTATGCCATCTTTTTTCTTGCCAAATTTTAACGAAATCCTTTCAATGGTTTAGGCATGAAAAGGTAATTATACAGACAGAGTTACTTTTCCTTTCGAATCCATACTTAATTTATTATAAATGCGAAATCGTGTCTGTCTGTTACCTCTTCACGCTTAAACCGCTGAACCGATTTAGATGAAATTTGGTATAACGATAGTTTTGAGTCCCTGAAAAGGACAGGATAGTCTGTATCCAGATATTCCCACGGGATCGAAACTTATGCGTGTGAAACCGCGGGGCGCTGCTAGTTCTTAATAAATAATTATTAGTATGGATACATAGAATACTCTTCATGTTAAGGGTTCGATTCCCTCCTTCGATAGCGATTAACTATTTACAATTAGTTAGAATGATATAAACCAGACTATAGAAGGTGAACAAACGACACTGAAAGAGGTAAGTATGTAAATATGAAACATCTTTACAAGACAAGTTATAAAATTTATAGGTAAAATATTTAACCCAACTTTCAATCTAACAAGATGCGTAAATACATACAGGGTGAAATTTAACACATGCGACAAATCGAAATAGGAGATTATATTCATCATTATGAACAACTTTTACGATGGGACCAAACCTGAAATCGCGAAAAAAAAAAATCAGCTGTTCCCTACATTTTGGCGAGTTATGCGAACATAAATGTGTGTACATAAATGTGCTGAAGCTACGTGACTTCACGCACACATTTACAGTGCGTTTTAACACTTGGTTACCACAAGTAAAGCGAGCGTCACTTCGTGAGACAAAAATACTGTAACATGTTGGTCACTTTGTTGGCGAATTTGTTACAAGTTGCGTCCACACTTGTAACAAATTCGCCAACAAAGTGACCTGTCTTTAGACAAACTCGTAAATTAAAGTTCCATAACTCTGAAAGCTAGTTATTAATATACTTACTTGTGAAGAGCTAAGCAAACTCGAAGTGTTTGTTTTAGGACTGGGTTCACCACGACGACAGTTTCACTAACTTTGGTTTAAACTCTGGAACTACATATTTTAAACAGTTTTATTTACTTAGGTTCCAATTTTCTTAAGGTTTCAAGGCTGTTTATAAACTTTAGAAGTTCTTCTTCTTCGTTGAATAAACTTTCGTCATTCGAATTTCATACGGATGAGGAGATTTTCAATGTGTGTTACTTTTAATCAATCTGGAACGGGCGTTAAGTTGCTGTCTAGTGCTTTTCAAAATAGTTTGATACACAATGTAGATAAAGAGGGAGGAAAAATCGGTACGGAAGGTTAAATTTATAGTTAATTGAAAATGATGTTACAATATTTATTTATTTGTATTAAAAAGCTAACATACAAACTATAATAATATATACAATTCTATGAACAAATAAACAAAATAGTCATAGGGCATCAAAGAATTCGTCCGCATCGCTGTCAACAGGAATAGTGCCCAAAAGGCTGGCAGCATTGCCACGTTGCATGGCAATGCTAATTCTTTGGCCAAGAAATAGGCCAGCCCTGTGGTCACGTGAAGAGTCGACTAACCGCTTGGCGATATCTCGAAAAACCAAGTGGGCACTCGGACCCCATGGCCCTAGTGTTTCAACCCCAAACGGCATAGAACGTTTTCTACACCTGCAGCAGCCGCCCCAGCACAGCCCATCGTGCTAGAAAGATGGGATGGCGCAAGGGTGCCAGTGTGTTATAATATTATAGAAGTATGAGGAACAGGGTGTAAAGTTCACTCATACTGTATAGAAAAGGGAGGATCCTCCGACCAGACGGGTGTTGTGTCTGGCGGGCAACTGCCCGATGATTCATGTCGGGCTGTTGTATCTATGCTAGTTGCGCGGTAAACTCTGCTTGCGAGATACAGGATTTGCGTGACGTCAGTATGACGCGTTGTTCGCATGTGGCGTTGTAGATACCACTCCAATATAAAAAAAACACCCAAAAATAAATCCTATGCTCAGATCTTAGTTCAATGGCATTTATGGCATTAATAGAAAGGTGGCACGGAAGCTTCAACAGCATCCCAAAAACAATGTTTGACAAGGTGGACAGCCCCTTTATTAGGAACTGAGTGCAAAGGCACGTGCCGACATGTTTGTGTTGAGCCACGTAGTTATTAGTTGTTGTTAGGTTAGTTTACTGACACAGCCTTTAAGTCGTCGTCACTAATACTATATGGATTATGTGTAATCTGCAATAACCGAATTATATGTATATGTTACAGCTAATAGCCGAAGTGCTACACCTAGTTTTAGCCGGGTACAACTAGGAGCAACCTACGTCGACGGAGCCCCGCCTGGCGGGGCTCCTATTTCTGTGTAAAGGGTTTAACCTAACCAAACCTAACCTCGGGGTGCCTTCACTCACTCTTGCATCCTACGTCACCTATCGACCGACCGCAACCATGCAACCGATGTCACCCGAAGTACACACGAACCGCATGTGGCCGGCTGCACCCGGCTAAAACTAGGTGTAGCCGCACTTCGGCTACAAGCCGTGACATATATATATAATTATTAATAACACACATTAGGTATCTTGTGTATCATGAAAGCATCTACCAAGAATGTTCTCAATAAGTTAATATACATTAGATATCATAATAAGCTACATATTGTTGACAACGGTGAACTCATACTAGTAGGTTTACGATTATAACAGATTTACACCCGTTTCTCTCACGTGGGAATCGTATAAGGCTATTAAATTGATTATTTCAGCTTACTTAGCACGAAAATTACGATATATTTATTACAGTTTACTTTCGACGAACTTTGTATGATGTGAAGACGACTAAACAATAATAAATAAAAACACTGGCAATACTAATGCATAGGAGAATTTTGGAATTGGAACTATAAATCCTAACGGATGTTGGAGAAAAACAGCAAGGCTGCAGTGGGAGTGGGTTGGACACGTCTCACGAATACACGCCTTAGGGAGGACATCGCTCAATAGCCGGTTCTCGGCCACCGTAGGCGCGGGCTTGCAAGCGGCGAGCAACGGACAGCTCGCCGTCCGGTAAAGACCAGGCCCGGGTCGACGGTGCGTTGTGTTCCACGCGCGCCTCAAAGAGATGTCAGCACTAATTGACGGGGTCTACCAGGACCGAAGCCTGCCGGGGTCGCGGGTTGTTCGAAAGAGATACCGTGGCCCCTGGCACATGCAACTGAAGGAACACGGGTGGGTTTTAGTCAGTAAAAGACTGACACGCCCTCTCGCTTCGCCCAGAGCGGGAGAAGTTATTTGATAATTTCCCACCCAAAAGGAGGACATCGCTGTCGAGGTATACCTACCACAGAGAAGGTGGTGTGGCGATCTGATAACATTAATTTTTAATTTATTTATTAAAACGGCACAAGTAAAATAATTCTGTACAAAGGCGAACTTAACGTCTGAGGCATTTGTACCAGCCAACCTTAAGGTGACGCAGAGGTAAAACATGGGAGGTGCAACAAAGCTTTATATAACTCGAAAAAGGAGCTCAACAATTTGACGAACAATACCAACGAAAGGGGATAAACTGCGTGTGAGTGTCGTTTACCTTCAAATTGAGTAGGATTATAGGAAAGAAAACAGGACTTGCGTAAAACAGGACTTGCGTAAGATCGCATTTAAAATGAAAAGTTGATGTATAATTAAAAAAACCAATTCGCTTATAAAGTTCTCAAGTGGGAAATAAGAAAGGCAGGAAATTACTAACATTTAGAAGTTAAGTAGATTTTTGACAGTTTTTGTAAGTATTTAATTGCAACGGGTTTGACTATACCAAAAACAAGAGAAGTTTAGTCACGATTTCAACCAAAAGACGTTTGCTTGTCATATGCCAGACCTAAACTATTTTGCCTTATCAGTTGTGCCCTACATTTATGTTCGCATAACGCGTCAAAATGTAGGAAACTCCTGATTATTTTTTCGCGATTTCATGTTTGGTCCCGTAGTAAAAGTTATTCATAATGATAAGTACAATGACCCCTGAAGAGGTCATCCATTAATTACCGGACACCCTGTATATTATTTAAAAACATGAAATTTTAAAAGAATATTAATATTATAATTATAAAAAGAATACGATTTTTTCATACCACAATACTCGTACCAATTAAAATTATATTACGTACCTTTAATAAAACATGCGAAGAATTTGTTGTTTTTTTTATTTCAAAACCTCCATTCCTTCTCCATTAAAAAACAACACACTCAAACAACACAACTCAAAACCGTACACCGAACTCGACACAACAAAATCCCTATCTCACTTCAGCAAACCCTAATCCGTGTCCCAGCCAAGCAAATCACATTTTAAAGCACGAAATTAAGCCAAGCCCATAAATTACATTCGAGACCCGAGAAGATTTCAAGGGATTTGTGAATTAACTCCGTATAAGGGTCTAGATAGTGGTATTATTCGGAATAAATGAGCTGTAAATGTACGCGTCAGTAAATGCATTTGATAGGGACCGGTGAATGAGATTGTGTTTGTGCGGAACAGGTTGGTGATCTATGGGGTGTTGTAGAAGTATTGATTGGAGCTGCTCTATCGCGCTTTCAAATACTTCAAGCAAAAAAATTTTTTTTTCTGTAATTTAAGAGCTTTCTCGCTGAGTCATAACGTCGCCATGTAACATCAACATAATCAACTAAACCTTAAACAGATATCAATAAACTTACTTTAAAACAGAGAATGCTAGTTTGTATAGTATAAGCAAAAATCTACCAATACAACATACGCAATTTCGAATTTAACTTTTTTTTAACTAGCCTTCGCTTCCCACTCCTGGGCAAAGGCCTCCCTCCACTCCTTCCATTTTTTGTGAGCCCGAGAAACATGGAAGGAATTAAACTTTAATTTAATTTATCCGTATGATAAACTCACATACCTACGTGTTTTAATACCTATTATTATAAACATAACATACATAATCAGCCTATAATGTTCCCACTGCTGGGACACAGGCCTCCTCTCAGTGAGAGGGAGTGGGCCGTAATCCACCACGCGAGCCCAGTGCGGGTTGGCAGATGTCACATGCCTTCGAATTTTTGGTTCTAGGACATGCCGGTTTCCTCACGATGTTTTCTTTCACCGTTTTGAGAGCAGTGGTGATAAAATAATTTGCACAAAGTAAAGCGCGTGTATGGATTCGAACCTACGGCCAAAGTTTGTGAGTGTGTGTGTGTGTTTATATGTTTGTTACTTCTTCACGCTCAAACGGCTGGACCAAATATAATAGAATACTCTTTATTATGTACACCATATAAATTACAGACATAAATATAGAAACTTTACAATGGGTGACACAATGGACGGTCTTATCGCTAAGAGCGATCTTTTAAAGACAACCTTTGGATGGATTAAAAAGGGGAAGGACAGACAAAAATACTGTAGGTAGTCTGTGGTGTACCATTTACAAAATACAATAAATACATACATAAAGTATATTACCAATTTTAATAATATTTTGAATGGAGGTAGCTGACACCCTGGATTAACATATAGGCTACTTTTTATCCCGATATTCCCACGGGATCGACATTTACGCGAGTGAAACCGCGGGGCGGAGCTAGTCTATACTAATAATAAAGCTGATGAGTTTCTTAGTTTGAACGTGCTGTTCTCTGGAACAACCGGCAGGATTTTAAAAATAATTTTTGCCTTAGCTAGCCTAATTCTTGACAGTAGAGAAGCTTTTGATCAGCAGTGGGACATTACAAGCTCTTTGTTGTTGAAAATCCATTAATTCATGAAAGAGGGCGCTGTTGTTTATATGTTTCATTATAATTCATTATTTGCTCATAACTGCAAAAAATGATTAAACTATCGCACAATAGACGATGCCTCACCTGGTACCTTGCACTATGTTCCATAGCTCTTGCGCTCAAAACTTTAATGCCATTCGGAGAACTTGCTGCGCTGCGCGAGACCTAAAGCTGCTACTGAAGATCTGAAACTACCGCTGAAATTGCGACTACCAGCTAAACTGAACACATGTTTTGATAGCGCAAGTGGCGACGCCATCAACATGCCCAAATCCTAAAGGCCAATTCTCGTAATTGAAAACGTTCAAAATGTACTAGTCGCAGTCCTCAGCGACAAACAAATGTCAAAAATGTAGGGAAATTATAGGTTGGCAGATTGAGACTGAGATCAGACTGTGGACGTTTTTAAAATTACGAGAATTGCCCCTTGGGTCAAAACTAATCATAGGATCTTAATTAAACTACCAACTTAAATAATTGCTAAAAAGTCGAATATGGTAAAACCATTCGTTATTCGTAGTGTTGGAAAGCCTCCCACAAGGTGGACGACAGACGACCTTGTGAACGCCGCAGGAACCCGCTGCATGCGGGAAGCACGGAACCGATCGATATAGAGGTGCTTGGGGGACGCCTATGTCCAGCAGTGGACGTCTTTCAGCTAAAATGATGATGCAATATTAATACCTTGTTATAAGAGTCTATTTTTTTTTGCAAATGAATAAATTATTCATTCAAACAATATGGAGACTGGCGGCACCCAAATTACGTGACACACTCTCAATTACAATCGAATTGGAAGGAAGTTGCTAATCCATTGCTTCATAGGTATGTATGAATAATTCGTCAGCTTGAAAATGTAAATGATAAATGTAATGTAAATGGCGTAATAAATGCTTATAAACTGTTAGAATGGAAGGCATTGCCATTGTGTGTTACGCAATTACCCCGCAGTAAATGGTACCACATCATCATCTCTCTAGCCTTTTCCCAATTTTTCCCAATTATGTTGGAGTTGGCTTCCAGTCTCACCGGAGGCAGCTGAATACCAATATTTTACATGAAGCGACTGCCTACCTCGCACCCCCGACTGTATGCCTATCATACCTCCTCAACCCAATTACTGGGTAATACGATACCCCGTGGTAGGACTGGTTGTCAGACTTTCGGACTTCCGACAACCCTTGACGAATGTCAAGTATCCAAGAATGTCAGCCAGGACCAACGGTTTAACGTACCAAACAGTAACACACATGAGTCAATAAATCAAATGATCTATAAAAATAAATCATAAAATTCCTATCCTCCCATTTTGGAAGCGTATAAACAAAATTGTACAAATAATCTACTTATTTATCGAAGCCATAAATGGTTGAGCGATATTCGCGCAGTTTATTATGGGTTGTGCCATGAAAGCGGGCCGGTAAACGGAAGTCCTTTTGATATGTTTATTTGATTAATATACATAGATACTTGTATAATCAATGCTCTGGATGTTTATTTCATGTGATTTGGTAGGGATTAATTTATTAAATTGTTATTTTAGGATGTTTCGTTTTAAAAACACATCATATTTTTTTTTATTGTAAACATTTAACGAAAGAAAATATAAGAGATGTGAACTTTACTTAGAAACATCTCTTAAAAATCTACTATTTACTATTTGAATTGCTTTTTTTTCTCGTCTTTTCATTATGGACTCTTTTAACGATCTGCATCGTTCTCACATGTATAATTTTTAACATGAATGATGTAACCAAGACTTTGTAAACATATTATTTTGATTTAAAAGAGTGCCCATGGAGTTTCTTGCCCGTTCTTCTGCATAGGTCACGCTTTAGAATGGGCAACTAGCTTTATCTTTCTGTCTGACCGACCCCTTGACAATTCAAAAGTGCCTGTAATTGGTTTAATTGAAATAAATGCTTTGAGTTTGAGTTGAGTTTGAATCATTCAAACAATTAAATACTTCTGATAGAATTAGGTAATAAGTGTTAGTAAAGCTAATAGTTGAATGTAGGAGGCTCAGAAAGCTTACAGTCTAATGAGGGGCTTTTGGCTAAGTAATAACAGCCGCACAGGTCGATCGATCAGGTAGGTGACCATCTTTACATACCCGTGCCTCGGAAAGCAAGTTAAGCCGGTGGTCCCGGCTGTCATTCGTGGATCTTTGACAGTCGTTACGGGTCATCAGAAGCCCGAAAATCTGACAACCAGTCTTACCAAGGGGTTTCGTATTACCCAGTAGCTGGTTGTGGAAACTCAAACTCAAAGCAGATTTTTTTTTTCAACTATGTTGAGGTCGGCTTTCAGTCAAGTCAAGCTTAATACCAGTATTCAACATGGAGCGACTGCCTATCTAACCTTTACAACCCAGTTACTGGGTATCACGACTTTCGGGCTTCTGCCGACCCATAACGACTGTCAAAGATCCACAAATAACAGCTCAAAGTCATTCCGAAAATAGCACTTAAAATAATCACGAAACCTCATCCAAAAACACAGCTAACCCATTTATCCAGCTCAAACAAAAGATTTAGTCAGTGTACAAGGGGCGACCGAGCACTGCGGTCGCCAACTAGCAAAGTTGCGAACTGCGCTAGCACCGCAGTGTCAAGGAGACGTGTTTATGGGACCGCAAATTTGGTGCCTCCACCTTGGACGAGTTCTAATGTAATTCCAATATTTGTGGCGTCGACTTCCTTAAGTTATTTCTAATGGTGTTGCATGAATTTATTTAAAGAATTGAAGTTTTTCGTATGATTTTCCTATCAAAATCAAAGTCAAATTATCTATTTTAAGTTGGCCATTAAAAGGCCATTGAGAGTAATGGTCTAGTGGTAACGACACCAACTTATGAGTTGTAGGCCGTAGGTTCAAAGCCTGAGAGGCGTTTTACTTTGTATAAATTATTTCATCACCGTTTCATCATCATCTCTCAGAACAGAGAAGGAAAACATCGTAAGGAAACCGGCACATCCTAGAACCAAAAAAACGGATATAATGAGATATCTACTAACCCACACTGGGCCTGCATGGTAGATTACGGCCCATTCCCTCCCCCATTCGAAGAGAGGCTTATGTCTCAGCAGTGGGAACAGTATAGGCTGAACAGTATACACTTTACCAGAAAATAGGATTGATTATAGCTAGAATACATGAACATGATCGTTGGATATACCACCATGCATTACGTTTCAAAATAAATCCAACAAACTTTAAGAGGTGCTTTAGACCATCGAACTGAACAACATTCACTATGGGACCAACTCTGAAATCGCGAAAAAAAAATCAGCTGTTTATTACAAAAGTTCAATACTTACTTGACCATAAGCACCTCTTAAGGTTTGTTGGGTTAATTTTGAAACACCTTATATACAAGTCGCGGTTAGCACTTAAAGTTATCATGCGTAACAACCGCTAAGGCAGTCTTACAGGAACTTTTGAGACGATACATGACACTTCGGCTTTAGCTGTGGCCATAATTTTCATCAAAAGCATTTCAAAATTGGTCACCATGGCTAGGGGCATTATACTTAAATCTAAACGACAACCCTAAGTGCCTATGCACACCACGTTTTTTAAACGCGCCATTGACGCGCGTTTTAGAAACGTGCGTCGACGGCGCACTTTTGTGCTACAGAAGGTCTACAGGCTGCGTCTAACTCGCGTGCGTATCGCATCTGTGTAGCTACAAACGCACTTCAACGGCGCGTTTAAAAAAAGTGGTGTGCACAGGCCCTAGCCTAACCTAGTTAAAAATTGAAGCTACAGCATTCTGATGCCGAATCAAATGAACAGAAACAAATATCAAAGTATTGCAAAAGGTTAAAGTAAACCACACAATGGGTCCCAAACAGCAGCAAACGGCAACGCGGCAGGCCCAGAATGAGATGGCGGGACGAACTCGAATCTTTCCACAAAGATTGGCGTGTAACAGCACTGGATAGGGATAAGTGGAAGAAGGGAAGGGAGGCATTTTCCCTGCAGTGGGACAGAAATGGCTGATAATAAAATAAATAATAAACAATAAAATACTGTAGGTTAGGTAATATCCTTTATTTTCTCCTAATACACTAAAGGAAATTTAGAAAAAAAAAGCATTCACACACAAAAAAACAAACTGAATTACCAACAAATTTTTTCTCATCCTCATAAAATTACAATTAAAAACAATCGTTAATGGAATCTCTACCCTTGCCGCTTTTCAATGACACCGAGGTAGGGTATGTAATGTGTCCCCTACTTAATTTAAACACTATCTGTATTATCTAAACAATGTAATGAGACTATTTGTAATCCAGGCGGAGGGACCCCTAAAATAAAATTTATTAGTTTGGCTTAATGAGATTTAGAGTGTTAGGGACCACCCCAAAATGTAGGGGTACTTAAGGAAGCTTCAATGATAAGCTGTTTTGAAGATTTTAGATCCAATTAAGTACGGGAGGAGTTTAAAGTAAGTACGTAATGTATGATTTGAGTAAGTATAATAAATAAATAAATAAATTTTTATTGGAATGAAATAGTGTTACAAAACATATGAAGCCTCTGAAACCCAAACTAGGGGGTCTAGGGGGGGGGTTGGGGGGGGTATGGGGGTTAGGGGGGTTGGTGGGGGGGTCTAGGGGTATACTTATTTATTTATTAAAAAAAATACTGTACAAAGGCGGACTTTATGTCTGAGGCATTTTCTGTCAACCTTAGGATGCATAGACAAAACATGACAAGGTAATACCTTGTCATTTTATATGTATATCCACCGGATGATTTTTTTACCGGTTCCAAATCTTTATAGGCTGTTCTATCCATGAATATGAACAACTTTCACTATGAGACCTACTCTGAAATCACGAAAAAAAAAAATCAGCTGTTTAATCTGTCAAGCTCCGCTAATGAGACCCAATTGATTTTCTATTGTTTCGTCGCCGATCGGCGAACCGCGCCGCTTGGTTCAATACCTACTTGACTAAAATGTATGAAACAGCAGAATTTTTTTTTCGTGATTTAAGAGTTGGTCCCATAGTGAAAGTTGTTCATATTCATGGATAGAACACCCTGTAAAAATTTGGAACCGGTAAAAAAAATATTCTGTATAATCTCTTTTATGGTTTTACGTCCAGAAAACTGGCAAAAATATTATTGACTACTGCATTTACAAAATTAAGAAGTCAGCGGGGTTATGTAGAAAGAATAACCGCTCAAGGCGCATATGACAGAGGGAATGGCTGATTTACATACCTATTAGCCGTTTGATATCCACATCGACAAGTTGATACAAATACAGATTATATATTAATAAAGTATTATTGATGGCATTATGACGTGCACAAATATACAGGGTCCTATTAAAATAGATGGCAAATTTTAACACAGCACTCAGTACGTCTAACCAAATATATAAAAGCAAAAAAAAAACTATTTTGATGTAAAATAATACATTGCCGGCACATTAGTGTATTTTCGTTAGCTGATTATTTTTCTTGTAAGTATCTAATGCGATTTTCTTATATATTTTCTTACCATCGTCCTTATTTTGGCAGTCTGAATGATTTCTACGAGTAAAAATTTGTCCATTTATTTTATTGGGACCTTATATTCTCCATCTCTAAACATCTAAGTTTCTATACGTAGTTCCCACGACAAATCATCAGACAAGACACGTTTTTGCAACATCATAACCACATTGTCGTCGACACTCCGTCCCCTGACGACATGTTGTTGATATAAAACGCCAATTTATGTAAGTAGGTCAATTCAGGGAAATTAATTGTTGACAGTTGTATGAAAAGGCTGTAACACGGAAAATTGACGTAGGGTGTCAATTTGCTTAACATTTCATTTTCCTGACTGTACCTATCTACAAACACAGTAAACTCCATAACTGAGTAAATGATTTGTCAATTCACTTGTCTATAATAGAGAAACTGCTGAGCTAAACATCAGTATGTCATTTTATTATACATAGCCCAACACAACCCTGACCCGTCACACAAAGCAACGCTATTAAAGTATGGGAAGCTTTGGCTTGACGATGAAATCTACTTACCCCTTTAGTAACCATAATTAATTGTGTAATAATTTAAAATGAATCAGCAGGCCGATTCCTGTAATTAACAACGTTTAAAATCTATTTGCAATCTCATCAAACTCAAACTCAAAGCATTTATTTCAATTAAACCAATTACAGGCACTTTTGAATTGTCAAAGGGTCGGTCAGTCAGAAAGATGAAGCTAGTTGTCCATTCCAAAGCGTAGGTACCTATGGAGAAGAACGGGCAAGAAACTCCATGGACACTTTTAAATCAAAATATATAGTTACAAATTCTTGGTTACATCATTCAAAAAAAATTATACATGTGAGAACGATGCAGAACGTTAAAGCGTCCATAATGAAAAGATAAGAAAAAACAACAACAAATATTAAATAAAATAAAATAAGCCATGGCAGCAAAGAGATGACCAGTCCCTACTGACGGCGCCCGTTCACGAACATGACGCATGTATTCATCATCTCAGCGACAAATAGGTAAATTGTCAAAAATGTAGGGCAATTATAGGTATTTTTGATAAATACAGACTGAGATCAGAGTGTGAACGTTCTTAAAATTACGAGAATCGCCCCTCAGATCATAAAGTAATAGACCTACATCGCAAAACAGTATCCACAGTTTCCAGTAAAATCCGCAAGCTAAAGCCCGAGTTAGTTCCAGACGTGACTACGAGATGGCGCTACTGGTACGAATGTAAGGAAAAAGAAATTGTTCAAGTAAACGACTGACAAATTATGCTTAACTTGCTAACAGATGTCTCCAGTATTTTCACGAGCCAATGGTTTTGACTAAATGGCAAGACGGAATTTAATGGTGTGGATATTTGGGTGAGATTTAAAGTTTTGAAGAACGCTTCTGTGAAAATGTATAGGGGGAGGTACCTACTTATTTACTAAACAGAAGACGTTAAAAGTGTTTATTATAAAACAAGATAATTATTAACAAATAACTTTAAAATAATAAGTACCTAAGCAAATTATAACTAATACTTACCTAATTAATTAATAAAAATAACAATATTAAATCCTAAATTAACTAAAGCTATACAGAAACTAAAATATAGCGTCGAAAAATTCATCCGCATCGCTGTCGACTGGTAATGTACCCAAGAGACTGGCGGCATTACCCCGTTGTATTATATTAACATAATATATAAGCAAAAAGCCTTAAAATAATAGTACTTATATATTAAAATGGCAGGGGAAGAAATAGGGCAAAGTAAATAGGGCATCAAAAATTTTTTCGGCATCGCTGTCAACAGTAAAAGTTGCGGCAGAGGGCAAAAGCATTGCAATGCTGTCTTATAAGCATATCTAGGCGCCATGCATTTGGGGTCAAACCTATTGCAATTAACCGGGCAACTTATTACTTACTACTTGGTCTTATTACTTGTAATTTTTTTTAATTAAAATCGTTTACTTGTACCATGTTTGTAATTATGTGGGCACCATATATCTATCAGATGATTAATTTATGTCATGGTTTCGTTTTTAATTCTTTTACCTATTGTGGTATATTAATTTTATTTAAGGTGCATCGTTCTCACATATTATTATATAATTAATGTAGGTACCCATGCAAAATATTGTAAAACATTTTAAAAGAGTAACGGTGGAGTTTCTTGCCCATTCTTCTCCATACGAAAACTACCTCTTGGAATGGGCGACTGGAATTAGTTATATTTCAAGGTAATTTTTGACGTTCTAAAGTGCCTTGTATGTGCCTATTTGAAATAAATGCTTAAACTTTGACAGCAGTGATCACTTTAGACAGCTAATACTGAAAATTTCCTAGCGAAAAAACTCAATAACGTTGCCAGTTCTGGTGACTGGACCCAGGAACATGTTTGAAAGAGAGGCAGATGTATTAAAACCAAAATATTGATAATGGAAACATGTCAAAAATGGTAAAGTGTTTCAACTTTTGCGCAGACTTAAAATACCAGTATTGTGTCACTGCAGGGCAAAGGTCTTATATAAAACACTTGTCACCTGTACATTGTCAGTGTTATTAGGTAAGTACTAACATAGGTTAAAACTATTGTTACTAACCCAATGGATCTCTGTTATCTGAATAAAATAAATAATAATAAATAAATAAGGCACGAGGGTGAAGCTTTGATCATCACACTTGCTCAGGATGGGTTGGCGATTTTAGACTTATATTAACTACTAGGTTCTAGGTAGGGGGCTTGTGCTTAAGTTATATTAGCCGCACGTGTCGATCGATCAGGTTAAGCTACGCTTGCCGCGGTTGGTCCGTGGATAGGTGATCATCTTTACAAACCAAGACCCCTCCGTGCCTCGAAATTTTAAAGCACGTTAAGCCAAGTAATTGGTACTGGCCCGGATTTGAACCTAGTGCAGACTAAAATAACTTCAAATATTGGAATGCTATGCTGTAAACGATGCTGCAACAGTCGTGCAAGCTGTAATTTGAGATTATTATAAAAACAAACATTGGGGATTGAATCAAAATTAACGGAACACAAAATGTATAGCTGAGTGTTTGAGCGCACAATCAAGATATGCGGGAAACTGGATGCGAACACAGTTGAGCGCTCTGCTTTTAGTGATGGGACTTTGTAACTATATCAATATATCGATATGTACCTAATGCTTGCTTTAATTAGATCGAGATCGAGGTAAAGAGCGGGCCATTTCAGCGACAAAAAAGAAAATTAAAAAAAAAAAGATTAGACACCTATTAGTGCACCTGTAACTAAACCTTTTATTTCACTTTTCAGTGTTAGTCCTGAAAAATGGGCCAGGTTTTACTCTCTGTTTTGTACCGTTTTTAATTTAATTTTCGAAGTCTACATTTTTTTTAAGTCTGTATGTACCTAGTAATAATTAATTATGTACAGACGCCAGCACATCAAGCTACCTGAAACTGTCAAATTTTCCCAATCTACTTTGAACCTTATGCTTTAGCGATAAAGTAGAAAATCTATGAAAGAAATTTGACAGATTGTAGTAGCTTGATGTGCTGGCGTCTGTACATGAAAAGTTGTAGAAGGAAAATCGATTACTAATTTTATTACTTCCACTAATAAGATTATGGTAATCAAAAACTCTTTGACATTATTATCATGAGAAAATGTAATAAATATCTAACGAAATCAAAATTAGTTAGTAATCAGGATTATTTTGAGTGTCAGAAATGAAGAGATCCGCAGGAGAACCAAGGTAACCGACATAGCTCGAAGAATCGTACAAACTTAAGTGGCAGAGGGCAGGGGGCATTGCCCGCAGAACAGATGGCAGATGGGGCCGAAAGGTTCTGGAGTGGCGATCGCGTACCGGTAGCGTTGGAAGGCCTCCCAAAAGGTGGAACGACGACTTTGTGAAGGCCGCAGGAACCCGTTGGATGCCAGAAGCACAGAACCGGTCGAAGTGGAGGTGCTTGTGGGAGGCCTATGTCCAGCAGTGGACGTCTTTCGGCTGAAATGATGATGATGATGAGCCAGGGTTAGATTTTAAAAGAAATTAATTTGATTGCCAAACAATTAAAGTAAATCGAATTTGGATACAAGATAATTTTAGTGCTTTAGAGCTCGCCAATATTTACTATTTTACTGGCAATTGCATTTACCTTTAGTAAGTATTTTCACAAAATGCCTCTATGATTTTATCGATATTAATATTTCATGGTTTACCTAGAATCTAGCTCAAGAACTAATCAAATTATCACAGAATTGTACATGTCACACGTATCGGTGGATAACGCTTGACGGCACATGGCGTAAATAATCAAACCGGTACATAATTCGATAATCGACAATTGACGGGTGCAGCACTAATCAGAGAATCTACGCCAAACGCCTCTGTGGAGACCTACAACGTTACCCTTGCGATTGATATCAACCTTAACTTATGTTGTTTTAAGGGTGGTTTTGAAATATTTTGTAATTAGTTAACTTTGTGAAATCAGTCGTATAGAGGAGACAAGTGAAGTAGATTTGGGTTGGCGAGCGTTTGGTGACTTTGGATCTATATACATATTGATATATTCTTAGGATTATCGTGGCTTTCAAATAGGGTCCCATTTTTATACTTTTGTGTTCGTGCTGCCTTTCGGTAGTTTGGTAAAAATTGTTTGTCCGCCAGATCTGGAATAAAATCGGGAAAAGTTAAAACTACTCTTTGAGTCTAATTCAGTTATAACTTCTGTGTAGTTTTATATTAAATCTACAATAATATCACGTTGCAATCCAAGGGTAGAACGGCAATAAAGGCCTGGACAACAATATACAGGGTGAAATTAAATTCATGGGCATCCTTTTAAGGGGACATTATACTCATCATTATGAACAACTTTTACTATGGGACTAAACCTAAAATCGCGAAAAAGAATCAGCTGTTCCTTGCATTTGTGTTCACATAACGCGTGAAAATGTAGGGAAGAGCTAATTTTTTTTCGCGATTTCAGGTTTGGTCCCATAGTAAAAGTTGTTCATAATGATGATTACAATGACCCCTTAAAAGGATGCCCATGAATTAAATTTCACCCTGTATAGTATTCGAGCGACATTGAGTAGCCAAGTAAATCTTTTCGTTCTTTTGAGTCCTGTATACAGGGTGTCCCTGGAAGTATGGATGAAATCGAATAGGGGCGTGGGCAAGGTCATTTCCAAAGTTTTTAACCCTGAGAATGTCGGTGAATTTTTTTACGGTTCAAAAGTTATGATAAATTTTTATTTTATTTTCAATCACTTTGCATAGTGCTCAAAGAAAATAATCATAAAAAAATACCATCAGGGGTATCTAAAAACATTAAATTGATAGCCCTGATAGTTTTTTGTTACGATTTTTTTAAAACGATTCGGTTTCTCTTTTTTTTTAAACGTTTGGAAATGAACTTGTCCACGCCCCTATTCGATTTGATCCATACTTCCAGGGACAACCTGTATACAGCACTGGGATATTTTTATGAGAATGTTTTTTCCTGATTTTCTATAAATGTCACGATATTTGTCTCAATTAGTGAGCCATAACGGATGGCTCAGTGGTCAAGGCTCAGCCTCTAATACACGATGGTGGGTTCAAATCCAGGCAAGTACAGATGTGACTTTTTCATTTTATACGTATGTTTTGGAGTTTATGAGCATGCTTAAGCGTGCCCTCTCTACAATAATAGGAAGGCTTTTGTCCTACAGTGGACCAATAATAGGCTAGAATTACTATTATTATATTTTTTAACAACAATAACCACTTCACAATTCAAAGAAACACAACAAATCCTCCCCTAAACACGAATTTACTAACAAAAACACAACATCTACTGAATTTCAGTAATAGCGACAATTTGTGCGATGCTCCTCTCGCCCGTTTATTGCCAGCCTTTATTTTGATAAGCCTCAGAGGGAAGTTGATACTTATTGCTCTATATTGTACGTACGTTATTGTCTTGGGATGGATTTGAATTTTTTTCGAGTCTTGGAATGTTGTCGATGTGTTCGGTCTGATAAGATGTATTTGGTCGGCTAGCGATAAAATAGCTGTATACTGATAAAAACACTATCGCATTGAAGTTTTTTCTTTTGTAGTAGTTTAACAAATACTACAAAAAAAAAACTTTAACTCTGTAATGTTACAAATTGGTGAAAGTTGATAAAAAAAACTGAGTTTCTTTTTATCAACTTTCACCATTTTTTCTATTAATGAATAAACTTTTTTTTTTAAATACCTTTAGTTATAGAACTGCGCCATTTCTGAGATAAATATAATAATTAACGCCAGCAAAAACGTCAAGACGACGCGTAGCGATAGTGAGGTGATCTCGTAGCCAATTGCTACGCCTGGCTACGTCGTAGCCGCGTAGCGACTTCGTTCTATCAGCTACATTTTCATATTTTGGTGGACTTTTTCTTAAGCATATTTTTAAATTATGTGTACAGAGTATAATGTTGTTTTGTTTGTCCTCCGGACCAATTTCAGTAAACACATACGATTAAAAATGTTAAGCCCACAACATGAAAGCCTTAATAGAGTGTATTAACAGGTAGATAGGCTATTACCTACGGGAAATATCGCGACCCTTTTCTCCTAACAACTTTAATGGCATATACATAATATTATAAATGCAACCTATTTTGGGAAATGGGGTATTACGTTTATTACGTTTAGGAACATTATTGTTTAATCTGTCAAGCTCCGCTAATGATACACAATTGATTTTCTATAGTTTCGTTGCCAATCGGTGACGCGCGCCGCTTGACCGGTTAATTCGATTTTAATATGCATGGATGGTAAATTAAATAGAAATGTTTTTTATTTAATTTATACAAATTTGTACAAACTTATTTTACTGCCCACTTGCCCCACAAATCAATCAATTTAGCGCTAAACGAAATTAATATGTTATATTTTATTTTATTTATTAATCTACTAACATGTATAACAGGATATAACCCAATGCGGTAAATGCGCTTATCCTAACTTAAATTATACTAACACCTATAACTTATTATAAATAATGCATTCCTTGTGAATTCACTTAGAGAACAACAGAATAAGTCCGTCCCACTCGCTATAAGGTTGAGCGTGCGGAGTGCACGCGTCAGGGGCGCCTCCCTTAAACGGTTGGTCCGAGCGCGCAGTTCCACTAGCAGTGGCGGCTGCCGTCGTCGCCACACGTAGGTAGCTATATAATAATATCGTTTTATTTTTGTGTCATTTGAAGAGAAAAGAAAAAAAAAAGAAAGAAAAGAGTTTGAAATTATTTCGCGGTCACATTATCTCTGCACCTCGCTCGATGACGCCGATGTTCGCTGATGATGATGACGATAGAAAAAATCTATAGAAATATATTTTTTTTTTACCCGACTGCCGGATGTATATGTATGAGGTTTAGATTGAAGGATTTTGTGATTGAATATATATATCGAATCCAGGTACATTGGATCGTGATCAGACATACTTAGTGACATACATAGTGTCAGATATACAGTCGTGGGCGCAGAATTGGGATACGGGTGAACGAGAGAAATAGCTCTATTAACTTCTACACAGTTTATTGTTACAGAGTCAATTACTAACACTACTGTACTAATTAATAGTCTGAACTTAAAAGGAAACACTGAGCAGTTCCTAGGCCAGTATGTGTCGCGACCACGTCTAAACGATCACTTTCGCTCCATGGCCCATAAGGTCCGTAACTCCGTATCGAACACCATACTTAATCCTAGACTCCGCACAACGCTAAATAAAGGCGCTTGTGTCTCATTTTAAGTGAACACTCATGAAAGATCCGACATATATTTATTAATTAATCTGTCAAGCTCCGCTAATGAGACACAATTGATTTTCTATTATTTCGTCGCCTATCGGCAACGCGCGCCGTTTGACCGGTTAATGAATGAATAAGCGAGGTGCAGAGATATTGTGACCGCATTACCGCGGTCGCCACTCCAGAAACTTTCGGTCCCATCGGCCATCTGTTCTGCGAGCAATGTGCCCACTGCCACTTAAGTTTGGCAATTCTTCAAGCTATGTACTGACTTAGCTCGAAGAAATGCCAAAGTTAAGTAAGAAGAAGAAAGAAATGAGATAACTGTACCTTGGTTCTCCTGCGGATCTCCTCATTGCTGACTCGATCACACAGGGAAATTTCTGCATACGGGACCCCATTACTAAGGCTCCGCTAAACTGTACGTAACTGTACGGAACTCTAATAAGCGAACGGGAAATCTGATCAAGCCTAAAGGCATTTTGGCTCAAAAATTAAAGCAGTTAACTAATATAATGAAAACCAGAATTTTACTAATATGTTTAACGCCCGAGGCTCGTCCGGGTGTATTATGAGCTAGTGAAAATTATGCTTATCCCGTGTGTATCGCTCACTCCGCATGCGTTTTAATTTTTCCTGTAATTTGATGTAAAAATTCTCTGCGAAAAATGTTTAAATAAGGGTTATGAGGTAGATTCCAAAATTGCCTCATCACGGATGATAAAATTGGCGGCTCTGATAAAATGAAAAATTAAAACATTACCCCCCACAGAGAGGAGGCCCGTGTCCCAGCAGTGGGAACATTATAGGCTGATTATGTTATGTAAAACATTACCATCGTGACTTAGTGTCACTAAAATATGTTGGCAACCAACTGAAATATGTAAAGAGTATGTTGGTTAGAAAGACAGTGATTATCAACGTTACCTATCCAGCATTTCTGTTTTGGATTAGATAATTATGTCTCCATTTCTATCCTGCACTCGTAGTTCGACAGTTGTGCGACAATGACAAGAATAATTTTAAGCTAAATCACGTGTTTTATCCAGGAGAAGAGGGAGCAATTCAATTCAGAACGTTTAAAATCTGAAGACCACTTCTCGTTTTTATTAAAAACGTTCAAAATCTAGCCACAATCTCATCTTAGCGACAAACAATGACAAAAATATTAAATGTACAATAGGCTACTATTGTACAGACGCCAGCACATCAAGCTACTACAATCTGTCAAATTTCTTTAATAGATTTTTAACTTTATCGCTAAAGTATAAGGTTCAAAATGTATTGGGAAAATTTGACAGTTTCGTGTAGCTTGATGTGCTGGCATCAGTACATTTTCAGAGTGTCATGCTCAGTCATCTAGAATCTAGATCATCCATTCTATTCCAGGCAAACAAGGGTTTTTAACAACATTTCGCATACGCATAGCGTAATCAATCTATAATGATCCCACTGCTGGGACACAGGTCTCCTCAGGTGAGAGAGAGTGGGCTGTAATCAATTACGCGGGTAATCGGCTTGGTAGATGTCACATGTCTGCGAATTTTTGGTTCTAGAACATGTTGGTTTCCTCACTATATTTTTCTTCACTGTTTTGAGAGCAGTGGTGATGAATTACACAAAGTAAAGGGCCTGCCTGGGTCCGTACCAACGACCAACAACTCGTAAATCGCGGCCGTTGCCACTGGGCTATTTCACTCTTTTCGGTACATCATAACAAATTCAGTTAACTTCGAGTCAACCCGAGCGTAAAGACTAAGCGCGATAGTAGGCCACTTATGCACAAGTCGTCCCGAACGACCAATACCAATGTGAGGGTACTGAATACAAAACGAGCTATTATTCCCGCAAAATGCTCGAATGTTTAGACAATTTGCCTGTTTACTTTTATGTCTGTATTGTGTGCTCATATTATTTAATCTGTGTGCTGCGTATTGGGGGATTGGTCGGTTTTGTTGTTTGGAAGCGGTTGGTGGGTTAGAAAAGTAGCGTGAAGTTTGAATAGGTTGAGAAGAACTATGTATTTGTTATGCTATGATCTTATGAAGTGGCGCCAGTGACAGGAATCGTTGGTCTATACCAAGATTCTCCCTCCTCATGACCCCATCACTTGCCAAGCATGTGATGAGGTCTTGAGGAGAGTTTAAACTCATTTGACTGAAATTATCATTAAAGTAATAAACTAGCAGCGCCCCGAAGTTCAATCCCGTGAGAATATCGGGACAAAAAGTATCCTATATGTTAATCCTGGTTATAAACTATCAGTGTGCTAAATTTCATCCAAATCTGTTGAACGGTTTACGCGTGATTGAGTAACAAACATCCAAACATCTTCACAAACTTTCACATTTACAATATTAGTAGGATTATGACGGGTTTCGGTCATAAAGCAAGTTACTCCTTGTATTCGTATTCGTAAGCGAAAAAGTTTATTTTTCTCTGTATACCCACATAAATAACTAGAGGCCAATAATCTGTATTTATTAAACCTTCCCTGGGGTTCGAGTTGACCATAAGTTTGTAGTTAACTGACTAACGAGATAACTTTCTTACGATGTGATGTTCTAATTTACACTAATCTGTAGGTCGGGGTGAGGATGTGGAAAAAATGGATAAGAACAATATTTGAAGTGAAAACTTCTTTAGGGGCGCGTTGGGCATTTTTTGAGTTGGGAAAAAACCACTGAATTCGCGCAACTGTTACCGTAACCGACACCGCTTCGGATGTGTTCGGCTGTCCTCGGAATGTTTTGCGATTTTAACTGGTCAAGCGTCGCGGTTCGCCGGTCGGCGACGAAACAATTGAAAATCAATTGTGTCTCATTAGCGGCGCTTGACAGTATAATGTATATCCGATATGTCAGTGAGTGATGACAAAGTGTTCTGTTTGTGTTTTGTTTCACTGTGTACTTCTGTCGGCACTCTCAAAGTGTTTTTTTTTCAGTAAATAGCTTTTTAATAGTAAACGCCATTCAATAAATTATCTTTTCAAAGTCGATTGCTCAACAAGCTATTGTTTTAGATTATAATAAACTGAGATCCGCAGGAGAACCAAGGTAACCGACATAGCCCGAAGAATTGTCAAACTTAAGTGGCAATGGGCAGGGCACATTGCTCGCAGAACAGATGGCCGATGGGGCCGAAAGGTTCTGGAGTGGCGACCGCGTACCGGAAGGCGTAGCGTTGGAAGGCCTCCCACAAGGTGGACCGACGACCTTGTGAAGGCCGCAGGAACTCGTTGGATGCGAGAAGCACAAAACCGGTCGAAGTGGAGGTGCTTGGGGGAGGCCTATGTCCAGCAGTGGACGTCTTTCGGCTGAAATGATGATGATGATGATGATAATAAACTAGATTTATGTGTCTCAATATCTGAAGAGTGCGCGAGCGAAGGTGGGTATAGGTAATATAGGTATAGTTTTTTGGGTGTTTGAGTGGGCATTAATGCGGAGTACGTGCAGCAACTGCGAAATCCCAGAACAAAAAACCCAATGCCACTTTGCCCGGCCTGTGAATCGAACCCAGGACCTTATCAGCAGTAGCGTTTGCGACCACTGGACCAATGGCAACGAGGCAGCTATTATGTTATCCATACTATATACTATCACACTAATATTATAAAGGCGAAAGTTTGTGAGTGTGTGTAGGGGTGTGTTTATATGTTTGTTACTTCTTCACGCCTAAACCGCTAAACCGATTTAGATGAAATTTGGTATAGAGATAGTTTGAGTCACGAGAAAGGACATAGGATACTTTTTATCCCGATATTCCCACGAAATCGACATTTACGCGGGCGAAACCGCGGGGCGCAGCTATTAATATTATAAATTCGAAAGTAACTCTGTCTGGCTGTCTGTATGTTACCTTTTCATGCCTAAACTGCTGAAACGATTTAGATGACATTTAGTATAGACATAGTTTGAGTCCCAGGAAAGGACATAAGATAGTTTTTATCCCGATATTTCCACGGGATTATGCACGGGATCGAAACATATGCGGATGAAACCGCAGGGCGCTGCTAGTCTAATATAAAACTTGTTTTGCCACATCCACGTCCATCTACATCCATTGATGTCGAATCAAACAAGTTGAACGAAACATGGTGCTCGGCGTAAATTCATCCATCGTTACGGATACCGAGTTAATTAGGAAATAAATGGAATACGTGAGACTTTTGGAATATGTTAGTTTCTGGATAGTTTGTGGGGAGCGGCAGTTCTTCGGGCGGATCGGGCGAATGAGGTTGTCACCCTATTTACGTGAATGAGATGGCGAAATGATTTTTATTATTCTTAGACACAAAAACTCATTAAAGACAACCGTTAATGAATTTTTGTTTCTAACATAATCATAATCAGCCTATACAGGCCTGATGGTCTAGTGGTTAGTGACCCTGACTGCTATGCCGGAGGTCGTGGGTTCGATTCCCACCCAGGACAAATGTTTGTGTGATGAGCACGATCATTTGTTCTGTGTCTGGGTGTAATTTATCTATAATATGTATGTATTTAGAAATATATAAGTATGTTTATCAGTTGTCTAGTACCCATAACACAAGCTCTGCTTAGCTTGGGACTAGATGGCGTTGTGTGATAGTTGTGGAATATTATTATTATTATTATTTTTGTTTGATTTTACGTATCTCGGGACCATGGGGTCCCGGTCCTTTGGAAGGCGTACGAGGGGCCGAAGCCAACCCGCAGAGGCCCCTTAGGAAATTTTAATGAAATGTGGCACCAACCGACGATTATCCCTGTACGCACTATGCAAGTGCACCCAAGGACAACCCCCGGTTGGTGTAGGACTATTGCAAGATATGAAAAAATAAAAAATTGGACTATAGGTTTGGGTGGCTAAAGTGGACTGGTTACCAATAACTATGGAAGAACTATGACCCCTGCCCAATCAATGTTTTATATATACACGGATAAAATAGCAGGGGGAGACTTGCACACTCAATAATGGGCCCCCGGAAACGGTCGCTAGCACATAGTGACATAGCGACAAGGGGGCAACATGTCCTGAAGTGCTTATGAGGAGTGGAGAGGTATTCCACGGCTATCAGGACAATCCCGGAAGTACGGTCAAGATCCCTACCAGCATCTTACTGAAATACTTCCTTCCTCCGAGCACGTTTGCTCTTGCGAATCTCCACTCAAGCCGGCCAACAAAGGCAAGAATGAGGTGGGAGCTCTGTTCCTCGTCATTGTTCACTCCAGCCGGCCAATAAAGGCAAGCCAGAGGTGAGGAACAAGAGTTCTCCCGGGAAATAGGGTCCGTGGGGTCGCTACTGCCCAACAGCTCGCCACATGCTGCCCTGCGGGTTTCTGTATCTCTCTTGGTCTGGCTCCTCACCCTAGACCTGTTCCAGCAAAGGGAACTCTTCCGGCTCAGGCCTAGAGTAAGGAGCGCGCAAGCCCCACCACGACGTCAACGTAGAGAATTATTATTATTATAATGTTCCCACAGCTGGCAGGGACACAGGCCTCCTCTCGGTGTGAGGGAGTGGGCCGTAATTCACCACGCGGGCCCAGTGCGGGTTGGCAGAATATGTCACTTGTCTTCAAATTTTTGGTTCTAGGACATGCCGGTTTCCTCACGATATTTTCTTTCACCGTTTTGAGAGCAGTGGTGATGAAATAATTTACACAAAGTAAAGCGCCTGTCTGGGTTCGAACCTACGACCTTCAACTCGTAAGTCGCGGCCGTTACCACTTGGCCTCCACTGTATAAAAATTTTAAGTTGGTTCCTTTAATGGGCTGTTAAGTGGGAAAACGAACCAGAAAACATCATTCCGTCATGAATGGGTAGAGTCTGTCTAATGAAAGCTGAAAGTGATTTTTTCATGTTTTCAGAAATTGACAACACTGCTGCATAATTATGTCATTGTTGTTGTTCTTATAACCTCTTACGAAAACAATTTGTGTTTATTTTGTCGTATTTCAAGTAAAACGATGTCTAAAACTTTAAGAAGCAGTGCGAGAAAGTTGCTATACACTATGATAAATAATAACAACCGAGTGAAAAGCGAACGCGAGGCTGCGTTTCAAGAAAAAGTACAATTGTTTACAATAATTTCGGAAATAACGGGTAAGCTATTGAATTGGTTTTGATACTATGTAAACAGGATTTATATTTATTAGACCTGGTCTATCAATATAACCGTTTTAAATGTAGAATCATAATTGAATAAAGCGATGAGAAATCGAGTGGCATCAATAAAATGATTGTAACATTCATCATGTTGTGTCTTTTGCAGACAAATGCATTAATGATCCGAAGAAGCTTTACGCAATCCGTACATCAATTGATAAATAATAATAATAATAATTTTATGAAATGACTGCAAGAAAAGCTGATACCAAATTTACCACAAAATAGTGTGGTAATAATGGATAATGCCAGTTACCACGTCAAGCAAATCAACAAACCACCCTCGATTCAATGCCGAAAAATTGAAATTCAAAACTGGTTGGCAATTAATAGAATTCCATATGAAGACTGTTACTCAAAGGCTGAGCTCCTTTGCCTGGTAAATGAGAACAAACCCACACCCCAGTATGAAGCAGAAGAGTTTCTTAAACAACATGGCCATGAAGTTTTAAAACTACCTCCCTATCATTGTGATCTGAACCCGATTGAGACGATATGGAGTTTAGCTAAACGCAGGATCGCCAGCAAAAATATAGGCGTACCAGCTAAAGAAATGGAAAAACTAATTACTGAATCATTTTCTAGTATTTCTCCAAATGAGTGGAAAAATGTACAGACCATGTTGTTCGTGTTGAAAATGAGTATAAAAAAAGACAGAATACTAGAGAATGAATTTATAGAGCCGTTTATTATTAACGTAAGCGATGACAGTGATAGTGACGATTCCTTTGGTGACATTGAATTCCTCGAATCAGACTTCGACTATGACTCGTAACTTTTTGTATATTGTTCTATATTAAACATATTTGTATAAAAATCTGTGTTATTAATGTTATTATTTTTGTAATCCAGTTTCCTAGGTTTACTGCTATTGAAATCTTTAAAGAAGAAACATAGTACCTATTAATGCATAGAATTAGGATACCAATTTTTTTTTATTATTTCATAGTAGGTACCTAATCAAATATTTTAAAAAATATGACCTTTATAACATAAATTATTGTGTAATATTAATTTCTATGTGACTTACAACTAAAAGATCATAAACACAATTTTTTGCTTTACGCTTTCCTATTATTTTGTAATAAAAAAAATATTCCGTACTTATAAAAATCTTCAAGTATCAAATACGTTTTTTCCTAGTTGATTCGGGGATACACGACCTAATTTTTTTAAATTTGCCGCCCTTTTTCACTCTCAGCTTTCAATAGACAGACTCTAAGTACTAAATTATAGTTTTCAAAGGTGCAATCGTGAATTAAAAGACAAAAATTGTTATTTCATCAACATTGCAAATTATTTTGCACGGTGGGGACGCGTCATAGCCGCCGCGCGCGCGGAATTTACAATAATTATTAAACGAATGGTATCAAACTGTCGTTATTACATATATTTTTACGTATCGTATTATTTTAAATAGGCAGTTAATTAAAACATTAAAGTAGTAATTATCAGTGCATTTAGGATGGAAACTGTTGCTGATAGATGTATCAACAAGTAGCTATAGGTAGGTACTGTTCTTCGGAGGGATGTTAACTGAACCCTTTGTTGTTATTAGGATCTGTAAATTTGTTCATATGTAATTACCGCTAATGTGCGTAAATCAGTTAGAGTGCAGATTAACTTGTTAATCGGCAGATTATCTGGTTGAGTCCGTTAAAGTGGAAAAAAATGTTTTAGCGAATGATAACTGGTTTGGCCTAGTCGAAACTGGTTCATCCTAAAATCGGGTTTGGCCGGTAACATATTTCACACTTTAACGGATTGTACCCAATAATTTGCAGATTACCTAGTTAATGCGCATATTAACTTATTCCGTATTCTAACGATAACATAAATATACTCATAACAAAGCTAAAGAGTTTGTTTTAAACGGTTTTTTATTTGGAACGCGATAATTTCTGGAACTACCTACCAGTTGGACTTGAATAATTCTTTTAGCATCTAGTAACCTAATTCTTGAGGAAGGCTATATACAGGCTATTTAACATCACGCTAGAACCATTAAGAGTCGTGTAAAACGAGCACGGGCAGGCGATGCGATGCGACGGGGTGAATCGGGGACCGAGAAATTTCACGCGGACGAAGTCGCGGGCAGAAGCTAATATTATATATTTTTAAATCTTGACCTACACTTCTGAGCTAATTTGACCCCTAATATTTTTTCTTCTGTTCTCAATTAGTGCTTATCTCATAGTTTTATGTCATTATCCTATAATTACAGATAGCGCCATCCACGAAGACGCGCCCTCACTCATCTTCCTAATCGCTTACAGTACAAGTGTGCAACATTCCGCTAGTGTTTTAGTTTTGTCGATACACAGTGATTACTTATTATTGGGTAATTAATGTGTATCAAAAAACTAAAACACTAGCGGAATTAACTAGCGATAACCACTAGCGATTAGTAAGAAGAGTGGGGCGTGTCTTCGTGGATAGCATTATCTATACTAGAAAAGGTTGCACATTAAAACGAGGCCAGTACCTAATAATATGGTAGGTATATATTTACTTTCTAACCTTACCTACCGTACAAACAAAGAGAAGGCTATTTTTTAACCGACTTCAAAAAAGGAGGTTCTGTATTCGACCCGTATGTTTGTATGTCCGCGATTTTCTCAAAAACTTATAAACCGATTTTGATATTTCTTTCACTATTGTAATCTACATACTTTCAGGAAGGTTTTAGTATATAAAACTTTTGGTAATTATTCTCATGTACGAAGTTATATGCATAAATGTACTGCATCTCCGGCATTTCTATGCGAATTTTTGATTATTCTTCTAGTCGGTGTCATCAATTCTTCAATGCACTAGTGTTAATTGAATTTGTGTGGGGTAGGTACAGCTAAAAAGTGAAAAATAAAAACTTTTTTACAAAAAAAAAAACCGAATTCAAAAAAAAAAACTACAAAGTGATAGGTAAAAATCTTTAATTTCGGAAGTCGGTGTCAAAAAACGAAAATGCAGAACCAACGACACCGACTTCGTCGTCATCGGTCGTATAATGTATTTATGAATAAAACTATAGCTCAATTGAACAAATTAATGTTCTGGACACAAATATTCGAGAGCAATAATGCATTGTAGCCATTCAAGAACTTAATTTGCACAGATGTTACTGTTAAGAAACTTTCTTTATTTATAAGTTACGATACGACTACGACGGGAATCGTAAGTTTATGTTTACGATCGTTCTCTACAGTAGTTACGTTTATAAATCATGGAACTTACAGTCCGGCCGTTGAGAGAATGTGACATCGTCAGTGCGACAATTCTAGTAGATAATAAAGATTAAATTCGTAAATCACGTATTCGTTTGTATGAAACTGACAGGTGTCAAGAACGCATTGTCTCGTCAGCCACACTATTAAAGGGTCTACTCACGGATACAGGGTTATTAGAAAAACTTTTTAACAAAAAAAAAAAACCGACTTCCAAAAAAACACAACAAAGTGAAAAATAACTTTAATTTCGGAAGTCGGTGTCTTTGGATCTGTATTTTAGTTTTTTGCCACCGACTTCCGAAATTTAAAGTTATTTTTCACTTTGTAGTGTTTTTTTGGAAGTTGGTTTTTTTTTTTGTTAAAAAGTTTTTATTCACGCTTTTTAGTGGGTCTGCTTATAATTTATCTCAGTTACAATAGCCTAGTGTCAACTTTCTCATCGCCTTTTACAAAATATTGCTTTTCCCGATGCAGGGAAGTTAATTGTTAAAGAGTTCTCCTGGTCCACCATCAGCTCCATATCACCATTCACATTGTGACGAGCACAAATTGCTTAGCAACCATGTTAAAGTATCGAATCGCAACCCGTGAAATAGTACGGAGATATTGTTGAGTAGTTCCGGTGGCCATCTGTGGTCTTCATCATCAGTTCCACTTCACCAAATGGTGCTTTCCGAGAGCAAATGCACGAGTGTTACTATAAATAATTTCGAAAGAATTTTCTTTTAACTCCAAGCCGTTGAGGAGTTGTACCTTCCATCATCAGCTCATCCACCTGAGATGATGATTATCAGATGCAAATACTTAAGCAGCTTTAGAAAATATATGAAAATGGTACTATGTGCCTATAAAATTTGAAGGTTGCCCTCGATTTCCCTGAGATCCCATCATCAGATCCTGACCTGATGATCATGGAACCACTTGGGAAGTATACCCTTTCAAACAAAAAAAAATTTTCCAAATCGGTCCAGGCGTCTTCGAGAAATCGGGGAACATACATAAAAAAATAAGATTCCGACGAATTGAGAACCTCCTCCTTTTTTTGAAGTCGGTTAAAAACACCAACAATCTCTTAAGAGGTCATTGTACTCATCATTATGAACAACTTTTACTATGGGACCAAACCTGAAGTCGCGAAAAAAATCAGCTGTTCCCTACATTAGAATTTATGTTCGTATAACTCGTCAAAATGTAGGGAACAGTTGATTTTTTTTTAGCGAAAAGTCGTCAAGTGTAAAGTTGTTGAGAAGACGCAGCTGCGGTTAGAACGTGTAATAGTGCAAGAGATGCCAACAAAACAGAAACAAGGAAATGGGAAGTAGAAAAACATTGTTCAATACCTGCGACTGTTGTGGAAAAATCATTCTTGTCGAAAAATTCTTTGGGTCTCAATAAATATCAATGTTAATAAATATCAATGTTAATGATGGATTATTTAGCTCCCTTCAAAATGGTTAAGCTGAATGGTGCTAATACATGCGTCATGTTCGTGAACGGGCGCCGTCAGTAGGTCTCTTTGCTGCCATGGCTTATTTTAATTTAATATTTGAATCGTTGTTTTTTCTCATCTTTTCATAATGGACACTTTTAACGTACTGCAGCGTTCTCACATGTATAATTTTTAACATGAATGATGTAACCAAGACTTTGTAACCATATTATTTTGATTTAAAAGAGTGTCCATGGTTTTACTTGCCCATTCTTCTCCATGGGTACCTACGCTTTGGAATGGGCAACTAGCTTCATCTTTCTGACTGCCCGACCCCTTGACAATTCAAAAGTGACTGTAATTGGTTTAATTGAAATAAATGCTTTGAGTTTGAGTTTTTTTATCAATGAGAGCAGTGGTTGCCGTGGAGGGACCCGTAGCTAAATAATAACAGCTGCACAGGTCGATCGATTAGGTTAAGCTGCGCTTGCCGCGGTGGGTCTGTGGATGGGTGACCATTTTTATTTACCGAGACCCTTCCGTGCCTCGGAAAGCACGTTAAGCCATTGGTCCGGGTTGTTATTCGTGGTTCTTTGACAGTCGTTACGGGTAGTCAGAAGCCCGAAAGTCTGATAACCAGTCTTACCAAGGGGTATCGTATTACCCATGTAACTGGGTTGTGGAGGTCAGATAGGCAGTCGCTCCATGTAAAATACTGATATTCAGCTGCATCCGGTTAGACTGGAAGCCGACCCCAACACGTTTATTGTCGTTGGATCCCACTTTTGAATCCCATTTTTTAGGTATTAACGATGGATCCCGTTTGCTATTTCCGTTGAATAGTGGTAACAGTCCCGACTAACAAATTGTAGGTCGTGAGATCAAACCTAGGCAGGCGCTTTACTTTGTGTAAATAATTTCATCACCACTGCTCTCAAAACGGTGAAGAATAACATCGTGAGGAAACTGGCACGTCCTAGAACTAATGATATAATTCGAAGAAATGTGACATCTACCATTTGGCACGAGAGAAGGCCTGTCCCAGCAATAGGATATGATATTTCTATTGCTGGGACAGGCCTTCTGTGAACATTCTTAAAATTACGAGAATTGCCCCTCTGATTTTTAAGAAGTTTCAGTTAGTGCAGTAATTCGATTTCCACACGAAATCATTTGTTATGCCTGCATCATCATCATCATTTCAGCCGAAAGACGTCCACTGCTGGACATAGGCCTCCGCCAAGCACCTCCACTTCGACCGGTTTTGTGCTTCTCGCATCCAACGAGTTTCTGCGGCCTGCATAATTGCACTTAACTATTTGGGATTTGCAAAGAAGAAAACACGCCCATGATGCAGAATAAAATCCTAGTGCCTGGGAAAGTGCTACTTTTTAGCGCCAAGGAGAGTTTCCACCTTGGGTTAATTCTAAGATGCTCGTTGCAAACAACACATTTTCATAACCATTCCGCAAGCAAATAAAATATTTTATCTTAAGTAAAAGTTCAAGAAACTACAGTACCCCAAAGCTAGTTTTTAATTAACAAACAGGGTTCATTTAATACTTCTTAGACGGATAGTTAAACACGCATAAGATTTAATCAGCGCTTATTAACTTTTCTCGTGTTAATTACAAATCCAAAGGGCGACGGCTGCAGTCCTAGTTAAACTGTATAGCCAAGTTAACTGGAAGTTATACCGATAGTTTGCTACAAGTTAAAGGCGGTAGCGATAGAAAATCTTCCATGATTAGAATGACGTAAAACGTTTCACACCGCCAACTTCCAAACTTCCAAATTCTGGGCTGTTACTAATATATGTAGAGGTATGAGGAACAGGGTGTAAAGTTCACTCATACTCTATAGAAAAGGGAGGATTCTCCGACCAGACGGGTGTTGTGTCTGGCGGGCAACTGCCCAATGAATGAATCATCGGGCCGTTGTATCTACGCTAGTTGCGCGGTAAACTCTGCTTGAGAGATGCAGGATTTGCGTGACGTCAGTATGACGCGTTGTTCGCATGTGGCGTTGTAGATACTGCTACATCTTTTTTTTTGGTGAACGTGACGTGATCCTACAACGATCGTACACTACGAAATTACTAATGGAAAAACCCAATAACACTTTGCCCGACCTGGGAAGCGAACCCATGATCCCACACTCAGCAGTCGCTCTTGGTACCACGGGACCAACCAACGGGGCAATTCGGGGCGGGGCAGTAGGAATATTAAGAGTAGGTTCCAGTACTTGTATATGAAATGTAGATTATATTGTCTATATATTTTTGTCTAGAATTCTCTTGTCTCTCTAGGGAGAGATTTAGATCTTACTACGATCTCACTTCGTCCGCGTGAAATTTCACCCTCCCCCAATTCACCCTCTTAGGGGTGGAATTTCAAAAAATCCTTTCTTAATGGATACCTACTCTTCACAAAGAACACACCCTTCAAATTTCATGTCTCTAGGCCAAGCGGTTTAGGCTGTGCGCAACATATATCAATCAGTCAGGACTTTAAATCTATACTAATATTATAAAATGCGAAAGTTTGCCTGTCTGTCTATTACCTCTCCAAGTTTAAACCGCTGAACCGATTTAGATGAAATTTGGTATAGAGACAGTTAGAGTCCCGGGACATATGATAGATTTTTTCCCGATATTCCCTCGGGATCGAGACTTATGCAGGTAAAACCGCGGGGCGCTGCTAGTTTAATATATTTAGATCTTATAGCTTACACCATTCGCAGCACCGTTGGTTGAGAGCAGCCATTAACTCTGTTATGGGATGGGTAAACGAATTTTTTTTCTTGTTCCCGTACAAGCCACTAAGCGGGGTGCTGGTGCACTTTTTTTCAAAACAGTTAATAGCCTTCTGGATAGTAAGGTTTTTTTTTAAAGCTATTACGTTGAATTTTGCAGTGGGAAAAAATAACGTGTATACAGTCTGTTATTTGAAGGTTTTTAATTGTTTTTTTAGTGCTAGGTTCATATGGTTTTGACATTTAATTAAAGCGATATTGGAATCTAATTTCGTGTGGTTTGCGGCTGAAAACTGAATATTACGAAGTATGCGTAGTTCACACACACGCATACCAAAACAATTTATAAATCAAACATATTCTTGAGGTAGTGCGTATTTATTTCGATTTTTTTTTCGAGTATTTTTTTTATTTCGATTGGATTACAGAACAAAACCAAATTCAAACAAATTGAGAGCAGTAGTAGCCCTGTGGTAACGGTTGCAACTTGGTTAGAACACGAGTTGTAGGTTGTGGATTTTGTGTGAAGTATATCATCACTATTACTCTCAGAACGGTGAAGAAAAACATCGTGAGAAAACCGGCATGTCCTAGAACCAAAAATGCGAAGACATGTGACATCACCACCACCACCACCTGTAATTGTACATTATGGATTGCAATAAACGATTTGAGATTTGATTTGAGATCTACCAACCCGCACTGGGTCCGCGTTGTAGTTTACAGCCCACTCCCTCTCACAGAGAGGAGGCTTGTGTCCCAGAAGTGGGAACATTATAGGTTAGGTATAAGTTATTTGTTGCTGGCTGTACACAGCTAGATTACTGTAATTCCTTGAAGGAGGCTTTTACCCGAAGGGGTCCGTACAAACTACATAATATTTTACTTATAAAAACTTTATACTTAGTTTTATTTCATTTTTTTTTCATTTTTTTATTTTGTATTTTTAAACCTAATTGTAATCTGTACGGAACTAAATAAGGCTTTATTATTATAGGTTATTTATGATGTCTTTTTTTGCATTATCGGATCTTATCGTCTTTCTTTATTTATTAAATGGACTAACTTCTAATACTAAATAATTTATCAAACTATTAATAATAAAATAAATTTCTCTTTGTCAATTTAAAATAGTGATAAAAGTGGCCATGGTAAGCATGCTGGTTTAAAAACATCACCTACAAATATAATTAATAACTTTTGCTCCATCAACTCCGACTAAGATCTAGTTATTTTTAAAAATGATATTTCATAAAAATTCATTTCTATTTTTAACCGGCTTCAAAAGAGGAGGTTTCAATTTGGATGTTTATATTTTTTATGTACATTCGAGCGTAAGTCCGTCATGTCAAAATTCGGTGTCAGAAAACGAAAATGCGGAACCAACGACACCGACTTCCGAAAATAAAGTTATTTTTCACGTTGTAGTTTTTATTTTTGGAAGACAGTTGTTTTATTTTTGTAAAAAAGTTTTTATTTAGTAGTGCAATAATTTTTTGCTAGAAGTATTTCAGTTTCCATTTTGAAGACTTCGCCAATTATTTTGCACTAAAAACCTCTTAGCAAGAACTCATTGAGTTGTTCCAAGACCACGGGCTGTTCCTGCCATGTTTTCTTGAACCCACTTTTCAACTAGGATAGTTAGTTCTTCCTCGGAGTTTCCACTTGTAACGTTGACAAGGTTATCAGCGAACAAACTGCGAAGTGTTGCGTACATGTTTCGTGAACGTTATTCGTTGCGAGATTGTTAAAAGTTTTGCCAGAATATAATACGAGCTGCTTGTGACGTCACAATTTAGTTGGAGCTTCTTGAAGAAAATATTGTTGAAGGAGTATTTTTAGGGATCCGTACCTCAAATGGAAAATTGGAACCCTTATAAGATCACTTTGTTGTCCGTATGTCTGTCCGTCGGTCGAAACCCTTTTTCTCAGGAACGCGTGGAATCAGCAAGTTGAAATTAGTATCAAATACTCAAGGCTACAATCCCTTGAAGCAGTAAAAAAAATCAATGTTCTAAGGCAACGCAATCAAAAGACACGGGCGTTTATGTTCCGGAATCAAAACCTATAGGGTACTTTCCGTTGACCTAGAGTCATGGCAAGAAGCAATGTCATGTAGCACAAGTAAAGGAAAAAACCTGAAAACCGTAAAGTCGTAACATATAAAAAAAAAATTTATTTATACTTTGTACGAAACCCTCGATGCGCGAGTCCGACTCGCACTTGACCGGTCAAAGTCAAAGTCATAGCATTTATTTCAAATAGGCATATAAAAGGCACTTTTGAACGTCAAAAATTACCTTAAAATAGAATTGATTCTAGTCGCCCCTTCTAAAAGGTAGTTTTCGTATGGAGAAGAATGGGCAAGAAACTCCACTGTTACTGGTTTTTTAGACATTGATGCTCTCACATAGACAAAAGGAGTATGTAAGGATCGTAGCAGGTGGAGTTATATAGTTTCTACCTGTCGCCATGGAAGAAAGCGTGAGTTTGTGCATGTATGTATGTGTGTTATGTTACTGATTTGAGCTAAAGGAAGGTAAAAGGTTACCGTATGGTTTTCAGTATACAATAAAATAGTAAGAGGCAAATAATTGCATCGACACTCTAAGAATAAACAGGTAGCAATAATAGAAAACTGTAGCAGTGATGGCTCAGTGGTAACTGCCCCGACATACGAGTTGTAGGTCGCCGGTTTGAACCCAGACTGGCGCTTTACTTTGTGTAAATAATAATTTAAACACTCTTAAAATGGTAAATGAAAACATCGTGAGGAAACCGGCATGTCCTAGAACCAAAAATTCGGAGACATGTGACATCTATCAACCCGCACTGGGCCCGCGTGGTGGATTATAGCCCGCTTCCTCCCACAGAGAGGAGGCCTGTGTCCCAGCAGTGGGATCATTATAGGCTGATTATGCATGAATAGAAAGCAAGAAATAAACTTTTGTCCAGACGACAGTTGGTAAGAAAAAATTACCAAGGCATTATAATTTTAATGATAGTACCTACTGGTGATTAAAAGCAACGTTTTAAAAATCTGGGTTTAACAGAAAGGAGGAATTCACAGATCCGGACGCGAGAGAATACTAAGACAAAAAAAATGTCTGTAAAACTGACTTGCTGCATACGGTTACGTTGCGCGACAAACCGTTTTGCTTTCGAGCAATTTGTTAGAAAAACGTCTGTCACGGACCGTTTTCAAAGCCCTCAGTTTCTGTACGTTATACAAGGTGAAATTAAATTCATGGGCATCCTTTTAAGGGGTCATTGTACTTATCATTATGAACAACTTTTACTATGGGACTAAACCTAAAATCGCGAAAAAAAAATCAGCCGTTCCTTGCATTTATGTTCACATAACTCGACAAAATGTAGGGAAGAGCTGATTTTTTTTTTATTGGTATATTGGCGTGGCTTGCTAATATATGGCATATATGTAATTTAATGTTCTGTGACGTTAATTACTTTGCATACCTAATATTGCCTAGTGAACGCGGAGAAATCGCGCGATTTCTCCGCGTTCACTAAAATTACAATATCTCAGAAATTACGCATCATAGCTCTACAAACCCATTAAAAATTGATATGAAATAAGCTATCTGATTATATAGGGTTTAGTATAGTTTTACCTAGTAATACATTGCTAATTTGAAGTTGAAAGTAGGGTGAGCTACTTTTTTCCAGTTTTTTGTACAGACGACCGCACATCAAGCTACCCGAAACTGTCAAAGTTTCCCTATCAACCTTGAACCTTATGCTTTAGCGATAAATTTGAAAATCTATTAAATAAATTTGACAGATTGTAGTAGCTTGATGTGCTGGCATCTGTACAAAAGTCTCATATTTATAAAGTAAAAGCATTATTTTTGACAGTGAACTAAATCAGCTTGTGTAACGGACGATTGGATATCTCCGCCACCCTTGGTTGACTCGTAGAGAATGCGTAAGGCATTAATCCGCCTTTTTTCCATATTGTGTGCAAGAAGTTGAAATAAATAAACAATAAACATTGTATTTTCGCAAGAAAATAACCTTATTCTTCATTCTAAACACCCATAAGTCTCACGCCTAAAGAATTGAGATAAAATCTTCTCGAAACGGTCAACCGGAAATACGTAAATCCTGCGACTGTTCTTTAACTCGAACGGGGCGGACTTAAAACTGTCTCCGTTCCCAGATAATGACGGTATTTCCTGCTTGACGGATTTCACGGTTGACTTAATAATAACAATTTGTTGTCTTTACTTTGTATCGTTTAAAATACCATCTTACCAGTCATTTAGATTTTGTGTATATTTTAGCGGCACTTGCGATGGATCCATTTATTTAGAAGTCCTCTAGCCTTGTTAGAAAGTGCATTTAAAGTACATTTATAGGTATTGATATCCACTGACTAAGCAAGATTTGAGTGCCAAAATGGTTACTAGTTATTTAATATTTAGGAAAGTTCCTATGAATATGGTGTGTAGGGAATGGATTTTATGAAGGAAGTCACAGAAATACAAATACATTAATTATATCTGTCTATGAAGATGATGTCTTTCTGAAGGCCGCAGGAACCCATTGGATGCAAGAAGCAAATAAGGAGGCGCTTGGGGGAGGCCTATGTCCAGCAGTGGACGTCTTTGTCGTCGGCAGAAATGATGATCTGTCTATGTAACATCACTTAAAAAAATGCAAATAACTTAACATATTTTAAATAACAACCTTTTTATACTGCATATTGTTTTACGATAAATTAAAAATATTGTTCAAATGGAACGTTACGTTATAAGTCTGACCATACGTCATTCATCATTTTTATCTGACAGCCGACGTTGTTATTGTGATTTTAATCGTCAAACATCAATATTTTGATCAATCAACAATTTTTAAAAACGTTCAAAATCTAGTCGCGATCTTATCTCAGCGACAATCAATGTCAAAAACTTGTCAAAAATGTAGAGAAATTAGAGGTGTTTTTGACAGATTGAGACTGAGATAAGACTGTGAACGTTCTTAAAATTACGAGAATTGCCCCTCAGTTATTAACATTATTAATTTCACACACTCTTTATATTTGCCTTCGTGAATTATAATAAAGTCTTAAGGGCATGTCTAGTTGATTTAAATTTGAAATGGCGATATCTTGGTCTCTAGTCTCTGAAATTATGGCTTTTGCAAATAATTCTATAAATAATTTCGCCTTTTAAAATATGTATTGTTTGTTTAATTTTTGTTGACCTGTTTAAAATTCGAATAAGTTCGTAACAAACGTAACTATCAACCGGTTTTAAATGGCAATTACATAAGTGACACATTAAAATATTAGCGACATATTATATTAAAATATTACACGTGCTTATATTAAAATATTACACGGAGCAGTAGTGGCCAAGTGGTAACGGTCGCGACTTACGAGTTGTAGGTCGTAGGTTCGAATCCAGACAGGCGCTTGACTTTGTGCAAATTATTTCATCACCACTGCTCTCAAAACGGTGAAGGAAAACATCGTGAGGAAACCGGCATGTCCTTGAACCAAAAATTCGAAGACATGTGACATCTGCCAACCCGCACTGGGCCCGCGTGGTGGATTAAGGCCCACTCCCTCTCACTGAGAGGAGGCCTGTGTCCCAGCAGTGGGAACATTATAGGCTGATTATTATGTTATTATGTTATTACACGTGCTTAGGAAAACTACCGTCATTGGTACACCAAATTTTACTCAACGGTATAATAAAGTTGAAAACTTTACTGTACATAAAATTTTCATTTTAAAGTCTTTATAACTTGTAACTGGGGACTTCAATAGACTCGTTTATGGCTACAAATGGACCTTCTTCGGTCCCACAGGTATCATAAGGAGGTATTAGGTAGATAGGTAGAAGCAGCATCATTTGCCTCCTTTTCACAACTATGAACAACCCCAACATACTCCGTTGGGGTGGTTCCAATTTAACCAAATGCAACTAGATCGATACTCAACGATATTTTGTTCTGTCTTTTTGATTTTATTTTTACTGATAAGCATCATAGTTTGAACGATTTATACACAAAAAAAAGTCGGAAATACATTAAAACCGAGTACATACCGAGGACAGCCGAACGCATCCGAAGCGGTGTCGGTTACGATAACAGTGCCGCGAATTCAATGGCTTTTTCCCATCTTAAAAATGCCCGACGCGCCTAAAGAAGTTTTCACTTCAAAAATACATTAAATATTCCTTACATGTTATTAACAAATACAAATTATGGATCAAGGTAATAGGGTAGTTTCCTGGGTAAAAAAATAATAATTCTAATTAGTCCGTCAGTTAGATTATCGAAAAATAATGGACCCTTATTTTTTCTTTTGTCAATCAAACAAAAAATGAAAAAGATAAAGCGCGTCAAAATTTGGGAGTGGGGGGTCGTGACGTCACGCCGTGCTAAAAAGTGTCGCACGGCGTGACGTCATTCGGAATCTTAACAGGCGATATCTTCATCATTTTTTATATAATTGACAAAAGAAAAAATATGGGTCCAATATTTTTTGATAATCTAACTGACGGACTAATTAGAATTTTTTAGGAAACTAGCCTATTATCTTGATTTTTTTGCCTTTAGTATCTAATAATTATTATTAAAAGCCTGTAATGTCCCACTGCGGGGCAAAGGCCTCCCTACTCTCTTTCCACTTCTTTCTGTTCAAAGCTGCTTAAGACCAGTTCTTGTTGAAGGAGTCCAGCTCATACCGCCATCTCCGTCTGGGCCTGCCGCGATGTCACTTGCAATTAAGAGGGACCCATTGGGTCGTAAGTTTAGCCCATTAATCGTCTGATATGCGGCAGATGCGTCCAGCCCAATTACATTTTAGCGTGGAGCTGCCACGCTAAAATGGAATTTTGCTGGACACATCTGCCCAAGTTCGAAGTGACATCAGTTATCTTTGTTATGTAACTTGTTCCATAACAAAGATATATAAATTGTAAAATAAATTAATTTTATATGATACTAGCTTCAGCCCGCGACTTCGTTCGCGTGAAACTTCTTGTTTCCCCCGAGCCACCCCGTCGTATCGCATCACCCGCCCGCGCTATCACTTAACGTTCTTTTTTACTTTTTTTTTTCGTTTTGCTCGGCTCCTAAGGGTCATAGCGTGATGTTACATAGCCTATAGCCTTCCTCAAGAATTGGCCTCTCAAATGCAAGAAGAATTTTTCAAATCCGACTGGTAGTTCCAGAGATTACCCCCTACATACAAACTTACAAACATACAAACTTACAAACTTTACCTCTTTATAATATTAGTATAGAAGACTAGATTAGTACCAAATATTAAAGTATCTATCTATAGATTATTATATATCATGACTAGCTTCTGCCCGCGACTTCGTCCGCGTGAAATTCGTACTTTCCTCTAAAAATTTCGAAAATGTATGTAGGTATGATCTTTATCATTTATTTAGACAACTAAGTATTCGGGCGAATTTTTAAGTGTATAGATCAAAGGAATCAGATTTTTCAAATAAACTGTATCCCCGCTTCTCACCCCCACAGGGGTGGAATTTTCAAAAATCGTTTGGGATGTGTTCATTACTTGACTCAAAGATTATTTACACCAATTTTTGAGTTAATCAAACCACGCAGTAAAATCCTCCCCTGTATAATTAACTATATACCCCTTTTCACCCCGTTAAGGGTAGATTTTCGAAAAACCCTGATGCACGTTATTCTTTATTTTTTGTCTTAAGTATAAATACAGAGTTTCGAGTTATCGGACCGCGCGTTAAAATTCTTCCATAGAAATTCCGACGCCCCCAATCCCCCGTTAGGGGTAGTTTAGAAAAACAAAAAATGCCAAACTTCATAATTTACTTGTATAAGTATTTGTACCGTAAGATTTTTCATATACACTGTATTCCCGCTTTTCACCCTATAGGGGTAGAATTTCGAAAAATTGTTTGGGGTGTGTTCATTACTTGACTTAAAGATTATTTATACGAATTCTTAAGTAAATCAAGCCACGCATTAAAATCTTTCCCTGTATAATTAACTGCCCCTTTTCACCCCATTATGCGTAGATTTTCGGAAAACCCTGATACACGTTATTCTTTATTTGTGGTCTTAAGTATAAATACCGAGTTTCGAGGTAATCGGACCACGCGTTAAAATTTTGACACCCCCAACCCCAATCCTCCTTTAAGGGCTAGTTTATAAAAACAAAAAATGCCAGACTTTATAATTTATTTAGATAAATGTTCGTACCAAGTTTCAAGTTTATTAACCAAATGAATAAGATTTTTCATATAAACCGTATTCCCGCTTTTCACCCCTACATGGGTCGAATTATGAAAAATTTTCCAGCTAATCAAGCCACACAGTAAAATATGCCCTTGCAAAATTAACAACCCCTTTTCACACAGTTAGGGGTAGATTTTCGAAAAACCCTGATACAGGTTATTCTTTATTTTTAGTCCTTAGTATTAATACTGACTGAGTTTCGAGTTGATCGGACAGCGCGTTGAAATTCTTCCAAAGAAATTTTGACACCCCCCAATACCTCTTTAGGTTTGAAATGAGTTTAGAAAAACGAAAAATGCCAAACTTCATAATTTACTTAGATAAGTATTCGTGCCAAGGTTCAAGGTTTTTAACTCAAGGAATAAGATTTTTCATACAAACAAAATCCCCCCTTTTCACCCCCTTTAAGGTTGAATTTCCAAAAACCCCTTCTTATTCGATACTTATACTTTACAAAGAATACACCCTCCAAAATTCAAGTCCCTATCACCAGCGGTTTAGGCTGTGCGTTGATATCTCAGTCAGGTCGTTCATCCCCCGTTAAGGGTGAAATTATCAAAAACGCTGAAACACGTATAAATTATTTTTCAATCGTTAGCCTAAATACAAAATTTGAAGATCCTAACTTTTAAACTGACAGACTTTCATACACAACTTAATCCCCCTTTTTAACCCTTTGGGGGTAGAATTATCAAAAACGCTGAGACACATGTAAATTAATTTTCAATCGTCAGCCGAAACACAAAATTTGAAGATCCTAACTTTAAAACTGACGGACTTTCATACAAACTTTCATCCCCTATTTAACTCCCTTAGGGGTTGAATTTCAAAAAATCCTTCCTTATTCCTTGTCTACATCATAAAAGGAACCATCGTGTAAAACTTCAGCTTTCTAGGTCCAAGGGTTTGGGCTGGGCGTTGATGAGTCAGTCAGGTCGTTCATCCCCCGTTAGGGGTGAAATTGTCAAAAACGCTGAAACACGTGTAAATTAATTTTCAATCGTTAGCCTAAATACAAAATTTGAAGATCCTTACTTTTAAACTGACAGACTTTCATACACAACTTAATCCCCCTTTTTAACCCTTTGGGGGTAGAATTATCAAAAACGCTGAGACACGTATAAATTAATTTTCAATCGTCAGCCGAAACACAAAATTTGAAGATCCTAACTTTAAAACTGACGGACTTTCATACAAACTTTCATCCCCTATTTAACTCCCTTAGGGGTTGAATTTCAAAAAATCCTTCCTTATTCCTTGTCTACATCATAAAAGGAACCATCGTGTAAAATTTCAGCTTTCTAGGTTTAAGGGTTTGGGCTGGGCGTTGATGAGTCAGTCAGGTCGTTCATCCCCCGTTAGGGGTGACATTATCAAAAACGCTGAAACACGTATAAATTGTTTTTCAATTGTTAGCCTAAATACAAAATTTGAAGATCCTAACTTTTAAACTGACAGACTTTCATACACAACTTAATCCCCCTTTTTAACCCTTTGGGGGTAGAATTATCAAAAACGCTGAGACACGTATAAATTATTTTCAATCGTCAGCCGAAACACAAAATTTGAAGATCCTAACTTTAAAACTGACGGACTTTCATACAAAGTTTCATCCCCTATTTAACTCCCTTAGGGGTTGAATTTCAAAAAATCCTTCCTTATTCCTGGTCTACATCATAAAAGGAACCATCGTGTAAAACTTCAGCTTTCTAGGTCTAAGGGTTTGGGCTGGGCGTTGATGAGTCAGTCATTTCGTTCATCCCCCGTTAGGGGTGAAATGATCAAAAACGCTGAAACACGTATAAATTAATTTTCAATCGTTAGCCTAAATACAAAATTTGAAGATCCTGACTTTTAAACTGACAGACTTTCATACACAACTTAATCCCCTTTTTTAACCCTTTGGGGGTAGAATTATCAAAAACGCTGAGACACGTATAAATTATTTTCAATCGTCAGCCGAAACACAAAATTTGAAGATCCTAACTTTAAAACTGACGGACTTTCATACAAACTTTCATCCCCTATTTAACTCCCTTAGGGGTTGAATTTCAGAAAATCCTTCCTTATTCCTGGTCTACATCATAAAAGGAACCATCGTGTAAAATTTCAGCTTTCTAGGTCCAAGGGTTGGGGCTGGGCGTTGATAAGTCAGTCAGGTCGTTCATCCCCCGTTAGGGGTGAAATTATCAAAAACGCTGAAACACGTATGAATTAATTTTCAATCGTTAGCCTAAATACAAAATTTGAAGATCCTAACTTTTAAACTGACAGATTTTCATACACAACTTAATCCCCCTTTTTAACCCTTTGGGGGTAGAAGTATCAAAAACGCTGAGACACGTATGAATTAATTTTCAATCGTCAGCCGAAACACAAAATTTGAAGATCCTAACTTTTAAACTGACAGACTTTCATACACAACTTAATCCCCCTTTTTAACCCTTTGGGGGTAGAATTATCAAAAACGCTGAGACACGTATAAATTATTTTCAATCGTCAGCCGAAACACAAAATTTGAAGATCCTAACTTTAAAACTGACGGACTTTCATACAAAGTTTCATCCCCTATTTAACTCCCTTAGGGGTTGAATTTCAAAAAATCCTTCCTTATTCCTGGTCTACATCATAAAAGGAACCATCGTGTAAAACTTCAGCTTTCTAGGTCTAAGGGTTTGGGCTGGGCGTTGATGAGTCAGTCATTTCGTTCATCCCCCGTTAGGGGTGAAATGATCAAAAACGCTGAAACACGTATAAATTAATTTTCAATCGTTAGCCTAAATACAAAATTTGAAGATCCTGACTTTTAAACTGACAGACTTTCATACACAACTTAATCCCCTTTTTTAACCCTTTGGGGGTAGAATTATCAAAAACGCTGAGACACGTATAAATTATTTTCAATCGTCAGCCGAAACACAAAATTTGAAGATCCTAACTTTAAAACTGACGGACTTTCATACAAACTTTCATCCCCTATTTAACTCCCTTAGGGGTTGAATTTCAAAAAATCCTTCCTTATTCCTGGTCTACATCATAAAAGGAACTATCGTGTAAAATTTCAGCTTTCTAGGTCCAAGGGTTGGGGCTGGGCGTTGATAAGTCAGTCAGGTCGTTCATCCCCCGTTAGGGGTGAAATTATCAAAAACGCTGAAACACGTATGAATTAATTTTCAATCGTTAGCCTAAATACAAAATTTGAAGATCCTAACTTTTAAACTGACAGATTTTCATACACAACTTAATCCCCCTTTTTAACCCTTTGGGGGTAGAAGTATCAAAAACGCTGAGACACGTATAAATTAATTTTCAATCGTCAGCCGAAACACAAAATTTGAAGATCCTAACTTTAAAACTGACGGACTTTCATACAAACTTTCATCCCCTATTTAACTCCCTTAGGGGTTGAATTTCAAAAAATCCTTCCTTATTCCTGGTCTACATCATAAAAGGAACCATCGTGTAAAACTTCAGCTTTCTAGGTCTAAGGGTTTGGGCTGGGCGTTGATGAGTCAGTCAGTCAGTCAGTCAGTCAGGCCTTTTGTTTTTATTTATATAGAAGATAGATATTATATATAAAACACACCCCTACAAAGATAAACATTTACGACGAAATAGAATTTGTTTATAATTGATTAGTATCTGACTCCATCAGATAAGCAGTCAGTCTTTTATCTTACCTTCTCTTATTAGTTAATATTATATAGAATGGATTTATCTACATTTATGGAATCATTTAACCCGTAATTACAAAAAAATAAATGAAAAGTAGATCCATGTCCATATGACGGGTTAAGTGCAGTATACAAAAGGAAACCGTTTATTTTCGTTGGATCCCACTTTTAAATCCCATTTTTAGGTATTAACGATGGATCCCGTTTGCTATTTCCGTTGAATTCCATGTTACAACAACATGTGTACATTTCAGAAGAAAAGTGATTTACCTTTATCATAAAACAACGTTTTTAATAAAAACGTTTTACATATTGACTTATCATTACGCAATTCCCTGAAAATGGTAAACTCATTCTTTCATCGACTTGCACTAATAGAAAAAAAAAGAGATTATTTTTAGTGGGCTATCCGGAACCGAACTAGTTAGATTAGGTTAATTATTTAAAAAAAAAAACAATGATAGGTTAGGTTAGGTTAAACTGTGACCCCTACGCACGATCCGAGCGAGCAAAGCGAGCGGTGCCGCGACAGCGGCCGGCGAGTGCCAGAAACGACTAGATTATATAGAAAATGAGTTGTTTGTGAAATAAATAGTATACAAAACGTTGGTTGTAAACTAAAAATTTGTCAATGGAGTTTTGGTGAAATATTAGTGAACCCCTCATTTTATTATAAACAATTTTGCTGTTGAAAGTACCCCGCATTCAGATTTTTTTAAGCATTCGGGATCCAACGGAAATACTTTTCGGGATTCAACGACAATAAAACGTAATTATCTTGCATTTTTTAAATTCGGGATTGAACGGAAATACATAATAATGTTTTGCGGGATCCAACGCCAAAAATATTAAAATGGGATTCAAAAACGGGATCCAACGGAAATAAATCAAGGAAACTATGCGTATCTTGTAAGGAAGAAGCAAATATTTAAAAAAACAAAATTACGCAAAAAAAGGTTTTTATTTCCAAAAATTATATTATTAAAGAGTACAAAATAGTAAATGGCTTAAAAATAATTAGTTCAAATAAAACAAAATTGTGTCTAATACCTAATTATTTACCAAGAACGCCAAATATTTTTTTGAATCTTGGTCGTAACATTAGCGTGATCTATTCACCTAGTATGAACGCCGCAGCGCGCTCACCAATCATTGTAACGGCAGCATTGATGTTGCCACTCACTTGGGTAGGCATCACACTAGCGTCAGCTATGCGCAGTCTACTAACACCCTTCACTAACATTTCGCTGTCTGTGACTGCGCCCATCGCACAAGTGCCCGCATAGTGCCACATAGTGGCAGACATTCCCAACGCATAGCACTCCCAAAATTCAGTGCCATTTAAATTCGTGCATAGTCCAGTATCAACCAGCGTTGCATTATTTTCTATAAAATACGTTGTGTTTAGCACCTTGTAAAAGTCTGCCAAGGATTCAGTCATCAGAGAAAGGTCATCGACAGTTGAGTATGTACCAGTGTACACGAGGGGTTCAACTATGGGATCAGTACCAGCAAGCGTTACGTTACCGGAAGATTTTGGCATCAACAGATTGTGCACCACAAATAGCACCTTCTTTCCAACGTTAGCTGCGGCGAATTTGTTGCAAATCGCATTAGAGTACTTGAAGACATTGGAGCAAAGCTGCAACAGTGCGGAAGAATCGTGAGGGAAAAGGAGGTTTATCGTCTGGTAGTCTGGATAAGTCTGTGATGAATTAATCGCTGCGTATAGAGTCGTTGTTGGTACAGGAAACTTATGCGGGTCAATCGCAGGAGTGTCAGATGTATCCGATTCCATTTGAATTACAAGCACGGCGGAGGGGTGGTCCATGAGATTTTGGCCAACAGGCAAGTCAGCAACCACCGATATCCCTAGCCCTTCGAGGTGTGTCTTAGGTCCAATTCCAGATAACATTAGCAACTTGGGACTGTGTATCGCACCGGCAGAAACAATCACTTCCTTGTCCGCGTACAAGTTTAAAATCGTACCGCTAGATGTGTTCACTTGCACACCGACGGCTATGTTATCCTCGATCAAAATCTTAGTGGCTATGGTAGACAGCGCGACGCACAAGTTTGAGCGGGACTTAGCGGGAGCCAGGTAGCCGATCGAGCTACTCTGACGAACATTATCGCCTATGGCAAACAAAGGGTTGGTTGCACCGAGGGATGAAGTAAGCGACGTTGTATCATTTACAGTAGGGTGTCCGGCCTCCGCAAATGCAGCTAAGAAGTAACTGTTCACAGCTGCTATCTCACGCTCTATCTTAAGCATGCCATTGGTGCCATGGAGGTCAGCGTAAGAGGTTGCAAGCAAATCTGAGTCAGTCAAATTTTCAAGTTTTTTGAAGTATGGTAGAACGTTTTCGTATGACCAACTATCATCACCCAAAATTGACGCCCAATTGTTATAGTCGTGAGGATCTCCTTGTACGTGTATCATGTGGTTGATATTGCTGCTACCGCCAAGCATTTTTCCTTGCGTTAGACTGACTATGTTGTCCTGCAGGTTCTGTGCTGTATAAGAGTCGTTGACAGACCATGTGTCGTAGTCACAAGCCGTCCTCGGCATTGGCGTAAACAATAATGGAAACTACAAAAGACAAAAAAAAAATAAGGTGTTTTTTGTGGAACACTATCTAAAGGTGATTGCTCCTTCGCGTGTAATGTAACATTACAGATTCGACTTTGAGCATTACATTACAATACTACCTCCCTGACTGACGAGGATTTGGGTGTAATGTAACATTACAGATTGGTTTTTGAAGTGAAAACTTCTTTAGCGGCGTTGAACACTTTTTGTAATGGGTAAAAAATGTTAAACTCGCGTCAGGGCATCGCGTCAGGACACGTGACCGTCAGGAGAGATTCCCCCCCTCCCCCCCATCTCTTTCTACGGCGGCGCCAACCGAACTGAACCAAGTGAGACACGACAAAGATGGCCGAAGAAAATGACATTTGACGTACAAATGTTTGAAAAGTCAGTTTCGTAAACAATAGTACTTCGAGGAGCCGCAGTTGTATTTAATTTATTTTGCACTTCTGTTTAACCAATTTAGTTTATTATTATATACCTACCTACAATACAAAATAGAAGTGACGAAAAATATAACGAAGCACATTATAGCAACAAGAAATACTGTGGGACATTGCTGCTTTTGTGTGAAAACAATGCTTCCGTGTCGACCACGGAAGTTTACACCCTGCAGGGAGATGCTCCAGTAGGGTGTGGCTGTGAAGCTATGTTGCAAAACATGCTCCACGTCCTATCCTGCCTTATTTGTCCTACCCAAAACATGCAGTTAAAGTGACCTCTGCGCTGCTACCGACGACAACGTGGAAGTGGCAATATTTTGAGCCAACAAGATCTAAAGTAGTCGTGCCCGCGACACGAAGATGAAAAAGAGAAGAAATTTAGCGAGTAGTTCATTAATAAAAAGCTTGTATACAAATATCAGTTTATTTTTATAATACTTGTACGCACCGGGACTTACAGCTTAGTACGGCTGTTATTCCAAATGCATACAGTGTGGCTAAGTTTGTAACAATTGAGCCTGGTACCTATGGTTACCTCACCCTACTGATTATAAACCTACAGCAACTACTTAACACCCTAGTTATCCTAACACCCTAACCTATCATACAAACCCACGGGAGACCTACGGGAACAGACAGAATTTTTGGTAGGAATAGGGGTTTGTGTACGTCGTGCAACGTGTACACAGGAAATAGTTTTGTCATTGCCGGTCCCACAGACTCATAGAACTGGTGATGGCTAAAGGTGTCTTGGCCATAGTGAGAGGAATTATGGAAGATGAATCAAACTCTACTCCAGCTTGATGACTAATTTATTCATTTACTAATTACTAATTTATGTGGAACGAATGTATGTCGCTCTTGATGCTGACGCTGGAGTACTCTTGCCTGTTCACGGCTGAACAATACTCTAAACTCTAATATGGCTTCTTAAACTTGTGCAAGCAGAACAAGATTTTTAAAATGTTTGCTTTTCATTTGCCATCTGTGCCATCTCTTCTGTAGGCCGTTTCATTTTCTGCTATTCGTAGTGAAGCACCATCCTTACTAGTCCTATTGACCTGAAATATAAAACTAATGTTATAAATTCTTTCTCTTCATTATCTTATTTATACTGATTTAATTAATCAGTAGCGGCATCAAAATAACAGTCATTATTATTCTTATGGCGGATTTTTTTTTTGTTACAATGAGTTTTGTACAGGCAAACGAAGTTCTTCGTAAAATCGTAAATTGGATAGGCACCTAATTCTCGTAAATCATGCCAGGCTGCCCCTGTTTAGCGTTAGTGCTTGTGTCAGTGTTTTTATTTTCTATTATGGAGACCTCTCCCTGACCAATTCTTCCAAAAAATCTAAGGATTAGGACCAAAAGCAAGCATAAGTATAAGAAATTGAGAATGTTTACAAAACATAACTTACTTTGAACACATTTTAGCTGTAACAGTAGGTACACACCTTATCCTCCTCCAACCAATATTCAATTCTTTGCCCTTTATTGCAACTAGTCTCCGGTCTTAATTTCATTTATTTTAAATACAAAAAAAATATTCAAAAGTTTTTTAGTTTGAGACATACAATATCAAATTCATTCATTGACATATTCATATTGTTTCCATGACGAACCATGACGTGGTCGCGTCAAAACTGTTGAAACTGTAGACAATAAATTAGTTTTTCATACGTAATAATGTCTATGGACACAAAATTATTCGGTTCGTAGACAGATATTCTCGTATGCCGATTTAATGTGTTGGCCAATTTGTTGGATGACTTCATTATAATGGCAACATTTAGAAGTTGTAGGACATTCTAGTTATAGAACGTTTATGAAGCGTTTATGAATACAAAATTTTATCGAATGTTTTAAAGGCCTATTGAGCATTTTAACTAATGAATGGTTTAAACCTTCAATAGGCTTTTTTTATGAATAAGACAGAAAGTGTTTAAAATATGGAAATTGAACAAAGTGCATCTATTAATGAAAAAAGTGACGCAGAAATATTGAAAAAAAAAATGAGTAATATTAATTAAATTAATAATTGATTTATTTCAACGTTAATATTCAAGTTTTCACTTCTGCCGGCACTCCCGGAGTGCAACCCGTCTTTTTTTTTTTTTTACAAGTGGAGCGCATTGGTGTTACAAGTAGTATCATGGTATTACACATTGTATCATTACAAGGTGCGCGCTGTAATGCTCGATTTTCCTACCTCACTGATGTAATCCTCGAATCTGTAACGTTACATTACAGGCGAATGCTCCCGGTGAGGGAGCATTCGCATTCTTTAGACTTACATAAATACTGTATAGTTATAGAGTTAATTAAAATTGAAGAGGCTTTATGGTAATTGGATACAACGTTCTTTCAGTATTGAATCTAGTTACTATAGTTTTTGTTTCTTTTTTCATTTTTTATAAAAAAAGTTTAGACGTAGGGAAGCGTTTACAAACCAAACTTGATGGTCTCTCCTAATCTGAATGTATCTAATGAAAAACATACCTCGGACTCGAAAGGTGGGTAGGCCCCGGCTTCGATTAACAGAACGCTGTTGCTGCTGTTCGTCGAAAGTCTGTACGCAAGGACGGACCCTGCAGTGCCACCACCCACGATAATGTAGTCATAATGAGAAGCATCTGTAAATTAGAAACAGAATATTTTTAATCTGCGATTGCGATTCATTTGTCAAAAATGTAAACAAATATGTATTAATGGAAAAATAACTTTAATTCCTACACAATAAAGTTCCGTTTACGCTACAACTTCAAACATTTTTATACCCTTTTCTATTAAAAAAAACCTAATAAGTTCCGAATACCTACTTGCTAGATTTGAAAATGGTCACAGACGTAGCACCATTTTGATTGGTTTTGAAATAGTATATTTTTTTAATAGAAGCACTTACTTCTTTTATTAGTATTAAAATCTCCGGTATTATTAAGACTTTAACGCCAGGTATTTGTATATATATTTTGATAGGAATCATTATGAAATTAAAGGTTATACGAACAAAACGATTTGTCTCTAATATGTCCTTTACTGGGTTTTAATATGAAGCGGCCGATTATTCAGATAGCACTAGCTCTGTGAGGAGTGAGCTATATTCCATCTCGTGGGCCCCCTGCGTGTGTCATATGTCTTCGAATTTTTTTGATTTTAGAACATGTCGGTTTCCTCAAGACGTTTTCCTTCACCGTTTTGAAAGCAGTGGTGATGAAATTAAATACACAAAGTAAAGTGCCTGCCTTTTTTTTGGATTGATGGGAAATCATCAAATGACCCCTCCCGCTCTGGGTGGAGCGGAAGGGAGTGTCAGACTCTTACTGACTAAAACCCATCCGCGTTTCTTCCTTAGCCCTTTATGTTCCGGAGTAGCGGTAACCCTTTCGGACAATCCCGCACCAAAGGGCCTGCCTAGGTTTGAATTCACGACATACGGCTCGTAAGTCGGCGCAGATATTGCTGGGCCACCACCGCTCACTCACTGCAACTTACTTGTAAGGGCACAATCAGATGGGTAGCGGTAAGCTGTTAGCTGCAGTGCAGTTAAAATTGAAAATGCCGATTGCACTGCGCTTATGGCAGTTAAAGTATCAGCCGCAGCGTCTGTCATAACTGAAACAAAAGAATAACACTGTTAAGTTTCATCTAGTCGTCTGTAGGGAGCCGAACCCAGAGCCAAATGGACCTTAAGCGTTTGATGTTAATACTGAAATTACAATGCAGGAACACTGTTAAGTGGGTTGGTTACAGGGACCCAAAAGTCCAAGCCTTGGAAGTTGATACTGAACCTACCATTGCAGCTTCACCGATCTGCTAAGGTCTAGTTCAGAATTGGTAAGAAGAAAATCTTAATAAATTATAGTAAACATTTAGCCTCTGGAATCGTGTGTTCCAAAGAGAGACCTCAGATCAGAGGAATAATTCTCGTAATTTTAAGAACGTTTACATTCAGAATAGAATAGAATAGAATACTCTTTATTATGTACACCATATAAATTACAGACATAAATATAGAAAACTTTACAATGGGTGACACAATGACAGATCTCAGTTTCAATCTGTCAAAAATACCTTCTAATTTTCCTACATTTTTGACATTTGTTTGTCGCCGAGATGAGACTGCGACTAGATTATGCACGTTTTAAATTACGAGAATTGGCTTTCTGATTAGATTTCAGAATTATTCGGTATGGTTGCCTCTTTTCACAGGAAGAAATAGAGTAAAGCAGTAAGCAATTTCACAGTTTAACAGCAAGTTGAGACAACAATAGCTTAAAATATTATCTACAGCTAGGTTACGTAATAAGTAATTTGTTAGTGAGCCCCAAACTAGACAGTCTATACAGACTGTCTAAGACTGTGTAAGATACCTTAGGGCTCGGGGTACTAATTCTAGTGTGCAGACTAGAGAGGTGATTTCAGTGCATGGGTTATGAAAATCAATCGGTTACCATTTCAGGGTTAAACACGAGAAAATTCAAAGAAAATAAAAAGATCAGCAAATGAAAATAAGTGTGGTACTTACTTGTTGAAACTGCTTCCTCGAAGTAAAGATGTCGATTGATGATCGTGGCTCAGTATTTATACCAAATTAATTGAAAGAGACGTCTAAGCAAATACTTACACAGGTGATCAATTCAAAATTTCAAAATAATTTATCTCTTTTTGACATCATTTCAGTATGCTAATTATATCGATTAAAATATAGTACTATTTATTCAGTTGTGGCGTCTGACGTTTTAAATTTTCATAATAAACTATAATATATATGTGAATAACAAAAATTTTATTTTAGATACGTCATATGTTCTTTTGACACATTTTGGTATGTTTGCTTCATTTTAATAGGCATCGTTATTTCTTCAAGTCTGGTTCTTAGAATAAAATTCACTACCATCAATTTTGTTGTTCATTTTGACTGTGTCGCTAAGAACCAATCCTTTATTACCAAAGGTTTCTGAAAGATTCATTCTTACTTTATAATTATCAATACCATTTTTTTTTTGTCTGTAATCTAATGTTGCAAATAAAATTTGACCCACTTCCCGGTTTCCGATTGAGCTGAAATTTTGGGGATCCCTTCTTTTCGCATAATGTTCTTTTTTCTAATATACTTTGCATAACTATTTTGGCATAATTTGTTTTGGCATAATTATTCTTTGCCATTTTTTTTGGCATACAGTTTATGTTGGCATAATTATCTTTAAGGCTAATTTGTTTTGGCATAAATTTAATTCGCATAATATATAATATAAAATAACATAATATAATACTGAACGACGTCAGGGGCACCCCGAGTTTCGGTTTGGTTAGGTTCCTTTGAACTCTGCAGGCAGAAATAGGAGCCCCGCGCAGCGGGGCTCCGTCAACCTTACGTCGTTAGAAATAAAACGAGCATGCTAAATGTATGCTTTAGAATGTTATGCTTAATCATTATTATTATTAGAGAAATACGCTTAAAAAAATTATGCATATGCTGTTGTTATACGTAAATAATGTTATGCGAAAATATAATTAGGGGAAACAAAAGTATGCCAAGTTATGTTAGGCATATGCAAATGGATAGGGAACCGAAATTTTGCATGCATATGTAAATCAAATGACAATGCAATATGATTATGATATGGAGCTGATCTGAAAATGAAGCCGGAACGTGGCCATGGGAACATTGTAATAAAACGACGTAATCCCATCGAGTTTGGGCTCATTTGATTTGTCTTGACAAGTTCTCTGGTTCAAAATTATAATAAAAAATTGTAAAAATTCAATAAAGTTGTAAAAATTACATATAAAATACTAAACTACATAGTTATTTGACATTAAAATTACTAAAAATAGTAATTACTAAATAAAACTTACGTAAGCATAGAACTTTAATATTTTCTTAAAAGTATGAGGCATGAACGTCCAAATGACAGTTTCGTTTTTAAAAAAAATCGTTTATTTTTTTTCTTTAATTTATTATTATAAGGACTTCCAATTATTTTAATGTCGTAACTATTATTTTCAAAAAATCTTCTATCCCTCTTATCCAAACCACGAACTGCCTTCGTATATTCATAGACCAGTTGATATTATACATTGTTGTGACCCTTAACTTTCCTATATTCACCCCGAGCGTGCTCTAAGTGTAACTTTGTGGCCGGCCAAGCGTAGCCCGCAAATGGCCCAACTAATTTATTTATTTATAGCCCCGATATGGGCCAAGCTCTTTGCTCTGCGAAGATATGCTCAGTTTAATTATGTGTAGTGTTAATTTTGTGAGTCATTTTTGTTTTGTTTGATTTTAGAGGACCGGTGTACTGTTATTATTGTATTTTTCTTAAAAATGGATTGTGTGTTTGTTCTTACACTTATCTATTTTAATTGATGTTTTGATTTGTTATTATAATAACAAATAAATACTAGTAGTACATGAATAATACACTTTATTTGTTATTAAAATAATACTAGTCACGAAGTACGTAGTTGCAATAATGACATAATTATGACAGATGGCAAAAGTTGACTAAATATCAATAAAATAATTCCAGAAAATTTTATGTTTTCCGTCCTGTAATTACCTATGAAGCCAACAAAACATAAGCGTCTTATTACAAAACGAAATCTAACTAATTAATTCTAGCCTAAGCCTTTGAGCCAGTAATTGTAATAACTTTGCCTAAATCGAACTTCCCAGTGGGACTTTCCCAGTGGTATCAGCCGCGACTTACAAGTTGTAGGTCGTAGGTTCGAACCCCGACAGGCGCTTTACTTTGTGTAAATTATTTCATCACCACTGCTCTCAAAACGGTGAAGGAAAACATCGTGAGGAAACCGGCATGTCCTAGAACCAAAAATTCGAAGACATGTGACATCCACCAACCCGCACTGGGCCCGCGTGGTGGATTACGGCCCACTCCCTCTCACAGAGAGGAGGCCTGTGTCCCAGCAGTGGGAACGTTATAGGCTGATTATGTGTATGTGCTATATAAATCGAACTTTATTTCGATTTAGGCAAAGTTATTATACTAAAATTACTGCTAATCTGTATTTTTTGTAAAAAGAACTGCGTTTCTATAAGAGTTAGGATCTTAACTCAATAAGTGGCTCGGCGGTTTAAACCTGAAGGCCGATTGTCGTAATTTAAAACGTTCAAAATCTAGTCGCAGTCTCATCTCGGCGACAAAAAAATGTCAAAAACTTATAAAAAATGTAAGGAAAGTAGAGGTATTTTTGACAGATTGAGACTGAGATCAGACTGTGAACGTTCTTAAAATTATGAGACTTGCCCCTCTGATTACGAGAAAACCCTTGTTTTGTAATAAGAGAATAAAGGTTCAAGTTAGATATAAGAAAATATCTCTTAGCACCAACAGCATTTATTTTATCTATTTGTGAAGATTTACAAGTCCACTTACTCTTCGGAAAGCTTTCATAGAACCAGATTTTCAAGCCACTACTCAAACCCAAATTCATAATTTTAAGTTCAACAAATCCTAAATTCAAAATGTTTGCCAACTGCGACCGTCGCCATTTCTACTGACAATTGTTTTCGTGCTTTGGCACCCGAACTGAGAGTGGCTACTGATTTATATGTTGGTTTTCCAATTAGTCCTGGTAAGTAGTTTTATTTATCGGGGCTCTTTCTATTTTCCGCACTTTTGGCGTCACTGTATGTGTGGCTTTTACATGATATGGGGACGAGTTTTAGGAGATACGATTAAGCAAGAATATTAAGCCTTTGGATACTTTAATGCTTAAGAGTATTTGCATGTGTTTTTACTGTTTAATTCGAACTCGATCATTAATTCTTCCTTGTAATTGATTATTACTATTTACTACCGAACTCAACTTATCACACACACACATATATATGCATATGCGTATGCATACACACTTCACGTTGCAGTATAAAACTGATTTACATCCGTCACCTCACACACCAGGTCCAGTTGAAAACCAGCATCAGGCACTAGTTGTCTGGCATTTTTGCTGAACTGGGCCTTTTTAGCGCAGCCGTGAGGCACACTTTCCTGCTTATTTTTTTTACATCGGACTTTATACTTTTTATTTGACCTTTATTATTGTTTTTTGTTTTTATCTGATGTATGCTGGTGTATTGTGTGTCTTTTAGTCTGTGCTAAATAGATGTATTTTCTTTCTTTATCACAGTCCACGGCACTGGTGGAAATAGACGTCTCCCAGGTTGAGCCACTACTCACCTGTCCTCCGCCTTACGCTTCCAGTCTGTCCCAGCCACCTTTTTAAGCTCGTAAGGTCCATCTAGCTGGGGGACATCCCACACTACTCTTGTCGATACGCGGTCTTCACGCCAGGACTCGTCTGCTCCACGGGCTATCGGTCCTTCGACAAACATGACAACTGCTACTTTAGCTTGCTTACTCTGCAAGCTTTGTTGGTGAGATAAAACATTTTAAAAATGAACGCCCCTCCACTGCTCGTTGCATATACATTTCAAATGTTTGTACAGAAATTTTAGTGGAGAGGCGTGCAGTTTTATAATGGTTTATCTCTAACTCCGCTTTTTTTTTCCGCATTATTGTCATTAGGTAGATCTATACTTTAAAGAAACTGGGATACTTACTAGTGATATTGTCAAATTGATATATTAGGTTTTTGAAAATAAAGGCCAATGCATGCATTATTTTAGTCGCTATGTAATGTCATTAACGTGCAGAGTAAAGCCAGAAACAGGAGGCCTTGTGGCTAAGTCATAACAGCCGCGGTCGATCGATCAGGTTAAGCATCGCTTGCCTCGGTTGGTCCATGGATGGGTGACCATCTTTACATACCAAGACCCTTCCCATGCCTTCCGCATATAGCAGCTTAACGTGCTTTCCAAAGCACGTTAAGCTGTTGGCTGTCATTCGTGGATCTTTGACAGTCGTTTCAGGTCATCAAAAGCTCGAAAGCATGACAACCAGTTTCACCAAGACGTATCATATCACCCATTAACTGGGGTGTGGAGGTGAGATAGGCCGTCGCTCCATGTAAAATATTTGTTTTCAGCTGTATCCGGTTAGACTGGAAGCAGACCTAAGTTGGGAAAAGGAAGTCAAAAACAAACTCGCTAGCAAATCCAATACGACTCAAGAGTCGTCGAGTCTAAAACGTATCATTTTCGTATCTAGAAACGTGGTCACACGTTTTACCGTTACGGTAACGTATGTGAGTTTTGATTCACAACGAAATGCACCAAACTTTTCTGTTTTTTCGAACAAGTCTTGTAAACATGGGTTCGATGTGAAAAATGTGTAATGAGAAATTACATTCTGAGTAATAGGGCTAAGTTACTTGTGTTCTTATTTTTTTAACTTTTTGGATGATAAAAGTTCTTCTTGTTATGCGTTCTATCCAATTACTAAATTATGGCTGTTCATGGGATCACTTACTGCAACTAATAATGATGAGCAAAGAAGCATTCTATTATTCTCATAGCATGTACTGTACCTATTTCTATTTCCTGTTTAGTTTAATTGTTCTATCACTTTTAAATTCAATTATTTTTCTTCAAGTACACTGTACCAGTACAGTGTTTTAATAATTGTTTGCTGCACCGGACGACGTCATTACGTCAGCGCCGGCTGTCGCTGAAAACCAGCGCTGGGGCTCTGTCTTGCATAAGGTCGCAGCATAATGCTGAGCGATAGCCGTTTTGCGTGGATGTGACGCATGTTACCCCCTACCTTTTTTTTTTGTGTTTTTGTTCTTTTTTGCGTCATTTTCACCGCAAATAAACGTATGTTCTTTGTTTCTTTCTAACTGTAAGAACCTTAGTTCAGTTTGTTTTGCTTGTTGGCTATATGAGCATCACCTTCACAGGAATTGATGGACGCTGGTGATGGCGCCAAGTAAGTAGCCGAATTCTGAGCCGAGTCCATTTAGATTACTATCGACACGCTAAGAAGAAGACCTTTGTTTTTATCATCATATTTAAGTATATTTAAATATACAAACATAACAGGTCGCAGCATATATAATGCTGAGCGATAGCCGTTTTGCGTGGATGTAACGCATGTTTCCCCCTACCTTTTTATTTTATTTTTTGTGTTTATGTACTTTTTGCGTCATTTTCACCGCAAATAAACGTATTTTCTTTCTTTCTTTCTTAAGCAGGGCAACACGGTATTGGCCGGGGAAAAAGTCTTGGTTGTGAAACGTGCACGAGTAGACAGGAGTGCGGCTGAACTGTTCCACCTCGCAAAGCACAAAAAAAAGTTTTTAGAGGTGATGCCCAACCTGCAAAGGTTTTATAATTTCTATTTTTTAGTTTTTTGAAGTGTAAACTTCTTTAGCGGCGTTGCACACTTTTAGTAATGGGTAAAAAATGTTAAACTCGCGTCAGGACATCCCGTCAGGACACGTGACCGTCAGGAGAGATTTCCCCCCCCCCCCCTCTTTCTACGGCGGCGCCAACCGAATTGAAGTGACACACGGACACAATGGATGGATGGATGGATGGATGGATGGATGGAAGTGGAAGTGGAAGTCGAAGTGGAAGTCGAAGTGGAATTCGAAGTGGAAGTGGAAGTCGAAGTGGAAGTCGAAGTCGAAGTGGAAGTCGAAGTGGAAGTCGAAGTCGAAGTGGAAGTGGAAGTCGAAGTGGAAGTCGAAGTGGAAGTCGAAGTGGAAGTCGAAGTGGAAGTCGAAGTGGAAGTCGAAGTGGAAGTCGAAGTGGAAGTCGAAGTGGAAGTCTAAGTGGAAGTCTAAGTGGAAGTGGAAGTCGAAGTGGAAGTGGAAGTCGAAGTCGAAGTGGAAGTCGAAGTGGAAGTGGATGGATGGATGGATGGACAGCTGATGGCTCGACCGTCTGTGCAGTAGCCACACTGCTGTGTATTCGTAAAATTCGTTTATATGAAGTGTTTAAAATATGGAAATTGAACAAAGTGCATCTATTAATGAAAAAAGTGACGCAGAAATAGTGAAAAAAAAAGAGTTATATTAATTAAATGAATAATTGATTTATTTCAATGTTAATATTCAAGTTTTCATTTCTGTCGGCACTCCCGGAGTGCAACCCGTCTTTTTTTTTCTCAACGTTTGTCAAAATCAATTGAACTCAGACTCTCTCTCTCTCCTACAGGCGTTACAGGATGTTCGATTTCCTATTGAACAATTGGACGACTTTGATTCCGATAGTTCAATAGAACTATTGACTTGAATCTACTCTCAGCTTTCATCATCTTTCTCAACTATATTGGGTTCAGTTTTCAGTAGGTATTAATGAAAGCATTAATGAACGCTGTTTACCAGTATTTTACATGGAGCGACTGCCTATCTAACCTCCACAACTCAGTAACTGGGTAGGTCGAAACACCTAGGTAAAATTGGTAGCTAAGTTTCATAGGCATCTTTTGGGCACGCTCGTTCTATCATAGACCTCATCCATCGCTTTCCATCAGGCGTGATTGAGGTCAAGAGCGAGCCCATTCAGCAATATTTTTTTTTAAATATCTGGCTTCTGACTACCCGCAAAGATTGAAAAGATGACAACTGGAACCGGGGTGACCGTGCTTAGGAATGTACTCCTACATTCTATGACCATTTAAATTTCTTATACAGGGTGAAATTTAATTCATGGGCATCCTTTTAAGGGGTCATTGTAAGCATCATTACGAACAACTTTTACTATGGGATCAAACCTGAAATCGCGAAAAAAAATCAGCTCTTCCCTACATTTTGACGAGTTAGGTATGTGAACATAAATGCAAGGAACAGCTGATTTTTTTTCGCAAGTTTAGGTTTAGTCCCATAGTAAAAGTTGTTCATAATGATGAGTACAATGACCCGTTAAAAGGATGCCCATGAATTTAATTTCATCCTGTATATTTATTGACGTCCATAAACGCTGGAGTTACTGAAACTCCTTTGAACGTACATATCATTTTATCTCGACGTTTAACACAAAGGTTAGAACTCTGCTCGTACAGTTTAATATTCGGATTTCCATTGTGCTATCGAGATATTTTGTATCTCGGGTGAAGCTAGCTAGAAGTTGACGTGTAGTGATGTACCTACTGTGTATTCATCGATATAAAAATAAAAATATTTTGTCTTATAGTTTCGGTCAGCTTAGTTATTAATTGTTTTTTTCGAAGAATATACCGTAAATATATATTTCTTTAAATAATTTTGTGTGAAAATTGGCCTAATTTAAAAACCCTAATAATAAGACTCCAATTTTTCTATATTAAAATCTATAATTTAACCTATTAGGTAATTCAATTTCAAAATAAACTAGTTAATATTGGTTTTGAACAAGACATAGTATACAACAAAATAATAATGGATGGATGAACTATTGAAACACAAAGGCACCCCGCGTCGAAAATTAAAAATAAAACAATAACGGTCTTGTTGAGCTCCTTTTGATTGGGTACCTGCTGTTTTATTACCCTTAAGCATAATCTCAAGATTTTTTTTCGACAGAAAAATCGTGTTATAAAATATTCAGGCAAGGCTAGCCTTATGCTAGAGGCGAAATTATGTAAATGTTTTCTGCATCAGTGATTCGTGATTACAAGCCACGCAGAAGATAAAAAATCGAAAGAAATCCGCTTGAGAACCAATATCTCCGATATAGCCCGAAGAATTGCCAAACTTAAGTGGCAGTGGGCAAGGCTCATTGCTCGATGGTCGATGAGCGCGAAAGGTTCTAAAGTGGCGACCGCGTACCGGAATACATAGCCTTGGAAGGCCTCCTACAAGGCGGACCGATAACCTTATGAAGGCTGCAGGAATCCACTGGATGCGGGAAACACAGAACTGGTCGATGTGGCGGTACTTGGGGAGGCCTATATCCAGCAGTGGACGTCTTTCAGCTGAAATGATGATGATGATGATAAAAGTTTATGGTGTTACATAATGAAGAGTATTCTATCTTTTCGTTAATTCATCTCAAACACTTTCTCAACTATCAGATTATTGTAAATATTTTTCCCAAATTGTTGTACTCAAAACGAAATTAACATTATTTCACACTGGTTGGTTACTGGTTAATTTTGCAAACTTGTTGACGCGCTCATTCGTAAACACGCACCTGCGTCCTCGTCCCAAACAGATGTTCTTAAATTGTTTTATGTCTTGCGCAAAATCTTATTTGGAATAATTTCCCTTGCTCCACTCGCATATTGTTGGGATTTAGACAATTTAGATGATGGTTGGTTGGGTTTGGAATTCTTATAACATTCTACAACCACTACTGTTATGAGGGAATAGTTTTTAGTAGGCAAGCAACACAGTTTGATGGTTCGGTGAAAACTGACGTGTGGCCTCGTTATTTTGACAAATCCCGATTAAGCTGGCTTCGTATTGTTTTGATACCCCGTACTGTGCTAGGCCAGCGAGGTAAATGCGTAACACATTACATGACAAATAGATCGCATTTTCGTTTATTTTGACAGTTCAGCCACATTCATTGCGCTATTTACGTTGTTCAGCAGACGATTTTTTTTAAACCTATGAAGCAATGGTTTAGAAATATCCTTCAAAACTCTCGGGTTGTGATTGAAACTGTGTTGCGTAATTAGGGTGTAGGTCCAATATGAAGTGTAACAACGTGCAGCCTAGTATACTTTATCACAATATGGAGTCATAATGTCGTCCTGACACGTATACAACTTTTTTGCCTGATGTGGTAACTAAAAACAGTTTTTTTTTTGTATAAGAGAGTATTCCTTTATACTGTTTCAGTCCATCAAGCCAAAAAAAGAAAAATATAAATAACATTACTATTTTATTCTAAATGTCGATATTTTGCCCATCACTATTCGGCTTAAAACTCCCATATGCAGCTTATATTCAGATAGAAGTTGGACACAAAATAACAGGTCTCGGTAGACCTACTTTGATTTATGCCAGACCTCCCATATTTAACGGTATAAAGTATCACTAGGACCCGTACCTAGTGAGTGATACGAGTACATATTTACCTTTGAGAATGTTGGAATTAGGTGATAGAAAAGATATGAGAAAAACACGGAGATGTGTTCTGATTATTATTTCTCACTACAGTGGTCGCAAGCTACTGCTGAGCATGAGGTCCTCAGTTCAATTCTTGGGTCGAGCAAAGTGCTATTGGATTTTTCCGTTATGTTCTCAGTAGCAGCACGTAGCAGCCCGGAGTCACAGAATACTTAATAGTACTACGTACAGAAAGGACACTCCTTTCCCCACACTCATGTCAGATACCACACCTCACCCCGCACTTCGAGGTATTCTTCGCCAACTCTTTAGCAAGGGCGCTCGTAATCGTAAGAACCACAGAGCTGGCTGTATTGCTGACACGAACACACAATTTTACGATTTAAAAGTTTTTCTTGAGTTTTAATTACGATGGTTGGATATTTTGTGATGCTTTTCGTAATTTTTATGTACATAAACTGTTTGTAAGATTTCGCATTTTTAATACCATGCGAATGACCGATAATTAAGAGATAAGTCATTTAAACGAAAATATTTTAGTGTTTTTATTTCATTACGAATCCGACTGTATAAATTAAACAATTGAACTACAAGGTCACTTCATAATAATGCGCACGTTCGGGCAGCGCCATCGTCGTTCGGACACAAATCGCTTTTCGCGCCATTTTTGATGCTACGCAAGAGAGCCAACCGTACTAAGGTTTACGCACACATTTGCACGTGTACACGCGGTTATAGCAATTAGCTGACCCCCCTAAAAATTACTCGATTTTGCACCCTCCTCTCATAACATTAAAGGTTATTCAATATGTATGAGTTAATCGGACTAACACTACTCGATGAACAGAAACAATAAATAATTTTGATACGCAAATTTGAGCTTTAAGATGTTGGTGTTAGATCATTTACTATGTATGGGTATTTGTTACGCAATTTTCATTTTTAATCAGCAAGACTTAAAGGTTAGGTTAATGTTGTGATAATTTGTGTCATTGCTACTAATACCTTATTTCATCTATCTTACTCAAGTTAATCTGGTGTCGTGGTTCATGCGTAAGGCTGAGACGTGCAAGATGCGAGTTCAAATCTAGTCTCATGTTTAATTTTGTTTTCAATATATAAATTGTTCGTTAAGTATTTCTTGCATTATTGTAAAGGACAAGCATATCAATTAAGTTGATAAACGATAAACGTTTCACCTTTTTCAATAAGTGGGTAGTTCGACTTCAATATGCATATTCAACAAAAACTGCTATTGAAATGATTTTAGGAATATGGGGTAGAAGAATAAATTGAACAAGACATTCTATGCACAAATAGCAGTGAATACGCACGAACATTTTTATATTGCCTTACTAAGTTGCGAAAATCCACGCCTTTTTATTAATTATTATTATCGGTTTTGATAGTTTAATCGTCATGTCTCAGTTGAGTGATTATTTAAAATACAAAATATTGTATTTGCATAAGGAGAATGTTGGTATTAAAGCGATTGCTAGGAAACTTAATATAGCGGTAAGTATATTCTTTTTTATACTTCCTTAATTCGTTAGTTGGCTTAAAAACGTGAGTATAGAATAATAGAAAATTAACTGTTTCATTATGAGATCATTTATAGGTCTAATGTGGTTTATCTAAAGGTATTTTTGCAAACTTATTCGAAAAATTATGATTACCGGGTTATTAAAATTATGCTTATTGTGTTGTTTCAGAGAAATACAGTCAGACTGTGGCTAAGACGTTTTGAAGAGACAGGGAATATTCAAAAGGATCGTCCTGAACCAAAACCTGCAATGTTACTCCTGTGTCAGAACATCATCAAGCAATTGTTAGAAGGCATACTGAACACCCATTTTTGCCTACTCAATGCAGTATAATGTTTCTGTTCAGACGGTCAGAAAACATTTGCATGTTGCTGGACTGAAACAATACAAGCCAGCACGTAAAATTTAACTGACTGCTGCACATCGCCAAGCAAGGGTCCGCTTTGCCCAAAAATATCTCAATTTTAATTGGGAAGATTATGTTGTCATATTTACCGACGAGAAGTCTTTGTCAAAACCTTATTTATAACTAAACATAACTACATACTTACAAAACAAATTGATATATAGTATACCTAGTAGGTAAAACATCAACGTATAATGCTATTTTATTTAGTTCAACGATATTTAATGTGGTGATGTTATTGTAATGAAATAGAAATACATACCTATATATTTCTAAATATTATAACATGTTGATTCACTACATTAAACTCTGTGAAGTATGACAACGTTATTAGTAACTGTTATATCATTTACGTTATTCTTATAATATTTTTTTTTATAAAATAAAATCGTTTTTACCATCATTATCGTTTTTTTTTATTTTCGTTCAGCTTTTTTTTTTGTTGCTAAAGTTATAATTTATTATTTATAACTTAAAAAAAAATATTATAAAAAAAAATGCGCAGCAGAAAATATGTTGGTTTCGAACTCACAACCACGCTCTTGTCAGCTCACTGCAGCTACCACTAGACCACACGAACATGGCGATTGTCGTTGAAATTAGCAATAATATATTACAAGTTAGAACAATATTCAAGATCATACCTACCTTAACACTGCGTGTTAAATATCAAATTCGAATAACTGTTTTATTAATCGTAGACGTTGAACTGTTCTAGTTCGATAAGCTTACTGCTAACAAGCAGAAGGTTCAAATTCGTTTAATTTTTAAGGGGTCAGCTAATTGCTATAACAGACTGAAACAAAACAAACGTCATTTGGTTATGTAGTAGTAATGGGTAGTTATTTTGCGAGCGTTGTATGGAGTGTCAGAGGTGTGCCGGAGTCTAGATTTGTGCTCGGTGGTTGGCAATGGAAGTATGGATCAAATCGAATAGGGGCGTGGGCAAGGTCGTTTCCAAACTTTTTGATCCTGAGAATCGCTCTATTTTTACTATTGTTTAGGTATTAAATAAATACACAATAGTAAAAATGGAGCGTTATGTCTTTTGATTAAACATAAAGTTTTAATTGGGGTGTTTCACAGAAATCTTAATAATTGCCTTATTATTAAGATTTCTGTGGGGTGTTTGGTGGTGTACGTTAATTCCGGGACATGTTGTGTATGCTAGTCGCGCGGTAAACTCTGCTTGCGCGATGCAGGATTTTGCGTGACGTCAGTATGATGAGTAGCTCGCATGAGGCGATGTAAATGCCGCCACAGATAAGAATCTCTTTTTAGCGAAGCATATAATAATATACGTCTTTGAAGCGAACGCAGATTCTTATCAAGATTATTGATGTTCAAGCGTTGAAATGTTGACTCATGTCGAGACTTCTACAACGTTTGATACTCGATACGACTAAACAACATTTTTAACCGACTTTAAAAAAGGAGGTTCTGTATCCGATCCGTATGTATGTTTGTATTCATTAGTGTGATCTACATACTTTCAGGAAGGTTTAAGTAATTAGGTAATTATTCTTATGTACGAAGTTATATGAATAAATGTCTCCGACATTTCTATGCGAATTTTGATGATTCTTCGAGTCGGTGTTTTCAATTCTTCAATGCACTAGTGTTAATTGAATTTATGTACGGTAGGTGCAACTAAAAAGTGAAAAATAAAAACTTTTATACAAAAAAAAACAACCGACTTCAAATAAAAGTCATTAAAGTGTTAAATAACTTTAATTTCGGAAGTCGGTGTCAAAAAACGAAAATGCGGAATCAACGACACCGACTTCCAAAATTAAGGCTATTTATCACTTTGTATTGTTTTTATTATTTTTGAAGTCGGTTGTTGTTTTTTTTTGTAAAAACAGTTTTTAACAGCATATTTTTGGCAAACATTTAGAAATTTTATAGCTACCAACTACTGCCCTAAATGAACACAAAAAAAAAACTAACCACCCTCATACCAAAAATCTTTAATGACGTCATTTAATTGCAGCAAACCGGTACTTATTAAGTGTGAACGTGACATGAACGGGCTTTCGTTAGGATCCCCACATTTTCCGATCATTAGGAAAATGTCACTGGCGTTGCGAAAATAAACGGAAAAAAGTTTTGCTTTGAAGCAAGGTTCGGATAAAACTAAAGTGTAGTCTACGATATTATTATTATGAAGACTAGGAAACGTTTTGATTGAGTGATGAACCAAAAGGTGTTTATTGTTAGTATTAGAAAAATATACCATCAGCGTAAACTGAAAATCTGAATCCAGATCCCGTAGTTAAAAACGTTAAAAATCTAATCGCAATCTCATCCCAGCGACATCAATGTCAAAAACTTGTCTAAAATGTAGGGAAATTAAAGGTATTTTTGACAGATCGAGATCAAACTGTGAACGTTATTAAAATTACGAGAATTGGCCCTTTGGTGTTTCGCCGCTTATGACGATAAAAGGTATGTAATTACTTGAGTAATATTTTAATAATCAGTAGTGGCTAACTTTTCTTTTCTCTGTTTTTTGATGACACAATCAAGCCGAAGCGACGACCTTTTTCAAAATGATGATAGAAACACATTCCCATTATAAAAAAATAAGTTGAGGTCATGAGCAGACCCATTCAGCAATTTAAAAAAAATAAAAAGCACCTACACCAGCAGTACCTTTTTACTCAAATTATAATGATGTCGTCTCCCTATGTATTTTACTGTGTGTACATAAATAATAAAATAAATAAAACAAATGTCGTGTTTATCATTTTGATTAGAAAATATTTAGCCATTTGTTATAACAGCTTAGCCACAGAGACCATCTTCAAAGCCACTTTAATTTCGATTTCTCAACTTAAATATTTCATATTAGTTCTAATGCCATAGACATTTCACCTATATAAAACGGGCCAGAGCTGAGGTTCAACCTGTAATTAATCTGCTAATGAAGCCTATCTAGAGACCAATTCATCAAGAACTTTTGCATATTCAGAAACGCTAAATGTAGCGGTTTTCTAGAACTCGAACTTCAGCATTAGTAATTTATTTTAGAAATTAATATTCGTTATCAAAGTGGTCAAGGGGTTAGAATAATCGGGGAGTGATTAAAGGACTTTCTAATTTACATGAATGACCAATTTGTGCAATTAGTTTTCGACTAGGGAAAATGGTAGTTAGGTTTTTATAATATTGACCGACCGTAACTTGGACTGCGCAATTTTGTATACAGGGTGAAATTGAATTCATGGGCATCCTTTTAAGGGGTCATTGTACTCATCATTATGAACAACTTTTACTATGGAACCAAACCTGAAATCGCTAAAAAAAACAGCTCTTCCCTACATTTTGACGAGTTATGTGACCATAAATGCAAGGAACAGCTGAGCAGTTTCGTGCCATTTATCCAGAAATGGTTTGTATTAGTACTCATATGATTCATAATAAAGAAAGAAAGAAAAGTATTTATTGCAACTCGTACAGGAAGATCACAAACTAAAGTAAACACAGTAAAAAATAAAAAACCAAGTTATATAAAAAAAAAGTAACAAAAAGAAAAATGAGACAAAAACTCCCATACGAGGCCAAAAGGCTCCTATCTCAGCATGATGCTGCGACATTTAAAAAATAAATGTCGATAGAGGATTTAAATCACAGCCTCTCACCTCGGTCATCCACACCTTAGTTTCTCAATGTTGTAACGTGATAACAGTGTAGAAAGTTCTTGATAAAGACGGGATCATAATCTGCCTATAATATTCCCACTGCTGGGACACAGGCCTCCTTGTGGTAAGGGATTGGGCCGTAATTCACCACGCAGTCCCAGTACGGGTTGGTAGATGTCACATGTCTTCGAATTTTAAATTCTAGAATATGCCGGTTTGCTCACGATGTTTTCCTTTACCATTTTGAGAGCATTGGTGATGAAATAATTCATACAAAATAAAGCGCCTATTTGGGTTTGACCCTACGTCATACAGCTCGTAAGTTGCGGCTGCGAATTTGCTTGTTCCCGATCAAAATATGCTCGCCCAATTGAAAAATAGGTTCAAACCAAAACACACAGACAGCAAAACCATATCCCTAAACAAACCCACAGAAAAAAAAAAACGCCAGTTTTTTCCACGTTTTCCAGAAGCAATTACCCGCAAACCGTCCAAATTTTTTGGCAGAACCGATGCCCATTGTTATATCTACGAAAAATAACCGTGGATTAGTCCCTCGGTAAATTAATTAATAAAGGGAAAACAATGAATGGTATCGCCTACGTTTTGTAAGACCGTATATTAAACGGCCCATTGTTAAGGCATTGGGTATGAAATAATGCTGTGCCACACACCACCTTTGTTCGTCTGTTATTTTTTCCCTTCCATTTTAGTTTGCTGAATGCATCGGAAATTGATGTCTTGGGTTATGACAGTTGCATTGTTGGGGGAGAGTTATGTAAAGTTGGAAGTGGGTTGGGTTTTTGTCCAGGGTAATGGTTCGTGGTTAGATTGACGGCTAAGCGAGGAGTAGAAATTAGTGGAGAATATAACTGTAAGACCTTTAGTTCAGTTTGTTTTGCGTGTTGGTTATATGAGCATCACCTTCACAGGAACTGATGGATCCTGGTGATGGCGCCAAACAAGTAGCTGAATTCTGGGCCGAGTTCATTTAGATTGCAATCGACACGCTATGAAGAAGACCTTCGTTTTTATCATCATTTTAATTTAAGTATACAAAGATATACACATTGCAATATAAAACTGATTTACATCCGTCACCTCACACTTCAGATCCAGTTGAAAACCAGCGTCAGTCACTATTTGTCTGGCATTTTGCAGGATTGGGCTTCTTTAGCTCGGCCGCGAGGCACACATTCCTGCTAATTTCTTACAACGTACGAGTATACTTTACACTGTTTATTTGTTTACTTTTTTTACCATTTTTTTTAATAGTGTTTTATGTTGTGTTGTGTGCCTATGTCTAGTCTATTTATTTATTTATTTATTGAGGGATAATAAACAGCTACAATATAAAATATGCTAAATAAATGTATTTTTTTTCTTTCTTCTTTCTTTCATTACCTTTAATTATTATTGAAACATTAATCACACCTTTAATTTATTAATTAGTGGACTACGCAATGTGAGGGGTTATTATGCAATAAAGAGAACATTGCCCTAAGATTTTCAATCACCAAGTTTGAAAGAATTCACAAAACCAAAAATGAGAGCAACTTTATCTCAAACCTTTTACCACTCAAACGTAGCTTTTTCCACGGTATTACCCAGAATATTCCGCCATTATCTAGCCCATCCTAACCCGAAACAGGGGCAGGAATAATTCCGGGCCGCACCACCTATAAAACATAATTAGAAGGAGGTCGGCTAAGGGACAACTTCGTAAAGTGACTTAATTTTCTTTAACTTACTAATTCCACTTTTTGTTTCCGAATTTTCATTTCATTGAAGAATTTGGAGGCTAAAAAAGGAATTATGGGAGTAATTATTTTATGGTGGGAAGATGGAAATAGGCGGATTGGCTACGTTTATTTTGGGAGTCAGGTAAAGTATAGAAAAGGGGAGAGAAAGAGGGAGGTTGATGCACAACTTCTTTCCAGCTAAAGCATTAAGAAGTGATGAAAGGCCGGCGTTTTGGGGGACTGTCTTAAAACGTAATGTTGACGTCCAAACAGTGCTGATTCTCAGGCTTGTTTGATTAAATGACGTTTGATTTTGATCAAGTTAGATGACTTTTAGGGGAAAAAGAAATATCAAAATCGGACTGCTCTGTAAAAAGTTATGCGTGATCAAACATAAAAAAAATCGACTTGAGAACCTCCTCAGTTTTTTCGTCGGTTAAAAAGGAAACCGAGTTACAAAATTATAAGCAGTGAGATGTCATGGTAAAAGAAGATGGATGCAAAAGGCGGATCACACACTAAACGCGCTACGCGACGGGGCGCAGCGCACGTAGGATTTTTTACATACAAATTCAATAAAAACGCTTTTCCGCGCGGTGAATATGGTTCCGTTTTCCGCGCCCGTCAATCAAGTCCAGATAAACCATCGCAGGCTGGGCATGAAAGGATATAATTTGCCTGTGTAAATGCTAAAAGTGTCAGTATTTGCTTAGCGTGTATATTTCAGCTGAATGTATTGCTCAAAAGGGCACATTATTTTGAATATAAAAATGAATATCATTAGAATTAAATCAACACGAATTATTTCTTCATCAATAAGCGTATTCATATAACCAAACTAACACACACATGATTTCGTCATTTTTCAAGCTGTCATACATATTATTCAGCCAATGTACGTATCTGCCAATCCTCGAATGATGCATATAACTGATATTTTATTCAAGACTATGCGTGTTTAGCGTGATATATACGAGCCGTTGCGTACTTTGTATTTACATATTCGGCAACATTTGGGAACAAAGACGGTATACAACAATTTGGGTACAAATCGAGAGAGAAACAGCGATACAATGATATACGGTTGTTGTTTGTGTTTGACGTTCTGTTGGCGCGAACGGGTGTGTCAAATCGTAGGCTTTATTGCGTATTGGGTTGGCTATGCCCTAGATCTTGAGTATGGAATAGAGGAACTTTGTGCTAATGTAAGAGATTATTCATAGCCTTACTTATCTGACGATGCTGATATAGAAAGGGAGCGGAGGGCGTTGGTGGTTCGATGTAATATGGTAGCCCGCAGGTTTGGGCGTTGTAGTAAGGGTCTTAAAGTCTCTCTTTTTAAGGCATACTGCCAAACCTTCTACACGTGTAGCTTGTGGGTGAAATACACGCAGAGAGCTTACAAAGTCCTTTGCGTACAGTATAATAATGGGTTTAGGATGCTGATGGGGCTTCCGCGCTTTTGCAGCGCTTCGCAAATGTTCGCGGAAGCCCATGTTGACGACATTCATGCTATTATGAGGAAGAGAACACCGTCAATAAGGTTGCGCGGAAGCTCCAACAGCATCCTAAAACAATTATTAGCAACATTATTAAGTAGACAGTCCCTTTGTAAGGCACTGGGTACGGCGACACGTGCCATTGTGTGTAGCGCCTCGTTTTTATCAAATTCGTTTGTAAAACTTTGTATTAGTTTGCAATTTACTAACATAGTTTTTTAAGTCATTGTTATTAACATTATATGGATTGTGTGTACTGGTACATGATAGTCCGAAATAAAGAATATATTATATTATTATAGCCTTGTCCACAAGATTACCTAATTCACCTAATGGTTGTATACCGGAATAAATCGTTTATATATACCTATAGTTTATTATGTTTTGTTTGAGTTATTATAATATATGTAAGTATTGAAGAAAGAGTAAGCAGCGGTGGCCCAGTGGTAACAGCTGCGACTTACGAGTTGTAGGTTCGAACCAAGACTAGCGCTTTACAATGTGTAAAATGCTATCAAAAACGGTGAGGGAAAACGTCGTGAGGAAACCGGCATGTCCAAGAACCAAAAAATCTAAGACGTGTAACATGCACCAACCCGCACTGGGCCCGCGTGGTGGATTACAGCCCCCTCTCACAGAGAGAAGGCCTGTGTCCCAGCAGTGGGAACATTATAGGCTGATTATGCTATTACATGGGACCTTCACATGACTGGCTAAATGTGGGTATACACTGTATAGGGTACAACTCTGCCTAACCAATTAGGAATTACGGGCGTGATGTTAAAATCATGTCCCAATTAGGAGATAAAAAAAAATATTTCGCCTAATAGTTCATCACGCATCCGATAGATAACACTACGCGTATTTAGTAGACAGAATTGTATAATAGATGGCGTTACTAGTCACATCGCTATGAATAATTCTTGTACTTTGTCGCAAACTCGGAGCATTTATTTCAATAATTAAACCATGTACAGGCGCTTATGAATTGTCAAAATTAAATAGTCGGTCAGTTAGTCAGAAAGTTGAAGCTAGAAGAATGGAACTCTCTACCTGCGTCTGTGTTTCCGAGCGCATACAACCCGAATCTCTTCAAAGTGAGAGTGAACAGGCTTCTTCTGGGTAAGCTCACTCCATCGTCGACTTTGTCTCTGTCACCTAGACTAGAGCAAACCAGTCTCTTGGGTACATTACCAGTCGACAGTGATGCGGATGAATTTTTAGACGCTATATTTTAGTTTGTATACAGTTTTAGTTAAGTTAGGTTTTAATTTTGTTATTGTTATTAATGATTTAGGTATTAGTTATTATTTGATTACCAATTTAAATAAACTGTTGAAAAATTAAATAACTCACTAACTACAATTTAGATCTGCAATTTATATGGTGTACTTAAGAGCAAACCCATTTCAAATTAAAAAAAATATAATATACTAGCTGTGCCCCGCGGTTTCACCCTCGTAAATTTCGATCCCATGGGAATATCGGGATAAAAAGTAGCCTATTTTTTTTCAGGCATTTTTTTTAAATTCTTCTTTCCGTAAGAACCATCCTCGTACTTCAAGGAATATTATAAAAAAAGAATAAGCGAAATCGGTTCAGCTGCTTTCGAGATTTGCGCTTAGCAACACATTCAGCGATTCATTTTTATATTATAGATTTTTAATTTGCAACATTATTAGCTCCCTCACCCGGATTTCTCAACCAAGCCAAAGTGAAATAGCAACACATAATAACAAGGAGAGAAGAGGAAGAGAAAAGAGAACGGAAGAGGAGAGCATTCTATACTCTCTATCTATCTAAGTAAAATCCTAAAACATTGTAAGTACAAAACAAGCTTTTAACACAACACCGAACGGCCGGTAATAAAATTATTACCGACTATAAAGTCGACTATTAAGATGCGATGGTTTAACTCTTGTTAAGCTGTAGCAGGAACGACCGTTCTATAACTTCCAATTTTGCTTGTAAACCGTTTGTTAGTGTTGGGTACACGGGAATGTTGCAGCGCGTTGGTGGAATAAGCTTTATATGAGATTAAACAAGTTTTTGAATATCTGGTGTTATACTGAGCTAGCAGGTTGAGAAACTATGGGGCCACTATGACTGAAATGATTGTGTTACATTATAAAGTGCACTAAGTTATGGCTTACTTGGGAACTAGCATGTTGAGAAATAAAATTTAAAACTCACATTAAACGTACACTTTGTAAACAAGCATACTATAAATTAGAAGATTATATCCAAGATAAGGACGTTTGGAAACATGCTGTCTTGCTCCATAGAACAATCTAGAGTCTAGACAAAATCAAACTGGTTGCTAATTTAATTGTACAATTTTATTCTTTTTTTACATTGATTTACATTCATTACTCACACTTTGACTTGTTATTTTTTTTTTTTAATTAAAATCGTTTATTTTTACCATGTTTGAAAATATGTGAGCACCATGACATGGTGCTCACATATATTATATATATATAAATATACAACATTATTTTTAGTATATGCGAAACCTGAATATAGTTTGTTCAGAATAAGTAACTGAATCGATTCCAATAATTTTTACCCCATGTTATATTTTGGCCCAAAAATATTTAAAAAAGGTTAAAGCTTGGACACCACGAGAGCGACGCGTTCGAGGAGGTATATTATAGTGTACTCTGTGTTCGAGGAGCGACACTAAGTAGGTACAACAATAGCGGCGCGGGCGCACAGCGAGCGGGGCGACCGGGGCGGGGGTGTAGCAACCCCTTCAGTCGCCCGGGTACCACAGGTTGGCGCGCACGTGTTCGCGTTCCCGTCCAACTGCATAATCGCGAGCGCGCGGCCGCCGCGGGCCTTACAGTTGTGTTTCGGTTGATCGTGTACCTATCGTATGTAAAAAGTGTCGTGTAACATTTTTAAACACGCCAAGATGGTTAATTGTAGAAAGTTATTATTGTTCCTACAGCCTGCTGTGGTTAAGTAATGCGATGTTTAACACTTTTCATCCACTTTGAAATTTAAGTGGTTGACATAAGGTGCAACAAATCGCATTGACTACATTGTATCACTTACGGCTTACGAATAAGTAATTACTTATTCGTAGCTTACGGCTGCATTTATTTACGAATAAAGTACATTATAATAACTACCTACACTTGACCATTACGACAGTCCAAAGCCTGCAAGTGTGATGGAAAATGTTATCACCAGTTAATTACAATACAATCGCCCGAACGCACGCGGCGGCGGCGTGGATGACCATGTTTTTGTAAGGACAAACAGCTTATAACTTTGTGATTATTCATGATACAGTTTTGAAATTTTGTACATAGATTCTTTACATAAAAATACTAGACACGTGTTTCGGGTTTCGCATATACTAAAAATAATGTTGTATAATATATATAAATTAACACTCTCACATATATAAATTATTTATCTGACAGAAACATTGTATCTGTCAGATAATTAATTTATATGTCATAGTTTCGTTTTTAATTCTTTTACCTATTGTGGTATAATAATTTTATTTTATGTGCATCGTTCTCACATATTATTACATTAATTATATTAATGTACCTATGCAAAATTTTGTAAAACATTTTAAAAGTGTAACGGTGGAGTTTCTTGCCAATTCTTCTGCATACAAAAACTGTCTTTTGGAAGGGCCGACTAGAATCAATTCTATTTTAATGTAACTTTTGACGTTCAAAAGTACCTTTTATATGCCTATTTGAAAGAAATGCTTTGGCTTTGACTCTGACACACATTAATCTATTGTAAATATTTAATGGTTTTCTGTACCCTTTACCTAAATCGGGATGGTGTAACAAGGGATAGGGAGGAAGAGCCCCTATCAAAAAACACATCACCTAAATATCGGGCCCTAAATATCGTGTAGTGTAATAGGGGTTTTAGAAAGAAAGAAAAGTTTTAGCCTCTGTGGATTACAGGTATGATGGTGTGTGTATGTTACCACAATTATAAGACCTATAACACAACAGTGCATAGGTTAGGTGGTTAGGTGCTCTACAATGGATAGGTTTGTAACGGTATCTACAAAACACCACATGCGAACAACGTATCATACTGACGTCACGCAAATCCTGCATCTCGCAAGCAGAGTTTACAGCGCAACTAACATAGATACAACAGCCCGACATGAATCATCGGGTAGTTGCCCGTCAGACACGACACCCGTCTGGTCGGAGGATCCTCCCTTTTCTATGGAGGTTGAGTGAACTTTACACCCTGTCCCACATACCTCTATATGACATGCCAGACATGGGGCTTGATAAACCTTCCTGTAATTGGGTGCTTTTTATTATGTTTTCAAATCAAGTTAGATTGTAATTGTGTGCCTAATTTTTTTTATCTTCTACCTACTAACATAGATTTTTAAGTTAATTGTAATACTAACACGCTATGGGCGTACGATGCCTGCCAATAAAAGATTTTTATTTATTTATAAAGTACAAACCTGTGTATCACTGCAATTGTCCCGTGGGCGATCGCACTTACCACAGCATACGTAGGTATTAATCGAACGTACAACATTGTACAGCGGTAAATACCGGTTGCCGTCGTTTATTGCGACTGCGACTAATTGTGCAACTGTCGCCGTCAAAATATACCGAGCGTGGTTTTACGAGTATTGTTGCAGTTTTTAAAAATTGAGTTCCAATGGGTTTTGTTTTGTATTCAGTCTTTTTTTGGCTGTTATACAGGATGTGGCATAAATATTGGTCCTCCATTAAGGATTCGATATACCAGATGATTTGAGGGCAAGAAACTCCACCGTTACTCTTTTTAAATGCTACCTTCATTCGACTTTCTCTCTCTCTCTCTTTTATTATACAACCACACTTACCAAGAGGTATCGTGTTACCGAGTTACTGGATTGTGGAGATCAGATAGGCAGTCATTATTATTATTATTAGCCTGTGACGTCCCACTGCAAGGCAAAGGCCTCCCTACTCTCTTTCCACCTCTCTCTGTTCAAAGCTGCTAAGGACCAGTTTTTGTTGAAGGAGTCCAGCTCATCCCGCCATCTCCGTCTGGGCCTGCCACGATGTCGTTTGCCATTAAAAGGGACCCACTGGGTCGTAAGCAGTCACTCCATGTAAAATACTGGTATTCAGCTGCATCCGGTTAGACTGGAAGCTGACCCCAATATTGTTGGGAACAGGCTTAGGCAAATTGATTGGTAACAATTGGCGAACGTGGAATTATTATTATAACAAAAGTGGAAATATTTTTGAAATTTAAACTATGGAAAGTTGTCATTTTTGCTGATGGGTAAACCTATCGGGCACACGTTCAAATAACTGTTATTATTATTTTTTCCTTTATTTATATATAAATTATATTTTTAAATATCAGGATATAAAAAAATATAAAAAATAGTAGTCCGTTATTATGATTAGCCTGTGACGTCCCACTGCAGGGCAAAGGTCTCCCTACTCTCTTTCCACCTCTCTCTGTTCAAAGCTGCTAAGGGCCAGTTGGCACTAGATAAGCGCGTTGGGTTAATTTGTCTAAACTCCTACTATCTCATGACACACACGAATAAAATAACTATACATACCTAAAAAAAAATTTCTAATTTATTTGGATTTTTTTTTTATTAACCTTATGGTAGGTGTTGATGTGGATGACAATGGAGCACGCTTGCCTTGATGTAACCTATTCATTCTCAATTTGAAGACACCCTGACTATAGTTGTCAGAAAACACAGACTTGTCAATAATTTTACGGAATTATAAGCATATTTTGTTCAAAATACTGTCAGTATTTCTGGTTTGTGAAGTGTGTATAATGAACTAACACTTCACAAACTAACGAGTAAATTGGTGAAATTTACTCAAAAGCTATGTGAAAATCTTTACTCAGTTGGCATCACAGTAATTATCTACTACTTGAATTCAAAGATCTTGCTACTAATTGTCACTTACAGTTAAATCTTTGGCACAGCTATAATATCAAGAGTCGAGGCATTTAATTATTTTAGCTTATCTTGCAAAGAAGTGTTATTATATGTCTTTAAACAGAAATTATGTAATGAAACTATCTAAGTATTGGGATGCATGAACAAGCCTTCTCGTGTAGCGCAGTTTGTTCCGCCAGTTACTCAACTGAACTGACCGCTCGGCGCATCCTGAACAGTGACACCCAACACCTTATTTGACTGACCAATTATTCCCTTGCGGTGGTAGGGCTAACACCCGCCTGGTTTGCGACCACCCTCCCACCGGAGTCCGTTGTCAAGCCGTCTGCTGTGTTTCATCGATGCGTGGGAGTTCCAGTGCCTTAGGCATCTTCAGGGCACGCTCGTTCTATCATAGACCTCATCCATCGCTTTCCATCAGGCGTGATCGGAGGTCAAGAGCGGGCCCATTCAGCAATAAAAAAATAAAAAAGTATGCAGTTCGCTATGTACCTACTGATTGTAAAAAATGTAAGTCATTGACATGAGAAAAAAAGTATCCATTAACGTTATTGTATTGCTAGAAGAGAAAATTGGATATAGCGGTGGAATATGATACCTTTTTGTTTCTGTGAATTGTTCTATGTCAGTATTCGTCTATTTTCTTTTCGAATCTAGAATGATAATATGATTTATCAATTCCTCTAGTCGTATTAGCTTCTGGCCGGGTAGATGCTAGAATAGAATAGAATACTCTCGCTCTCTCGCTCTCGTTAGCATATCCAAAATTGTTAACGCCTTCAAAAGAAACCCAGTTGATTCTGAATAGATTGGACTTCAAATCGATTTCTTCGCTATTAGTATTTCTGAACTAATTTCCACGGTCTTTATAAAATCAAGTTTAAATCTTACGCAATCACTCACTATAAGGTTTGGTAACTACTTCATCTCTATTCAGAAGGTTTTTTCCAACAATTAATGATATTAAATTAATTAAATAGAATATCATTGTGTTTGAATAATATTGTTAAATTGTAATTGTAACTCATCGACAAAAACAGAGGCTATAAAATTAATCAACTCAACTGCCGACTCAAAATTATTTAGGTATACTTACTTTAGTTTAAGAACTTAGTTATAAAGGATAAATACAAAAGGTTTATTATTTTTTGCTTTTCAGTTTTTTCGGCGGTTTAATTTTTTGTTAAAAGTTTTTATTTTATCATTTTTTGTGGTTGTAATTTACTAATTATTGTAATACACAACTCAGCATTAAAATCTGAGAGTGAACAATACATTACCCCTATTTTCCTACCCTTAAGGTAGGATATTTTTTTCCAAATTTATATGGGACCAACATCAAGGTATTATCCAATAAAGAAAGAATTATCGAAATCGGACTACACTTTAAAAAGTTATCTGTGGTCATACATAAAAAAATATACGCGTCGACTTGAGAACCTCCTCCGTTTTTCGTCGGTAAAAAAAATAATCTCAATTGTCAAAAATGTATCTTTAAGATGATTTAAAATTTGAATTTCAGGTTTCAGTATTCAAATGATCGAATCGAAGCACTCAATTTGAAAGTGCCACTACAAATTGGCATTGGTAGATTTTCTGTTTCAATTGTTTACATTTTCGTCAGATACTTTTGAAATAGACCATACAGCCGTCAGGATACTATAAAACACTTATTTAATTTCCCTCACTGCAATGTTCTCTCCTCGCAGCTAATAAGCTACTAATAAATAGTCTGTCAGAGGAAGGACTTTTTGTATCTCTAATGAGAACTAGACTACTATCCGTACTCAAAGGAGCAGTTGCAATATTGCGTTTGACATTAAACTTCTTCCCGCGACTTCGTCCGCGTGAAATTTCACCCTCCACCCTTTTAGGGAATTGCGGGGATTTTAGCGGGATTTTCCGAAAGGGTTACTGCTACCCCGGAACATAAAGGGCTAAGGAAGGAACACGGGTGGGTTTTAGTCAATAAGAGTCTGACACTCCCTTCCGCTCCACCCAGAGCGAGAGGGGTCATTTGATGATTTCCCATCCACAAAAAATAGGGGTGAATTTTGAAAAATACTTTCCTTTCTTAATGCACCCGTAGACCTCATAAGGAACCTACGAGCTAAATTTGGAATCTCCAGACCCAGCGGTTTGGGCTATGCGTTGATATGTCAGTCAGTTTCTTCTTTTATATATTTAGATTAAATGGTAATATTATTCTAGCTTTTCATTATAATTATTTTATTTTATGCTGTTCCACAAACGATGAGACACTTAATTTATCATGTCCTACGTGTTCAGTTAGCTGCACGTTCCAGGAACCGATCGATGCTAGGTAGTGATGGCGCCAAACATAGCCGAATTCTGGGCCGAGTCCATTTAGATTGCCATCGTCACGCTAAAAAGATTTTCTTTTATTCAAAATGTCAGTAAAAAACTTCGACTTTAGGCTTCGACTTTGAAAAAATGTGTTTCTATTAATATACTGTGTAGGAATCATTCATGAAAAAATAGCATGATGATGCACTTCTAGTTCAAGTCGCAAAACATCTTGGGAAAAATCCCTTTTTTTTAACTAAACCTTTTGGAAAGTCTTATTATGTCTATTTGAAATAAATACTTTGACTTTGTCACTCCCTCTCACCGAGAGGAGGCCTGTGTCCCAGCAGTGGGAACATTTTAGGCTGATTATGCTACAATCTTAGGACACCGAATATATTTAATCTAACCTTTACCTACCCCTGTTGCAGAGGTGGATGCAGCTTCATAGTAGCACATCCCCTCATATTATCTAATATTATGTGTTTTTATTTATTTCGTTATTTTTGTTATGTGATTTGAATGACATAGTTGTGTATGTATTTTAATTTTTATTATTTGAATGACATGTGTATGTATTTTAATTTAATTTTATGGTTTTGATTGACATTTGTATGCATTTTAAATTTTATTTGGTTTTGAATGACATGTGTGTGTATTTTAATTTTTTTGATTTAAATGTCTGAGTAATATTTTATTGTGTACTGATGTGTGATTATTATATCTATTTTTATGTTTCTAATCTAATGTAATAATGGAATGGACTTTGTCTGAAAAATAAATGAATTATTATATATTTTAAAAATGAAAGAGCAACTTCTACTGCTTTTCAGAACTATCTTTGAATCAATATTCATGAACATTTCAAAGAAAAGAGTCATAGTTTCAGGTGCAACAATTTTTCTCGAGATGGCACTCCTAGTCCTTGCTTGGGAGACATTAGCTATGTACAAAGGCTTGAACTATGAAGAGATGTTTGTGACATTCGAAGACGTACGCTTCGAAAAGGAACTGAATATCAAGAATAAGGAAACAGTTCGATTTACTATTGAAATTCAAATGGGATGCTGCAGGTTTGAGGTGTTTGAGTAACTGCTTTATTTTACTGAATTCAGGACACAAAATTGATAATCTTATTTATTTGTTTATTAAGCAAGGCACACCAACGATATATTAACAAGGGTAGTAACAACAGGTAAACACGGGTCTTCAATTCTGTGTAAATACACTTATAGGCATGCACAACATTCACATTAAAAGGTTAAAAATTCATTAAATAATAAGAATATTATCAAAACATCTTTATACCTACATAATATTTAAGATTAGATTACAAAATTTTAAAACATTAAAAAACATTTAGAAAACATTTAGTCTCATTGTACTAAAACAATACAACCATAAAAAAAGACAGGTTGCACTCCGGGAGTGCCGGCAGAAGTAAAAACTTGAATATTAACGTTGAAATAAATCAACTATTAATTGAATTAATATAACTCACTTTTTTCATTAATAGATGCACTTTGTTCAATTTCCATATTTTAAACACTTTATATACACGAATTTTACGAATACACAGCAGTGTGGCCACTACACAGACGGTCGAGCCATAATATTCGCGCAAGCGCCCTGCGCCGCCTAAACGTAACAGCAGGTATACATTTTCGCCGCGCCGTAGAAAGAGAGGGGATACTTCCTCTCCTACGCCGCGGCGGCTGTCTACTCTCCATCCGTCTTACGAATTTTCGATCAGGTCACGTGTCCTGACGCGAGTTTAACATTTTTTACCCATTACAAAAAAAGTGTACAACGCCGCTAAAGAAGTTTTCACTTCAAAAATCTCCAAATCAAATTATTATATTTTTCTTCACAGATCACTGAAGACGTGCATATAGCATCCGGACTTATAAAACAGATAAACAATCCTCATTGTTGATTCTAATGGTGCAGAAGCAAATGTTTTGTGTGATGATCTTGTTTTTAAACAGCGAAAGATGTTTATATTTATGCGGGTTGAAGCAAGAGGTTTCTTATACACGTAATTAGGGGATTTTTTTCACATTTTCTAATCATTATTATTCCTTATCTACTCAACTATAACAGCCGTACGGCTGGATCGATCAGGTTAAGCTACATTTGCCGCGGTTGGTCCGTGATGGGTAACCATCTGAACATACTAAGACGCCTCCGCGTCTCCGAAAGCATGTAAAGCCTTGGATTTTTGACAGTCGTTACGGGTCGTCAGAAACTAGAAAGTGTGACTACTAGTTTTACCAAGGGGTATCGTATAACCCAGTAACTGGGTTGTGGAGTTCAGATAGGAAGTCGCTCCATGTAACATACTGGTATTCAGCTGCATTGGGTTAGACAGGAAGCCAAATTCAACATAGTTTGGAAAAGGCTAGGTTGACGATGAGGTGAATTCCAATTTATACTTTCATGGAACACCAAACGAAATGCTACAAATATCAAATGAACTCAGGAGTGGGTGACTTTTCTGGACTCGTTAATACAGCTAAACATATTATCATAATTGTGAACACGATCTAGTGGCGAATCCCAAATTTATTAGAAAAATGACGATAAATACCTTATTACATAACCTCCTTTTTTGAAGTCGGTAAAAAAGAAACACATAAAGAAAGAAAGAAGAAAGAAAGAAAATACGTTTATTTGCGGTGAAAATGACGCAAAAGGAACAAAAACACAAAAAATAAAATAAAAAGGAAGGGGGAAACATGCGTCACATCCACGCAAAACAGCTATCGCTCAGCATTATGCTGCGACCCTATGCAGGACAGAGCCCCAGCGCTGGTTAAGACGCTGTAAAAATAATTTATAATTCTAAATATATTTTTGTTTCTAAAGGTGTGGTGGATGTTCAAATCGACAACAAAATTTTTAAACATAAACCTGTTTTAGAAATAGAGTCAGAAGGCCAATTCCCGTAATCAAAAATGTTCAAAATCTAGTCGCAATCTTATCTCAGCGAAAACCAATGTCAAAAAATGAAGGGAACTTACAGGTATTGTTAACAGATTGAGACTGAGATCAGACTGTGAACGTTTTTAAAATAACGAGAATTGCCCCTCAGATATCCTTGAAATGCGCATATTTGTTCCACATCTACATAAAAACCATTATATGTGTGTAAATATAATTATGTAGAAAATAATATCATGAATATGCGATTTTGGTAATCGTAATGTGGTTTTAATTATGATAAATTACGTCATTATTTACAGATACAAACAGCTTTAAAAGTAAATCTACAAATAATAACCGAAAATATAACAGGAGACTGTTTTAATGTTACGTAACTTATACCAAAATGTACTAAGTAACGGACGTAACAGAAAATAATTGGCCGAATTTTGACACTGATGAGAAGACAATAGAAATAGAAATTAATTAGAAACAAAGCTTCGGAACATCGATTCTTTATATTCTTCATCGATAATAAGAAGTTAACAATTAGAAATGTCTTCTGCATTACATAAAAATCAATGGGTTTGAGTTGTAAGTATAAAGTAGATAAAAATATTGTGTCTCCTGCAAATAGTTTCGGGAGGAAAGAGTTTCCAAAATTATTGGTAAGATTTATAGCTATTGTTAATGCCACTTGAGTGCTGTGTGTCACAATAAATAATAATAATAATAAATTGATAATGAACACTAATAACAATGAATAATAATAAAAAATTAAAATAAAAACATCATAAGAGATAAGTAAGCAGGGTCGTTGGATATAGTTGAAGGTTTAGTAAGAAACCGATGGATATTTTCGAATAAAATTGAATATAGTTAATAGAAAACAAACGGTTCATTTATCAAATTAAATTTCATTCGAAAGTTATCCATCGGTTTCTTATTAAACTTCAACTATATCCGACGACCCTGCTTACTTATCTCTTTTGGTGACCGTACATTGGCATTTATTTTCTTTATTGTACAATTTCAGGCAATACTAAATTGAAGAAAGTAAAAACTTTAATTAGTTTTAAAGTTAACGAAGTCTGTGTATACGAAATAAGAGATATCTTAAATAGAACTTTCAGAATTGATTACTTAACTAAGGAGCTGAAAAGGACTTCTATTGCAAGGTGGGATTCAAATTCTCAAGATTATAGTGAGATTAATTTTAGTCCAACAAACTTGTTTTAAAGATTAATAACAGCTAAAAAAGTTAAGATTATGAGAATTCGTAGACAATTTCATATTATGATTCGAGATTTTAGCAGCATCATAATATTATTAATTTAGTGGTAACGGCCGGGGGACTTACGACTTGTAACAGTAGGTCGTGGGTTAGAACCCAGGCAGGCGCTTAATTTTTACTTAGTGTAAATAATTTTACTACCACTGCTCTCAAAACGGTGAAGGAAAACATCGTGAGGAAACCAGCATGTCCTGGAACCAAAAATTCTAAGACATGTGACATCTACGAACCCGCACTGGGTCTGCGTAGTAAATTACGGCCCACTCCCTCTCATCGAGAGGAGGCCTGTGTCCCATTGTGGGAACATTATAGGCTGATTATACATCAGCACCATATTATGATAGTGAAGTATCTGATTTAGCTTCAGCAATACAAAGAGCAAAACCCGTGTGAAGTTAATTCAAATGTCCAAGTGAAGATTCAGGGATCAGCATTGTCGGCATTGAGAATGGTTTCAAGGAAGAAGAAGCCTGAATTAATTGCATAATAGTAAAAGTTAATAATGTACAGCTGTCTGTTATTATTTATTTCGTTACTTGATTGAGTTCATGATTGGAGCAATTACAGGCAAACAGAACATTTTTTTAAAATTAAATACTTTTAATTCTATTACTGGTTTTTTTTAATTCACATTTCTATATTATTTAAAATAGAACCTTCTCTTCAAAGCACGGTTAGTATTGGTATGACTAGTACGATATGGTGGAGGTCTTCTTCGCCATTGATGATTCCCTTTTATTAATTTTCAATTCGACCTTCGACCAGAATTCGGCTACTTTGACAGCGTTAGCGTTGGCTTCGCAAAAGGTCTTCCATAGTGCAGGTGTTTTTGCACAGAGAGCATGACAAGACGTGAGGATTCGTTTGTGATGTAGCTCCACTACTTACAGATATAGATACACCTAGATTACGCAAGAGCAACTACTTCTCGTGCCCTACAAAAATCATAAGCCGCCACTTTCGAGCTCAGTCCTGTAGTACTGCTGGCTGGGTGAGCGTGAGCGCTGGCGCTAGGCCCCGGGGGCCGGGCAAGACGGGTGCCGCACGCGGCGGCGTCTTTAAATCGATTTGATTTTCCCATCACTAAATGGTGCTTGTGACGTCATAGTAGGTAGTGATACTAGCATTATCTACGTCTGTCTATATCTGTGGGCTCCACAGTCGCCAAATGGCTCGTTGAGTACCACGTCCTGACTAAGTTGTACCAACCATTATTTTAGAGGCACGATAAAATTTATACATACATAAAGTACGGATCTTAATTTAAGAAATGGTTCCAGTCATCATCATCATCATTTCAGCCGAAAGACGTCCACTGCTGGACATAGGCCTCCCCAAGCACCTCCACTTCGACCGGTTTTATGCTTCTCGCATCCAACGAGTTCCTGCGGCCTTCACAAGGTCGTCGGTCCACCTTGTGGGAGGCCTTCCACCGCTACGTCTTCCGGTACGCGATCGCCACTTCAGAAGCTTTCGGCCCCATCGGCGATCTGTTCTGCGAGCAATGTGCCAAGGCAATGAGCAATGGTTCCAGTATTGTCATGTAATCTAACATTGGAGTCAAGAATACCTCATTCAAGCATTACAACACTCGATATTTCAAACTAAAACAACGACATGGAAGTTAATCCAACAAACTAACCGCACACGTTGCAACAAATCGCAACTGAACTGTTGTTATTATCGTACATATTTGTAGGAACGAGCATTCTGTCTAATCCCGTAGTGCAGGGGCAACTTAAAAGTAATAAATTGCTCTTCACTGTACCGCGAGTCTGCACTCCGGTGGTTTCTAGACAACGATCTGGATTAATTTGGATACGGTTATAAAATTATACTAAAGGATAAGAAATCTTAAGAATACAATGACATCTAATGATGTCAATAGTCATATCATTTGATTTCATATTACTGTAATTTCATATAGTTACGGTTGGTCTGTGGATGGGTGACCATCTTTACATACCGAGACCCCTCTGTGACTCGGAAAGCGTTAAGCCGTTGGTCCCGGCAGTCATTCGCGGATCTTTGATGGTCGTTACGGGTAGTCAGAAGCCCGAAAGTCTGACAACCAATCATATACATAGGATGCAACAGTGAGCAAATGAGAATACCTTTAGTTAGATATTTTACAATAAAATGGAGTTTTAATTTTGGTGATCGATCATTTACTATTTTTGGCAGTAAAAAATGTTTTTTTTAATGTTATATTTCACTTTATTTGATGATAAGTTAAACATGAGCCCTATTTTATAGCTCGTGTGATCTAAGCCTGAACTTAAGTGACGCTTTTCTGTATTAAAATGGAAAATTTTAGTCACAAAAAAAACGCAACTTAAATGCGGGCTTAGGTCACACAGTGCTTGCTATAAATATATGTTTTACTCAAACCGCATCCAACTGAAATCTACATTACAAAATCCTTGTGTACTACAATGAGTTCCAACAAAGTTCCCGGCTAGCCCACTATCCAGTACCAGTTAGACCGCTTAATTGTTTTCAACTAACAACGAATTTTTGCTACCAGCAAATTGGCGGCGCGAATACTTTTCATAACTTATACTGTTGCTCGGTTGAGCTCGGATGTCTTGTTGTTCACTATTACTACTGCTGGTCTGTTCTGTAAAATATCACCGGGAAAACTTGTGAAGTGACCTGTCACTTCACCTGATGGGATTGACAATAATGACAGCCCACTTCTTACAGTTTGGTCTTTAAGGGAGTGATAAATTGAGTTTCGCAATTACGATGGTTGATACCTACCTCATCATCATTTCATTCGATAGACGCCCACTGCTAGACATAGGCCTCCCCCAAGCACCTCCACTTCGAGCAGTTCTGTGTTTCTCGCATCCAACGGGTTCCTGCGGCCTTCACAAGGTTATTGCTCCACCTTGTGGGAGGCCTGTTTCGGTACGCGGTCGCCACTCCAGAACCTTTCGGCCCCATCGGCCATTTGTTCTGCGAGCAATGTGCCCTGCCCACTGCCGCTTAAGTGTGGCAATTACTGGTGGCGGTTACCTTGGTTTTCCTGCGGAACTCCTCATTTCTGATTCGATCACGCAGGGAAACTCCAAGCATAACCCTCTCCATTGCCCTTTGGGTGACTTTTAACCTTCTAATAAGGCCCATACCTAACTACCTACCTTACCTCATACTGACCTGTATTTTTTTTGTAATTATAGAGCGATAGCCGTTTTGCGTATACTTTCCCCCAGGTTGCTTTTTTTGGATTCCGTACCCAAAGGTGCCAACAGAACCCTATTATTAAGCCTCCGCTGTCCATCCGACTGTCTGTCAGCGGGGTGTATCTCATGGTCCGGAATAGGTAGACAGTTGACATTTTTAGATTAATTAAACGTGTTGAAAAAAAAATTGTTTTAAGTATTTTATGATAGTACGAACCCCTTCGTGTGCGACTCCGACTCGGATTCTTGTACCTATTTGTGTGATTTTTTGCTCTTTATGCGTCACTTTTAGTGCAAATAAATATTTTCTTTCTTTATTTTTCTTTCTAGGAAAACATGTCATAACGAGTTTTCATTTCTTGGAAACTTCGGATTATGTAGTAAGATAGTGTTGGGTTAACATCCAATAGATGGCGTACCAAAGCACTAGATTAAAACACATTAAAAAAATTTAACTTTTAAATCTCAGTCTTCAAAATTTTACACAGTTAAAAGTACTAAAATCATCTCATAGCTTCAATTAGTACACACAGCTTAAATCGCTACACTTCGCTGCAGCCGCTGCAAACGCTAATTGTTTTCATTTCGCAACTAACTAAAACTTTTTGTTTTAGACTAAGCAGAAAGCGGAATATTTTAGCGAGCGCCAAATTAGGACAATATGGATGGTATGCTTGTTTAAATGTACGGCTGTGTTGGGAGTGGAATACAATTTATAGCATTGAAGTGTATTTTTTAGATTCTAATAAAGCTTTGTACTCAGATGTACATAATAGGTAATCATTTTTGTATAAGGCGGCTTATTTCGAAATGAAAAGCAACATACAGGATGAAATAAAAAACCAGCCAAGTGCGAGTCGGACTTGCGCACCGAGGGTTCCGTACAAACCTGTTTAAAATACTTTTATTATAAGTATAGTGTAACTAAAAATTTACGGTTTTCGCCATTTTTGCTTTATCTGTGCTATAAGACGTTGCTTCGTACTAAATTTCAAGATTCTAAGTTCACGGGAAGTACCCTGTAGGTTTTGATTCCCTTGCGAGTGTCGAAAATTTGCTGAAATTAGCGGCATAAACGGCTCTTTTGATTACGTTGGCTTAGAAGTTTGATTTTTTCACAGCTCCAAGGGACAGTAGACCTGGGTATTGTAGCGAAATGAAACATAAAGACACTTCACTAACAAAAACGTTTAATTTTGTATATAAAAAAATCGAAAACACAAATATGAAAAAATATGAAAATACAAAAAAGGAAAAACTAAATATGAAAACTTGTCACATTTAAATAATAGGAAACTATTGCGTTATATTTTAAATTTAGGTTTTAAATGCTACGTAACGAATTATGAGTCGGTTGCAACCAGATCCGTAAAACGAAGACGTAACTTTAACTTTTAACTAAAGATTGAAATAACGCGGTATTAAAATATTTAAAATTAACAGATTTTAAGAATAAAAAAAGGCCAAATCTACTACGGAAAATAAAAAAAACTTAAAAATCTCCCATATCTTATCCAAAACCTTCGCGGTGACGTAGAAGCTCTGCCAGTTGCTCCAATACCTCACTTGCTGACCTCTGAGATATGAAGAGGATGTCCGCAGCGCAGCGCGGAGCCGCAGATAAAAGTTAGTATGTAGGTGGGTGGATGGAGCCGAATAAATCGGCTTGCAGAAAATTCGGACTTCTATCTGGGGCAAAAATTATCACCATAAGAATCCCGAGTTGCAAGCAGATCTCATAAAACCCCAAAAAACGTACAATTATACATACCAGTCAAAAGGATTCAATCCAGTCAATAGGAATATATGTAGTCTTCCGTCGAAGAAGTGGGGAAACCTTTAGCACAGAACGGATGGGATTATTATATTGAAATATGACGAAAGGCTATGAAAGGCCAAAAAGATAAAAAAATACATACCCCGAATCAAATAATAGACATGCACGATCCAATTAAGATTTGTTGATTTCAATATTAAATTTGGGTGTTGGTTCTCAAAAAATTCCGGACGTCGTATCAGAGAGTATGTAGACAAGTGAAGTATGTCACTAGGAAAAAATCTCATGTGACGTAAAAGAAATTATTTCAAAATTATTATGAAAATAAAGGTTTTTGATAGGGCCAGTACAAAAAGAGGTTGATTATAATGTCGAAGAAGGACGAATGGCGAAAATAATCATCATGCAGTAACTACTAATGCTGCAGTATTTAATATAAATTCCAGCTTGATACCTCCACGCGTTCCTGAGAAAAAGGGTCTTGACAGACAGACAGACGGACGGACGGAAAACAAAGTGATCCTATAAGGGTTCAGTTTTTTTCTTTCTAGGTACGGAACCCTAAAAACTTGCACCAACTTGAAATAGCAGATGCAGTAACTGTTACATAATCAATCGATAAGTTAGCAAATAGACAATAACCTTCCTCAAGAATTGGCCTATTTAATGCAAAAAGAATTTAAAAAGTCCTAATGGTAGTTTCAAAGATTAACGCGTTCAAACAAAAACAAACTCTTTAGTTTGTTATATTTGTATATAGGTAGATTTATAGGTCAGGTGATTTTGTTTAGAAAAACGTTATTCACAAGAAGTTATCGGTATCATCATCATCTGCCTAGCATTGTCCCAATTAGGTTGGGGTTGGCTTCCAGTCTAACTGGTTGCAGCTGAATACCAGTATTTTACGTGGAGGTACCTATCTGACCTCCACAACCTAGTGAATGTGTAACAAGATACTACTGGGTAAGACTAGTTGTCAAGAGTTTCGGGATTCTGAGATTATGAAGCTACTAGCTGCGCCCCGCGGTTTCACCCGCATAAGTGTCGATCCCGTAGGAATATCGAGATAAAAACTATCCTTTGTCCTTCCCCGGGACTCAAACTATCTCTATACCAAATTTCATCTAAATCGGTTCAGTGGTTTAGGCGTGAAAAGGTAACATACAGACAGACAGACAGAGTTACTTTCGAATTCATAATATTATTAGTATAGATTGACAACCACCAAAATGATAATTTGGCTTGCTCACCAAAATGATAATTTTTAAACAATTCTCGTCCCAATCAACTACAATCGTTATTGTTTGTTCTAATTTAACAATTTAGATGAAACCTAAAATTGTTTTGTTTATCCAGTTTTTCGGCCGTTATTCATTTGAATATTCAGTTGTGCAAAATGAATTTGTTTGTACAAATTGTTTTTGGCGAACTATTGTTGCGTGCCGAGCACGGTTTTAGCACCTCGTTAGCTGAGGTATAATTTTGTGTAGGTATGCTTTTTATTATGTTGCTGCAGTTTTAGTATTCTATCTCTTATTTTAGAGTACATAACTAATTTGTTTTATTATATTTTCGAGCCGTTTGGGGTTGAAACCCTCGGGCCGTGGGGTCCGAGTGCTCATGGTCTTTTTAAGGAAATTTCAAAACGGCTGGTTGACACTTCCCGTGACCCAAGGACTGGCTTTTACCTTGGCCAAAAGCTAAGCATTGCCATAGAATGTGGTAATGCCGCCAGTCTCTTGGGTACATTACCAGTCGACAGCGGTGCGGATGAATTTTTCGGCGCTATATTTTAGTTTTTGTATAGTTTTAGTTAAGTTAGGTTTTAATTTTTGTTAATTAAGGATATATTAGGAAGTTCAATCCAATTTAAATATATTTGTTTTACAATCTTATATCGAACCATCTGAGAGTCTTCCGCTTGGGCACGCGTTACCGTGGCTGACTTCAAAATCTCTAAATAGACTTCGAACCCAAGTCGGCCGGAGCAAACACAATCTCCACAAATGGGGGCTCATAGATAGCTTACTCCCCACAGGCAATGTCCCACCTTCCATGCTATCACCTGTGCACTTGATGATCTTATAACTGCGTCAATGAGCGGGGTTCACGCAGCTGAAGTTTGGGCCAAAGATGTCAGAACTTTTTGCCATCGATACGCTAAGAAGAATTTTATATTATTATTTTTATATTGTTTTTTTTTTTATAATCAATTAAGTAAGGTTTTTCGAAAACATTATTTTCACTTCTAATATTATATTCAGTTACGACCACACTTAGTATTAGTAGGTGACCCTTTTTTATTATAAAGAGTGGTATAAGAGTGGTACAGACGCCAGCACATCAAGCTACCCATCATCATCATCATCATCATCAGCCTATAATGTTCCCACTGCTGGGACACAGGCCTCCTCTCTGTAAGAGGGAGTGGGCCGTAATCTACCACGCGGGCCCAGTGCGGGTTGGTAGATGTCACATGTCTTTGAATTTTTGGTTCTAGGACATGCCGGTTTCCTCACGATGTTTTCCTTCACCGTTTTGAGAGCAGTGGTGATGAAATAATTTACACAAAGTAAAGCGCCTGTCTGGGTTCGAACCTACGACCTACAACTCGTAAATCGCGGCCGATACCACTGGGCCACCACTGCTCAAGCTACCCGAAACTGTCAAATTTTCCCAATCAATTTTTAACCTTATTCTTTAACGATAAAGTTGAAAATCTATTAAAGAAATTTGACAGATTGTAATAGCTTGATGTGCTGGCGTCTGTACTAGACTAAGCCCTAAACCAAACTTTCATTGATCATGTCATTATTCGCTCATAGTTTTGTTAGCAATAAAGTAGAACGCCAATTTAAAAAAACCGGCCAAGTGCGAGTCGGACTCGCCCATGAAGGGTTCCGTAGCAGCAAGTAACATAATATAAAAGTTCTTGTAGTTCGTTGTAACTTTGTGAAAGGTAAATTGCGGTTTTCGATTTATGACGTATTAAAAAAAAAAACTACTTACTAGATCTCGTTCAAATCAATTTTCCGTGGAAGTTTACATGGTAATGTACATTATATATATTTTTTTAATTTTATCATTCTCTTATTTTAGAAGTTAGAGGCGGGGGGACACACATTTTACCACTTTGGAAGTGTCTCTCGCGCAAACTGTTCAGTTCAGAAAAAAATGATATTAGGAACCTCAATATCATTTTTGAAGACCTATCCATAGATACCCCACACGTACAGGTTTGATGAAAAAAAATTTTTGGAGTTTCAGTTGTAGGGGGAACCCCAAAATTTATTGTTTTTTTTTCTATTTTTGTGTGAAAATCTTACTGCGGTTCACAGAATACATCTACTTACCAAGTTTCAACAGTATAGTTCTTATAGTTTCGGAAAAAAGTGGCTGTGACATACGGACGGACGGACAGACAGACAGACAGACAGACATGACGAATCCATAAGGGTTCCGTTTTTTGGCATTTGGCTACGGAACCCTAAAAAGTAGGCACTTCGTAATATGAACATTCTTTATCCATACCCCTCTCAAGCCCAACAAACCGGTCAAAACCGTGTCGGACCACGCACAATCAAGGGTTCCGTAAAATACGTAAAACATTTTCTCTGTACATTCCAACTGCAAATGTAAGTTTGTACGCACAATATTGAGTGATTTACCATGTTATTTTAAGATTATTGACTTCTAATAGTTTGCTCGTTTTAATGACTAGTTTCTGTATTTTTTTCCAAATTTTTTGTTTTTTTAGTTTCGGAGAAATGCAAAATTTTCATCTATTTTCTTAAATAACTTAAAAACTGTGTGTTATAAAATTATCAAAAACAACATTTGAGACCCTCACGGTAAGCTATTTGATTTAATATAATTCACATGGTACAATCAGCAAAACAGTGTTTAATTTTCTGATTTGCCTCTCTCAAAGTGACCCCCAAAATTATAAATTCTTATTTATTCACGTTACACGTGTTTAGGTCACAAAAATCCATGTGTACCAAATTTCAACTTAATCGGTCCATTAGATTCGAAGCAAATTGACTGTGACAGACGGACAGACCGACAGACAGACCACAAGTAATCCTGTAAGTGTTCCGTTTTTTCATACAGATGTACGGAACCCTAAAACCCAAATCTAGCGCCAACCACTGAAACGAATCAATGTAATTACAACAACACTGTATCAGTCACTAACTAACACGGGTGTTGATCGCACAAAGCGCTGCGGTTGCTAACCACCGCTGCACCGCTACACCGCTGTACAGCGCTGTAACCTGACTTGCCCGTGATTACTGCAGCGGTGATAAGAGTTCTTGATTGAAGGGTGATTTGAAGGGGAAATGAGCAACTCTTTCATGCTAAACGTGGAGCTAGTAATAAACCAGAACAAGAATATACAGGGTGAAATTGAAAACATGCGACAAATTGAAATGGGAGATTGTACTCATCATTATGAACAACTTTTACTATGGGAGCAAACCTGAAATCGCGAAAAAAAAATCAGCCGTTCCCTACATTTATGTTTGCATAAGTTGTCAAAATGTAGGGAACAGCTGATTTTATTTTCGCGATTTCAGGTTTGGGCCCATAGTAAAAGTTGTTCATAATGATGAGTACAAACTCCCATTTCGATTCTTCGTATGTTTTCAATTTCATTCTGTAGATACAGTAAAAATGCTTTGAGATGATAAGTAGGTAGCATATTAAAATTTTATTTAAGTCATAATATCGTTGCCTAAATTATAAAGTCATTTCATTTTATTGATGTTATCCCAAAAGCACCATTCTGAAGCCTGATTGTTTCATCTGTATCCATTTGTCTTCGCCTGACCTACTTAGTGATATTCATCTAGAATATTCATTTCGATATTCATTTTGAATAGAATTTATGATTCAGGTACTTTCAAGTTGTAAATTTTTATATTACATACTGCCAGATATACAGGATGTCCCTGGAAGTATGGATAAAATCGAATAGGAGCGTGGGCAAGGTCATTTCCAAACTTTTTAACCCTGAGAATGTCTGTGAATTTTTTTACAGTTCAAAAGTTATGACCGATTTTAATTTTTTTTTCAATCACTTCGCTTAGTGTTCAAAGAAATTAATCATAAAAAATACTATCAGGGCTATCTAAAAAAAAAAAAATTGATAGCCCTGATAGTTTTCACGAATTCGATCTTTCTTCTTTTTTTAGTATTTTTTTTAGTATTTTTTTTTTTTTTGCTAATACATTTGGAAATGACCTTTCCCACGTCCCTATTCGATTTGATCCATACTTCCAGGGACACCCTGTACAGACTGTTAGCTTATATCTTATATAAACAACGTGTTAATCATTTGAAAAATACCTATTCTGACATCAAAGCCTCGATCAAACAGCCAAAATAATTTACCACAAACAAATCACAAACATTTATCCAAACAATGCAAAATTTACATTTGCACAAATTATTGAACCTAATCCCATATCACATAAATTGACTTATCAGCACGCGAAAGATAAAAACGTCACCCAATTTAACATATAAAAGCAGGTTTCATCCGATATAATAGAATATATTTATGTAGGTATGGGTAGGTAGTCAGTTACAAAAGGTTATAAATCTTCAGCCCTTTTCGTAGGAGTTGGAAGTCGGTGCGTAGTACGTGCACGACATAACGGGACTGATGACAAAGTATTAATAAGACGAGATTTAGAGGATTTGAAAGGTAGGTCGAGTCATACAACATACAGACTTTTGGTCGTACAGATATATGTACAGACTTTGAAGTCTAAGTAAAAATTTTCATGCGAACATCTCCACAGAATGTTTGCGCAGACTTTTCATTAGTTCAGACTTGGTTTTTCGAAAATCTGTAGTGTTCCGAAAATTATTTAATATCGTGGTGAACCTCGGTAAGAACAGACGTACCCAAAAATTTTAATTATATGGCTCCGACAAATATGCAGACATATATGCAGAATTTGGAATTTTCTGATACACCGACATTTTGTTTGTACTGCTTTGTTGCACAGACAAAATTCTATAGAAGTTGATGAAAATCTGTATCCTGTCGATATCTATGCGTCTATTGAAGAAAACAGTCATCATAGATTGCTCAAAATAATAGTTATAGATTGCTGCCAGATTAGCCCACATTTGCACGGAGACGTTTTTCTCGCGGCAATTATTTTTCGCGCACTGGATTTTGAACGCACTAGACAGCGGCATGCGACCACAGGAAGGTACTTTCTTGTTTCATCCTTTTCAGTATTCAGGTTTTAGGTTTTAAACTTATTTTTTTATATTTGGGGCTTATATCAGTAATATTTATATTTTTGGAATGTGCTAATTAGCCCTTTCATTTGATACCCAACAAGGCAAGATAAAATTTTTTTTTTTTTAGATCATGACCTTTTCGCCGCTAAAGGGCGCCATATTCAATTTAATGTGACGTCACATAGCCTATAACCAGCGGGCGATCAAGACGCTTCCAACGATACCTCATTTATTCAATTATTACAAGGAGTTTAGAAGTTATGAGGGAACTGATGAACATACACACATACATACATACAAACATACATACCGGTCAAAATCATAACCCTCCTTTTTGCTTCGCCGTAGTCGGGTAATAACTATAAAACAACCTCATTTACTTTACAGAAAGTAAGAATCTATCTCTATACTTTGTCTTATTCATACTTGAACGTACAGATAGAAGATAGCCAACGAGCGGATATTCCAGCTAAAGATGATATCATATTATTTGACGCTGCCGCTAGGATTTCAAGGATATTTTGGACGTGAACTTTACAATTTTTCGTCGTATAATTTAATATTTTTGAATCACTGACTGCGAATGTTAGGTACTTTGCTTTCAATGTTATGTCATCATCATCATCATCATCATCAGCCTATAATGTTCCCACTGCTGGGACACAGGCCTCCTCTCTGTGAGAGGGAGTGGGCCGTAATCTACCACGCGGGCCCAGTGCGGGTTGGTAGATGTCACATGTTTTTGAATTTTTGGTTCTAGGACATGCCGGTTTCCTCACGATGTTTTCCTTCACCGTTTTGAGAGCAGTGGTGATGAAATAATTTACACAAAGTAAAGCGCCTGTCTGGGTTCGAACCTACGACCTACAACTCGTAAGTCGCGGCCGATACCACTGGGCCACCACTGCTCAATGTTATGTCATCAAGATGATATAGTTTAAGCTTTTATTATTTAATACTAGCTGTTACCTGCGACTTCGTCTGCAATTCCGGATGAAAAGAAGCATAATGTAAGGACATTATGCTTCTTGCATTCTTCTTGCTTCTTATTATCCTAGAGAAGGCTCCAGGATATGGTCTACCTTTGTGCAAATTTCATCTAAATCGTTCAGCCGGTTTAGAGAGAAAGCGTAACAAACAAACTTAATTTCTCAAGTTTAATACTAGCAGCGCCCCGCAGTTTTACCTGCATAAGTCTCAACCCCGTTGTAATATCGGGATAAAAAGTATCCTATGTCCTTTCTCGGGACTCAAACTATCTCTGTACCAAATTTCATCTAAATCGGTTTAGCGGTTTAAGCGTGAAGAGGTAACAGACAGACACACTTTCGCATTTATAATAGGTATTAGTATGGATATGGATTAGTAAAGATTGCTTGTTGATTAACCTTTGTTGAAAACCGAGAGGTTAATCAACAAGACAAAAGTAATCGTTACACAGCCTAACACCAATCTTACGAGAGTAGATTCTTTCGACCAAAAAACGAACAAAGGATCTTAGAAAATTAAGGTGCCAAAAGTAAAAAAACAACGCCTCCTAAATTCAATCCGCTTTCAATAACATCAACAACCAAAATTGCCTAATCCAGTCCCTTGATTACACATTAGAAGACAGGCGCTGGGTATTTTCTATCTAACTAAACAATAAATTTTTGGTACCCCTATTGGCTCCAAGGCTTCTTTGTGGAAACCTATTAGGTGGATGATAAGGCTTAGTTCGCCGCTCCGCTTGGGGGGACAAAATAAATTTCCCGGCGGCCTTAAGCACGTTCAAATCGAGATCCTCTGAACTTAGGCGATAGTACTTTTAAGTTTGGCTACTGTAAGTTTTACTGTGCTGTTATTTAATTGAACTATGTATTTATTTAAATTCGTCAGCTGAATTTATTTCTACAGAATAAGCAGAATCAACCTATAATGTTCCCACTGTTATTTCTTTTATTTGTAAAGACGATGTTGGTGAGATTTTAGCTTTTGAGTGGATAAGTCAGATTTGGTTCAAAAGAGATGACGTCGATAGTATTAAGATTATCAGTATTTACAGCTATAATATTAAACTACCATTCAATATTGAGGTTGACTTTGATAAATTTTATTTGTTTCAGTTTACAAAAAGGGTTTAGTGTTTGGAGCCTCCTTTTAAAATGCCTGTGTTAGGGAACTCCGCTCTTCCATAGCACAGAATACTTAATAGTACTACGTACAGAAAGGACACTCCCTTCCCCGCGCTCATATCAGATACTGCACCTCATCCCGCACTTCGAGGTATTTGTCGCCGACTCTTTAGCAAGGGTGCTCGCGAACCGCAGCGCTGTACTGCTGACACGAACACACAATTTTGCGATTTAAAAGTTTTATTTGAGTTTTAATCACGATGGTTGGATATTGTGATGCTCTTCCGAATTCGTATTTACATCAACTGTTTGTAAGATTTCGCATTTTTTATGTACCATGCGATTTAATAACCGATTATTAACAGATAAGTCATTTAAACTAAACTATTTTAGTGTTTTTATTTCATTACGAACCTGACTATATAAATAAACAATTGAATTACAAGGTCACTTCATAATAATGGACACGTTGGGGCAGCGACGCCGCCGTCGTGGTTTGGTTCCCCGATACAAATCGCTTTCCGCGCCATTTTTTACGCTACGCGCGACAGCCAACCCTACTAGATTTCACGCACACATTTGCAAGCATACAAACGTCATTTAGCTATGTAGTAGTAATAGGTAATTATTTTGCGAGGGTTGTATGGGGTGTCCGATGTGTGTCTATAGTATAGCATAATTACTTAATCTAGTAAAAAACCGTTGCTACCTAAAATATTAAATAAAATAAACGATACGCTCAAATTATTTATTTCAAATAAGTAAACCAAGTCCAAGCACTTTTGAATCGTAGGGGTGGGTCAGTCAGAAGAATGTAGCTTGTTGCCCATTCCAAAGCGTAGTAGGTACGTATGAAGAAGAACGTGCAAGAAACTCCATGGACACTCTTTTAAATCAAAACAATGTGGTTACAAAATATTGGTCACTTCATTCGAATGGTAAACAGAACTACCATTAATTATTAAGGTTGACTTTAATATTAAATATTAGTTTAATATTAAAACTATCTCTAACATTTCTAAAGATACAACTCTATAGAAAAACCAGAGACATAAAAAAAAACATCTCACCTCTTTCATTAATTTTAATAAAATTTCAACATAAATTTATGTCAAACATGATTTACATCACAGTTTCTGCTCTAATTGTAACCAGGCCTGCTTTTAATGATGCCCCACTATGTTACGGGAAACATCAAATAAGAGGAATTGGTTTTGTCAATGCTAACAGAGCGCTGGAGCGCTGTAACCTATAGAGGGATCATTGCAGTTGAATGCAGCGGAATTGGTAGCTACATAAACATTATTTAGACACATGAGTGAAATACGCTTAGGACCATTATTAGATAGTGTTCTAATTTTGGAGCTCACTTATTAAGAGCTGCTATTGTGGAATTATAATTGTAATGGAAATCATTTGAATTTCATCCTTTTAACAAAAATCATAAGCGATAGTGAAACAACATTGAAAGGGGAGAGGAGTTCTCAAACAAAACCAAAATCTACGCGTGTTTTTTCTTTTTGTTAAGTACTCGTAGGAATCGATTGAATTTGCGCTTACTGTTCCATAAGAGACACTTTTGTCGATATAAATCGCCAATAAAATAACAACACTGACTTTAATATTTAATAACACTCCGAATTGGATAGCAATACCGATATTTTATTATTAATTTAAAGGACATTGACCAACAGCAAAAATATTGGTGAGGTACTTTATGAGTATATTCAACTCTAACTTATAACCACACTGCAACATGTGCAATAAATCTTCCATTCCCGATAAATTTCAAAAGAATGGCGAACTTAAAATGCAGCTCAGTCGTTCACGTACAAAAATTACCACCAAAAACAAAGCTAGGTCCGCTCATTGAATTTGTTCCTGATGCAGTTGATGCTACGTGTACTTTAGTGTTGGGAAAACGACTTGAATTATAACGACGATTTTTATTCTTTGTCAACATTAAACCTTGAACCGTTTTAAAGTATTTTGGTGATGCTAATGGCGACTAATTTTATTTTTTTGGAACGAAGTTCTTTTACGCTGCTTGCAGTAAGAGTAAACTGATAGAAATCGTCACGTAACGAAAAAGCAAAGCAAGTGACATATTCAATTTTTCGGACGGGCAAAAACACATTGGGATTAGGGACAACTGTCAAAACATGTTTTCAGTCTCGTTAGTGAAACGGAGTAAAGAACGCCCGTAACTTCGATCAAAACTACGGGATTCGTGCGAAGAGAATTAAGTAGACTCCCTGTTCCGATGATCTGCGGTTTAAATAGCGTGATTAACTAAGATGGAAAGTGAGGTGTCTGATATCTCACTCGTGAGACAAGAAGGCCAAATCTAGTCGTAGTCTCATCTCGGCGAAAAACAAATGTCAAAAACGAAAAAATCAAATAACAAAAAAAAAGACGGGTTGCACTCCGGGAGTGCCGGCAGAAGTGAAAACTTGAATATTAACGTTGAAATAAATCAATTATTAATTTAAAAAGCTAACAATCTTAAAATAATAATATGTACAAGTATATAAAGAGGGAAAATCCACCACCACCACCAACACCACCATCACCACCAGCACCACCATCACCACCACCACCACCACCACCACCATCACCACCACCACCAGCACCACCACCACCACCACCACCACCACCAGCAGCACCACCACCACCACCACCACCACCACCACCACCACCACAACCACCACCATCACCACCACCACCAACACCACCACCACCACCACCACCACCACCATCACCACCACCACCACCATCACCATCACCATCACCATCACCATCTCCATCCCCATCCCATCCCCATCCCATCCCCATCCCATCCCCATTCCCATCCCCATCCACATCCCCATCCACATCCCCATCACCATCCACATCACCATCACCATCACCATCCATGCATCCATCTATCCATTATCGTGTCTCACTTGGTTCACTTCGGTTGGCGCCGCCGTAGAAAGCGAGGGGGGGGGGGGGAATCTCTCCTGACGGTCACGTGTCCTGACGCGATGCCCTGACGCGAGTTTCACATTTTTTACCCATTACAAAAAGTGTGCAACGCCGCTAAAGAAGTTTACACTTCAAAAATCAAATGAAAATATCTGGTGAAATTAGAGGTATTTTTGACAGATGGAGACAGATGGAGATTGCCCCTCAGGTCAGTGTCCGAACATACTTTGCACCTTGTGTGGGGTGCTCTATGGATAATTATTGCGGTAGAAAACAACAAATTAATTTGTTCTATAAAAAAAATATTCATAAGAAAACTATAACATCACTAGAGTACAGTCACCAAAAAACTCCTTACACGATAAAACTTGACTTGTACAATACAAAGGAGACTTTGTGTCGTGTTTCGGATTAACATGGAAATTGAATCAGGTTGCACGGCGAACTTGGCCGGGACAAAGCTTTGTGACTCCAGACTTATATCCGGGATTTTTTTGTTTTTTTGTACACTACTGTTGTGCGCGATTGTAATGCGCTCTAGTGACGTATAATTCTACGATTGTTGCGTGGGTTTTAGGAGAATAAGTAAATTTTTTTATGAATGAAAAATAGTAAAACATTTGAAAGGATGAACTGGAATTATTAATTACTGAAATTACCTACAGTTAACATCGAGATATTACCGTAGTTATAAAAATTCAGAGAGAAAACAGGTCACTTCTTTCTTTGGCTTTAAACAAAAAGTGGCTTTTACAACATTTTTTTTTAACTCACAGTGTGTTTGTACACTTGGTTACCACAAGTAAAGCGCGGGTCGCTTCGTGAGATAAAAGGACTGTAACAATGAAATGCTTTACCCGGTGTCCTTACAGACCGGGGAAGCACGGAATATAAGAAGGGAGGCCTATTCAGCAGTGAGTAGAACAACCCACTAGATCATCATCTGCCTAGCCTTTTCCCAACTATGTTGGGGTCAGCTTCCAGTCTAACCGGATGTAGCTGAATACCAGTGTTTTACATGGAACGACTGCCTATCTGACCTCCACAACCCAGTTACTGGCTAATATGATACCCCTTGATAAGACTGGTTGTCAGACTTTCGGGCTTCTGACGACCCGTAACCACTGTCAGAGATCCACGAATGACAGTCGAGACCAACGGCTTAACGTGTTTTCCGAGGCACGGAGGGGTCTCGGTATGGAAAGATAGTCACGCATCCACAGACCAACCGCGGCAAGCGTAGCTTAACCTGATCGATCGACCTGTGCGGCTGTTATTTCTTAGCCAGGAAGGCGGTTAATGATGACAAAAGTCGATATAACATTTCATGACATATTCAAAGCATCAAACATCCTGAAACAGTTCCAAGTTTACCATCTAGGGTTAAAACTTGATGTGGTTTTTCTTGAAGAGCACTCAACTGGGTTCTCGAGTAAAAACTTAGTGATTCCATAAAGAAAGTGCTCGTCGGGAAACGAGTTTTGAAAAGATATTGTGGCCTTTTAAATTTCATTTTCATTGTAATGATGGAGTTACAAGAAGCGCAATCTATGGTACGGAGGAGATGATGGATCACACTAATATTATAAAGGCGAAAGTTTGCGAGTGTGTGTGTGTGTATGTTTATACGCTCAAACGGCTGGACCAATTTTGATTAAATTTTGTATAGAGGTGGCTGACACCTTTTTTATGGATGGGAAATCAGCAAATGACCCCTCCCGCTCTGGGTGGAGCGGAAGGGAGTGTCAGACTCTTACTGACTAAAACCCATCCGTGTTCCTTCCTTAGCCCTTTATGTTGCGGGGTAGCGGTAACCCTTTCGGACAATCCCGCACCCCCGGCAGGCTTCGGCCCTGACAGGCCCCTTACTTTATGCTGACATCTCTTTGAGGCGCGGATTAACATATAGGCTACTTTTTATCCCGATATTCCTACGGGACCGAAACTTATGAGAGTGAAACCGCTAGGTGCTGCTAGTCTATTTATATTCGTATTTATTTCAATAGATAAAAATGTATACTTATACATACATAAACTCACGCCCTCTTTCTATGAGAGTAGGCAGAAAAGATAGAACGTCACCAGCTACGATCCTTACATAGTCCTTTTGCCTCGTTTACGTTCATACATCTGGTCATATACGCACGCCGCCGGTAGCAAGTACTACGCACCTGACTTTTCTGAAGTACATCACCAATAAGGTACAGACGTCAGCATATCAAGCTACTACAATCTGTCAAATTTCTTTAATGGATTTTCAACTTTATTACTAAAGTATAAGGTTCAAGGTTGATTGGGAGACAGTTTCGGGTAGTTTGATGTGCTGGCGTCTGTACATATCCCCCTCCCAGCGCTTCCATTCACATTTGTCTTGTAAATATATTTTGTTATTCGCCTTTCATTTATAAAAATGTATCTAGTTACTTAATAAATCTGAAATTCATTCACTGACAGACAATACACAGCCTCAACCGATACGTGCCTTGAAACGTGAAATTTTGCGAAACAGTTTCTTGTATACTGAAAGTAAACATTAAGAGAGATTTTTGAAAACTTTTGAAAACATTGCTTGAGGGGTTAGATATAGAATAAAAGATTGTATAGAATTATGTAATTTTAGCAGATGGGGTATCCTATCGGACGCACGGCTTGTCTATAAAACGTTACTTAAAAAAGTATGCAATAAAATCCAATAATACTTACAAAATATTAACTCCACAAAGGATTTCGATCAATTGAGTAAGAAAAGTTAATAAATTATTTTATAATTTATGAGTATATTTTTATGGCCATATATACTCTATTGCTTAAAAACGGTCTTGATTTTGGTCAATGTCCTTTATTACGCTCTAATTTTAAAATTCAATTTCCATTCCTAATTATCTTGATTTTCATTGCCAGATTCCAGGATCTTTAAATTATATTGTGCTTGGTAACTTTTCGATCTATTCCGATGAGCCATCGTAAAAAAAAAAATATTTTTAGACAGCTAAAGGCCAATCCTCGTAATTTAAAACTTTCAAAATCTAGCCGCAGTCTCATCTCGGCGATAAAAAAATTTCAAAAACTTGTCAAAAATGTAGGGAAATTAGAGGTATTTTTGATAGATTGAGACTGAGATCAAACTGTGAACGTTCTTTAAATTACAAGACTTGCCGCTCTGATAAACATTCCAAGCATTTTATCTCAAAAAGTTTTGATACATTCACTGTATTTGTGCCCCAAATATCCACAAACCACAACAATAAAAACAACAAAACAGTTTTCAATTTACATTTTACCGCGCAGTGGAGTAGGTACAGCCAACAAAAGAGAAGAAGTATCGCCTAGAGATTAGAAAAATTTACGTGATCGCTGCAGAGATAATTGTTTCAAACTGGGCTTGCAAGTTCGGTCAGCTATCTCCCTGCTCCCCTGACAAGGGTGAACCGGGATTTATTTCGCCAACTGTACCAAGAATGTTTGCACAATTCAATTTTTGAGACAGCTACTATCTTATTTTGTAAACGGTCTCGGTTCTTGTTTTGTAAAATGTACTTTGTGAGATCAAAATGTTTTGCTTTATTTTTCGTACTCTATAAATCTTAAAAGCCACTTGAGATTGTGAAGTTTTTTACCCGTTGTTCTTAAAAGGAAGCTATATTTTTGATGTCTTATTTCTTTGCTGATAGTATTTTCCAAAGACTTTTCAATTTCACCCATTTGAATAAAAATATTTAAGAGGTAACTCACCTTGGCTGCCAGACATCAGACACATTAAAAAATCTATTGTTCGCGGTCACCGGTGACCTACAAGGCAGAGAATGTGTTAATGGATAATTTACTTGTGTACATTATGGCCAAAAACTGAAGGCCAATTCCCGTAGTTAAAAACGTTCAAAATCTAGTCGCAATCCCATTTCAGCGATAATCAATGTCAACAACTTGTCAAAAATGTAGGGCAATTAGTGGTACTTATTTTGTCAGATTAATAGCCTGCGCAGACGACGGATTTTTGTCCGCGGACTTTTTTGTCCGCGGCGATAGAACGTATGGAAATCTATGCAATAACGCACACGAAGGACAAGGTAGACTGCTGGGATTTCCATACATTCTATCGCCGCGGACAAAAAAGTCCGCGGACAAAAATCCGTCGTCTGCGCAGGCTATAAAACTGAGAGTAGACTGTGAACGTACCTAAAATTACGAGAAATTGACAGATTAGGACAAAGTTTTGTAATAATGTGATAACATTATATTATTCGTCTAAGACCCAAATGATAGAACACAAGGTATTTTCCTTATTATTGACGATAGACGAAATTACTTAAAACTACTATCATATATATCAGAATCAGCCTTTATGATTACGTTCCCACTGTTGGGACACAGGGGGGGGGGGGGGGGCTCCTTTCTGTGGGAGCAGCCGTAATTCACCACACGGGCCAAGTGCGGGTTGGTAGATACCACGTCATGTCTACGAATTTTTGGTTCCAGAACATGCCTCCATTTTTCTCATGATATTTTCCTACACCTTTTTGAGAGCAGTGAAAGCGCCTTACTGGATTCAAACCTACGACCTACAACTCGTGAGTTGCGGCTGTAACCTCAGGGCCACCACTGCTCTATTTTGCTTTACATAACATAATCAGCCTATAAAGTTCCCACTGCTGGGACACAGGCCTCCTCTCAGTGAGAGAGAGTGGGCTGTAATCCACCACGCAGGCCCAGTGTGGATTGGCAGATGTCACACGTCTTCGAATTTTTGGTTCTAGGACATGCCGGTTTGCTCACGATGTTTTCCTTCACCGGTTTGAGAGCAGTGGTGATGAAATAATTAACACAAAGTTAAGCACCTATCTGAATTCGAACCTACGACCTACAACTCGTAAATTGTGGCCGTTACCACTTGGCTACCACTGCTCTCCTAACAGTGAAGGAAAACATCGTGAGGAAACCGGCATGTCCTAGAACCAAAAATTCGAAGACATGTGACATCTGCCAACCCGCACTGGGCCCGCGTAGTGGATCCATTTTGCTTTACCAAAAAGTAAATAATTATCAATAACATGACCACAATCATAATACAATCCGATAACCCATTATCAAAATAAGTCTACAATCTCAGTCCGGGTAAATAAATTGGGCCATCATAAATAAACGAACCTCTCTCGATGCAGAGCACTGATAGAGTACATAATTAAAAGCCATTGAAATATTCCAGCAGGTCAGCGGCTACACTTGGTGCATAATTAAAATGCCTGCAATCACCTATATGCGGGGAAGCTTTAATACATGGACTAGCGGAAAATGTGCATTGTTTGGCGAAGCTAAAAGTGATTGGTACTCACATACTTTTTATGCAGCAGTGCAGGGCAGTGTTGGCCAAGTGGTAACGGCCGCGACTTACGAGCTGTAGGTCGTAGGTTCTACATCACCACTGCTCTCAAAACGGTGAAGGAAAATATCGTGAGGAAACCGGCATGTCCTAGAACCAAAACTTCGAAGACATGTGACATTTGCCAACTGGGCCCGCGTGGTGGAATACGGCCAAATTACGGCCCACTCCCTCTCAGTGAGAGGAGGCCTGTGTCCTAGCCGTGGGAATATTATAGGCTGATTATGTTATGTTATGTATACTTTTTATGGACATCTGGTTTGAATTAATTATTGTTGCCCAAGCTGATGATAAGACCGCGAGACTGAAATGAGACTGGGCGGTCCAAACGTACAGTATGCGTCAGGACGGATGGGCCAAGGTCATCACGCAGTGGATGCTTGAAGACGGGCGTCGTCAACAAGGCAGACCTAAGAATCGCTAGTGGGACAACCTAGCAGAAAAAGATGAATGGCAAAATATGGGGGAGACCTTTTCCCAGCAGTGGGATAGAACACTATCCCACTGCTGGGCAAAGGTCTCAACCAGTAATAAGTTAGCTTTTTTGTGTATTAACCAATAGGTAAATATTAGGTCCTTACGTATGAAATTGGCGTTTTTCGTACTGGCCACTTTAATCACGAATTTCTCCTCTTTGGTAAGGAATTCCAAATTAAAATTTGTACAGCTATTTACTCATGTATTTGTGCTTCGATGACCGTCATTCATTTGTTTTTTTTCTTCTGTTTTTTCTGTTTGCGTCACTCATTTTACAAAATGGAAAATTTAAAATATCGCATTATTTACGAGTACGAGTTCCGCCGTGGCACTAGTGCTGCGGAAACGACTCGAAGGGTGAATGATGTGTATGGCGGTCATGTTGCAAAAGAAAACACAGTTCGTTTTTGGTTCCAACGTTTTCGTTCTGGAAATTTCGACCTGCAGAACAAGCCCCGTGGACGGCCTGAGACCCAAGTTGATAATGGAGAATTGAAGGCTATTGTGGAAGCGGACCCATCGCAAACCACGTCCGAGTTAGCTGCAGGCTTCGATGTTAGTGATAAAACTGTTTTAATTCACTTGAAGCAAATTGGGAAGATTAAAAAGCTTGAAAGGTGGGTACCTCACGAATTGACTGAAGCAAACCGGCAAACGCGCGTCGACTGCTGCGTTACATTACTGCTTGAATTGGAATGTCTTAGACATCCTCCGTACTCCCCGGACCTTGCTCCAACAGATTACCATTTTTTTCGCAATTTGGATAACTTTTTGCAAGGGAAAAAATTCAACTCCGATGGGGCAGTCCAAATCGCCTTCAAAGATTTTATTGATTCCCGTCCGACTGGTTTTTTTAGTAAAGGGATCAATGAACTACCTATAAGATGGCAAAAGTGCATTGAAAACAATGGTTCATACTTTGATTAATTAAATATATTATATTAAAAAATATTCGACTTTTTGTTCCTTCCATACAAAACGCCAATTTCATATGTAAGGACCTAATATACAAAAAAAAAGTAACTGATTACTTGCCTTATTGTAGACAGTATTAACTTTATTTAATTCCTTGAAAGGTCAGGCAGAGCCAATGAAGTGTTTAGGACAGGCTCATTGTAGCATGTAATAACAACATGGAACCAACATCGATATCGCGAAAAAAAATATCCGCTCTTAAATAACTGCAAGAAAAAGTGCATCTCTCCAAACTGTGAGACTTGTGGTAAGGTAGAAGACGTTGTGCATTTGTTGACGGAATCTGTCCGCTTTCAGACTGAGATAGAAAAATTAATTAAATATCTAAAATTAAATAAAAATAACATAGGATTGTTTCATGAAATTTTGTCTATGCCATTGTCTGACGCTGCTAAAAGTCTTTTTAGATTTGTAAATCTTCGTCTATTGATTGAGTGGATGTTTGGTCTAAGAGGTTATTTCGATAGATGTGTTATTGTTGTAATAAGGTACGATGGGACTGTCGTGTATTTTATATAAAAGTCCCTAAATTAAATAAAGAGAAAAAATAACTGCACAAATTGCAGCAGTAGATTTTTTTGCCATTTTTGGTTTAGTCTCTCATTAAAAATTGTTCATAATGATGACAACTTGTATTAATGTGGGATGAACTATTTATTAAAGATTCAAATATTTACATAATTTAAAAATCTAACGATCTTAAAATAATAAAATGCACAAGTATATAAATTAAAAATTAATTTAATTACATTATCCTAGTTCAGGCAAAAGAGCAAATGCCCCTCTCACAGAAATAATAATTTTCAATTTAACGCTTTCCACAGTAGAAAAGAATGCGAGACGCTAAATACTTGACTCAGACTAAATTAAAGTCTATCTAGGAAAATATTTTACTACAGCAGTCGTCGAGGAGAGCTCTTCTAAATTTAGGAAGAACTGACAGCTTGTAATAACGTTTAATTGCATTCTGAAAACTTAATCTAATTTTACTTGAGGGGACTGAAATAGTATGCATTGCATAAATATGTAAGCTGTCACGCCATTTATACCTGGAGGCTTTTATTTGGTCAGTAAGTTTTTTTTGAAGTGAAAACTTCTTTAGCGGCGTTGAACACTTTTTGTAATGGGTAAAAAATATTAAACTCGCGTCAGGGCATCGCGTCAGGAAACGTGACCGTCAGGAGAGATTCCCCCCCCATCTCTTTCTACGGCGGCGCCAACCGAAGTGAACCAAGTGAGACACGATAATGGATGGATGGATGGTGATTGTGATGGCGATGGCGATGGTGATGGCGATGGTGATGGTGATGGCGATGGTGATGGCGATGATGATGTGATGTGATGTGATGGTGATGGTGGACGCGGACGCAGACGCGGACGCGGACGTGGATGGACAGCTGATGGCTCGACCGTCTGTGTAGTAGCCACACTGCTGTGTATTCGTAAAATTCGTGAATATAAAGTGTTTCAAAAAATGGAAATTGAACAAAGTGCATCGATTAATGAAAAAAGTGACGCAGAAATAGTGAAAAAAACTTAGTTATATTAATGCAATTAATAATTGATTTATTTCAACGTTAATATTCAAGTTTTCACTTCTGCCGGCACTCCCGGAGTGCAACCCGTCTTTTTTTTTGTTTACATTATTAATTTTCATTTTTTGCTTGAGTACGTAGTTATGCATAGCCAACCCCTTCCTCGAACTGTTTTGATCAACTAAGATCACGCATGCCACCCATAAGTTCCAGGTACCAATGTTTATCTACAATAAAAATACCAAGTAATGGTCACCAAAACAATTAGTATGAAATAACAGACGGGAGCCTTCCTGTTACTGACCCACTGTGAGGTCTAGCCACCGACACACACATGTAAACCTTTCATTAGTATATAAGACACTGTAATCTAGATCTAAGCATTCCCCTGGCTGGAGGCTTTGAGTTTACTTAAGGCAACCACAGGATAGTCCGGTTAAGTAGTCACGACCTCTATAGGTCAACTACGAGATGCCATATAGGAAAAAAAAAAAAAAAAAAAAGATCTAAGCATTCATTCTTATTATAACGCTCATGCTGAGCACACGTGTATTAAAATAAATATATTTTTTTATAAATCTTGCGCGTTCATATTTGACTGGCGCAGCCGGGTCGGATTAGTAAAAGTCGCGAACAGTTTCGTTAATAGACACATACATCGGTCGTAACGTATTCTCGACGCTATAGACTTCTAATTCGTAAAGAACCACTTCAACAAATTCGTCAAAAGAACGTCGCGTGTGCAGCAGCAGCAACAGCAGCAGCAGCAGCAGAGCAGCAATAGTACGTGAATCGGCATGGGATCGAGCATATTGTGAGTAGACCTTCATTCGCACTGTTCCATTCCTTGTCTTATTCCTTACGTCTAATTGGACTAAACATCGCCAACTAGCGTAGCTCATCTATTTTTGGACAAAATCGCCGAATCTAGATTTTATTTTAGTTTATATCTATTTTTGGACAAAAATTATTAAGTAAATTGGACTCACATTGCCAGTTTACTATTTTTGCAATACGTAGGTAATTGTTTAAATTACTCAAACTTAAGTTAACTTAAACATTCTAGTGTAGTAAAACGTTGCTTGAACACAAATCGTCAACTTCGTTATCTTAATTTTATCTTATAATTAAAAAACAATAATGAATATTCAACTTATCCCAAAAGAAATCCAGAGCATCATCCCAAGATTCGATGGAGATGATAAGTTACTCAATCTTTTTATATCTAAATGCGAATACGTGATTAGAAGCTTCAGAGGAGAGAACAACCCAGCACAACAGACTTACTTATTCCACTGTATCACAAGCCGATTAGTTGGTAAGGCAGCAGTTCTAATTAGTGAACGTGAAAACGTCACAACTTGGGACGACCTTAAAGAACTTTTTGTCCAGCACTTCGGAGATCCGAGATCCGAAGCTTGCCTAAACATCGAACTAGAAAACCTGAAGATAAAACATGGAGAATCATTCATAGACTTTTGCTATAGGATACAAAATGTTAGGAGCTCGCTAATTTCGAAGGTAAATCTTCTAACCGATGAGGGCGTTAAAGCAGCCAAGTACATAATATACAATAATACGGCTTTAAACGTTTTCCTCTACAATCTACCGGAAGACATGATAAAGTTCGTTAGACTGAATAAATGCATTACTTTAGAGTCCGCGCTAAGTGTCGTAATGGAGGAAGTTAACTTCCAAACACGATACAACGCCCGAAACAAAAATAAACCAACCCCTTCTAATAACGCAAATCAACCAAATATTCCTAAACCAAACTTTGCTACTCCTAACCAGTTCAAATTCGGTATTCCAGCCAATAATAACCAAGGTTTCAGACAAATATACGGTTTTAAACCCAACTTTATTTCAAATAATAACAACCAAAGATTCACAAATCAACCGCAAGGACCTAAACCAAGTACCAGTAACCAACCAAACCAAAAAACTATAACTCAGAATCCTCAACAAATTCCGCGTACGTTTAATAATTATAAACAATCAGGCTTCTTTAAAGCAAATCCGAACCAACAATTCCGATTTGGCATACTTAACCAACATCCAAAGCAAGACAATGATGTGTCAATGCGAACGGTTCGCAATAATATGATTGAAGGATCACTAGAACTTGACCCTGAATCTAATTGCGAACAAATATTCTTATTAGACGACGAGAACCTTGTAGTATTAATAGATGACGATAATCAAATCAATTGCGTGCAAGATACAAACGAACCAGTAAATTTTCAGATAGAAGCCTCCACAATGGACCAACCAGATCAGAAACAGAAGTAATAAACTTAAATTACAGTGGTCTTAGGCTACCACACATCTATTTACCGGAAATGGAAGCAATTTTTTTAATAGACACAGGTAGTACACGTTCTTTTATAAACGCCGAACTAGCCGATCAGTATTTTAAGTATTGTAAGAGCGAGGAACCATTTGAAGTAATCAGTACTCATGGACGTAGCAAGCATAGCGAAGTCGCATACATTCCCTTAACGGATACATTTAACACAGACATTCATCACAAGTTTTATATATATAACGTAGACAAAGCATATAATGGACTTATTGGATCAGATTTATTAAAAGAGTTAGAAGCTACTATAGACATGAAAAATCAGGTATTAAGAACAAATACAACAGAAATTCCCATTTTATATAATCCATCTTATCAGATAGTAATATCTCCTAGATCAGAAACACGCGTTAAAGTGCCAACAATGCTAAACAATGGAAACGCAATTTTAAACCACATAGAATTCTGCCCTGGAGTTCGTATGCCTGACGCTTTAGTCAACTGCGTAGACTCTCTAGCTCACACTGTCATCCAAAATACTACAGACACTGAGATGACTATAACTTTTAAAACACCTTTTAAAGTCGATAGTATAGAACAGGACTTAGAAAATTGCGTCATTCATAATTTAAACCATAACCATGATTTAGAAAATCTATTAGATGAAAATTTAAGTAAATTACGACTTGATCACCTAAACACAGAAGAAAAGTCATTAATAAGTAACTTGTGCACTGAGTATAAAGACATCTTTCATTGTGAACACGTACCTCTATCTTTCACTAATCAAGTGAAACATAGAATTCGCACAAAGAACGAAGATCCGATTTACATACGCCCATACAGACACCCCGTTAGTCAAAATGAGGAAATACAGAAACAAGTTGATAAACTATTGGAAAATAGAGTAATTACAGAATCACACTCACCTTGGAGTGCCCCTGTACACCTAGTTCCTAAGAAAATGGACGCCTCAGGTGAACAAAAGTTTCGTATGGTTATAGACTATAGGTGACTCAACGAGATAACAATAATAATAATAATATTCCACAACTATCACACAACGCCATCTAGTCCCAAGCTAAGCAGAGCTTGTGTTATGGGTACTAGACAACTGATAAACATACTTATATATTTCTAAATACATACATATTATAGATAAATTACACCCAGACACAGAACAAATGATCGTGCTCATCACACAAACATTTGTCCTGGGTGGGAATCGAACCCACGACCTCCGGCATAGCAGTCAGGGTCACTAACCACTAGACCATCAGGCCTGTCAAAACAACAATAGATGATAAATACCCACTTCCAAACATCACAGACCTATTCGATAGACTAGGAAAGGCATCTTATTTCACTACGATAGACTTAGCTAGTGGTTACCATCAGCTAGAAGTAGAAAAAGAGGACCAACCGAAAACAGCATTTACAACACAATCAGGACATTACGAATTTACTCGTATGCCCTTTGGTTTAAAGACAGCCCCAGCTACATTCCAACGAGCAATGGACAATGTACTCCGTGGACTACAGGGCATACATTGTCTTGTTTATTTAGATGACATTATTGTCTATTCTACCAGCCTCCAAGAACACATAGATAAGCTCAGAAAAATATTCGATAGGCTTAGACAAACAAATCTTAAAGTGACCCTTGATAAATGCGAATTTTTAAAAAAGGAAGTGTTATATTTAGGACACACAATAACCAAAGACGGTCTTAAACCAAACAATGATAAAATTAAAGCTGTATTACAATTCCCTTTGCCTAGAACACCAACGGAAATAAAGAGTTTCCTAGGTCTAGTAGGATACTATCGCAAATTCATCAAAGATTTTTCTAAGATAACACAACCTATGACGAACTGCCTTAAAAAGAAAAATAAAGTCACCATAACTCAAGAATTTGTAAACGCATTTGAAAAATGCAAAGAGCTACTTACCAATGCACCATTATTACAATTTCCAGATTTCGAAAAACCCTTTCTTTTAACAACGGATGCATCTAACTTTGCACTAGGAGCCGTCCTATCGCAAGGTCCAATTGGTAGCGATAAACCAATAGCTTTTGCGAGTAGAACACTTAACGACGCTGAAACACGTTACAGCGCAATAGAAAAGGAACTATTAGCAGTTGTCTGGGCATGCAAACATTTCAGACCTTATTTATATGGTAAAAAATTCACAATACTAAGCGATCATAGACCATTGGTATGGTTAAATTCTGTTAAAGAGCCAGGAAGTAGACTCACGAGATGGAGACTTAGACTTTCTGAATACGATTACGAAATTAAGTACAAACCCGGTAAACAAAATAGCAATGCAGATGCATTGTCCAGAATTAAAGTAAATGCTTTAGACAATGTTTCAATGATAGTGAACACCGATGATTCAAAAACCATCGTTATCTCATCAGATGAAGATGACAATGTTACTATTTCATCTAGGAACTCTAAAAATAGACCTAGATCACCATATTCAGTACCATCAATAGGAAGCGAAACAGTCACAGCCTCTGAAAGAGCAGACTCTCCTTCTCTAGTAACAGTACATTCAGAGGACAATACAGACTCCTCTGATATCCCAATATTAAAGGAAGCCATCGATACGAAACCCAATCAGATTCTCGTATACACATGGCATAGAAATGAGTGCAGCGTTAAAGACTTATCTAGGGATAAGCAAAAAGTATTCGAAGTACACATGCCAACAGATAAACCAGAATTAATAAAAGAATTCTTAAAGGAATATATCCGTCCTAAAATTAAATATTTTATCTATTTTGAAGACGAACGTCATCGTAAAGAATTTTCAAACATTATTACAACTTTGTTTAAAAAGGATGCAATAAGTATATATGAGTGCACCGAAAGAGTCATTCACGTTGAAGACGAAAACGAACAACGAGAAATAGTCCTAAAATATCACGTGGGAAAAACATGCCATCGTGGTATTAAAGAAACCGTAGCCCATTTAAAAAGAACATACTATTGGAATAACTTAGAGCAGACCGTAGCTTGCGTTATCAACTCATGCAAACTTTGCAAACACATGAAATATGATAGGAAACCCATAAAACCCGAACTACAATTAACTCAAACCCAAACAAAACCGTTTGAAGAACTTTTTATAGACATTTTCTCAATAGAAGGAAGCTATTTCCTTACAATCATCGATGCTTTTAGTAAACTAGGCCAAGCTATAGAAGTACCTAATAGATCCACACCAGAAGTCATAAGAGCACTTATAAAATATTTCGCCACATACGGTGTGCCATCAAGAATTAGTGCAGACCCAGGATCAGAGTTTAAAAATAACTTATTAAAGGAAATGTTAACATTTTACAAGATTAATCTACACATAGGTACGCCCCATAATCCAAACTCTATGGGATTAGTTGAACGATTCCATTCCACTATTATAGAGATCTATCGACTTGCAAAGTACGAGAGGAAAATAACCGACGCCGCATCTGTCATGACATATGCTATCATGTCATACAACCAGTCTATCCATTCAACTACTGGTTTAACACCGTTTGAAGTAGTCTTCGGACACACTGACGCCTCAAGTACCTTCGCGGTAGATTTTAATAAGAGTTACACCCAGCAGTTAGTAAAGGACCATGCTGAGCACACGTGTATTAAAATAAATATATTTTTTTATAAATCTTGCGCGTTCATATTTGACTACGTATAGTGTTTATTGTATTTGTTGGTATATTGGCGTGGCTAGCTAACCTATGGCAAATAATTTAATTTAATGTTCTGTGTCCTGTAATGTAAATTACTTTGCATACTTAGTATTGTATAAAATAAATAATTATCTAACTGAAAAGACAGCTGTGCTGCTGGGGAGTTTGTTCCGCCACTTCTTCTCCCCAGCGAAAGCACTAGGAAGTGGTGAAGGGCGGGCGTTTTGGGGACTGTCTTTTGTAATTTTGACGTTCGAAAAGTACTGATTCTCAGCCTAGTTTGAATAAATGACTTTTGATTTTGATTTTGGTTATGGCCACGTCAATTTGGGTGTGACTTTGGTTAGGCAATGTCCAGCAATGGCCGTCTTTCGGTTAAACGATGATGATGACTTTCATAAATGAAAAGCAAGTAAACCTTTTCTGAGCTTTAACTGATCATCATGTCATGTTCGTGATGTAGGTATTTTTTCTCGATTTGAAGCAGTGGTGCCCCAGTGGCAATGGCCGTGGCTTACCAGTTGTAGGTCGTAGGTTCGAACCTAGACAGGCGCTTTACTTTGTGTAAATTATTTCATCACTACTGCTCAAAAAAGGGTGAACGAAAACATCGTGACGAAACCGACATGTTCTAAAACCAAAAGTTCGAAGACATGTGACATCTACCAACCCGCACTAGACCCGCGTGGTGGATTACATCCCACTCACTGAGAGAAGCCCTGCAGTGTCCCAGTAGAGGAAACATTATAGGCTGATTATGTATTACATTATGCAAACACGTTACATGGTTTCAGTAATTACCAGAAAATGCATTTATTTAAACATAGATACCTGCGTAGATGTTTAGTGACATTCTCTATTTCACTAATGAATCCGAAAAAAATTAAAGCCGATAGATTCGGCTCGATTGATTATAAGGCCATGGACACGAAGTCAGCGACTGCGGGGCGGCGGCTGTGGCGGCGCGGGTAGCGGCGCGGTAACGCAGACCCGCAGCCTAATTGCGGAACGCCAAATCGTCAAATGATTCTGATCAGTTGGCTTCATTTCTATCACAATTGGCTTCATTTTACGATTTTCGAATTGCGAAACTCTAGTTTCTGCGCAGGGCCTTAACGTTCATAATTGGTTTCATAATAAACTAGAGTTTCGCAATTCGAAAATCGTAAAATGAAGCCAATTGTGATAGAAATGAAGCCAACTGATCTGAATCATTAGACGATTTGGCGTTCCGCAATTAGGCTGCCGGTCTCGAGGCCAGCGGGTAGATCGCGTGGCGCTAGAGCGGCGTAGTGTTGTGTTATGAGAAATTTGTGTCTTTTTTCGCGAACCAAATGTCTAAACAGCGGCAACATCTTTTTGATACAATATTTTGAAACGTTGGTCGTTAAAAAAGCAAAAATAATTAATGCACAACACTTCGTCAATGAGGACGCGCGGGCACCGCTAAACTTGTGCGCACCGCTGGTACGCCGCTCTCCGCGCCGAACCGCTGGCTTCGAAGCCAGTTCCATCTAAATCTATGAATGGAAACGCGCCGCTCCCCGTGCCGCCGCCGCCGCCGCGCCGCGCCCGCTGACTTCGTGTTCGTAGCCTTAAAACTAGATTGACGCCAGCCGCGGAATGACCTGCCTCAGGCTACCTGCAGATATCAATCGACGTTCAACGAAGCTAAAAAATTGCAATGCACTCAGCCTTGTTTGCCTAATCCAGATTTTTCTAAAAAAATGTTTGCCGGGTGGAAAAAACGCGTTGGTTTTAAAAAGCTGGTAAACTAGTGTTAGTTTGTGTGAAGCAAGAATGGAAAAAGTTGTTTGTGAAGAAATATTTCGTGAAATAGGAAAATTTTATCTTCCTGTGTTTTCCGAAATTTACCCGAAGCCAATTCCCGTAATTAAAAACGTTTAAAATGTAGTCGCAATCTCATCTTGATGACCATCAAAGTAATTTTATTTTAATTGTTTGGAAGTTAGAGATATTTTTGACAGATTGAGGCTAACATTAGAATGCGAATGTTCTTAAAAAAAAATTAACTGTCCTATCGTTGTCAATTTTCTTTTGAAATATCTGTCATCCGGATTCTAGATAGAAGGGAAAAGGTGTCTCAGATTAGACTAGTATATAAACTAGTAGTAGTAGTAAATAGAATACATTTATGTTTTTACTATTGTTTGATTAATACATTTTGTTTTTAACTTCATTAGAAATAGCTGGCACACTTGATAAATCAATCTACATGGTCTTCACATGATCTGACAATGATTATGTCTGGACTTTAGAAGAGACTGTGACCTTTGAGGTTGTTTCGGGATTTCTTCTCAGAGTAGTTAGATCGGAAACGCTATCGTCATCTTGTTTTTAAAATGTGATTGACGTATAAAAGTGTTATCATTTATCATTTACTATATCATGTGCACCACGAGCAGTACAAATTTGTACCAGATCGTTCTATAGCAAGTTTTAATTGCCTTCCTGATCCAATTCTAAATATACACTCACACTATACTCACTCATAATACAATCCAACCGTCAATAACCGGGTAAACCGTTATACTGAAACTAATAAAATCCCCGAAAATCACATAACTTTCAATCAATACGTGACTTCCGGAGAACGCAGCCGAGTTACGTGCAGAACTTAGCGCATTAATCTAACAAATAAGTGAGAAAACTTTCACAGGGGCTCCCCTTAACAATGTTAATTACTTACTATTTGAGTGGGATCGTATTATCTGGGAATTACGGCTATTATTATTTATATTTTTGTGTCTAACTATCGTTATGAAACTATAGAAATAGAAATAGTTTATTTGATAACCTTAAACGTACAAAAAATTTGAGATTGGAGCCTCCATTTAGGCAAAAGATGCCTGTATTAGGAGACTCCGCTCTATCAAAAACAAGAAGTGTAAACTATACAATACGAGTACATAATATAAAATAAAAAAACAAGGTGATTTGAGTGAATGTACGTGAGGATCGATTTTTATAATATGTTTACATATGTGTTGGGGGAGGCATATGTCCAGCAGTGGACGTCTTTTCGCTGGATTTATAAGGATGATGATGATGTTTACAGTTCGAAACAAAATAAGGTGATAGAAATAAAAAAGGTGGAAACTATAACATCATACATTTGCCCCTTTATTTATAAACGTTGCTTAACCGCTTACACGTTTGCCCACCTACCTGTCGAAACACCCCACGCATCGGAGTAGTTGAATGCACGCAGTGAAGTCAACAATGACAATAGTTGTGTACAATTTGTGTACCGTTGACATTTCGAGCACTTTCACTTATGTACACTTGGTGTACATTTGACGCTTAAAGGGGTTAAAGGTTTAACCATATGTACATTTTTGACGTTTGAACGTCACTTAACTTTAGTCATCGTTTTTATCATATCATATCGTTTTTATGGTTATCGATATACCGTCACCAAATGGTTAATATGGTTGGTTTGGGGGAGGCCTATGTCCAGCAGTGGACGTATTATGATAATAAATAATAAAGAGGATGGTGGAATATTTAAAAAAAAAAGTCCACGAAATATACTTTTCGGAATTTCAGTTATCTACATCTCGCTCGATTCATAAAAATTGATTATACAATTTCATAAAAAGCGAGACATCGTAGACCTGCAAAATATTAAAAAATATACGAAATTCTAACCCTGGACATTAATGAGACAGGTAAGAAGTGAATGTTCGGGCGAAAATTATTCAGAATTCCATACAACCCCAACCTTGGTGTGGTTATTATAAAATGGCGGACCTTTTGATTGACGTTTATTAATTTTGCTGCCTACCTCACCGCTAGAGGTGGAATGTTTTAATTTAAAAGCATTTTACCTTTTAGTTTATTTATTTTTAGGAATAACGCCGCCGACGGTAAGCAATGTTTACATTGTACAGCAAGAATGATAAAATAGAAGGAATTCTGTTTATTGAACTGAATTGACTGAACTGGGCTAAAAGTTGGCTATAGAGCTAGATATCTCGACCAAAGACTGTTTTTATTTGTTGCTCTATAGCAGGGGTGGCCAACTTGGTTAGACCCAAGATCTACTGTTCATTGACGACACCTTGTGCGATCTACCAATTACATACTTCTTGAAATCATAAATGAAACAGCATAGTTCAGCACACAATTATGTAGTATTTTTTATTTTACTAAGAGGGAAAATACAAGATGATGCGTGCAGTAGTTAGTGATTAGGAAGGTCGCGCAGTCTGTTCTACGTATTTATATTTTTTCCTTGCCACGATCGACTGGACTAATAGTCGCGATCGACCGGTTGGCCACCCCTACAGTATAGCTAGGAAGGGAAAAAAATAAAATATGAGAAAAACGGAGAAATAGCACATTACCTTTTAGCTACTGCTTCTGTTGCCTAACACTGTCAGAAGTAAGTATGCAATTCTTCCTCAGTTATTTTACCTGTGATTTTTCATCGCTGTCAAAATCACACTGATTTTTATTCTAGTTGTAATAAGTTTGCTGTTGGGTTGCTGTCAGAGGTTAAATAACTGAGAGCGTACAGACGCCAGCACATCAAGCTACCCGAAAGTGTCAAATTTTCCCAATCAACCTTGAACCTTATGCTGTAACGATAAAGTTGAAAATCTATTAAATAAATTTGACAGATTGTAAAATCCAGTAAAACTGCCAGACCTGGGCCGTTGGTCCTGCACCTGATCTCTCTCCGGGCGTGTCGGATTTCGTGCCGTCCCATGATAGGACGGCACGAACCCGATACGGCACGAAATAGCCCGATAAATAGTCGATGGGCCTCCCATCGGACTATGAGAGTGAGGTAAGAGAGTGCACCTGTGTCTGCGGACACGTTTGGGCACTATAGTATATCTTGCACTGAAGGCTGGTCTCCGCTGAAATAGGTATCGCCATGCCTGTTATCCGGTCTTTTTTTTTTATGGATGGGAAATCATCAAATGACTCTCCCGCTCTGGGTGGAGCGAAGGGAGTGTCAGACTCTTACTGACTAAAACCCATCCGTGTTCCTTCCTTAGCCCTTTATGTTCCGGGGTAGCGGTAACCCTTTCGGACAATCCCGCACCCCCGGCAGGCTTCGGCCCTGGCAGGCCCCTTCCTTTATGCTGACATCTCTTTGAGGCGCGCGTGGAACACGTACGCGCCGTCCGGCACGGGCCTGGTCCTGATCGGACGGTGAGCTACCCATTACTCTCCGTCCGCAGGCCCGCGCCTACGGTGGCCGGGAGTCGTCACGCGGCTCCCGACGCCCGGAGCGTCTCCCGCGGCGGCTGGGGTGTGAGGCTCTCTCCCTCAGCCGTTCAGCCACCTCCTTCGCTAGCATGACTGCTTCGCAGAAGGAGGTGACCGCTGACTTATCCGGTCTGGAGGACTATTTTTGTTCGTATGTTTATGCTACTCGTTCTCTTGAATCTAGATTTCGAATTGAATGGGTAGATAACCAATCTATAAGTAAATTCCCACAATTTAGGAAACTGTCACTATCCCTTCCAAAGAGTAGGGGTGCGTCTAGATTATGTTATATAACACGTCCAAATTATTTAACATTGATAACGTCTCTATAGAAACATGTTATATAAGTATGTTTATTTATTTATTTATTAAAACTTTATGCACAAGTAAAAAACTGTACAAAGGCGGAATGCCTTGGGTTTAATAACATGTTATGTTACAATGTGGACGTGCCTTAACATTGAGGCATCAAGGCTATCCCATCTCACTCTTATTTAACCCTTCATATGCTTAAACGTGGATCCACGCGAGACACAATGACTTTTTAATTGTATCTGTAATTGCGGCATTCAACCGGTTAAATTTGGTACACACTACAAGGACTGATGACGTCACTTAATTACTATCATTCCAGTTTTAGATAGTGACAGTCTAATACAAAATTAATTATATTCATACAAAACAATCGACCCATGACTAATAACATCGGAAACAATGAATAAATCAGGTATTCACAAAAGTAAAAGTTCAAGACCTTGTGTATTGGAATATCACTTATTTTTAGCATAACTTTTTTTTTTGTAAAAGCTATAGCTATTTTTAATTAACGAAATATGTCATATTTTTAACCGACATCAAAAAAGGAGGTTCTGTATTCGATCCGTATGTATGTATGTTTGTATGTCCGCGATTTTCTCAAAAACTTATTAACCGATTTTCATAATTCTTTTTGAAGTGAAACTTCTTTAGGCGCGCTTGACTTGGGGAGTAAACTGGCGAATGCGTTACGAAAACGTGTGATCGCGAGTAGGGAAGGTACGTAAAAAATAGCTGGAAACACCTGGTGTAAAAACCCGGTCCCGGTCGCATAAATATGCGACCGGGTTTTTACACCAGGTATTTGCTTCCAAGTACGCACACCGGGTACCGACTCAAAACACTTGCAAGACTATTCTATTAAGTATCTTATACGGCTACTCGCTCAAATACGTAGGTACTCAACCGCGTTAGTTTTCGCAAATGCGATCATGCTCCTTTTGGAACAATTTCGTATGCAAGTATTTTTTACAGACTTCACAAAAAGGAGGAGGTACTATGTTCGGCTGTTTGTATGTTTTTTTTTTTGTATGTTTGTTCATCGAATACTCCGCCAATTGTCGACGGATTTTCAAAATTCTTTTTTTGTTCCAAAGTAGATAGTTTTGAGGTGGTCCCACTGTCACCAAGTTAGGATCTGATGATGGGATCTTAGAGTAATCGAGAGCAACCTTTAAATTTTATAGGCTCACTTATTGTTTTTCGTATATTTTACGAAGTATCTTGTGTATTTGCGTATGGTTGTCACCATCTCAGGTAGCTGGGCTGATGATGGAAGTTACAACTCCTTAACAGTAAGAAGTTACTCGAACAGGCAAGGACTGTTTTAGTCAATTGTTTTGATGTTTGATAGGGCATTTGCCACATTTGGTCTCATGATCATCAAGTCATGACCTGATGCTGCAGTCAGGATAGTCTGCAGAGTACCTAACTCCTCGACAACTAACAGCAGATATATCGTGTTAAGGCTCATTGAAAAGGGCTCGATGTGTGGATACACGTACTGTTAATGAGGAACACCGAAGTACATAAAGACCTGATGCTGAAGCCAGGAGCATTAGAAAAAGTACCAACCTTGAAATTACAGCACCGTAGTCGTGTTTGGGCTCATTTTAAACAGGACTAAGTTCAATTCAATGCAATGCAATGCTAAGTTCAATGCAATGTTGACAAGTCTAGCCTGATGCTGCAGCCAGGATTATCAGCATCTAGTCTAAAAACATCAGGGCAGGATTTGATGATGGGATCCTGGAGAAATCGAAGGAACTCTTCAAATATTATAGGCACACCTATAGCGATTTGGGTATTTTTTATAGTAACTCGTGCATTTGCTCTCGGAAAGCACTATTTGGTGATGTGGAACTGATGATGAAGACCACAGATGGCCACCGGAACTACTCAATAATATCTAAGTATTTCACGGGTTGCGATTCGATTACTTTAATATGGTTGCTAAGCAATTTATGCTCGTCACAATGTGAATGGTGATACGGAGCTGATGGTGGATCTGGAGAACTCCTCAACAATTAACTTCCCTGTATCGGGAAAAGCAATATTTTGTTTGTAAAAGGCGATGATCACTAGGCTATTGTAACTTAGATAAATTATAAGCAGACCCACTAAAAAGCGTGAAATAAAAACTTTTTAAGAAAAGAAAAAACCGACTTTCAAAAAAACACTACAAAGTGAAAAATATCTTTAATTTCGGAAGTCGGTGGCAAAAAACTAAAATAAAGATCCAAAGACACCGACTTCCGAAATTAAAGTTATTTTTCACTTTGTAAAGTTTTTTTTGGAAGTCGGTTTTTTTTTTTTTAAAGTTTTTTTTACTTTAATGGTTTGCAAGTATTTATTTGTAAACGCGATTTTGCTCCTTATTTATTCGAAGTCATTGATCAATTTCCTATGCAAGTAGGTTTACTTCCAACGGGGCTTTTGAATACGCGATTGTATTTCTTATCTGTATGAAGTTATGGATCAGTTTTCTATGCAGATAGAAAATACTTGAAAGTATCTCGCTCCGTCGTGCCTCGACGCTCGAGTACGTAGGTACTCAAATAGTTCAACAACCGCGTTTGTTTTCGCAAATGCGATCATACTCCTTATCAGTAAGAGCACAGAATACTTAATAGTACTACGTACAGAAAGGACACTCCCTTCCTCGCCCTCATATCAGATACCGCACCTCACCCCGCACTTCGAGGTATTCGTCGCCGACTCTTTAGCAAGGGCGCTCGCGAACCGCAGCGCCGTATTGCTGACACACAATTATGCGATTTAAAAGTTTTATTTGAGTTTTAATCACGATGGTTGGATATTGTGATGCTTTTCCGAATTCGTATTTACATCTGTTTGTATGATTTCGCATTTTTAATAACATGCGATTTAATAACCCATTATTTACAGATAAGTCATTTAAACTAAACTATTTTAGTGTTTTTATTTCATTACGAACCCGACTATATAAATAAACAATTGAACTACATGGTCACTTCCTAATAATGCACACGTTCGGGCAGCGCCGCCGCCGATGTCGTTCGGTTCCCCGACACAAATTGCTTTCCGCGCCATTTTTTTTTACGCTACTAGATTTCACGCACACATTTGCACGTATACAAACGTCATTTGTTTATGTAGTAGTAATAGGTAATTATTTTGCGAGCGTTGTATGGAGTGTCCGAGGTGTGGTAAGAGTCTACGGAACAATTTCGTATGCAAGTATTTTTACTTTAAGGCGATTATAGCCTCGAATGTCCTTGAGCGTTTGGGCGGAGCATAGGCGAACCCAGTGCCTCACCCCGCGCGCCCGCTTACCTCCCCAATGTCAAAGAATGTCGTACTCGTACGTAGCGCATGCAGATGCGGCGTGGGATGCATTTTGTCTTAGGCAGTTTTATGATGCTACCTACTTACTGAGTGTAGATGGATCGAGAATACGTACAATATTTATGTTGTGAGTATGAATGCTATTGTACTTACAGTAAAAATACTGCTTTCTTAGAGACAAATAAAAAATAATAATAATATCGATAAAAAACGTTTATTCAGTATACAGTTCGTTTTTTCACGTATACTTACAGATTATAAAAAAATACAATTATGAAAAAAAAAAACTTATGACTAATACCGCTTTTAACAGTGGTAGTTTTAGGGTTCCGTACCCAAAGGGTAAAAACGGGACCTTATTACTAAGACTCCTCTGTCCGTCTGTCGGTCTGTCACCGGGCTGTATCTCACGAACCGTGATTGCCAGAAGAATACCATTATTATAGTTACAAACTCAAATGGGTCCCGCCTGCTTCCAACTTTTATTTAATTTAAAATGGGCTTGTTTTTAGCTTTTCAGTTAGTTTTAGTATAAGGTTGCAGTCGGGTTTTTTAATTTTTTTTATTTCCTGCTTTTTAGTTTACAAATGTAAAAGATTTCGCAGACGATTTAGTTCTTGGTAGGTGTTTTTTACGATTTGTCACTTTGAATTAGTTTTTACCATATTATAAATTGTATATATTTTTGTAATCACCTTTTAAAACCTTTTATTTTGATACCCCACTCGATAGGTTATGAGAAAAAAAAAGACGGGTTGCACTCCGGGAGTGCCGGCAGAAGTGAAAACTTGAATATTAACGTTGAAATAAATCAATTATTAATTGAATTAATATAACTCATATTTTTCACTATTTCTGCGTCACTTTTTTCATTAAGAGTAAACTAAACGCGAGCTCGAACTCACTGGTGGTCATGGCCAAAATCACGCTGTCTAACTTGGCTTCGTGTCTGATGGAGCTAGTATCAGTGATGAGCAGTTAGACGCTAATCTACACGCACAACATCTAGTTCTCACGCACGGAAACACCGTTCCGAACTGATAGGCGCATAAACATATTTGAAAAGTGCTTTGGAAAATCGAGTTCTATGAAAAATCCACTACATAAATCAATCACAAATAAAGTTTTTTGAACTCTTCGATAACTGAGCTTTGTCGGTACGGATTTAAATTTTAATATTTTTCAGTTCTTTTATTACTTATTTACACCCAAAGTTACGTTAAAAATAGCAAGAAAAACGAATCTTTGTTGGCTCATAACTTTTTAATGGCTTGTTATTTTACAATTCTGCTTCCGTACAGACACAATTAATAATTAGACAAAACTAAACAATGTTTAACTTTGGATGTACAATGTCAAACAGTGGAGTAATACTCTCCCGAAATTTGTATGGAAAAAATATCGAATAGTGGCACCTTAATAGATGCACTTTGTTCAATTTCCATATTTTAAACACTATACGAGTATACACGAATTTTACGAATACACAGCAGTGTAGGTACTACACAGACGGTCGAGCCATCAGCTGTCCATCCATCCATCCGTACATCCACACCCACTCCCACACACACACCCACACACACCCCCACACCCACACCCACACACACGCCCACACCCACACCCACACACCCACACCCACAGCCACACACACACCCACACCCACACCCATACCCACACCCACATCCACACACACACCCCACACCCACACCCACACCCACACCCATCCATCCATCCATCCATCCATCCATCCATCCATCCATTGTCGTGTGTCACTTGGTTCACTTCGGTTGGCACCGCCGTAGAAAGAGGGGGATACTTAGTAGTTAGGAGTAGTAGTTCTCCCCTGTGAAATCTCTCCTGACGGTCACGTGTCCTGACGCGACCATTGTTTTCAATACATAGCTGGATTCGACGTCTCAAGGATTGTACTGCCATTCAGCATTACAATATTAGTGATTCCATTAGAATATTTTCCAAAGATCGTAATAGAAATTTGAATTTGGAACATAATGTTGTGAAGGTGACTGCGCTGCGGGTGTGTTAGTAAAATAAAAATATTGAGCATCATTTCGAACAAGGTACGTAATCTAGGTATGAATACTTTAAAATAAGAAGCAGTTTATTAAGATTCAACATTTTCCTTAAGTTTGCCGTATGTCATTACTTCCCAGAATTTGATCCTTATTAGGGACACTATCGAATGGTGTAATATTACAGTGTGTGTGTTTTTTTTCAAAATCAACAGGTTCGATTCCTGGCTAGAAATATTGATTTTTCAAAAATCCAATGATTCAGTTTTAGTTTTCATCAAAATCGAGCCCGCGACTCCTTTGAGTATTTTTCGCTATTCCTCATTGTATAGAATTTGGCCATCCACGCCCACTTGAAAAATTTAACCTGTATATTATATACTCTCGAAAAACAACCCTTCTTCTGGCTATCACGGTTCGTGAGATACAGCCTGGTGACAGACAGACAGACGGAGAGAGGACTCTTAGTAATAACGTCCCGTTTTTACCCTTTGGGTACGGAACCCGAAAAACTACCACTGTTAAGAGCGATTAGTCATAAGTTAGTTTTAATTTTTTTTTTGTAATTATATTTTTTTTATAAATTGTATACGTGAATAAACTATCTGTATACTGAATAAACGTGTTTTATTGATATTATTATTATATTAGTATTCAATAGACAATAATATAGCGTCCACTCGCAAACAAACTATCACTACTACTAATACTATCAACGTCCAAGCGTAAACGAACAGTCCGAGTGTACTATCTGCGCTATTTAGTCTTTGCTACAAAAATGCAGATCGGAGCGAGCCGACATGCGACACAACCTCCCCGTGCGAACGATACAGCGAGACTGACCGGGCGGCTGCTGCCCGCGCCCGTATAGGTAAAACCATGGTGTTACTGATTTTTTCCCACTTAAATAATAATTATTAAAAAAAACAAACTTAATTTTTATAAACCATTAAATTTGCTATAATTTGGTGAAAGAATCATCAAAATCGCTTCAGGCGTTTGGAAGTAGAAAGAAAATTCTTGCGTAAAATAAGAGGATGGATATGATTTTTTATTGTTAAAACTAACAGTAATATTAAAAAAATCAAACTTAAATTATATTTGTAAACATATGTCACATATCATATATTTTTTTTAATATATTTGGGCTATCCATTTGGGAGAAGTAGGCCTTCAAAGAGAGGTCTACTTTGAAGTTTGGCGTAACCATTCGCCTTAATGGTTTGTAAAAGTATTTATTTGTAAACGCGATTGTGCTCCTTATTTATAGGAATCACGGATCAATTTCCTATGCAAGTACTTTTTACTTCCAACAGGGCTTTTGTTTGATTACGCGATTGTACTTCTTATTTGTATGAAGTTATGGATCAGTTTTCGATGCAGATAGAAAATACTTGAAAGTATCTCGAGCCCTGGTTTTAGGCCCTGGTTTCTTAAGGTGGACGTACTTGGAAGCCCTGGTACTCGATTTTGCAAGTACGACCCATGTCTAAGGGCTACGGGCGAGGCGAACGGGAGTTGAGTGGGGGATATAAGCAAGAGAAAGCAGTGCGCGCGCACATTTTCTTTCTCTCTTCCTCTCATAGCCAAATACGTTTAAAGTTTCACTTCAGTCGTGTGGTCATAAGCACACTCGGTTTTTTCATTAATGTGATCTACATACTTTCAGGAAAGTTTTAGTACATTAAACATTAGGTAATTATTCTTATGTACGAAGTTATATGCTTAAATGTACTATCTCTCCGGCATTTCTATGCGAATTTTGATGATTCTTCTAGTCGGTGTCTTCAATTCTTCAATGCACTAGTGATAATTGAATTTGTGTGGGGGGTAGGTACAACTAAAAAGTGAAAAGTAAAAACTTTTTTACAAAAAAAACAACTGACTTCAGTTGTTTTTTTTTTGTTAATGAACAAAATATTAGTCATATTTTTCATAATACTTTCATCTGCCATTGTATTAATAGAAGACGGTATAAATAATAAATATCGTACCAAAAGCTGTACAAACCCACTTGAATTGAATGACTTTACTTTGTATTTTTATTTGATATAGATAAATATAATTACTTTTTCATTCATTTTGAATAACAAGGTCATAATTTAGTTTCATTTTGGGAGCGGTCAGGCAAGAAAGTAAAATTATTTAGCAAGGTCATTTGATAGTTAATTATTATGACATTATAATAGATATGTAGAATGTTAATTCGGAACGCATCATAATTTTAAGAAAACTAATAGAATATGAACGCAGCGATGGGTGAAGGAGAGAGTATGTGTGGGAAGGAAAAAGGGAGAATGAAGGAAGATGGCGGGCGAGCTAAGATGTTAAGACGTTTCTCATTTTTGTAAGAAGTTATAAAAATAATTAAAGAAGTTACAAGTATTTTAAGCAAATCTTAATCACATTCAGGAGCAGTAGTGGCGTAGTGGTGACGGCCGCGGCTTACGAGTTGTAAGTAATAGGTTCGAACCCAGACTATGTGTAAGTTATTTCATCGCCACTGCTCTCAAAATAGGGTGAATTTTATCCTTCCCCCAAGGGTGAAATTTTACGTGGACGAAGTCGCGGGAAAAAGCTAGTTGACGCATATTGGTGATGATGCAAATTTTCTATGTTAAGGCGGTACCCCGACCAAATAACCTTGAGCATTGCGACAGACACAGAGAGCGACATGACTTTCTCGTACGAAAGGGATGCAGCGCACCCTGCGCACGCCCTTTTATCGTAGAACTTGCACAATGTTTGGAATTATTTAATAAAAAAAAAGAATAGCAATCTTTTTAAATAAAAATAAAACATGGATTATTTAGATTTTTAAATTATCTATCCATTGGTGAAATCCTCAAATTAATAGAACGTCAAATTTAGCAAAAGATGCATGCAATCAATAATTTAAGTCACTTTTTTAAAAGGAGATTTTAAATGTATTTGTAACATATAAAAACAAATAATAACGAGCAATGTGATGATAGGATATCGAACATTAATAATGTGCTTTCAGATGTAGTTTATTTCTCATAATTATTGAGTTAATAGCCTCTGAATAACGAAGAAAAACGCGGTTTTGGTACCACCTTAATGTTTACACTCCACTCCGTCTCCGTCACTTATTTACTAGCTTCTGCCTGCGACTTCGTCCACGTGATATTTCTTGTTCCACCGACCCACCACGTCGCATCGCATCGCTTGCCCGCGCTATCACTACTTTTTCGCTTAGCGTCCTTTCTGACTTTTCTTATCTTTGCTCGGCTCCTAATGATCCTAGCGTGATGTTAAAAAGCCTATAGCCGTCCTCAAAGATTAGGCTATCAAATGTAAAAAGATTTTTCAGAGTGGTAGTTCCAGAGATTAGTGCGTTCACACAAACAAACAAACAAACTCTTTAGCTTTATTATTAGTTGAAGATATTTGCTATTGATCCAAGTGTTCGATTAATATCATTATTTCGTTTATTTATATGTACATATTAATTTACATTTTTAAATATTTCTTAAAATATAAAAAAACACGTAGTTAATCTCCAGATTAACTACGTGCAGTATTGAATATTAATAGCACTTCGATAGATGGCGTTGTGCTGTGACGTCATTTTTTAAATCGCGGTGTTAAGATTTTCCTTGAAAGAACGACCTTCGCCAATTCTATCGCCCAATTTTGAGTTAAGTAGGTGTCTTGACAGTTCTGTCTATCAAAAGGTTAGTTTTTAAAAGGTCTTATTAGTGTCGTAAATCGTACGTTAAATGGTTTTGTTTTTCGAAAGTTTTGATTTGGGTAGATTCGTTCGATCTTAAATTTCGTTTAGTCCACTCTCGACCCCTCGCCCCCTAATAATTAATGTGTCCACTGGACCCCTAACTATAGTTTACTCTCGACCCCTAAGGGTCGAGAGTGGATTTTATTTTCCAGCCAAGTTTTAGTTTCCTCTCGACCCCCAAAGTACAGTTACGATGATAGACATATAACATATAACTATACGTCAATATAGATGATAATATAATAGATAGGTTTGTCAAAATGACAACAAATGATCGTTGGCAATTTATTAAGAAAAATAAAATATGTCATATGCGAAGTAAATAATAGTTTGCTATTTGAATCAAGTAGTTTTATTTACTTCGTATATCGTACCTTCGTAGTTAGTTTTGGATACATTCGTTTGATTTAAATTTTAAAGTGCGAAGTAAATTATAACTTGCAATTTGAGTCAAGTAGTTTTATTTACTTCGTAGTTTGAAATTTTATTTGTCTTCATTCTCATTTTGAAAGTTTGTGTTTTGTTCAATATTTTATTTGTTTGGTTCAGTTCTTTTTCTGAAAATGCCTTCTAGAAAAAAAACAAACCTTTCGCAGCGTAGCCGAGATGCGAAAAGGGCGAGATTAAGTAGGTCCCAGGAATCAGAAAAAGAACATGAAGTGAGGCTATCAGGAATTTGAGCAAGTAAAGTCAGAACTCTTGCGTCAGAAACGCCTACCCAACGTGAGTCTCGACTTAGTATACAGCGTTCTCTTACGGCAGTTTCTCGATCACAGAAGAGTTTGGAGGAACGTGAAGCGAGATTGACGGCTAACCGAGAGCGTAACGCCCTCTCACGTGAGTCTGAGACTTTCACCGAAAGGGATTTATTGTTACAAATAGGCGATGGCACATACCCCGTACAAGAAGATGGAAAAGTTAATTTGGTCGCTAATCTCTGTTCTTGCGTTACATCACAATAAGAGCTAATTTCTTCTGTGTACGGAGATTCCACAAATATGGGAAATCAAGCCGGTTCTTGGCTATGTCAGCGAGCTATTTTGACTCCCCGCAATGACCAAGCTGCGGCAATTAATTTAAAAATGTTGATGCATGTGTCCGGGAATAGTAGAGAATACACCTCTATAAATACAGTTATGGAAGAAGATGACGCCACGCATACCCGGTAGAATTTTTGGATTCCCTCAACACACCCGGACTTCCCGCCCACAAAATAGTTTTAAAAATCGGTGTTCCAATAATTCTCCTCAGAAATCCCAAACTTTGTAACGGCACTCGGCTCAAAGTCACAAATCTGCAGCAAAACATTATCGAAGCTGAAATATTAACCGGTTGCGGTGCCGGTGATATTGTTTTTATTCCAAGAATACCTATTATTCCTAACAACTTTCCTTTCTCTTTCAAACGAGTGCAATTCCCAGTCAGTCTTTGTTATGCCATGACGATTAATAAAGCTCAGGGCCAGACATTATCCGTTGCGGGGGTGGACCTAAGTGTTGGATGCTTTTCCCATGGTTAACTATACGTAGCTCTTTCACGCGTAAACAACCCCAATAACCTTTTTGTGTACGCTCCAGATGGTTCCACAGCTAATGTTGTTTATAGAGAAGCACTAGCATAAATAAAAAATAAAGATTTGAATCGGTATCCTCGCAGGATACCGACGCACACAAAATATATTGCTAAGTTCCGACATCCACGTGAACGAAGTTGCGGGCACAGCTAGTTTTTAAATATTTCTTAACATATAAAAAAACATTTAAAAATATAAAAAATAGTATTCCGCCAGTGTCGGGAGCAGAGTCCAAGCTACCGGTGGTTAGGGCTCCAGAGACAGGAACCTCCTCACAATACGAGCCGTATCAAGGAGTACTGCCTTCTGAATCAGGCCCTTGATCCAACCGCCTTACGTGAGCCTCGACAGATATTGATCGAGGCTTTCGGCCATAAGGCCATTGGCCGATACGACAATCGGCACAATGATAGCCGAGCTCACATTCCACATGTCAACAACCTCGTGTGCTAAGTCAAGATATTTAATTTGTTTCTCTTTCTCAGCTTTCACGAGGTTCCCGTCATGTGGAATGGTAACATCGACAATCATTGTGCGGCACGCTAATCGATCTATCACCACTAATCAGGCTTATTGGCGACAATAGTCCTGTCAGTAATGATAAACCAATCCCAGTACAACGTGACATGGTCATTTTCAAGAACTGGGTCGGGCACATACTTGTAATACGGTACCTCAGAATCCACAAGTTTATATTTCAAAGCAAGTTGCTGGTGAATAATCCTGGCTACTTGGTTATGCCTGTGCAAGTACTCGCCGTTAGCTAGACGAGAACAACAAGAGATAATATGTCTGATAGACTCACCCGGACGATGGCATGCCCGACACACGTCAACCGTCCCGTCTTTCATAATATGTCTCCGGTAGTTATTCGTCAAGATAACTTCGTCCATAATTGCACAGACGAAACCTTCGGTTTCCGCGAAAAGATCACCAAAACGTAACCAGGATACGGACGCTAAGAAATCTACACCGGGCTCATGGAGAGCCCGATAGGAGCGCCCGTGAAGCTCCTTGCTTTGCCATATCTTCTTGCGGTCATCGGTAGTAAGTATTACAGGTTTGCGCCAGTTCTCTTTAGCCATGGAGAGCGGGGTGAGTCCCTTGTCCACTGCGACCACATCACGGTGCATACCCACTTCAGCTTTTAAAAAATATTCCCTGAGACTGCACACTTCGCGGTTGTGGAGGGTCTTTGCATTTAAAAAGCCTCGACCCCCACACTTCCGTGGAATATACAGTCTCATCACCGATGATCGTGGGTGATGCATCCGATTTGCAGTCAGCAGTGTGCGGACCCTTCTATCCAGGGCGTCGAGTTCGGTTTGAGTCCATTTGAGTATGCCAAAAGAGTACATCAAAACCGGCATGACCCAACCGCTGAAGGCGCGCACCTTGTTTCCGCCCGAAAGAAGACTGATTAATACCTTCCTCAGGCGACAAAAGAAACGCTCCTTCAACGATTGCTTCATGTCAGTGTGACTGTTCCTAAACTGACCCTAGGCTGATAAAATTTTCGTTTTTCCTAAATAAGTTAAATATTAGTGTTTAGGTCGGTTCCCCCTAATGGGGAAGAGCCGCACCCCGCCACCGTACGACTCTGTAGAGCTCGTCTCCAGACTGGACACTCTCCCACCGATTGTAATGAATTCCCAAGAAGTGTTTTGCCTTGTTCCGAGTTGGAAAGCTGAGAACAAGGGGGGGATACAACAGATCAATTTCAATATAAAATAAGGTTGGGAATTCATTGATAAGGTGATTAAGGAAAGGAACTCTACTTTTCTTTTGGTTACGAAAGTTATAAGATATGAGAGGAATACAAAAGGGTAATTGACACGTAACGCTTGTGTTGGGAAATACATTATTTAAAGTTACGTTAATTAATTTCCTTACAATACACTACAAACCCACCCCAAGCGACGTGGGGCTGCTTACAGCAGCTGACAGCGTCGTACGTGTATTGCTAGACCTGAACGCATAGGACCACTAAGGACACTGCTACGATTCTAACAATACACGTCCCTAAACTCTTACAAGCATGTCTTACTCAATCCTAAGACAGAGTACTGCGAAGTTCAACTGCCATTGAGCGAGACACGTCCCAGTATTACTGGACGCGGACTATTGTAATGAACCCCTTACAGCGGCCTACTCTCCCTTTACTAAGACAATACAAAACTAGCACAAGCGTACCGCATCGTCAGTCGGTTGCAGAATTCTTTACGATTGCTCCTGCTATACGCCGAAGTGGTTATCTTGAATCGTCACTTCTCACTTCCTTAATCTTCCCCATGGAGAGGATGCTTTCAATGTAATCGGCAGCCGTGGGACCGTCCTTGTCAGCAACGGGGCGTTTCTATCTAGGCATCCAAATTGCATGTCTCGCTAATATAATTTGTGAGAGGCCCGAAAGCCGGATGTGGTTTAGCGAGACATGGTTACTAGCGTTCCTTAGAACGAACTATCAACCAGTTTAGGGAACTTGGTGAAGCCTACCCCCGCTCCCGGGAAGTGTGCGCAGATCAAGTGCAATGCAAAGTATCCTGCAGTTAGTCAGTCCATAGGAGAAAGATAGCCATCACTAACGTTTGGTTGGTTTGTGTTCATAAATAAGAACAGCAGACTACAAGGTAGCACTATAATTCATATTGGCCCTAACCAAGTGCGAGTTCGGTTCAGCCCCCATAAACGGTGTGCTTGCCCAAGTGTCATGTCTTATGGCTATGGTTATCTATAGTCTGTTGGTAGAGTATTTGTGTACAGTCTGGTGTCAGGTGTAACACACCATAGAGGGCTTTCTCCGAGTCCCTAGAACCAAACGCATGTGTAGGATATCTCAATTTAGTCATTTAGGAACAAGGAGGGATAAATATTCAGCACTCACCCAATCCAGTCGTTCTCACACACACACTGAGATTCACGCCTTACACGCTACTCACATTATAGTAGACTAATATAACCTAGTCTAAAGCAACACTTATTATTTAACGTATTAAATAATACTCTCGCCCTCACGTTCTCTCAATCAGGCACACAGTTTCATCGCTATTGCCTACGTCAACCACTCACTCTCGTGGTCTCTTAGTGTTCACTCAATCTCCTAATTTAACTAGCCTGGACTCGCAAGTCCGTCCTCTAAAGCGGGTCAACCCCGACTGCCAATAGTGTAGTCTATGCCCGACTGCCTCTCCGTCCTCGTTATAACTTCTCACATCCCATCTCACCATTCCCAGAGCCGCTTTCCCTCGTTTCTTGGAACATCGGCTCAGGGCCATATTTACGATGACCAGATGTTGGTGATGGGTTTGGGTCGTCCTTAGAATTCGTACAAAGGACTGCATCTTAAGTGACGTAAATTGCTCATAAAATATAAATGGAATGAGTCTCCAAAAGGTTCACTATTGTTTTACAATTTTAAAGAAATAGGATATTTTGTTATTGATCAGGGTAACTTGTCAAGCTGTTAGCCCATAAAGTTTTAATGTGTTCCAAGAGCCATGTGCCGGTTTTAAAACAAAATATAATATTTTGTTATAGGTTTAAGTGACAGATAGTCACATTCCCCCCTCTGAAAATCAGACGCGTGACGCAGTTCAGCGGATGAGCTTTCACAATAGGATAAACTATGCCTCTCCTCGAAAGTGTTACAGAAGATGTACCCATACCTATCTGCTATATTTACCAAATAATTGTACATATCCCAATTGGAACATAAATCCAATAAGATTCCAGTAAGATGCAATGTCTGCTAAAATTTAATTCTGTTTCGCAGAAGTATCTTCAACCAATACAATAGCAATTAATTGCTTTATAATATTCAAACTATTATCCCTCTTCCAAATACTCTTTTCTTGATAATTTTAATAACATTACTGTACCTCAGTTCAGTTCAGACAACCTGTGCATGCTTATAATGTAGTTTTACATACCAGGGTCTCCTTAAGAGTATTTGTGCTACCGACGCACGCTACCTACGGTGCTCCATCGTTTTAAACTCAGCCTGTCGCAGTTGCCGCTGGCAGAGGCCTCTCCTAGGACGGCTTAGTCAGCTGTCAGCAGTCATATCCAAGAGCAGCTGAAATAGTCCGCACACAAACATATTAGACTTCATTCCAATTAGTCGCCCCCCTCTGATCCTAAGAGGTTAGAGCAGTTTTGAATTTTAATAAGAGTTTGAAAGATATATCGATAGGAAAATATAAGCGTCCTAGACTGTGCAATCAGTTATTGGCTTACCAGCACATAATGCTGTTAACTATCCCCTCAGATTATAAAAGTGTTGACAAGAACATTCTCTGGTATATTTGAACACTATAAAGTCCATTCAAACTACGCTTCAAACCAATGTTATTTCAAGTTATGCAAACATCAACCTTAACACAATGGTAACTAAGTCGATTTCAGAGCGACCAGCACTACTGAAAAAGTGACAAAATGTCCGAAGTTGCAGCGCAAACCGGACCCCACTGTGCAGGATTCAAAGTGATTTCTCCACAAACTCACATTCGTTCACACTTCGGGCAAACGAATCGCGAATGCAGATTAGTATCATTGCCACATGAACCTATAATATTTTGTTAGATAAAGATCATACCACGTATGTAGCTACGGGCAACTCAATTGTCTAATAAAAGTGAAACTTAGCTTCGTAACAGGAGTCACGCTACAGCTACTGCTGTTGGAGTCAGCTGATGTCAGCTGTTCTTGAAGGAACCTCAAACCAAGCGCAACTCGCAAACCAATTGTTCAGACATAGCGTAGAGGCAGCCGAGTGAAGACTTAAATATCCTGGAATTTAAAATAAGGCCAAACGAGTATCTATTCAATTAAACGACATACGTCGCTGACTTCAGAAATGGAAAGATTTAAGATTACTTCTTATGATGACAGTTAATGTAGGTGCCTTCTCGGTAACTTTACTGTCATTTTATAACTTCTCGCTTCGTATAACTTACGAATAATATTAGGTTTACCGATAATAAGGGTGTCTTATACCTAAGCTCGCTCCACACACACACATATAATCAATCTCTAATGCACAACCACATTTCATATCACATACTGTCAGACACAATACTCACGTTTGCTGGGAAACGAACCCTTTCTTGTAGTAACACAGTCATACTACTGTCAGATACTAAACTCACATGTGCAGAGAGTCGAACCTATTGTTACCGTATTCACATACTGTCAGATACTAAACTTACGTTTGCAAGTAATCGAACCCTTTATTGCAGTAACACAGGAGTCCAAGCAACAATCATACCATTACCTACCTAAAATACGTCAATGCATGTGGGGATATAACCCACTTTTAGTAGCGTCGGAACCAAAGCCCTACAGTTAATGCGGGAATTGAACCCCCAAGCCGTGACACAGAAATTCCAAGCAATCATAAAAAAATACATCTATCGGCAATCGTACCCAATATCCATGGCAATGGAATTTAAACGCTTATAAACATCAGGTGGGCATCGAACCCACTATGAGTACCTACTTACAGAATTCAACCATCATTACCAAACCGTAACTTAATTAAACATAAGTTATTGTGTCAACCAATAACATCTGGTGGGAATCGAACCCAAGATCATTACAATAGAATCTAAGCACATCAGCAATTAAATCATACGGGCATCGAACCCGCTACCAGTAGTCGAATAATTCAACCACCACCATTTCGAAGCGTAACTTAACCATTCACGTGTCCCGGACGTTGCATGGAATGTCCCAGACCATTATTTTTCTTTGGCGCGCCATGTGGCTCCTTTCAACTTATACACAAAAGATTTTTATAAACCCTATAATAAACTAAGTTACTTTAACCGTTCTAACTCGTTTCTTTAACAAAAGAAAACCTCCGATCAATAATTACTGATCGCAGAATAGAACCATAAAATTACGTCGTGTTATTTTTGTATACGTTGTGTTATTTTCATAGTAACCCATATTTTGTTCTTTCTCGTTGCACTGAAGTGAATCAGTACATTTAATGACGAGAATCCTGGTCACGGCACCACATGTGACTGTTCCTAAACTGACCCTAGGCTGATAAAATTTTCGTTTTTCCTAAATAAGTTAAATATTAGTGTTTAGGTCGGTTCCCCCTAATGGGGAAGAGCCGCACCCCGCCACCGTACGACTCTGTAGAGCTCGTCTCCAGACTGGACACTCTCCCACCGATTGTAATGAATTCCCAAGAAGTGTTTTGCCTTGTTCCGAGTTGGAAAGCTGAGAACAAGGGGGGGATACAACAGATCAATTTTAATATAAAATAAGGTTGGGAATTCATTGATAAGGTGATTAAGGAAAGGAACTCTACTTTTCTTTTGGTTACGAAAGTTATAAGATATGAGAGGAATACAAAAGGGTAATTGACACGTAACGCTTGTGTTGGGAAATACATTATTTAAAGTTACGTTAATTAATTTCCTTACAATACACTACAAACCCACCCCAAGCGACGTGGGGCTGCTTACAGCAGCTGACAGCGTCGTACGTGTATTGCTAGACCTGAACGCATAGGACCACTAAGGACACTGCTACGATTCTAACAATACACGTCCCTAAACTCTTACAAGCATGTCTTACTCAATCCTAAGACAGAGTACTGCGAAGTTCAACTGCCATTGAGCGAGACACGTCCCAGTATTACTGGACGCGGACTATTGTAATGAACCCCTTACAGCGGCCTACTCTCCCTTTACTAAGACAATACAAAACTAGCACAAGCGTACCGCATCGTCAGTCGGTTGCAGAATTCTTTACGATTGCTCCTGCTATACGCCGAAGTGGTTATCTTGAATCGTCACTTCTCACTTCCTTAATCTTCCCCATGGAGAGGATGCTTTCAATGTAATCGGCAGCCGTGGGACCGTCCTTGTCAGCAACGGGGCGTTTCTATCTAGGCATCCAAATTGCATGTCTCGCTAATATAATTTGTGAGAGGCCCGAAAGCCGGATGTGGTTTAGCGAGACATGGTTACTAGCGTTCCTTAGAACGAACTATCAACCAGTTTAGGGAACTTGGTGAAGCCTACCCCCGCTCCCGGGAAGTGTGCGCAGATCAAGTGCAATGCAAAGTATCCTGCAGTTAGTCAGTCCATAGGAGAAAGATAGCCATCACTAACGTTTGGTTGGTTTGTGTTCATAAATAAGAACAGCAGACTACAAGGTAGCACTATAATTCATATTGGCCCTAACCAAGTGCGAGTTCGGTTCAGCCCCCATAAACGGTGTGCTTGCCCAAGTGTCATGTCTTATGGCTATAGTTATCTATAGTCTGTTGGTAGAGTATTTGTGTACAGTCTGGTGTCAGGTGTAACACACCATAGAGGGCTTTCTCCGAGTCCCTAGAACCAAACGCATGTGTAGGATATCTCAATTTAGTCATTTAGGAACAAGGAGGGATAAATATTCAGCACTCACCCAATCCAGTCGTTCTCACACACACACTGAGATTCACGCCTTACACGCTACTCACATTATAGTAGACTAATATAACCTAGTCTAAAGCAACACTTATTATTTAACGTATTAAATAATACTCTCGCCCTCACGTTCTCTCAATCAGGCACACAGTTTCATCGCTATTGCCTACGTCAACCACTCACTCTCGTGGTCTCTTAGTGTTCACTCAATCTCCTAATTTAACTAGCCTGGACTCGCAAGTCCGTCCTCTAAAGCGGGTCAACCCCGACTGCCAATAGTGTAGTCTATGCCCGACTGCCTCTCCGTCCTCGTTATAACTTCTCACATCCCATCTCACCATTCCCAGAGCCGCTTTCCCTCGTTTCTTGGAACATCGGCTCAGGGCCATATTTACGATGACCAGATGTTGGTGATGGGTTTGGGTCGTCCTTAGAATTCGTACAAAGGACTGCATCTTAAGTGACGTAAATTGCTCATAAAATATAAATGGAATGAGTCTCCAAAAGGTTCACTATTGTTTTACAATTTTAAAGAAATAGGATATTTTGTTATTGATCAGGGTAACTTGTCAAGCTGTTAGCCCATAAAGTTTTAATGTGTTCCAAGAGCCATGTGCCGGTTTTAAAACAAAATATAATATTTTGTTATAGGTTTAAGTGACAGATAGTCACATCAGCATCGTTGATGCCTAACGCTTTCGACATACCCAAATACTTATAGCTTTCGGATGAGGCGAGGGATCTAAGGTTTATGGAATCCGAGAGTTGAATTCCCTCAGAATCCATAATTTCCCCTCGCTTTACATGCATGACTGCACATTTGTCCACACCAAATTCCATTCTGATGGCGCTACTGAAAGTTTCAGTTACCTTCAGTAGCTCCATCAGACGCAATTTGTTGGGGGCAAAGAGTTTCAAATCGTCCATGTAGAGGAGGTGAGATATGACCTGACCACCTCTTCACCGATTAATATCATTATTATTATTATGAGCCTGTTATGTCCCACTGCAGGGCCAAGGCCTCCCTTCCGTCTTTCCATATTCTCCTGTCTATTGCTACATCTGGCCAATCCTTTAGATAGGCGTCTAATTCGTCACGCCATCTCTTCCTGGGCCTACCGCGTCGCCGATTCCTGTTATTCGGAACCCAGTCAGTGGCTACTTTTGCCCAATTCTGTTGCGACATGCGGCAGATGTGGCCTGCCCAATTCCATTTTAGTTTGGCGGCTGTGTTGCCCACGTCTGCGATTTGAGTTTTGGAACGAAGTATACTGTTCCGAATGCGGTCCGTGAATTTGACTCCAAGAATACTTCGTTCCATTGCTCGCTGGCAGACCCCGAGTGCGGACTTTTGACGTTTCGTTAATGACCACGTTTGCGCTCCGTAGGTGAGGGTTGGAAGGATGCACATGTCCATGAGTTTTCTTTAGGGAAAGTGAATGTGATCCTTTCATTAGGTGTTTCATCGACCAATAGCTCTTCCAGGCGTTTTCGGTGCGTCGAGCAACCTCTTTATCTTGCTTCGCCTGGAAAGAGACTATTGGCCGAGGTATATGTACTCATGGACATATTCAACCTCCACACCCCCAATGTCCACTTTGTATTTCGTGCTGTTTGTCATTAGCTTCGCTTTCAATATCATTATAAAGTACCTAATTAAATATATCCAAAATAATGAGTAAAAGTATTTATATATATATTTTTAGGGTTCCGTACCTCGAAAGGAAAAAACGGAACCCTTATAGGATCACTTTGTTGTCCGTCCGTCCATCCATCCGTCCGTCTGTCTGTCGGTCAAGACCCTTTTTCTCAGGCACGTGTGGAGGTATCAAGCTGGAATTTATATCAAATACTCAAGTCTACTGTTTCTTGGAACTGTGAAAAAATCAAACTTCAAAGCCAACGCAATCAAAAGATACAGCCGCTTATGCCGCAAATTTCCGCAGATTTTCGACACTCGCAAGGGAATCAAAACCTACAGGGTACTTCCCGTAAACTCAGAATCTTGAAATTTGGAACGAAGCAACGTCTTATGGCACAAATAAAGGAAAAATTGTGAAAACCGTAAAATTTTAGTTACATCACATAATAATAATATTTTAAACAGGTTTGTACGGAACCCTCGGTGCGCGAGTCCGACTCGGACTTGGCCGGTTTTTATTAAACTTCTCTGAAAAGTTAATAATTTTACTATGCATACTTGACATGCGTACTTTCTTGAGGGGCTTATGGCTAAGTAATAACAGCCTTGCCGCGGTTAGTCTGTGAATGGGTGACCATCTTTACATATCAAGACCTCTCCGCGCCTCGGATAGCACGTTAAGCCGTTGCTCCCGGCTGTCATTCGTGGATCTTTGGCAGTCGTCTCGGGTCGTCTGACAACCAGTCTTACCAAGGGGTATCGTATTACCTAGTAACTGGGTTGTGGAGGTCAAATAGGCAGGCGCTCCATGTAAAATACTGGTGTTCAGCTGCATCCGATTAGACTGGAAGGCAACCCCAACATACCTATGTAGTTGGGAAAAGGCTAGGCAGATAGATGGTTATAAATACATACTTAAAATATAATTTTATTTTATTAAAAACATGTCAAGAAAAACAGCACCTCTACAAACATAAAAAAAATCATATTAATTACTTACACGAAGAGCACGGTAAGTAGCTCAAATTGAAATTATATCCTTGTTTTTTCTTGGAACTTCTCTCATATTTACCTTACAAAAAGTTCACAATACGAGATAATTTGACACAACTCGAAGCAAACAACGTCCCCATTATAATGTGAACAATGAAAAAATAAATGAAAGTCTCATATTCACCCATTTACTGTACAGTCAACAGCACTAATATGTCTAAAAAAAGAAAGAAAGAAATATACACTTAGCAACTTTTAAACGTGATATTTTTCTAGTTTATTGATCTTATCACGTCCACCAATTCTGCTGAGCGTGCCCGCCTGATGGCTGTGGGTGAGTGGGAGTCGGGGCTGTGGCTTCAAGCACTCCCGTCACCCAACATAGGCACTATGCTGGGTGACACTACCTTTCGGCTCGCTACCTGCCTGCGTTTGGGCGCTCCTTGCGGGGCTCCGCATCGCTGTCAGTGCGGTGAAGCTGTCGACTGCCTTGGACACCATGGCCTATCCTGCAGTAGGAGCGCAGGCCGGATAGCACGGCACGCCAGCATTAATGACATCATCCGTCGTGCTCTTGTCACCGCCGGGGTGCCAGCTGTTTTAGAACCCAACGCAACGGCCTGGCACGCGACGATGGAAAGAGACCAGACGGAATGACCATAATGCCCTGGAAGTTAGGCAGACCTTTGGTGTGGGATGCAACATGTGTCGATACCCTTGCGCCATCCCATCTTCCTAGCACGGTGGTCTGTGCTGGGGCGGCTGCTGCAGGTGCAGAAAACCTCAGAAAATATTGCAACCTGATTGGGACTTATATGTTCGAGCCGTTTGGGGTTGAAACACTAAGGCCATGGGGTCCGAGTGCCCACTTGGTATTTCGGGATATCGCCAAGCGGTTAGTCGACTCTTCACGTGACCAGAGGGCTGGCCTATTTCTTGGCCAAAGAATTAGCATTGCCATACAACGTGGCAATGCTGCCAGCCTTTTGGGCACTGTTCCTGTTGACAGCGATGCGGATGAATTCTTTAATGACCTATAATGATTGTTTATTTTTTCATATTATTGTACATATTATTATAGTTTATATTTTAGCTTATATTATGTAAATATTTAATTTTTGGAGAAATAAGGGTTGAAATGAATAAAAAATACTTACTCGTTTATTGATTGCAATTTTATGTCGTTCCTAAGTTAGTATTTTTGAGACCTATTATGATTGAACAGTGGTGGCTAAGCGGTAACGGCTGCGACTTACGAGTTGTAGGTCGTAGATTCGAACCCAGGCAGGTGCTTTAGTTTGTGTAAATTATTTCATCGCCACTGCTCTCAAAACGGTAAAGGAAAACATCGTGAGGAAACCGGCATGTCCTAGAACCAAATATTCGAAGACATGTGACATCTGCCAACCCGCACTAGGCCCGCGTGGTGGATTACGGCCCACTCCCTCTCACCAAGAGGAGGCCTGTGTCCCAGCAGTGGGAACATTATAGGCTGATTATGATTATGAATTAGGTCGTATCGTTGTTTTCTATGGACAAAAGCTGAACAGAGTTGAATAAGTGTGAGTAGTCCCTTATTCAAACCCTTAGACCAGCCTGTCCTTTGGCGTTCCTCCATTAACCCTAAGGTCACCTTTGATCGACCCGTGGTCAGTTAGCCGCGAACCCCAAAAGTTTTACTAAGTGTATAGCGGTATCTACAACGCCACATGCGAACAACACGTCATACTGACGTCACGCAAATCCTGCATCTCGCAAGTAGAGTTTGCCGCGCAACTAGCATAGATACAACAGCCCGACATGAATCATTGGGCAGTTGACCGCCAGACACAACACCTGTCTGGTCGGAGGATCATCCCTTTTCTATAGAGTATGAGTGAACTTTACACCCTGTTCCTCATACCTCTATAAGTGCATACGTAATAAAATATGTACTTTGTGCTCACGACTGTACATATACGACTAAATAAAGAGACATAGAGATGTTCGAGATAATGATGAGTGCAATTATTGCTGCCTGCTCACCCATTATGCTGGGCTCAATGGCGTGCCTATATGACTGTACGATTTTAATTTGCGCAAAAATATAATCAAACGTTGATGATTTTGGTTTTAATTTTGTAGATTTATGATGAAAATATCGTAGTAAATTATATTTGTAGTACTTTGAGTCCATGATTGTAAAAAGGATAGCTTTATTCATATACATTATGTAAGTAATGATAAACTATATTATTACAACTAACTACTATACTGTTATACTGTATTGTTAACACTCTTTATATTATTTTTAAAACATTTCATATTTTATATTGTAGCTGTTTATTATCCCTCAATAAATAAATAAAATAAAACTATTTACACTAGGTAATAAATTAAATATTTAATTACACACATAGCACATAAAAGTACACTTGGGCGTAAAAGTACTCGTCCATTTCGCTGTTGTCCGAAAATATGCCCAGAAGACTGGCAGTACTACCACGCTTAATGCCAATGCAAATATATGAACAGAACAAAGAATAGAAGAAGAAGAATAGAGAATATAATGATGATATTATTTGAACAGATAATATTGCAGTGGAAGCAGCTCACCCTCAGCTTCTTAGGACAAACATTACGCACCTAAATGATTCGGCTTGCCCCTCTAAAATTTTTCAATCGATGCACTTCATTTTGAACACCATCTATACAAATAAATAAAATTGAAGTGTCTGTTTGTAATGTCAAAATAACAGCTTTTTAATAAATGCATATAAAAGTATAAACGATATTTATATTAAAAAAAATGTAGTCTATCTGTCTGTTTGTTCCGACTAATCTCTAAAACGGCTGAATCGATTTTGACGGCATTTTCACTGGCAGATAGATGATGTTTTATGCAGTAACATAGATATAACTCACTTTTATTAGAAAAAAAAAAGATTTAGTAAAGGGACACATACCTAATAAATGTTTTTCCGAAATTCATGCGAACGAAGTCGCGGGCACAGCTAGTGAAATTTAATAATACATGATTCTAATTCCCAAAACAAAAACCATCGCAAAAAATTCAAACAAACATCCTAAAATTTACATTTCTACTACACTGAAGTGAATTCAAATATTCTTCAACGAAAATTGTACAATAAACACACAACCACGTACTAACTCTACGCAAATTTCATTTGTTTGAGTTCAACTCTAGTTGTGGGTAGTAAATTAATTAATACGTAAGTACTATGTTTCTGGGTCTCATATCTAACAGCGTCTGAGCACAAAATGGATTGCTACAGAAGGTCGGCTCCACAGATATAGATACACCTAGATAACGCAAGAGCAACTAAATCGCGTGCCAAAAACCGCACTAGCTTACGTTCAAAAATCGTAAGTTGCCACTTTCGCGCTCAGTCCTGTGTACTGCCGGCTGGATGAGCGTGAGCGAGAGCGCGAGCTTGTGACGTCATAGTAGGTAGTCAAAAAATGGCATGCTTGGTTTTCATACAGTTCGTAATACTTGCGTTATCTAGGTCTATCTATATCTGTGGTCGGCTCCATGCAACGAGCGAAAACAGGCGCACGCACACATGGATCAATGAAACCTATACAGACAAACAAGCTACTTAGTATCATCATCATCATTACATACATATTCAGCCTATAATGTTCCCACTGCTGGGACACAGGCCTAATCGTAATCTAACACGCAGGCAAAGTGCGGTTAGTAGATGTCACATGTCTTCATCATATTTATTATCATTTTGACTAGTCATGTTGCTAGAGATTTTGGCACAGTCTTAGAGTCGGCTGCCTGCCTGACACCAACACTCCATAGGAATGTTTTTGTTTGTAGTTTTCCCGTCACCGTGCACTGTATGTACAGACGCCACCTAATAAGCTACCCGAAACTGTCAAATTTTCCCAATCAACTTGGAATCTTATGCTTTAGCGATAAAGTTGAAAATCTATTAAATAAATTTGGCAGATTGTAGTAGCTTGATGTGCTGGCGCCTATACTGAGACTCCTGCTGCTTTAGTCACCTCCTATGACACTCACGAGATGAGATGGGGTGGTCAGATTAACTGGGACCACAAGCTATTTGTTATACAAGCAGCTGCATGCAACTGCATTGAAAGAATTTTGTCAGTGTGCTGAGTAATGATATGTACGCCATAAACTTAAAACAAAAAAAATAAGATTGGAAGTGTACTGGAAAAATTTATATTTTCGCCTGTATACCAAACTAGCTTCTACCCGCGACTTCGTCCGCGTGAAATTTTACCCTCCCCTCACTCTTTTAGGGGTGGAATTTCAAAAAACCCTTTCTTAGTGGATACCAATTTCGTCACAAAGAACACTCCCTCCATGTCTCTAGGACCAGCGGTTTAGGCTGTGCGTTGATATATCAGTCTGTCAGGACTTTGAATTTTATTTATAGCTGTTTGCAGAGAACCTTTGTTTCATAATAATTTTAGATACCGAAAAGGTTGTTCGACTGAACGAAAAGCGATTTCAAATTGTCTCAAACGAAGTATGCTTGCACTCGCTGTGTATGGAGCGTGTTTATGAGTGCGTCGGTTTTTGCTCATTGTATATAGGGTGTTACGGTAAGAGTATATCAATACAAACGGGTTGAAGAGTGTATCTGGTCTAGAATCTATGTACAAAATTTCAGCTCAAAAGCAGTAACTTTGAAAATGCTTAATATTTTTGAAGTGAAAACTTCTTTAGCGGCGTTGCACACTTTTTGTATGGGGAAAAAATGTTAAACTCGCGTCAGGACACGTGACCGTCAGGAGAGATTTCGGTGTATTCCCGTTCGTCCCACCGACTTCGTCCCCGTCCTGCGACGAACGGGATTAAGCATTTAAAATGATAACATACCATTACCAATTAAGCTACAAGACATATATAATAATATCTCTGTGTGTAGAAATGTTGTATTGTTTTAAATACAATAAATGCTTTCCGAATTTCGTGTTTGTTTTCTAAGGGCTCCTTAAGGGGACGAAGTCGATGGGACGAACGGGAATACACCAAGATTCCCCCCCCCCCCCTCTTTCTACGGCGGCGGCGCCAACCGAAGTGAACCAAGTGAGACACGATAATGGATGGACGGACGGACGGGCGGACGGACGGACGGTGACGGTGACGGTGTCGGTGATGGTGACGGTGACGGTGTCGGTGACGGTGACGGTGACGGTGACGGTGACGGTGACGGTGACGGTGTCGGTGACGGTGACGGTGTCGGTGACGGTGACGGTGTCGGTGACGGTGACAGTGACGTTGACGGTGACGGTGACGGTGACGGTGTCGGTGACGGTGACGGTGACGGTGACGGTGACGGTGATGGTTACGGTGACGGTGACGGTGACGGTGTCGGTGACGGTGACGGTGACGGTGTCGGTGACGGTGTCGGTGACGGTGACGGTGACGGTGACGGTGATGGTGACGGTGACGGTGACGGTGTCGGTGACGGTGACGGTGACGGTGACGGTGATGGTGGACGTGGATGTGGATGGATGGATGGACAGCTGATGGCTCGACCGTCTGTGTAGTAGCCACACTGCTGTGTATTCGTAAAATTCGTGTATATAAAGTGTTTAAAATATGGAAATTGAACAAAGTGCATCGATTAATGAAAAAGTGACGCAGAAATAGTGAAAAAAAATTAGTTATATTAATTCAATTCATAATTGATTTATTTCAACGTTAATATTCAAGTTTTCACTTCTGCCGGCACTCCCGGAGTGCAACCCGTCTTTTTTTTTTATTTCCATAGTTTAAGACATGTCTCCGAACTACGAGGGTCATTATCCATTATCTGTAGTGTGTCTGTGCGCCTAGTACACGCACATCCATCACGCCGCCGCGCGCTATTGCAGCGCCGTGATGACGAAATAAAAAAATATTAAGCATTTTCAAAGTCAAATGCTTTTGAGCTGAAATTTTGTACAGAGATTCTAGACTAGATACACTCTTCAAACCGTGTGTATTGATATACCCTTTCCGTAACACCCTGTAGAATGAGCCTTCTGTACGCTAACTATTCTGTGATCTGAGTCAGCTTCTGTTTGTTTTGAGTACATACTTGCTAGATACCGGTAATTGCTCGCCTATTGTGCGCTGCATCTTGATGTGGATGGCTTGGATGTAATGGTATAGTGGACGATACCGTTCGATGGTATCTGCAGCTTGAATAAACTAAGACTCATTTCCGTTAATCATTTTCTATAAGTGGAATCTTAATTTGACCAAGCATCGTTCATTTTTAACCGACTTTAAAAAGGAGGAGGTTCTCAATTCGACTGTATGATTGTATTTTTTTTTTGTATGTTTGTTACGCGATGTCTCCCGCAATTGAAAATCGATTTCAAAAATATTTTTTTAATAGATAGGGTATGCCTCAGGGGTGGTCCACTATATATTTAATTAACTTTGTTTGGGTATTTTTTGAGTTACGAGTAGCTTCAATAATACGTATTTTTGCCACTTAGTTTATACAGATGATGTTAAATGACTTCTTGTTACTGATATTTACATAGCAAGTAGTGTTATACGAATTTGTATGGGGTAAGTTAATTTAAAAGTGAAAAATAATACTTTTTTTACAAAAATATAACAACCGACTTCTAAAAAAGACACTACAAAGTGAAAAATACTTTGATTCGGAAGTCGGTGGCAAACAACGAAAATGCGAACCCAACGACACTGACTTCCAAAATAAAAGTTATTTTTTACTTTGTAGTGCCTTTTGTGGAAGTCAGTTGTTTTTTTACTAATTATATCTCTTTATCATTTGACGAGATTACAGGAGATTAACACTGGATAAAGAACGGTTACTCCACCAAAAACTTACATCGCTAGCACCACTTTATTCCCCAAAAGGCTAGGCAGAAATGTACCTATAGTAACTACACCCACATTTCGCCAGTTATGTTTCGGTACCATGGAAGAGGGGACGAGCCTATTGCCATCAGCCAGGCACAAATCCAGGCTCCGGGCTGCTACTGAGAAATTTCAGATAGAAAAACACAATAACTCAAACTCAATGCATTTATTTCAATTAAACCATGTACAGGCACTTTTGAACAGTCAAAATCAAATAGTCGGTAAGTTAGTCAGAAAGTTGAACCTAGTTGCCCTTTCGACAACATAGATCTCTATGGAGAAGAACGGGCAAGAAACTCCATGGACACTCTTTTAAATCAAGATATTACAAAATCCTGGGTACATTATTCTTGTTGTTTCTATATTGTAAGAACAGTGTTAAAAGAAAAAAACACAAATGAAGATAGAATTCAAAATATAAGATTAAAAATAAGCCTTGGCAGTTAAGAGATGACCAGTCTCAACCAACGGCGCCCGTTCACGAACATGACGCATGGAACAGCACCATCCAGCTCAACCATTTTGTAGGGACACTTGCCCGACCTTGAAATCGAACCCAGGATCTCATGCACAGCAAAACTGCTTGCGACCTCTAGACCAACGAGGCAGTTACGAGTATATTATATCGTTTAAGGCTAATCATTTACATTCAAATGAAATTAATTTATTTGCCAGTGTTGGTACAATTTCGGTCTTAACATAAGTAATTATACAGATCCATAACACTTAGTCATGATATAATGTGACATGCAAACATTTAGGTTTACACTTACACATAATTACTGTTATTGTTCAATTAAAATTTCAATTACAATTGAGTAGCAATATTGTTATAATCATTATTTCAGCCGAAAGACGCCCACTGCTGGGGACAGGCCTCCTCTCTGTGAAAGGGAATGGGCCGCAATCCACCACGCGGGCCTAGTGCGGATTAGTAGATGTCACATGTCTTCGAATTTTTGGTTCAAAGACATGCCGGTTTCCTCACGATGTTTTCCATCACCGGTTTGAGAGCAGTGGTGATGAAATAAATAACACAAAGTAAAGTCTGGGTTCGAACTCACGACCTACAACTCGTAAGTCGCGGCATCGTGTCGTTTGCACCACTGGGCCACCACTACACACTCTGCTTCACCCCCATTAATAATATATATCCAACAACAGAGACTGACCTCTCTGTTACCATGTTAATTAATAGTTACCCAAGTACATTTACGCCAACATCCTTTGTTAGTAAGCAATAAATAATATATTTACATAACAATAACGTTGACTAATCTCAACCTGTAGACACCTACTTATACGAAATTACAGCTCTAAGCTAGCCCCTAGGGATGCCAGACAGGAGGATAGAATTACATAATTATGAGTGGGTGCTTTTTATGCCTATAAGTAGTTTGACTCATAGAGAATGTTTGATGTCATCTTGGAAAAATATTTTTGAGCAAAAATAATAATTGGAAACTTTGCACATTTCCGTTATGAATTTCTAAATGTAATAGAAAATAATAAAGAAAGAAAATGTATTTATTTTGACTTGAAAGAGTATAGCAGTTGAGAATGTGTCATGCTCACTTAAATGTCTCATTGATAGTGGCGCGTGTGTTGGATCATTCGGTTCCCTACAAAATGGTTGAGCTGGACGGTGCTGATCCACACGTCATGTTCGTAAACAGGCGCCGTCGGTTGAGGCTGATCATCTCTTAACTGCCAGGGCTTATTTTTAATCTTATATTATGAATTGTTTCTTCAATTGTTTTTATTTGTTTACATTGTTCTCACATATTAGAAGCAACAAGAATAATGTACCCAGGATGTTGTAATATCTTTATTTAAAAGAGTATCTTTGGAATTTCTTGCCCGTTCTTCTCCAACACTTAATGTCTCATGGCAAGGGGTTCCAATCATCCACAGTACTCACCCAAAGTATCTCGGCATCGGTCCTTTAACTTCTGGAGAAACTGCGAAAATGTCAAACAGAAAGTGCATAACCGAAACCATTTACTCCGTCGCCTAACATCCACCAGATAGGGGGCATCTGCTCAAGTCTGCGAACAACTGAAAATCTGAAATGGCGCTTTGTTTCTCCGCAGGTGAATATGCCTGTCCAGTATAGAACCGATCTACCCTCGCTAAGTTAGTGGATACAGTTCTAAATGAGACATGCCGAATTATTACTGGTTGCTTAAAACCAACCCCGTTGCGAATGCTGTATCCACTGACTGGCATCGCACCTCCGGAAATTCGCAGGCCTATAGCCACCCGCATCGAGAGGGTGAAGCTAAAGGATAACCGTGTATAACCAAGTGTAAAAGTTGTAGAATCTAAGGTGTGTACTAACTAAAATCGTTTCTATGTTGTTCCAAATAAAACAAATTATTATTATTATAACCCACGCCACTCAATGCACAACAACAATTCAGTGCCACCTCAAAAATTTCTGTTTTGTTCAGGGGATCAGACCGCAATAACTCCAAAGAACCGTCCCTTCTCCTAAAACAAAAGCTACTCTATGACAATATTATGTGACCACTTGCAGTGCCCGGATCTACCTAATTAAGTGCCTGCAGTTAATGTCTCCGGGATTTATAGAGGCGCTAGGAGGCTTAACAACGACCTTTATCGTGGAGTGTGTATATTTTATGTTGGGACTAAATAATTGGGGAGTTTGTTTGTCCAATTCAAGATGGCTGCGTAATTGATTAGCCTGGAGAATTACTACGGTGAAGTTTGGATGTTTTCTTAGGAGTTTGAAAATATTATATGGTTACTCTGGCTCTGGGTACATCAATGTATGACCTTGACAAGAGACAACAAAGCTATCTTTAAGCATTTTATCAGATTGATATCAGTACTCGTAGGTTCGAACCCAGACCGGCGCATTACTTTGTGTGATTTATTTCATCACCACTGCTCTCAAACGGTGAAGCAAAACATTGTGAGGAAACCGGCATGTTCAAACTCAAACTCAAAGTATTTATTTCAATTAAACCATTCTAGAAACAAAAATTCGAAGACATGTGACATCTACCAACACGCACTGTGCCCGCGTCGTGGATTAAGGCCCACATCATCTCACCGAGAGGACGCCTGTGTCCCAGCAGTGGGAGCAACATATGCTGATTATATGATTGCTCTGGGTACATAGGTACACCCCAATGCATCATCTTGATAAGAGACAACGAAGCTATCTCTTAGCGAATCTCTGTCATTTTTATCAGATTGATATCAGTACATATACTCTATTTTCAAGAGATTTTACTAACTTATTATTCCTCTAGAGTCTGGTGGTAACGAATTGTTGGGTGAATCGCTAATCTAGCTAGGAGAGCAGCGATTCACCCAATAATTCGTTGTACCTACACCATGTAATAAATAATGCGTACTTTCTAGGTCCCTCATGTACTACAAAACCTTTATGTCACTTAATAAATTTATTGTTATTATAGTCTATAACAATAATAAGTTTGTGAAAACTATGCAAAAAACTTGAAAAGATCTAACTAAAAATGCTGAAAAAAAAAAATTAACTAAAACAATTTTTTTTTATTAAACTACCTGGGTAGGTATATACCTACGCAGGTAGTTTTTTATTTTACAGCGATGTACTTAAATGCGATAACCTATTGCCTTCCAAATCAATTCATTAATAAGTAATTAGGTATGAGGAAAAATACCTATGTCTATAGCGATTAGTTCGAAGCGTCAATGACTGTTAATTAGGTTACTTTTAATTTAAATACTTTAGAACAAAGTAAAGTATTGGAACTGTGGTGGCCCAGTGATAACGACAGCTACTTACGAGTTGTAGGTCGGGGGTTCGAACACAAGTAGTCACTTTACTTTGTATAAATTACTAGCTGTGCATCGCGGTTTCACCCACGTAAATGTCGATCCCGTGGGAATATCGGGATAAATAGTAGCCTATATGTTAATCCAGGGTGTCAGCTACGTCCTTACAAAATTTTATCAAAATTGGTCTAGCCGTTTGAGCGTGAAGAAGTCACAAATATATAAACACACACTCACAAACTTTCGCCTTTATAATATTAGTGTGATAAACCAGTTACAGGCACTTTTGAATTGTCAAGAGTTCGGTCATTCAGAAAGATGAAGCTAGTTGCCCATTCCAAAGCGTAGCGGATTCCTATGGCGAAGAACCACGGAAACTCTTTCAAATCAAAATAATATGTGGTTACAAAATATTGGTTACATCATTAATTGTTAAAAAATGTACATATGAGAACGATGCAGAACGTTAAAAGCGTCCGTAATGAAAAAATAAATAAAAATAATTCAATATTAGAAGGTGGGCTTAACACGAAAATAAAAAAAAAATTGGTTGTCTGTAAAGTCAGTTTACGGACGATAATTTTATTTTACGTGATAATGTCGTACTCGTAAGAAAACAATGCGTCACAAGCCGAACGCTTACGCCGATCGTGCCTCTCTATCGCTTGTTCCGCGCTCTCGCTTGCACGCTTGGCTCACTCACAATGATTCAAATCCGTGAACACGTCGGTGACAATGAGTCATGCTTTTTCGTGCGTGCAGCTAGCGTTAATCGATTTATAAGACGTTATCACGTCAAAAAGTTAACATCACGTACGTAATTGCAAAGGTGTACCTATACACACGTCCACATTTTGACTGTTAACATTTAAAACGAAGAATAAATCCATTTAAATCCCGAGTAGGTACTATTGACATCAACCAGGCATAAATCCAAACTCCGGGCTGCTTCAGAGAAATTCTTGGTGGAAAAACGCAATAACAATGCCCAAACCTGGAAATTGCTATGACTTCATGCTCAGAAGTAGCGCTTGTAACCACTAGATGAGAGCACTAGAGTTCTTAAAAGGGAAATAATAATGGTTCCGAAAAACAAAGCGATCTGTGGCCGACTAAAAAAAAATGGATCTTCGAATAAGAAAACTAAACTTCCGAATAAAATACTGAACCTCCGACAAAATTACTAAGTTACCGACAACAGAGGTTTTATCAAAATAATCATATTAAATATATACGTGGGGCTACGTCGACTTAGGATGCAAGAGTGAGCGAAGGGCACCCTGAGGTTCGGTTTGGTTAGGTTACTTTAAACCTTTTACATAGAAATAGGAGCCCCGCGAAGTGAGGCTCCGTCGACATAAGTAGAATGCAAGACCGAGCGAACGAGAATATAAATACCTTTACCTAGATATATATTAAAACGTAATTTAAACTGGTAGAAAAGTATTATAGCAATAAGCAGTCATGTTTATTTTTCGAAGATTTCAGTATCTCATTCGGTCGTTTCGTCATTTTTATTCGGACAAAAGTAGTCGGAAAGTTAGTATTTTAGGCAGTAGACTTAATATTTAGAGTAAGGACAATTCTTATTTTTTCGTCGGAGCTTTTGTTACTATTCTTTTTAAAATATTGTACAAACATAAATTACCCAGAAACTCTGTTTTCATTATTAACATACAAAGGCATAGTACTGCCTATACCCCGAGGTAAACTCAAAGTCATTGAACAACGACAGGGTAATTTCACTTATTCCATAAAGAAAAATTACAAACAAGAAAATTGTCCACAAGTTCATATAAGTCTTTATAACTAATATGGAGTGCCATAAAAATTTCAACAAACTGTAACCTACTTCATATTAGCATCGTCTGTTTCCTTTTACCTCATAACTTGACGAATGCATTATGCATGCTTTGAGCTATTACGACGCAAAAACCATTAAAGTCTTAAATTAAAAACACAGCTGTATAATCTATGTTTTATCTTTGAAGTGCACTGAACATCTGAATACACAGGGAAGCACTATCAGCGGTGAGTATGAATGGGGATATGGAGCGCACTTTTGAAAATTCAATGCATCTACGTAATAAAGTACATAATAATTATGTAAATGAAAATAAACAAATCCCACAAGAGCAGTGGTGACCCAGTGGTAACGGCCTCGATTTACGAAGTGCAGGTCGTGGTTTCGAACCCAGGTAGGCTTTTTATATTGTGTACAGGCACCAGCACATCAAGCTACCCGAAACTGACCAATTTTCCCAATCAACTTTGAACCGTCTGCCTTCAAATCAAGAGTGAACAGGCATCTTCTGGGCACGCTCGATCCATCATAGACCTCATCTATCGCTTTCCATCAGGCGTGATCGGGGTCAAGAGTGCGCCCATTTAGCAATAAAAAAAAAAAATAAAAAAAACCTTATGCTTTAGCGATAAAGTTAAAAATCTATTAAAGAAATTATTACGTACAGACGCCAGTCTGTACGTAATTTACGTTCATCATTTTTGCTTCTAGGACATGTCGGTTACCTCACGATGTGTTCCTTCACCGTTTTGAGAGCAGTGGTGATGAAATAATTTACACAAAAGCGTCTGTCTGGATTTGAACCTACGACCTACAACTCGTAAGTCGCGGCCGTTACCACTGGGCCACCACTGGACAGACTTATTGGAAGCCTTGTCTTAAAAATACTCTTAGCTCCATCATTTAATAACATGCTTCTGCAGTCACGTGTACTGGCGGCTGTAAAACGACAGTAAAAGAGCATTGGATAGGATTCTCCGCAGAAGAGATCTGATCTCGACCTAATGTTACTTGTTCCTGTCTGCATTTGTGTCGCTTCCCCTAGGAATTTGAAATGGTTTAGGTACGAGTATGACTGTAGAAGTTGATATAAAAGGAATTTTGTAGTATTTTATAAGTACTTACCAGGATGTATGGAGATAAAATATCTTCTCTGTAGTATGATAGTATCTTGCCCTAAGCTTACAGAATAACTTTCCTTTTTTTACCGACTTCAAAAAAGGTGGTTCTGTATTCGACGCGTGTGTTTGTATGTATGTCCGCGATTTTCTCAAAAACTGATGAACCAATTTTAATAATTCTTTCACTAACGTGATCTGCATACTTTCAGGAAGGTTTTAGTATATAATACATTAGGTAATTATTCCTATGTATGAAGTAATATGCATAAATGTACTGCATCTCCGGCATTTCTATGCAAATTTTGATGATTCTTTTATTGTCGGTGTCTTCAATTCTTCAATGCACTAGTGTTCATTGAATTTGTGTGGGGTAGGTAAACCTAAAAAGTGAAATTTAACATTTTTTCACAAAAAAAAAACACTACAAAGTGATAAATAACTTTAATTTCGGAAGTCGGTGTAAAAAAACGAAAATGCGGAACCAACAACACCGACTTACGAAATTAAAGTTATTTATCACTTTGTAGTGTTTTTTTGAAGTCGATTGTTTTTTTGTAAAAAAAAATTAATGAAAATTATCATAACATGAGGAAGACAATCATTTTAATAACACACGTCACACGAAACAGTGATATTAATTCCGTGAACCTATCAAATTGAATAATCAATAATTAACACGACAAAAACAATAAAATAAGTACATGTAATTAAAACTGTACATTTATGTAATAGTTTGCTCATTTCATTTTGTATTTTAACATCCCCAAAGTAAAAAAATCACCATAATTTCAGTCTCCTCATAACGTGCTACAATATTGAGAATAGCGACATCTATCCAAATTCGGGTGAATCACTGATGCTTGTCAAAGAAAACCAAGTTATTTTATGGAAACTAGCGACTCGCTCTGTAGGGATGGCGTGACGGAGTGCTAGATTATCATCGGACGTGCTTCCCATTTTCATACATTGCACGTCACATAGTGCGTCGGACGCATATTTGTGACCTCACTCGAGGAGGTCGTTTTTAAAGGAAACCATTAGTGCAAAATATTTAAAGGCCATATAACGTCCTCTATAAGATTTTGTATAAAATCAACTAACGGTAGTGTTTGACACACGTTTGAGCGATACAGAATTTTTTGGCCTGTCAAAAAATTTTGAAAGCATTTTGCAAACGGAAGTTCCAAAAATTGCCAAATTATTGTTAGAATTTTGATTCACTTAGTCTTCGAAAGAAAGTTATTTATCGTTGTGCAGTTATGACATGTAGGTATACTGCTGAAAGTCGTCAACTGAAGAACGCAAAAACTAAGTTATTAGAGCAAATTCAAACTGTGTCATTATTATAATAAGCTCCTATTCTGATACAAAAAAAAAAACAAGCCAGACAATTGTTTACAAAAAAAAAAACACTACTGTAACTGTATATTTTAATTACAATAACTTACTTTGTAGAAATTTTGATGACCTCAATGAAGTTCGTTTGTTTTTTTTTATTTCAATTGAATAGGTCGGTCAGTCACTCCATAGTCAATCATTTAGGGCCTTAGCACACCTCCGCCGTGAAAATAATGTTGGGAAACCGCTTAACGAATTCCGCTAAGAAACATTATATTCGAGTAGCGGAACATCATGAGAGTCAGTTAAATTGTAGCAATCGCAGCAAAATGTCATTGCTTATGACTTAGTGAATACAGTTTAGGTCTATTTCGGACCTTAGATTAGTTTTTTCGTAAAAACAACACCCACTTTACAAAAAAATTAAGATTTCGCTTAATATGTCAAACTCAAACTCAAAGCATTTATTTCAATTAAACCAATTACAGGCACTTTTGAATTGTCAAGAGGTCGGTCAGTCAGAAAGATGAAGCTAGTTGCCCATTCCAAAGCGTAGGTACCTATGAAGAAGAACGGGCAAGAAACTCCATGGACACTCTTTTAAATCAAAATAATGGTTACAAAGTCTTGGTTACATCATTCTTGTTAAAAATACATGTGAGAACGATGCAGAACGTTAAAAGCGTCCATAATGAAAAGATGAGAGTCAAGCTCCGCTAATGAGACACCATTGATATTCTATTGTTTCGTCGCCAATGGGCGACGCGCGCCGCTTGACCGGTTAATAAACTTGTCGACTGCTACAGATACGTGCGAACACACGCGGCATCGCAACAAAACAACAAGGTGAGCGCGCAGGTGTAATTGGCTTTCGAGCAGATCGGCGAAATTATACGGGAAAGAGATAGAATCATAATTAAATCTCTGCGTAAGAACAGGCAATTTCGCTTCAGTTTCGCTTGTCGTACAACGGAAAAGTCATGGCGGAACTAATGTAGTTTCACTCCTATGCTTTCGCGGCGGAGATGTGATACCCGCCTTATACTTACCTAGTTTAATGCAGTCTATGCATTATACAGCGGAAGTGTAACAAAATAAACCGTCGAATTTAAATTTAGAGATCCGCATATACGATACCTACTTAGGGCAATATTTTTGAAGTGAAAACTTATTTTTAGGTAGGAGTAAATCTGATTGGTTCACGTCACTGACACGCTAATGTTAACGGCACATCTGTAACTATGAGTACCTATGACATGTTCAGCTTGGCCAACAGTGAAAACATGATTTTAGATTTAAGTTTTCACTTCTGTCGGTAGTCTTCATGTTTTTGTTAAGAATGAATCTACATATGTTATTACGTAGATAATATGGATTCATTCTTAAAATGTTACAAGCTTTTACTTGGGTACACTCTCATAATCAATCTATAATGTTTCCACTGGTGTCATCTCTTCGAGAGGGAGTGGGCTGTAATCTACCACGCGGGCCCAGTGCGTGTTGGTAGATGTCACATGTCTTCGAATTTTTGGTTCTAACGCTACTGTGGGTGCACTTTAAGTGTTCGCGATTCAATAGTAGTAATTTGATCTCGTTAGTCATGGCTTAATAGGCTTCAATCATAAATATAAGAAAGAAGGCTTCAATGGATTTTAACGAGCTTACTTCGGATTGCTCTTAGCCTATTCAATTATTTGTTTGTATACTCGACCAGCACCTTAATTTCGTGACACACTATCAATCTCAATCTGAATTATTTTTAAGGATATTGTTAATCCATTGCTTCATATGTTCGAAACATTTGTATGCTCAACAACGTAAACTATGCAATGAATATTGTTGAACTGTCAAAATGAAAGCCATTTCTTCTGATAGTGTGGTACGCAATTAACCCGCCGTTACAATGACGGTCAACATTTATGGCTAGCGACCCGCCCCTGCTTTGCATAGTTTTTAAGACTTGAAAAATCACTAAGATTTTAGTACCATTAGTAAGTTTAATATAAATGTATCATACACATAAACCTCCTGGAATAAATTCTATAAGTTTAATGATGGTGATCGAGGTAAATAAAAATATGTAGGCTGTAACTGCATTCAATTTAAAAAAAATAGTACGGAACCATACTCCTTTTATTTCCAAAAATCAGACCTAATTAAGCCTAAACGCATATTGATATAAATAGAATCTTTCTAAACAAAGTAATCAGTTCAACTTTTACCCGCAAGGCAAGCGTCTTTGCCTTTCGCTGTCAATTCAATCTTCAGTCACCCTTCAACAGTTTGAGAAACCATGGCTCCAACTCCTCAAGAAACTATGGTGGACCAGCACCCGGAGACGATTCCTCGGGGATTGACTGGTGAAGAATTGGTGATTAGTGGCATGTCTGGCTTGTTCCCTAAGTCAGACAGCGTTTTGGAGTTCAAGGAGAATCTTTATAATGGGGTAAGAGGGAACAGTGTTCTGTGATATTTATGTGAAGTGTTATTATTATTATCTTTCTTTGTCATGTGGTTTTAAAACCCATTAATTACCTTTCTTTTTTCATCGATTTGCATATTTTCTGTTAGGACATTCATTCATTTATTTTTTACATCGACCAGCAAACTGACCATGAATTTGGCATATATGGTTCTAGACGTAGAAATTTTTTGTCCGTTACCAAAAAATAAATCAGCTGTTTCATAGAAAATTGCAATACCTACGCGGACAAAATATATGGAACAACGATTTTTTTTTTTTATAACTGACGAATAATTTTATCACAGGGGTGTTCAGAATCATAGTCTGAATTCATGGTAACAGGTTGCGCGCCGAGGTCCCTGCTACCCCGTATACTTTTTCTGGCTAATGGGAATTCATGTATACAGGCTTATTTTTTTATCACCATCCAAATTTTTACAGGGTGTTCTACCCATGAATATGAACAACTTTCACTATGGGACCAACTCTGAAATCACGAAAAAAAAAAATCAGCTGTTTCATACATTTTGGTCAAGTAGGTATTGAACTTTTGTATGAAGCAGCTGATTTTTTTTTCGTGATTTCAGAGTTAGTTCCATAGTGAAAGTTGTTCATATTCATAGGTAGAACACTCTGTAAAAATTTGGATGGTGATAAAAAAATAAGTCTGTATAGGAATTTTAAATGTGAATAAAGAACAATATTTATAATTCTAACGCAGTAATATAATAACATTGTGTTAAATTTACATATGTCTGTGGGTACTCCTACAAATCACAACTTACGACGCTACGCCAAACTACCTCGCTTGAGGGTAAAGATTGCGAGCCAGTTGTCACAATACAATGAGTACACTTTTTAATGAACGGATCATTCTAAAAGTAGTAGTTGTAGTCAATGTCCACGAGTCTGTTACAAGATCAAAATACATTACAAAAATGTTAATTAAATAATTTACTCGTACGATAATTTTATGCTAATAAGTTATTCGTTTCGTCGTTTCGTGGAAACAATGGGGAAGGCAACTGTCGGCTAATAATACAAGACGCGAGATGTTTCTTTTTTTTTCAAAAATTATGCATATTTTTTTTTCCTAAATATAGAGTCCACCAATTCTCGTGAGACCCTAAAATTTAGAAGATTGTGGCTTAAAGAAATTCGTTGATATTTTTTTTTTACTTATACAAAGTCCACAGTTATTATTCAGAAACAGTTTTGAAGAAACTGATTACGAGGAAATATTTAAGGTTTTAAATTCTTGACACTTTCCGTGTAAAATTCTTGATTTAGTATTGAAATCAACGAAAATAACGAAATAGTGAATAAAACCAAACTCAATGACGAACATGAAATGGAATGAATTAACGATATGTACTTAAAATTTATTGTAGCTATGACCACGCCATCTTTCATTAGCTTTTCCCGACCTTCCCTATAGTACAGACGCCAGCACATCAAGATACCCGAAACTGTCAAACTTCCCCAATCAACTTTGAACCTTATGCTTTAGCGATAAAGTTGAAAATCTATTAAAGAAATTTAACAGATTGTAGTAGCTTGATGTGCTGGCGTCTGTACTTATGCGATCACCAATTTGTTTGCCAAACGTGGTGAATTACTAAAAGTCGGATGTATACACTAACCCCCTTATTCATAATCCTATTTTATCTCTATTTTAGCTAAAATAGGTTTATAGAACGTTTGTCTTTATCTGTCACGTTGTCATTTCTGTGTGTAAGAAAGAGACAAACCCCATTTTAACTAAAATAGGTTTGATAAGTTTTATGAATAAGGGGGTAAAAGTATATCTTTGAGAAAATGCCTGATCATTAGGCTGAGATTCTAATGTAAATCTTTAAATCCTCAGGTGGACATGGTAACCAACGAAAATATTCGCTGGGACATCGACCACCCCGAGATTCCTAAACACTTCGGTATGATCACTGGAGTGGACCGGTTCGATGCCCAGTTCTTCAAAGTACATTACAAGCAAGCTCTTATAATGGACCCGATGAGCAGGAAACTGCTGGAACATGCGTATACCGCTATTTTTGATGCAGGTTAGTAACTGAAGGAATTAAGTTTCATAACATAGAAATTATACCTGTATTCCCCAGAAGGGCGGAAAGAGGTGTTTATATCCCCCAAATTTTAACATCGTGTAAGGGTTGCTACTTTGAACCTTAATGGAAAACGGATAGGCGTTCAGATATGAATTATGTTTATACATTTAGAACTAGGTTTTGTATATTTATTTTTTACTGTTGTTATTTATATCTCTTCGTATATTTGTAATTGCTGTATGGCGTTCCAGTGTGAGAATAAATAAATAAATAAATATTGCAGTGGTTGACGTAATCACGTCAACTCCGACTGTCGCTGAAGACCAGCTCTGGGGCTCTATCTCATATAGAGTCGTAGCATTATGCTGAGTTTTTAATACTTTACTAGCTGCGCCCTGCGGTCACTCGCATAAGTCTTGATCCCGTGGGAACATCAGGATATATTATATCATAGTCTACCCTATCTAATCTGTCATAGCCTACCCATTTGCCAAATTACATCTGAATCCGTTCAGACGTTTTAGCGTGAAAGCGTAACAAACAAACATACAAAAAATATTTTTTTTGTTCTCTTTGTAATATTAGTTTAGATGATACACCTATAGCATTTTTCATCTTAGTAGATGTACAGACGCCAGTACATCAATTTACCGGAAACAGTAGATGTACAGACGCCAGTACATCAATTTACCGGAAACTGTCAAATTTTCCCAATCAACTTTGAACCTTATGCTTTAGCAATAAAGTTGAAAATCTATTAAATAAATTTGACAGATTTTAGTAGTCTGTACCTAAAATGAACCGGACGGATTGAACAAGTTAAGAATAATCTTTTAGTAAAGTGCTATCTTACTTTCGACAGGCATCAACCCAATGGAGCTTCGTGGGAAGAAAATCGGTGTCTTTATCGGAGCAGCCTTCTCAGAATCGGAAAAAATTGTCATCTATGAGTCCATTCAGCGCAACGGATTTGGTATTACTGGGTAAGTTAATTTATTTGAAATTCTTCTTCTAAGTCAATTCGGCAATTTTATTTAAATATGGTTAATTTTTATTAAAATATCACAATTATCTTCTCCTTGACATAACTATAATTGTTTTTATTGTACACCACAAAAGTTAATTACAAGAATTATCGAAATAATATTTTATTTAAATTGTGCGTTTACGAATTTTGCTACGGTTATTATCATAGGGCCCGTTGGTGCCTTTAAGTTTCAGGAATCCAATAATTGTGGAACAGCACCACATTCGCCATTATAAAAATGTATAAAAACCAAACATGGTGCGAATAGATCTTTTTCGAATAAAAAATAAAGAAAACTAAAAAAGCCACAGACCTAATTATAAAAAAAAATTACTTTTTAAAGGGGTTTGAAGATTTTTGTATGGAGGGTAGTCCTAACGTCAGCCGCCATTTTGATTTTTTTTCAGAATCGCGGTGCACAACGAAAGTCATATAATTAGATAGAAGACACTTATACAAACAAAAAAATGTAATATAACATAATATCCTAAAGCGTCACGTTTCTGAAAAAAAAAAATCAAAATGGCGGCTGATTTTAGGGCCAAAACGTTCAAACCCCTTTCTAAAATATTTTTTTAAATAACATGACTAGCAAATAATACACGCTCGCGAAAGGAGAGTATAAACGCTCCTAACCTTTTTGAAGGACATCGACTATCATAATTTATAATTAGGGTCAGATTTCACTCCCAGCCTTAATCCTTATTTTGACAACATAATCAAAAACTAATGTCGTCGACTACTAACAAATAATAATGCAGATATAACGATTGAAACACAAATCAGTTGTGATAGATACAGGTCTATCCTAGTATAGGCATCTAACATTATTATTTACACCTTTGCAAATAATTTATAAGACTTTTGTAATTATTATTTATTATTAACCTGTGACGTCCCACTACAGGGCAAAAGCCTCCCTACTCTCTCATGAGAGAGTAGGGGTTTAGACAAATTAACCCACCGCGCTTGTGTAGTGCGAGTTGATGGGTGTACAGTGGACCGCCTGACTGGGTCCGTGGGCGCCGCCTTTGACGTGCTAGATGTTCATCGACCGCCGCCTTGAGTTGATATCCTGCACTTATATCGACTGTTCCATCCGAGCCTATTTGTAATAATTTTACCAATTTTAATACTAAATAAAAAATATTATAATTCCTAACAAAAACACTACATTTTACAAAAAATCTTCTATCTTTAAGATTTATGTCCATCAAATTAGACTATCTTCCGGAATCCTATCACGTTCAAGGAAACCCAACTCTGATTTAGAGAGCGTACCAATTTATTTTCGTTTTCGATGGCAGTAAATTAAGCAGAACGAAGCATCGCAGGCGCCGAAACTAGGTGTAATTCTATTAGGAGTTTAATTCAATCTAGTAAATTATTTTCTAAACGAATTTTGGACGTGTTTAGTTATTTTAACTACGTTATTGGGGAATGGACGAAAGTTTTCTGTTGTTTAGTGGTTTATATAATGGGTTTGTGAGTGATATTTTAATATGTTCAAGGTTTTTATTGTTTAGGGAACTGTTCAGAATTGAAAGTAAAAAACCGGCCAAGTGCGAGTTAACACTATATACAAATAACGGCAAAAAATCACGTTTGTTGTATGGGAGCCCCCCTTTTTTATGGATGGGTAATCATCAAATGACCCCTCCCGCTCTGGGTGGAGTGGCAAGGAGTGTCAAACTCTTACTGACTAAAACCCATCCGTGTTCCTTCCTTAGCTCTTTATGTTCCGCGGGTAGCGGTAACCCTTTCGGACAATCTTCGGCCCTGGCAGACCCCGTTCCCGTTTTTACCCTTTGGGTACGAAACCGATTTTGTACAGTCTACGATAATGATCTTTGGAATACATGCCTATTACGGTCCCGCTTCTCATATAAAGAAAGCATTTATCACCATGCTTGCACTTTTTAAAATACTTCGAAAATAACTCTGTCTGTCTGTATGTTACCTTTTCACGCCTAAACCACTGAACCGATTTAGACGAAATTTGGTATAGAGATATTTTCAGTCACGGGGAAGGACATAGGTTAGTTTTTATTCCGATATTTCCACGGGATCGACACTTATGCGGGTGAAACCGCGGGGCTCAGATATAATATTACCTATTATAGTTTACAGTTAGACACACTATTTAGCACATATAACCAGTTAAAACTAGTAGGGACAAAATAAACTAATGACGTCATAAATCTAGTCCGTGTCCCGTGACGGTTGGCAAACAAGAGAGGGACCCGAACTTATAAATACTTATATACAACATACAGGCGACGCCACGTATTTTAAAGTGCTTTCACAAATGCACAATACGTGACGCCACATGCTTATGGTAAACGAATTAAAAAATAATTGTAAACGAATTAAAAAAAGTGGTAAACGAATTAAAAATTAATGGTAAACGAATTTAAAAAGAATTTAGCCCTCTAGTGTTTTAGTACCGATTCCTTTGAAAGGTAGAATTATATTTATTTTTTGACAGGAAGTTAGTTTTTAACCGACGAAAAAACGGAGGAGGTTATATGTTTGACATTTGCAAAATGGGACACTATACGCTCGAAACTACCACGACTGGCTTGGCAGTACCCCATCCGTTCAACCCATAGATATAGATAGACCTAGATAACGCAAGTATCACGAACTGTATGAAAACTAAGCGTGCCACTTTTTGACTACCTAATATGACGTCACAAGCTCGCGCTCTCACGCTCACGCTCACCCAGCCAGCATTACGCAGGACTGAGCGCGAAAGTGGTGGCTTATGATTTTCGATCATAAACTGGTGCGATTTTTGGCACGCGAAGTAGGTGCTCTTGCGTTATCTAGGTGTATCTATATCTGTGGATCAACCCAATTTTTCAGTACATTTTCGATTGTTTCGGCTTGAATCTCTTCAATTCATGTTTCAAATTTTAAAAACTCATTGTTATAAATAGAAGTATGAAATTGTTACAAGTGCTGAAATTATTATTTTACTGATAAAGAAATATCATTAGGTATCCATTAGGTCTGCCAGGGTTACGGGTTGTTCGAAAGAGATACCGTGACCCCTGGCACAGGCAACTGAAGGAACATGACAGATTATATCACAAATTATTTAAAAAAAAAACTCAGGGTTGCCATTACTGATTTGTTAGTTGCGTGTTTTAGGGATGGTACGGTAAATAACCCTTTAATAGAAAAAAAAGAAAGAAGGAATAAATTTTATTTTTTCTTTGCCTTTGAAAAAAAAACTCAGGGTTGCCATTACTGATTTGTTTGATGCGTGTTTTAGGTAAATACGGTAAATAACCTTTTAATAGAAAAAAAAGAAAAAATATTTATTCCTTCTTTTCCTTTAGAAAATGTCTAGAGCTACAAAAAACCTATCCCAAAATCTGAATGTGTCCATGAACGTATCACAGTACAAAAAAAAAACCGAGTGTGCTTATGACCACACGACTGAAGTGAAACTTCAAACGTATTTGGCTATGAGAGGAAGAGAGAAAGAAAATGTGCGCGCGCACTGCTTTCTCTTGCTCATATCCCCCACTCAACTCCCGTCCCCCTCGCCCGATCACACTTTTCGTAACACTTACGTCACGCGTTCGCCAGCTTACTCCCCAAGTCAAGCGTGCGTAAAGAAGTTTCACTTCAAAAAATACATACTGAAAAATACAAACAAAAAAATACATAGCAATTACCTTAGTGCCCTTGCAAAAATGCCTTGTCTCTTCAAGTACCTACTGCATATTTCTTAATTAAGCTTACATGTCCTTGTGAGTCAAGGTCAGAGGTCAGTTGGGACCCACAATTTATACGCAGATGTGGGTAGAAAGATTTATGGGGTCACCTGCGTGTGCTCTTTATCACCGCCCTATTGTGGGGAGGAATAATATACTTTTTTCTGTCCCATGGTTTTTACATATTATCTGCTTGAAGGCAGCGTTGCTGTATTCTGGTAATAACAGTAACATTAGATATTTCAGTTTTCTTTCTAAGGTCATTTGTGATGGCCTCTGGTATTCGCATAACCAACCTATAATCTTCCCGCTGTTGGTGAGAGGGAGTGGGCCATAATACACCACATAGGTCCAGTCCGGCTTGGTGGATGTCACATGTCTTCCAATACATTCTATTATTATATTTATTGCAATAATCCCACCGTCAAAACTTAGGTGAAGTGAGGTGTCAATAGTGTCAATCGCTAGCTTCAGGTAGAATGTCAGGTCACTTTATGCTGACTTCACTTAAGTGTTCACGATGGAATTCTAGCAGAATAGACCGACAAATGTACAGACGCCAGCACATTAAGCTACTACAATCTTTTAAACTTTAATAGATTTTCAACTTTATCGCTAAAGCATAAGGTTCAAAGTTGATTGGGAAAATTTGACAGTTTCGGGTAGTTTGATGTGCCGGCGTCTGTACATAGACATCGGAGACCACTTACCAACGACTGGGCCATCTGCTGAAATACGAGTTAATCCATACTAATATTATAATTTCGAAAGTAACTCTGTCTGTGTGTATGTTACCTTTTCACGCCTAAACCACTAAACCGATTTAGATGAAATTTGGTACAGAGGTAGTTTGAGTCCCGGGAAAGGACATAGGATAGTTTTTATCACGATATTCCCACGGGATTGATACTTATGCAGGTGAAACCGTGGGGCGCAGTAGCATATAAATAATTGAGGTTTTGTGTACTAAAACAACCTTAACTTCGTTTCCTTTACTTTATCAAATAGCTCAAAATAACCTACCCAAAATCAACTCAGCCTATCGCAGCCCACTGCTGGACAAAGGCCTCTCCCATTCTGCGCCACAACACCCTGTCCTCCCTTCCGCATCCGCACTTTTTTACCCGCCACCCACCAACCTATAACATAAGAGCTAAACACATTATTTTAAAGGGTCATCCCTCATTACTCCTTTCGACCCTTGAGGCTCATTTCTGAATTTTACTGCAGGCCTATGATGACCAATAAATTTATAATATTAAAGGGCCGCAATGTAATCAGAATCTTATATACTTAACTTACGCATCGTTGGTCTAGACTGAATATTATAAAGCGCTAATAGATGGCTCGGTTTAGCCCCCAGCGTGTTTTGATGACCCCTGAAATCATATTTGCTTTGGCTAAATTCATTTTAGAGTAAATTTATTTTAGACCAGATTTTGCACGCCGGTTTGTCTGCGAGGGTAGATCCCCCTTTTAATAGAAATTACAAAACGATTATAAAATTATTAACTTTATTGAATAAAATAGCATATTTATTTTAGAAGTAAATAATGATTCCTTACAGATATTTCACCGGGCTCTATAGCAAATAAAAAGTGTAATTTGTTCAGTTTTTGCAGTCAATCATTTGGAGTAGAGTCGTTTATACCTACAACCCGTCCGAATTAACTGTGCACCTGGCGCTGAGACGTTACTCTGTCGATACTGTTACTGTGTAAAGTTCACTTCGTAAAAAATCGTAAAAACTATATCTACCTACTATAGTTTTTATCGAAATGATAAATATAATAAATAATAAACATTTCGCGCATAAACACATTCCAGTGAGGTGCACACTTAAGTCGGACGCGTAGTACATTGCTCTGGAACTACAATACAAAAAGAAAGTCAAATTAAAATAGTTACTAGATAATTGGGATAGGTAAGAAATAGATTTATGTCTCCAGTCGCTTTATTAACATTTTACATTATTTTGTCTCCAAACAATCTTATGATAATTTCAAAGTCACAAAGCTTACAGCCCAGAGTAACTTGGTGGGCGGCAAACTAGGAGACCTCATTATAATCTTCACATTTTGCCACCAAAAGCACTGCCTCCACGAAAGGTCAAATTTTAATTGGTCATTATTCCGTAATACTCTTATTACAAAACCACGAACAAAATTCGAAACTAGAGGCCAAGTTATAATAACTATTTTGCTAGAACTGAATATTATTTTTCGCACAGACTTTTATTATTACATTGCGAACGTAGTGCGCGGTCGAATATTGCTGTTGTTTTTTAGTACGCGTTGCTAACAATATAAAAATAAAGGCGAGCGGGTGTGATGAGGTGAGAGAGGGCGCTGCAGTGCGCAAGTAAACATTAGCTCCGCGTACTTTTTATCCTTAAAAATACATACAGTGCTTTTATCAAAACAAAAAGTAATTCAAAGTGGAAAACTAAAAACCCAACAGTGTCAGAAGATATAGTTTATTAAAATCTAACAAGAAAAGTGATGAAATATTCTAATTAAAAACTGTGTCAACGATAACGACCAAAATTCAAATGTGCACTACGCATTTACTGGAGAAAGTAGTTAAAGTGTTAATAAACTCCTGTTGAATTGTAAAGAAAATAAATTGCTAAGCATCCCGAAAAGGTGAGAAGATATTGAATATTGAATACCTGGTTAAATATTGAAAAACACTAGAAAGTGCAAGTCATTCTGCATTCCAAACAGCTCCATCTAGCGTCAAATAGCGAAAACACTATCGCTATATTGACAGCTATCAACGCTCATCTACCTATTGAGTTTTCGACGCTAATACACACATTACTTACTAGAGGGCGCTATTATATATATCTCAAGATGTCATCTAAGATTGCGTGTGCAGGATGTCAACAAAGCCCACCAGACATGGAAATGCTTGTCTGTTATTTTTGTAAGGATGTATATGATCTACAATGTGCTAACACGACAATTGATCTCTTCAAGAGCATGACGCCAGAACATAAAAAATCATGGCAATGTCAGGCATGCCGCTGTAAGGTTCCGAAAACCGGAAATATAGACACTCCTATACGACCTCAAGACTACAAACGAACCAATCTGTCTAACTCCCCCCTAGAAAATAATACCAACAATAATATTACCATCAGAAAGAAAACTACAAATTTCAACAATGATAGCACAATATCAGAAGACTCGTGCTTTCTCGGTGATACTATCCACCAAGAAGATACGGATATTAATATAAATGCGGGCGTACAAGCGACCTTTTCACTAAAAAATTTGAGCGAAATCATAATACAGCGTTTAAAAGAAAATAATAAATTTATAATATCTGAACTACAAAACACAATTGAATTTGAAATAAATAAAGCAATTACCAAGCTCAAGGAGGATATTGAAGGAAAAACCGACTTCTTATATAAACAAAACGATAAAACAACTCACGAAATAGAAGAAATAAACAAAAAGATAGAAAAACTAAGCAAAGAAAATGAAACCCTGAAAAACGAAATAAAAAATATGAAACATCTATCACTAACCCCAGAAAGTAAAGACACTGAAAACTTCTCCAAGAAAATAGTAATCTATGGCCTCTCTGAATACTACAATGAGTCTGACTACGATCTACACAACAGATTGATTGAAATGTTTTATGATATTCTGCATGTAGACCTAAACGGATACATAGAAGAAACAAATCGTATAGGAAGATATACAACAAAAAACAGACCCCTAGTTATTGAGCTTCTAAGCAAGAAAATGGCTAGGTACATAGTTGAGAACAGTCGCTATTTTCAAGGAACTAACATACATGTGTCTGAATTTCTAAATGAAAATGCACGAAAACAAAGAAAATTAATGCGCGAGGAAATGCTAAGAGCACGTAAAAATGGACAGTATGCAATAATACGAAATAACAACTTATTTATTGATGGAAAACGAATACTAAATAGAGAAGAAGCGACCAGAGAGACGACACACCGCAGAATCGCTAAGTCTAACGAACAAATAAACAACGACGAAAAAACCCTCACTACACAGCATTACAAACCAAATAATAACTCATATACTGAAAATAATACTTTTCGAAACCACAGAACCACATTTTAAAATTTTATATCAAAACATACAAAGTATCTATAACAAACAACATCTACTTGAAGCCTTCACCCATGAAAAAACAATGTATAACGCTATATGCCTATGTGAGACTTGGCTGTCACCGGAAAAATTGAGTAACATACAGTTTAGCGGCTACAAAATTGCAGCATCTTACTGTCGCCGTACTCGAGGAGGCGGCGGCGTCTGTATCTTGTTGCAAAACCATCTCGAGTACAAAGAAATTTGTGATATTAGTAATATGTCTGTTGAGTATTGTATAGAAATATGTGCAATAGAATTACCTAATGAGAATATACTTATAGTTACAATTTATTGGAATAGAAGAGAGGAGGAAATATTTACACGCCAATTAAAAGAAATGATGTATTATATCAATAATAAATATTTAAAGTATAACGTGATATTAGGAGGAGATTTAAACATAAATATTTTAGACAGTTGTTTAAAAACTAACTTGTTCTTAGATTTAATGTTGGAACATAAATTCATACAACATATCAAAGTCCCCACACGTATCACACAATCTAGCTCAACATGTCTAGACTTAATCTTTACAAATTTTAACTATAGTCATACTTATACCACAGTAGAAGAGTTAGGTTTTTCAGACCACTGTGCAACCATCTTTCACATGAAATTACCTAACGACTGCAATAAAAAAACAAACTGGTTCGCGAAAAAAAGATTATATAATTCCAAGAATGTAGAACACTTCAAATCAGAATTAAAAAATCAAAATTGGAATGAAATAATACAAATAAATAAAAATATAGACGAAAACTACATAGCATTTAACAATATATTAAATAAAATTTTAAATGAGTGTATTCCGCTACAGAAAATAAAAATAAAACCGATATTTAAGAAGTACTGGCTAACAAAGGGTATTAAATTATCTTGTAAAAACAAAAGACTACTTAAAATACTTACCATTAAAACAAATAATCCCATATTATTAAAATATTATAAGAAATACGAAAAAACCCTAAAACAATCTGTAGAGACATCAAAAAAATTACAATATATAAATAAAATAAAAAAAGCAACAAATAAAGTAAAAACTATGTGGAATATAATAAACGAAAGAACAAATAAATCAATAAAGAACGAAAAAATTAACATTAAATTACATATAAATAATAACCTAATAATTGAACCTAAGCAAATAGCAAATATTTTCAATGACTTCTTTGCTTCTATTGGGGAAAAAACCTCACCAGCAAAAGGAGCCCCTGTGATGTGCCCCACAGAAAACACTATGTTTCTCAGCCCTGTCGATCCCTATGAAGTAAATAAAATAATAAAAAATTTAAAAAATAAAAAGAGTTATGGAGTAGACGAACTTCCCCCCTTTCTACTTAAGCAATGTGCAGACGAACTAACCCTACCATTTTATAAACTAATTAATCAATCGTTTGAAGAGGGAATTTTTCCCAATCAACTTAAAACCGCACTGATTAAACCCATACACAAAAAAAATTCTAAAACTGACCCTAATAATTATCGCCCTATCGCGCTGTTACCAACTGCGTCTAAAATCTTTGAGAAGGCTATGTGCGACCGCGTATACTCTTTTTGTGAAAAATATAAAATACTTGACGACTGTCAAAACGGTTTCCGTAAAAACAGGTCTACAACGCTAGCAGTCTACAAATACGTGCAGGAGGCTCTAAATATAATTAATAATAGAAACTACGCCATAGGTATGCTCCTCGATATGACGAAAGCCTATGATAAGGTGCAATTTCAAATACTATTAGACAAATTATATGGGATAGGAATACGTGGCAAAGCTCATGAATGGTTTGCATCATATCTACAAGATAGGATACAACTAGTAGAAATTGAACATTTTGATAACAACACAAATCAAATAATTAAAATGCGATCCGACAGTAAAGCAGTTAACGCGTCAATTCCCCAAGGGAGTGTAGTAGGCTGCCTTTTATTTCTTATTTATATTAACGACCTTCCTAAAATCATAAACGCACCATGTGTTCTATTTGCGGATGATATCTCTCTGCTCACCTCATGCCAGAACGATGACAATATAAACGCCAAATTAAACTCCCTTCTTTCTACAGCTAAAAACTGGATGGATAACCATAATCTAGAAATTAACTTCACCAAAACAAAATTAATTACTTTTCATCCCCATCAAAAATCCCCATTAAAATTAAATTTCGTTTTTAATAATGTTAAACTGGAACAAGTAAATGAATTTACTCTCCTCGGTTTGTCTATAGATACCCACATAAATTGGAAATCCCATATACAGAAAATAAGAGCAAAACTATCAAAATTTTCTTATGCCCTACGCGAAATTAAAAAAACTACCAACTTGCAAACTGCACTTGTCACTTATTATGCATACGCCCAGGCATGGCTCAGCTATGGGGTCATGCTGTGGGGTAACAGTACAGACTCACAAACCATATTTATTTTACAAAAGAAGTTAATTCGAATATTAACCAATATAGAACAAACAGATAGCTGCAAACCACACTTCCAAAAACACAAAATACTCACACTTCCCTGTATATATATCCAAGAATTATGTAAATTTGTTAGAAAACACCCAGATTTTTACACCACTTGCGAAGAAACACAAATAAGATACACTTTTCGACGCAACGAAAACAAAATAAACTTACCTCAATCCCGACTCAAAATGCACTCAACCAGCCCTTTAATTATGTCCATAAAAATTTATAATAAATTGCCAAATGCCATTAGAGAAGTAAAGAAAGCAAATATATTTATTAATAAATTGAAACAATTTCTGGAATCCAAGGCATACTACTCAGTAAAGGAGTTTTTAGATGACAAATCGATTGCAAAATAAAATTATTCTCTCTCATATAAACCACACATTAGGTAATTTAGCTAATATATAATATGGAATATAGAAAATCAACAAATATAGATAATTGAAAATATGAATAGTTACATAAATAATAAAATAATTTAAATAATAACGAAAATATTTCTAAGATTTATTAATTAATTAAAAATTTCAAAATATCTACAATATTCTTACGCAATACTTTCATAAAATAACTAATATACCTACTATGCCAAATACACAAACCTAATAATATATATATATATATATATATACATAATTATACACCCAATTAAGCACATCTAGTAATTTATAATAATATTGAATTTGTACTTAGCCGTCTTCCTCTCTCAAAATGTTGCTGTGCCCGACAGGGTCCATATTGATCTTTTACTTGTAATACCATCTATGTAATACATATGGAATGCAATAAAGAATTGAGAATTGAGAATTGATTAGGAAATATGAAAGTCAAGTTCCATAGATATTTTTAATTTTCCTTTGGAAATAATACGACTTACTTGCTGTTGCTCCCGACTTTGTTCGCATACAAACTTAAAACCTCGTCCGAGTTACTCAAGGCTGGAGTTCCAAAAATCAATTTGATTGCATCTCTTCTTCCTCTAACGCTGGGAACAGATCACTGAAACGGTGACATGATGATGATGATGGGGCTCCCTTTTCCATACTTAGACTCCCATTTGGTCCGTTGTGCGTAGGGATTCTGGCTAACAGAGCCAGCCTAGCTCCATCCAGAAGCACAGAAGCTTCCTGGGAGCTTCGCAGGCACGGAGCGACCTCATTGTTCCGAGGATTTTTTCGCGTTGAGAAGCCACAGCCTCGGAATCCTAGTATGACGTGGGCGGCTGATTCCTCGGCGTCAAGGCAGCCCCTGCAAAGGGGGCTGTCCGTGGCGCCTATGTTAAAAAGATGTTTGTTAAGAGGGTTATGGCCCGTAATCTGAAACGGTGACATGAAATATAACACAAATTAGCCGTCCTAATTTCTGCAATGCAGCATGAAATAAAACACGACTAGGAGAATTGGTTTCAACGTGTGCTAGAATTTGTTATATCTGTCATGTTTCTTTATGCGCTATGTGCATTGTCTATCGGTAATACAGATGTTCAGTCATTCTGTGATTGTATTGTATACGTTATGGATCAAGTGATTATTGGGACATTATAAAAAATGCCCAGGCAAATTGATAAATAAAATAAAATCTTTCCATTCATAGACACTCTGCTGAACAGGCTGAACTATGATAATAAATAAACTTAAATTGACTGTATTTCTTAATTCGACTGGGTCGGTCGACAGGCGACATAGGATGCAAGAGCGAGTGAAGGGCACCCGGAGATTAGGTTTGGTTAGGTTACTTTAAACCCTTTACAAAGAAATTGGAGCACCGCGAAGCGGGGCTCCGTCAACATAGGATGCAAGAGCGAGCGAATGAGAATACATAGATTGCCCAAACATCACACGGCAATATTTATAATGACGAGGCAATATGATAAATAAGGAAGTTCAATAACATATTATACATTTTAAACTGCTCCTTAATCTTTATTGGTTGTTTCTCAAGTCATAGATTTCGATCTACTGAAGCCAGTAATTTAATGGCTACGAGTAACTTTCACTTAATACAACAGAATCCTAAAACGGATCTCAGTCTAACCGTGGTCCGCAGGTGGCGTTCCCGACTCGACTAATAAGAAAATAATTATGAATAAAGGTTGGACCACTTGGCAATTTTGGTCGTTTATTAAAATGGTAATGAGCTGACTTGAAGTTTATAATGGGAGTTCAAATATAGTTTTTGAAGGTTGAGAGTAGTTAATATTATGAGGGTATTAGGATGGCTCGTTAAAGTCTGGTTATATGTAATGGACAAGATGGTCTGGTTTGAAATTGAAATAAATACTTAATGATATCGGCTGATTAATACATGTATTCAGCTGCATCAGGTTAGACTGGAAGCTGACCCCGAACCTAGTTGGAAAAAGGCTAGGCAGATGATAATGATGACTTAATGATATCGGCGTGACGGTTAAACTGTCTCCTTTTCGTCGATATTTGGTGAAAGCTATCATCGCCATGATTTATCTTTTTTTTTAATTTTTTTTTTACTGGTTTGTAATTCTGACCAGTCAGTTTCATTTAAAAAAAATTATAATACGTTCTTTTATTTCTTATTTCTTTGACTTGCAGGTACTTATGTAAAATTTTTGTATTTAGACACAAACACCAAATTACCTTTTATCTATCTTCATCGTAAGTTCAAGTGTTATCCAAAATGAACATAGTTTTAATATAAAACAAATCGCATTAATACTGTGACCAAAAAACGGTTACACCAAAAACTTCACCACACCATTGACCCAAGAAAAAAACCAATCCAAGCAGAAGTGCCAAACTTCAGATATGATAACAAATCACTGGATGTTCCCTCAAGAGCGATTGAGTCGTCCAACTGATTCTAACGCACGTCCATCCCATCATTATACTTAGTATCGTATCCTTAACCTTGGGAGTGGTCGTAACTTTGACGAATACTATCATTTGTACAGCCTTCTTCAATAATAGAGGCAGGAAAGAAAAGGTCCACTTTACACGAGCTGTCCCGTCACGTTCTGAAAAAATCAAGATATTTTGTTTCACATCAACCTACATAGACACTTGGAGAACGACAGGAGCTTGGTGCACGGTTTCAATTGGTCGTTTTCTATGGAGAACAGCTGGCAAGGAGCCATATTATTGTAAATGATTACAGTTAGCCTCCACTAACACAAAACAGTACAATAGCACGGTTATTAAGCATGATAAGTCACGACACGTCGCAGTTGGTCCGTGGATAGGTGACCATCTTTACAAACCAAGACCTCTCCGTGCCTCGGAAAGCACGTTAAGCCGTTGGTCCCGGGTGTCATTCGTGAATCTTTGACAGTCGTTACGGGTCGTCAGAAGCCCGAAAGTCTGACAACCAGTCTTACCGAGGGGTATGGTATTACCCAGTAACTGGATTGTGCAGGTCAGATAGGCAGTCGCTCCATGTAAAATACTGGTATTCAGCATCATCCGGTTAGACTGGAAGCCGACCCCAACATGGTTGGGAAAAGGCTAGGCAGATGATGATGAAGTCACGACACGTAACAACACAAAATGACCTCTTTCATTTGAGCCATCGCATTACAAATCAAAATCTTGATCGCACTGTGTTATAATAATTGTGTGCTGCACCGGACGACGTCATTACGTCAGCGCCGGCTGTGGCTGAAAACCAGCGCTGGGGCTCTGTCTTGCATAGGGTCGCAGCATTATGCTGAGCGATAGCCGTTTTGCGTGGATGTGACGCATGTTTCCCTTACCTTCTTTTTTTTTTGTTTTTCTTTTTTGCGTCATGTTCACCGCAAATAAACGTATTTTCTTTTTTTCTTTCACTGACCAACTGTTGTGCAAAAGCCTTCTACCATTTTTCCGCCTTCGTGATTCTACTGTATTTCTTTCTATTTTATAAAGACACACACGTTTTTCTTGCTGTGAAAAACTACAGTTTGTTTACCGTGTGTAGGCACTATTGTCAGTGTTATATGGCTTACTATAGAAGCTTATTGAGGGACACGTTTTTTCTACAGCGCGGTTTATCACGCCGAACCGTAAAGAAACCGTGCCGTGCACAAAGTACAAAAGGCCTACTTATTCATTAGTCGACTAACCATAATAAATAACTACAAAGGAGACTGTTAAAAAGTGGTCTATGAACCAATAGCGATACCGTTACGATATTTCTGTGGGGATGCCTCAACTATACCCTTGTGCAAAGTGGCATCAAAATCTGACCCGGCAGTTTTGAGAAATATAATATTTTAAAATACATAATTTCATGATAACTTTAAAAAGTGGTCTATGAACCAATAGCGATACTGTTACGATATTTATGTAGGGATACCTTAACTATACCCTTGTGCAAAGTGGCATCAAAATCTGACCCGGCAGTTTTGAGAAATATAATATTTTAGAATATATTATTTTATGATAACATTAAAAAGTAGTCTATGAACCAATAGCGATACTGTTACGATATTTCTGTGGGGATGCCTCAACTATACCCTTGTGCAAAGTGGCATCAAAATCTGACCCGGCAGTTTTGGGAAATATAATATTTTAGAATACATCATTTCATGATAACTTTAAAAAGTGGTCTATGAACCAATAGCGATACTGTTACGATATTTCTGTGGGGATGCCTCAACTATACCCTTGTGCAAAGTGGCAACAAACTCTGACCCGGCAGTTTTGAGAAATATAATATTTTAGAATACATAATTTCATGGTAACGTTTTTATTTTAAAAACGTTTTAAAGGGTATTTCTGACTTTATAATACTTAATTAATGTGTTTCTTTCCTAGATTTTAGTGTTTGTTTCGATTTTAACCGACTTCAAAAAAGGAGGAGGTTCTCGGTTCGTCGGAATTACATTTTTTAAATATTTTTATACTATGTAGTGATGTATAAGTTTTTTTTACATACACCCTTTTTCTGCTGCTACAAATAGAGTTCCTTCTTATTTTTCGTATTTTGGAGTAATTTTTTGTTTTAAGACATATCCTTCTTACATAAATATTTAAAAAATGCCTAAAAATCGGTAAGTACAAAAAAAAGTTGAGGGGACAAGTGACATTGCCTAGTAGAGAAACACATTAGTAAAGTCAGAAATACCCGTTCAAACCTGACCTGGTGACAATGGGAACACTTGGTAAAGTATACCCTTTCAAACAAAAAAATAATTTTCTAAATCAGTTCAGCCGTCTTCGAGAAATCGGTGAGTATAAATATTAAAAAAATGTTAAAAAGATTCCGACGAACTGAGAACCTCCTTCCTTTTTTGAAGTCGGTTAAAAACGAAAAAAAAAACTGAAATTCAGCACTGTCGAGGTGGTAAGTGTCTTTGTTTAGCAGAAATTCACATTAATTAAGTAGTATAAAGTCAGAAATACCCGTTAAAACGTTTTTAAAATATAAAAATGTAGCAAGAAATGTGAATTTTAAAGTATTATTTTTCTCAAAACTGCCGGGTTAGATTTTGATGCCCCTTTGCACAAGGGTATAGTTGAGGTATTCCAACAGAAATACCACTACAGTATCGCTATTGGATCATAGACCACTTCCCATACAAATTTTAACAGTCTCCTTTCCGGATAGTGGCAAATCATAATAAACGGAAAGAACCTTAACTTGTCGGGAGTGGAACTTCTAAGTCATGTTTTTAGTTACCCCTAAGGCGACTTAGCGCAGTAACTTTTTATTTTTGATGTAAAACAATAAATCTCTGATATGATCCGATCGCCTCCCATTCGAGATAGTTTCGCTTTACGATACGTTCGTCTTTCTCTTTCGGCTTTTATTTATTTTAGTTTAGTTTCGGAGCTCGATGAGATATAGGGTTCAAGATGAAAATGGAAACTGGTTCTTTGGCTTAGAAAAACATTAGAAATCGGTGTTCTAATACGTTCTAGTGTGGTATTACAGTATTATAGCTATATTATATTTCGAACTGCGAAACTTGTAGCTGGCAAAATGTAGGTGTACTTAGGTACACGTTTGCCTAACCCTTTGGGGATTATAAGCGTAATATTATGTGTGTTAACTGAAACCATGAATAAAATTCAGAATATCGACGCTTGAAAGGCAAAATTGGCTAAGCGACATTGACATAGGGCTAATTTTACAAGGGAACTAATCATGTAAATCCTTGTAATCATCCTACAGGCGTAATTCGTACTGCTTTTGAAAATCTTATTTTTTAATCTGAATTTATAATGATTTTTTCTGAAAAGTTTCCTTTAAACTGTTCTCCTGTAAAGTTAGACCTATGTCGCTTAGTCAGTTTTGATTTTCAAGCGTCCATATGATTCTAGGACCCCTTTAGCGTAGAAATTTTTAGACGGTTATCAAAAAAAAAAAAATCAGCTGTTTCATAGAAAAGTGCAACCACCACGCGGTCAAAATGTATGGGAGTGCAATTTTTTTTATAATATAAAACTAGCAGCCCGCCCCAGCTTCGCACGTGTGCAATTTTTGTTTTTCGAAGTTCTGAAATGTTCTTTCATACAAACCTTGTCCTGACAATACTTTGCAAACACAACAAAAAAAGAATTATCCAATTTGGTGCAGTCGTCCGGAAGTTATGCGCATACATACATTTCGGCGAATAATTTTTATAATTTATTTGTTAAGGATAAAAATTGCCCTAAATCTTCAAGTAAATATATCACAGTCAGGCAGGGCTAAGGAGATTCCCAAAACACGCCACAACAACCATATAGAGAATAAATTACCAACTAATTAAAATAATTTACATCAACGTTATCGCTATATAAACTTCGTCGGAATTCTTTGGCTCTATAAACTGTTTACAATTTACAACTAGAACAGTCATTAACATAAAAACAAAAGCCAGAAAGTATACTAAATAAGCCCCTATCAATAAAACCCCAAAATATACAGTGCATACATAATAAAAACAGTTCTTTAACGGGACATATTTATATTCATGATGAACACGATTGACTCTGCGATGAACAAAAGGCTATAAAACATTTACGGCGACATGCATTAACGAGACTTCCGAATGCACTGGTAAATATTTATACGATTCGGGAAGCGTATTTACGAAACTAGTGTCGAGTTGAAAGGTGGAAATGTTGCGGTATTTTTAGTATTGTCATGAATATTAGTTTTATGGTGAAATATTATTTTGTAATTACACTTCTGGGTACTGGACCTTTAAAGTTGTTACTTCATGTTGGGTCGTTTAGTGCTTTCAGGGGAAAAACGCTGACCGACTCTACACTTAAAGATGTCCTTTAATGTAGGTGTTTCCGTCGTTAAAATACACCGTTACTGGTTACTGGGGACTGCTAGGGACCTAACTGCGTTTTTAAAAATTAATACATTCTTAATTTCGTACCACACATTCATACAATATGCACTCATATGGTATAAGTAAAAACTTCTGTCTCTAAACTACATCTCAAAGATACTAGGGACTTTTAGAAACCCAATGGCGAAATTGGCGAGCGTTTTTAAATATAAATAAATTCTTTATTTTGTATCACACATACATATCAATATTCAGCTACATCCAGTTGGACTGGAAGCCGACACCAACATAGTTGGGAAAAGGCAAAGTAGATGATGACATACATGTACAAACTGTGTATTTGTACTATATAAATTGGCTTAAAACTATACTAGTAAACTTTTAAACATTTCGTTTATGTATTTGACCGATAGTTTCATAATGTATTGAAGTTTGTACATAAACAAACTATGCATGTATGCAAGAGACCATCGACCTGGACCATCTATATAAATATGTCACATCTATTTATCTATTCCACATCAAAACGTTTTATCCAATTCGCCTATAAATTGAATGAAAACAATACCAGTTAAGAGGACGGTACGAAAAAAGATAACCATTTCAGCCACTACCAAAACATTCTGAACTAGGATCAATAAAAACGCGTCTCAGTGTATTCGCTTCATTGAAATGTTGTTTGTTTGAAAATGCTCAATTTGGTTTTCCGTTTCGGTAAACTTTTTGTGAACCTTTTGCTTTGTTTGATGATTTATAGACATACAGAACTGATAACAATTGGTAATCTTAATTTATTACGGACAAACCATTTTTGGATATATCTAAAAACTCGCCGTATAGACTCGAGTGGTCAAAATGAATAACAATTTAATTAAAAAACAACATACAACGTGGCAATGCTGTCAGCCTTTTGGGCACTGTTCCTGTTGACAGCGATGCGGACGAATTCTTTGATGCCCTATGATTATTTTGTTTATTTTTTCATATCATTGTACAAATTATTATAGTTTATATTTTAGCTTATATTATGTAAATATCTATACAAATAAAGCAAAGAATTAAAAAAGATTTAATCCATTTGTAATGAAGTTGACTTGAATAATCAAATATAGCCTTTCTTTCTGGCATACAACTCCTTCCTTCACAATATTACTATCACTAACTAGCGACACCCAAAAAAATGCCTAAAAAAAGCGCGCTGTTGGAAATTCAACACTCGGCTCAGCACTGGAAGTCGAAAATCCAGCAACACGCTTTTACTTAGGCATTCATTAAGTTGTCACCTAGTTTTAGTGCAAACGCACAATGTCTAGTTCTTTTACATGCACGCACATGCAGTCAACGCCATCTATAATTGTCAATTCTTCACACTTTTCCAGATGTAACAAAGCCATGTACGCCAACCGTATTTCCTACTGGCTGGACAGCAAAGGGCCTTCGTATGCCCTCGACGTGGCCTGTTCAAGCTCTATGGCCTGTCTAGAGCATGCCTACAAGTGCATCAGTAGTGGAGTATGTGAGGCTGCCATCGTTGGTGGATGTAACCTGTGCATGCACCCTAATGTGGCCTTGAATATGAGGAAGTAAGTCTGACATATTGTTTATGGTTTCGTACCCAAAGGGTTTCAACCGAACCCTATTACTAAGAGCCTCTGCTTTCCGTCCGTCTGACAGTCAGCGGGCTGTATTTCATAGGTAGACAGTTGAAATTTTTACAGAGTATGTATTTCTATTGCCGCTATAATAAAAAGTTATGGAAATAAAATTAAATGAAAAACAAGTAGAGGTTTCCACCACCATACAAGGAACGTGTTAATTTTGACATTTTTTGCCTTTTGGTACGGAACGGAACCCTTCATATGCGATTCCGACTCGCACATGGTAGGTTTATTTCTTAACATTTGGTTTGAAAATGTCAAGGACATATGGGCATCCCAAAGTAGCTATTTACACTCTACCGTAGTTTTGGTCCTTCGAACCGGATGATTTGTTTGTAAATGTTTTGATTTATTGTCGTTGTAGAAATTAGGTTTCAAATGAGGATTAAATAAATATTAATATTCCCGGGTTACTTTACTCTGGTATAAGTTTGTGTTGTTTGGTCCGGTAATAACCGACTAGTTTAACTTCGATCTCATTAGGAACTCACAAAAATTTTAAGTTATACTTTTACCACAATTATTAATTATCTTACTAATTTCTCTCAGGTACGGCTTCCTTTGCTTAGATGGCAAGACGAAATGTTTTGACAAGCATGGAGATGGTGTTGTGAGGTCTGATGCCATCAGCATCCTGTTCTTACAGAAAGCCAAGGATGCAAAGAGGTAAGTTTATCTTTCTTTCTACAGGGTCAAATTTTAATCACCGTTTTCCTCTTAGGGGGTCTGATACTGCTTTAACATTTTTTGTCTCTTTCATTCACTCGTATGTGGAACATTATGGAAGCTTCACTTCTGCTACATTTAATATAATTAATCAATCGATACGTTTAAATAAATTGTGACAATGGACCTCGAAATGTACGACCATTATCGGAAGTGAAACTCATTACATATTGATGAATTGATTTTAAATGATTCATTACTATGTCGTACATTTACACCCCGATGAGACAATGTACGAATATATTATTAAAAATAATCTCTGAGAACGGTAAAAGTTGCATAGTAACCTCAAATGTTTTTATACAAAAATATTTTTTATGGTTGATTTTCGTTCGTTTAATACCTTTTAGTCTTCATCTCTGCCGTTGCAGAATTTCTGTGTTGTCTTCATTTATCAGTAAGAAATTAATCAGATAGGTTTACCCATATACCGGCTGACTTTATTCACCATCTTGAAAAAAATATGTGAACGAAGTAGAAGCTTATGGTACCTATAGATATTTTTTTATTTTTCATTAACATATTGATCTTATAAATATATACTACACATTTGAAGTAAACTTTTCATACTAGAAGAATAAAAACATAAATTTTGATTATAAATCAATTTAAAAAAAATCGAAATTAAAATAATAAGCACCCTACTAATAAATCCGCGAAATTTATATTAGGAACTTTTTTCTATCTCAATTTTATTGTACTAAGCAAATATTCTCGTGGCTTCTATACCACTTACACAACCCACCGTAGTAGCTCAACTGTCACTAATGAGACAAAATTACTTTTTCTATTGTTACCGATCTTTAGGAGATTTCGCGACATCGGAGCGGATATTGTTTTCCAGAGGGTACAAAAAAAAATCAGCCGGTATATTATCATTATCCTGGTTTCCTGTTTCAATATTTCACGAAATGATTGTTGCACTACCCAGAAACTCGGGTTTATCCACACAGCATAAATACAAAGCCACGTCTAACAGAAATAAATTATTTCTCTTATAAAATATGTTCCTTCTATATACTGTGGAACTCTTTCTACACTGACGCGATAATGGAGCAGCGACATACACCATTTCTTACTCCGCTACCAAGTGTTAGCGTCCACTTTTTCATTGTCAACCTTTATTTTCTAAAGTAAATTTTATTTTCAGTTCCAAATTAACGTATAGTTTCTTTACTCCCATCCATCTAGAAGTCAGAGGCTACTTGTTATTTATTGCCTCACCGTTAATTTCTAGAAGTTGGAAGGTAGTAGTTTTCGTGGCGAGTAATAACTCATGTTCAAGTCCAAAAGAGTTGTTATCTGTTAACGTTCTACAGTTACTTGAGTCAAATTCTTTCTTGACAAGATCTAGTCTCTGCAGAAAGCTTCTAATCTTTATAGTATTCGAACTGTAAGGGATTTCTTTGGCACTTTTATCTACTGCTGGAGACTTACTAAAAGTCTCCCCACACGTATTAAAATCATGTTAAACTATAGTTACTCTTTTTATTGTAAAAAGAGATCCACTGTAGCCTCAGAACCATATTTCACATGCCGACTATACACTGCAAGTCAAATTACAAGGTCCATTAAAACGGCGTTTATTTTTTGCGGACTCGTCAGTACCGTTGAAATTGTACCGTGACATGACTACCCTGACAGACGACCGTGTGACTGGGTTAATGCATTTGCACCGCGGTTATTTTCTGGTGACCCATTTCGGCATCGTGTTTTCATAGTTTTTCGAACAATTTATTCTGACTAGAAAATAGAAGAATTTACCTTTTAGATAAAAATACAGAGCTGCAAAACGGAATTTTAAAATGCAAAATCTTCGCGTACAAAATACCTATATTATTTTCTCAATGAGTGATCGAACAAGGGAATATTTGTAAAGTAATGCTGTTTTTTTCATACTTCTTGTGTAATGTAACTGTGCGTTTAATGTAGCGTGCAAGTACCTGTTTCGTGTGTATTGTACTTATGCATTTTATGAAAGCACAAAATGCATAACTACAATAACTAACCAATAAACTTATTGAATAGTTTTTCCCTAAGACTTATTGGTTTGTTAGCCGCACGGGTCGATCGATCAGGTTAAGTTACGCTTGCGGCAGTTGGTCCGTGGATGGGTGACCATCTTCACATACCAAGACCCCTCCGTGCCTCGGAAAGTACGTTAAGCCGTTGGTCCCGGCAGTCATTCGTGAATCTTTGACAGTCGTTACGGGTCGTCAGTAGCTCGAAAGTCTGACAACCAGTCTTACTAAGGCGTATCGTATTACCCGGTAACTTGGTTGCGGAGGTCAGATAGGTAGTCGCTCCATGAAAAATACTGGGTATTCAGCTGCATCCGGTTAGACTGGAAGTCCAACCAAAAATAGTTGGGAAAAGGCTAGGCAGATAGATGATGATGACGTATTTATTTGAGAATATCTTATTAAATCTCCTTTTTATCACCTTCCACGATAATTGCTTCAACTACTCGCGCTTTCTAATTACTATAATTATTATTATGTTTTTTGCTTATGAGAATTAAGGCCTTGTAGACTGTAGATTTATAAACCGTTTTCTATTTTGTTAGTACTTGTTGTCAGGCCACAAGGCACTGTCCTCCATTTGAAAACATTGTACAATTATTTTTTAACGAGTTTCTTGCTGGCTCTTCTCCATAGGAACCGACCAATTAGAACCGTGCACCTAGCTTCTGACATTTCTTAAGTACCCATGTAGGTTTAATATGTGAAATAAAATATTTTGATTTTTGTATAAAATCTAAGTATCTATTTTTCATTATTTAACAGGATTTACTCCGAAGTATACCATGCGAAATCAAACTATAGCAGTAACTTGCAAGACCAGTTCTTGCCAGTGCGACAGCCGCAAGACATTCAAGAGTTCCTGGAGGGTTTTTATAAGGAAACAGGCGTTTCACCCCGTGATGTGGAGTATATTGAAGCTAATGGTTCAGGTGAGTCTAGTCTTTTAATGATGTAATGGTGCTATTTAGGCAATTTTTGGTTGTCATTTTTTAGTTTGTAATACATAGTTTAGTTAATATCTACTCGTATATATATGTTCATACTGAAATGTTTTTCTGTAGACAATTTTATTCACTGCAATATTTATGACTTGTCTCTCCACATTCGGATTTGTTCCAGTTAACGAAATCGTCAGATTATTTAATAAAAAATATTTTATTTTTCCGTACAATATTTATGGTAGATTTGCATATACTGCTCCTGAAAACAGGTCCACAACTTGATCATTGCTTAAAAATATATTCAAGTTTTTAATCTCCCTTATTTTGTCTAAACAGCTCTCGCAGAAGCAGATGGCAATGAATTGGAAGCAATAGGAAAAGTATTCGCCAAGGATAAGACTATTCAAGTTGGATGCGTCAAGTCTAATATGGGTCACAGTGAGCCAGCTTCCGGAGTTTGCTCCCTAACGAAGGTAATAACGTTTTCTGTGTTGCTTTGACACTAATAGCAATATAGGGCTTGTACACACGGCTACATATCAAGCTATACATTTCCAGTTTTAGTTGACCTAGCATTGTATAGGTTTTTCGTACAATCAGAAGTCAGCTTATACTGGTTACGTATAGCTTGATGTGTAGCCATGTGTACAAAGAGTTCTACAAACAACTTAAAAAAAAAACATAAACATACCTATTCCCGAAGTGGTAGGTGTAGCTTCTGTAGACCCACTTTTTGCCAGTCATGTTTAATTATCATGTAAAACGGAATACCAACATCTATCTTTTCTAACAAAAATGGCTTGCTATGCTACGGAAACTAAATGAAACGAGAAACGATAATTAGTAAACATGAGTGCTCATGTTAAAAGCTAATGTAGTCTTGGTTAATGAATTAAAAGCCTTGCTAATATAGATTACGATATTGTTTACTTCGAAAGTCCTTTGCGAGGCTAATACCAACGCTACCATTTGATCGAATTCTGGTCAAAGCTTATAGAAACGGAATCAACTATACGACGAAAAACACCCTGGGTAGAAGAGGTTGCTCCAAGCAGATCATAAACTTCATTCCTTTTCCAGGTCTGTTTAGCATACCAAACTGGTGTCATTCCTGCGAACCTGCACTTCAGCGAGCCACAAGACAATATCTCCTCAGTACGTGAAGGGAGAGTTCAAGTAGTTACGGAAAACACTGCTTTTAATCGAGGATTTACTGCTTTGAACTCGTTCTCATACAGCGGGACCAACATCCATGTGCTTATGAAGGGACATTACAAGCCTAAGGTAAGACATCTAGAACTATAGCTTCGTTACCTGCATGTGTGTCGATAAAGAAAACAAAGAAAAATAAAATAAATTTATTTAGCACAGACTTTAAGGCACACAATATGATAAATATCAAATAAAAATAAAAAATTAATAGTCCGATGTAAGAAATTACCACCATAAACCACTAAAAACCACTTCCAAAAACTTTATCACTGCCCATTCCAAGGTTGCCTGAAAGTGATCGCAGTAAGTAATAAGGCCGCCAATTGTATGTTTTGTAGTGAATATAATATACATATATCATATAAAGAAAAAAAAACCGTTTATTTGCGATGAACATGACGCAATAAAGAACATAATACACAAAAAAATAAGAAAGGGTTGGGGAAAACATGCGTCACATCCACGCAAAACGGCAAAACGCAAAACGGCGGTATATATTATTATTCTGGTGTACGATAAAGCGATAAATATAGCAGGAACTGTGCATTTTTAGGGTTCCGTAGTCAACTAGGAACCCTTATAGTTTCGCCATGTCTGTCTGTCCGTCCTCGCTTAATCTCTGTGACCGTTAGCACTAGAAAGCTGAAATTTGGTACCAATATGTATATCAATCACGCCGACAAAGTGGTAAAATAAAAATTAGAAAAAAAATTTTTATTAGGGTTGCCCCCCTATATGTAAAGTGGGAAGTGTTTTTTTTTTTAATTTCAACCCTAACGTGTGATATATTGTTGGAAAGGTATTTAAAAATGAATAGGGGTTTACTAAAATAATTTTTTGATAATGTCAATAATTTCGGAAATAATCGCTCCAAAAGTAAAAAACAATGTCCCCCCCCCGAAACTTTTGACCATAAGTTTAGAAAATATGAAAAAAATCTAAAAAGTAGAACTTTATAAGGACTTTCTAGGAAAATCATTTTAAACTTGATGAAAACAACAGTTTTTGTACAAAAAAGACAAAAAGTTGTACAAAATAATTTCTGGATTAAGTTTGTAGTATAATCGTATATGCAAGCATTTTTTTTAACTTCGTTTACATATTTTATTATCCTGAACGTAATTCATAAGTGGGAACACTTATTGTGACGGACGGGAAACTACGGAACCCTACACTGAGCGTGGCCCGACACGCTCTTGGCCGGTTTTCTGTTTTAAAAAGTATCCTGTGTCACTCAGGAATAGAGAAACTTTCTTATTTATATTCATTATTTAATTTATTCTATATTTTTGCGATCGTATTAGTAATTCTAGAGATTATCTTTATTTAAATTTACTTTAAATTTAGATTTTTGTGATAATACCATTTTAAAGTTTCCTCTGTATTTTTCTTGTTTAAGATTAAAAAGAATTAAACCTCCGAAAAAACTGAAAAGCAAAAAATAAAAACCTTTTTTATTTTACCCTAATAAATAAGTTCTTAAACTAATGCAAGTATACATAAGTAATTTTGAGTCGGCGCCAAACAAGCAACTTAATATCGTTGCGAGTGGTCGTGCGGAGAGCGCATTTTTTGTTTGGAATGTTATATTTATCGCTGGAGATTTCACGTTTACGTTTGATTTGGTTATTTCTTTAAATTTAAGGTAATTTAGTGATCTTTGTTCATTGATTGTTTGGCGCCGACTCAAAATTTCTTAGGTATACTTGCATTAGTTTAAGAACTTATTTATTAAGGTAAAATAAAAAAGGTTTTTATTTTTTGCTTTTCAGTTTTTTCGGAGGTTTAATTTTTTTGTTAAAAAGTTTTTATTTTATAATTTTTTGAGGCTATAATTTACTAATTACTACATGCTTAATTTTTTATTACTTTTAAAATAGCTACCTACCTTACTTTAGATATTAACTGTTATATAATCCTACTTTAACTATTATTTTTTGTATAATAAAATACGTGTAAAAAGTTGTGCGTGCTCATACATTACAATCAGTGAGTGAACAATCAATCATCCCCTGTTTGCTACCCTTAGGGTAGGTTTTTTTTTTTCAAAATTTATATGGGACAAACTTCGGGGTATATCCTTTCCAATGGAAAAAGAATTATCAAAATCGGACTGCTCTGTAAAAAGTTATGCATGATCATACATAAAAAAAAAATATATATATATGTCGCAACCGGTCATTCGTTTGACTATGCGGAACGCCAGCGCCATCTGGCGGCGCTTGACAGAGTCTAGCCTGAGTTCGTGTGGGGTCGACGACAGCGCGACGGAACGATTGGAGCCCTCTTGGACATCGGACATCATACGAACAACATGCGCTCAGAAACTGTCCCGCGTTCCGTATCTGGTTGTATCGTGTACCTATAGTGTGTGATTCGCTAGTGTAATTAAATTGTCTGTGAAATTATAATCTGATTTGAACTGCAAACCGTTTTTCTATTGTGCAATAACCAACACATACCCATAGTTTGCCCACAGTAGTTGAAATATGGCTGATAATAACGAGACACACATGCCTTCTCCGTTATCAGGCGTGGGATTCGTGTTGGTTTATGCGCAAAATCAGAAAGTAACCCCGCGTTGACATTTGAAAAACAAAGTGCAAATATGCGAACGCTTATTAAATAATCGTGTGGATCTGTTCGAGTTGAACCCAGATTAACCAGATACGGATGCGTGATCGTAGTGCATGTCGTTTTGGGCATAGGCTGTATGCAGAATACGTGACGCGCGTGTATCACCTACCGCCATGTTTGAAAAAAAAACAAGCGGGTCCCTAACCGGCGCGGCGTTCGAGTTCGTCATATCTCGTTCCCGTAATTAGAGCACGCGGTAGGACGCGTGTGCAAACGTGTCAGCACACAGTACGACAGCTGATTTTTGTTTAACTGAAAATTCACTGCACGGTGAACAAAGGAGCAGCATCAACGTGGCTATTGTAAATAGCATACCAAGGACGTGGCGTGGAGCTACCAGCGACATGGAGTGACTGAATCGAGCCAAGCAGCCCCAGCGAAGCCCTTCGTGTGCTGCAAGTAGGAAACCAGGACATATCGCGGCCGGGCGTACGAGCAGTGGAGGCCAATCATTGCAAGCGGATGGTGGAGCACGAGCTTTTCAACTGCTACAAGCAGCAACGGCGAGTGGATGTTTGTGTCGTACAACTACCCCCAGACACGTTAGAAAATACAGGTGAGCTGTATTGTTTTGTTTACGATTCTGGTGCTGAATGCTTGTTAGTAAAGGAGAGGTTAAGTGGCAAACGTGTTAACAACGTTGTTGCGTTGACTAGTATTGGTCAAACACGTGTATTCAGCACAGAATAATTCTTATGAACTGTTACGATTAGCGAGCAATAACTTGAGATTTTATTACATTTCTACCCGACCCGACATTTACTTGCAAAGTAATATTATGAGAGTATGTGATCTACTCTTAAGTTGATACAGTTCCTGACCAATTATTACCAAGGCTTAGAGGAATCTTTTCTTATCGATGATTGTTATTGTTTTTATTTCAATAACAATGTGGTCAGAATTGGCCTAGTGGAACAGGCACTGCTGTTGGTTTTATTGGTTACAGGTTAACACACAAGGACGTGTACAAGCGGGTTGGCAGCGGTGGACGGTGCTGCACTCTTTGGATTTCCTGTGCGAGTAATCGCTGATCAAGGACGGTGCTTTTCGTGCAAGAAGTTTCACGACTTCTGCCAAGGAGGCAGTGACAGCGAGTGGATGTCTGTACCATTAAGCCAGCCACAGATCTGTTGTCTACCGAATCTGGTGAGCCGTTTTCATTTTGTTGTGACTCTGGCACTGAGTGCTTTTCTGGTAAACAATAGCAAAAATGGTTACAATGTTAGGTATAGCCCAATCTAGTATGCAATGCATTTTTTTTAAATACGCTCACGATAAGTTAAGAATGATGCCAGTAGGTTATGTACCAGTCGAAGTAGATGGTGATCACAGTGGTGATGAGCAAGCCTAAGTAGTGGTAACCACGCGAGTAGGGGTTCTCTATCGGCCGTAGTAAGGTTGTGTGTAGTCACAGGGGTGATGCACATGGATCCATGCGATGGATGTGTGATAGCAATGCGATTGCTGGTCGGCTAGAGAGCCGTGGCGTTAGAGTGGCTTACTCGTGTGTGGGTTGCCAGGTGTCTAAGGCTCTTAGTGAAAAAGTTTATTTTTGATGTGGATAACGATGGTACATGGCTCTGGTTGACGTTTTTTTGCTATGATTGATTAAAGTTTGATTACATGGCTCTGGTAGAATCAAGTACGCTTATGAGGCTAAGGCACAGGCCAAGGGATCAGAGTATTACTGAAGAATTTGGGGAATGTCAAGTAATAGTCTTGTTGATGAAACAGAGCAGAAATTAAGTTGTGTGTGTTGTGTGGGGTTTCGTGAGAAACCATGAAGGTCAGGAGTGACCGAGCTATGTGATACTTTGCGGATACGTTTGTTTACAGATTAACACACGAGGACGTGTGCAAGCAGGATGGCCGTGTCGCAACCGGTCATTCGTTTGACTATGCGGAACGCCAGCGCCATCTGGCGGCGCTTGACAGAGTCTAGCCTGAGTTCGTGTGGGGTCGACGACAGCGCGACGGAACGATTGGAGCCCTCTTGGACATCGGACATCATACGAACAACATGCGCTCAGAAACTGTCCCGCGTTCCGTATCTGGTTGTATCGTGTACCTATAGTGTGTGATTCGCTAGTGTAATTAAATTGTCTGTGAAATTATAATCTGATTTGAACTGCAAACCGTTTTTCTATTGTGCAATAACCAACACATACCCATAGTTTGCCCACAGTAGTTGAAATATGGCTGATAATAACGAGACACACATGCCTTCTCCGTTATATATATACGCGTCGAATTGATAACATCCTCCGTGTTTTCGTCGGTTAAAAATAACCTTATTTTTGGAAGGTGTAAACAGTTTTTTAAGTGCTTTAAAATAACTTTGATCTTAGTGTAGGCGTTACTAGTCAAATAAATCTATCTCGAAATGTACAAGTGTCTCATCGAGACTATTTCGATAAATGTCAACATGTTTCGTTTTGCGAAGCCTTTGAGGCGCGGAGGAAGATTAAATCTAATTTTATCACTAGTAGACGAAAGATATTTGATAGAAAACGAAAGATCCTTCGCTTAAATACCAGCTGTCACGATGAATAAATAAGTCTAGTTTAGTATAGCTTCTTCTTGCTAAAGGGGGTAAGCAAATATTATAATGTTAATCTATCTTTTATACTATCATAAAACTGAAGAGTTTGTTCGTTTTTTTTGTTTGAAACTACCACTCAGATTAAAAAGAAGCAATTTATAGCCTAATTTCTTAAAAAAAGGCTTTAGGCTATTTATCATCACACTAGGTGACTTAGGAGCCGAACAAAATTAAAAAGTCAGAAAGATTTCTAAGCGAAAACGAAGTAATAGCGCAGGCAGATGATGCGATGCGACGTGAAAATTTCACGCGGACGAAGGCGTGGGCAGAAGCTAGTCCATACTTAATATTATAAATTCGAAAGTAACTCTGTCTGTCTGTCTGTATGTTACCTTTTCACGCCTAAACTGCTGAACCGATTTAAATGAAATTTGGCAGATAGATAGATTGCATCCCGGGGAAGGACATTGGATATTTTTTATCCCAGAAATCATCCATTAAGGGGGTGAAAAGTGGGTGGGATGTTTGTATGGGGAATCAATAACCGCTGAACCGATTTAGATGAGTTTGAGTTGTGGGGAAGGATATAAAATAGTATTTATCCCCGAAATTGTCCCTTAAGGGTGTAAAAAGGGGGGTGGAGATTTGTAAAGGGAATCAATAAAAAAGGACTATTAATACTTTTATCGCGGGTGAAACCGCGGGGCACAGCTAGTAGTTTATAAAAAAAAACATTATTTATTTTGTTTTCTAGGACCTCGATCGCTACCGCAGCAGTATTCCCCATATAGTCCTCGCATCTGGCAGACAGGACAAATGCGTGTCGAGTTTGATTGAAAAACTTAACAAACTACCGGTAGATGCTGAACAAATTAGTCTTCTTCATGATATTCATGATAAACCTGTTGCTGGTCATACTTGCAGAGGCTATACTATTCTTGGTAAGTTATTAAAATTTTATTTATATGGACGATATCGTATTATAGAGCAGAGGTCGCCTAGTGGTAACGGCCCCGACTAACGAGTTGTGGGTTCGAACTCAGGCAGGGGCTTTACTTTGTGTAAATACTTTTTCATCACCACTAATTATAACTATACTCTTAAAACGGTGAAGGAAAACATCGTGAGAAAACCGGCATGTCCTAGTACGAAAAAAACCGAGTGTGCTTATGACCACACGACTGAAGTGAAACTTCAGACGTATTTGGCTATGAGAGGAAGAGAGAAAGAAAATGTGCGCGTGCACTGCTTTCTCTTGCTTATATCCCACTCAACTCCCGTTCGCATCGCCCGATCACACTTTTCGTAACGCTTACGTCACGCGTTCGCCAGCTTACTCCCCAAGTCAAGCGTGCGTAAAGAAGTTTCACTTCAAAAATTTTAACACATGTGACTTCTTCCAACCCGCACTGGGCCCGCGTGGTGGATTACGGCCCACTCCCTCTCACAGAGAGGAGGCCTGTGTCCCAGCAGTGGGAACATTATTGACTGATGATATGCTTATGCTATAGTATTGTGAAAACTTACTATAGATACACCGCTGCCTAACCGTACGGGGATTACAAGCGTGATGTTATGTTATGTGTTATTTCAGATACAAACGAAAAGAATGAAACAGTATGTTTAGCGAGTGAAGTGGAATTCATCGACGGATTGGCTCGGCCAATATGGTTCGTGTACAGTGGCATGGGATCGCAGTGGGCCACTATGGGCGCTAATCTGATGCGTATTCCCATATTTGCTGCGGCTATCGAAAAGTAAGTACTAAACACACACACACACCCAATTACACACACATATACACAAAACACTATAACATATTACAATTTCAATTCATCTGCTATGTCGAATCTTTAACGGTGGACCACTAGTTACGCCACACCCTGTATATAGAGTATATGAGTTATATTTATAGTTATATATAGCCGATTCAACGATAGCCACAATCCACAGAGACACAAGCCACATAGATAATCTGAGACAGTCAAAATTGGCTCACATTGTCTTGAAAACTAAACAGATCGACACAGTAAAAAATATCGAAGCCATCGATATATTATTATATAACTCATTTTGGCCCAAATGGCGCTTTAGCATTTTCTCATTTCCAGTGACGAACTGAGTTTTCTAGTCATAGTAATAATTTAATTGGTTTCCATTGTCTAATTGTGATTAAGTGTGTATACACACGAGCGACACTCGTCAACAGCAGAGGCAACTGCAGCAGTCGCAAAATATACCTACCGTTTGTGTATTTGTGCTCCGTACTCAAATACATTAGCGGTACATTGTCGATAGCGGGCGTCGACGGGTGTTAACGGCTGCCGACGCATGTCGCTCGTGTATATGAGCACTTAGGTTGAGAAAGTCAGAAGTTGCTTAGCACGTGCTTTGGCTAAGCGGTATCCTTGTCACTGTCGCGCATTCATCAAACTACAAGTGCTAGAAAGATACTGTAACATATTATATTGTACTTTTAATAATTATATGGGCCAAAATTTCGAAATAGTAAAAGCAAAGTAGAAATAGCAGAAGCAGATAATTGTATGCCAAAATCTGCAAAGGAATTGCTTTAATAATACGTGATGATGATATAATAACTTTGTTTCGGGTGGCATAGACCCATAGAAACCTTAACCTAGTACACATTACATTTATAACTTTATTTATTTGGATCATAAAACTACAACCTGCGCTTAAATACAATAATGATGATGATGATGTCTCGCTGATGGTGGCGCATGTGTTGGATCATTTAGCTCCCGTCAAAATGGTTGAGCTGAATGGTGCTGATGCATGCGTCATGTTCGTGAACGGGCGCCGTCAGTAGGGACTGGTCATCATCTCTTTGCTGCCATGGCTTATTTTAATTTATTATTTGAATTGTTGTTTTTTCTCATCTTTTCATTATGGACGCTTTTAACGTTCTGCTACGTTCTCACATGTATAATTTTTTACATGAATGATGTAACCAAGACTTTGTAACCACATTATTTTGATTTAAAAGAGTGTCCATGGAGTTTCTTGCCCGTTCTTCTCCATAGGTACCTACGCTTTGGAATGGGCAACTAGCTTCATTTTTTCTGACTGACTGACTTCTTGACAATTCAAAAGTGCCTGTAAATGGTTTAATTGAAATAGATGCTTTGAGTTTGAGTTTGATGGGGCTCCCTTTTCCGCACTTAGACTCCCATTTTGTCCGTTGTGTGTGGAGATACTGGCTAACAGAGCCAGCTTCTAATAATATGTACTACTTTCAGATGTCAGCGAGCTCTAGAACCAAAAGGCATAGACATCGTGAATATTTTGACGAATCCAGACAAGACTATCTACGACAACATTCTTCATTCATTCGTCGGTATTGCTGCTGTACAAATTGGTCTAACTGATGTACTGAGAGAGTTAGGGATCGTTCCTGACAATATTATTGGTAAGGATGTGAAACATAATAATGCAGTTATATTTTTGTGGATTTTACTACATGTAATTAACAAAAAGTCTACGAGGCCCGGCCCTCTACCAGCCAGCTTTAGCTGTTTTAAAATATCCTATCACCACGATGTAAAACAAAACCTCATGCCGTTATTGTAAATTAATATTGAAATATTATTATTCCGTTTATTTATCTATGTACATATTCAATTACATTTTTAAATATTTCTTAACATATAAAAATAAATATAAAAAAAACATTTAAAAATATAAAAAAATAGCAATCCGCCGGTTTCGGGAGCAGGGTCCAAGCTACCGGTGGTTAGGGCTCCAGAGACAGGAACCTCCTCACAATGCGAGCCGCATCGAGGAGTATTGCCTTCTGAATCAGGCCCTTGATCCAACCGCCAAACGAGAGCCTCGACAGATGTTGATCGAGGCTTTCGGCCATAAGGCCATTGGCCGATACGACAATCGGCACAATGATAGCCGAGCTCACATTCCACATGTCAACAACCTCGTGTGCTAAGTCAAGATATTTAATTTGTTTCTCTTTCTCAGCTTTCACGAGGTTCCCGTCATGTGGAATGGTAACATCGACAATCATTGTGCGGCGCGCTAATCGATCTATCACCACTATATCAGGCTTATTGGCGACAATAGTCCTGTCAGTAATGATAGACCGATCCCAGTACAACGTGATATGGTCATGAAATATTTATTATTTGGACACATAATCACGTTTAATAAGTTATTTCAAAAAAGGAAAATCTGAATTTTTAAACGCTTCTTTTTTCATCACAGGACACAGCGTGGGTGAGCTAGGATGCGCGTACGCCGACGGTTGCTTTACGGCCGAGGAGATGATTCTTTCAGCTTATAGTCGAGGACTTGTCTCTTTGCAGACGCCATTCATCCGTGGTTCTATGGCTGCTGTTGGACTTGGATTTAAGGCGGTAAGTTTTTGTAGAGCGTACTACTATATTTCCTATATTTACACATAAATATTATTATTTATATTAAAACAGACTATTATATATTATTATGCAACTAACTATATACACTAGGTACTAAAGTAAATGACTAACTTACTACACAAATAAATAAAAAAAACAAAGGACAATTAGGCATCGAAGTACTCGTCCGCATTGCTGTCATCCGGAAACGTGCCCAGAAGACTGGCAGCATTGACACGTTGAATGGCAATGCTAATTCTTTGGCCAAAGAACGACCCAGCCCTCTGGTTACGTGAAGTATCGACCAGCCGGCGAGAATATTCCTTAAAAAGGAGACATAAATTATATTTTTAAATATTAAAATATAAAAACATTTAATAATAGTAGCCCACCAGTATCGGGAACAGGGTTCAAGCTACCCGGGTCAGGACTGTCACGACTATCGTCACAAAGATTACTGAGTCCAGATCTCACATTTCGACAACCTCGCGAGCCAAGTCAAGATATTTGATTATTTACTACTATATTTATTTTTATAGTTGCTTCAAAACAAAATTTGCTCCATCTCACCCTGCTTAATTAATGAAAGTCGTCGTAATTTGATTAAATCTCTGTCATAAGCTATCCTCAGCCATGCACCAACGTTCCATTAAGTTGATGAAGGCTGTCTGTAAAAGATCGCTTTTAGCGATAAGTCTGCCCATTGTGTCACCCTATGTAAAATTTCTACATTTATATCTGTAATTTTTATGGTATACATAAAAAAGAGTATTCTATTATATTTTATCACTAAAGTTTCTACTTCTCTTCTCATGCTCATATCATCTTCTTTCGATTTATCTATGACTAGCTTCTGCCCGCGACTTCGTCCGCGTGAAATTTCGCCCTCCCCCCATTCACCCTCTTACGGGTAGAATTTTGAAAAACCCTTTGTTAGTGGATACCTACTCTTCCCAAAGAACACACCCTCCAAATGTCATGTCGCTAGGACCAGCGGTTTAGGCTGTGCGTTGATATATTAGTCAGTGAGAACTTTGAATTTTATATATATCGATCACCCTATGTTGATTTTGGCAGATTCCAGCCTCTACTAGAGCTCTTTATAGTTTGAGTTCCTATATTTTTTTTTCTCAGGTAAAAACCCTCTGCCCACCAGAAATCGAAGTGGCCTGCCACAACAGTTCAGATTCCTCAACCATATCAGGTCCAGCTGATGTGATGAAGACCTTCGTAGGAGAATTGACAGCGCGTGGTATCTTCGCCAGGGAGGTTCCATGCTCCAATATTGCGTATCATTCAAGATATATCCAGGATGCTGGTAAGACCTTAAGGAATAAAATAATAAACAATCAATAAAGTAATTTCAATTATAAGTTAATTATCATTTCTAATCATATACTTCTTTTCTTTAAATAATTTTTTTTTTTTTAATAATTTTCTGTCCATATCTTTCCCTCGACACGAAATAAAAAAGAAAATCTATCATTAAAATGATCTAAGCTGGATGTTGCAAAATTAACTCAGGACATACCTAACTACAGTGGAATTATAATTATTTTCTTAGGTCCCGCCCTTCTAAAATACTTGCGCGAAGTCATCAAAAACCCCAAGGAACGCAGCAAAAAGTGGGTGTCTACTTCCGTACCACAAGACCAGTGGAATGAACCTGCTGCTCGGTATTCTTCGGCTGAATACCACACCAACAACTTATTGGTAAGCAAACCCATATTTGTAAAAAATATACTAGTGACTTGAGGTAGTGTCTTAGTTTTCAGAACAGATTTATATGACACGAACTTCTACCCTCAACTTCGTCTGTATTAAATTTCTTGGTCCCCTGACCTACCCCATCGTATCGCATCGCCTGCCTGCAGTACTAGTTTGTTTTCGCTTAGCGTTCTTTCTGACTTGTTTCTTTTTGCTCCAGTCACAATGCAAGCCGTGATGTTAATAATTGGGCAATCAAATGCAAAAAAAAATCAAATCGAACTGGTAGTTCCGGAGATTACCTCCTACATTAAAACTAACTTTACCTGTTTATAATATATGTAGTTAATAGCAATAAATTAGGATTTTCTAAGGACCCTAAGAACGGTTTCGCACTACGTCCGATCTGAATCCGAGAAAATTAAATAGTCCATAGGCCTATTTGTTCGCAACCCCTCGTAGAAATAGGACAATGGTCACTTCGGACCCGCATTTCTCGGATTCGGATCGGATGTAGTGCGAAATCGCTCTTATAGCGTCTTTAATTTTACTTACCCAGTGAATGCAGTTTATGAATTTTAGTTTCTGTGAAATCTTCATTCTGGAACGATGAATCTCAAAATTGGTTCATTTCTTACCCTTCTTTTGTTTCCCCAACAGAATTCAGTCCTCTTTGAAGAAACATCAAAGCTAATACCATCGAATGCTATTGTCATCGAAGTCGCTCCTCACGGTCTTTTACAAGCTATTCTGAAACGTTCACTGGCAGAATGTACTCACATACCACTCACCAGACGCAGCCACGCTGATCCCGTGAAATTCTTCCTAGAAGCTATTGGAAAGTAAGTAACTACACGATAATTATAAACTTATCGATTGTGATGTATGTACATTAATTTCCTATGCATACTAAATTATGCGTTTTTTTTTTGTAGATTGTACTTAACAGGGCTTATTCCAAAAGTGAAGGCACTCTACCCTAAGGTAGAATTTCCAGTTGCTACAGAAACTCCACTGCTCTCGCATTTGGTCGAATGGGAACACAGTGAGAAATGGTAACTGTTCTTTTAAAATATTATTAGCTGATTCAGCACATGGCCTATTTTTCGGTACTGTTTTTTTCTTGCCTGTTACCCCCTTATTCATAATCCCATTTTATCTCTATTTTAGCTAAAATAGGTTTATAGAACGTTTGTCTTTATCTGTCACGTTGTCATTTCTGTGTGTAAGAAAGAGACAAACCCCATTTTAACTAAAATAGGTTTGATAAGTTTTATGAATAAGGGGGTTAATATTTGTGTGTACATTAATGGTAAAATAAATAAATAAATTGGAACGTCGACAATATCATCATAAAGAACAAATTAAAATGGATTACATGTAACCTCACACCTTATTCCCATGGGAGAAAAAAGTAAATGAGGAATAAAGAAGAAATATTAGGTCCTTACATATGAAATTGGCGTTTTTCGTACTGGCCACTTTAATCACGAATTTCTCCTCTTTGGTAAGGAATTCCAAATTCAAATTTGTACAGCTATTTACTCATGTATTTGTGCTTCGATGACCGTCATTCATTTGTTTTTTTTCTTCTGTTTTTTCTGTTTGCGTCACTCATTTTACAAAATGGAAAATTTAAAATATCGCATTATTTACGAGTACGAGTTCCGCCGTGGCACTAGTGCTGCGGAAACGACTCGAAGGGTGAATGATGTGTATGGCGGTCATGTTGCAAAAGAAAACACAGTTCGTTTTTGGTTCCAACGTTTTCGTTCTGGAAATTTCGACCTGCAGAACAAGCCCCGTGGACGGCCTGAGACCCAAGTTGATAATGGAGAATTGAAGGCTATTGTACTGGCCAGACTATTACAGCTGATGTCTATTGTCAGCAATTACAAACCATGATGGAAAAGCTAGCGGCTAAACAACCAAGGCTGGTCAATCGCTCCACGCCACTGCTGCTTCACGACAACGCCAGACCACACACTGCGCAACAGACGGCTACCAAATTAGAAGAGCTTGAATTGGAATGTCTTAGACATCCTCCGTACTCCCCGGACCTTGCTCCAACAGATTACCATTTTTTTCGCAATTTGGATAACTTTTTGCAAGGGAAAAAATTCAACTCCGATGGGGCAGTCCAAATCGCCTTCAAAGATTTTATTGATTCCCGTCCGACTGGTTTTTTTAGTAAAGGGATCAATGAACTACCTATAAGATGGCAAAAGTGCATTGAAAACAATGGTTCATACTTTGATTAATTAAATATATTATATTAAAAAATATTCGACTTTTTGTTCCTTCCATACAAAACGCCAATTTCATATGTAAGGACCTAATAATAAAATAAGAAATTAAGAAGAATGTAAATATTGGTGTACTATAGGAACCCGTCTGGTTACCCCTTCGGGAAAAGATGATGTTGTTATGTTGTCATGTTACAATTAAATAGAACATTTCCGTAACAATTGAATTTTTTTTAAGGCCTCAAGCGAAATATAATGCAAAAGACAAAGTTACAGCGTCAATCAGAGATTTTATCATGTCCATCCACGACGATGACTACAAATGTTTTGAAAATTATAGAAGAAATGGTAAGTAACAATACCTTTTATGGACCAGAAAACTTTAAGGTTGAAATGCTAGTACATATATATCAACGTGTGAAAAACCAGGATGTTAGTGATAGCGACGATAATTATTAAAATAACAGTAAAAGAAGAAAATTTTAATTGCAAAAAGATGTTCATAATAAATTTAAAGATCTACCTTCACTTTTTATCTTTGTTAGCTTTAGTTTTATTTTTGTATGCTGTCCTACTGATGGGTGAAGGCCTCCCCCGAATCCTTTCAGAAACTCTTTTCCTGAGCCACGTCGAACTTTCATCCATCATACAGAAATAGACAATACATTTTTAAATTATTCACTTTTAAAGTCCATCCAGCGGGGTAATTGCGTAACACATTAACAGTAGGAAAGGGTTTCATTTTGACAGTTCAACAACATTCATTGCGTTATTCAAGTTGTTGTCAGGCACTAGTTGTCTGGCAATTTTGCTAAATTGGGCCTTTTTGGTGCAGCCGTGAGGCACACTTTCCTGCTAATTTCTTACATCGGACCTTACACTTTTTATTTGATCTTTATTTTTTGTTTTTTTCTGGTGTATGTATCTGGTGTATTGTGTTTCTTTTAGTCTGTGCTAAATAAACGTATTTTCTTTCTTTCTTTTTGATGAGCAAACAAATTTTTCAAAATTATTAAGCAATATATTAGCCAAATTCTTCAAAATGATTCAGAATGTGATTGTTAGTGATTGAATTATTATTAATTCAAAAATTCCAGGTGTCTACGTTTTCCCCGAAGCTGCATTAGTGACTCTTGTTTGGGAGACTTTTGCGATGTGTAAAGGCGTAGACTACAGGACCATGTCTGTTGCATTTACTAACATGCACTTCAATGAAGAAGTTGAAATTAATGCTGACGATCCTCTTCAGCTTAGTATAATGATTAATAAGGGAAATAATCATTTCGAGGTAAGTGAGATTGAAACTATAAAACACTTGAAATTCACCTTAAACCTTTTGATTGTTTAAAGTGCATGTCTAACTTATACAAACAATAATAATTACAATGTATGGCCGTAAAAGAATAATACCTAATATACAATAAATATTTATGTCTATAATTTTGTAATATTACAAAAATAATAAAAAAGTAGACAAGACTTATAAATATAATAAAAAAAACATGAAATCTGTGACAGATTAGTTTGAAGGAATCAGGACAGTTACTTATAATAACGCTTCACCAAATTCAACTCATTTTATTAAACAGTAACCAAATATATATGCTAATTAACGTGGAAACTTATCTTCTACGATTAATAAATTATACTTGCAGGTTACTCACAACCTAACTACGGTAGCTAAAGGCTATATTAATGAAATGGCACCTAATGATTGTGGTGAGCGTCAATTGGAGAAGTCAGCGATTAAAAATAACGTCCTCTTATGTACCCAAGACATATACCAAATTCTACGCATGAAAGGTTATTCCTACGAGTAAGTATATATACAAAAGTATTAGTCTAATCATGCAAAATGATCATAAAGTTAAAAGGCGTCAAAACTAAAACTCATTTTAATTTTCAGAGGAAAATTCCAGTCGATTCATTCAATAACATCTAACAGTACAACAGCAAATATCAAGCACACAGATGAATGGATACTATTCCTTGATTCACTTTTACAATTCTCTGTGTTCAAGAGAGAATATGCTGGATTATCAAAACTGAAACATTTTACCAAACTGGTTATCAATACTGATAATCACTCTAAAATTGTTCAGAAAGATGTAGACGGTGAACCATGTTTAACTGCTGAGTACTATGATTTACATGATGTTACAAGGTAATTTTCTCACAAAATCATTTAATTTTGACCAAACCGAATTTTTGACACCTGATTATGTACACCAAAACTCAAAGCATTTATTTGAAATAAACTAATTACAGACACTTTTGAAATGTCAAGGGGTCGGTAAATCAGAAAGATGAAGCTTGTTGCCTATTCGAAAGTGTAGTAGGTTTCTATGGAGAAGAACGGTCAAGAAACTCCTCTCAAAAATAATACCTACCTAATGAATATTTTTTTCCAGATGCGGTGGAGTAGAAATCACTGCTATTACCTATTCCGATATCCCAATTGTCGAAACTGATCCTGATATTCTACAAACCCGTTGCTTTGTGCCACACTTGCTTCAAGGCAAAATTGACGTAAGTAGACAAAATTATTTCACTTATTGAATAATTATGTTACAAGTAGACAAAATAATAATTATGTTATTTAAGATCCACGTAAAAACCTTGTTTTTTTTTGTAGCTCAAGTCAGCACTTCACGTCAACATGCAAATTATGGCTGATAACATTATTACTCGTCAAATAAAAGTAACAACACTATTTTCAACGGATTATCCAGAAATATCAAATGTCTTGGAAGAGGTAACTAATGAAATTCCGTATAAAGATTTCATACTAAATGGATCCACTAAGGAGGACATATGCACCGTTTTTCTGGTCGACAATTTGTTAGAGGATGAGCATGTAAGTATTATTAATATATTTAAATCATAATATGTTCTTTTTTTCGATATTATAAATTTCATTAAAAACATTTATTATTTCAGAAAATGGAAACAATGTCAAGAGTCTTACCAAAATCTACATTCATTTTGGCAATTGAAAAAGATACGGCAAGAATATTACCAAAATACAAACTTTTCAACATCATAACAGCCATGAGCGTCGACAACCATACGTTGGTTTTAGTGAAAACGTTTGACTCTAGTGACAGTGAAAACATTATGTATATGCCGATAACTAATGATAACAAGTTTACTTGGGTAGCACGAGTGCAGCTGGAGCTAGAAAGGACAAGAAAACTTGTGCTGGTCTCGGAAAGGCAACCTTATTCTGGTCTCTTAGGTAATATATATCAATAATCTGCCTAGTTTTTTTGTACTATTATAGAGGCATGAGGAACAGGGTGTAAAGTTTTCTCATCTTCCATAGAAAAGGGAGGATCCACCGACAAGACGAGAGTAATTGCCCGACGATTGATATCGGGACATTATAATACTATGCTAGTTGCGCGGCAAACTCTGCTTGCGAGATGCAGGATTTCGTGTGACGTCAGTATGATGCATAGTTTGCATGTGGCAATGTAGATGCCACCGCTCTATCACAATTACACTGTAGTAAATATTAAAATTAAAATGGTTTCTTTTATCAGGTATGGTGAAGAAGCTAAGAGAAGAATACGGCAATAAGATTGGATTGGTAATAGTCGATGATTATCACGTCGAAAACTTCAGCACGGAATCAGAAATATTCAAAGATCAACTTCAGAAAAAACTGTCAATTAATGTTTTCAAGAAGGTAAACAAACGACACTAAAACAATGTTGTTACAAAAAATCCCTTATTTGTTTAAATATTGTAATAATAGTGTCAATGATTCTTTTTCCTCCCAAAGTTGTAACAAATTGTTTTTTTTTTTTTTAGGGTCACTGGGGTGGCTATTACAGCATACCAAATGCTAAAAATACAATTATAAGGAATTTCACTTTGACCAATACATTGCCTGGTGATCTGGATAGTTTGAAATGGGTTGAACAGCCTAAAATGCCTGCAAGCAACACTATGGTTCAGGTAAGAAAATGTTATGAATGCTGATACTAAAAAATCGTGACACTGACTAGACTTCATCTGTAGCACTATTGCTTGGTGACGATGGCCAAATTGATGAAGATAACATGTATTTCAAATGATTAGGTATTTCGTTTTTGTTCAGGTGTGCTATGTTGGACTTTCAAGTGAAGATGTTCATAATGCAGCTGGTACTTCTCTTGCACCGAGCAAGGGCTTTGGCAAGGAGTTCAGCGGTATTGATATCAAGTAAGTCATAGTCATGATATTATAATCAGACGGTAGAAGGAGTGTTGAGACAACAACAGCCTCATTAAAGGGTGGATGAAATCGAGAGAATCGTGGGAACGTGGTTAAGACGCACAGATCAGAAAAACATCGTTACAAAATAGAGGAGGCATAAACTCAACTGCAGTAATTACGACGTCTCAATGAATACGATAACATAACTGTATGCTCCGTTCCTTTCAGTGGTCAAAGAGTTATGGGATTACTTCCCGAGGGGGCATTAGGCAGCATTGTGGAAGCCGATCCAGCACTGTTATGGCCTGTTCCAGACCACTAGACCTTAGAGGATGCAGCAACCGTGCCTTTGGCTTATGTGAAAGCATATTATTGTTTGGTAAGATTATTTATAGATTTTGATTACTCAAGCACGGTTGAGAACAACCACATCACATACTTTCATCCATTCATGTTTTTGTGTCGAGTTCTCTCTTGTTATTTAGTAGTTAACTTTATAAAGATAATGCATTTTTCACTAAGCATGTATTCTTTCATGTCTATTTTGCAGAACTCCTTCAATAATATTCACCAGTTTGATCAATTCTCCGTGTTTATAAATGACGCAGCAGAACCATTAGGCCAGGCAATCATTTCTTTGGCACTTTTCTTGGGATACCCGATTTATGCAGCTGTAGATGATTCACAGAAGAAACATATATTGCTCAAAATGTTCCCACAGTTGAATGGTAAGATATTTTTGATTTCACTTGCACTATCTCGTTGGCCTATTGACATAATCATCCTGGGTCCGATCTCCAGGTCGGGTAAATTTAAGTGTTGTTGGGTTTTTTAAATTCCATCAATAATTACTCAGTAACAGCCCGGAATTCTCGTCAATTTTTAGGTTGATTGTTATAATGTTGTTATATGAAAATGAAACAAAACTTGCGAAATGTGGATGTACTTTAATAGGTACAACTTTATCTAATCCTTCAGGGAAAATAGTCTACCTAGCCTTTTCCCAGCAACGTAATTATGTTGGGGTTGACTTTCAATTTAACCGGATGCAGCTAAATACCAGTATTTTACATGGAGTGACTGCCAATTTGACAATTGCAAGGCAATACCTCTTTGCTCCTGTTTCATGTTTGTTATTATGTGTATGTATATATTTATATAGATTAATAGTACTTTATGTATGTATTTATTGTATTGTGTAAATGGTACACCACAAACTACCTACAGTATTTGTCTGTCCTTTCCGTTTTTAATCCATCCAAAGGTTGTCTTTAAAAGATCGCTCTTAGCGATAAGACCGCCCATTGTGTCACCCATTGTAAAGTTTTCTATATTTATGTCTGTAATTTATATGGTGTACATAATAAAGAGTATTCTATTCTATTCTATTCTAATACGATGTCCTTTGATAAGACTGGTTCCCAGACTGTCTGACTTCTGCCTATACATTACGATGGTCAAAAATATACAAATGACAGCCGGGAACAATGGCTTAATTTGTCTATGTTATGTTCTATTTATCTATATTTAAAATCTTTCATGTTACAGAGAAAAACGTCGTCTGCTCGCGTATCGATTCCCATAGCACAGTCATTATGAACTCCAATACGAAATGCTGCCCCATTGTCGTAAATTGTGCCAGCGGGCCGTTGCGTCATGTAAGTTACTTTTTAATCAGAAATCTATTCGTGTTGACTTCTCTAGGGAAGGCAATGTTTATCTTAATATATACGAGTATTTATTCAAATATGCGGAGTAGATTTTTAGTTGTTCTTTTTAGTTGTAGATTTGTTGTTACTAATTTTTCTATCCTCGTCTTCTTTTAGTCTGCTATGAAATGCGTAAGTCTTTGCGGATTCTTCTTGGACGTCTGTGATGACGACATAAAAAATAATGAAGACTTTGGAATGTTTTATTTGAGCGGGGAAAGAGTTTACAAAAGTGTCAGGTTTTCCAGCCTATTAAAACCGGAATATGCTGAAGAGAAGACGGTAAGCAAAAAACTACGAACATATTTTTCCTAAAATTAAACAGTTTTTGTTTTTAATAATGGTATCGTAGGCTGCATGGTGGACTTATATATTATGTTTTTTGATTATAATGTTTTTAATTCCACGAAAAAAGGATAAAGGTAATATTTTCTTTTTCTTTCAGATAATACAATGTATGATAACTGAAGGCATTCAAAAGGGCATGGTTAGGCCTTTGAACCGACTAGTATATTCTCCAATGGAGGTTTCCAGGGCTTTCAGAATCCTGTCTCTAAAGAGATTTAGTGGCAAGGTACTAATTAGAATGAAAGATCCCCAGGTTTCGAGCGAGATTTTAAATATCACCCCAAGGTATTTATGAATTTTACTTTTTGTTTTTTTTTTTTCTGAAATTAACTTTATTGAAGAAAAAAATACAGAAAAATGACGGTAGATGAATAGATTGTATAGTCAAAAAAATCTCTAGTGTCCAGAGAGAAAACAGATCTCACATAGGCAAATTCATCACAACGACATGAAAAATTTTAGCGGCCCGCCCCAGCTCCGCACTAGTGCAATTTTTTTTTCGAATTTCCTAAATTTCCTTGTCTTAGCAAAACCGAACAAAAAAGAATTATTCAATTTGGCGCAGTCATTTAGAAGTAATGCGCGTACAGACATTTCGGCGACTTTGTTTTATACTATGTAAGGAAGGATTATAATATTATTATTTTAATCACTATGAATATGAGGACTACGTGGGTATGGCTGTATATGCAGCCTACCTAAAAGGTCCTGTCTTTGGTATTGTTCGTCGAGTCGTTTAGCTCCTTAAGTTCTGTGATTACTGACAAAACTCTACTGCACTGACTCGGCAGGTTCACTCTAATCCATCTGGTTCTTTCCACACCACCAAACTTGGTACTCTCCTCATAATTATGGCCTGACCAAGATTATGTCAGGACTTTAAAAGAAACTGTGACCTCTGATTTTGTTTTAGTCTTTCATCTCAGAGTAGTCGGATAGGAAATGCCGAACTAATCTAGTTTTCAAACATAATTTAGTAGCGTATAAAAGTGTTTTTGAACCAATTTACAAAAATAAAATCATTTAACAATGTTTTTTCTTTCAGACTTACCTATTCATCTGAAGGCACATACATAGTTGTTTGCGATGAAAGTGAATTTGGGATCGAGGTAGCTGACAGATTAGTTCAGCGTGGTGCCAGAAACCTGGTTCTACATCTAAAACCTAACTCTTTGGCTGGGTATTGCTATACTAAGTTGGCGTAAGTGTATTCTAATAAATTTTATGATTACTGGTCTTTAGATACGAATGCAAAAATGAAAATATTATTAACTTATGAATGTAATGAGGATATTTTTTTTTAGAGTGAAGGATTTGATTGGTTGTCTATCTAGTGTTTCTATGGTATGAATAGTCCTCTTGAGCCACGCCCAACATCACGTGACCATAATTAATTGATTTGATGTGACATTGCAACTTTCAGTCGCAAAGCTGGAAAGTCTCATTCGTCCATTAATTTGATGTGCATTCTGTCCTACTTCTTGAAAATAATGAAAAAAACTCTAGCAAAGGAGGACCGGGCAAAATGGTCCCCGTGACCAATAACAACCAAACATATGTCATTAGAATTTTAATATAGAGCAACAACTACTATCTATGGTGGTTCATTCCAAATCACTGTGTGAAGAAAGATATGGCGATGTTTCGTACTTGGACAGTAGGTAACGATATATTTGAATAGTTAATCACTTTTAGTGGTCTTAGTTTGAATATTGGCAAATGTATGCATTCCGATGATAAAAAGATCCTAATGGTCCCATCGAGCTGGTCAGATGATAGACCTGGACGTTAGTTAACGGAACTCTGGAATATTTACTAGAAAACCCATCGAGTGAGAGCTGATTAGATGTGTCTCAACAAGTACTGTTAATTTTACCTGATGAGATCTGGAAGCTATATAACGAAACTCTTAAATAGCTACTAGTAAACCCTACTACAGTTGATTAACTATGCAAGGGTTTCGTTATCTAGCGTCCAGATTAGTCTTACGAATCGCCATAATGTTTTCATACAGCGATTTGAAACGAGCCGCCACAATAGTTACTGTATTATAATTAAATACCTATCTAATGGCATATGTGTGGTTGTTATTGGTGCTAGGACCAACTTCCATACATTTTTGCCGATTCTCCTTTTTTATCGTTTTGATTATTTCATATAATACCTATAATTTTAAATTTAATTTTATATGGGATATAATATATAATTTTAAATGTAATGCCACTGCATAATTATTGTATGCCTATTATACAGGACATATTGGAACTTTGATTTATTGTTAAGACCTGTAATTAACATAGGCCCACAATAAAAATATTTTGAATTTCATTTCTCAGGTCTTGGAAGAAACTCAACGTATCAGTCAAGATGTCTTCTGAAAACTTATCAACAGACAAAGAATGCGTCAATTTACTAAAAGAAGGAACAAAGATGGCGCCCGTTCAAGGGATTTTCGTTGTACAGAACTACAACACTGAACCCAAAGAAGTAACTTTGGAATCCGAAAGTATGGTACAGAAATTTAATAACGTCATTCGTATTATTGCGAACTTGGATGTGTCTTCTAGAAACCATTGTAGTAGTTTGAAGTGAGTATTATTTTTATGAATCAAATCTAATTTGAGATTTTATTTGAGAGTAGTGGTCCCTACCTCGGAAAAATCAAGAAAATTTAGGTAGTTATAATTAAGAAAAACACCAACCGTTTTAAATCGTAAAAATGATTTTTTTTAATATATTTAAATCAAGAAAACACTACCCACTAAAGTGTTTACCATCGAATAAAGCAATACATACGTTATGAGCACTTAGGTAGAAAGCTAGACATTCAATTTAGAAAAGTACCACAAAATAACATGATTTATTAATGTTGATGGACTGGCAGTAGGTACACACGAGAAAACGGTATAAACATTATTGAAAAGGTTATTCATTTTTATTTGGCTCTTGTGATAAAGGAACTTCTATTAAAAGAGCCAGGGATACACTGATGTTTGTGTCCTAAAGTGAAAAATAAATAAATAATATTATTTTTATATATGACGGAGAAGGCATGTGTGTCTCGTTATTATCAGCCATATTTTAACTACTATGGGCGTACTATGGGAAGTTTTGGTTATTGCGCAATAGAAAAACCGTTTGCATTTCAAATCAGATTATAATTTCACGAACAAATTAATCATACCAGCGAATCACACACTGTAGGTACACGACACAACCAGATACGGAACGCGGGACAGTTTTTGAGCACATGTTGTCCGTACGATGTCCAATGTCCAAAAGAGCTCCACATCGTTCTGTCGCGCTGTCGTTGACACCCCACAAACTCAGGCTAGACTCTGTCAAGCACCGCCAGATTGCGCTGGCGTTCCAAATAATCAAACGAATGACCGGATGCGACATATATAACTATTATAAAAATATTCGAATGTCTGATTCTTATACTTTATATTTTTGTCAAGACATTGTAATATAAAATTATAGATTCTGTGTTGTTTGAACCTATCCCAACTATTGTTATTGTCACCTATTACAACTCTAATACTAAGACCAGTTCGAAAAAACCATTGTTATTTATAAAATAAAAATCGGTGACAAACTGGCGTGATAAGTAAATACAGATCGCAATAAAATGGTTAGGGCTTTTATATTTTGTGAATGTGAGAATATTGTAGACCTTGTAAACTGTAGATTTGTAGACCATTTTCTATTTTGCTAAGCGCCTGGTACTTGTTGACAGGCCTACACTGTCCTCTGTCCTGTTATCACTGTAATTTAAAAACATTGTAAAAGCCAACAAATTTTAAAAGAGTAACCGTGGAGTTTCTTGCCGGCTCTACTCCATAGGAAACGACCCATTGGAACTGGATTTAGAATAGGTAGTGTAGAATTTCCAAACAAAATGCCCCATGTAAACAAAGTTATTTACTAACCCATTCTTCTACAGGCATTTCGTGGTCTTAAACTACTCTTCAAAGAGTGCCAGCGATGAGTATGCAGTTTCTGTGATTGAGAAAATATGTGAAGCTCGCAATGAAGCGTGCTTGCCAGCCCTCGCCTTCCGCGTCCATTCGATCAATGAGGTATTCCTGTTCAAGTTATTTCAATATTTGCATTTCGTTTGAAGCGGTGTGAAGAACGGTATCCAGGAAGGAAATTGGCGTACCGTTTGTGGATGTTCAGAGGTTTACGTCTGTGTGTTTAGCGGTAAAGTGAGCGTCATCGACGCTTTGTTTGCCATGCATTCTCGAGTTGTGCACTCTTTATACGAAAGCAAATGTTAGCATTTTTCGTTTTTAGCTTTTTTCATAGTACCATGTTTTAACAAAATTATTTTTATGAAGTGGTGTTATAATAAACCACGTAATTTACATTCTTGTAGAGATACTTTCTTGTCATTCTACTTTAAGCCTGCAGATCATTGTGCAAATTGTCTATACATATTTCTATACAATGTGGAGGCGATAATAAACAAAATAGCAATACTAATGCGTAGAAGTATTTTGAAATTATCAAATAAATCCGAACATCGAAATTAATAAATTGAATTTTGCAAACACACGTAGCTATGGGGTTTGCCAATTTTTTACTAGCCATAGTGACTAAACTATTGGGTATACTTATTTGGTTGAATTTCTGTATGCAGACAGGTAATTTCATCTATATAACTATCTATATAAATAAAATTCAATGTCCTGACTGACTGATATATTATTATCAACGCACAGCCTAAACCGCTGGTCCTAGAGACATGAAATTTCTTTGTGAAGAGTTGGTATCCACTAAGAAAGTGTCGATCCCGTGGGAAAATCGGGGCAAAAAGTATCCTACGTGTTAATCCCGGTTATAATCTATATGTATGCCAAATTTCATTCAAATCCGTTCAGTAGTTTTTGCGTGATTGAGTAACAAACATCCAAACATCTTCACAAACTTTCATATTTATAATATTAGTAGAAAGTAGGATTACAGTACAATATCAAACATAAGTACCTACACATTTCAGATAAATCCTTGTAATAGTGATTGTGAGTGATCTACAAAAAATTTCAATTTGATATTCTTGTAACTTTTTGCCCTACGAGACAGAACGTAATGGAAGTTTTATTTTTTCAGTTCGATAACAATTTAGACAGTGAAACTAAAACACGCTCACAGAAACTGTCAACAGTTATGAACGCTTTGGAAACAAGTTTGAAACTAAATTACACGAATGTCGTGTCATACGATTTGAAGAAACGAATTAATTACGATTTCTTGGAAAAGGTCGCCAAGATTATTGGTAAGTTATTTTTTTATTGTTGAGAAAAGGTCAGTCTACGTAAGATTGTATTATAGAGGTCCACTCCATCCATTGTATGATAGAGGTTTCTACTGTCGATACTATAATTACGTAATTTTAAATATTTGGCTTTCTGTCCACCTCATAGGTATTAATTCTTCAGAATTGACATTTGACAATTTGTATAGATAAACCCTCTAACTAATAAACGTTGTATAGTGTCTGTATAGTTACACAACGCTTTGCCTTCTTTTTAGAAAGTCGAATTACTGACGATTGAATGAGAGAATACGTTGTATAACTATTCATCTGATATAATACGTTTATTAGTAAGGGGGAAAGATTATACAGGGTGGTAGGAACATCGAAGTGCAAACTCTAACCATAAATTCAGCACATAATTCTAGAATCATATGCTGAATTTATGGTTACAGTTTACGCGTTTGCGTGTGACGGAACCATATAGATTTTGAACGAGTAGGTATTGCTCTTTTCTATGAAACAGCTGTTTTTTTTATTTTTATTACGAACTAAAAATTTCAACGGGCTTAGAATCATGCATTGAATCTAAGGTAACAGGTTGCGCGTCGATGTTCCTGCCACCCTGTATATTATATAACACTAGCTACACCCCGCGGTTTCACCCGCATAAGTGTCGATCCCGTGGGAATATCGGGATAAAAAGTAGCCTTTGTGTTAATCTAGGGTGTCAGCTACCACCACATCAAATTTCATTAAAATTAGTTTCGACGTTTTTGCGTGAAGAAATAACAAACATACAAACACACTCATAAACTTTCGCCCTTATAATATTAGTGTGATAGCAAAAAAAAAAAAAAAAAATTTGTAGATTGGTAAAATCCATAACCACCCTTTCACATATTTCTGTTATTTTATCATTGCTCAATAAACTCTCTGGTCTTATGACTTTTGATCTATTGTGTACCGCTTCGAAATACAATGAAGGAAAATATTTTTCTAATAAAACTGGTCTTTGTATCCAGGGGTGCAACATGTTGACGATATTGGACAAAACCTTACTCTGAGCGAACTGTGCCTGAATGAAACCGGCTTACAAGAAATTAAGTTACTCATCAAAAACGTGTACAATATTGACTTTTGCAATGAGAGGGCGGCCCAACTAAATGTTGCGAGGTAAGATAATTTTATAATACCTTGATCTATATCATCATCTGCCTTGCCTTTTCCCAACTATGTTGGGTTCGGCTTCCAGTCTCACCGGGTGCAGCTGAATATCAGTATTTTACATGGAGCGACTGCCTATCTGATCTCCACAACCCAGTTACTTGGTAATACGATACCTCGGTTAGACTGGTTGTCAGACTTTCGGGCTTCTGATGTCCTGTAACGACTGCCAAAGATCCACGAATGACAGCTGGAACAAACGGCTTAACGTGCTCTCCGAGGCACGGAGGAGTCCTGGTATGTAAAGATGGTCACCCATCCGAGGACCAGCCGCGGCAAGTGTAGCTTAACCAGATCGATCGGCTCATGTGGGTGTTATTACACACACAAGCACCACAAGCCCCTCAAAAATACGAAACACATAAACAAATATAAAAATAAAACGCATAAATTAATGCTAAAGAATATTCTTTTTTACCCAGTAGCAATTATTTTCAGTAAAGATTTCAATCAGAAACAACCTTCATTTTTCGTTGGTGTCTGCGTTCAATAATCTGTAAATTAAATTTGTCATCATGTATTTGTTAAAATATAAATGAAAACGTTACGTCGACCTATTTTATGTTTCAATATTAATTATAGGCCGTCCGCTTAACTGAGACGTTGTCTGAGGTAGCTGCGCGGGTCGGAAGGGGTAACGGCTGTCACAAGTTGACAAATTACTGAGCTCTCGCATCACGTCACCACACCTCTCTCTCACGGCGCTGCTACCTCAGACAACGTCTCAGTTAAGCGGTCGGCCTATATCTTAGTATCAACTAAACTGCATTGGGGTCAGCTATCAATTAAACCCGATATATATGGAAAAAACTTAAAATGCATTTAACAGCACTCCACCACGTGCATCGAATGCCGTCTAAGTTTCTATAATTGCTACAAAAAGCTTAAGGGTAAAAAAATGTTAAACTTGTGTCAGGACATCGCGTCAGGATACGTGACCTGATCGAAAATTTGTAAGACAGATGGAGAGTAGACAGCCGGCGCGACGTAGGAGAGGAAGTATCCCCTTCTCTTTCTACGGCGCGGCTAAAATGTATGCCTGCTGTTTCGTTTAGGCGGCGCAGGGCGCTTGCGCGAATGTTCGTGTGTGTTTGTGTTACAGCGTGTTACGCGCATCCATGGATGGTGACAGCTGATGGCTCGACCGTCTGTGTAGTGGCCACACTGCTGTGTATTCGTAAAATTCGTGTATATAAAGTGTTTAAAATATGTAAATTGAACAAAGTGCATCTATTAATGAAAAATATCAAAAATGCGCAACGTTAATAAATTCAAGTTTTCACTTCTGCCGGTACTCCCGGAGTGCAACCCGTCTTTTTTTTTAATCTAATTTTTGGGTGCATAATAATATTTTTTTCACTTCTCATGCTCGAAAAGTTCGTCTTTATGTTGTGCTTAGGCGACATAAAATCGCTTTTTATGTTCTAGTGCATAAAGTAAATTTTTTTTCTGAGACTAAGGTAATCAGGCCCAACAGCTACATGCGCAATAAAACTTAGCAGATTAAAGTAGTGATTTATTTCATTTTCTTTAATTTATACCAGTTCCGTGTTTTCTATCGTTAATTTAATAAAATCAGGTAAAATAGTTGTCATTTATTATTTAAAAAGGCAAAGAAACGTTTTCATTTTTTGGCAGTATGAAGTACCCAAGTCGAATGACAAATGTTGAAAATTAAAAAAAAAACCTTAAAAAGTTTCGTGGCGGTATTATCTGTGGTGGCGGCGGGAATTAGCTATGGATGCAACATTTTTGATTAATTATGTACTATTTACGTTATGCCTGTTTCATTTTCTCGCAATCGAAGTGAAAAGCAGAGTGTATAACTCAGGCATAAACGAGTCATTTTACCCCTCGACTTAACTATCGTCTCGGGGTAAAATAGCTTCTTTTATGCCTTAGTTGTACAATCTACTATTTTTATCTTCACAGCTTGAAGAGTTTTGGCGCTATAAAGAAGAGAGAAAATACCAAGTTTGATGCTGGTCTAGGAGCATTCTACACTTACACTGACGAAGATGAGTGCATGGCTACCGAACCTATGATACAAATGCCCACTAAACTTAGTAGCGGTTCTGAGGTTAGTAAAATAACTGTCCTCACACTATACCTATTTGAAAGACAGACATCTATCTATCTACCTATGCAAATAAGTAAAATTGAAGTGTCTGTTTGTAATGTCAAAACAACAGCTTTTTATAACATACCTATATATGAAAGTATATACGGCAATTAGAACAATTTTTTTTTTTTTTTTGTCCGTTCCGTCTAATCTCCGAAACGGCTTGACTTATTTTGACGGGACTTTCGCTGGTAGATAAATAATGTTGTATGAAGTAGGTAAGTTACTTATTTTAGAAAAAAAAAATTCCGACATGCACGCGAACGAAGTCGCGGCCACAGCTTGTCAATTAATAAAACTTAGCATTCAAACCACTATTTATTTGTATAATATGATCGATTGTTGTTCTGGTCGAATATTTAATTACATTTTCGACATCCAATATCCTAGGATTGTAATATTGATTTTGACATTAGAACTTATTCCATAAATATTTACCATTTCTATTTTTAGGAAGAACAAGAGTTAGATCCTAGAGAAACCTACCTGATGCTGATACCAGGATTCGAAGGCCACCACCAAATCTTCACACGAGTGTCCGAAAGGCTAAAGGTTCAGGCCGTGACCTTCCAACTAGGTCCAGACATGACTGAGGACAGTATACAAGAGATGGCAAGCAATATTATGAAGGTGAGTTACGCACCATACATTTACGAGTATGTAAAAATATGTAAGATATATTTTTTTGTCTAAAGTTCAACATTCCAGAGCCAGAAGCTAGATTTAATCATTCACAATTAGCCTTTAACCCCTCAAGTGTCAACGGTACACCATATATACATAAGAAAAAGTGCTCGAAATGTCAACGGTACACCGTGTGTACACAACAGTGTCATTGTTCTATTGTCACTGTCATTGTTAAAACAATAACTTTACTGCGCCCATTCAAATATTCCGACGCGTGGGGTGTTTCGACGGCGGTCAAACGTGTGAGAGGTTAATGTTTTTACTGCTGGGACACAGACCTCCTCTATATGAGAGGTACGCGGGTCAAGTGCGTGTTGGTAGATGTCACATGTCTTCGAATGTTCGGTTTCCTCACGATGTTTTCTTTCACCGTTTTGTGAGCGGTGGTGATGAAATACATACTAATATAATATTATAAATTCGAAAGTAACTCTGTCTGTCTGTATGTTACCTTTTTACGCCTAAACCACTGAACGGATTTCGATAAAATTTGGCAGAGAGATAGATTGCATCCCGGGGAAGAACATAGGATAGTTTTTATCCCGATATTCCCACGGGATCAAAACTTATGCGGGTGAAACCGCGGGGTGCAGCTAGTTAAATGTAAAATGTAAGGTGCCTGCCTGGGTTCGAACTCATAACAAACAACTCGTAAGTCAGGGCTGATACCACAAGGCCACTACTGCTCATTTCATTATTGAGGAATCATAACAAAGTTGAAACAAGACTAACAATCTTATGGAATTCGTTTCCCACAATCACTGAAATTGTACTAACTTTTCCAATACCCATTGTCCGTTTTAACAGAATATCGAAAACAATCCTTCCATCCTAGGAAGCGTACACGAAAAATATTGCATTTACTCTTTATATTTCCTAAAGAAAATCCAGCGTCTCGATTCATCTCAAATTTCCCGTATATTTATTAAGTATTGAACGTTGTGACCTAGTATTGGAAGCCGTTCGTGCCTGCACGCGAGCCGTACTTACTATCGTTTCCCAACAGTTGTCGTTCTCTTTTATTATAAAAGATTGAATTAATTCAATTGATATTTCCCAAGGAACACTGATGCAGGAACTCAGTGGACGTCGTAATAAAATGGACCGTGATTGGTGAATAAATTGTGGTAAATTTTGTTTTCTTTGTCCGTCGGACTGGGACCCCAATTCGTTAAGTTATTCATCACTTCGTTAAATATCCATTCGAATACGGAATTTTTAAATTTCGACGTCGATTGGGGGCGAAAGAAAAACAGTTGGATTAATTGCAGCGTTTCGTGTACATATTGAATTGTTTACCTTTTATCGAATTGAAGAACTTTATACGTTTTCCTCTGAAATGGGTTTGGGACGTACGAATTTCATACTGTTAAACAATTTCAGTGTTCAACCAATTCATAACCTTTCTAACAAAATTTGTAGACCATTTTCTATTTTGTTGGTATTTGTTGACTGGTCTACACTGTCCTCCATACCTCTTAGGACTGTAATTAAAAAAAAATGTAAAAGGAAATTATTTTTAAAAGAGTAATCGAGTTTCTTGCTGGCTCTTCTCCATAGGAAACGACTAATTAGAACTGTACACCTAGCTTCTGATATAGCTTCCCATGTAGGTTTTTGTGAAACAAAATATTTTGATTTTGAAACATTAATTATGGCCGTATCGTGAGGAAACCGGCATGTCCTAGAACCAAAAATTCGAAGACATGAGACATCTGCCAACCCGCGTTGGGCCCGCGTGGTGGATTACGGCCCACTCCCTCTCACCGAGAGGAGGCCTGTGTCCCAGCAGTGGGAACATTATAGGCTGATTATGTAATTATAGCCGGGAGGAACATTCTATCGATTATCGAAACAAGGATGCGTCATGTTCGTGAACAGGCGCCGTCAGTAGGGACTGGTCATCTCTTTGCTGCCAAGGCTTATTTTATTTTATTTAATATTTGAATTGTTGTTTTTTCTTATCTTTTCATTATGGACGATTTTAACGTTCTGCATCGGTCTCACATGTATAATTTTTAACATGAATGATGTAACCAAGACTTTGTAACCATATTATTTTGATTTAAAAGAGTGTCCATGGAGTTTCTTGCCCGTTCCTCTCCATAGGTACCTACGCTTTGGAATGGGCAACTAGCTTCATCTTTCTGACTGACCGACCCTTTGACAATTCAAAAGTGCCTGTAATTGGTTTAATTGAAATAAATGCTTTGAGTTTGAGTTTGGAGGACCAAAAATATCCTGATATTTACTGACATTAAAACTCCACACATTCAGCTGGTCTTTGAAGTTCAGAACAGAGAGTTCGAAGTCGTCCATATTTGTTGTGTATCAGCTATTTATTTTACTCGCCGGAGCAACGGATAGCTTTTGCTTTTGTAAACGGAACGAACGGTTCCCTTTTGAGTTTATTTGCAAATTAATTTAAGCATTCCTCTTACACACGATATTTCTGCTTTGAGAGGTTGTTTACCTATGTTATTATAATTAAGTAATATGCACGTCCGCTAGGGAGCGGTAGAGAAAATGAATCATATTATGTAACATTATTACTTGAATCTCTGGAACTACCAGTCGGATTTGAAAAATTATTTTTACATTTGATAGCCCAATTCTTGAGGAATGCTATAGGCTATTTAACATCACGCTATGTCTCCTAGGAGCCGAGCGAAAAGAATAAAAAGTCAGAAAGAACGCTAGGCGAAAGCGAAGTGATAGCGCGGGTAGGTGATGCGATGCGACGGGGATGGTCGGGGGAACAAGAAATTTCACGCGAACGAAGTCGCGGGCAGAGGCTAGTTATATATAAAAATAAACAAAATTGAAATGTCTGTTTGTAATGTTAAAGTAACAACTTTGTACTAAATGCATATGAAAGTATAAACGATACTTCTAACATTTTTTTTTTTCATTTTTGTCTGTCTGTTTGTTTCGGCTAATCTCCGAAATGGATGGACCGATTTTAATGCAAGTTAGTGTGGGGATACTTTAAACCTTAGGAAAGGACAAAGGCTACTTTTTATCGACATACAACGGAGGCAAAGCCGCAGTCAGAAGCTAGTTTAGACTATATTCAGTGACATGGAATACACTGTCACAATATAAAAATGTTATCAATTCATTTAAATAACTCCGGAATATAGAAACAAAAAGACGAGAAGAGCCCTATTATTTTTTATTTTTCTCTTGCAGCGATTACCTAATCAGATTATATTTTGTACTTTCCAGTTCATGAAGAAGAGGTTTGAGCTGAAATCCAATTTCTACCTACTGGGATACTCCTTTGGCGTAAATGTTGCTCTAGAATTAGCTGCAATGTTCGAAAAAGAGGGTATGTAATAACCTAATAACTTTAGTTAATTTCCAACATAACTACAAGGTTTCTTACTAAGTAGGAAAATAAGGCTCCTATTAAACTGTTCCGTTCCGCATTACCGCATATTTGCGGCATAATTAAAAACTTTTTTCAACCAATTTCAATTTCTTTTTGTCGTTTCCTCAGAAAATAATGATAAAATTACTAAGACAATATTTAACACAAAAGGGAAGACTTTTATAGATTGAATCCCTTGCGTCACATTATTCCAAAGTTTGACTTTTATGGAGCACATTTTAATTTTTAAAAATCCTCTTGCTTATATTTCCTATTAAAACACCGGTTTCCTTTATTCAGTGACTGTGCAATTTCGAACTCTAACTTTAATCCGTCAGAGTTGATTTTCCACCAGCAGAAAACTGTTGAAGATAATTATTTGAACTCATTTTTTCAGGTCGCGTGGGAACCGTGTATTGCTTGGACAGCAGCCCAGATGCATTAAGAGTACAGCTAGACGCTTATGTCGGCAATCTAACTGATACAGAATTACAGAATTCCATTGTTGAACACATGTACCGTCTCATGACTGGAAGGGATAGTAACGAACTGAAGAAGGACTTGGAGAAATCAGAGAGCTGGTCAGAGAAGGTTGAAGCGTGTGTGAGTAGACTAAGAGAACTGGCTAGCTATTCGAACCAGTACAAGAGATCCATCCTTCAGGCCGCGTATCGAAGGATCATGTTGGCAAGACAATACGAACCTGATTTCAAACTGGAATCCGAATTGGTCCTTATAAAGGGCATCCCTCATCCAAGAGCAAAGGCTCTAGCTGATGACTACAACCTATCTAAGTATACAAAGAAACCAGTGAAAGTGTTCCACATAGAATCTGACCACGCATCAGCACCTTACGATTGCCGAGTATCCAACATCGTGAACAAATTCTTAGGTCCTGAACTGTTATCGAAATTCGAGAAGGAAAACCTTTGCGATAGATACTTTGTTGAATCTTTTAAGATGTTGTAATTTATTTCTATTGCTATTGTCTTTATCATGACCGTTTGAAGAACATTTTGAGAGTATTTTCTTTCCTAAATAATTATTATCAATAAAGCTAACATCAAAAACTAAGATTATATTTGACCGAGTTATTTTATATTCTGTAACAGTTGCTAAATAAGTTTAAATACGGCCATTGATTATTATTTTAGTTTTATAATAAATTATATTACTTTTATTAAGACTTTTATTAATGCCCATAGCCCTTTAAAAATTCTGGTCATCAATCAGCCATTTGATCAAAACTTTTGGATTTATTAATTCATTAATTAATTAGGCCTCAAAATCCTTAAGCTGAAGTCTCGGGCAGCGACTAGTCTTTTATAATAACTGAAATTCCAGCTGAGCACGATGACACAAAAGGTATAGTAAACACACATGTAAAAGAGAAAATTCCTAAACTAATACACAGGGTCCAATTAAAATAGATGGACAAATAACACAGCGCTCAGTACGTCTAACCAAAGATATCCAAGCAAAAAAAACACTGATTAAAGTGAATTTATTTTAACCTAAAATAACAAATTGCCGGCCATTAGTGTATTTTCGTTAGCTGATTATTTTTCTTGTGAGTACCTATCTAATGCGTTTTTCTTCTATATTTTTACCATCGTCCTTATTTTGTTAGTCGGAATGATTTATAAAAGTTTGTCCTTGTATTTTAATGGGACCTTATATTATAAAATAATCAAAAACCAACTTTATGTACATTCCTTAATAAAGGCCTTGAGTAATACCAATTAAGACCTATTTTAGTCTCAAGAGGATCCCACGTTGCATTTTATTAAAAATCGCAATTTTCCTTGTAACGAAATGAATTTTTAAATGACCACGAAACTGCTGAAGCCCCTTTGGGGAGTATTACTTCAATTTTAAGAAGCGAAATTTTGATGAAGGTAAAAATCCTGCGGTATCCCTCGTAATTCTTGAGATTAGACAGGATCGACCTATTTCTGGCTACTGAAAGTAAGATGAAACCTATATATCCATACTAATTTTATATATACGAACATACTACGCTGTGGAAGTTAGCTACTAGGTTGTGAAGCTCAGATGGGCAGCTCTATGTAAAACGCTGGTATTCAGCTGCATTCGATTAGACTTTAAGTCGACCCAAAATAGTTCGGATAAGGAATAGAATATAATAGAATACTCTTAAAGCTAAGCTAAGCTCTAGCTAAGCTCTTAAGGCTAGGCAGATTGAAAAATGAAGATAATTTTTGTGTCAATAGATCATACATTTTAAACATGGATGTATTTCACAAATGTTGGAATGTATGAAGACGCCTCCTCGTGTAGTGCAGTTTGTTCCGCCAGTTACTCAACTGAACCGAGCGCTCGGCGCATCCTGGACAGTCACACTCAACATCTTATTTGACTGGCTAATCCTTCCCTTGCGGTGGTAGGGCTTAAGCCCGCCTGGTCTGCGACCGCCCTCCCACCGGAGTCCGGCGTCAAGCAACCTGATGTGTTTCGTCGATGCATGGGAGTTCCAGTGCCTTAGGCATCTTCTAGGAACGCTCGTTCCATCATAGACCTCATCCATCGCTTTCCATCAGGCGTGATCGAGGTTAAGAACGGGCCTTATTATTAATAAAAAAATAAAATAACAAAAAAAAATTTTTTGTTGAGTCTGTCTTAGTAAATCAATAAATTTAATGAGGAGATTTTTGTAAGCTATTTTGGTAGCCTTTTTAAAATGACTAATGAATGATCCAAGAAAAAGTATTTTTATAATTTCTTTACTCATTAGCCAACATTTCCAAAACAAGTAAAATCAGGTCACTCGGTACGTATTTCAATATTTTTGAAAACTTTCGAATTTGTAAAATCCACGAGCTGCGATCTTGGCACAGATAATATCATAAAACTGGGGGAACTCGGGTAACTTTGTGGACTTATCTGTACGATTTAAGGGCACCCGGCAGATTTATACAGGAAAACCTTTGGTGTAGAAACTTTGATCGTATTTTCTTTTATTTACTTTTTATTCAGGTATTTAGGTGAGTAACTTTAGAGGCGTAAACAAAATTTTTAATATAATGTTGATGAGAAACTCTTCAGCACTCGTATTGGAAAAAAATTAGAAAAACTGAGGATTGCGAAGAATGAAGCAATTATTGGATGAAATTGAAAAGGTGCGCCAAATTAAAGTATCTAATTCTACGTGTTATAAAGTAAATTTAGAGCATGTCATTATATAAGAAAAGGGATGCACATACGTGCGCATAGGCGAGCGATTTGGCAACGTTATCGCCCGCCCTTTTTTTTCGCAGGAACGGTCAAAATTAGGTAATTATACCCCTAGTTCATCGCGTTGCCAAAATGCTTCATGCTGTCAACTCTGCGATGAATGGGCTTATCGGGCGTGCGCTAAAATTGATATATTAAAAATTTTCTTATTTTTTTGATAATTTTGAAAAAAAAAGACATTCTTTTACGAAGATAATTCGTGTCTATTTGAAAGCAATAACTTAGTTTGTATTATCTAAGACGAATAATTACAGATTTTTTTTTTCAAAATTTAGATTTGAAAACGACACTTTGTATTTATAATAATTATATCAATCTCTTCAAACATATAAAATCTACAAAAAAATATAAATTATTGAAAAGACCTTTTATTGACAGCACGAGACCTAAATACCTACGAAAATCAACTTAGAATTAAATAAGATTCTGTTTTGAAAGATTCTCGAAATCTTCCAAGGGTCCTGATATAATAAATGAAATACAACATGTTATTTATATATAAACGGATTTTTCAAACTAGATGCAGGTAAGATGTGAACAATTTATTATTTAGATTTCGTTTTAAGAGCCCTCGAACGTTGGTGCACCTGTATCATGATTAAGAAAGTTGCCTATTTATTTATTAATACTTCAAGCCCACAAATGTACAGAGGCGGATTCAATGCCATAGGCATTTTCTACCAGTCAACCTTTGGGTGATGCAGACGCTATTTCGTAGGTTCTCAATTTATTAATAAGATAAGTTTAAAAGTACAAAGACTCCAAAGGAAGGTTAGCACTTGTATAAAAGGCTACAACGCGGCAAATTGGTATTGTAAAGCGTCAATTTGATTAACAATTAATTTCTCAGAAACAAAACTTGCAATCACCACTACAGGTTGAAATTGAAAACACGCGACAAATCGAAATGGGAGATTGTACTCATTGTTATGAACAACTTTTACTATGTTACCAAACCTGAGATCGCGAAAAAAAACCGTACATATTGACACGTTCCATACATATTGACGAGTTATGCGAACATAAATGTAGGGAACAGCTGATTTTTTTTTTCGCGATTTCAGGTTTGTTCCCATAGTAAAAGTTGTTCATACTGATGAGTACAATCTCCCATTTCGATTTGTCGCGTGTTTTCAATTTCACCCTGTATGTTAACTCAAGCGTGGTGATTATCGTCAAAAGAGCATGGCAAAACCAAAACCTATCTGCGTTACAAGTGGATCCAGCCGCAGACATAGCATAACATAATCAGCCTATAATGTCACCACTGCTGGGTCACGAAGTAATATAGGTGGTAGTCAACACTGCCATAAAAATAATACAAATATAATAATTATTGAATGTTGCACATTAACAGCACAGATTTCACAAGGTGTTAAAATGTAAATTATCATTATTGAAACATTTATCAGTTGGTAATTGCATTTTGAGGACGTAAATAACGAACAAAAGTATATTTATCGTTTAATGAATACTCATTACAACAAGGTTGTTGGTTGTAATATGTTTCGGTTTGCTATTTGTCTTGAAAGTTGCATTTATATTTATTCTATATTATGTTTTGAGTTATTGTATTCCCCTAAGAGTTATGCAGAGATGCACTTTTAGTACTCCCATATTTCGTCAGTTATGTTTAATCTCTCAAGCTCCGCTAATGACACACAATTGATTTTCTATTGTTTCCGCGCCGCTTGACCGGTTAACCGCTCAAGCTCCGCGCGGCGCCTATCGGCGACGAAACAATAGAAAATCAATCGTGTCTCACTAGCAGAGCTTAACAAATTAAATTATTTGGACGCTACAATTGCCCCAGGGGCTAAATTTCTGTGCATTCAGTCCTGAGGTACAGTCTTGAGTTTGACTGCTGCACGAAATAAATTCGTCCAACCCGCCGAGGGGCCAACAATTTAAGGTATAAGGTGAACAATTTATATCGCTCACGATACATTGAAATCCAAAATTTTATGATAAAATCTATACCTTACCCTATATTGGCCTAGGTTCGAGTGTGAGATTTTTCTGTCAGGGATTTCTTAGTAGCAGTCCGGAGTCTGGATTTGTACCCAGTTGATGGGAATAGATTTTCCCCGTAATACATGAGACTTAAGCAGTGAGTTCTTGTCTTAAATAGGCACTTCTACTTCTTCTTCGATTCTTCTTTCTTCACTTCACTCAAGTTTCAAAATGTCAAGCACTCACCTAATTAGCCGCTGATTGATGATTATAAAGGAAGGGAGAGTGCACCTGTGTTTGCGCACACACTTGTGCACTATAATGTCTCCCGTCGTCTCGTCCCCTCGTCTAGTCTCCGTTGAGATTGACCGCCATTGCCGAAATACGTTCTGGAGGACTATTTATCTTACTATCCTATTCTACTTCCTATCCTACAATAAATAATCACACTAATATTATAAATGCGAAAGTTTGTGAGTGTGTGTGTGTTTATATTATGTTTGTTACTTCTTCACGCTCAAACGACTGGACTAATTTTGATAAAATTTTGTATGGAGGTAGCTGACACCCTGCATTAACATATAGGCTACCGATATTCCCACGGGGTCGACATTTACGCGGGTTAAACCGCGGGGTACAGCTAGCACCAAATGCGAAAGTTTGTGAGGATGTTTGTTACTCTTTCACGCAAAAACTACTGGAGGGATTTTGATGAAACTTTACAGTAATATAGCTTATACATCAGAATAAGACATAGGATACTTTTTATCTCGATATTTCCACGGGATCGACACTTATGCGGGTGAAACCGCGGGGCGCTGCTAGTTAGTCGATAAACCAATTCAGAAAATCGTTTTAAAAAGATCTGGTTTGTAAAAGAACGTGCGGTGGTAGGGCTAACGCCCGCCTGTTTGTGACCCCATTGGAGTCCGGCGTCAAGCAGCCTGCTGTGTTTCGTCGATGCGTGGGAGTTCCAGTGCCTTAGGCATCTTATGAGTACGCTCGTTCCATCATAGACCTCATCCATCGCTTTCCATCAGGCGTGATCGAGGTCAAGAGCGGGCCCATTCAGCAATAAAAAAAAAGAAAACGTTCTTTACATTTTATATTTTAAAAAAATACTACATTAGGTGCTTAAGTAGTACTCAATAGTGAAACTATCCAGTTTCTCCCGCCTCTATCTTCCACAGTTTACAGCTCACCATTTTAGAATTTCCCTAAAACTATTTTAGAAACCGGAGTGCTATTTAAAACTGGGGTAAAGCGAATAACGTGAAAAATTCAGTCGTACTTCAATGGATTAGGTAAATGGTTCGAGAGGATGCATGAGCACATACAAAACCTTCGTACTAGGTTCTATTGAACCTGATTTACGTCGAGAGTGTGCAAACGAACAAATTCTGGGCGTGTTTAAGGACGATGGCGGTTACTTTGTGGCTTGTGGGTAGATAACAATACACACGCACTATAACAATGAAGTGTTTTCATTTTCAACTTATTTAGTTTTTGGCCAATTTATTGTGAATATGAAAAAGAGAGAGAGTAAAAGAGCAGTGGTGGCCAAGTGGTAACGGCCGCGACTATTGAGTTGCAGGTCGTAGGTTCGAACCCAGACAGGCGCTTTACTTTGTGTAAATTATTTCATCACCACTGATCTCAAAATGGTGAAGGAAAACATCATGAGGAAACCAGCATGTCCTAGAACCAAAAATTCGAAGACGTGTGACATCTGCCAACCCATACTGGGCGTGGTGGATTACGGCCCACTCCCTCTCACCGAGAGGAGGCCTGTGTCCCAGCAGTGGGAACATTATAGGCTGATTTTGATATTGTTAATGCGACAAAACGATAGTTAACTTCACGGTTCATAAAGCTTCGAAGACTACTTCCCATTATCGTCGTATATTTCAATGCAAATCCGTGTTTCTATAGGTATTTCTGTTTTACATTAAATTACTCTATGTTAGGCTGCCCCTACACCTACAATATGATTGAATCAGCCCTTGCACTCAAACGATACATAATTTTCACGCAATAATTATTGACTTCTTCAATGTTTACGCGTGACCAAGACCTGCACAATAATTTTCCTACACGGTACAATAAAAAAATCTTGCTCACACTTTCGTTCAATCATTGCACAATATTAACTCTAAGCGGTCAAAAATACAGGGTGTGCCTGGAAGTATGTATCAAATTAATAGGGGCATGGGCAAGGTCATTTCCAAACGTTTTGGCAAAAAAAAATAAAAGAAGAGAAATCGAATCGTTTTAAAGAAATCTTAAAAAAAAAAAAACTATCAGGGCTATCAATTTATTTTTTTTAGATAGCCCTAATAGTATTTTTTTTATGATTATTTTCTTCGAGAACTATGCGAAGTGATCGAAAAAGAAAGTAAAAATCGGTCATAACTTTTGAACCGTAAAAAAATTCACTGACATTCTCAGGGTTAAAAAGTTTGGAAATAACCTTGCCCACGCCCCTATTCGATTTGATCCATACTTCCAGGGACAGCCTGTATAGTATATATAGCAAAGCAGTGGTGGCCCAGTGGTGGCAAAAATACAGTAGTTAGTAGACTCTCACTGTATCAATAATTATAAGCATTTTACAAAATTCGCCAATTAGAAACATGAATAAGTAAAGAAATTATTTAATTGCTAGGTAATTGAATCACACCACCTTCCCACTAAAAATGTTTAGGTACACAAAAACAAATCAGGCGTGTTCACTGACATGAATTCAACCGATTGTTTATTTAAACAGTTTTAGCTAAAAACATTTGTTAAATTTCAAATGGATGGTATATGAATTCTACCTGTCCCTGCAGCAGACTGGCAAAACAAAAATAAAAATGCACAATTTGCCGCAGTGTCTAATTTTCATTTGTTAGTTCCAAACAATAGGTACCTATTAAAAAAAAACAGTAAAGCCCTTTGTACACGGCACGGCCGTAGAAAAAAACGTGTTTGGGAATGACACGGCAAATAACCGGACGTGACAACGGTTAGGTACCGCTCAGTTGCGTTTTTAGAACGAAGTTCTTTAAACTGGTAGAAATCGTCACTTAACGAAAAAAAGCATTCCCCCTCCATGCGGCTTTTTCTTTGAGATAGTTTTCATGGTTTTCGAGGGTACTGAGATCAATTAAATAGAGTAAGGTCAAAATGAAAATTCAATTTTCAAATTTTTCATCGTGGATGTTGTTTTGTTGACATGGTTTTCACGTCATAATGAGAAAATGCACAATTTACTATAAAAAAATACCCAAATCGCTATAGGTACCTATGCCTATAATATTTAAAGAGTTCCTTCGATTTCTCCAGAATCCGATCATCAGATCCTGACCTGATGACGGAAAGTACACCCTTTCAAACAAAAAAATAATTTTTCAAATCGGTCTAGCCGTCTTCGAGTAACCGGGGAACAAACATTAAAAAAAAATATCCCGACGAACTGAGAACCTCCTTTTTTGAAGTCGGTTAAGAAAGTGTGGCGTTAATAATAGGCAGGTTGCGCGAAAGCTCCAACAGCATCCTAAAGACATTGTTTGACAAGATGGACAACCCTTTTATTAGGCACTGGGTGCAGAAGCATGTGCCGACCAGCCTCGGAGTTATTAGTTGTCGTTAGGTTAGTTTGTAAGTTTTACTAAAATATTTTTTAAATCGTTGTCACTATATGGATTTTGTATATTTTTATGTGTGATCCACAATAAACGATATTTTTTTTTCGAGGGTTCTAAAGCCGACAGTGAGGTCAAAATGAAAATCCAAGAAGGTAGCTGCAAAAATTTTCAAATTTTTCAACATAGGACACCGCATGTTCAAAATTTTCAAATATTTTTTGTCCCATTTTTTAATAGTATCTATCTTTCACGCCTTTTTATGTGGCCTTTTCTGAAGCAAAGTAAGTAGAACATAATGGTCACAAGGAACTTAACATGAAATGTAACACGCCGAAACGAACATCCCGTCCAAATATATGCAATGCAACATGACATGGCGAATTTGTTTCAATAGCAGTTACGTTTTATGTTGCATTGCATAAGTTAGGACGCTTTTTTATGGACGGGAAATCATCAAATGACGTCTCCCGCTCTGGGTGGAGCGTAAGGCAGTGTCAGACTCTTACTGACTAGAACCCATCCGTGTTCCTTCCTGAGTTCATGTTTCCTTTCTTTACCTGGCATTACGTGTCAGAAGAGAAACCTACAATTGAAGATTAAGGGTGCCTTTCCCCCAGAGATGTGCTATGAAGATAGGCTGTGAGAATGTAGAAGATAAGCTACGAAACTATATGACCGTTTCCACTGATGCTAAGCTAGATAGCAGAGAAAGTAAGATGTGCTATAAAACGCGCTGCCGCAAGGTAGCTATGCGAGGAAGATGTGCAACTCGAGCTATGCAACGTATCGACAATAGGGAAGGTACAGTCACGTCTAAAAGTATGTATACACTTGGCAATTTTCAATTGCGATTTTTTCGTGAAATAACGAATGCAACGTTGAAATAAGGCACTTAACATAAACCTATGGGTTCGAAAATACTATTTTTTTGTAATAACATACAATTTCATTCAAAAATAAAGGAGAAAATCGCCTTTGAATAAAGCCAAGTGTATACATACTTTTAGACGTGACTGTACAGTGCTCTGCATATAGCTACACATCCATAGCACTCATACATAGCCAGATCCATACATTGCATTCATAGCACGCATCCTTGCATATAAGAAACGTAGCTTAGTTGAATCAGTTTCCACCAGTGCTATGCTATGTGGACCAATAAATATGATTGGTGGATATCAAACGCATCCATGGCAATGTAGCATAGAATATCTCTGGTGGAAAAGCAGCCTAATGGCTGATTTATAATATTTTCTAGGTCCTTCAGAGGATTCTCAGTTGGCCTATAAGCTTGTGTCATCAGGTAGAAACAGGGGGAGAGCTTTAATAAAGATAAATTTTACGGAAGCCTTAAAGGTTAATCCCAGGTGTGTAGGAACTATTTGCATAATTATGATGATAACATTCGCTTATCCCTTTGTTTGAGCAAGCGAAAGTTAGAAAATGTATAGTCTTATTTCTAAAAACATGTTCATTAACTACATATTTATATGATCAGTTTTTTAAATGGAGTTCATATCGTAGTATGCGAACAAACGTAGATGTGGAATTAATTGACCATTTGGTTGGAAAAGTAGCGAAAAAATTGTACACTTAAAACATAATTATAGTTTTTAACATATTTTAACGTAATTACGTGTGTATTTTTATATAATTATTTCATACTCGTAATTGTTCATTTTTCGTTTTTATTTTAGTCTGACAAAAATGTGCAAAACATTAAAAAGAATAAACACCAACCTCGGATTTTACGAATATGTGAAAAAAGGCAAAAATCTTGCTATGAATACTTTAATACCAATGAATACATATTGTTTGACTTTTTCGAGGTAAAAACATAATTTATTTTCCGGTGTGAAGACCAAAATAGCAACTCCAATTAATTAATGGCGCTTAAATAAAAATTAAGTCTTCGTTTAAAATAATGAATCCACTTTAATTAAGCAGAGACACTTCATTTTGGCGTATAATTTTTCAGGAAAGCGGATATCCGAGTAGGAATGACACTCATCTGATAATGATTCTAGGCTTATATATTCAATTTATTAGCTTAAAGAATCAAAATACGAGCAACAATTTTGCAGTTAGGACTAGCCAGAAATTTATAAAACTTTGGCAAACCTATGTATATGTTTTAGGAACATTGGTAGTGGTAAATGAATTAAATAATAAAAAGCGGGTGACACAGCTACATATTATCATCATCATTATCACAATCAAAAACATCCCTCTCTCACACTTTCACCCTTCCAGACACTCACCCTTTAGCCCTTCGTATGCTTAAACGTAGATCCACGCGAGACACAATGGCTTTTTAATTGTGTCTATAATTACGGCATTCAGCCGGTTAAAGACACTCAAAATATAATACCTACACCCTTTACTAAACTAGCCTTGCCAAACACATAAACTTCTCAACGTTTTTCCAATTGGCTGAACTCAATTGGTTACTCGTTCAAAATCTAAACCATTCAACTAATCTCGCAGTTTGGTATCGACCTATTTCTGACTGCTTATTCGCACTCCAACCCTCAAGATACAAGCCCCGTCTTCTGTTCTTTTTTGCCAGTAAAAATGTTTGTATTTGTATTTATATCTCTCACTTAATAAAATTCTTAAATACATTCACTGCTAGACAACGTACAGTTTAAACCGCTAAAACATGATATATTGCACAAGAGCTCCTTATACAGTGAAATTGAGCACTAAGTACGAAGTCTTAGAAATTCATTTCATAAAGAGGTAAAATGCGTTTCAAAGTTGTAACGTTTCGAGGAATACCCCCTATATTCCTCGAAATGTAACAACTTTGAACTGCAAAAACTAAATGGCTCCAGCATTTTCTAGCTGATCCCTGAGGAGAAATACCGAAACAAACTCAGAGGTCAAGTCTCTTCTATAGACCAAACATTATATTATTAGGATTTTGTGTGAGTCTAACAATACAGAGCCATGTCTCGAAAGGTCTTTTGAAGAAAGAGCCATTGCAGCTTTCAGTTGACCTATCCCAACAGACGACATGCATGCATCAGTCGTCGTGTAGCTCCACCCAATTTTAGTGAGCTAAACGGTCCGTCACACAACACTACCAAATCTGCAGGATGTTTGTGTAAGCCATATACAAAGTACTCAACCACTGCTTTTTTGGCTGAATTAGTGTCATTTGGCTGCATATATTGTTACAATCATCACTCTTTCTTCTAATTTGCCCTCAAAAGAGAAAACATAAAAAAATGCCATATTTTAAATCCTTTGTCGAGAAGAGAAAAGGGTAACAGAATTTCTCGTTATCATCTTGCAATATTCTTCAGATAGGCATCGCTAGAGCTTACTGTTCGCCCCGCGTCTCCATTCTTTTGTTTTCATTTCCTTGCTGCAATATTGCCATGACATCCAGTGTAACTTAACCCCCCTGATTGCCTCTACACGGGCTGAATATGAAGCAAAAGTTATTTATTTCCTCCTCTAATGAGGTACCTACATTAGCTGGTCATGTTATTCAAATTGTTACATGTCTCGATTGCGAATGTTTTCACCATTCATATTTATGATGCCATGTTGCATTGTTTTCTCTCATAAAAGATATTATTTTAAGTCTCGTATTGTATTTTTAGGATAATTCGCTGTAAAATGTTCAAAGAAAGGTTACTGGTGTCTGTTTTATTTTTGGTATAATTAATGAAGATGGGTTTTATGAAATATTGGCGTTCTGCCAATATTGGCAAGTTTATCAGAACAAAAACAGAACATAACTTATGGATTGTTGTTAAAATATTTACGGATCGAAAAGCCTTTATTACGGTCAATTTTGAGCTCGTTATAAATTCACAAAGAGTGTTTGTGTTATTTTCTATCGCGAATATTACAAGGCAGAACCTTTTGATCAGTATGGTAATAGGTGTATATTTTACGTAATAGGTTAATAGAATATGCACGGTAAATACTGGCAACACTACACCACCTTTACAGAGAGTTTTTTTGTTTTATTTTGTTTGTTCAAAATATTTGTGTATGGTTTTATAGAGGTATGAGGAACAGGGTGTAAAGTTCACGCATTCTTTATAGAAAAGGAAGGATCCTCCAACCAGACGGGTGCGGGCAGCTGTCCAATGATTCATGTCGAGCCATTGTATATATGCTAGTTGCACGGTAAACTATGCTTGCGAGATGCAGGATTTTGTGTGACGTCAGTATGACGCGTAATTCGCATGTGGCGTTTGTAGATACCGCTACAGTTTGATTTTCCAGAGCAATGTTAGGTACATACGATAGCTTTGGTAGGAATAATCATTATTATTTTATTTATAAGTGTAATCAACGCTTTCTGATATTGCTGGTTAACTTGTAATTAGTGACTGTGCAAGTCTGAGACTATTTTTGTTGATACTTAAGTTATATTGTTCACAGAAGCTGTGTGTTTATAAATAAATAAACGCTGAAGCAAAACATTTCTTACAGTATAGCCCGTTTTGCAGAAATGTTAAAACCGAACAAACAAAACCATATGAACATTCTAGTTCAATATGAAGTGGCAATTTAGAATATTTTAATATAAAGTAGCAATTTAGAAAAACACAAAACAAAGCAGTGTATATTAAAGCTACGTGTACGTATAAAAACTGCGTAAATTCCTCATAACTTAGACGTTTGCAGGACATAGTAGACCAAATTGTTAGTTTTGAAACCATTTCATAGATTCAGTGATTATGCCTTTATTTATAAACGTTGCTTGTTTAAGAGACTTTTAAACGTCTAAAATGTATGACTAAACAGTCGCTAATCATTATCCCCTTTATTCATAAACATTGTTTAAAGTTGAGTAGTAATTAGCAACTGTTTAACAAACATTAATTTTAATCATCGTGCTTAAATAAAACTCGTAAGCTGTGTACAGACCTAGTCGAAACAGTGAAAGATTGTCGATCTTCCGAAAAAAACTGTTTTATCACAGTTAGGCTCAAATCACACCGAGATGGCAGCTAAGCGGCGAGCAATTTCAGTGTCATATAATTTTAAACTTTATCTTCATCACTACAGGGATATTTTTTTATCACCATCCAAATTTTTACAGGTGGAAAAATTTGGATGGTGAATGAATATGAACATGAACAACCCATGAATATGAACAACTTCACTATGGGACCTACTCTGAAATCACGAAAAAAAATGAGCTGTTTCATACATTTTGGTCAAGTAGGTATTGAACTTTTGTATTAAACAGCTATTTTTTTTTTTTCGTGATTTCAAAGTTGGTCCCATAGTAAAATTTGTTCATATTCACGGGTAGAACACCCTGTGAAAAGGAGATGGCAGTTTTTGGCATTGCTAATTTTGGAAAGGTACAGAATTCAAAGCTATTTAAAAAAAAGCGCTTATTTTTATGTATTGATAGCCAGATTAACTTTATTATTGAGAATTGGGATTAAATCTCGTTAAATATGAGTAATTTGAGCAGCCGGAAACAAGGCTTTTTGGACTTGTTATACTATATGACAGTGTTGTCATGGCAAACAAACAACCATGAATCTTTAGAAGATGACCACAGAGTACTTTTTGATAGACTAAGATGACACACAAAACTTCACAAGTCACATTCGCTCGCTCGCTACTATTTTGTGCTGGTGTGAATGTTTTGTGCGCCCAAAGTTTTACGTGGATTTTTACAATGACCTGGCTTGCTTTTGGATTTCGAAGACTCCTACCTTTCTGAACGACTGTTGCTAGACTTGGACCTCGACGTTTCATATATGCTTAGATTATTATTTCCTTAGATTATTATTTTATTATTATTGATTATTATTATTCCTATTATATGCTTAGATTCCGATAAGTGAGTCTCTAGAGTCTCCTGAGTTTTCTGTGACTACTGAGTTTAATTAAAACTGACCGAGTACCTACACTTGAAACTGTCATTAGGTCTATGATCAGTGGGTAAATCATTGAACTAAACAAACTTCAACAAGTAGTTATTTATCATTTTTGAAGTCATTACAAAGCATAATTAGCAATATGTTATGCATACAATAAACATCTATGCGTTAAAATAGTAATAGAGGTAAAATTACCTATTAAAGTACAAACATTATTGTATTTAACCTCACTTTTACAAAAATTAAGATTTCTCTTTAACCCCATTGTTATTATTTTTTATTTATTTTTTTAACAAAAGCTCATAATATTCCCTATCAAACCATGCCACTTTTATTTCTGTGGAAACTAAAAAAGTTTAATGCCAGCGTTCTATGAACTTCTGCCATTCTCCTTTGGATGGTGATAACAAAATTATCCTGTATATTACATAGTAACGCTTGAGAAACTTGAGTCGTCGGAATGCTCGCGGCACCGCGAGCGGCCGCGCAACCTTTTCAAGTCTCTGTAGGTATTTATAGTAATGAAGATAAAGTTTAAAATTATATGACACTGAAACTGCTCGCGCCGCTTCGCTGCCATCTTGGTGTGACTTGAACACATTGAATACAGTCTGCCTTAAGACAGATTCATGAGCAGACCTAGCCAGGATGGCTAGGTGTGCTCATAACCTTAGACAACTACTAAAGAATCATTTCTCCTCAGTCATATTTCCGTTCGAGTTTTCGTCATTCAAAAATGGAAGAGCTACCCGACATAGCAGAAGAATTCATGGCGCCTATTCTGCCTTGCTTAGATTTATTGAAAAATGGATTTATACTTCTGTATGAGGTAGAAAAATCTTTTTGGAAGAAGTACTGTCACCTTTCACTGAATTTGGTGTGTTTAGCTGTCTACCTGACTGCTTTGACAATGTATTTGCGTCACATGTTTAGAGTGGAGCTCAAACTGGATGAAATGACTTATGTTGTTAGTATCTATGTGGCCACTATGCAAAGTAAGTTAAAATAATTTTCTTGTGATGCTACGGCTACATTGTCGCGATAATGCGAACTACAATTCGAATGCAGCTCTCTTTAGCACGCCGCACGACGTCTCGATTTGTAAATTGTAACAGAGCGCGCGAAGTGTAGTTCGTGTTATCGCGACAATGTAGCCGTAGCATCAGGAACGCTACCTCAGTTAGAAATTTCATTTAAAATTAATCAATTGTCTACGGAATAAAATCTTAAATTCCTTCGTTCAGTGACAGACAAAACACAATCTAAACCGCTGGGCCAAGCATCACATTTTGCACAAATGTTTCTTATACAACGAAGTTGAGCCCCGCGCCTCTCTGAAAGTTTGTATGGAAGTCATTTTTGCCGATAGGAATACTCATCGGGCACACGGCTGGTTAACTACATATATATTTCGGTCAATAAATTTTTGGAAAGAAGAAAAGGGAAGGAAAGCCTTTACGCTGCAGTGGGACAACACAGACTTATAATATAGATGCCAGCACCTCAAGCTACCCGAAACTATAAAATTTTCCCAATCAACTTTGAACCTTCCCTATACTTTAGCGATAAAGTTGAAAATCTGGTACAGAAATTTGACAGCTTGATGTGCTGGCATCTATATATAATATACATATATCTCATATCTATATAAATATTTTGAATATTATTCAGCGACATCCCTGAGGCATTAAAAAAAAAACATATAGTAGGTAATTAATATTAAAACAACTTTTATTAAAATGAAATTGCTATCGATAACTAAAAGTTTTTGTTCTTTTAAATTGTAGTAACAATGGAATTATACCAGCTTGTAAACTACTTCATATGTATTAGTGGCGATGGTGAGACGTATATTTTGATACTTTCATCCACGCATTTTTACTTACGTATCTATTTGCCAAAGCCAAAGATACTCTTTCCAGCGTCACCGTTACTCAATCCTTATTCTCGTGCATTACTATTCAAACATCACGTCTACTCTTACCTTGTTCTCACGTCAAAACTCTCAAATACACAGGAGCTTCCCAATTTACCTTACATTTTTGCCCCATATTTTCTCGGAATTCAAGGAACAAAAGACGTTTGTGCGAACGTTTTATATCAACACCTTGCATACGGAAACATGCTGTATACTTTTAACTGAACTCTGAATTTCCCAGCCATACTCAAAGCTACGGTAGTGATACTTAAGAAGAAGGAAATAAGGGCGATTGTCCGGAAAATGGGTGGCATGTGGAGGACAGAGGATCTCACTGAAGTACAGATTAACAAGAAGAATGCGCTACTGAAGAGACTTAAGTTTTGTTATGCAGGTGGGAACTCGCATTTTAATATACGACTTTTGTAAAGTTAAGTTTGTAGTAATTTTGACCAAGGGAGCTCTTAGCGACGTTGTCGGGTGTATAGCTAATTGAGATAATTATGTACTTAAAACTTCTTCAGGCAGGTGGTCTTACTTGAAACTAATTAGGTTGGATAGGACATTATGTTGAGTAGCATCTAAGAGCTATCTTCACTAATTTAGAAAATTCCATTAAAAGTGGATAAATAAATTATATGTCTTGGATTAATGTCTTGTTTTTAAAATGTAGAAATAAAACGTTTTCGCTTTAGTTTTACGAAAGAAATAAGTTTTTCCATTTTTGTAGTAGGTAATTTGTTTTTATGAACATACTAGACGTCTGGAACACTGAATTAATAATGAAAACCCTAAGTAATTTAGCCACCTAAATAATGTAGCTACATGAAATTAATTCAGGGAACAATTTCATAATTATGATTAATGAAACTTGAGTCTATTTAAATTGCCACCTATTAAACACACTGTTGTAGGTCGGAATATTCTAGAAAACCAAAAATTCGAAGACATGTGAAATCTACTAACCCGCACTTGGCCCGCGTGGTAGATTTATAGCCGACTCCCTTTCGAAGAGAGGAGGCCTGTGTCCCAGCAGCGGGAGCCTTACATACCTACTACAATATATAACAATAAAGTTTTGCTGATTAGGTATGCCTAACACACTGCGCTAACATCGAAAATATCACCAAAAAGATTACACTCCACAACATTTAACAACAAAGCTACTCAAAATAAATGACAATCATCTTCCAAAATAATGTCATTTACACATATTATATTCCCAGGTTTTGCATCTCTGACGTCATTGGTACGTCCATTTTTCCCCAATGTTCCATTATATTCACTGGAACCAGAGCGACAATGTACGAGTTATGATCATCTGACGTCATAACTCACTGCTTTTGTGGAAGTTATTGGTCGCATAAAAGTAGTTCCTTCATTATTGTCTAGTACAATAGTTCTTCTTGTGCTGATATGATGTCGTTATGAGTAGTCAGAAGTCGGGAAGTCTAGTCTCGTTTAAGTTAACAATGTCAGTGATGTCTTGTAATTGGGTTGTGGAGATCAGAGAGAAGCATTTGAAAAATGCTGCAAAACTTTGTGAAACTTCTGTGTAATCAAAATTGTTTCAATTTCCTGCAATAGTTATGGAAATTGCGTACATTATTTTTTTTTTCTTTTATTAAACTTTACAAGACTCGTGGTCTACGTTTATGAGCTTTCTTTAAATAATTTAAAGTGTCTATTTTTTCAGTGATCGTTATGGCATGATCAAAACGGATATTAAATTAAATATCATTTATTTCAGGCAATTATTAAACCCATACCATACAGACACATACACTTAAATACTACTATAGGCATGGGTATCGTTGAAAATATTAACAACACATACTCCTTCCTTTATTTCATTAATTCTTTCTCTTCCTTTCATAATAATATCCAGCGTATACCCAAGATTATTTATTAAATTCAGTCTACCCACAATAAATCGTCTTCAAGAATAATTACATCACAAACAACCTCCGAGACTACTCTACAAGAATTTCTCACTTTATCGCAACTATTTGTAGTAACTACAACTTTATTGCATGTTACGCCATTTAATTATTTTATTTTCTTTGCAGTTTTCTACTGGATTAATATGATTGGATCGGTGCAATACATGCTGGCCCCTTTATTGGAAACTGTTTTCCGCAAATATATTTTACAACAGGAATGTGGGCTGTTACTCCCAGTTTCTTGTAGCTTTCCGTTTGATCCTACTGGGAACTGGGCAAGATATATCGGAGTATATATTTTTGAGACTTACAGCAGTAAGTGGGGCTTTATTGCTCTTGGAGAACTATTGTCCTTTAGGGACACTTGATTTATTATTGCGTTGCTTCTTGTTACTATGCCAGATTATAGACGTGAGATGTTTCGGTGTTTGGAGTTACGTGCAGTAAATTTTTTATTTGGTGTGATTTCTTTTTTGTATACATAATGATTAAAAAAAAAGAAGAATCTTTATTAAAAATTCCATAATAATTCATGAATTTTATCTGATGGTAATAGTCTTACTACAAAATAAAATAGTAAAAAAGTCAAACAGAAAAGCAACCAGCATTTATCACCGTACTGTGCGTTAGTGATTAGTCCCAGGTTTTTGACGATATTACTAAGTCAAAGATAAAAAAAACAATGTCACTCCGGGAGTGCCGACAGAAGTGAAAACAAAACACAAACAGAATACTTTGCCATTAATCACTGACATATCGGATATACATTAAAACCGAGTACATCCCGAGGACAGCTAAACACATCCGAAGCGGTGTCGCTTACGGTAACAGTGGTTTCCCTATCTCAAAAACGCGCCTAAAGAAGTTTTCACTTCAATATTTTAAATAATGTCAATTAACAGTTGATATAAATACGACATTTCGTGAACAAGCAAAAGTAGAGCAATATTCCATTTGAAAAAAAAAAAAAAACAGATCTTCACAATTGCAAATAATAATACTCTCCCCAACTTTGAAAGCTTGCTCGAAGATAGCTGTTTCTGAATCATAAAATCTTTAACAGCTTTTGAGCTGTAATAACATTTGCCAAACTATTTGTTTGTGAATCAAAGCACTAAATTAATTCAAGACAAACATTTATATTGTTCTCTTCTTGAGTAATTATGCAGTAGAACTGAAGGAGCTTCGACTTATTTGCATTGTGTTTGCGTTTACTCCTTTGAAGGTTTGATAATTATGTAGATGTGTTTGCGAATACGAGGACTTGGATCATCAAATTACTTAGCCATTACATGGTAAAGCTTCGGTTTGCTAGAAAAGTTCTTCGGTTTTTCACTTCGGATTTTGACAGTGGTGCAAAATCAGAGGTGAAAAACCGATGAACTTTTGAAGGAACAGTGACCTTTAGAGTCATTACAATAAGATTGATGTTGAGTTGTTGCTTTGACATGTCTTTCAAAATCACAGTGATCTGTATTATCGTTGCTGTAAGGTTTCTAATAGGTTGTAGCTGTCTAAATAAGTTTGAAAAGACTGGAGAGAGCTTTTTTGATATGACAGGCATAATAAATGACGTCAAAAATCCACGCTTCGTCTATTCAAAAATAATTCTGCATTTTCATAATACACTAGCTTCTGCCCACGACTTCGTCCGCATGAAATTTCACCCTCCCCCCATTCACCCTCTTAGGGGTGGAATTTCGAAAAACCAAACCCTTTCTTAGTGGATACCTACTCTTCACTAAGAACACACCCTCCAAATTTCATGTCTCTAGGACCAGCAGTTTAGGCTGTGCGTTGATATATCAGTCAGTCAGTCAGGACTTTTAATTTTATATGTTTAGATTGTTTCATTATTCGGCATGCACAAAAACATCAACATTAGTTTACGTGTTATGACGAAATATTTTCCAGGTAATTCCTTCCAAATAAATAAATTTTCATATCGTATTAAAGCATTTATGTTATTTAAACTTTACCTATGTTCAACGCTCACAAATTCCACAAATTTTACCAAATAATTTAACCGAAACAGTATTCTAAAATTACCTGCCAAAAATGTATATACTGCCATGCAGAAATTTATAAAATCTTATTAAAATTTCAACACACAGTCTTAATTTGGTCCCAACTCCGGATCCCTTTTGAACTATTTTGAGAGAGGTGAAATTTCAAAAATTCCTTTCTTCCTCCGTTCTCATGTAATGAGTGAAGTGTGCCTTAAATTTTCAGGAGTCAACGGTTCCCGGAAAGCTTGATTAATGGCAAAGGACCTTTTGTGAAATTCTCACTAGTATTTGACTTTGGTTTAAATATGTGTAGGCACTCGTGTGTGACCCGAGTGAAATGTCAGTGAAAATGTTCTTGAGTACTGTTTTGGCATTGAAGATTCAGTTTAGGTTCAGGTTTTTTTGCTATTTGAGCACCCTTATATAGTGCTACACGATGACTGATGCATAAATTCTGTCTGTTGGGACAAGTCAATTCAAAGCTGGAAATTTCTTCAAAACGCCCTTCCAGACATGGCCGTGCATTGTTAGAGTTATAAAATCTTAACAATAATAAAGTTGGGACTTTACAAGAGACAATGACCTCTGAGTTTGTTTCGAAATTTCTTCTCAGGGATCACTCAACTAGGAAATGCCGGCGCCGTCTTGTTTTAAAATATTGACCAACTATATATTTTATTTTATTTATTTGGGACAAAAAACAGTTATGCGTTACAACATTAATAGTCAGCTAAGGTATAATATTAAACAAACGCACAACCCACACTATTGTCCACGGAATAATATCGATTTTAAAAGAAATAAGGAAACGGACGTATACAGAAAGGGACAGTAAAAAAATAAACAAAAATCTGAAAAGTCACAAAAACCAACTCAAGACAGCGCTCTCCGTCCAGATTTAGTTCGTAGTCACCAATCAGATCACACCATAACGTCAGCAAGAAGCAGTCATCTTTAAGGATGACCAGAAAGTAAATCTGTAGCCATTTTTCATTTTTTTTTTTTTTTCATTTTTCGTATAAAAGTGTCTTAAAAGATCTACTTGTAGAAAATAAACATTAACCCCCTTATTCATAAAACTTATCAAACCTATTTTAGTTAAAATGGGGTTTGTCTCTTTCTTACACATAGAAATGACAACGTGACAGATAAAGACAAACGTTCTATAAACCTATTTTAGCTAAAATAGAGATAAAATAGGATTATGAATAAGGGGGTTACTTTCATGATGATTAACAAAAGAGCGTTTTTGATAGACTATATTAATCATACGGTTATAAGTGGTTCATAGTGCTACATCTAGTAAATATACCTACTTCTTTTTAAAGTGGATCTGATACCTGACTGATCTTTGACGACTCACTTTAATTTACACTTTTCAATGACAATGCTTTGTAACATATGAAGTTGTACCTCATCCTCATCTGCCCAGCATTTTCTCAACTATGTTGGGGTCAGGTTCTAGTATTTTATATGGAGCGACTGCCTATCTGACCTCCACAACCCAGTTACTGGGTAATACGATACCCCTTGGTAAGTTTGGTTGTCAGGCTATCGGAGTTGTACCTACTAGCTTTTATAAAACCGTTTCCACAAACAAATGCTTTTGAAACAAACCATTTATTATAAACATTTCATTATTACACAAAATTTGAGCCGTCCTTTCTATTCGCAAACAAAAAAGTATAGCTCCCCGATTGACATATCTACCTACCTCGTACCAATATTTATCGATCTTATTGCAATTCCAAAAAACCTTTTTCGTATATCTTTATTTTTGACTACGAAAAGCAATTAGTAAAATGCACGCTGACAAAATCCTTTCAGTTTGGAAGCAATTCGGCAAAAGATTTTTGCACTAAAATGATTGGTCATGCGACGAAGCTCTATCGCTAACTTTGTGATCTGAAATTTGATTGGACAGTGATTCTGAGCTCTTAGTTTCATTGTTGATAGTGACGGGATCGTTTAGGTACTTTTTATGTCAAGAACATTATATACAGGGTGGCAGAAACATCGACACGCAATTAGTACACATGAATTCAGCACATGATTCTAAAAATAACAGCTGAAAAGCTAAAAACAAGCCCGTTTTGAATTAAATAAAAGTTGGAAGCAGGCGGGGCCCATGCCATTATTATAGTTTCAAACTCAAATGGGTCCCGCCTGCTTCCAACTTTTATTTAATTCAAAACGGGCTTGTTTTTAGCTTTCCAGTTAGTTTTAGTATAAGGTAGCCATCGGGTTTTTTAATTTTTACCCGAATGCGCCAGAAGGAGAGTTATGTTTTTCGAGAGTATGTATCTTTGTATAATTGTTTGGCACGCTCTGTGGCCTGAACGGCTCGATGGATTTTAGCTTGAGAGTTGTCGTTAGATTCGTATTGACTGTGAGAGTGACACTGGGTATATCAAAATAAAAAAAAAAAAAAAAATGGCAGATTTTTGGCGCCATATTATGCCTTCAAAAAATTTTTTTTTTTCTTAAAGCCTATCGAGTCGGGTATCAAAATAAAGGGTTTTAAAAGTTGATTACAAAAATATATACAACTTATGTGGTTAAAAGTAATTCAAAGTGACAAATCGTAAAAAACACGTATCAAGAACTAAATCGTCTGCGAAATCTTTCACACTTGTAAACTAAAAAGCTGGAAATCAAAAAAAGTAATTAAAAAACAAGTAATTAAAAAAATTAAAAAACCTGACTGCAACCTTATACTAAAACTAACTGAAAAGCTAAAAACAAGCCCATTTTAAATTAAATAAATTTGGAAGCAGGCGGGGCCCATACCATTATTATAGTTTCAAACTCAAATGAATCCCGCCTGCTTCCAAATTTATTTAATTTTAAATGGGCTTGTTTTTAGCTTTTCAGTTAGTTTTTGAAGAGACAGATTGATTGAAGAGACAGATTGTAGTAGCTTGATGTGCTGGCGTCTCTACATGGTGATGATGATGATGATGATGGGGCTCCCTTTTCCGCACTTAGACTCCCCGTCTCTACATGGGTCGATGTATTAATGCTCACATGAGTATTGATACTTCGATTCATGGGTCGGACAGGGGGCGAGTAGATTAAGGTTGTATTATTAACACGTTGTATTATTAACACTAGTTATAAGTTATTATACTACTAATAAATTGGATCCTAGTTATCTAAACTAATAAATAAACGTTTGTTATTATTATTCCGTTTTAGTACGTAGGTATGTATAATGTACATCCTACGCACAAAGAGTACTTTCAAAATTTAGTCCCGCTAGCAACTTTGTTGACTATTCAATGAGCCATTCTTCGAAAGGTATTCTACATTTTAGGTACTGTTAGTATTGACTTAAAGTACTTAGACATAACTGTATAGCTTTTAGTTACAAAAAGTAAATATCGTTACACGTAGCTTCAAGCTAACATAATATTAACTCGAAAGATGTTAGGATTTTATTATACAGGGTCTAATTAATATCTAAACATGGCAAAAAGAAAAATAAATGTTTTGATGTTTTTGAAGTGAAAACTTTTTTAGGCGCGTCGGGCATTTTTTGAGATGAGAAAAAACATTGAATTCACGCCACTGTTACCGTTACCGATACCGCTTCGAATGTGTTCGGCTGTCCTCGGGATGTAGGTACACGGTTTTAATGTGTATCCGATATGTCAGTGAGTGAGTGCAAAGTACGAGTATTCTGTTTGTATTTTGTTTTCACTTCTGTCGGCACTCCCGGAGTGTCACTATTTTTTTTTTTTTGGGTTGTGTATCGCTGGTGGTGTGCTTTCTTGAAGTATGTGTTAAAAAAAAAACAGTTTTTTTTTGTTTGGTCGTGTTCAAATTAATTTCTTTTTTGATTGATCATCATCGATACCCATTACCTCAGCGGAGTTTGGCTAGCTTATTTAATCTGAACCTGTATAAGCACACTCGGTTTTTGAAGTGAAACTTCTTTACGCACGCTTGACTTGGGGAGTAAGCTGGCGAACGCGTGACGTAAGCGTTACGAAAAGTGTGATCGGGCGAGGCGGACGGGAGTTGAGTGGGGGATATAAGCAAGAAAAAACAGTGCGCGCGCACATTTTCTTTCTCTCTTCCTCTCATAGCCAAATACGTTTGAAGTTTCACTTCAGTCGTTGGTCATAAGCACACTCGGTTTTGAAGTGAAACTTCTTTACGCACGCTTGACTTGGGGAGTAAGCTGGCGAACGCGTGACGTAAGCGTTACGAAAAGTGTGATCGGGCGAGGCGAACGGGAGTTGAGTGGGGGATATAAGCAAGAGAAAGCAGTGCGCGCGCACATTTTCTTTCTCTCTTCCTCTCATAGCCAAATACGTTTGAAGTTTCACTTCAGTCGGTTTTTTTTTTTGCAGTGTTCCGCCTTATATACTTTTATCTAGGAACAGAGTCCCTTATGGTAACATTATGCTCTCACTTAGTAACTGAATTTACTTTACTTCAAGAAGATTTACTAAACATTAAACCTGGGGACATTGCAGCTTTGAAGGTCGTTATTGACATTCACCAGAAACTAATAAGGTTGGTACAAAACGAGTACAAATAAATGTATTTCGTGTCACGTTATTATTATTAGGTGCATTCATAGTTATTTTACCGGACAGCAGTTGCAACCCAATAGCAACTTTATTGTAACGAGAACAAAGATCACTGTGATATTGACAGACTTTTTAGTGGCAGCAACCCAAAAGCAACCTTATTGTTACGAGTATAAAGTTTATTGTGGTTTTGACAGTGTTGCAAAATCAAAGGTAAAATAACTATGAATAGGTTGTAAGTATGGATGCGCGACGTTACGTAAATTTGAACTTTTTTCTTCTTTGACTTTAGAATCGAAAATACAAGTATCCTATGGCATGTTGGTTTAAATTTATGCGACAAGAGCAATTAGAATTACCCATTTATCTATTTTAGGGCTGATATTTCAACCGACTGATAATTTTTATTCGTGGAATAAAATTGAGGTCTGACAGTTTTTGTATGGAAGAACTGTCAAAAATTCAAAATTATTCCTCTGATAAAGTCATCTAGCGTTGGAAAAATCAGCCCTTAGATATAAATAAAGTTTTAAAATTGACTAAATATTATGTCAGAAACGAGTATTTTAAATTTTGAAATCTTTCGTTCTACGTTACGATAAAGGCCAGCGCACACCGGCGGGGAACGACATCGAGAAAGATTTGCCGCTAGCCGGCGCAAACTGATTTTGCGATGACTCCAGCGGCCGCCGCGCCGGCTCACTACTCGACTTCGCCGCGATCGTTTATGCTAGGTGTCACTGCATCGGGGTGTATAATTAGACACACCCAGTTTCACTTCTATATCTACAAAGTATATCTGTTTTTTGTACCTAAATAAATAAATATTATTAGTTTTAGGTCATTAGTTCATTACTTCACGGTAATCAATGTACTTGTGGCGCCATCTACATCGCCACATGCGAACTACGTATCAAACTGACATCACGCAAAATCTTGCATCGCGCATGCACAGTTTACCGCGCAACTAGAATATTTATGTAGGTATACAACGTCCCAACATCAATCTTGGGCAGTAGCCCACCAGACACACCATTGTCTGGTCGGAGGATCCTTACTTTTCTATGGAGGATGAGTGAACTTTACACCCTGTTCCTCATATCTCTATATTCTGATACGTGTGCTGTGTTCACGATAATATATTTATGTTTCAGTTTAGCTCAAGAATTGGACGATGTATTTGACAAAGTGATCTTTGTCAATTTGACTTCTGCTAGCATTTCGATATGCTTCTTCGGTTTAAGTGCTAAGGTAAGTGTGTTTCTTAATAGTTAAAGTAAGGCGCCTGTCTCACCGCCGCAGGAGACGTCCTGGGCATCGGCGTAGGCGCGGGCTTGCAGACAGCGAGTAATGGGCAGCTCGCCGTCCGGTGAGAACCAAACCCGGGTCGACGGCGTATTGTATTCCACGCGCGCCTCAAAGAGATGTCAGCACTAACTGACGGGGTCCGCTAGCGCCGATGCCTGCCAGGGTCATAGGTTGTTCGAAAGAGATACCGTGGCCCCTGGCACAGGCAACTGAAGGAACACGGGTGGGTTTTAGGCAGTAAAAGTCTGTCCGCTGTGCCCAGAGCGAGAGAAGTTAACTGTATCACCACCGACGAGAAAGAGACTAGCATCAACAATTTTCTCACTCAAGAAACGTACAAACGATTGTAAGGTCCCGTGTAAGTAAAATAGATACATATGTTAAATAGTTGATCTCTGACTGTTCACACCACTCCGGCGAGTACTCGTTTCTCGCAGCGACAACAGCTATCAAAGATAGCACTCGATTACCTACGCTCGCTTGTCAGGCAAAATATTCCCCGAGAGACTCACGCTTGGTACATATGCATACAAGCGAGTAATCGCTCGTCACCGCCGCGAACTCGCTGCTCATTGCTTGCCAACTCGTTTTTATTCATTTATTATTTACTAGCTGCGCCCCGCGGTTTCACCAGCGTAAATGTCGATCCCGTGGGAATATCGGGATAAAAAGTAGATGTTAATCCAGGGTATTGGCTACCTCCATACAAAATTTTATCAAAATTGGTCCAGCCGTTTGAGCGTGAAGAAGTAACAAACATATAAACACACACACATACTTTCGCCTTTATAATATTAGTGCGGTTATTGCGATAGTGCGATTAGTGCGATGTACTCACAGTAAAATGGATATATACGACATATTAGTTTTGATTACGAAGGTACTGTCAGCAACAAAAGTCGAATAACACTGTCATTTTTACATGTTATTAAACAACATTTTTTTCAATAAACTGCTTTTTAGCTTTTTACATAATAGCAAAGAGTTTATATTCTAAAAAAAATATTCTGCTGCATTTTTGAACAAATATTTTGCTCAATAACTAAGATTTAAAAAACTGAAGTGTTAATCGACTTTTGTTGCTGACCGTACCGCTCATTTCTTAGACATCCGAAAGGAGAAATGAAAAAGAAATATATTAGAGTGTGAGAACAATAGTGTGTGAGTGTATTTTAGTTACTAGCTCTACTCGCTTCTCGTGACGCTGACGGTGGGACAGGTGCTCAAGTCCGAATATTTGATCTCTAAATGACATTTTTTTTTTTTAGGTTTCTCATGGTATAATCCAAATGGCTAAAAATTTTTGTGCAGTTGTCAGTTTGACATTACCGTTGTTCAATTTATGTTATTACGGGGAACGATTAAGGGAAGCTGTAAGTGTGAAACATTTTCATTCTAAATTTTCTACCAAGCTCCTACCAGCCTAAGCAACCTACCTCTCCTTAAGAGGAGAGTCATTGTTGTATACATACTTCTCATCCTCACATATGGAGGACAAAGATGGTCTTGGCAAATCAGCAGAGGTCCACGCTCGAGGTTTGCCAGAGGGATATGGAACGGAGTATTCTGGGTATCAAACTAACAGACCGGGTTAGGAGTATTCCTAACCCGCTCTGTTAGTTTGATACCCAGAATATTCCGCTCCGTGACGTCAATTTTTTTTTTGTTATGGAACTGATGGTCATACGACCATCAGTTCCATAACAAAAAAAACTTTGAACTTAAAAAAGAAACTTGGAAAGCTGCCACGCTAACATGGAATTGGGCTGGACACATCTGCCGCATGTCAGACGAACAATGGGCCAAACTTACGACCAAATGGGCCCCTCTTAATGGCAAGCGACACCGCGGCAGGCCCAGACGGAGATGGCGGGATGAGATGGACTCCTTCAACAAGAACTGGTCCTTAGCAGCTTTAACAGAGAGAAGTGGAAAGAGACTAGGGAGGCCTTTGCCCTGCAGTGGGAATTCACAGGGTTTTTTTTTTAATTATCTACGAAGTACCAGTTAAAGTGAAACTATACGTAACGATATTAACTGAATTAATTTACTGGTACATCATTTTTCAATTAATTTTACGTAGCTTCAGTTGGTACTATAATTTTATTGAAGGAGTATTGCCTCATGATTGAAAATAAATAATTTTTGTTTGTTTTTTCAGAGTGCGGGAATGGCAGACGCGATGTATAACAATCTATGGTATAAGGGTGACATCCGCTATCAGAAACTTCTTTTGTTTCTTATGAGAAGGTTACTAACATATCTAAACTAAGGCCCACTTACACCACAAATCACTAAGGGCCTTATCACACTAGCGGTTTGCGAGCGGCTGCGGGGCGGGGCGAGCGCGCAGTAAATGCGTCGCGAACATGCCGCGTCTGCACAGCGAAGACGTTGCGGACGCGTGGCAAATTCGCGACGTTTTCGTCGCGTGTTTGTAGCAAGCTAACGACGTACAATACACTCAGTGACATTGGCGTTCACGCTGCTATTCGCGGCAATTTTGTTGCGCGTCCGCTACGAATCCGCTGCGCATGCACTGCGTGTTCGTTGCGCGCCCGATCCGCTTTGACGACGCTCGCAATCCGCTAGTATGATAAGGCCCTTACAAACAATCAACTGCTTAACACTGCATGATAAAAAGAGAACAATGGCATTGTTTTAAATACGTTTAGCGCTAAACGCATTTAATCTATCTATCTATAAAAAGCTGAAGAATTTGTTTGTTTGTTTGAACATACTAATCTCTGCAACTATCAGTCGGATATGAAAAAATATTTTTGCATTTGTTACCTAACCCAATTTTTAAGGAAGACTTATTAACATTACGCTATGACCGTAAGGAGCTGAGCAAATCGACGCTTAGCGAAGAAAAAAAGGCGATGCGATGCGCCGAGGTGAGACGAGGGAACAATAAATACAACAAAAAAAAATTAATGACGAAGTAGCGAGCAGAAGCCAGTGATTTGATAAGCAAGCTATTTATTTCTTTAAGAAAAAAGTAATATTCTTATTTTTCCAGATCTCAAAAGCCTTGCTGCTTGACTTCAATCAAGTACAATCCGATTACTCTATATACATTTACCACGGTAGGTTTATTATTATTATACAGGTTTTTACGATTATGTCTGCAGATAACAATATATTTTTTAGCGGAAACCTCATTTGGTCGACGTAAGTTTCTTGCCTGTGGCATATAATAATACTGAATCGATAAATTTTTAATAATTTGCATCGTCTAAACACTGTTTAGATGGTGTAATTTTTATTGTGGCTTCCACTTATGGTATCATCAACACATCAACTCAAACTATCGTAGTCCTCTGCTGGACATTGGCCTCTCCCAGACCGCACCACAACACTCTATCCTCCGCCTTTCGCAACCAGTCTGACCTGCCATCTTTTAAACGTCGCCAGTTCGTATAGCTGGGGGTTCATAGTATTCCACAGGGAATTTAATTGCACCGTGTAAATCAGGCTTAACCTACCATATGAATATTTATTTTCAGTTTTCAAATTAGCCACTCAAGTTCGATAGTTCGATCGACCTGACGCTTCAACAATATGTTATCACTCGGTCTGACGTTTCGTTGTAATTTTTTATTATGAAATAAACGATTTTACTTCAATACTATCAACCATTACCTTACCATTACATTGCCATTTAGAGGCACGGCGGGGTCTCGATTTCTCGATAATTATGTAAACACATTACACATCCACGGACGGACCTCGGCAAACGTAGCTTAACCTTTGATAGACCCGTGTAACTGTTATTAGCCATGAGCCCCTCCTACAGGCACAAAACGACGACAAATAAAATCGAACTCACTTTTATAACCCCAGGCCTTTAAAAGTAATATGCGTGAAGATACACAGGAAAGTAACCATTTGCTCACAAGCAAACATGACATTCTGATTCCATTTCAAAAGAGTACGTGGCCTATTCAAATAATATTGAAAATCTAATATCTTGTGCGAAGGGAGTTTAGTTTGAGAATAGTTGGTGCGACGTGATATTGTCGGTTCTTGGAACTATGCGCTGTGTTATTGGCGTATCATACAATTTCTTTATAACATGGACTTTAAAGCGTTGGAAGACGGTGGCCGGAATTTCTGTAATTTTAAAGGGGATTGAAGATTGGCATTCATATTTTATTATTATTTTTTTTTTTTTAATAATGATGTCATTTGTGATAAATTTTGAACGTTAAAATCTCGGAAACGTAACACTTTACGTGGTTTGGTCCTATTTGAATTGATGTTAGTTATCGATTTATATAGGTTTCATGTGTGGCCGCCATTATGAAAATAAATCAAAATGGCCGATATGCAGGTATGCCACATACCTTCAAAGCCCTTTAAAATGGGTATGTGTATGTAGATAAAAGTAAAATAGGTGTAAGTTCAGATTAGCGGAATGGGTTAACCATACCAGTTATAGGACCGATGGCCGTTAGACTATTCGAGCATATTGAAGAAATTGTAAAACAAAATAAATAAAACTTGTTCGGGTTGGCACACACGATTCGGCAGTATTTCTTGAAGAACAAAGCCGACCCGAAGCAATTACTATATTTATGCGATTTTGCCGCCTGGCTGTACCAATTAACGCCGACCCGAAGAGTGTAGCATGCCTGACACTACTTTGGAGATACTTACTTCTCATGGCATGTCCAACAATAGACTTCAAATGTCTGAATGAATTGATTGACTAAAGCAATGGTTTCCTACAAGAGAAGTTGCCGCCACTAGCTCCTGGCTGAATTGCAGTAGAGAGCGAGCAGATTTGATCATACCATCAGTTAAAGTTTAGGAAGTTCCTGACCGTTACGGCCGGTTTCTTCATCAATAGTAACAGCCAAAGTAAGGTCACAAAAGTCGAAGTAACAGTTACATTTGTTTCTTCACTATTTTAGCTGTTACTTGAATAAAGAAACACATGTGCCGTAGTATCAGTAACGGTCAACAGTAAAAGTCAGTTTGACTGATTACTTTAGTTGTTGATGAAGAAACTGGCCGTAAGGGCCAAAGCACACACGCTTCTTTTAGCATCCGCGATCGGCGATTTAGCCGCTTTTTAGAAGCTAAATGCAGCGACCATTCCACACCGCACACTTAAAAACTCCAAACGCGGCGATTCAGTCGCTTTTTAGGGTTCCGTAGCCAAATGGCAAAAAACGGAACCCTTATGGATTCGTCATGTCTGTCTGTCTGTCTGTCTGTCCGTCCGTCCGTATGTCACAGCCACTTTTTTCCGAAACTATAAGAACTATACTGTTGAAACTTGGTAAGTAGATGTATTCTGTGAACCGCAGTAAGATTTTCACACAAAAATAGAAAAAAAACAATAAATTTTGGGGTTCCCCATACTTAGAACTGAAACTCCAAAAATTTTTTTTTATCAAACCTGTACATGTGGGGTATCTATGAATAGGTCTTCAAAAATGATATTGAGGTTTCTAATATCATTTTTTTCTGAACTGAATAGTTTGCGCGAGAGACACTTCCAAAGTGGTAAAATGTGTGTCCCCCCCCCTCTAACTTCTAAAATAAGAGAATGATAAAATTAAAAAAATATATATAATGTACATTACCATGTAAACTTCCACCGAAAATTGGTTTGAACGAGATCTAGTAAGTAGTTTTTTTTAATACGTCATAAATCGAAAACCGCAATTTACCTTTCGCAAAGTTACAACGAACTACAAGAACTTTTATATTATGTTACTTGCTGCTACGGAACCCTTCATGGGCGAGTCCGACTCGCACTTGGCCGGTTTTTTTGAAGCTCGACGCAGCGGCTGAACGCTACACTACGCACACATTCAGATGCCGGTCGCAGCGATTTGGCATTTACGCCAGCATCGGAGCAGTCGCTAAAATGCGCGATTCCGATACCGCGTCCGAACGCAGGAAGTCCCGCAACGCGACACAGCATCGATACAGCCGCAAAATGGCCGAACGCCGATGTTAAAAGTAGCGTGTGTGCTTTGGCCCTAAGTGTCCGCAATTTACGGGCAAATGACGTCACTGAAACGTTTATTTATGAAAGTAAGTTAGTGTGTTTTCATGACATGCGACACTGCGGCCGTTGCATGGCTGCCTCCACACTTATAGGAAACTATACTTAGCATAACCTTTTTGAACATCACGTTTAGTTTTTAATACCAGAATCTTTTTATGCGATTCCTGATGAATGTGATAGAATCGAGCTTCCTGGCGTTCTTCCAAACCAGGACTTACTTTTAATATTCCATTCCAGGTGCTGAGCACAACTTGGTCGTACTTCTCCTTAGCTTTGAGTGTGTACGACGGTGAAAGTTGAAGAGTTTTAATTGTTTAATTTATTAGTAGAGAAGTTTTATTAAGTAGTCGCTTGAAGTAGAATTAGGTTGAAGTTCATAGAATTAGAGAGCTAATAAAGTTTTTAGGTAATAAGAAGATTTTTCCATACTTTTTTCTTAAAACCTTATCCTTTTTTTCCCTAATTGATATTGAACGAATATTTTATCTGTGTGTAATTGTATTGACACTCGAAAGACACACACTAGTCTTTAAACAGACTCCGAACCCAGGTTCGCCGAAGCAAGGAAAACCTGTTCAGGTGGAGATTCACAAACGATGGGACATTTAATATCGTGTCCTGCGTGTCCTGTCAGCGGCAGGTTACACGAACTGGTGGACGCTGGTGATGGCGCCAAACAAGTAGCCGAATTCTGGGCCGAGTCCATTTAGATTGCTATTATCGACACGCTAAGAAGAAGACAATGACATAACATAGACCAAAGTAACGGCCAGTTTCTTCATCAACAACTAAAGCAATCAGTCAAACAGACTTTTACTGTTGATTTTTATCTTCATTCATGTAACAGCTAAAATATTTAAGAAACAAATTTAACTGTTACTTTGATTTTTGTGACCTTACTTTGGCTGTTACTATTGATGAAGAAACTGGCCGTAAGTCATGAATTTCAACATGTAATTGTTTTGCCACGTACATTTTATTGCCGTACTAACATCCGCATGAAGTGCATTTTTCCATGAAAAGTATCTTATAATGTTCACTCGGAAATAGTGTAGTTTTCAGTCAGTTTTTTGTAATTTGTAGCTGGTATTTCTGCTAATTATGAATTTGATTTAAAGAAAATCATTGCAATCAGTATTTCCGCAGCATACCTACTCGTACCTGTTACAAACAAACAACTTTATTATAATGTCACTAGCGAGCCCAGCCCCCCTCGCTTCGCACGGTTTTACGACTTAACAAAACATTGAGATTATTATCTTTATTATTTCTAAGTTTAATATAAATGTATAAACACATAATTCTTCCGGAATACATTTTCTAAATGATGGTGTAATGTGTTGATTAATAATTCCGCGTCAAAATATGTTGCGCAGTTTAGAAGAACAACGTAGTCACATGTAAACTGCGCTTTAATCTATACAAATAAATAAAATTGGAGTGTCTGTTTGTAAATATTAAAATAACTGTTTTTTACGAAATGCATATTTATTTATTTATTTTATTTTACAGAAAGCATACAGACTAATAACAGAATAAGAAATCGTTCGTAGGTAAAAAAAAAATTGCTAATTACAACCTTCCATTTTCATATTGTATACACGGTACATATACCAAAAAAAAATACTTTTTTTATTTTGTCTGTCTGTCTGTTTGTTCCGGCTAATCTCTGAAATGGCTGGACCGATTTCGACGGAACTTTCACTGGCAGATAGCTGATGTAATAAGGAGTAACTTAGGCTACTTTTATTTTAGAAAAAAAAAATAAGAATAGGGTCCCACGAAAAAAAAAACCACGCGGACGAAGTCGCGAGTAACAGCTAGTTTATAATAATATGTATTAATAAGATAAGTACCTATAGAAGAATGTGTCACATAAACCACCATAATTCCCATCCACTCACAAAGAGACACTTATTCCGTTAACACTACCGCCACATAATCTAATTACAACCACGCAGCACTCACTATTTGCTCTCCTCATTCCTTTTAATTAGAACCTTTTTATTGTCAGCATGGGGCCAATAAATTCAATTATTCAACTCGAAGCAGCGACCAGTTTTTTCCACGTTTTTTCCCCTACAATTGGATTTCAGTTCATTGGCTTTGTAATAATTGTGCGAATTATCTAGTGTCGTAATTGGATAAAAAATATAGACATTTTGTTGAAAGTCGTTATTATGTTGAGGGATTATTATGGTTATTATTTGGGATTTGATTTTAATTAATGTTCGTTTTTTCCTTAATCTGAGCTTTGAAAAAACGAGGTTGCGGGCCCAAAAACTCGTGTATAATTATCGTGTACTCGTGTATTTACACTGGGGAATTTCACTAACTTAAACCTACCTTCGAGAAAAAACATAAAAAATCCATTCCTTAAATAGTTGTACGTTCCCAAATAAAGAAAAAAAAAAACGAGCGTAGTGATCGATGTTGTACGACAAAATTATTGTGTACTACTTTCCTACAGGTAAAATACGATAAAGCTCCAGAGACTGAGAAGCACATTTATTTATATTACAAAATCTTTAAATACCGGCACAGCTTTCACTTCAAGTGATGCGCGTTTCATGTTGTTTACGCTCTAGTTAATTAAGAGGGAAACGTATTAAACATGTACTTCAAGTATATGACAGAAAGAAGTGTACATGGTTTAAAAGGGATTGATACTCCAGTGTCCCTTTTGGCCTATACATAGCCACAAGCAGTGGCGTGCATTGGTTTTCAGAATAGGTAGGCACTAGGCCGAGTCTAGTCTAGGCAAACGCGGTCACTAATCAGAAAAAAAAGTGAGTTCAAAGTGTGGTTATTTGAGTAGGCATGCCTACTTAAGGGTTATAAATTGCGAAGGTCGAACGTCGTGGTATTACGCGTGAGACGTACGTATTTTTAATTTTGTCGTATTAACTTGAACGAGTAAAGACCAATGACAATGTGCGAATAGTACGGGATCCGAGTAGGCCGTCCGGCGACTGCCTACTGCCGCGCGTGTTTGTATGAAGATTTTGTTTTTTGTTAGGTATGATAAGTTAGTGAGTTTCTTAATTGTGGGCCACACAGACTAAAATGTTATTATGGATTAAGTTGATATATCGAGGTAGGCACGGCTTATATGCCTATATGCAATGCACGCCACTGGCCACAAGAGACACGAGTATCATTCCCGTTTCAGCAGTTCAGGTAGGTATTGTGCTTACCTGAACTGCAGAGGAAAACTAGACCATTGATAACGCAATTGATATGGCCACTTTATGGCTTCATTCTTCAAGAAATTATACGCCATCATTGCGTAAAGTGGAAAACGAAAGGAGAACGAATAGTGAAAGCATGTTGATTGAATAAGAACAATGTGAGAAAAAGAGAATTAAGACGATACCTCAACCAAAACCAAGTTTTTCTTCGTTATTCAGAGGCTATGAACTCAATAATTATGAGAAATAAACTACATCTGAAAGCACATTATTAATGGTGCACGTTGGGTACATTTACGTCAAATTCATAAGGACGCTTCGAAATGTTGCCACTACATAAAGTGTAAAACGTTTATTGAGGATGATATTCTCATAGCATGTACTGTACTTATGTCTATTTCCTGTTTAGTATATTATTCTATCACTTTTAAATTCAATTATTTTTCTTTAAGTACACTGTATTTTAATAATTGTTTGCTGCACCGGACGACGTCATTACGTCAGCGCCGGCTGTCGCTGAAAACCAACGCTGGGGCTCTGTCCTGCATAGGGTCGCAGCATAATGCTGAGCGATAGCCGTTTTGCGTGGATGTGACGCATGTTTCCCCCTACCTTTTTATTTTATTTTGTTGTGTTTATGTTCTTTTTTGCGTCATTTTCACCGCAAATAAACGTATTTTCTTTCTTTCTTTCTTATATCCTACCATCACATTGCCCGTTAGTATTTGTTTTTATTTGTTACTAAAACATTCAATCTCATTTTAAAAAAGCGAATAAAATTATTGATTGCATGCATCTTTTGCTAAATTAGACGTTGTATTAATTTGAGGATTTCACCAATGGATAGATAATTTAACAATCTAAATAATCCATGTTTTAATTTATATAAAAAGATCGTTATTCTTTTTTTATTAAAATAATTCCAAAAACTGTGCGAGTTCTATGATAAAGGGGCGTGCGCGGGTGCGCTGCATCCCTTTCGTACGAGGAAGTCGTGTCGCTCTCTGTCTCTGTCGCAATGCTCAAAGTTATACACGTATTTAAGTCACTGAGGGAGTCGGCCAAACTTGACACTCTGAAGATGGTGTATTATGCTCTTTGCCAATCTGTTATTGGATATTGTATTACTGCATGGGGCGGTGCAGCAAAAACTAAAATGTTGAGAGTAGAAAGAGCGCAAAGAGCCATACTCAAGGTAATGACTAGGAAACCCTACAGATTCCCAACAATTGAACTATATTCTAACTGCAAAGTCCTTACGGTACGTCAGCTTTTCGTGCTTCGATCGATTCTAAGAACTCATGCTAAGCTGCCACCGCTAAATCTAAATAAGCGACTACAACTTATCAGTGGATATCAACATAAAACCGCCTTCGCAACGCATCAATTTTATATTCTAAGTAATTATATTTACAATAAAATTAATAAAGAATTAAAAATCATAAAACTAAACACACACACGGTAAAAACTAGAGTAACAGAGTGGCTACTAGAGAGGGACTATGCCTACACGGAGTCTCTACTAACATACATCACCTAACCTCTCACGCATTCTGATTCGATACATACACACACATTGAAACATGCGCGCATGCACCACCCCCTCCCACCCCACCTTTCACACATGCACACACTCACCCCCACACACACACAAACTCACCTTCCACTACATGCTCACACACCCTCACACACATATACATACGTCAAAACAGAATCACATAAATTATTGCAGCGGTAGAACGACACTGTTCATTTTAATTGTTGTACAGTAATATTGGATAAGAATTTTGTGGCCGAACACTGTTTCTCAAAATACAGGTTATAACCTAGTTTGAGAGGCCGGGTTTTAAACATTTTGTTACAGATTTTACAACAAAACCTAACATAAATAATGTATAACCATCTACCCATTGATTCTGTAACTATCTGTATTTTTTATGAATAAACATATTATTATTATTATTTGGTCGGGGTACCGCCTCAAAAATGATACAGAACCTACTGAACCAAAACAAAATAGAACATTTACTAAAAATAGAGGATAAATTGGCTGTACTTAAGTTATTGTTATTAATGTTCACCCTTTTAACTAACTTTGGTACTCAAACTCAAAGCATTTATTTCAAAATAAACCAATTACAGGCACTTTTGAATCGTCAAGGGGTCGCTCAGTCAGAAAGATGAGGTTAGTTGCCAATTATAAAACGTAGTAGGTACCTAAGGAGAAGAATGGGCAAGAACACTCATCATCTGCCTAGCCTTTTCCCAACTATGTTGGGGTCGGCTTCCAGTCTAACCGGATGCAGATGAATACCACTATTTTACGTGGAACGACTGCCTATCTGACCACCACAACCCAGATATTGGGTAATACGATACCCCTTTTGGTAAGACTGGTTGTCAGAGTTTCGGGCTTCTGACTACCTGTAACGACTGTCAAAGATCCACGAATGACAGCCGGGACCAACGGCTTAACGTGCTTTCCGAGGCACAGAGGGGTCTCGGTATGTAAAGATGGTCACCCATCCACAGACTAACCGCGGCAAGCGTAGCTTAACCTGATCGATCGACCTGTGCGGCTGTTATTATTTAGCCACGGGACCATCTGGGCAAGAACACTCTTAAATTAAAATATGTTTTATGTGCGTGTGTTCGTTAACGTCATTCTGTGTAACCAATGTGGTTAGAATAGGCCATCTACGAGTATGTATAGCTCATGGACCCGACCCCGTAGACGGACTGTAGGCGGACCATTCAATTACAATATACAGGGTTGTCAAAAAATCGTGGATCAAACGAAACAGGGCGATAGTCGGGGTTATTTGCAGTAAAAAATATCTTTGTGGCAGAGCCCTAACTTGATCTCCTTAAAAGTTATGGCAGTTTGAGTGTTTACATTATGGTTCTAAGGTAACAAATAATTCTTCGTGAGACTTAAAACATATTGAAAAAATTGCCAATACTGATAAATCATTGTTCTTACTGTCATAAATGCAGTCTTGTAGTGATGATATTTGTCTAATTTTTTTTTTTTCATTTTTTTTTTTTTTACTGCGTATAACCCCAACTATCACCCTGTTTCGTTTGATCCACGATTTTTTGCCCACCCTGTATACACAGGTACTTATAAAGAAAACTCCCAAGATTTCCGGGAACTTCTAAAAGATTTCAGAGGAAGACACTCAACAAATTGCCGATTGCTAAGTATCCGAAAATTTCCTTCTATCAACATTTCGGTACAACTTTTCATATTATCTTCCTATCCTGAATTTAACAGAAAATTTTCTCCTTTAAGTTTTCTCATTAAAATATAATAAGTTTAATGGGAAATAATAGATTGATGTTTTCAACAGGTTGGACAAAAATGTGATACGTTTATTATTTATCCACGGTGTTGTAAAAACAAAACTGGAAATGTGTTGAGAATTTATTTATTTCATATACTTAAGGTACGTTCATAGCTGACTATAACATAATTATTATTCTAAACATTACGCCAATTACGAAGAACACGGAAAAATAAAAAATAAAGAGAGTGAGATAATTATTAATATTTATAGTGTGTGAGTGCGTGTCTCTGTGGGGTGTACCTAAGTGCTGCAAAAGGGTGTGTGTGTATGTCTATGTGCGTATGACTAAACTGGCACTACTAATTAGTACGCTGAGTATCCGGCGTTTGATGGAGGATTTGGATAATCTCCTTTTTAATTAAGTCTGTTTCGTGTGACATTAAGCTTACATAAATCATCATCTATCTAGCCTTTTCCCAACTATTTTGGAGTCGGCTTCCAGTCTAACCAGATGCAGCTGAGTACCAGTATTTTACATGGAGTGACTACCTATCTGACCTCCACAACCTAGTTACTGGATAATACGAAACCCCTTGGTATGACTGGTTGTCAGACTTTTGGTTCTGACGACCCGTAACGACTGTCAAAGAACCACGAATGACAGCCGGGACCAATGGCTTAACGTGCTTTCTGAGGCATGGAGGGTTCTTCGTATGTAAAGATGGTCACCCATCAAACTCAAACCCAAAGAATTTATTTCAATTTAAACATTTGCAGGCACTTTATTACTGTCAAGAAGTCGACCAGTCAGAAAATATGAAGCTAGTTGCCTATTGCAAAGCATAGTAGGTTCTTATGGAGAAGAACGGGCAAGAAACTCCATGGACATTCTTTTAAATTATATTTTTGCAAAAATATTAGTTAAATCATTAATGTTAAATTTATAATTATATTTTATGTGAGACCGACGCAAAAAAAAAAACGTACCAACCGCGAGATCGATCAACCCGTGGAGCTGTTATTACTTAGCCACAAGCTTATATAAATAATCAACGCAATTACCATCGTCCCCAACTGTGGTGATTTTTAGCAATCGCCTCTTTTGACTAACACCTTCCCCCCCACTCCCACCCCCCTTCCCTTTATTCTTCTTTATCTTCTTGTATAGTTATTAGCAAAATTACAAATTCCCTACTACTTAAGTCTGTGATCAACTCAAGACAATTTTTATGTTCTTTCTCCAGAATTAGCTTACTGACAGGTTATATGAGTTCATATAATTTTTTTTTTATTTTTTTTTGAAAGTTTTAATTTTTTTTTTATTATTATTTATTAATCAAAACAAGAACAGTTTACAATTGTGTTTGTTAAACATACCACACAAACCATCGCGGACTTAACAGCAGTATGGCAGACACGGCAACTCGGTGCCACTACATATTAATTATTACTTAATGAGCAATTAGGTATAAGTAGGAACAGATTTTTTTTTTTCTAGATCAATCATTTTCTTACTGAACAGACAGCTGTGCTGCTGGGGAGTTTGTTCTGCCACTTCTTCTCCCCAGCAAAAGCAATAGGAAGTGGTGAAGGGCGGGTGTTTTGGGGGACTGTCTTTTGTAATTTTCACGTTCGAAAAGTGCGGATTCTCAGCCTAGTTTGAATAAATGACTTTTGATTTTGATTTGATTTTTTATATTTTAATTTGATAAAATTAATAATAATAATAATAATAATAATAATAACTTTATTTCACACAAAATACAGATTGAACATGTTTTATATAAAGACAGTTTTAAATGAGCTTTGGTAGTAACACAATGGAATACAAATCTAAGAACTAAAATCTGTACAGTATGGAAAACCCTGCCTCTCAAACTAGGCAAACCTGTATCTTGAGAGACAGTGATTCAGCTTAAAATGTGGTGCTTAGTATAATAGTAGACTGTGTCGATCTACCCGAGTGATTGAAGATATAAGTAAAGCTAATTTAAGTATTTATTCTATACGAAATGTGAGTGAGGGTGCGTTTGCGTGTGTGTGGGGGTGCGTGTGGGGGTGCGTGTGGGGGTGTGTGTGGGGGTGTGTGGGGGTGTGTGAGTGTGTTTGTGGGTGTGTTGTGTGTAATAGGGGATATGTAGGTAATTAGACGACGTACTTAAGTAAGGATTCTGTTTGTAAATAGTCCCGTTCTAGTAGCCATTCCGTTAGTTTTGATTTTATTTCATATTTGTTTAGATCAACAATGTTTAATTTCTTGTGAATTTGTTTGTAGATGTATGTACTTAATGTGTAGTATTGGTGTTGAGCGAAGGAGGTTTTGTGAGGGGTACTTAAGGCTAGTTTCTTCCTTTTCTTGGGGTCAGTTGGAGGAACGCTAGCGTGTCTTCTAACAGTTGACTGCAGTACAAAAAGCTGGCGCACTGAAAGTACTTTGCAATCAGCGTAAAGTTGCGTAGTGGGGTAGCGATAGGGTTTGCGCAACATCACCTTCAGTACGGCCCTCTGCGCTCTCTCAATCCTCAGAAGACTGGTTTTATTTGCACCACCCCATACTGTGATGCAATATCCAATGACGGATTGACATAATGCATAGTACACCATCTTCAGGGTTTCAGGCGCAGCCGAGTCTCTAAGGGATTTGAAAATATGCAGAAGTTTCATAGATCTAGTGGTAATGGCGTCAACCTGTTTGTCCCATCGTAATCCTCCGTCTATATGGACACCCAGATATTTTACATGATCAGTTCTAGTAAGTGTCGGACATAGGCATTGTGGGGATTGTTTGGAGCAGGTGTGCGCTGTTATGGTAAAAGATTTGTCGGGCAAGTTGTTACGCCGGATAGCGAATGGAATGTACGATGTTTTGTCGCAGTTTAGGGTAAGTAAGTTTAGGTTGAGCCATTCCATTATACTTGTTAATGCCGCTTCTGCATAGCGCTTAACGCTATCCCAAGTTGGTCCGTAGACTATAACTGCGGTGTCGTCTGCATACGCAATGATCTTGGAGTTGGGGATGGTCATTCTGCACAACTCATTGACGTATATTTGGAAGAGTGTGGGGCCTAAGATGCTTCCCTGGGGTACACCGTACGTGGTAGATACTTCTTCACTTATATGCTCTCCAATTTTTACTCGTTGGGTCCGGTTGTTAAGGTAGTCTTTGAAAATTTCGAGGGTGTTTCCTCGTACCCCTAGGAGTTCCAATTTAGATATAAGTTTGGGAACAGATACTGTGTCAAATGCTTTAGAAAGGTCTAGGAAGATCCCTAGACTTTTAACCTTACTGTCTAGATTCCTAGCAGCGAATTGTGTCAGCTCAAGAACCGCATCCTCAGTTGAGATTCCTGTGCGAAAACCATACTGATTATCAGCTATGAGCTGATGTTTGCTGAGGAATTTTTTTAAACCGTTATTCAGGATCCTTTCTAGTATCTTAGAAAGTGCTGATAGGACCGATATGGGTCTGTAATTGTTGACACAGTTTCTGTTCCCTCCCTTATGAATCGGATGGACGACAGCTTTTTTTAGCGCATCAGGGAAGATACCTTTTTGAAGGCAACAGTTTAGGATATACGTCAATGGTGGCGTCAAGGTCTGGCGACAACTCTTTAGCACTAGGGGGGATATGCCATCCCACCCTATTGCGCAATCATTTCGCAGTTGCAGAATAAGAGACTCCACTTCAGATTCATCAACCTCAAGTATCACAAGAGAGTTGGCGGGGCTGGATGAGATAGTCTGACATGATCTCTTAGGTGGGTTTGCAGGTTGGTGAGATTGAGACAAGATTTGTTCTGCCAAGTTAGTGCCTATATTACTGAAATATCTACACACTTCGTTTACTGATGATATAGCGCTATCACAGATATTCAACAATTCAACCGGGCTAGTTTTCTTTTTTGTGGTATTGGTGATTTGTTTTATAGTTTTCCAAAGTGCTTTGGGATTGTTAGAAGATTTTTCGAGTTCGCTTTTATCATGGGCTATTCTTAGTTTGCGGAGGAGATCGTTACAAAAATTCCGGTACCGCGTATAGGAAATTTTCAGGGTAAGATTTTTGGGATCTTTTCTTGCTGTGTTGTGCAACCGGTCACGGTTTTGTATACACTTCAGGAGGCCGGTGGTCATCCATGGTTTTATTATTCTTTTTTTCCTTGGGATATTAATTTGTTTAGTGTGCTTGGTAATTACTGAAGAGATAGTAGTTATGAACATATTCATGGATATATTGGGGTCAATAATTTTGTATAAGGGGGTAAAATCCCAGTTTTCTAAGTCTAACTTAACTGCATCGAGGTCTATACGGGTAGCTATGTGGAGTGGTTTATTATCTGGGTTTGTGTTAGCAATAGTAAGTAGCACCGGTTTGTGGTCCGTGATGTGTGAGTCTAGTATAAGTGTGGTAACAGGAAGGGTCGTTTTAACGAGTGCATGATCTAGACAGCTATCCAACCGAGTGTTATACCGGTGGGTTGGAAGAAGACCGTGGGAGGCATTCAGAATGAGATAGTTGAGACAGCGGACATCTGTACTATTGGGTTTGAGGTCTATATTAATATCACCTATGAGGATTATATTTTTGTAGGAGGAGAGGCTTATGTAGACACTATTAAACTATCCAGAAATTTTTCGCTGCTTTCCTTGGAACTGTATGACGGGGATCGGTACACTGCTACAATAGCAATATTTTGATTAACTATACGACATACCAAACAATTACCACCCACAAATGTAGGTTCCCAATCTGAGGTTCGAAGGGTATTTTTTGTAAAGATAACAATTCCATCATTTTGGTTACTGTTTATTCCGGTACAGTAGGAGTCATATCCAACCAAAACAGGCATATTACTGACTTTACTGAGCCAACATTCTGTAAGGATTACCACATCCAAATCAAGTTTTGTTGAGTGCAGTAGTACCTGGAGTTGATCAAAGTTTTTATTTAAGCTACGGATGTTTAAGTGTAGTATTTTTATGCTGGTATTGGTGGTGTTAACATACTCAATACAATTTTCTGGGGCACAATTAAATGAGTTACCCACTGTCAGCGAGTCAAGCTCGCTGCATATACTATTTATGTTAGCCATTGGGAGGGTGAAGAAATAACGTGAGGTGACTCAGAGGTAGGGCCTCTATAGTTAGGCTTTCATTAGCATATAATATGTCGTTTATAAATTGTTTTTTTGTGTAAGAACGGTTGTTGCAGCACGTGTCTTTGTGGAAGTGAGGTGTGAGTGTATTTTTGTGTAGAGTGCGTGTGCCATGGTGAGTTTTTATTTGTGTGGTTATGTGAGTGTTAAGTACGAGTAAATTGTGTATTTTTTTAAATTTAGAAACAGATACAAATACAGTATAAAAAAATAATAACAATAATAGACAGTTGTACGGTAATATAAAGCTTACGACTATACGGATTATTAGTCACATGTCCGAGCAATCTATATTCTGGAGACATTTTTCGGAGAGGATTAACAGTTGTTTGTCTCCTTCCTTTTTGCGCAAAAATATGTTACCGTTGGAAACCCAGCAGAATTTGAACTTGTGGTTTTTCGCAAACTCTCTTGATTGGTAGAACAGTTTTTTGGTGTTACCCGGAATCTGTTCCGCGACATAAACTGGCTGACAAGTTCCTGGGATGCCAATGAGACCAGTATTTAATTTATTTTCCTTGTCCTTGGCTTTGTTGAAAATACGAACTGCGGATAGGAGCGTCTCCTTTTTCATAACAGAAGAAAATTCAGCTATAACAGGTCGTGTTGTGTTAGAAGCACTCGATGATTTCCCGGGCAAGCGATATATATCCCTCAGTTCAGAGTCTTTTATGGATACTCCGACAGCTTCGCCAATGTCGCATACCGTTTTTGCAAGAGTGGCATTGGTTTCAGTGTTACATTGCGGTATATTACGGATTTCGATACCCGACGACCTTGATTTATACTGTAGGTCTTGTATTCTTTTCTCTAGGCTTTCTATATATTGGGTCTGTTCCCGGCGTTCCTTTCTGAGAACTTCAACTTCCTTTTTCAGCTCCTCAAATTGTTGGTTTATGAAAGTCATAGATCTAGCTATCTCCTCGTTTGACTTGTGTATTTCAGTATTTGATGCCTGAATCTGAACGTTCTGGGCTTTTATTTCTCCTATATCAGACGCCAGTTTAGACATCACAGCGGTTTGAGTCGCAAGTAGCTTTGCAATTGAAGAGTCTTGTTCCTCCTTCCAATCTGCGAGTTGAGCTTGAAGGTCACACGAAATCATCGTAGCAGCGCCTTGTGGCGAGTTTGCCTTCCGGGCTCTTTTGTTTCGATTTGTATTTACGTAATCACTCTCCACTGCATTGGCTATATCCGATTCTGATTTGGTCTGGGACTGGCAAAGGTTGATTGTTTGCGTTTTCGGCGTGCTCGGGGGAGTGCGTTGTACACCGGACATGTTTCCCAATTAGTTGGAATATAGATAACAGCAAATTTCGTAGACTTCGTCACGATCAACAAGTGCGTGTGCACTACACCGTGAGCCAGAGCGTCGCGTGCGAGCGGAGACTTATCGCATCGGCTACGAATATTTCGTGTTCGTAGCCGCGTAGGCAATTCGTAGCACTCACGACAGCGGCTACGGCGCGGCGGCCGCGTAGCAGATAGCGAGCAGCTAATTTAAGATTCTACGTCACTAGCACCGTAGCGCATCGGGCAGGGAGCCGGACCACAAACACCACACCGCACCGTGGGAGCGGGTTCAAATCCAAGTATGCACAGTCACTTTTCGAAAGTCAGATTTTAAAGTAGGTGACAAAATTGATTGTATCTCACTCTAGGACCGCCCAGTGGGCGTTAATTACTGGTAAGAAACAGGCAAGAGTGACAAGGAATTCACAATCACTTAACTTAGCCAATCACAAGAATTCGAAGCAAAAATTCCGCGGACAACCGACACGCGTCCACTCAGTACAGCGTACGGGCGCCGAAAGCCATTTGAAAGAAATTGACAGTTATAAGCGTCACTATAAATGAAAAGAGAAATGGTTAGTCCACTTTACCCTATACGTGAGTAGTACCTATGCGATTCGTACCAAGATCAATAGTCTACGTGACTAGAAGGACCAAAATTTCCACAAGCACACAGAATAAGCAATTCAACTGATAGAATTTGATTTAGTAGTTCCAGTGTGGAAGAGATCGGTGGTTATAATATTCTTGAATAACACTGCCAATCTGAAGGTTTACTAAATTCTATTTTGGTCGAGTAAGAGTTTTGAAAGCCCGGATTTGTGAATTTGTTCGTGACTTAGGAAGTCAATGTCTTCACGTTATTCTTTTGTGACGTATAATACAAAAATAAACCGGCCAAGAGCAAGTCGGACTCGCACACGAAGGGTTCCGTACCACCGTTCAATATTTCAAACCACATATAAAAAAATCAAGTTTGTTGTATGGGACCCCCCTTAATTTATTTGATTTTAATTTAATTATTTATTTTTAAAGTGAATATACAAGTAAGTACCGGTTCTGAAATCACGTTTGGTGTATAGGAGCCCCTCTTAAATATTTCTGTTATTTTCTTTTTAGGATTTGTTATACCGGCAACAGAAATACATCATCCGTGAAAATTTCAAATGTACACCAGGCTGTATCTCATGAACCGTGATAGCTAGAGCTATACAGCCTGGGTGACAGACAGACAGACAGACGGACAGTGGAGTCTTAGTAATAGGGTCCCGCTTTTACCCTTTGGGTGCGGAACCCTAAAAAATACAAAAATATTTATTTAAACTTATATCGTACATTGTGTTATACAAGAATTGAGGCAGCCCCAGTAAGTAAGTTACAAAAGTGTTTGTCTCGGAGTTGTCTCGCTCTTCCCTTAAGTGGCAACTTAACAATGAAGAGGCGTAAAAGGTTTATTAAGAAAAGTAAAAATAAAACATTAATTTAACAGCTCTCGGTATGTGTGTTTGCGTATGTATGTGAGTGTCTGAGTGCATAAGCAGCATAGGTTTTAATTTTAATGAGTACTTGACATTTCGGTCGTGTTCAAATATTTAGAACTTAGAACTCAGTTTTACATTTCGGCAATCAAACAATGAAACATATTCTTAATGACGAGTTATGAGAAAAATAAGTTTTCTATAGTTCCTCATTTCTCGTCTATATGTCAGAGTCCATACAAAAAATATATTTAGGAACCTAGATATTCTGTAATCCAATAAATAAATACACACTATCTTAAGAATATGTTTGATTTACAAATTATTTTGGCATTACGTTTGTATGAACTACGCATGGGCCCGTTTAGTCTCGCTTTTCTGTATAAAAATGGACGACTTAATTCAGGGAAAAGCGTGCGTAGCGGTTTTAGATCACATATTGCTATAAACGACTATCCCAGATACCACTATACAGCACAGCTCATTCCACCAACGTAATTACCAAACCGAAATCCCAAAATTCACTAACATCAAAAGCTTAATAGCCGTAGTAATTACCTGGCAACCATGTGGTCTGAAAAGCCTACATTTTCGCCAACATATGACATCGACATCGATTTAGAAGTCGATACATGGACTGTGGAACATTGTTTAGCAGCTGCGCTCATGACAAATTACCTACGTAAGCGTCCACTGTACGAATTCTGGGACGATGTCCAAGAAGGGACGTGACCTGAAAATTATTGAGATTAATCTACTTATTGTTGTGTTCCGTGTGTGAAATCTGAGTAGGGAGGTGTTGCTTTCGGACATTGCAGAATTTGTGTATACTATTTATGTATATGTCGGATCAGGAATAGGTTATTGGCATCTAGTTATTATCAGGCATATTTGATTAAGTACTGTGGGCGTACTGTGGGTAGTGTTGGTTATTGCGCAATAGAAAAACCGTTTGCAGTTCAAATCAAATTATAATATCACGAACAAATTAATCACACTAGCAATTCACACACTGTAGGTACACGACACAACTAGATACACAGTAAAATAATTATGTACAGTAACAAAGTAATTGCGAACAAATCGTAGTTCGATTACTGTTCGTATAGTGACAGAGCCACCCAAGTAAACCGACAGGTTTGTCGGGAGCTAGTGCTCTGTCAGAAGTCGAGTCCGAACACCGACTGACTCTCACCGACTGCCACTGACTGTGACTGACTGTCTGTCACTGACTGTCTGTCACTGACTGTGTAGCACAAACGAGTGCGCTCAGTTATAAAGGTTTGTCCCCACCACGCACTCGCCCAACAACAACTCTGTCCAATGGCGTACGGAAATACGTCATCGTGTTTACTTGATACAAAATACTAAAATGTGCTAAATCTAATAAGACTTACATTAAAGTAATCGAATAATACAACAAGAATAATTGTCTTAAATAAACAATAGTGATTTTCACAAAGTAAATCATTTAAAAATCAAAGTAACATGTCATCAATTGTTTTGAACAAAACCATATCGGTTATAATTATCAAAATAAGTTGCTAAAATCAATTAGCGTGTACACTGAGTACTCAATAAATTATGTTCCGATTTATTAGATAATAATTGATGGTAAAATCTTAATAAGAAAACAAATCATAACAAATTCTGTTGACTATCCCTCAAATTTAATTGACAACTGTCTCCGACATATACAATAAAGATGTACACAATATAATTATGATACATAAAATATAATAAAAGTTTAAAGCTTTGCCGCTGTACTAACATACATACAGGGTGAAATTGAAAACATGCGACGAATCGAAAAGGGAGATTGTACTCAACATTACGGATAACTTTTGCTATGGGACCAACCTGAAATCGCGAAAAAGAAATCAGCTGTTCCCTACATTTATGTTCGCATAACTCGTCAAAATGTAGGGAACAGCAGATTTTTTTTTCGCGTGTTCAGGTTTGGTCCCATAGTAAAAGTTGTTCATAATGATGAGTACAATCTCCCATTTCGATTTGTCGCATGTTTTCAATTTCACCCTGTATAAGCTATGGTAGCATGCGACCACGGGAAGGTACTTTCTTGTTTCATCCTTTTCAGTAGTTTGGTTTTAGTATTAATTTTTTTTTTATTAAATTATGTCGGGGCTTATTTCAGTAGTATTTATATTTTTTAAATGTGCTAATCAAGCCCCTTTACTTGATACCCCACAAGGCACCATTTCAAAATACTTATTTTTAAATTCATTACTTTATGTCCTCTAGAGGGCGCCATATCGAATTCAGTGTGACGTCACATAGCCTATAACCAACGGACGGTCAAGACGCTTCTATCTATATCTCCACTGTCAAATTATTATAAGTAGGTACTTTTGAAGTTATGAGGGAACAGATGAACACACATAGGTACAAACCGGTCAAAATAATAACCCTCCTTTTTGCTTCGCCGTAAAAATAAAGGGCTATCAGGTAATAAGTAGGTGCATTCCTTCACTTATAGGAAGACCACAGCATGCACAATAAAGTTAACAAAGTCAAAATAATAATAACTAGCAGCAATCCGCGGTTTCATGCGCATAAGTTTCGATCCCGTGGGAATCGAAAAAAACAAAAAATACTATCCTATGTCCTTTCCCCGGACTCAAATTATCTCTATACCAAATTTCATTTAAATCGGTTCAGCGGTTTAAGCGTGAAGAGATAGACAGACATACAGACACACTTTTGCATTTATAATATTACTATGGATAGGTAGCTTGTGACATCTTAATCGATCAGGTTAATCCCCCTCCGTGCCTGGAAAAGTACGTTAAGCGGTTGTCCCGGCTATCATTCGTGGATCTTTGGCAGTCGTTACGGGTCGTCAGAATCCCAAAAGTCTGACAACCAGTCTTACCAACAACCAGTCGCTTTATGTAAAATTCTAGTATTCAGCTGCATCCGGTTAGACTGGAAGCCGACCCCAACGTAGTTGGGGGATAGGCTGGGCAGATGATGATTTGAAGAAGTTACTAAATTATTAAAGGACTTAAAATAGTATTCCACATTCTATACTAATATGATGAATAATATATCCGTCTGTTACCAACTGAATGGATTTCGACGAAATTTTGGCACAGGGAGACCATTCGTTACTTTTGAGGATACTTTACACCCCGATAGTACGTTCTCGTGGGATATAAATTTCTCCATCCACGCGGGCGAAACCGCTGTTAAAATCTAGTAACACGGAATAAATATGATTGTTTGGAAAACAGCACTGTATTTGATTTAATATTTTACACAATTTGTTACGTTTGTACCAGAGCTGCTGGCAAAAAGCGGTTTACGTATTTAACAATGAAAGCCATAAAGTAAAAACAAAGCTAAGAAAGTCCACCTTTACCTACAATATTATTACAAAACAAATATCAAAGTAGGTTTTGCAAACTCAAAAACACTTCCTCACTAATGAAGACTTGTTTATGGCAATCCCAGCCATCAAAATACTAAATAGCCTCAAACGAAACATGCCGAAATATAATTATGCGACATAACGCTACTTGCTCTAAAATAAATAGACTAACTTCAAAGCGGCGCGGCCAAACCGAAGAACTTTGATTTCAGCTGAAACCTCTTCAAGAACTGAAAGAAGTGGAAATTAATTTATTGCAAATAAAGAAAGTTTTGATCCGAGCGCTCTGAAGTTGTTTCTGTTTACAAAAGTGAAAACAATCAGATGCTTAAATGTGGAAACTTAGGCTCTTATGAATTGACACGGCTACGCTTGCTGCGGTTGTGATTGATTGATGATTTTTAATCTTATTTCTTGTATTGTTTCTTCATTTGTGTGTTTTTTTACATTGTTCTCACATATAGAAGCAACAAGAATAGTGTACCCAGGATTTTGTAATATCTTGATTTAAAAGAGTGTCTATGGAGTTTCTTGCCCGTTCTTCTTCATAGAGATCTACGCTTTGGAATGGGCAACTAGCTTCAACTTTCTGACTAACTGACCGACTACTTAATTTTGACAATTCAAAAGTGCCTGTAATGGTTTAATTGAAACAAATGCTTTGAGTTTGAGTTGGTCCGTGGATTGGTGACCATCTTTACATATCAAAACCCCTCCGTGCCTCGGAAAGTACATTAAGCAGTTGGTCCCGGCTGTCATTCGTGGATCTTTGGCAGTCGTTACAGGGTTGTCAGAAGCCCGAAAGTCTGACAACGAGTCTTACCAAGGGTATCGTATTACATAAATAACCCAATAACTGGGTTGTGGAGGTCAGATAGGCAGTCGCTTCATGTAAAATATATATGGGTCGAGCTGTAAGGTGTAACGACCTGTTTTCGCTCGCCAGAAGCATTGAACACCCCCGCATCGGTGAAAAAAGTTTATGGCATATAAACATAAGCACAGAGCCAACTATTAACAATAACTTGGACCAGAGGCGTTGAAGCGCTGAAAAAACTGCTAATCACTATGTTTGGTGATGATAGTTATCTTTAGGGATTTTGCCCGTGTCCATAGAAATTCACATGTAGGTGATTTGGTTAAAATAACTGGATAAAGGCTTGTCCTTAATGTTTTTATTATACACGGCCATTTTTGGAGACTTTTTTTATATTTTATACATATGACGTAATATGATTTAATACAAAGGGACTATTTTGTTCATAAAAATCAACCTTACCTATTTTTAGCCGTCACTAATGAATGGCTGTTACGTAAAGTAATTGTTACTGCGAATACCATACATTCTAAAGTCATCTCGTCATTTGAGACGAAAGAAGTCAACTGCTGGACATAGGCCTCCCCCAAACATCAACAAATGTGCTCAAGAGAAGATCAAGTTCTGTTCTTTTCGCATCCAGAGGATACCTCTGCGGTCATCACAAGGTCTACCATACCAGACCATATAGATTTTTATCGATTTTTATCTTTAAATTATTAGACATTGTTTTTTAATTTAAATATGGTAAATTATGTATGTTTGTTTATCTGTTTTAATTAACTAATAAACCCGTAATTAATTTACTAAACACAAAGACACCAACCCCATCTTGTGTCACGTAAACCACCATGACGTTCGCTACTATTTACTTTTGCAACGTCTCAGGTCATTATAAAGTACCTAATGATAAAACAAAGATACAACAAAATACCTTTTAAGTTAGAGCATTTAAACGCTTCAGTCAACGTCCTAGTCCCAACATCATACCCGTATGTATCGACTGGTGAGAATAAATAACCGCTACACTAAGTAAATATTGGCGACTCCAAATTCTGCGTTTGTTGTTAACTTTCAAATGAAATCCTTTAAGCATGGCCTGTTTATGTTCTTCGCTGACTAAGGGCGCATTCCACCAAACTTTTATACCTAAAATATGTCTTATCCTGAGGATAAATTTTGAATTTTGACAGTTTTTCCATACTAGAACTGTCATACGTCAATTTTATTCCACGATTAAACTATATCTAACTTTGGTAAAATCAGCCCTTAGGCATACGATTGTTTTGTGAAAAAATACGAAGCACCTATAAAACAAGGTTTACCGGCTATCACGAAATGTGCTGGTTGGTTTTACACATATAATGTGCTGGTTGGTTTTACACATATAATGTGCTGGTTGGTTTTACACATATAATGTGCTGGTTGGTATTACACAAAATGTGCTGGTTGGTTTTACACATTTAATGTGCTGGTTGGTTTTACACATATAATGTGCTGGTTGGTTTTACACATATAATGGGCTGGTTGGTTTTACACATATAATGTGCTGGTTGGTTTTACACAAAATGTGCTGGTTGGTTTTACACATATAATGAAAATACTGCCGTCTTTATGAAAAGTGCAATAACTAGGTTTGAGCAACTTTCGAGAAAAACGTGTTTTTGCGGTTTTTGTTTTGTTTATATCTCCATCATTAAACATGCTATCAACATGAAACTTTAACTGGAACATGAATAAAATTAACTTAATTATTACTTAGTAACTAATGCTTTAAATATCACACTAATATTATAAAGGCGAAAGTTTGTGAGTGTGTGTGTTTATATGTTTGTTACTTCTTCACGCTCAAACGACGACCAAATTTGATAAAAAATTGGTATGGAGATAGCTGACACCCTGGATTAACATAGGGAATATCGGGATAAAAAGTAGCCTATATTATAGGCTACTTTTTATCCCGATATTCCCACGGGATCGACACTTACGTGGGTGAAACCATGGGGCGCAGCTAGTTTAGTATAAATTCTTTAAAAACACAATAACCACAGCCTTCTTGCAAAGTTTAGAGTTAAATGAGGTAAGTAAGATTAAAGTCCATCGACTGTCAAAATTGGGCTTCTCTTAACAGCAGGCATTTAAATAGTATCATTTTTAGAGTCTTCTAAACAAGAAGTTGATTGATGAAAAAAATATTACAACTAAAATCTTTATGTTGTCTTAAAACTTTTGTAAGTGTTTATTTATTTATTTATTTATTTAATACTTCAAGCACATAAATGTACAGAGGCGGACTTAATGCCATAGGCATTTTCTACCAGTCAACCTTTGGATGATGCAGAGACAAACAGTGGTAGGTGCAATCATGAAAATTAAGGAATAAATATTTTAAATATAATGATACGCATAAACCTATAAAAACTATGAATATAATATTTAACTAATTAAGTGTTTTTTGTTTTAGTGTAGATATTTTGTATAAAATAAACATTTTTTCTATAAAACAGTTCATTTTATATTAATTGAATTTTTTACTAGACTAAATATTGTTCCAAAAACATGATTTAAAGATTATCATGAACGTAAACATGTTAGCACTAAACTATTGGCTAAGTGCTCGGCCAGACTAGTAGCGCGGGGCGGGGAGCGGCGCGGGTGCGGGAACGCGCGCGATCTGCCTGTCCGCAGTCGAGCGCGGCTGCTTTCTGCGTGTTGTCGTGTCCAGTGTTTGTCAAAATATAATATGGATGAAGAAGACTTATTTTTAGTTTTGGGCTCGCACGAGTCTTCATTTTTTTTGGTAGTTTTTAATGTAATTTTGTTAGTTTTAAATGCTGCTTTCCTGTTGGATTTTCTGTGCATGTCCAATTACAATACTTTTCTTTCTTTCTTTCAATACACATACTAGTGTCACCACCTTTTTGAAACCTAATTCCAAGGAAATGATATTCCGTTTATTGAAATATCTATAAAGATCGCCAAAAAGGTGACACACAGTGTTCCATACGGGAATTTCATGGGAAGACTTGAGGTCGTGGGATCAGCACTTCGTGATAGAGCCCGCTAAACATGGCAGGCTGATAACAGTAGGTACGGTATGGCGAACGTACAAGTACCTTCTGGACCTCCGAGTCATAGTGGTAAAACAAACATTGGGGTTTTTGTCGATAGGAGTCCGACATAGCCCTCCGTTCTCCCCAGATGGAGCGTACCCATGAGGACTTCCCCACGGGAAAAAATAAGTTTAAAAACTAAAACCCGACTACTGAAAAGGATGAAACAAGAAAGTACCTTCCCGTGGTTGCATGCTACCATTGCTTATAAGTATGTTAGTACAGCGGCATGCGACTACGGCAAGGTACTTTCTTGTTTCATCCTTTTCAGTAGTCGGGTTTTAGTGTTTAAACTTATTTTTTATTTAAATATTTTGGGGCTTATTTCAGAAATATTTATATTTTTGAAATGTCCTAATTAAGCCCTTTCATTTGATACCCAACAAGGCATGATTAAAAAAAATTTTTTTAGTTCATGTTTTTATTTACGCTAGAGGGCGCCATATTCAATTTAATGTGACGTCACACAGCCTATAACCAGCAGACGACGACCAAGACGCTTTCAACAATACCTTATTTGTCTAATTATGTCAAGTAGTTTAGAAGGTATGAGGGAACAGATGAACATACATGCATACATACCGGTCAAAATCATAACCCTCCTTTTTGCTTCGCCGTAGTCGGGTAAAAAATAAATAAATGAAACGTAGTAATAACTCAAAAGATTTATTAATTATGGCCGTATCTTAAACTGTTACATCTTACTTAGACTTAATAATATACCTATCACAAAGATTTTTCTTCTTGAACTCTTCAAGCAAGGATGGATCAAGCATCTTATTGACTATGTTGGACACTCTGCAATCATAAGGTGCTGATGCATGGCCAGATTCTATGTGGAACACTTTCACTGGCTTGTTCGTGTATTTAGACAAGTTGTAATCTTCAGGAAGACTTTCGGCTCTTGGATGCGGCACGCCTTTTATAAGGACCACTTCGGAATTCAACTTAAAATTGGGTACATAGGTTCTTGCTAACATAATCCTCCTGTATGCTGATTCTAGAATACACCACTTGTATTGTTTGGAATAGTTACCCTGTTTCCTCATCATGTACAAGCAAGCATCAACTTTTGTTTTCCATTCTTTGATCTGGTCCAAATATTGGGTCAATTCCTCGGAAGTCCCTCCTGTCATTAGCTGGTACAAGTGTTCTAAAACAACATTTTGCAGCTCTGTATCCGTCAACTCCCCTAAATGTGAATTCAGCTGTATTCTTAATGCATCTGGGCTGCTGTCCAAACAATATACAACTCCAATGTGTCCTGTAATTTTCAAGTAGTGTAAACATGAAGATTTGAATGGGAAACAACCATTTGTAATGGAGCGCTTTGGAGAATAATTTATGAATGGAATTCATAATACTGTGTTTCAACGTCGGAGCATGAAACCGACTACACTTATGGTAAACAATTCGAGCAGATGGTAATCAAAGAGTTTTGGAATCAAGAACCAACATTGCATTAATATGCATTAGAATTGCTTCAGAAATAGGTACAACTCTCTATCTTGATTAAACTAGAAAGTAATCAGTGAATTGTAACTAACTTTACACTTTGAAATATCAAAACGTATTATTGTTTATTTGAAATGGCACAAGGAGAGATAATTCATTTGCAAATGAGGAACTTGAAGACAAAACGGTATTGTCTTTTGTGACGGATATTTATTATAATATTTTAATTACCTTCATTCTCCAATAAAGCAGCCAGTTCCAAAGCAACATTCACTCCAAAGGAATACCCTAGCAGATAAAACTTGGATTTGCTCTCAAACTTGGTTTTCATGAACTGAAACAATTTATAAGAATTTTTCATAAAGACGTTTCATTTCTAAAAGAAATTTGATATAACAAATAGCCTGCCATTATTATAATAGGTAGGCTCTCGGAGGTATTTTAAAAATAAAATATTAGTAAAATTAGGTTTGAGTTGCCGTTCGAGGTAGGTAAATAAATTGTGAAATTTTTTCGTTTTAAAAATTGTAAGGTTGTACAAAAATTGGTTATTTCATTTGGTTTACCTACCACGTTACATTAATTTGCATGACTTCATTTATATCTAATAAGATGGTCACCCATCCACAGATCAACTGCGGGAAGCGTAGCTTAACCTGATCGATCGACCTGTGCGGCTGTTATTATTTAGCCACGGGCCCCTCATTAAGGGTCTTGAACCATGTGCTGAATTCATGGTTAAAGTTTACAGTACACACGCCAGTACAGACGCCAGCACATCAAGCTACTACAATCTGTCAAATGTCTTTAATAGATTTTCAACTTTATCGCTGAAGCATAAGGTTCAAAGTTGATTACGAAAATTTGACAGTTTCGGGTAGCTTGATGTTTGTCTGTACCTGCCACCCTGTTTGATAAAAAATTAAACTACCTTTCGAACTGTAGCAGCCATTTCAGGAATACTATATCCTTCAATATCTGGAGCTAATTGGACAGCCACGGCTTGTACTTTGAGTCTTTCTGCCACCGAACTAAAGATTTGGTGACGTCCTTCAAAGCCTGGTATTAGCGTCAAGTACGTTTCGGTAGGGTCGAGGTCATTCTGAAAAGTATATTATAATATTCGTTTAAATACAAATGGGCAAAGAAACAAAACAAAGAGTTTTTTTTTTTTAATAATCTGTCTTGCCGTTTATTTATTTGTTTATTTAATACTTCAAGCACATAAATGTACAGAGGCGGACTTAATGCCATAGGCATTTTCTACCAGTCAACCTTTGGGTGATGCAGAGACAAACAGCGGTAGGTGCAATCATGAAAATTAAGGAATAAATATTTTAAATATAAAGATACGCATAAACCTATTAAAACTATGAATATAATATATAACTAATTATATATAAATATAAGCACAAATAAATATACATAAATACATGACTATACTTACTAACTAACTAAAAAAAAACCGCCGTTTCTCTCACTCATCTAAAATAGTTCATAATCTGAGTTTGTCGGTATTATTTGCGTATACTTTTCGTTTAATTTAAGTTGCCAACTTTTCTTAGAGACACATAAATGGTGTTGTGGTGCTACTTATTGTATTAAAAAAAGAGAACTGTGTTTTTTTTTTTCCTTTTTCGTTCTATCACCGTGTTTTTGAAGGTCCGCTTTGTTTAAAAAAATACTTATTAGCAAAAATGTAAAAATGTACCATCGAATCTCTTATCTAAGCAATTATAATTATCTGATAAACCAGAACTGATTAAAATTTAACCTTGACTAAATTAGCTAGATCTTACAAAGCGACCTGATTTCTAAACCAGCACCATTATTAATATTATTAGCAAACACTATTTTTTTGTTTCAAGTCCTATACTTACTGCAATTATATACAGGGTGAAATTAAATTCATGGGCATCCTTTTAAGGGGTCATTGTAATCATCATTATGAACAACTTTTACTATGGGACCAAACCAGAAATCGCGAAAAAAATCAGTTCTTCCCTACATTTTGACGAGTTATGTGAACATAAATGCAAGGAACAGCTGATTTTTTTAGTTTAGTCCCAGAGTAAAAGTTGTTCATAATGTTGTGTACAATGACCACTTTAAAGGATGCCCATGAATTTAATTTCACCCTGTATATTATCATCATTTCGCCTTGTTACTTGGTGTAGTGGTCGCATACGCTACTGCTGCGCATGGGTCCTGGCAAAGTGTCATTGAGTTTTTTAGAAATTTCTCAGTAGCAGCCCAGAGTTTGGATTTTTTGGGATGCATGAAGAAGCCTCCTCGTATAGGGCAGTTTGTTCCGCCAGTTACTCAGCTAAACCGATCGCTCAGCACATCCTGGACAGTCACGCCCAACACCTTATTTGACTGGCCAATTCTTCCCTTGCGGTAGTAGGGCTGACGCCCGCCTGGTTTGCGAACACCCTCCCACCGGATGCCGGCGTCAAGCAACCTGCTGTGTTTCGTCAATGCGTGGGAGTTCCAGTGCTTTAGGCATCTTCTGGGCACGCTCGCTCCATCGTAGACCTCGTCCATCGCTTTCTATCAGGCGTGATCGAGGTCAAGAGCGGGCCCATTCAGCAATAAAAAAAAATTGAGCCCGTGTCATGGCAATAGGCTCACCCCTTGTTACCTGGGACTTAACTAGCAAATGCGGGTGTACTATATCAGGTACATCTCTGCCTAACCCTTTGGGGCAAACTGGCGTGAAGCTACGTAAGGTAATCATCATCATTATTTTACCTCAGTTCCATTGTTGAGTAGTGTGACCATTGGTACAATCGGATGCGATGTCGCTAAGTGCTGTTCTTCATCATCAATGCAAGTATAAAATACGCCTAAACCATCATTATTCTTTGCAGGTACTGTAGAGTCATTTCCAATGTTCTTTAGACTGAAATAAAATACGTTATTAAGATATAAAAGTAGATACGTAGACACCTATGTGCTTCGGGAATCATCGTATATCTTCGAAAATACGAACGCGCGATCATGAAACCTTTAGGCCGGCGTTGCTTGAGGTAGCAGCGCAGTACGGGAGGGGTGTGGTGACCTCAGTGAATCATCAACTTGTAACAACTATAACCCCTCTCGCACAGCGCAGCTACCTCAGGCAACGTCTCGGTTAAGCGGTCGGCCTAAAAGCCCATAATAGTTTCTGGTTTAACTGTAACTATATTTGAATATAGAATTTGAGATAATTTTCAAGTTTTGAAACAACAAATTGAATGTCATACTTAACAAAGTTCAAATTCCATTGTACCCAAATCTTATTAGTACCATTTTGTTACAAATGTTCACTAACAAATCAACTTAGAATACATTTCACTAAAGGAATGTAAATTATTTGAGATTATGAACACTGCTGTACCTAATATCAAGAAACAAAAAGTCATCTGCAAAGTTATGACGTAGGTCATACACTGAGAAAGAGTTCTTTCAAAAACTTTCAAAGTTAGACCATAAACTGGACCCAATCAGAGACCGTATAGACATGTACCCTATCTAGGTTACTACAAAGTATCAAATAGTAGTATTTCATCACTACTCGATGCACGTTGCGTAGGACCATAAAAAACTTTGCTCACTCAAACCAATTTTCTGTAAAATATTTACGACTGAGCACAAAAAGTAGCCGAAGCTTTGTTTTCCTTTAGCCTTTATGTCAATGTTAGAATAAAAGTTGTTGTTTTTTTTTATACATTACACAGGGTAGCATACATCGACGGCGTAAACTGCGCATGATTCTAGACACCCTCGCGCAGAAATTTTTGGTTGGTTATCAAAACTCAAAATCTGTTCTTTCATACAACCTTACCTACCTACGCGGTCAAAATGTATGGAACAGCATTTTTTTTTAATAACCGACGAAAAGTTTTGACGCAGACGGGTCCAAAATCATGTACTGAATTCACCATGTCCCTGCTAACCCATATATGTATTATGGTTTGGTAAGTACTTCACTTTGATAACGTATAAGACGTGTGTGATTATTTCAATAATAATTCAATATTTAGTACATCTTGCAGATAAAATAATAGATAAGCGAAATGTTTAGTATATTATTCGTGATCTCCTGATTTTGATTATAATTAAGTTAAAACTTGTTCCCACAAAACTACTTAATTATCTCCAAGAACAGGGCTTCCTCTCTCCTACCCTTTTTGCTGTGCCTTACAGGGTCCATAATGATCTAAATTATACAGGGTAAAATTAAATTCATGGGCATCCTTTTAAGGAGTCATTGTACTCATCATTATGAAAAACTTTTACTATGGGACTAAACCTAAAATCAGCAGCTGTTTCTTGCATTTATGTTCACATAACTCGCCAAAATGTACGGAAGAGCTGATTTTTTTTCGCAATTTCAGGTTTGGTCCCATAGTAAAAGTTGTTCATAATAATGATTACAATGACCCCTTAAAAGGATGCCCATGAATTCAATTTCACCCTATATAGTTATCACCTAAGTGCACATTATGGTAGAGCAATAAAGATATTGAGTATTGAGATTGAATTTACACCTATACTAAAGTTCACCGAAAACGTCATTGTGATTGTGGCAACGTATTCAATGATTCACATTACAAAATAATTTTGTATTTACAACCCATACATCAAACATGTCAATCAGCCAATACATTAAAGTTTTACAAGCCAAATATGAACGAAATTCGGTCTATTGGTACAAAAGCTACCACAACGAATTTTCGTGAAACCAAAGTAATTACTTAAAATACAAACTTACCTCTCAATAGTCATGCGTTGGAGCTTTTCAACTGGATAGTCGATTTTATGTTTATTTTTTATAAGAGTTTGTAATTCTATTATGTTGACTTCGTTTAGCTTCAAATCATTAACTATTGCGCCATGTTGAATGTCTTCCATTTTTGCAACACCTAAAATTGTAATGGATTTTATAAATTCAACGGAATAAGGTTTATTTTCATTCCTATTTTTTTATAGACATCAAAGAATAAAAAAGTAGTCTTGTTGAAGTAATGAAAGAAAGAAAAGAAAATAAGTTTGACTCAGGTTAACTTAATGAAGGAATTCAAATAAATCAGGTACCTATAAAATTTAATAAAGAAGTCTTTCAGATCGAATCACTCAGATAATGTAAAAGTGAATGCTTTGAGATAGAAGAATACCAACTTTGTCTTTCAAAAAATTTGGCAAATTTATTAAAAATGATTCTCCGATATTTTCTATTTCTAATACAATATTGAATATAAGGTACAGGTGAACTATACTAATATTATAAAGAGGTAAAATTTAAGAGGTTGTATGTCAGAGTAATGTTTGAAACCACTGATCCGATTTAGATTTTTTTTTTTCACAAGTGGGGAAGCTACAGTACTGCCGAATGTCATAGGAATTATGATGTACTCGTAAAAGTAATGTTAAAACAAGAAATTTCACGCGAACGAAGTCGCAGGCAGAAGCTAGTAATTAATACAATTTATAAGGTACATTAAAACAAACCAATCGAATTTGGACCAACCAAAATGTTTCCTAAACATTCAAATTCATAATATAAGGTCCCACAAATTTCAAATTCGACCAACAGATACTGTTGAACTTCGCCGGTCTCTAAATACGTGTTCAATGCCCCTATTGGGTGGCATTGCCGCTCATTGCACCGCACTTACCAATACCAGATGCATTAATTCCGTTTGAAATCCCGCACGGCAAACTCATTAGGTCCCAACATTATAGCACTTTAGAATTGGGAACATGTTTGTATGGTAATGTAAACAACGTTGAATGGGATGTTTATCGATTTTGATTCATTGAACTAGTTGAACAGACGACGTGCGAGTTTCTTTTTAATAATAATTTATAATAAGTACACGTTTATTTCGACTACCAAATGACACAAGGGTACAAGATAGGCCACAGAAAATACTAGTAGTGGAGTCCAGTTTATTGATTGTATTCGTTAGGACTCAAATTAACCTGTCAGTCAAAGTCGAAGGGGATGTCCGCACGAAAATATTTTTATATATAGTAGGTATAGTTAGTCGCGCACAACTCCGTCGCTTGCCAACCGATTTGAAAAATTCTTTTTTTGTTGAAAAGGGTATACTTTCCAAATGGTCCCATGAAAATTTTATCGAAATCGACAAGCGGTTTTTGAAAAATCAACAAAAATCTAAAAATTTATCTACATTGTCTACATTAATGATCTTTTTTTGTTTACTTTTTTGTGGGGTAGGTACAACTAAAAAGTGAAAAATTAAAAACTTTTTTACAAAAAAAAAAACAACCGACTTCAAAAAAAAAAAACACTACGAAGTGATAAATAACTTTAATTTCGGAAGTCGGTGTCAAAAAACGAAAATGCGGAACCAACGACACCGACTTCCGAAATTAAAGTTATTTATCACTTCGTAGTGTTTTTTTTTTTTTGAAGTCGGTTGTTTTTTTTTTGACTTAAAACTGTCTGAACTCATTACTTTTGTTTTAAGTAAAACCCTGGCAGACACAAATGTCAGCAGTGAGCGTTGTATTACAATTTAGAAATAATAATACGACAATAAATGACAACCCTAGCAATACTCATGCTTGAGTATTTCGGAACTGCCTAAATAAATCCTAGCATCGAAATTAAAAAAAGTGATTTGTTCATACTAATCTGCATTCGTGATTTATTTGCCAAAAATGTAAACAAATATGAGTTTATGGAAAAACAACTTTAAATCCTACACAATAAAATTCAGTTTACGCTACAACTACAAACATTTTTCTAACTTTTTCAATAGTGCACTAACTCTGAAATCAAGTTAAATACCATTAAAATAAAGTTGATTTTATTTAACTTGAAATAATATTAATTTAAAACATACGTAAGTTTGAATAGACTTTAAATAGTAGTGATGGGCCGACTACGAGTTTTGCTAATCTTTTACTTGCTATAGTGACTAAACATGGAAACGGCATATATCATCAAAGTCAAACTCAAAGCATTTATTTCAATTAAACCTATTAGAGGCACTTTTGAATTGTCAAGGGGTCGGTCAGTCAAAAAGATGAAGCTAGTTGCCCATTCCAAAGAGTAGGTACCTATGGAAAAGAACGGGCAAGAAACTCCATGAACACTCTTTTAAATCAAAATAATATGGTTACAAAGTCTTGGTTACTTCATTCATGTTAAAAATTATACATATGAGAACGATGCAGAACGTTAAAAGCGTCCATAATGAAAAGACGAGACAAAAAAAAAGCAAATTAAATATTAAATTAAAATACGCCGTGGCAGCAAAGAGATGACCAGTCCCTACTGACGGCGCCCGTTCACGAACATGACGCATGTATCATCATCATCCATAGCCCGACATCATCTACGGCTGACCATAGGCCTCTCTTTTAATGTGCAATCCCCACGCTTCTGTACCAGCCTCATCCAGGTTCTACCCGCGATGGTAACAATGTCGTCCGCCCATCCCGCCGCCGCCGCATTGGATATATGCAGTTTAATTGGTTGTCGTTTTGTCGTCTCCATCTTGTAGATAAAATCGCAAGAAAAATAACTTACCAAATATTTTCGCTAGTTTCATCTCGTAATCACTGGAAATTTCTTTGTTCGGATTGCAAGTTAGAACATTATTGTATTTTAATTTCAAACTGGTTTCCATTGCGTTGAAAAATGCCGCCAAACTTTGTGGCTCCAAAATTATTTTTGAATCGTTCAATATTTTGTTTTTCTACCAATGAAAAGTAAATAATACACATTCGTAAATAAATAAAAAAGAAAATTCATGAAAACAACATAACAGAGAACAGATAAACAAAACAACATACACTACAGTGACCCTGGCATATAAAAAACAACAGGTCATTGTGTTAATAAATATAAAAAAAACTATATTAAACAATATCTGAAAGTGGATCAAAGTAATAAAAGTGTGATAAAAAAAGAGTACATGGTTCTCACCCTTGTTAGAGCATCTGTTCTTAAAATAAGTGCTGGGAAACCACTTTTGGACCGTGCTTGGCATATCCCATCTAACACTGAGAAGGATAACTCAGCACTGGCACTTTGTGATGACTCTATTAGTATGACAAAATTTCTGAAAATTTAGCAATATTAAATTAAAAAACCTATTACCACCACACCTTAAAATCATGTCCATCTGAGAACGACCTAATGTATGTAAATACCACTGACTTACACTAGTTACAATAAACGAAAGCATATCTAAATATATAAGATTCAAAGTCCTGACTGACTGACTGATATATCAACGCACAGCTTCAACCGCTGGTCCTAGAGACATGAAATTTGGAGGGTGTGTTCTTTGTGAAGAGTAGGTATCCACTAAGAAAGGGTTTTTCGATATTCCATCCCTAAGAGGGTGAATGGGGGGAGGGTGAAATTTCACGCAGACGAAGTCGCGGGCAGAAGCTAGTTATTAATAAGAAAATCTGAACTTAGTGGGATAAAACCAGAAAATACAGGGTGACAGGGACATCGTAGCGAAACCTATTTCTTATTTTGATTGTTGGTTTAAATACTTATACAGAATGATTTTTTTACCGGTTCCAAATTTTTACAGGGTGTTCTACCCATGAATATGAACAACTTTCACTATGGGACCAACTCAAAAATCACGAAAAAAAAAACCAGTTGTTTCATACATTTTGGTCAAGTAGGTATTGAACTTTTGTATTAAACAGTAGATTTTTTTTTCGTGATTTCAGAGTTGGTCCCATAGTGAAAGTTGTTCATATTCATGGGTAGAACATCCTGTAAACATTGGAACCGGTAAAAAAATTAAATAAATTCGGTATCTAATCGTATGCTGCACTGGTTGACGTCATCACGTCAACGCCGGCTGTCGCTGAAAACCAGCGCTGGGCTCTGTCTCGTATAGGGTCTTAGCATTATGCTGAGCGATGGCCATTTTGCGTGGATGTGACGCATGCTTTCCCTCAACTTGTTATTTTTTTGTGTTTGTGTTCTTTTTATGCGTCATGTTTGTCGCAAATAAATGTCTTTTTTTTTCTTGTCTTTCTTCCTAATCTGTTACCATGGATTCAGTACATGATTCTACGAAAATATGTATTGTACGAAATACTTCAACACAGGGGCGTTGAAGTATCTCGACGGTTTAAAAAAAAAATAATGCTGTTCCATACAATCTGACCGCGTAGGGATTGCACTTTTCTATGAAACAGCAGATTTATTTTTAAGAGCGTTTACGACCTACGGCATTTCATAAAAACTTTCAAGCCCTTGTTTTTCGAAAGTAATAAACCGATTTTAATGAAATTTCGTATGCAGGATATAAAGGTCTAAAAAGTTAGTAAAGAACATTTACGAAATGTCTTATTTAAAAAAAGATGGCTGGAAATCTCTGTTTCTATGGAAAATTAAAAATCGGTCTAATTTGGCTGTAACACCATTTTTCTCAAATTTTCTTAATTAACTTTTTAGATCTTTGTACCCTGCTTATGCGTACGAAGTTTCATTAAAATCTGTTCATTCATTTCGAAAAACAAGGGCTTGAAATTTTGTATGAAATGCCGTGTGTCTTAAATGCTCTAACCGACAAAAAATGGCTACTCTAGGAGGTCTAAAATCATTTGCTGAATTCATGTTTCAGTTTGCACATCGATGTTCCCTACCACTCTGTATAATTGTGGTCTCAAATCGACAAAGCAATGACCAAGCATGGTCATATATGCTCGTTTAGATTGTTATGATAAAATAGGTCCTAACTTAACACCGTAATCACACTAACACACTAATATTATAAAGGCGAAAGTTTGTGAGTGTGTGTGTGCGTGTTTATATGTTTGTTACTTCTTCACGCTCAAACCGCTGAACCGATTTAAATGAAATTTGGTGTAGAGATAGTTTGAGTCCTGGGAAAGGACAAAGGCTACTTTTTATTCCGATATTCCCACGGGGTCTAAACTTATGCGGGTGAAACCGCGGGGCGCAGCTAGTGTATTATACTTCGTTACAATAATTCCTTCTTAAACATTTTATTTAAAAATTAAAATTAGCATGAACGTAAAATCGTAAACCATTTCGCTTTTGCTTCTTTCTCTAAAATGGCAGTAGCAGCAGTAATTTATCTCCAAGAATAAAGCTTTAAATTTTACCTTAACTCATTACAATAGTTTTTAGACGTCAGGTCGAGATTTATAACAGCAGAGGCGGTCTTATTGAACATTCGAGCAAAATCTAGTGCATTCTCTTCGTTTTTATCTACTTTATCTGGGACTATGAAAATTCCTTCGATAGATCCTATTCTGGAAGCTTCTTTCAACATTGTCGTGCAGCCGTCCTGAGTTTGAAGATTCTCCGTGGATATTTTTATTGTAACGTTGTACTTGTCCCACGATCTGGTAAAATGAAAAATGTTATGAAACACAATATTGTTCTTTCTCAATTGTTACATCTGTTGTTCTACTAGATATTGTCAAATAACGCTGATACAATATAAAGGGATATTTTATTTCTAGTTCTGCTTTTTCGACTTTGAGATTATTTTTCTCGTCGATATGTCAAGAATGCAAGATAAAGGTAGGTACTATGGTAACCCTTTCGGATAATCCCGCTAGGATTATCCGAAAGGGTTACCGCTACCCCGGAACATAAAGAGCTAAGGAAGGAACACGGGTGGGTTTTAGTCAGTAAGAGTCTGACACTCCCTTCCGCTCCACCCAGAGCGGGAGGAGTCATTTCAACAAATGACTCCTTCATTTGATGATTTCCCATCCGCAAAAAAAGGTAGGTACTATTTTTAAAAATTGTCAAAATGACTCTCACAAATAATTTCAACTACTCACAGTAAACATTTGAAGGTATTTGACTTGTGGTTGCTTGTTTTTGCATACCAAAGTACCTTAATGTGTGGGGGTGTGTGTGCGTGTTTATTATAGACATAGTAATCATGTAATGATGTCGAAATTAATCTGTAAGCTTTTGTAAATTAATAAATTACGTTATTATTAATAAATATTATAGGTACTCACACAAACTTAGTCTGCCAATATCCACTGACTTTGGACCTGTAGTGTAACACAATCTTCCTGGCTCCTTTATTGACCAATCTGTCAGCTAGTTCGAACCCTATACCATTTTCGTCACAAACCACTATGTACACACCGGTTGAGCTGTAGTTCATTCTAAAATATTAAATCCAATTATAATTTTATTTTAAATAATTAAGTGATTTCCTGATAGTGAGAAAAGCCGATATTTTTCACAAATGATTAGTATGTACTTTGTTAGTAGCTTGGGTAACCTGGGGGGCCTAAAAAGGCCACTTTAGCAGAATCATAAAAGGATAACATTATGAATCATAATAAAAGTCATAAAACTGGTCACAAACTGACAATTCATAATATTATTTGACATTAAAGCAATTCCAATTTTGTGGACTATTTTACGAATCTCCATACAAAACTGTCAATCAGTCTACGCAAATAATACGGGGGGACGTCCTTAAATAGAATCCGGACCCAGGTTGGCCGGAGCAAGGACAACCTGTTCAGGTGGGGATTCATAGGCGACTCCGCTTTGCAGTATAAATGTGGTATAATAATAATATATCCTGCGTGTCCTGTCAGCTGCAAGTTACATGAACTGATGGAATTCTGTGTCCATTCAGATTTTTATTTAGATTTCCATCGGCACGCTAAGAAGAAAAAGCAGCTAAGACTTACTCGACTGAGGCAATGGAAAATATCGAGAAAATAATATCTAGATTTTTATGTTACACATTGGAAAATTACTAGTTTAATCACGCATCATTTAACCGGTCAAGCGGCACGCGTCGCCCATTGGCGACGAAACAATAGAAAATCAATTGTGTCTCATTAGTGGAGCTTGACAGATTAATCACACAATCAGTTATTTTCCAATATGTAACATAAAAATCTAAAATAAAGATAATATAATTTTTATCTCTCTATTATATTGTATGAATTATGATCTATCGACGGCTGCATTCATACCTAAACGTACAACTCTTTATCGAAAATACTAAGTGCTTTACTAAACAATATATTTTATGCTTCTGTCAAAAATATCAATCTAAAAGTCACAATTAAATAGCCATCATACTGTCAGTCAAGTAAATAATAAAGTCAAGTAAATATTGAATGAAATGTTGCAAATAAATTCTCTTTACATAAAGATGCCAAGAAATAAGCACAACGCTAAAAGCAATACTCTTAATATTATAAGGGTAGTTACAATAGCCCAGTCATATTGACGCTTACAAAATAATCTATACAACTTATATATGTTACCGGCCAAACCCGATTTCAGGACAAACTAGTTTAGCCTAGGCTAAACTAGTTCCGTCGACAGAGGATGCAAGGGCGAGCGAAGGGCACCCCGAGGTTCGGTTTGGTTAGGTAACTTTAAACCCTTTACACAGAAATAGGGGCCCCGCGAAGCGGGGCTCCGTCGACATAAGATCCAAGGGCGAGCGAAGGTAATACTATCGCGTATAGGAAGAACTAGTTTAGCCTAGGCTAAACTAGTTTGTCCTGAAATCGGGTTTGGCCGGTAACATATACAATACAATACAAATAAATACAATTGAAGTGTCTGTTTGTAATTTAAAAAAAAAAACAGCTTTTTACTATATTATGGATAATTGGATATGAAAGTATTTTATAGGCGAAAGTTTGTGTGTGTGTTTATATGTTTGTTACTTCTTCACGCACAAACGGCCAAAAAGATTTGGATAAAATTGGGCACACAGATAGTTTACAACCAGGATTAACATATAGGATAGATTTTATCCCGATATTCCCACGAGATCGACACTTATGCGGGTGAAACCGCGGGGCGCAGCTAGTAATTAAATAAATATGTGCGCAGTCACCAAAATATAGTGCAAATGAAAGTCGAAGTACTGTTGACCTGTCTCTTCGTAGAAATAAAGTTAATCCAACCGATATTGCTTTTCATTTAGATAAAAGTAAGTCTATTTATTAGCTTTTAAAGAAACAGATTAAATAAATTGAATACTTGCAACTGTGTTTTTTAATCTGAAATTAAGATTGAGAGAGAATTAAATGCGTTATCAAATCATACATTGTCATTGGAGATTGCAAATGTCATTGGTTATAAAAGGCCTTAAGTCCAACGTTTTTTTTTTGGAGATTGCAAATGTCATTATAGCAACGTGAATGTGAGGACTGGGTACACCCTTTATAGCAGAACTTTTTATCAGATCGACGGAGCCCCGCGCAGCGGGGCTCCTATTTCTGCCTGCAGGGTTTAAAGGAACCTAAACAACCGATCCTCGGGGTGCCCCTGACGTCGACCGTCTGGGGTTAGGTTTTCTGTCAGCAGGTCGACGGTTCATTCAGAATTGGAAATTCTGCCATCTTCTTAGTACGCCAAGTGAAATTATACCAAATAATCGCCGCTCTAAATAAACGTTATGCTAAACGAAATTATGCGGAATTTTAACTCACACATAACACATAATCAGCCTATAACGTTCCCACTGCTGGGACACAGGCCTCCTCTCTGTGAGAGGGAGTTTTAACTCTGCCAAAGGTAATTATACCAAATAAAATTCTGTCATCTTAAAAGTATGCCATCGTAAATTCGGACATGTAAACATTCGGCCAAACTATAATTATGTTAAATATTTTTTATGCCTTAAAAATATTCGTTTCAAGAAGATTATGCCAAGTGCGTTATGCCAAAAAAAAATCGGAGCATCAAGATTCTGCCAGATAGAGGGAACCCGTGAGGACTATGTAAGTAATTTTTTTCTTTCTCAGTTTTAATGATTGTCTGGCAGTTTGAACAGGTTGGGGATGCGCACTTTTACTATGTGTACAAATAAATACATTTTAATTTAGATGTTGAGCTGTCATTATTGGTGTGTTATCACAGAATACTTAAAGTACTACGTACAGAAAGGCCACTCCCTTCCCCGCACTAACATCAGTTACCGCACCTCACCCCGCACTTCGAGGTTACCGTCGCAGTTCTTTAACAAAGAGCGCTCGCAAACACAAGTACCTCACACACATTCATACGTATACTAACGTCATTTTTTAATGTAGTACTAGTAGGTAATTATTTAGCGAGCGTTGTATGGAGTGTCCGGGGTGTGGTGTTATGCAATAACCGCGGTGGTCTCAAAATATCTGACTTACCTTGGTACGACGTCAAAGCCTTGTTTCATGATCTCAGGACTCCTCATTCTTATTAAAACTTTACCCACGTGCTTACTCGATGAAAGGAGTCTGAATGCTCTTGAGATTTCAACAGGTGAATATTCTACCCGACTTATTGGTCTCACTGTACCGTTTGCAATACCTTCTGTTATCATTCGTTGGAGAAGCTGTAAGGAAAACAAATCAATAACATTAATTAATGGAATATCATAATATATCAGCTTATTACAAAATAGTTATAGAACCGCCGTGAATCATTGTGATCGAGGGACAGAAAAGGATTGTAAATGGTTGAAACCGGTGCTTTTGTGCAATATGACCCTTACCAGAAGTGGAACTTCTGGACACGGCCCGCATTGTTAGGTGGTTCCTTTCTCTGGAGCCCTGACCGCCGGTAGCTTGGACCCTGTTCCCGATACCGGCGGGCTACTATTTTTTTTACTATTTTTAAATGCCGATATAGGTCACACGGCTACCAAGCTAAAATGGAACTGGGCTGGACACATCTGTCGCATGCCGGAGGAGCTATGGGCTAATGTAACCACACAATGGGTCCCAAACCGCAGCAAACGGCAACGCGGCAGGCCCAGAATGAGATGGCGGGACGAACACGACTCTTTCCACAAAGATTGGCGTCTAACAGCACTGGGTAGGAATAAGTGGAAGGAGGGAAGGGAGGCCTTTGCCCTGCAGTGGAACAGAAATGGCTGATAATGATTTAAAAAAAATGTTTTTATATTTTTTTTATATCCTAATATTTAAAAATATAATTTATATTATGTAATAATGAAATAAAGGTAATAATAATGAATTACATCCACAACTGTACAATAACAGGTTGGTCACATTTTAATTAACTAAATGTACTAAATGAGTTTCCTATAGAACGGTTTGATTGAAATAACTTAGTGCGAAATGCAATTTATTAGTTAATTAACACTGATGAATAAATACTTTGTATGTATAGTTTAATTTACTATTGAATTAGTCGCACGAAAACTAATGATGGCTAATCTATCAACTATACAGGGTGAAATTAAATTCATGGGCATCCTTTTTAGGGGTCATTGTACTCATCATTATGAACAACTTTTACTATGGGACGAAACCAGCTGTTCCTTGCATTTATGTTCACATAACTCGTCAAAATGTACTGTAATTTTAATTACATTGCATACTTAGTACTGACAGAATCAATAATTTACTAACTGAACAGACAGCTGTGCTGCTGGGGAGTTTGTTCCGCCACTTCTTCTCCCCAGCGAAAGCATTAATTTTGACGTTCGAAAAGTGCTGATTCTCAGCCTTGTTTAAATAAATGACTTTTGATTTTGACCCTTAGGAGTCAAGCAAAAGAAATAAAAGTCAGAAGGAATACTAAGCGAAAATGAAGCAATAGCGCGGGCAGGCGATTCGATGCGACGTGTTGAGGTGGTGGTGAGAAATTTTCTTTTGACGAAATGGAAAGCAGAAGCTAGTGATAATACAAAATGCGCTAGGGCCTGTATAAAGAATAGAGGTACAGGTTGTGGCTAAGATCATCTTTAAATTACATAATTTAATAAAAAAAAAAATGTATTTTATTATTTTTTTGATTGTTAATTATTTCTCATAATATTATGAGAAATAACTAACTATTACTAAAAACATTTAGGAACAGCCTGTATCAATTCAAATCTCTCCACCACTTTATGTTTTTAAGATTGGTCACTATGTGCACTGGTTAGTATTAGCTAATATTTCGCTTATACCCGTTTTAATTTTATTTTTTTGTTGTAATTTTTACCTAAGTACCTACTTAAGTGGTTATAATTTTCTAAATTATGTAGTCGATGATTTTGCTGCACGGTAAAACTCTAATGAGTTTATGTTAACACCAACTTAAATGTATAAAATGTATGTGTATCTACTACTGAATAAATAAATAAAATAATTATCATGGTTCCCATACAAAATAATGTAAATAGCATAAGCACAACAAAACGACGACGTGAGTTAAAGGAAAACATTGAGAAGAAACCGGCATGTCCTAGAACCAAAAATTCAAAGACTTGTGATATCTACCAGTCCTCCTGTTACAGAGAGGAAGCCTGTGTCCCAACAGCCTGATTATCAGGTTAATAGAATACTTGTAAATGGTTCCCTATCCATTTGCATAAAATTTTAAGACCTAATGTAACTTGGCATACTTTTGTATCTCCTAATTATATTTTCGCATAACATTATTTACGCATAACAGCTTACGATTAATTTTTTTAAGCGTAATTTCTCTAATCATAATAATGATTAAGCATGACGTTCTAAAGCATAAATTTAGCATGCTCGTTTTATTTATAACAACGTCATGTCGACGGAAACTCGCTGCACGAGACTCCTATTTCTGCCTGCAGGGTTTAAAAGAACCTAATCAAACCGAATCTCGGGGTGCCTCTGACGTCGTTTAGTATTATGCGAATAAAATTTGTGCCAAAACAAATTAGCCTTCAAGATAATTATGCCTACATAAACTGTATTCCAAAAAAAATATGGCAAAGTATTATTATGGCAAAAAAAGAAAAACCAAAATAGTTATGCCAAATTACTCGTATATTAGGAAAAAGAACATTATGCAAAAAGAAGGGATCCCCTTATAAATATGTCAAAGCTCAAAATTGCGTTCCCTGTGATACAAATTCTGGTACATAAGTCCGCATTCTGTTATCAATAAACTATGGACCAAATCATAATACTAATTAAAAGAAAGTGGAACACACCTTTACCGGATTTCTGCTATAGAAATTAAAAAAATGTAACCTTAAAAACATCTTTGTTAACTCTGCCCAAACAAAAAGCAAAAAAATACTTTCGTTTGGCAAACACCCAGTTTGGTTGATAGATTAATTACTTATAAAAGGTAGACGACCGTTATGTAACTCAGAACGGGCAAAATTAAGGTAGGTTTTTGCGTGGCAGGAACAACGACACACAACTAGTTACCATGGATCCAGTATAAATGATTCTGGACCCTCCTTGCCTCGAAATTTTTGGTGATTTATTTTAAAAAAAATCTGTTCCATACATTTTGACCGCGTATGTATTTATTTTTATTATATTCGTTATTGTATATAAAGTATATACTTTACTGTAGGGGCTTGTGGCTAAGTCATAACAGCCGCACGGGTCGATCGATCTATAGAGGTATGAGGAACAGGGTGTAAAGTTCACTCATACTCTATAGAAAAGGGAGGATCCTCCGCCCAGACGGGTGTTGTGTCTGGCTGACTGCCCGATGATTCATGTCGGGCTGTTGTATCTATGCTAGTTGCGCGGTAAACTCTGCTTGCGAGATGCAGGATTTGCGTGACGCTTGCCGCGGTCGGTCCGTGGATGGGTGACCATCTTTACATACGAAGAGCCCTCCGTGCCTCGAAAAGCACGTTAAGCCGTTGGTCCAGGCCGTCATTACGGAACTATTAAGCATATTTTTTACGTCGTCTTCTGTAACCTAACTTACTTTTTACCATCAAATGTATTATATCCTGATAATTATTTTTACGTTTCTTCAAAGGTAAACATTCCTCTCATATTTTATATAATAATACACTCGTCAACGTGTACGTAATTTTCCTCACTGCATCCGATGCAGCAAAGTGAGTGGAATTTCCAGCAATGTCAGAACTAAAAGCGAAGGAAGCGCTGAAATCCGCTTACAACATGTTTTGAATTTAACATTTACAACCGTAAGGCAAGTTTCTTGTTCGTCTGTTATAGATAAAAGCTATAAAAGGAAATTTTTCAACATTTTCACACTTAATACTGTCCATTCGTAACCTTGAATAAACGATAATGTTCATAGAAGTAAACTTTGTGATAGATTAAGTTTGTAACTAACATTAAAAAGCTGTTTTTTACCATGATGCCAGACGGTTTCAAATGTCAAATCCGGTTTTTCAAAATTACTCGTGGTAATCGCAAATTACGGGTTTTTCGATGAGACAATTTTTTACTACCTGCACGCGTGAAAATATGTTTTTCATAAAATTACAAACCTAGAATCACGCTTGTTTGCCGCTTGATTTTCGCTTGGTGTGACGAGTGTCGCAGCCGTCGACACTCGTCAACAGCTGCAGTTCTCTAGTCTGCCGATCTATTCCCATCCAATACCAAGAGCTAATACCATTTGGTATTAGTTTATTTCCGAATTTATTTCCTATTCCCAACGAGTACCACATTTTAAAACCAATACCAAAACAAGTTTGAAGAAATTAGGTACAGTCAGGTTCAGTAAAATTAAAATGCTTTGAGTGATTTTAAATAATGTTTAATCAAGATTAGGGTTTGAATATAAATCACATATTGATTTTTTCTTTTATTTTTTCATTTTTATAGATTTAGAGATATTAGATATTTTTATTTTACTATTCCAAGTCCAACAATTATAATATTATATACAAACAATCAAATAGTAGCAATTTTTAGTACCTACTTATTAATTAACTGTGATACTTACCAAGTATGTAAAAGTATAGAGCGATGCTCCAGTATAAAATATCACAGACAATCGACTTATATATGGTGATGATATAATTGCGTATCTCAATAATAAATCACGTAAATATTTGGCAAAAAATCGAATATGAATAGTTAAAGTACTGAAAATCTAACTAAATTATAAAATATCACAAATAATCAACTTTTCATGTAACAATGTTTTTGGCAAAGAGTAAATGGTAAAATGATTCATTTGAACTACTTATTTGTTAGTTTGGAAAGTTTTAGACTTTTGGCATTCAATTACGATAGTATAGTATGTAAATGTTAGAAAATAAAATAAAACTTTGTGTAGCTGAGTGTACAAAAAGTCACATTTTGGTATTCGTTAGTAATAGGTTTTTTATTTAAAAAAATGTGGTACTCGTTGGGAATAGAAAATAAATTCGGAAATAAACTAATACCAAATGGTATTACCTCTTGGTATTGGATGGGAATAGATCAGTCTGCCGATGACTCGTGTCGCTCGTGTGTATGAGAACTCAAGCTGTGCGTTGTATGTCAGTGAATGAATACATGAATTTAAGATTTTTATAATGTGGATTAAAAAAACATGCAAAATAATCCTCACCATTTTATCCTCATCGTTCTTCTGTCCGAATATACTGGAGAAATCAACAGCTTTGTAAGATCTATCTCCCTCTAAGAAAGACATACCAATGTCCTTGTTCTCGCTCATGTCATAAGCATTGAGGTCTAAAAAGCAACCTCGAAACCCAACACACTTCATTGCATTCTGAAAAAAAAAAAAAGATTTGAATCATAAAAGTTCAGAAAATGTTCGTCACTTGTCGTTCGTTGGTCGTGATATAAATTAAACCTATTACTCGTATTATAAAAATATTAAAATTAAAATTTATTTATTTGTGACAGATAGGTAAAATGTTGTGGTGCATGATGTTATAAAACAAAAAATAAAAGTTGTATATACAGATACAATTTTTATGCGCTGCCTTGCAAGACGTAGGTGGGCCATTCCGCTCAATTAGGCCGACTTTTATTTGAAAATGGTAAGGACATTTGGTGCGTGTTGATTGCAATAATAAATTAAATAAAGGTGTTATACTTTTTTAGATAGCGGCGCCATACGTAAAAACATGTAAGAAATGTCATATAAAGTAAAAAAAGAATGCAGCTATGATATTTAATTTATTATTAGCATATATTCGCCGTTAGTGGATTTCCGCGGATTGACCCAGGTACACATATGGGGGTTTATTTTATAAACGATGATTAAAGTTAAGTGACGTTTAAACGTCAAAAATGTATGGTTAAACAGTCGTTAATCACTATTTTAAGCAACGTTTATGAATAAAAGGGATGGCCTACTCATGGTCATGGTCTTTCTTTACGTTGTGTAGTAGACGAATTTTACAAACTTGCAATGTTTCCTTCATAATCGTTCGGATTGTGATTGATAGTGTACTCGTTTTATGCAATAAGTGTGCTAATTAACCAATTCTCTTCACCACTAAAATGTGCTCATCTTCGTGCCTAGTAGGAGCCTTAATACTGGGCACATTTCCAAGTACTGTTTGATACTTTTTTCAAAAAAAGGGTATCAACAGCCAATAGCTCTGCCGGGCTCGCCAAAGCGATGTCATGTCTGTTTACAATTTATTAGTCTCTGAGTAGGATATTTTTTTTATTTGTAGGTACTATGGTCAGTCGTTGGAAAATAACAGTTATACCAAAATATGTACTAGTAGGTACCGAAAATCAAGAAAATATATTCTTTGGATTTTCTCGTTTTATTGTGGTTTTTCCACTATTTTTTATAATTATACTAAAAATACTTGGAAATATAGGTCAGTCACTCCAAAAAATTAGTACGAGTGTGCAACGATGGAGATTTTGAAACACTAATTTTGAGGCCGTGTGATCTCCCGTTTTGGCAATTAGATCTGGTCGGCTAGATCGCAAGATCTGGCGGCTACCACAATAAACCAGAAGTTTTGCTAGTCTTGAAAGCCAACATTGAAAAAGAAATCACCAATTTGGAGGATGTTTTCCGAGCATTAATTCAAAATGCCTTACGGCATGAGCACGGTCGTTTGACCGATATAATTTTTTCGACTTTAAATAAACTTTCTATGAAAACAGAGCCCAATTTTTTTCATTTCCAACCAAATGGCAGTCTATTTAAATTATGAAATTACTTTTGCCCCGCCTTGTACTACCCCCTCCTCCTCTCCTCTTTTTTTATTTAAGAACTGAAGAATGAAGGAAATGGGATTTTTATGTATATTTACTCACCTCACGCAATTGTCCACCAGCACAATTTATGACTAAATCACAACTTTTGTTTCTTGCATTTGACTTAATCATATTCAGGAAGGAATCATTTCGAGAATAGCCGATATTATTCTCTGAAACATTAAAATAAGTTTTATATTTAAGGAGGCCAACACCAATTAATACTAATAATATATTATAACTAGCTGCGCCCCGCGGTTTCACCCGCGTAAGTTTCGATTCCAACAAAAATCTGGAGAGGCCACCCTTATCACCTAGGGGTATAAAAAATAGCCTACGACCTATTCTCAGACCTGCCAAATATAAAAAAAAAATCATAAAAATCGGTCAAGCCGTTTCGTTTATTATAATATAATATATTTATTTGACATAAAAAGGTACAGACTGGCATCTGTACCTAAAAATTACTTTACTGTACTTATAAATTTGACAGATCTGTAAATTTTTTAAATAGATTTGCAACTTTATCGCTAAAGCATAAGGTTCAAAGTTGATTGGGATTATTTGACAGTTCCGGGTAGCTTGACGTGCTAGCGTCTGTACACAGGTACAGAGTGACACTTAATTTAAGCGTGCGAACAGCCTGGTACAAAATAAATGATCAATAACCCTCATGCTAACCTGTGTTACAAGGGTCATCCATCCGTCCATTTTGGATATTATAATACTTACATACAAATTAGTAATGTGCACTTTTGTAAAAAAAATAACTAGACTAATACAATTGATTTTGAAGATTAGAAACGGGGGAAAGAAGATAAAAAGAGTTTGAATAGATTAATAACAAGCAAAAGGGAGTATCTACATAAGTGCCGGGTGTGTGTGATTGTAGATATGTATGAGGGAGTGTAGGTGTGTCTGTGTGAGTGGGTGTCTCATTTGTTCTTTTTGTGGCTCGAGGTGGTGCGGGAAAAGAGTTCCTGGAAGGATTTGGGAAAGGCCTTTGCCCAACAGTGGGAAAGTAAAAAAAAGCGCTCCATGGTCACCATCATGATCCATTTGTGTTCAGTTTGTTTGCACAGCACATGCTGCAAGTACGACAACACAAAAATCCAAATAAAGACTGGTCAAGACTTTTTTCTTGATCAGGCGAGTCTGAACATGACTGCCTTTTTTTTATGGATGGGAAATCATCAAATGACCCCTCCCGTTCTGGGTGGAGCGGAAGGGAGTGTCAGACTCTTACTGACTAAAACCCATCCGTGTTCCTTCCTTAGCCCTTTATGTTCCGGGGTAGCGGTAACCCTTTCGGACAATCCCGCACCCCCGGCAGGCTTCGGCCCTGGCAGGCCCCTTCCTTTATGCTGACATCTCTTTGAGGCGCGCGTGGAACACGTACGCGCCGTCCGGCACGGGCCTGGTCCTGGTCGGACGGTGAGCTACCCATTTCTCTCCGTCCGCAGGCCCGCGAACATGACTGCCTGAATAACACTTACCATCAAGTTCCGGGAACAGTCGAAGCAGCAAGTTCTTCTTTAGCACATTACTGACTGTGGTAAATACAGCACAGTCTAAAGACAGGCATATAGCTATCACTGCTTGTCCCAAAGCACCTGCACCGCCTGTCACGAACACACTTTGACCTTTTGAGAGATGACCTCTTATTGCCTGTAGAAAAAAAAAACAAAACACCAATTTTTAAAAATGTGGTGGGTTTTTTAGAATAGTAAGTTTTTAAAATCGTTGAGTTATATTTGTACTATTGAAATTAATGAGTTTATGCCATGGTCATGTCTTCTATATTCTTGGCTCGGGAATTGTACAGACGCCAGCACATCAAGCTACCTACTACAATCTGTCAAATTTCTTTAATAGATTCTCAACGTTATCGCTAAACTATAAGGTTCAATATTGATTGGGAAAATTTTACAGTTTCGGGTAGCTTGATGTGCTGGCGTCTGTACAAAGACAGACATAAGGACACGAGGAAAGATAAGGATTCCCTATCTGCTAATAAACCCTACAAATGACGAAAGAATGCCAAGCATATTTTTTTTTTTTTCAAAACAAGGCTGTCAGTCTGCAAACCAATGTGTCATGAAGAACCATGAAGATCATATTATGGTCAAAACTGTCCTAAGAAAAGCCAAAATCTCACAGAATCCTAACTAATATTATAAATGCGAAAGTAAGTTTATTTGTCTGTTTGTTACCTTTTCGCGCCTAAACCACTGAACCGATCATCCTGAAATTTTGCATATACGTTATCAGGTGTACAGAAACGGACATAGGATACCTTTCATCCCGAAAAAAGGGCTGTTTGAAAGGAAAACAAAAATGACGTCCTTATGATAATAGATGGCGCCACGTGTCTATTGAACTTTGTCACATTATTTAATTCTGAGGCGGCACGAAATTCGCCGGGTCAGCTAGTATGAAATAAGTAGGACGGTAGCTAAGCTATTCTATGACACTGGTACCACACACAATCCTACTTGAAGTCCAGCTTACCTATATTGAGAGAATAAATTATACGTCAGTCCACTGGAGGAGATAATCTCCTAAGACTGACAATAAACCAACTCGAGTTTACGCATTCAGTAACGTAACATCTACACAAAATAGGTGCAGAAGGTTGACTCCAAGCAATGAGTGAAAACAGGAGCACGCACACATAGGTGCGCACGGTATCACACATATATAGACTACTGTATTGACTGGTAGAAAATGCCTCAGGCATTAAGTCCGCCTTTGTACAGTATTTTTTTTCTTGTGCATAAAGGTTTAATAGATAAGTTTATTTTCATATAATAGTTTTGTTTTATTTGTATAAAATCAATTATTTTCTAACTAAACAGACAGCTGTGCTGCTGGAGAGTTTGTTCCGCCACTTCTTCTCCCCAGCGAAAGCACAAGGAAGTGGTGAAGGGCGGGCGTTTTGGGGGACTGTCTTTTGTAATTTTGACGGTCGAAAAGTGCTGATTCTCAGCCTAGTTTGAATAAATGACTTATGATTTGATTTGATAACGCCCGTCCAAGTGTTATAGCTGTAGTACCGTTTTGTTACGTGTGACCGGGCTCTAAAATCCACTTCAAACAAATGCCAGTCGCAATCGCAAGTGCACTCGCTGTACATGAAGTGTGTTGAGAACGTCCTCCTTTTGTGAAGTCGGTTAAAAAAAGGTACGTTTTGCGAAAGATGCACTATGCGAAAGGTGCATTATGAGAACGGTGCATTTTGAGAATGGTACGTTTTGCGTATGGAGTGCATTTTGCGAGGTACATTCTGCGACTCAACGGTGTCTATATATGCGTGTGTTTTCACTCGTTTTACCTTCTGTACGTATCTGTATTGTGCCATGTATGTGAAGTATACCTATTTAGTTCAACACATGGCAACTCGGGACTGAAATTTAAGTGAATATTTTATCAAACAGAATTCTACGAATATTTGGAGCTTCCACGTTGACTTTCTTCATAGAGGTTATTTGTCTTGAATTATGTTATTTTGGGCCTTTATAAAATCTAGAGGATGCTTGTTAAATTTTTGTATGTGGGGTGAGTATTTGAAGATTGATATTATCCATACTATGGATAAGGCTGAAGAGTTTGTTTGTTTGAAAGCGCTAATCTCTGGAACTAGCAGTTGCATTTGAAAAAATACTTTTGCATTGATAGCCCAATTTTTGAGGATGGTTATAGGCGCATTTAACATCACGCTATGATCCTAAAGAGCCGAGTCAGCGCTAAGCAAAAACGAAGTAATAGCGCGGAAGGGCGATGGAATACAACGCGGGGGCTGGGGGCCGAAATTTCACGCGGACGAAGTCGCAGGCAGAAGCTAGTTCTTTATACTTACTTCATAACTGAAGTAATTGTGTGGTAATGTTATTATAGTTATTTTTAGGTTTCCGCAACTCAAAAGGAAAAAACCGGCCAAGTACGAGTCGGACTCGCCCATGATGGGTTCCGTAGCAGCAAGTAACATAATATAAAAGTTCTTGTAGTTCGTTGTAACTTTGTGAAAGGTAAATTGCGGTTTTCGATTTATGACGTATTAAAAAAAAACTACTTACTAGATCTCGTTCAAACCAATTTTCGGTCGAAGTTTACATGGTAATGTACATTATATATATTTTTTTAATTTTATCATTCTCTTATTTTAGAAGTTAGAGGGGCGGACACACACATTTTACCACTTTGGAAGTGTCTCTAGCGCAAACTATTCAGTTCAGAAAAAAATGATATTAGAAACCTCAATATCATTTTTGAAGACCTATTCATAGATACCCCACATGTACAGGTTTGATGAAAAAAAATTTTTGGAGTTTCAGTTCTAAGTATGGGGAACCCCAAAATTTATTGTTTTTTTTCTATTTTTGTGTGAAAATCTTACTGCGGTTCACAGAATACATCTACTTACCAAGTTTCAACAGTATAGTTCTTATAGTTTCGGAAAAAAGTGGCTGTGACATACGGACGGACGGACAGACAGACAGACATGACGAATCCATAAGGGTTCCGTTTTTTGCCATTTGGCTACGGAACCCTAAAAACGGAACCCTTATAGGATCACTTTCAGTGTCCGATCGTCTGTCAGTTTAACAAGACCCTTTTTTGGGAACACGTGAAAGTATCAAGTTATATTTAATACCAAATACGTAGGTCTTCGTTTATCTGAAGCTCTATAAAAATCAAGCTTCTAAGTCAATGCGCAATAAAAAAAAAAGGTCACTTATGCGGCATATTTTAATACTCGCAATATAGTATTATACTCCTTGAAGAACTCTATCCGTTGATTTATATCTTAACGCTATTGGGCATTAGTGCTGATTAGCCTAATCTTTTCTTAACAGGCAATGAAAAAAAGATGTTTTTTTTTTTGTCTTACCAAGCAATAATACGCAACAGCGTACGGCAGCGGTACGGTAGCAGCATCTTGCAGGCTCCAATGTTCCGGAACTGGCCATAACAGAGACGAGTCTGCCACAACTGTACTTCCTAATGCACCACCAGCAACCAGGCCCATCACTCTGTCACCACTGTCGAAACAATAAAAATATGTTAGTTAATTAATTGGTTAGTTTTGGTTGGTAATGGGTGCCCATTCTTCTTCATAGAGATCTGTGTTCAGATACGAGTAACTGGCTTCAACTTTCTGACTAGCTGATCGACAATTTAAAAGAGCCTGTAAATGGTTAAATGAAATAAATGCTTTGATTTTCAAATTTGTATTTGTCATTATCCCATCATCATCATCATTTCAGCCGAAATACCTCCACTGCTAGACACAGGCCTCCTCTATGCACGTCCACTTCAACCGGTTTTGTGCTTCTCCATCCAACGGGTTCCTGCGGCCTTCACAAGATCGTCGGACCACCTTGTGGGAAGCTCTCCCTCCCACAAGGTGGACGACCGACCGCCTTCCAACGCTGTGTCTTCCAGTAAGCGGTCGCCACTCCAGAACCTTACGGCCCCATCGGCCATCTTTTTTGCGAGCAATTTGTCCTGCCCACTGGCACTTAAGTTTGGCAATTTTTCGGGCTATGTCGGTTACCTTGGTCATCATTACGTCCTGAACCAATTCTAAGGACGGTGCTCGTGAACAAACTCATCATCATCATCAGCAGCTTTGTTCTACTAACTGCTGAGTATCGACCTCCTCCCTTTTGTTCCTTGCTTTCCTGGTATATGCGAGTCTCATCCAGGTCTTTCCTTTGATATTCTAGAGGTCATCCTCCAATCTGCCTGAACAGATTAGGTATGCCTAATCCGCTCTATTGACTAAGAAGTCGAAGAGAGCTCAAAAGGTTATCATCTTCTCAGCGATTTCCAACTATGTTGGTGCCATCTTCTAATCTGACCGGATGCAGCTGCATACCAGTATTAAAGCTCGGTATCAATCATCACTCATATATTTGCGTCACAATTATAGTTGCCAAGCAAAAAATATCTCAAGACCAAATATACTCGTACCTTCCTGAATTCAAAGATTTTCATAATTTTCCTCTCATTTGGAAATTGCCTTTTTAAGTTTTTTATTGGCTGTCACGGGCTTCGAATAAAGAGCGCCATATATTTTCTAATAAATCTTTTAATTTTTTTTTGTAACTAATATAATTATTATAATTATAGTCAAAACTTACTCTGCGTCAATACCACTGAAATCCATGCCGAAAGACAATTTATCTTCACTGTTGTTGCTAACTGCTTTCTGAACATCTTTTAATGATATGCCAGCGTAAGAAACCTGCGAAAAATAAATGCTGATTGTAGAGGTTGCCTTTTTTTTAACCCAACTACGGCGAATCAAAAAGGAGGGTTATGATGTATTTACGAGTACACACTATCAATTAATATTTCAACATCATTCTTCATGGGTTAAAAAATATTTGTCGACGTCTTTATAGACGTCTATCTCTATAGATGCTATCATCTGCAATATCAGGAGATCGTCGATCTTTTTCTGACGTTACAGAGTTGTAACATCTCATTATACCTATTTACAAACACCCATACCTTCTGTTCCCAACTGGTCAAAGCCATACCGAGAACGGTAGTAGCAGCTTTTATTTGAATAATCCTTTACCTATATTTTTGTTTGTTTAATGCTCACCTGAACTAAGTTCTTATTAGCAACAGTAGTAGGTGCTTCGATCCATGTAAGGTCATCCAAATTACCGGCTGGACTCGTCAGGGTGACGTTTCGAAGCATTTGAGACTTTGCAGCTGAAGTGTAGTAAAAGCCTCCCCATTGGCCCTACATGAAACCCAAACATTAAATAAAATAAAAAAATATTTAATTGATCTCGTGATCATTGCCGCAGCAGCTGGTGAGCATGACATCCAAGTTGGTCGCAGTCACACAAAGAGAAGCATTCATTATATTAGAGTAGATATTCATTATTATTTTTAGCATGGCAAAATGGGGATTATTTAAGGGGTCCGCCAAAGTTCACCTAAATTTTGAACTCCGATTATTGGAAATCCGAAAATGTTCTTCCTAACATTTTTCATCCTAACAATCACAATTCCTAACTACTCTGTCTCTAATGTTCATCATTCCGATTCATTCAACTTCATAATGTCAGTAGCAATAAACATCTAATATACTTTTATTTGTTTTCCTATATTTTCTCAACATAACCATCTTTTACACTATTATTCAAAGTCATATCTTTTTTGTTTAGATCGTCGACATAGGATGCAAAAACGAGCGAAGGGCACCCCGAGGTTCGGTTTTGGTTAGGTTACTTTAAACCCTTTACACATAAATAGGGGCCCCGCGAAGCGGGGCTCCGTCGACATAGGATGCAAGGGCGAGCGAAGGGCACCCCGAGGTTCGGTTTGGTTAGGTTACTTTAAACCCTTTACACAGAAATAGGGGCCCCGCGAAGCGGGGCTCCGTCGACATAGGATGACATAGGATGAAAAAAAAGTGTTTATCATATTAGACTAAATAGGTTTTATGTCTATTGAGTGGTATATCAAACGATTTTATATTAATTGTCTGTTATTCTTATAGAAATTAGTTACATTAAAATTATATCAATCGTTTATTATATTAACTGATCATTATATCAAATAAAATTATAGGTTCAGTTGTTATTTCTTGTAAATATTAGAGGTTTTGTAATTATATCATATATTACTTACCCGTATAAACTCCCAGGCCATGAAAATATTATGGTAGTCATGTTTAGGGATAAAAGCGTTATGATAAAAAAACAGTAGGAGTTTAAAATATTTACATTAATGATATTATTGATTACAATTTTCGGAAACATGAGTGTTATGAACATCGCCGGTAGCACTACAAATAGTATGAATGAAAACTTTAGGATGAAAAATTTTAGGAAGAGTGATCATTCGGATTACAAGTCGTTAGGAAGAACAATTTCGGGTAAAGAACTTTAGTTGAGCCAATATGGACCCTTCTTTAAGGTTCGATTCAATACATGTCTTTAAAAAATGACCTGCTAAGTGCGAGTACCTTAACACATATTCTGTGAAAATTTAAACTATAGCTAAGTATTATATAAAGATAATTATAAGCCCTACGACTGACGGATGGGCCGACAGATAGACGGGTCCCGTCACCCTTCGGAAAGTACATGTAACACTGAAAATGGTTTAACAAACTAGAGCATTTAAAGCAGGGTGTTAAATGCGTTGATGTAGTCAGTCACATTGCGGCCAAGTGGTCTCTCGGAAAATGCAAGCCCCAGGGAGCAAGCGAAACCGAACATACTCGGTAGCTTGGCCACTCCTGTCACGTGCTAAATAGCTGCTGTCACCAACCCGTTTATAAAAGGGCCTGTGTGTGTCTGACGGGTCGATATGAAACAAAGAATAAAGAATAATCCTAACTATAATATTAATTAACACTAATATTACAAAGGCGAAAGTTTGTGACTGTGTTTGTACGTTTGTTACTTCTTCACGCACAAACGGCTGAACGGATTAAGATAAAATTTGGCACACAGATAGAGTTTATAACCAGGATTAACATAAAGGATACTTTTTATCCTGATATTCCCACGGGATCAAAACGTATGAAGGTGAAACCGCGGTGCGCAGTTAACCAATTAATTGTACAGACGACAGTATATCAAGCTACCTGAAACTGTCAAATTTTCCCAATCAACTTTGAACCTTATATTTTAGCGATAAAGTTGAAAATCTTCTAAATAAATTTGACAGATTGTAGTAGCTTGGTGTGCTGGCGTGTGTACATGAATGTAGATGTGCAGATAACACCAAGAATTACTGCGGTCTATTTCAACCACAAACTAAAAAGCTGTGACAATATTTCGTTTGATTAAAACGAAACATTATTATCTCAACTCCCTACCGTGATGACTTAAGACAGGTGTTATGTGTAAAAATTAGGATATTGTGAACTGACATATTACCACTATTTTTATTAGTATTGAAGTGAAACTTCTTTACGCACGCTTGACTTGGGGAGTAAACTGGCGAACGCGTTACGAAAAGTGTGATCGGGCGAGGCGAACGGAAGTTGAGTGGGGGATATAAGCAAGAGAAAGCAGTGCGCGCGCACATTTTCTTTCTCTCTTCCTCTCATAGCCAAATACGTTTGAAGTTTCACTTAGTCGTGTGGTCATAAGCACACTCGGTTTTTTTTTATTAGGGATAGAAACTGTCCTATCCCTAAGAAAATTGTGTCGGTCCTTCTACCAAACACGCAGTATTTATTTTTAGACTTATTTCCTATACGAGCAGCAAATCTGTATCAACATCGCAGAATTCCCGTCCCATATACCGATGTGCTAAAAGGCCAAGATTGTGCTCAAGACATATTGACAGATCGTTAGCTTGTCGCCTTCTAGCACCGAGGCTTCGAAACTTGTGTGAGGAATTATAAATAGGGTTTACTGTTCTTTTTACGAGATAAACAAGCAAGAAATAAATATGTATGGCTACCAACTGACTTTGAGTTTACTGGTTCACTCTCAGAAGGTTAAAGAACTCATGAATATAAAACACTTTTATAACGACCAACTCTAAAATATTGAAATTAGTATCTCCTGCTTCATAAAAAAAGCAATACGTACCCAATTTGTATGAAACAGATGTTTTTTACGCTATAAACAAAGTCGGTCTCATAGTAGAAATTGTTTATATTCATAACTGTTTTCACTACAAACCTTTTGTAAGATATTGATGGCAAGATTTTTCTCCAATTGATGTTTGTATATTCCAGTGTGAGGATTAAAAGAAGGTGCATGGAAATCGTCGATTACTACCAAGCCAATTTTGCCCACTCCTAAACTTCTTAATTTTTTGACGAAACCTAAAAAAAATTAAATTATATTTTCAGCAACTAGTGAGCACAAAGGACCAAAAATAGGGTCACTAAAACGTTCCCTTAACATTTTGCGCGACATTAAACGCAACGACGCGACGTAATAACAAGTAAACTTCTATTGTGTCTCGTCCAATGTCCTTCAACCGATTAAGGCATCGTATATAAAAACTATGTCAGCTGTTTTTTAAATCAAAGATTTTCAATAAAAATATATGTCTAAGATTTTGTCGGCGTGATAAGTGTGGGCCCGTGGCTAAATAATAACAGCCGCACGCGTTAAGCTACGCTTGGCGCGGTTGGTCTGTGGATGGGTGACCATCTTTACATACCGAGACCCCTCCGTGCCTCGGAAAGCACGTTAAGCCGTTGGTCCCGGCTGTCATTCGTGGATCTTTGACAGTCGTTACGGGTATAGTCAGAAGCCCGAAACTCTGACAACCAGTCTTACCAAGGGGTATCGTATTACCCAGTAACTTGGTTGTGGAGGTCAAATAGGCAGTCGCTCCATGTAAAATACAGGTATTCAGCTGCATCTGGTTAGACTGGAAGCCAACCCCAACATAGTTGGGAAAAGGCTAGGCAGATGATGAAGTGTGCTCAGACGGTCTATTCTGTAAATATCTCACTGTGAAAACTGAGGTAAAGTGAGCTTTAAGTGAGCTGTAAATGGTGTAATTCCCTAGCGATCCCTAGAATCAGTTAAAATGACAGCTCACTTTAAGCTCACTTAACCTAAGATTTTTATAGAATAGATCGGCTATTTTTAGACGTTGTATAGCAACGTACAATATCATTGCTCGCATTGTTGCTTCATTGCCATCAAATAAGCAAAAAGCCTGTTCATAATAAACAAAAGTAATGAAAAACAATATACGGAAATATTTATAATACCTAAAGCTCCACAGTATGGCTGCCTCTCCGACACCAGCACCACCCGCTTCGTTCTATTAAGTTCATCATATACGCGAGGCACCCAATCCAATTTATTATCACAATTTACAGGCACATAAGTAACATCCTTAAGATTCTTCCTTTGCAATAATATTAATATTTGCTTCCCATCTGACATAGAACTCATGATACTAAAGTGGCTCATAAGTCCTTGAAGCTTTGGCACTCCCGACTCTAGTGCTAAAACGAAACTATCCTCCGAAATATTTCGTAGCGACTCCAGTTTCTGGAAAAGGAAAATGTACGATGGGATTTTATTGATATAAAATTGTGCTGCCATTATTGTTAATGTATTTTGCTTTGAGAAAAGATAGAACAATAACATAGGCGCTTTCAGGAGCTCAACAATAAAATAGAATTGACAAAAAGTTGTATTGGTTTTATTAACCAATTTCTCAAAAACACCAACTGACTTCCAAAAACAATACTAAAAAGTGAAAAATAACTTTAATTTCGGAAGTCAGTGGCAACAAACGAGAACACAAAACCAAAGAGACCGACTTCCGAAATTAAGTTTTTGCTTTGTGGTGTTTTTTGGAAGTCGGTTTTTTTAACACATAGATGAATCTACAGAAAAATAACTTATTCCGAGGATTAGTTGGTTTTGTTAATCAAACGTTTTAGTTTTCAAATAAGTGTCTTAATATGACCAAGATTCACTAATTCAACAAACGAATATCTCGTCAAAGAAGAGAAATTTGACACAAATCCACGATCAAAATCATATTAATTCAATAAGACGGTTCTTACCTTTTCATCTCCCAATAGATCTTCAACAATAAAAACATTTGCTTTATCGACATCAGTATTTTGGACTAACAAAGTATCAAAATCAATATTGACATTTATAATTGAAGCAACGTCAACTGAAACATCGGGTATATAGTTCGAAATCTCTTGGATAATACAATTTATATTGGTATTTGAAGTTACGATTTGAGTAGCCTTAATCCCTTTCACTGTGGTATTTTCGGCTACGATTTGAAGTATTATTTGAAGAGCAGTTTTTAGCTGAAACGAATAATATATTGAACATATTTTTCTTTTAATCACTATGGAATGTTTGATAATATCAAACATTCCATAATATTTTTTAGTATAAATTCTATGTGTTATACTTATAGAATATATATATTTTTTTCTTATTAACAACTAATATTGTATTCTTAGTAACGGTTATGTTATTTCATATTGGTTCTAAATAATAAAAATATTTTTTAGTAAAACTATTTTGCTGTTGTAAACATTTTGCTGGCTTTCATCCTAGATGCAAGGCTGCAGATTAAATCCTGTGCCAAGAACGCTCCAGCGTGATTGACATTCAATTAAGAATCTGCTTATCCTATGAGAAAATGTGAGGAAACGGTGCCTTTTAGCTTATATCTTTAGGTTTCAATTTAACGAAGCGAAAGGCTAGGCGAAGGTTTTTGATACGTGATTAATTCCGTCGTTTTTATTTCCGTTTTTTTTTTATTTTATTCTAAAAGCGATGTCCATAATAAAAATTATTCTATTCTATTCTATTACAAAACGATACTTACGTCAACTTTGTCCATTGAGTAGTGTGGATAAAACGCTCTAGTTAACAGAACGTCTGATTCTGACTGTACTACAGGTTTATCTACAAATATTACGTTGTCAAGTTCGACTCCTGCACATCTGATTAGAAAAAAAAATGTTACATGTATTTTATTTATAAAATAACAATCTAAAAAATAACAACTCGGGAGTTTGTTGCAAACTTCTTCCCTACTTATACAGGGTGTTACAGAAAGGGTATATCAATACAAACGGGTTGAAGAGTGTATCTGGTCTAGAATCTCTGTATAAAATTTCAGCTCAAAAGCATTAACTTTGAAAATGCTTAATATTTTTTTATTTCGACACCACGGCGCTGCACTGGCGCGCGGCGGCGTGATGTGCGTGTACTAGGCGCACAGACACACTACAGATAATGGATAATGACCCTCGTAGTGCGGTGACACGTTTTTTATGATTTCAATTTAATAAACTATCGAAATAAAAAAATATTAAGCATTTTCAAAGTTACTGCTTTTAAGCTGAAATTTTGTAAAGGGATTCTAGACCAGACACACTGTTCAACCCGTTTGTATTGATATACCCTTTCCGTAACACCCTGTATAGTAATACGAATTGGTACTTGGTAAATGTACAGACGCCAGCACATCAAGCTACCCGAAACTGTCAAATTTTTGCAATCAACATTGAACCTTACCTAATATGCTTTAGCGATAAAGTTGAAAATCTATTAAAGAAATTTGACAGATTGTAGTAGCTTGATGTGCTGTCTGTACCATCTATCTAAATGATATTTGTTTTTTTTTTATGTTTGTTTTTTTACATGGAGCTTCAACGTACGAGTGAGGCCACACGATGCGTTAACGGAGCGGTGCAGCGCCGGAGCGGTGCCGCAACGTCATTCTACATACAAATCACTATGCCATGTCAGATGATTCGTTGGGCCATGGTACATATACCAAAATATTTATTTTTTTACAATTTTTGTCTGTTTGTGTGTTCCGGTTAATCTCTGAAACGGCTGGACCGATTTTGACGGGACTTTCACTGGCAGATAGGTGATGTAATGAGTAACTTAGGCTACTTTTATTTTATAAAAGGAATTAGGGTGCCGCCCAAGAAATTAAAACGTTTTCCGTCATGCACGCGAACGAAGTCGCGGGCACAGCTGGTTATATAATAAAGAAGATTCTCGGAAAATCATTTTTGGGACAATTTCTCATAAATGTTTAGTTTCCTCAAATATGAGAGCACTTCAAAGGACTATTTATATACATCCGAACCCTCATTTGTTTCAGCAGTGTCTTTATTGTTTGTCTTTTTTGACAAATATGATACGTAATATCATCATGTCAATATTACAGAATACTGAACGAAATCCGCATTTTTTTGCCGACTTCAAAAAGCTAGGAGGTTCTAAATTCGTCTGTATTGTTAACGTATGTTTTGGTATACTCTCTGTTTTACCGATTTTACTTATTTATTACAGCATGGGAGAGGGCTAAAAAAAAAAAAAAAAAAAAAACTAAACAAAAGTATTGTAGTCGACATAAAGCCAATCACAAGTCTTCGCGTTTAGACTTTTAATAGAATTTTTGTTGTGAACATACAAGCTAACATAAATTACTTTATACTATATTTAATTAGTACTACAAGTGTTTACTTTTGCTGTCTCTTATTTTTATATTTTACAAATCGCCTCTTTACAAGAATAACGTGATATTTTTTAAACCACAACTATACAGGAGAGCAATTTTAAACATTTAAGCGTTGATAAATACTGAAATATTGATAATTTTACTCTAGGAAAACCATTAACTTGTTGCGGTAATTAAAAAAAATAAAATTCGACACCGCGGTTTTCAATATCAAATAATAAAAAAAACGTGTTTTTATGAGATGTCACGTTGCTCTTGTAAAGAAGCGAAATATCTAATATTCATATCGAAATCTAATATTTTATGCTTATCATTTCGGTTTCCACGAACGCATTTTGTTTTCGTCAAAGCTAGCAATTTTATTAAATTAATTACTTTTCAGTTTTATTTTACTTTAATAAATATTTTGTCGCAGAGAGCACTCAACGAAAAACAACAAAATAACAAACACGTTGAGATAGCAATTTGGAGAAGGATAAAAGAATTACATATTTAAATAAGATAGCATTTCTATAAAAGTGTCCCATCGGAATGTTTTTAAATTTTTCATTTATTTATTGAATATTATAAATGAAATTAAAATTCGGCTGCAAAAAGTGCTGAGCTCAAAAACTTTTCTTAGTTCAAATAAATAATAAAACACCTATACAACCATTTTATATCTCATCCTCTGACAAGTACCCTTAAATCATACAGTGAACTATATAATTAACAAGCCGTTTGCAAAGATGACGATCTGCCAGTTTCTTTACGGGATGAATGTTCAAAAATCCTTCTTTAGTGCTCACTTTCGTTACATAAGAAACTCTTGTGCTTCTAGACTCTGCTGCTTAGGCTGTACATTGTCAGTCAGTACATTTAATTTTTTTTTTGCAAATATAATGTTTTTTTTTGTTACTGGAGTAAGATGTAACATAACATCACGTCTGGTATTTAAAAGCAGGCAGAGTTGTATAATATATCAACAACCGGATCAAAATGGAGGCTAACGGCCAGTTTCTTCATCAACAACTAAAGTCATCATTCAAACTGACTTTTACTTGACCTTTACTGATACTACGGCACATGCGTTTCTTCATTCAAGTAACAGCTAAAATAGTGAAGAAACAAATTTAACCGTTACTTTGAATTTTGTGACGTTACTTTAGCTGTTACTATTGATGAAGAAACTGGCCGTAAGAAACCTGCTGCGAATGTGATTTTTGAATGCGTCACCCAGCTTAGGGCAAAAACTCTTGAAGCACCAAAATATTACACAGATGTTCTTAACGTTTTCTTAATGTAAACTTCTAGCTGGTTGAAATAACCACGGACGGCCGCCATAACCCACGCACAAAGGCCCACCTGAAGGACTAAGTACGGAAACCACACTCTCCTACATAGAACCAGGTCCAAATTTATCCCCCCGCTACCCCGAAACATAAAGGGCTAAGGAAGGAACACGAATGGGTTTTAGTCAGCAAGATTCTGACACTCCTTTCCACTTCACCCAGAGCGGGAGGAGTCATTTGATGATTTCCAATCCACAAAAAAAAGGTCCAAAAGACAAACGCACAGAGCTGCTGCTAAGAACAAAACGTAAATATTGGAAGAATACATAATTAGCCTATAATGTTCCCACTGCTGGGACACAGGCGTCTTCTTGGTGAGAGGTAGTGGACCGTAATTCAACACGCGGGCCCAGTGCGGGTTGGCAGGTGTCACATGTCTTCGAATTTTTGGTTCTAGGACATGCCGGTTTCCTCACGATGTTTTCCTTCACCGTTTTGAGAGCAGTGGTGATGAAATAATTTACACAAAGTAAAGCGCCTGTCCGGGTTCGAACCTACGACCTACAACTCGTAAATCGCGGCCGTTACCACTTGGCCACCACTGCTCCTGCTCATATTCTAAGAATATTACCTTATAACTCCTTGAATATTATTATGATGAGCAGCAACACAATTGACACCATTAATTTTAACAGTATTCAGTATCTGTTGATCCATGACGCTGATTTTCAATTTTCTGATGAACTTAGGTGTTGAGATCCCTTCATGTTTCCTCGAGAGTGCACTGAGTTGGATCAGAGAGTCCAGGAAAGTCACCCAGTCACTGTCATTGGCCCATTGAACGAATGCTTTTTGATAGTCGAGGACTGATGATTGAATGGATTGGAACTTGCCCCTGAAAAGAAGGATAAAAATTATTTGACGTAATTTATTGTGCAACAGCTTGTGGCTTGTGGCTTAGTAATTATAATAGCCGCACGGGTCGATCGATCAGGTTAAGTTATGCTTGCCGCGGTTGGTCCGTAGAAGTGTCTAACATACCAAGATCCCTCCGTGCCTCGGAAAGCACGTTAAGCCGTTGGTCACGGCTGGCATTCGTGGATCTTTGACAGTCGTTACGGGTCGTCAGAAGCCCGAAAGTCTGACAACCAGTTTTACCAAGGAGCATCGTATTACCCAGTCACTGGGTTGTGGAGATCAGATAGGCAGTCGCTCCATGTAAAATACTGGTATTCAGCTGCATCGGCTAGACTGGAAGCCGACCCCAACATAGTTGGGAAAAGGCTAGGCAGATGATTATTGTGAAACAAAGTGCATAATATTAACTACAACCTGTTTGCGCTAAGTTTGCCGCTGACCGTCAGCAAAACTAACAAATATCGAGAAAATAATATTAAAGTGCCGAATAAGTAATAATTTCACGCACTTGCGATGACGTTGATTACAGTACTGAGAGAGCGACTCAGTTGTGCGGAAAGCAGTTGGGGGGAGGAGACGAGCATTCCACGGATCGCCAAACTTAACGCGAACATTACTTAGGTAATACTTCTTCTAGGATAGTAGAAGAAGAAAAAAAGACAGAATTAGGGGTATCTAGTTCTGTTTTTTTTCTTTTGTTTTTAATACATTTGCTTGGTGGTACTTGGGGGAAGCATAATATCTCCAGCAGTGGACGTATTTCGGCTGAAATGATGATGATGATGATTGCTATAGGTACGGTTGAACAAGCTATTTTGTATACAGGCAGCTAACTTGCAACTGCTTTTAAACAATGGTGTGCTAAGTTAGTCAATTCTTTTATACCACTCTATTTAATTAAGGATGCCATAAGCTGAAAAAGTTATAACGCACAAAATATAACTAAATATTGGCAGTGTAGTGGAACGATGAATATTTTTGCCTGTATACCAAATAGCTTGTTCGACCGTACTACTCGTAGATTTGGCCATAGTTCTTCGTCATCAGCAATGGTGACGACCTCGGCTGAACTGATGATGATGTTGATTGCTATAGGTACTAGATTTGGCCTTAGTTCTTCCTCAAATTTGGTGACGACCTAAGATGTGGACGAACTAAAGTGTCGTCACTCTTGAAGTAATAAAGATTTTTAATGAACCTTGACAAAGTATCGTATAGGATATACAAAATAGAACAACTTGAATTTTAGTGTACAAAACATTAAACATAATTACTTATTATAAAAATACCACAAAAATTTAAGAAAATCGTTATTCAGGATATCAGCAACGACAAAAATTACGAGAAATAAATGAGAGGAGCATCATGGTACGTCATGCCATTGAAATAATCCTCTTTTCCGGAGTTCATTTGATGGGTATTACCTTGTTTACATTATTTTCTTAAATTTCACGTTGCAAGTTTTATGAGGAGTAAAAGCAGCGACAAAATAATGGTTCGGATGTAAAATGGCTACTATTTTTATGTTGATGTTGGGATTAAAGCGGAATGGAGTTGGTATATTACTTGATAATGACTTTTACAAGCAGGAAAACTTATTTTACGTCTTGAAACGTGCTTGGTATGCGACTTACATTTTAAATAAAATAAAACGAGTGTCGTATTTACAGTATGTAATGTATGTAATGTACAGTATGTATGTAATTTTTATTGCTGAATGGGCCCGTTCTTGACCTCGATCACGCCTCAAGGGAAGTATTAGATCAGACTCATGATGGAACGAGCGAGCCCAGAAGAAGCCTAAGGCACTGAAACTCCCACGCATCGACGAAACACAGCAGGCTGCTTGACGCCAGACTCCGGTGGAAGGGTGGTCACAAACCAGGCGGGCGTTAGCCCTACAACCGCTAGAGAAGAATTGGCCAGTCAAATAAGATGTTGGGTGTGACTGTCCAGGATGTGCTGAGCGCTTGATTCAGTTAAGTAACTGGCGGAACAAACTGCACTAAACGAGGAGAATGCTTCATGCATCCCTAAAATTCCCTTTATTTGTTTTAGTGGCTATTTGTCACCTTTTACGGGATCTACCTAGCATTCCAATTACGTAACACACTTATATATAATTTAATACAATAACAATCCGCAGGGTTTGATGGAAAATTTGGAGCGGTGAATGCTTATGCGAATCCCGCACCCCCGGCCATAGGTAGAGGTGGAACACCGCGGTGGTTTTAGCCGGTAAGAGTCCGGCATGCCCCTATGTTCGGTAAGTCCATGAGAATTTCCAACGCGGGAAAATAAAAAATTGGTTTGATGGAAATGTCTGATCCATTGCTTCATAGGTTTGAAAAATTCGTCTGCTCAGGAATGTACATAACGTAATTAATGTTATTGAACTGTCAAAATGAAATGCATTGCCATTGTGTATTACGACATTACCCCACAGTTGCAGTGGAAACAAATTGTTCAAAATTAAACCTATATTCGATATGGTAGTTGAAAAAGTTTTACATTTTCTATTTTGATATTGAAATTATAGTGCATGAAAGCAGCCTCCCCGGGCGACATATCGTCCGACCTTCTGTTACGTCTGGCGAACCCTGGGCAATCGACTTCTGTCTATTGTTGGCTAATCCTTTCACCACATAATCAGCCTATTATATAATGTTCCCACTGCTGGGACACATACCTCCTTTCTGTAAGAAGGGGTGGACCGTAATCTACCACGCGGGCCCAGTGTGTCTTCGAATTTTTGGTTCTAGGACATGCCGGTTTCACTTTCACCGCGACGGCAAATATAAGTAACTTACTTGTAAGAATATCCTCTAGATCTTAGAATCTTATACACATCATCACTGGTTAATATTATTTCTTCTTCGTCCGATTCCGTGTTTTCTGTTTCTTTATAAAACTTGAGAACTTTTACACTGCTCACAATACCACTTGCAACTCGCATGTCATCTTGACTGACCTAAAATCATGAAGAAAATGAATGTCTATACTGATTAAATAGAGATACTTGTGGCTGAGTCATAGCAGCCGCAAGGGTTGATCGATCAGGTTAAAGCAGCCTTTCCATTGACGCGGCGCGAGGTTGCGGAGCGAAGAAACGGAGAAATATTAACGAATAGAAAATTACATTAAGATTTTATGCAATCCTATTGGTTAAATATCTCCCTCTGAACATCAGGACGGCAACCAGTCGGTTATCTTTTAAAATGAAGGTACGTGAACATATCCGTCGCAAGTTGGCCGTAACATCCCATCGCTGATTTGCTGGATTCGTTTTCTCCTCTACCGATCATTTTTCTCCTGAAAGTTCATTTGGTTTATATGTATGTATCTATGTATTAGTATTTATTCCTGTATTTTATAGTAATTTCCTAGCTATTTATTATGTATGGTGCACCTGCCATGTTTTGTCTCTGCATCACCCTAAGGTTGACTGGTAGAAAATACCTCAGGCATTAAGTCCGCCTTTGTACAGTATTTTTTTTTTAATTGTGCATAAATTTTTAATAAATAAATAATAAATTGAAAATTTCTCCGTTTCTCCGCTCCGCAGCCTCGCTCAGCGTCAATGTACAGGCAGCCTTAGCTACGCTTGCCGGAGTTAGTCCGTGGATAGTTAACCATCTTTACATATCAAAACCACAGCTTGACCCTTTTAGACTGGAAGCCGACCCCAACATAGTTGGGAAAAGGGTAGTCAGATGATGACTGATTAAATAGAATATGAATATATTTTGGGAACCTGAGACTTCACAATTGGATTAGTAAATCCTATCATGAGTTAAAAAAAGGCCTTTGCCCTGTAAAAGGGAAACAATAACGAGCTCTTGTTTTAGAAAAAATAAACGGTTCTATTTAAAATAAGAAATATAATGTTGTTTGACTTCTGATGAAGGTATATCACCTCCATGTACTATCACTGGCCATATTGAAAACTATCCACATAAAAAAGTTGAAATAATTATATAGTTTTTGTACGATACACTATTTTTATATATACTAGATAAACCTTTATACCTTCCTAATAAAATATGCTTATCAGTATTTCCTGTGTTTTTGCTCTGTAGACCTCCCCTATAACTTCTCAATAAAACTAAAACAGGTTCATCATCTGCCTAGCTTTTTCTCAACTATGTTGTGGTCGGCTTCCAGTCTAACCGGATGCAGCTAAATACCAATATTTTACATGGAGCGACTGCCTATCTGACCTCCACAACCCAGTTTCTGGGTAATTCGATATCCCTTGATAAGACTGGTTGACAGACTTACAGGCTTCTGACTACCCATAACGACTGTCAAAGATCCGCAAATGACAGCCGGGACCAACGGCTTTACGTGCTTTACGAGGCATGGAGGGGTCTCGTTATGTAAAGATGGTCACCCATCCACAGACCAACCACGGCAAGCGTACCTTAACCTGATCAATCGACCTGTGCGGCTGTTGTTATTTAGCTTTATTTTGTTCGTAAAAAACTGAAGCAGGTTCCTGACATCAAAATCTAGATCAATATACTTAATAAAGGTCAATTAATTTTAGACGGTACTGTTACAGAAAATAAAGCACCATAATTCCTTTCGAGTTTAGTAATTTAATTAAAATTTTACCGCATTGAAGCCTCCGCAATCATGGCTTAGAATTTAGTTCATGTTACCACAAAGAGAACCTGATCTTTTGAAATTGGTACAGTCACGAGCAATAATATGTCAACACTTGGCAACTTTCAATTGCGATTTTTTCGTCAAATATTTATTTAATTAAGGTTCACCAACAGTTGCTACAGATATTATACAGTTAGGAACATACAAGTAGTTGTGTCTTAAGTCTAACTGCACAACCAATTACAGGCAAACACCACATGCAAAGTGGTCTTTGTAATTATGAATTTATTTTAATTTAAAGACCTAATGTACTTATATTCGAGATAAATATTATAAATAACGAATGCAACGTTGAAATACGACACTTTACATAAAACTATGGGTTCAAAAATACTATTATTGTAATAACATAAACTTTCATTAAAAAATAAAGGAGAAAATCGCCTTTGAATAAAGCCAAGTGTATACATACTTATGCTCGTGACTGTACGCGGTTACTTACCTCAAATTTATTGCTGCCTCTATTTATAGCAATACAGAGTCTAAGAGGAACGTCTGGTTTCAAAATAACTTCGCTAAAGAAGTGAATATCTCGAAAGACTACAGACTGGTCCTTGTAGCTTTTGCCAATGTGCATCGCCAAGGTTTCCCACACGAGTACTAGGACTGCTGATTCAGGGAGCACGTTGGCACCTGTAGATAAAACAGAATTTAAAATGGCGGTGCAGTTCTCTTTCTTAGCATAATAAGCCTATAATATTCCCACTGGTGGGACACAGGCCTCTTCTCTGTGAGAAGAAGTGGGCCATTATCCACCACCCGGGCCCGTGCGGGCTGGTAGATCTATGTCACAATCATGTCTTCGAGTTTTTGGTTCTAGGACATGCCGGTTTCTTCACGATATTTTCCTTCACCGTTTTGAAAGCAGTTCTCGTCCTTAGAAAGTCAAAATTGTAAGCGCAATCTATTTTTGCTAAGTTTTTGTACCGAAAACTTATGCAGTGCTTGCGGTTAAAACGCATGAGGGTGTAGCATTTGAAGAGCTTTTCTGGAGAGAGAGCCAATAGTAGAGAGTTTATTCTGATAGTGGCGCCGATTCTCTTGTGCACAAACTAAACTAAATTTAAGTTCAGTGCATCTTTTTCTTACTATTGCATTATGAAAAGGACAGGAGATAAATATTAGTTTAGTCCTTTCAAATTAAGATACTCCATAGATAATTTAGACGTGATTAAAAAATTGGCTATCAAAAATACGTCAATTTACGTCAAGCGCTGACTAATTTGACAGGTCTAAACTAATATTTATCTCCTGTCCTTTTCTTAATGAAATAGTAAGAAAAAGATGCACTGAACTTAAATTTAGTTTAGTTTGTGAACAAGGGAATCCGCGCCAGTATCTGCCTAGCCCTAGGAACGTCCGTAAAAGTTCAGCGTCATTTCCATATTTTTTTTTTTTTATTCCAGTCTGATCTCCTGAGCCCCCCCTCCACCTCCCATCCTCCTCGATCCCCTGCTAGTTCGTCTTCTGTTTTAAACTTTGTCTTTTCCACTATAAGCTAGGTTTCTTTTTTTGACAGGTAAGTACAGTCAAGAGAAAATAAGCGTTTCATGTTTTACAATATTAAATAAAGATTTTTTTGAAGTGTAAACTTCTTTAGCGGCGTTGCATACTTTTAGTAATGGGTAAAAAATGTTAAACTCGCGTCAGGACACGTGACCGTCAGGAGAGATTTCCCCCCCCCCCCCTGTCTTTCTACGGCGGCGCCAACCGAAGTGAAGTGACACACGGACACAATGGATGGATGGATGGATGGATGGTGATGGAAGTGGAAGTGGAAGTGGAAGGTGAAGTGGAAGTGGAAGTGGGAGTGGAAGAGGAAGTGGAAGTCGAAGTCGAAGGCGAAGTCGAAGTGGAAGTCGAAGTGGAAGTCGAAGTCGAAGTGGAAGTAGAAGTCGAAGTGGAAGTCGAAGTGGAAGTCGAATTGGAAGTCGAAGTGGAAGTCGAAGTCGACGTCAAAGTGGAAGTCGAAGTGGAAGTCGAATTGGAAGTCGAAGTGGAAGTCGAAGTCGACGTCAAAGTGGAAGTCGAAGTGGAAGTCGAAGTCGAAGTGGAAGTCGAAGTAGAAGTCAAAGTGGAAGTCGAAGTGGAAGTGGAAGTGGATGTGGATGGATGGATGGATGGACAGCTGATGGCTCAACCGTCTGTGTAGTAGCCACACTGCTGTGTATTCGTAAAATTCGTGTATATAGTGTTTAAAATATGGAAATTGAACAAAGTGCATCTATTAATGAAAAAAGTGACGCAGAAATAGTGAAAAAAAATGAGTTATATTAATTAAATTAATAATTGATTTATTTCAACGTTAATATTCAAGTTTTCACTTCTGCCGGCACTCCCGGAGTGCAACCCGTCTTTTTTTTTTTATTTAATCCGCTTTGAAATATTCTATGGTCTAGCTAACACAATTTATTGAACACAGACGGCCTTATTACAAAACAATGTTTATCTTTAGACCAACGTTTAAACTATCGAGCCATTTTTAAATATCGAACAATAATCCGACAAAGTTAAAGTTCTTATTGCAAAAACTGACGTTAAGCCCGAGTCTAAGTTGTCAATTTTGTATAAATAACTTTACGTTTGTCGGAATACTGTTCAAAATACAATAATTGACTCGCAGGTTTAGGCTAGGTCTAAATTTAGAACTCGATTTGTAATAAGACGGTATAACTTTAATTTTATCTGATTCCACAACATCCAACAAAAACTATACACTTATCGCTCCAGCAAACATTACCAAAACATAAAGATTACACTTTTATTTTATCACGAAACAATATCTTCTGCATCAAATTAATGTCACGACTAGCTGCGCCCCGCGGTTTCAACCGCGTAAATGTCGATCCCGTGGAAATATCGAGATAAAAAGTAGCCTATATGTTAATCCAGGGGACACCCTGGATTAACATAGCTGACACGCTACCTCCATACAAAATTTTATCAAAATTGGTTCAGTCGTTTGAGCGTGAAGAAGTAACAAACACATAAACACAGTCTCATACACACACAGTCACAAACTTTCGTCTTTATAATATTAGTGTGATAGTGCTTATCAAACTTCTCCGAATTATTCTTCAATTTATTGCATGACTGACCGTCTCTAATATGTCCTTCCAGGAACTTGATATCATCGTCCTGTGTAGATATTGCAACATTGCGCTCCATCGCTGTTCGTACTTCATCTTTTTCTAGAAAAGATAGCTGTGGCCTGGAAGCAGAGTTAGTTCAAATTTCAATGTGAATGAAGCAATTTGTGCATTGGGATATTAATTTTATCTCCCTTTTTTAGGAATAGCTTCTTGTATGTACAGACGCCAGCACATCAAGCTACTACAATCTGTCAAATTTCTTTAATAGATTTCATCTTTATCGCTAAAGAATAAGTTTCAAAGTTGATTGGGAAAATTTGACAGATTCAGATAGCTTGATGTGCTGGCGTCTGTAGAAATTACTTCATTTATATATTAGCATAAATTTACGGTTTCCTAGAAGAACGGTGACCCGGCCGACCCACAAAGCGTCCGCAATTTACCGTCGAATGACGTCACTGAAATGTTATCTATGAAAATAAGTTGGTGCGTATTCCAAGAGAGCGTTTTTGACAACGTAAAGTCAATCCCTGCTGCCTAAAGATTTATATTGCTCGACTTTCCCTCATCCTAGTCACGCGAAAAAGTGCTAATACTAAAAAGAGTGAGGTCACAAATTATTATACAAGGTGTAATTTAAATAGTGTTGGACCTGAAAAGAGGTAATTGTACTCATCATTATAAACAACTTTTACTATGAGACAAAAAATCAGCTGTTCCCTACATTTTGACAAGTTATGCGAACATAAATGTAGGGAACAGCTGATTTTTTTTCCTCTTTTCAGGTATAACACCATTTAAATTGCACCTTGTATAGCGTTTCCATGATAATCAACTCAATGTGTCGTTGCTTGTCAGTGGTGTCAAAACGACACAGAAACGCGACTATCTTTTGATGCAGTAGGGCGAATCTAGCGATTTAAATATTTGCCACTGTCATCATTTACATGACAACCGTCATTGAGGCTTTTCTAGGGAACCGTATCTTCACAATAAAACTAAATTCAGTACATCAGTGTATTTAGGGTTAAATTATTGAAAGTTAACATTTACTTCGTGGTTAAATCAATATTAATTTGGGGATCTTTTTTGTTATTTAGCTAAATAGTGACAATGAAGATAAGAGCATATTTTTCTTTTTATAAAGTCGAAATAACTAGTTATTTTAAAAGGGATCGTCTAAAGTTACATCTCCTAATTATTAACACTTCAGCACCTTTGTCTAATTATCATTAATACATACAAAACGCGTTGAGTGCTTGTCATCTAAACCAGGCCTACACGAGAACACTCGGCATGGGAAATTACGGAAGCGACGGGATGTCACCGGTCTGACATGACGTCATGATAATTAAACCATAAAGCGTTTATGAGGGTGTAAAGCCAGGTTCAAGTTACACCGGAATTCGGTCTCAACATAAAGTAGAGAGTAAATATCCCAAATTCAGGTACGAAAGGCTTCAGAGAAAAGGAACCCCTCAAGACTTTAAAGATTATCGCCCGAGCGCGCTCGCGCCCGCCGTCGCTCGAGCGACGAGCGACGGCGGGCGCGTCACGTGGCTCTGGCCTCCGCGCGCCGCATCCATCTCTGCCCGAGCATCCACCGATCCCACTCAAATATTATTTGCATGTTTTTAAATAATTATAATATGGTATTTTTTCGGCTTTTTGCCCGAACCGTATCCCAAGAATAACTTAACTTACAAAAAGACACTTTACGTGCGATTGAGGATACGAACCCGCATCACCAGGCGCCAGCCGATCACGTAGACCGCGCCTTATACCACTAGACTATTGAATCAGTTAGCCATCTTTACGAAAATTTGAATAGCTTTACTCCTTTTATCGAACAAGGTTGATAACGGTCTAATCTTCTAGATATTAAGGTTTAAATTTCAACTTCTACCACGTATTATAAATACTAACACCTTACCGTCTTGTTTTACAAAATGCAATTCGTAACTCCTCAATTAACTAAAAGATAAGGTTGAAATTTGCATAGATTTCTTGTTTGGTTGAATAGAATGTGCTTGATTCCGATTGTTGCACTACCTACCGTAATTTTACTTCAGAAACTTAACTAGCTGTATGAACTGCGAGTTAAGGTTGAGTTTAGAATACTTCTTCGCCTTATTTACTAAACTGTGATTGAGGGTATAACTACTTTTCAAATCGTTTCGTTTTCGTGTCGGTCCGCTTGTGCGTAATTATCTTCGTCGATTATTATCCAATTTATTAAGTTTTTGAACAGTTGATTATATTAACCGATAGTATTGTTCGATTAATAACTTTTTGAAGGCTAGAATTAAATAAACTGACGACTGAGGGAAACTGACCAGTGATACGCGGACTCTAAAATTGTTGTTCTCTGGGAACAGGAACAAAACATAAAGAACGAGATATGGGCATAACGGTAAGATTTACGTTATACACATATATGTATTTATTGTTGCAATCATGTTGCATTATTACTGACAAGTTGGATTTTTTTATGTATTCCTAATTATTATTATTTTCGTTCCAGATAAAAACAGTTCGTAGATGGATACAAAGGTATCATGCGACTGGTGATGTGAAATGTGATCGCCAAGGCCCTCGCTCAATAATTGTTTACACTAATGAATCGGGGCGACACCTTAATATTGTGGAAGTTCACTCAGTGACACCCTTCAAAACTACGCGTTCAAGTGTGACTTCAAGACGTGATAGATAGTGACGGCCATCCTCTCCGTTATTAATAGGCAATTTACTCGGCAGATTTATTGTGTAACTGATCTGATAAAATTACATTGGAACGTATGAGCAAGTGTTAATAATTCCCAATATTTGTGGGATCATTAATTCGTAGTTAATGAAAAATAAACAACCTTTATTATTATCAATCCAGATACTTTTGTTTACAAGTAGTCTTGTAATGTGTGATGCACGATCTGACCTCACATATTTTTATAATTTCTAATGTTGTTTAAATAAGGGTTATCAGAAAATGTGATAAAAGAGAAAGATGTATATTGCTATACGTTTATAGTTTAGCATGTTGGTTCTTCCTCTGTAATTCACAGGCACAAATGACAACATTTAATTGTTTAATCTTTTTTCCCGATAAGATCATATAAAGTATAAAAAATTAATGTTTTCACAACTTTAAATGAATAAATATTATTGTAGTTGTTTCTAGAAAAATCTATAAATGAACCGTTATCTAATGTTAAACGTTCTAAACCTCACCCAGGGTATCTATTTTGTGTTTAGTTAATATTCTAAGTAAATAACCCCAATTTAACACACATAGAAAACTGTATATTCAAACATGAAGTGGATTCCATGAAGTCCTAGAAATGTAATTAGAGAAATAAATGAATATTGTTTATACAACATGCCTAGATTTTCTTACAAACCTCATACTTACTTCAACATTTGATTTCTTAAATAATAATTAACAAAAATCACCTAATAACCTATAAAAGAAACAAAAAAAAAAAAAGGAAAAAGAACTTCTCGTCCGAGGATTTGAACTCGAGACCATCGCATTGCTAAGCCGCAGTCTTAACCACTAGACCAACTCGCCATATACAACACATTACAAAAAACTTAAATGTGTTTAATGTCATTACCAAAGGGGGTACCTTTTCTTTGAAGCCCACTGTACCTAGGTCAAGGAAGGTAAACAATAAATATAATACGTGAAAAAAAAACACAAGAAAGCAAGTAATCGTCTTTTTCCAAGTTATGGTAAATGATAAATGATTTATTTCTGTAAGTGGTGGTCATAACTAAATCAGATTTTGAAGTGTAAACTTCTTTAGGTGCGTAGAGCATTTTTGAGATGGAAAAAAACCATTGAATTCGCGTCACTGTGTTGTCAACTTGAACAATTACATGTGTATTTTTTGAATCATCATATAAACAAAACACTAACAGAATACTTTGCCATCACTCACTGTCATATCGGATATACATTAAAACCGCGTACATCCCGAGGACAGCCGAACACATCCGAAGCGGTGTCGGTTACGGTAACAGTGGCGCGAATTCAATGGTTTTTTGCCATCTCAAAAAATGCCCAACGCGCTTCAAAAATCAAACCATCTTATCCTATCTTCCTCTATTCTTCTTTCTTTCTTTTCTTTATTTAGGTAAGATATAAAATTCCATCCAATTCCTTACCAATCCTCACTATGCTCCCACTCCACAAAGTGTGACAAAAGAGGCGTTTCAGTAGACACAGGGAATTCTATCTTAGGATATAGAACATCTACCCTGGGATTAACACCAGCTTGGTACAGTCTGAAATTAAATGTATTGTATTAATATTAAGAACAAGGTTGTTTCTAAAGTCTAGAGGACATAATTAAGTCCAAAGAGTTCAGGCTTTTAAGAAACGAAACTGTTTCCAAGAATTTTGTTCTAACTGTATTCAAACTATCTTATTGCGATTCTATGCAACCTTACGAACTATTTTCCAAAGTCTCAATGTATAAATCTTTTAGAATATTAACTTTGCAGAAAAAAAAACATACCACGCAAGATTTACCATTTATGTGCTCACAAAGATGTGAGCACGTATTTAATCAAACCCAAAATTATTCGCATTTTGATGTCCTTAAATATGAATGTACTCTCTAATATAATAAATGTGCCTCTTTTTGTAAGCCTCATACAATTCCCAATATGTTCCCTAAAATACCAATAGCCAAATAACTGCGACCAACATGGTTGTAATTCGAAGTGCCCTAGCTTAGTTTTGCGACCATCTCGGCTCACACATAATAGGTCACAGTTCTAATCTAACCTAACCCATTGGCACCCAATGCGACCAATTTTGAGAAAAGTGATACGATTAAAAAGAGGCACATCTAAGTTTTCTTAAATTAAGATCTTTAGACGGTCAGTAAGTTTTTAGATGAGCAATTAAATTTTCATTATCATCTATTTAATTTGGGGAATTTATTTTGCCAATGTGTCTCACAAACTTCTTACTATTTCTAACTTACTTTCCAACAGCCTCCAGAAGAAACTTCACTCCGTTAGTATTGCCGCGTCTAGTGAGAGGTATGTGTGTGCATTCTTTATGCGATCTCTTTAGAATGGCCTGGAGTAGACCGTGCGGGGCTATTTCTACGACTATAGCGTTATCTGGTATCATCTTTGACGTTTCTTCGAAGAGTACTGGTTTCTGTTAAATGTAAGTAAGTTTAGTTAATCGACAAGAATACCAAACTGTATATATGTTACCGGCCAAACCCGATTTCAGGACAAACTAGTTTAGCCTAGGCTAAACTAGTTCCGTCGACATAGGATGCAAGGGCGAGCGAATGGCACCCCGAGGTTCGGTTTGGTTAGGTTACTTTAAACCCTTTACACAGAAATAGGGGCCCCGCAAAGCGGGGCTCCGTCGACATAAGATCCAAGGGCGAGCGAAGGGCACCCCCTATCGCGTATAGGAAGAACTAGTTTAGCCTAGGCTAAACTAGTTTGTCCTGAAATCGGGTTTGGCCGGTAACATATACACCAAACTGTATCCCCCGACTTTGTTATCATTGGTTTTTTTAACTTGCCCCGCACTATGGAAGAAATTTTAAAGACGTATTCACGTCAATAAAAACTTACCAACAAATTGTTGGTATGGTATTCAGCTGATGAATAGACGGCATTAGGTTCATCCCACCTGTCCTGGGGGACTGACGTTGATATCCATTTGTTGCTTCGTTTCTTCGGGGTTTTTATCACTTCTCGTAAACGTCTTAGTAACTCAGGACCTGTTGAGGATAGAAATGGCAATAGATATTGCTGCGTCACATTGCTGCCGTGCTCGGAAAGTAATCTCACATAAACCTATAGAAAATGTATGGCGACCAGTAGTGACGCGGCAGCACTGCTGCGGCAGCACTGTCGCGTGCGGCGTTGTTCGGAATCAAACCTTTCAACTTCTTGTTCACCCGGTCCATCCCGTCCTTTTAATTACGGTATATGGTCTTCAGGCGAAACAAAAATACTCTCACATCGTACTTTCACTTACCGCAATGCGCGATATATCTCGAATGGTACGCAATATTAGCACAAGGTACTTCTTTGGCGAATATTCCGCGCTTGGTCAGTTCACCTACGAACTCCTTCATTTTGTCAGCTGGACCTGATATAGTTGAGGATTCAAAACTGTTGTGACAAGCTATGTCTATTTCTGGTGGACATTGATTTACGATCTGAAAATAAAACCGAAGTGAACCAAGTTTAGTGACACACGACAATGGATGGATGGATGGATGGATTGGATGGAGTGGAAGTGGAAGTGGAAGTGGAAGCGGAAGTGGAAGTGGAAGTCGAAGTCGAAGTCAAAGTCAAAGTCGAAGTCGAAGTCGAAGTCGGAGTCGAAGTCAAAGTCGAAGTCAAAGTCGGAGTCGAAGTCGAAGTCGGAGTCGAAGTCAAAGTCGAAGTCAAAGTCGGAGTCGAAGTCGAAGTCGGAGTCGAAGTCAAAGTCGAAGTCGAAGTCGAAGTGGAAGTGGACGTGGACACACTGCTGTGTATTCGTAACATTCGTGTATATAAAGTGTTTAAAATATGGAAATTGAACAAAGTGCATCTATTAATGAAAAAAGGGACGCAGAAATAGTGAAAAAAAATGAGTTATATTAATTCAATTAATAATTGATTTATTTCAACGTTAATATTCAAGTTTTCACTTCTGCCGGCACTCCCGGAGTGCAACCCGTCTTTTTTTTTATCTAAAATCTACTCTGTAAGTTATAAGTGCAGGTTCCCCGCCTATGCGGCACGGGTACTTTCCAAAGCACCTATGTCCGGACAACACCTGCGTCAGCCGGAAATCTTACCGCCTGATATCCCACACCAACGGCAGCCATGGATCCTTTTATCAGATCTGTTTCCAAGCAGACCTTCCCGCGGCTATATGTGGACAGGATCAACTCCTCAGCCGTGAAAGTATCGTCGTGGTATGCGCACGCCATTTCACCCAAACTGTGACCTTGGAAACGAAAATAAAATTAAGACTTATAAGTTTCGCAAGAATTTACTCGCCTAAAACGGGCGAATCTTCACTTTTAAATATTATATTTTTTGAAGTGAAAACTTCTTTAGCGGCGTTGAGCACTTTTTGTAATGGGTAAAAAATGTTAAACTCGCGTCAGGACACGTGACCGTCAGGAGAGATTTCCCCCCCCCCCCCCCCCCCGCCTCTCTTTCTACGGCGGCGCCAACCGAAGTGAACCAAGTTTAGTGACACACGACAATGGATGGATGGATGGATGGATTGGATGGAGTGGAAGTGGAAGCGGAAGTGGAAGTAGAAGTCGAAGTCGGAGTCGAACTCAAAGTCAAAGTCGAAGTCGAAGTCAAAGTCGGAGTCGAAGTCAAAGTCGAAAGTCGAAGTCAAAGTCGAAGTCAAAGTCAAAGTCAAAGTCGGAGTCGAAGTCAAAGTCGAAGTCGAAGTCGAAGTCGAAGTCAAAGTCATAGTCAAAGTCAAAGTCGAAGTCAAAGTCAAAGTCAAAGTCGAAGTAGAAGTCGAAGTCGGAGTCGAAGTCAAAGTCAAAGTCGAAGTCGAAGTCAAAGTCGGAGTCGAAGTCAAAGTCGAAGTCAAAGTCAAAGTCAAAGTCAAAGTCAAAGTCAAAGTCGGAGTCGCAGTCGGAGTCGGAGTCGGAGTCGGAGTCGGAGTCGGAGTCGGAGTCGGAGTCGGAGTCGGAGTCGGAGTCGGAGTCGGAGTCGGAGTCGGAGTCGGAGTCGGAGTCGGAGTCGGAGTCGGAGTCGGAGTCGGAGTCGGAGTCGGAGTCGGAGTCGGAGTCGGAGTCGGAGTCGGAGTCAGAGTCGGAGTCGGAGTCGGAGTCGAAGTCGAAGTCGAAGTCGAAGTCGAAGTCGAAGTGGAAGTGGACGTGGACACACTGCTGTGTATTCGTAACATTCGTGTATATAAAGTGTTTAAAATATGGAAATTGAACAAAGTGCATCTATCAATAAAAAAGGGACGCAGATATAGTGAAAAAAAATGAGTTATATTAATTCAATTAATAATTGATTTATTTCAACGTTAATATTCAAGTTTTCACTTCTGCCGGCACTCCCGGAGTGCAACCCGTCTTTTTTTTTTTCTTCACAAGCCAAAATTAAAGGCTTTTGCGAACAAATAAGGAAAAAATATGGTTTAAGTTAATTGTTTCTTCCACTATTTAAAACTGATTTTTAAGTGTAATTTTAATATCATCGACTATAGTCGATGTGCAGGCGGTATCAACACTAAATTATAAACACTATTTATTTTTTAATTCAAAGTTATTAAAAACAAAGGTGACGTAATACATTATGATAGTGTGTGGGTGTCAATTAAGCAACAAATCCAAGAAGATATCCCCTAAGTGACAAGTTAAATGACGGAGTGCTGGCCATGCAAAAACAACGTATTGTGTTTTAAACATGGCAGTGATATACGATCAGTAAATTGATTTTGATGGATTGTTATAAACTGATGGAACTCCGCATATTCCCATTTCATTCGATCATATAAATCAAACTATTGAGTTCACACTAATAAGGTACCAGATATTGTTTCAAATAAAACAATTCGGAGTATTAGTATAAAACTTATATTCCTACCTCATGTAATTAAATTAATTACGAGTACCTATGTAATTTGACTTGCACACCTCACTATAAAAAAGATATAATAAATAAAAAATATCCGTGCTTGCCGACACCGATATTATATCTGCAGCATTATAGTGTCCATTTAATTTAATATTTTGTACGTTCATCATGTTAGCAAACTGTCAATTTGATTATCCGTAGGCTCATCCTACGCAATTAAGACCAAATTGCAGTAAATTATTGTAATTTACTTACCGATAATGTAATCAGGAACAATCCCCATCTCTTTAATGACATCAGTCAGTCCAATTTGTATCGCCCCGATGCCAACGAACGCGTTCAGGATATTGTCGAATATCGTATTATCTGGTTCTGTTACAATCCTTATCAGATCTAGGCCTTTTTGTTCCAGTACTTTATGACACCTGCAAAAAGTATTACTAGTTTAATTCACACCTTCAAGCTCCAACCGATCTATTCTGTAAAAATATCACATTGAAAAGGACATCATTCAAGCGTTGAACATTTAATACCCCAAAAATGATAGTGCCAGCCAGAAAAAAAAATACTGTTTTCTTAGACAAAATAACATCTGGAGCATATTTTACTATTACATTGAAAGTCTACAACTAGCCCCCTGGGTGCTATTTGCGGTTGAAAATTTACGAAAATAATATTTGTTCGTGTCTCGAGAGCTCAGTCGTTTACACGCAGACAGGCGTCCACACTCCTCCCGCACCGCACAGCTACCTCAGGCACTGTCTCAGTTAGGGCTCCCGCGCGCTAGCCAGCCTGGCTGCAGCAGCCAGTCGAACATATGACGGTGTATGGGAGCCCGCGCACTAAGCAGCCACGAACTGCATACACCGTTATATGTTCGATTGGCTGCCGCAGTCCGGTTGCCGCAGCCAGGCTGCTTAGTGCGCGGGGGGCCTTAAACAGCAGGCTAACACATGGATGTACAGGGCAAACTATTTTTTATACCGCCAAGTTTTCTGGAATTCTGACCTACATACATACATACACTCACGCATTCTTTCCATGCGGGTAGTCAGGAACTACAGAACGCCCACCTGCTACGATCCTTAAGGTGCTCTTTTTCCGGGAGCATTCGCATGTAATGTAACGTTACAGATTTGAGCAATTTATTAGTGAAGGAGGAGAACCGAGCATTACAATGCGCACCTTGTAATGATACAATGTGTAATATCTTGTTACAACTTGTAACATCAATGCGTTCTACTTCTCCCTGTGAAATAATTCATGACACTAATATCGTTTCTTCTGTGTTTTTTTACGTAAATAACAATGTCGAATTAATATTTCCGCACTCAGCACAATTACCGCTTCGTCTGACATTATGGAATCAACTAAAAGCTCATGTTCAAAGTTGAATCTATAATTTTACATTACACGCGGTTTAATGCTCTAAGCACGCGAATGCTCGTCAGTCAGGGAGGTAGTATTGTACTGATTTAAAAGAGTGTCCATGGAGTTTCTTGTCCGTTCTTCTCCATAGAGATCTACGCTTTGGAATGGGCAATTAGCTTCAACTTTCTGACTAACTGACCGACTACTTAATTTTGACAATTCAAAAGTGCCTGTAATGGTTTAATTGAAATAAATGCTTTGAGTTTGAGTTTGAATGTAATGCTCAAAGTCGAATATATAATGTTACATTACACGCGAATGCTCGTCAGTCAGGGAGGTAGTATTGTAATGTAATGCTCAAAGTCGAATCTATAATGTTACATTACACGCGAATGCTCGTCAGTCAGGGAGGTAGTATTGTAATGTAATGCTCAAAGTCGAATCTATAATATTACATTACACGCGATTGCTTATCAGTCAGGGAGATAGTATTGTAATGTAATGCTCAAAGTCGAATCTATAATATTACATTACACGCGAATGCTTATCAGTCAGGGAGATAGTATTGTAATGTAATGCTCAAAGTCGAATCTATAATGTTACAGTACACGTGAATGCTCCCGGTGAGGAAGCACCTTTACATACTCCTTTTGCCTCGTAGAAGGGTATAACACCCATATTAAATTATAAGAAAACTATTATACAACGTAGTTTGCCTAAAAGAAGATTAATTTATTTCCGCACGATAAAAGCTGACACATCCTGTAATTTCCTATCGTTACAAGTTCAAGGCAATTATTAAATATTACAAGTCCAAAATCTTTTGAAGAAGCAGTGAAGTATTTGACCTTAATCGCTGTTCTGAGGGTAACAAAACATTAACAAAGGCAATTTATCATTCTAAGTTGAAAGGGCACTCCTTAACTCGTAAAAATAACTTAAGTTAGACTTGGAATTTGGGTCTTTCTTGTTCTTGTATCACTCAATTTGTTCATTTTGACAGGCCTGATGGTCTATTGGTTAGTGACCCTGACTGCTATGCCGGAGGTCGTGGGTTCGATTCCCACCCAGGACAAATGTTTGTGTGATGAGCACGATCATTTGTTCTGTGTCTGGGTGTAATTTATCTATAATATGTATGTATTTAGAAAATATATAAGTATGTTTATCAGTTGTCTAGTACCCATAACACAAGCTCTGCTTAGCTTGGGACTAGATGGCGTTGTGTGATAGTTGTGGAATATATTATTATTATATTATATTATCATGAAACAGTCGTAAGCTTACTCTTCATCCACTGCTTGATTTATAAGGTCTTATCAATCAATGGGGACAAAAGGAACGATATTTTATGACTTCCCGTTGTCCCCATAACGAGAAAGCATCAATGGGGACAACGGGAAGGATGTTTTATGACTTTCCGTTGTCCCCATAACGAGAAAGCATCAATGGGGACAACGGGAAGGATATTTTATGACTTTCCGTTGTTCCCATAATGGGGACACCGTCAATGGAGACAACGGGAATAGACCAACTGAACAATGGAACTGGCCCGTTGGTCTCGTAATCGCAAGCGCGACTGCTGGGGTTCTGGGTTCGATTCTCAGGTCGGGCAAAGTGTTATTGTTTTTCCAATAGGAATTTCTTAGTGACAGCCCGGAGTTTGAAAGTTGGCGGTGTGATACCCACATCTCTCGAGGCACATATTAAGCCGTCGGTCCTACACCTGAGGGGCAATTCTCGTAATTTTAAGAACGTTCAAAGTCTGAGAGGCAATTCTCGTAAAAGAACGTTTAAAGTCTGAGGGGCAATTCTCGTAATTTTAAGAACGTTTAAAGTCTGAGGGGCAGTTCTCGCAATTTTAAGAACGTTCACAGTCTGATCTCAGTCTCAATCTGTCAAAAATATCTTTAATTTCCCTACTTTTTGACAATTTTTTGATACTTGTTTGTCACTGAGATGAGACTGCGACTAGATTTTGAACGTTCTAAACAACGAGAATTGGCCTTCAGATCTCAGTCTCCATCTGTCAAAAATACCTCTAATTTTGACAAGTTTTTGACGTTTCTTTGTCGCCTAGATGAGATTGCAACTAGATTTTGAAATTTTTAAATTACGAGAATTGGCCTTCTAATCTCTTTCCGGTCGTGTCGGATTGCCGTCCCATCAGACTATGAAAATGAGGGAAGAATGAGTGCACCTGTCTGCGCACACACTTGTGCATATAACATATCCCGCGTAGATGGGCTGTCTCTGCTGAAATTGGCCGCTATGACCGAAATTCGATGTGGAGGACAATTATAGGATAAACGAAAAAAAAAAATACACATCATCAAAATTGACACAAAATGAACCGATATACCTAATTAGTGTGATTCTGCATTTCATAATTATGTTTAATAGCGAAGAATTAATAAGTTTACTGGTTAACTTAGTTATTAAATAAATAACTGAAAAAAAAAAAAAAAACTTTTGATCGACTTTTATCGGTGACGTCACGCGAAGAAACTCTTGGGAAAAAATAATTGAAACTATTAAAAGTATTCATTATTATTCAATATTGTAAACCAAATGAAAATCTGCACAATCCTACACAACATAGGCATTAATGTTAAAAATAATCTGCTTTTACACATGATATGGCAATAATACGAAGTTAATGGAACGAAAACTAAGAGGCGGCTTGTGAATAATAATTTTATGTAAAGAAAAAATAAAGAACCTGAAATGAAGAACGGTTTCCAAGAATTTGTTTCACTTTAATTTTTGTTAGTTTTTCATTAGGTGTCTTAGAATATTTTTATCTTAAGAGGACATTTTTTTTCATTTTCTTGTTATGTAAACATTCCTCGGAATAATGAATTCACAGAAGACGGCCATGTTCTAAGAATTACTTAGCTCAAAAATCTAATTCATCAAGCAATAAAGTAAATATAGTCTTCTAGACCGTATTTCAGCCATGGCGGCCAATCTCAACGAAGACTAGCCTTCGGCGCGGGAGATATTATATTGCACAAATATGTGCGCAGACACAGGTGAACTCTCTCTTCCCCTACTCTCATCGTCCGAAGGGACGGCAGGCAATCGGAGACGACCGGGGAGAGATCAGGCGCAGGTCCAACGGTTTAACGTGCTTTCTGAGGCACGGGGTAACACACACTAGGCACTTTTGACGTTCAAAAGTGCCTTTTATGTGCCTATTTGAAATACATGCCTTGACTTTGACTTTGACACATCGCCAACTTCCAAACTCCGGGCTGTAACTAAGAAATTCCTAATGGAAAAACCCAGTAACAATGTAACACTTTTCCCGATCTAGGAATTGAACCCGGACCCCATGCTTGCATCCAACGAGGCAGAAAAATAAAAAACTGTTTTGCAAAAAAACAACCGACTTAAAAAAACACTATAATGTGATAAATAACTTTAATTTCGGAAGTCGGTGTCGTTGGTTACGCATTTTTGTTTTTTTGAAATTAAAGTTATTTATCACTTTGTAGTGTTTTTTTTTTTTTGAAGTCATCTGTTTCTTTTGTAAAAAAGTTTTTATTTTTTTTCAATTTTTAGTTGCATCTACCCCACACAAATTCAAGTAACACTATTGCATTGAAGAATTGAAGACACCGACTAGAAGAATCAAGAAAATTCGCATAGCAATGCCGGAGATGCAGTACATTTAATGCATATAACTTCGTACATAAGAATAGTTACCTAATTTATTATATACTAAAACCTTTCTGAAGGTATGTAGATTCCATTAATGAAAGAATTATCAAAATCGGTTCATTCGTTTTTGATAAAATCGCGGACATACATACCTACTGTATACGGATCGAATACAGAACCTCCTTTTTTGAAGTCGTTTAAAAAGAATAGAAAATTATTTATAAATCATGGATTATTAAAAACAAAGTATCATACTTGTGGATGGCAGCAGCAAATGTTGGAATCCTCATCAGATCAGCTCCCATACCAGCCCATTGGGATCCCATGCCACTGTACACAAACCATAATGGCCGTTTCACTCCTGGATAATAGTCCACACTCTCTGCTATGCTCACTGTTTCTTGGTTTTCATTTGTGTCTAGAAAAGAAATATGTGGCCTGTGGTATATGTGGCTTGGTTATTGCAATATTAATAAGGGTCAGGAAGACCCTGCTTTATAGCCTTTTACATAATAATCAGTCAATAATGTTCCCACTCCTGTGACACAGGTCTTCTCACTGTGAGAAAGAGTAGGGCACGTAGGCCCTTCTACAGGGTGAAATTGAATTCATGGGCATCCTTTCAAGGGGTCATTGTAATCATCATTATGAACAACTTTTACTATGGGACGAAACCTGAAATTGCGAAAAAAAATCAGCTCTTCCTTACATTTTGACGAGTTATGTGAACATAAATGCAAGGAACAGCTGAGTCCCATAGTAAAAGTTGTTCAGTCACGTCTAAAAGTATGTATACACTTGGCTTTATTCAAAGGCGATTTTCTCCTTTATTTTTGAATTAAATTTTATGTTATTACGAAAATAGTATTTTCGAACCCATAGGTTTATGTTAAGTGTCGTATTTCAACGTTGCGTTCGTTATTTCACGAAAAAATCGCAATTGAAAATTGCCAAGTGTATACATACTTTTAGACGTGACTGTTCATAACAACATAAAAAAATAGTTTTCAAGTGTCCCGCAGATACTATTATTTACTAAAAATACAGTACTACAGTTAACTAGTATTATTGAAGGAACATTCAAAGTTAAAAACTATTGACAACAAATTGTACTCATTAATTACGACTCAAAAAGTTTATATAGCTGTACTTCAAAGTCGGAAAATTACCTGCCGGTAACGAAAACAGGGTAATTATCATGAATAACGAAAGAACTAAATAACATGGTGAAAACGCATTATAATACTTTTAATTTAAAAATGTTGGTCTAGAGATGATTTTGTAAGACAGTTTTTGCAATGAGCGTAGGCATTGACGCCTCATTGACGCCGCGTAGGACGCTTTGAAAATATAAATGACGCTACACTAGCGTCACGTAATGATTCTGAAACTACGTCACGTTGACGGGCTGTTAGTGTAACCTTTGTGCTGCGTCTACGCCGCGTATACGTTCTACGAACGCTTCTGCTAAATAAGAAATGTATTTCAATTTTGTAAAATATCTTACCCAAGATAGTGAATCCTCGTCCAGTGTGCCCAGGAATATCGTTCTCATAAACTTTATGTAGGAGAGCAATCTCCTCAGGGTCAATAGGATGAGTCTTCATGATGTCCAAAATTTTCTGCACGCAAGATTCTTCTCTGCCTGAAGCTAGTACTATGCGGGGGATTTGGCATTTGTATTTTTGAAGATCCTGCAATTGAAAGTTCAATGATAATTTTGTTGGTCTCGTTGGTGGATTTGGTTCATTGGTATAGTAAACACAATTATAGTTTGATTCTTCATCAGAAAATACAGGGTGACAATAACCCATAATAAGGTATAGATATTGCCATCCACGAAGACACGCCTAATCTTCTTAGTAATCGCTAGTGGTTATCGCTAGTTAATTCCGCTAATGTTTTAGTTCCTTGATACACACTAATTACCCACTAATAAGTAATTACTGTATATCGACGAAACTAAAACACTAGCGAAATGTTGCACAATTGTATTGTAAGCGATTAAGAAGAAGATTGGGCGCATCTACGTGGATGGCGCTATCTGTAATGTCAGATTTACGTTCTTTCTTGGCACATGTTATATCAATGTCCACTTGTCCAGTGTAGGCGTTGACGTCGCGTAGACGCTGCGTAAATGCATAGATTTGACGAACGGCTAACACTATACCAATAAAAGGTGCGAAAGCAAAATTATACATAATTCAACTCAAGTATTTTGGGAATCGAACTTTATATTATAATATCAAAAGATCAGCAAGATATTCCATTGGAATGTAGTAGGTACTGAAGACATTACAGTCATGATACCTCACATTAACGCAAAATTTTAAAGTAGGTAATATTCCCGTAAAATAAAGATTAAAACTTTGTAAGAATAGAATTCACAAATAATATTTTCGTAACACTTTCAAATCTCTATCAGTACATTCAGAGAAAATCTTTTTTGTTACTGTGCCATCTTCAGTTCAATGAAGTGTCTTTTATTATACAAACACAAACAACCCATAATAAAGTTACCTTCTCTTTATAATGTCCCTTCAACACAATATGAAAATTGGCACCAGTGTAAGAGAAATTGTTTAGAGCTGTGAATCCTCTATCAAAATCTGCAAGTTCTGTGACCACCTGGATCCTGCCATCTTTTACCGCAGGAATTTGATCTTGAGGGTCGTTGTAATGTAGGTTGGCTGGCAGCTGACCTTTGTGGTATGCTAGACAAAGCTGAAAAATATAAAATAAAATCTTACAACCTATTTATACAAAATTATTTTACTGTGGCTCTGATCATTTTTATAAATTACTAGCTGCGCCCCGCGGTTTCACCCGCTTACGTCTCGATCCCGTGGAACTATGGAGATAAAAAGTATCCTATGTCCTAATTCAAGTCATGGTCTACCCATGTGCCATCAAAATCCGTTCAACTATTTTAACTTGATATCGTAACAAACAAACATACATAAAATTCTAATCTTTTCTCTTTATTCATCTGCCTCATCTGCCTAGCCTTTTCCCAACTATGTAGGGTTCGGCTTCCAGTCCAACTGAATGCTGCTGAATACCAGTATTTTATATGGAGCGACTGCTTATCTGACCTCCACAACCCAGGTACTGGGTAATAAGATACCCCTTGGTAAGACGGGCTGTCAGATTTTCGGGCTTCTGACGACGCGTAACGACTGTCAAAGATCCACAAATGCCAGCCGGGACCAACGGGTTAACGTGCTTTCCGAAGTACGGAGGGGTCTTGATATGTAAAGATGGTCACCCATCCACAGACCAACCGCGGCAAGCGCGGTCGACTTGTGTGGCTATTATTATCGCTAGTTATGTGTTGTAAATAATATTTTTAAAATACAATGTAACTAACATAACACATTATTTTAAGTTGTACTTAAAATAATATGTCATGTTAGTTACATTTTAATAATTTTAACATAAATGCGTATTAAAATATTATTATTTTCAATTGTTCTTTCGATAAAATATGATAATTGAAGGCAAATTATATACAATGATGTTCTATTTATGTAACACACTATTTATTTTACTTTCGATTGAATGTCCAAACTTACTCTAAAACACAATATAAAACTACTTGTATGAAAGACGATGGCAAAGAAACCCAAACACAATTATCAAGGTTTTAAGATTAAATATGACAAAATAAAAAACAAAGATTCTGTATTAATAGCAAGCAACTGCAACATAAAAAAACAATTATAATAATTTTTTTTTGCTGTCATTGTTTTTTTTATGGAATACAAAAATTATGAAAGGAGAGGGAGAGAAAGACTAAAAAAAAGTTAGATGGATTTATAGAAATATGACAAACAGGGTGTAAAGTTCACTCATACTCTATAGAAAAGGGAGGATCCTCCGACCAGACGGGTGTTATGTCTGGCGGGCAACTTCCCCGTGATTCATGTCAGGCCGTTGTATACTCGTATATGCTAGTTGCGCGGTAAACTCTGCTTGCGAGATGCAGGATTTTGCGTGACGTCAGTATGACGCATTGTTCGCATGTGGCGTTGTAGATACCGCTCCAGATATTGTGAGGAATGACATGAAAGAGAAGGGATTCACTGCCTTCTCTAAAGCGTGAGCGTTATATATATAACGTAAATGTTTTTTTATAAAAGTATTTAAAAATGTATTGTGTAAGTAAGAAAATGAATAAACGAGGAAATTAATAACACAATGATAGCGTATGATTTGAAGCATGACAGTAAAGGAAAAATAAGTATTACCTTAGTAACAGCACACACGCCGGACGCTGGTTCACTATTCCCCATATTAGACTTGACACTTCCAACTTTAACTGATGCTGTTTTCGCAAAAATATTGCCAATCGCATTCAGTTCATTTTCATCAGCTTTTGCGATTGCTGTTTAATTAAATAAATGTCATTAGGTACTATACGGAATATAATTAAAATAGGGAGGTACTGCAGAGGCTGCAACTTGTGGGGTAATTGCGTAACACACTATCAGTAGCAACGGATTTCATTTTGAGTTCAACAACATTAATTATGTTGATGAACAGATATATTTTTCAAAATGATTTAGATTGACATCTATAGTATGTTACGCAATTAGGCTGCTGATATAATTGTAGCATGCAACGTACCCGAGTCCGTTATAAATATGTAGATGGTACAAATAAGAGACAAACATTGATTTGTATTAAGAATAGAAGAAATAACAAAAGGAGTCTGTTTAACTGACAAGCAAAGACATATTGTAGAAAAATAAAAAATATATTAAACATAGGACTGTTTATGGAAATAATTACGAAGGCTATTCGATAAACATTCATTCATCTAATTTATTCATCCTGGTACCGTGAGCTCTTAAAATTATGAATCAATGATAATTCAAGAGCCTCTCAACGGGGCTTTTTTTTTACTAAAAGTAGCAATATTTAGACCATAAATTTTATAGTTAATATTTACATCTAGGAGTGCTCCAATCATATCCAAAACAAAAGAAAATTTTATTTAACAAAAATGTAATGTTTTCTATGTTCTTGACATACCTACACAAAATAATTATATTTCAACCGTATATAATCGAAATGAATTAGGTAATTAATTCAAATTAAAAAATATTCTGT